>CM028135.1:172275000-173610000 GCA_016271365.2 Neoceratodus forsteri
TCTATGTGATAATAGCATCTATAAAACAGCACCAACCAAAAATAGCACTACAGTGAGGACAAGGAACAGCAACCAGCACTTAGCTTCTCTGCGGGGAGCAATTCAAATTTACATTTTATGCAGGGGACAATGCTCCCCTGCATTCCCCTTTACAGGGGGCTTTGCCCCTTATTCCCAATAAATTATATAACAATCACTGGGGGGTGATGATAGGGGACAGGTGAAGACTCAGGCAGGGGGCTACTCCAGTGAGGGACACAAGTGGTCTGGGGAGAATGTTGGGGGCAACCTTCAGGTGAGGGGAACAAAGTGGGGAGGGCAGGTGGAATGGGAGGTAAAGTAGATAAAAAATACAGACCGTAATACAAAAGAAAAAAAAAAACTCCCTACAGCCAGTTCCCAACCCAGGTCCACCAGCAACACAGGCAGTGACTCGAACCACAGCACCAAACAAGACCAAAAAGCTGTAGTACCTATGGGAGACATATGTGGCTGCTTAAAAAGGAAAATTATAGACTGAGATATACTGTAATTATCTGTAGTGAAAACCAGACAACCCGATGAAGGGTCTCCCTGAAATGTAAGATTGAAAGTCTAGATGTGAATAAAAAGGAAATTTATGAACTGAAATATTCTGTTTGGTGAGTGGGTCATTCAGGTCCAAATCCTGCATATATACGAGACATCTATTCAATTATTTCTTTTGACTCAATGCATATCACCCACTCTTGTGGTGTTCCTTTCTCTGCTATGAATATAGCTCTTATAGTGGCTCAAAAGCATGATGTTTTATAGATGTGGATCAGAGACTCAGTTTCCTGGCATGGCTCCTGTGCATTCCTACGTTTTTTAAAGTAGTCAGTAGGTACCTATGTCTTGATTGTCTGACGCTTTCTACCAATTAATTTATGTATGATTTTTTTTAGTAATGTTGATACTGTCAAATGATTGTACCTGTCACTAACTCCGGGTCGCTCCTGAAAAAGGGATCTCTCGGTCCCAGTGGGATCACCCGGTTAACAAAATTTAAATAATAATAATAAAATAATAAAAATAATAACTTTTTTTTTTATGTTTTAACTACTTGTTTTCTGTTGAGGTCCTTCCTTAGCCCCATCCTGACAAACCTCTATGAATTTCAAAGTTTGAATACCACCCCCCAAAAAATAAAATGAGCATTTGTGGTGAACTCTGGTGTGCACCACAAACACCCATGTAGGGGGATTTGGAAGTTGACACCCATAATGTTTGTCGGGATGGGGCTAAAAAGACCTCTACAGAAAAAAGTAGGCAAAATTACAAAAAAACATGAAGTTATCAATAAAAAAAAATTGAAATGAATGGGCCAGTGAAATAAATGGTACCCATTCATTTCAATGCGGTCAGCATATGAAGGAGCAGCACTTCAAGGAACATTGACAATTTGGCATTGAGGGACAAGAGGAACCGTGACAAGGGGCAGAGGTTGATGCCAGGGGTGGGGGTGGTAGGGTGCATATAAGGTGGGAAACAGTAGGGGGGCAATTGTTTTTTTAAACAGTTTGGGAGAAGTGGGGATACTGATATAGACTTTGGGGAGGGGAACTAATATTTACTGAGAGCAGGGTTGGGTACCTGACTGCCCGACTTGGGGGGGGTGAACAGTAATGCTTACTGGAAGTGAAGTTGGGCAACAAACTGCCAGATTTAGTGAGTGAATGGTAATGTTTACTGGCAGTGGGACTGGGTGGTAGACACTATACGGGGATGATAATGTTTATCGGGGTTGGGATCGGACAACCAACCACTGGACTTGGGGGGTGAATGCCTTGTTTTCTCTGATCACAGTAGGCAGTGTGCCAAGGAATATGATATAGGAAGTGCTGTGGCTTGGGGGGAGAGTCAGGCATGGAATGTTGCCTGCATAGTATCAGCAGAGCCATTTCAGTGATTGCAGCAGTGAACATGTTTTGAAACATGCATGTGCCCATAGAAAACCTGCATCATCGGCCAGATCAACCAGAACTGGCTATGGTCAGTCAAATTGTTTATTGGTCAGATTTTTTAGCCTTTACCATTTTAAAATGATAAAAAATAAAATATGTATTATTATTACATATATCATAAAACAGACTGTCATTTCCAACTGCACATTAGCATCATTAGCAAATGTCACTGATATGAAACCGTATTATCTATACTCTGATTTGAGTCTGGTTACCTACACTGCTGTGACACATAGTAAGAATACAGTACTACTGAAAAGAGAAGTAGGGGGTTTTAACATCTAATCAAGTACACAAAACAAGTTTTCTGTGACATAACCATTAGTATAGCTACGACTTCAGTCATGCCAATAATGGCCACATCTGGTGCAACATCACCCCATCCCTAGCTGAATAGCCATTCCTAGTCAGCTATGGGGTTTATCTTTAGAACAACTTTTGACTACCATGTGTTCGATGATACCAAGAAATTGGCAACTTGTGTCAGAACAGGGTTGTTTGAGGGTGCTAGAACAGAAATAATAATATTGCCTGCCGAATCATACATATTTGTTAGAATGCTCCCTAGCCATTCCTCCTTTTTGTTTTTTATAAAGTGGACAGAACAGAACTACATGTTTAACCATACCAACTTTCATTTAAATCACAGTTACATAATGGCGATTGAGTTTTCATTTTTTTTTGTATATATATTAAGGGGGATACATGATGGGCACAAGTGTGATATGGAAAATATTTTTACTCTTTTAGAGTGACCTCTGGATATTCATGAGTGGTGATAGTCTGGCAAATTCATGATATTAAGATGAGATATTGTTATTCTTCTGAAGATTATTTTCTTCCAAGAATGCTGACCTAACCCTGCTCTCGGGAATTGTGGCCTCAAATCCAGGAAGTGGCACTAGACATGTATACAACTTATTCAAAATGACTTCAAGGGCATCTGTATTTGAAAATCATCAGATTTTGGCACCATAAAGTATACATTTTATTTTTACATTCAGTGCCGTAAGTGCTGCAGCTATTGGCTTCCCCCATACATGTTATTAGATCTCCTGAAAGTCCCAATAGTTATAACAATAATTTTTTTAATAGTGTCCATATGGAATGCCCATGAAGAATTTGTTGATGGTCATAAGCCCATATAATCATATTATGAAACAGTTTCAATTATTACGTGATTATTGAAAACAGGAGGATTTTTTTTGTATTTCTTATATTTGAAAATATTAATTTTTTAGTTTTTTTCCTTGTTCTTGGTTAGGTATAACTGATTTCAAAGGGTCAAACACTTGTTTACTTTTCTTTGATGCCCTAGATGTTAAGCGAATAGCAAGACACTATCATCTGCATAAGCAAAAGAGGAAACAAACAAGTCAGTAAAGTTCAGGTCATGAAAATTGCATCATAGATATTTTTAATAATTTTATTAATATAGAGATCAAATAAAGTGGGGGTTAAAATACATTCTTGGTGGACGCCTATGTTAGCATGAATTTTTGGTAACAGTTTCCTGAATTGGTCATGCTGAACTTTTGACCATGTACTGTATTTGATATAAATGAATAATTATGTCTAGCAGAAATGGAGCTATTCCTCTTTCATTTAAAATGTGCCCTAACATTCTTCTGCTAACCTTGTCTGATGCTGATGTTAAATCAACAAAGCAGCAGATAATTATTTTTTTATAATATTTGTAAATTAAATGGTAAAGAACATAACTGCTGAATGGTTGGTATTGCTAATCTGAAACCATTTTGCACTTCATCTAAAATACCCAGGGATCCCATCCATTCTTTTTTATTTATTCAGAATTATTTCTGAAAATATATTTTGACTGGTATCTAACAAACTTATTGGCTGATACATGAAAGGGCACTTAATGGAGTCTTTTTTTATGGCTCTGTGGGTGGAGCTCCACACACGTATTGCTATAATTCTGTAGAGTAGCACTGTGGAAGCACGTGACCGGACCACTGTCTGGTGTGCTTCCACAGTGCTCTGGCACAGTTCCACTGGTTGTGTTTATGTGGCTCTTCCTGTCTGCTGGCCACATAAACACACCCCTTTCGCGAGGCACTACTTTTCTTCTGCAACTGCAGAAGTGACAGGTGCTGTGCCCAAGATGGCCATCAATTCAAACTATGCATGCACGAGTATCATGCAAGTGCAGTTCTGATATCACCACCATCTTGGGTATGGCAGCCTCCAGCATGTTGAGTGCGATTACAGGAATAGCCGGTGTTCTTGCTGCTCTGAGTAGCTGTATTGGCTCTGACCAGAACTTGTTATTGTATTGGCATAGTGAGGTTGCCAGTCCAGGTTGCCAGTCGAAGAATTCAGCAGCAACCCTGATTGTATTACTGTACTATAATAACTGGTGACCCTTTATAATAATTGGATATGCATTACTATCAAAACACCATAATAACCCACTGAATACCGTAATAAGTAGATAATGGGTTATTATGGCATTTTCCTCCCTGCACTCTCCTTGTGGCTGCTCAGGGATATGCTCACTTGTAGAACTACAACTTACCGTTTTTTGTCTGTATTGAAAACCTTGCACCAGTTATTATAAAAAAGAATGCCTGCACAAGATTTTTTTATAAGGATTTTTCGAACACCGTCGGTGTTCGATAATCTGATAAACCCCTTGAGCTTCACTCTTGAGATTTATGGATTATCACACACTTTGGGTGTGTGGAAAATCCTCATGACACTAACCTGCACAGGTATTATTCCCTATATAAAGAGTATACAGTACCAGAAGCCATAAATTCACCAAAAACCTGTATAGTTAATGGACTATGTTGTCTGGTCTTGGTGTTTTGTATTTTTTGTGTCCTGGATTAGATTCTATTTTTGTGGACCTTTTTTGATTTCTAACATGTGTGATCACATTGTAAGGCCGTATGATCCTCTCTTGGGAAAAGTATCTCATAGGTGGCTAGTTGTCCTCAGAAAAGGTCCACATAAATGAGATGTATTTACTGAGAACATTAATCGCCTGTCAGAAGAAGATCAGAATTGATGATTTATAACTAAGACCCAATACAGCACTGATGCAGCTCAATGGGTGAAATGTTGGACAATGGGTTCAGGATAATGGCAATTAAAGAATAAGAAGTGAGAAGATTTGTGGTGTGTATCTGAATAATTGCTTTTCTTTGTGGACTACCAGGCTAAAAGTCAATGTGTAAGGTAGAGAGAGTGGGAAGGGGTCTGGAAGGAAGGGAGTCAAAAACTGGTGAGGGAGGTTTTGCAACTTTTTACAAGTATTATATCGAGTGCAGAGGTTTGCAAGCAGACAGAATCAGAATCCAATTCTGACTGGATTTTTTGGGAGATTCAGATGTTTGACCTTCCATACCAAAATTCCAAATTCTGAAAAACACTGATAATCCAGTGAATCCAGTTCCATTCAAAGGATACCAAGCAACCCTAATACAAAGTGAGTCAGGATGGCTATCATCCAGTTCACAAGGGACAAGAGAAAAGGTGAATGGCAGACAGGAGTAAAAGTAGAAGAAATGGCTGTTAAACAGCAACCAAGAACAGAAAGACCAGAGGAGGTAGGAAGAGCAGCTGGAGAGTCATGTGTAAAAACACAAGCTGCCTAGAGGAGAATAAGATGGATGAGCTGAATGTGATAATGGCTGCAGATTAGAAAGACATACTGTACTGGCAACAAGAGAAACATGGGCTCACCAGAATAACTGGGATCTAAATGTTCTGGGCTATGCAATACTTAAAAAAGGCAAGGGAAAATGCTTAGGGAGGGGAGTGGAAGTGTATGCTATGGAGACCATAAAGTTTGGAGAAGAAATCCATCTCAAGAGGATGGGAGCTGAGTCACTGAGGTTTCAGGTGGCTGAAGGGGGAAAAAAGACATAAGACAGGAGTAGTCTGCAGAGTTCTAAACCAGGGGACTGACAGAGTTTAGGTGTTAGAAAATTAAATAAGTATGTCAGCAAGCCATAAATGAACTTAAATCATGGGAGATGCCAACCTCTAAGAAAGATTGGAATACACAAGAAGCAAGGGGTTGAAGGTTTTGCATGGCAGCTTTCTCTTTCACTGGACGCTCAAACCATCCAGAGGGGATGCAATCTCATGCCTTGTAATACCCAACCGGGACATTAGAAAGGATATCATAGTGGAGAACCCGACAGGACAGAGTGACCACAACACTGTGAAACAAGTTTAGTATTATGCTGCATGTTCAGCAACCGATTTCCAGCACCGTAGTCCCCGATTTTAAGAAACTGAGCTTTGAAACAAATGGCAGATTTAATGAAAGGTCAGCTAGCAAATATTCATAATCAGGTGGGGACAGAAAAATGTTGACAGCAATAATGTTGGCAGCAATAAAAGGGGCAGTATTAGTGGTAGGCTGGTAGCCCATGAAGGCATTAATACAAAAGTAATACAAAAAGGTTCTATGTGATAATAGCACCTGCACTACAGCGACAGTAAGGAACAGTGACTGGTGCTTAGTTTCTCTGTGGGGAGCAATTCAAATTTACATTTTATGCAGGGGACTATGCTCCCCTGTGCTTCCCTTTGTAGGGCGGCTTTGCCCCCACATTCCCAATAATTTCTATAACAATCACCGGGGGGGGGATTATGATAGGGACAAGGGGAAAACTCAGGAGGGGCAATTCCAATGGGGGACACAAGTGGACTGGGGGAGAACATTGGGGGCAACCTTCAGGTGAGAGGGACAAAGTGGGGAGGACAGGTGGAACAGGAGGTAAAGAAGATGAAAAAAAAATATAGACCACAATACCAAAGGAAAAAAAAACCTCCCTACTGCCAGTTCCGAACCCAGGTCCACCAGCAACACAGGCAGTGACTCTAATCACAGCACCAAATGGCCAGATTAGAACTGACCTGACAGACAAAGCCCTATGTACTCTATAAAATGATCACTCCATACAGAAACAAAAGAGTGAAAGCACTGAATTTACCATGTACTATTAAAAGCACATAGCCCATTTCGAACTCGCTATTTTTACGTTGCCCAAACTGAGTTGCTGAAATTGACTCACTATAGTCACGGGATAGCAGACAATAAAGCAAAGAAAACTAATATGCTTTGACAGACAAGTAAATGATGCAATTTAGGACAAAAATAGAGCTTTCAGGGTTGACAAAAAGAAACAAAATGAGGCCGGTAGGAAGGTGTATAACGAGAAACTATAGAAAAGAAAGACTTAATAGGACGGAAAACACTCGCCAGAGCAGCTTTTTATGGTGCAAATCATTTTATTTTGTGGAACTGTGAGTCGAGACCAGACAAAACAGAGTATCTTCTGCCACAAAGCCCCATGCCTGTTACAACCCATGGTCTTCATCAGAGGGGTAGATATAAGCAACATTGCCACCATTCTATACAGCATTACCATGTGCAAATGCTCAGTCTATGCAAATAATTTAGTTGCTATTAATTACTTAATCTCACAAATATAAATATGTATTAGATGGTAATATCATTAACTCATAACTTTTAGTGATTTAACACAATGTTTTTATATAGATTTTGATATTCTGATTAAATATCAGCTTTCTGATCTAAAAAGGCCAGTCACCAACAAACATAGAAGCACAGACAATGATGGCAGAAAAGGCCATCCATCCAGACTGCCTGTAATACCCTATCATACCCCTAGACATGTTGTCTATACAGTATTTTTGCCCACACTACCCAACCCCATGTTCCATGCCTTACTGCTACCAACCTGAGTAACTACTAAGCCCTTAATTCAGTCCCAGCTGTGCTTGAAATTAGGGATGGGCAGGTCGGCTGTGACCCAGTTCTGATTCCGACTGATTTTTTTCCAAAAGGTTCTGATTTATTCTGATTTACTCTGATGAACTGTAGACCTGTTTTAGTCTAGTTGAGTATGAGAAATGCATCAGTATTATTCTTTTTGATCCCTTTTTTAAAAAAATGTAATCTTTTTAAAAGAAATTGCGACTATATTTTCATGTTTTTCGAGGTCAGCAAGCAGCTAACAGTAATAAAATAAATTGACTGTTAGAGCCCTACACAGTTTGGGTCCAAGTTACCTACAAGTGTTTCTATGTCCCTACTGCCCCTTCAGACTGCTCCGCTCAACCGACGAGGGATTGCTAGAGATTCCCAGGGTGCGACTGAAGACCTCGGGAGCTCGGGCTTTTGCCTTTGTTGCTCCCTTCCTGTGGAATTCTCTACCTAGTCAGGTACGAGAGTGCCAGACAGTGGAGAGCTTTCAAACTGCTTTAAAAACATACTTGTTTTCATGTGCTTTTCCTGAATTTTAGTATGCTTAATTGCACGTTCTTGTTTTTTTAATTGTCCTATTTATTTGTGAATTGTTTGTTTTTAGAAAATTGTACAGCGCTTTGACATTTATTGATATTGCACTTTATAAATACGTTTATTATTATTAATATGCCAATCCTGTGCATCAGCCACCACATGGCATTCATAGGAAACAGTGGGCACTATGACCTAACAAAATCCAATATTACTGCTCACCCTTGTTCATTCACAAACTATAAATGGGATTTTAAATGTGGGGTGCTACTGTGTATGGCATAGATCAACAAAACCAGCAAATCAGAGCACACCCTGACACCCCCCCCCCCCCAATGTAACAATAAACATATTTTTTCAGCCTGGATTGGCAGCTTACTATTTTGATTTCAAAAGGAGTGGGAGTCTTAGTATTCACCTTAGGGCCGTGCTGTAAAGTCACCCAGCTACCAACATTCAGGTAGACCACCCATCAGCTGGGTCCCTACTCTAAACTGCAGCTGCCTCAAATGGCTTATCTTTATAGGGTGCATCAGCCAAAAATAGGCTAAATTAAGGTGTGGGCCCAGCCAATGTGCAGGTAGCTGCTGGGGAGCTGGTTAAATGAGAAAGCCATACTTCTCCATTTTCAAGTAAGTCAGAGCACACCCTGACCCTCTGTTTCATTGCATATCATTAAATATAGAATAACACATGGAGAAGTGTGGTTTATGGGGATTTTATACGCCCCGAGGTGTGTGATGCCCCATAAACCCCAAGGGTGAAGCCCGAGGGGTTTATATAGGCATCACACATTGAGGAGGTGCATAAAATCCCCAGACAGCCACACTTCTCCATGTTTTATTTTTCATATTTACTGGTTTTTGGTGTTTTTTGATTTAAATTGTCTTTTTTGTCGCTTTGTGAGGGTAACTGTTACCGCTGACAAGCTTGTCTCACATTGAGTGACCAACTGTGTAGCACTTTTGAACACCCAGTGAGAGGACAGCTTGTTCAATGTTTTTTGTGGTGATGCTGTGGTACTGTTCTGCCTGTGGTTTACGGAGCTCCATAAACCACATATACAGGTTACTCACCTGTAACAGAAGTTCTAGGAATGGTATATGTTGTTCATCCACACTGTCTGGCAGGGTCCTTGCCGCTTTAAATCTTGCCGGAAGGTCTTCAAGCTGGCTCCTTCCACCCACCCAGGTGGTAAAACTCTCGGCTCCACCCCATGACACCAGATCTGGCCCGCTGGAAGCTCAGGCGTGGCCGGGCCGGAGGTCGGTGGAATGGGTGGATGAACAACATATACCATTCTAGAACTCTGTTACAGGTGAGTAACCTGTATTTCTAGGGACATGGATATTGTTGTTCATCCACACTGTCTGGCAGACTCCTAGCAGTTCTCCGGGAGGAGGGAGGCAAGGCACACACCCCCGATACTCACTTGGGAAGAGAGACTGGAGAACCGAGGCCCCAAAACCAGCATCCCGGCGTGACTCAAGGTCGATGTGGTAATGGGTGATGAAGGTGTGTGCTGACTTCCAGGTAGCAGCCCTGCAGATTTCCTGGATAGGGCGTCCTGGAAGCAGCCACCGATGCAGCATGCAGGCAGGTAGAATGAGCTCTTATCCTCTGGGAGGCTCCATGCCCACCAACTTATAGCAGAGATCTATGCAGGAGGTGACCCACCTGCCTATCAGTCCGCTTGCTGCAGGTCTGCCAGATGCGGCTTCAGCGTAGGTGACAAACAGCTGGTGAACCTCTCCTGAATTTCAGCCGAGCTCCTTATAGTAAGCGAATGCCCTCTAGGGTCCAAAGTATGGAGCCTATATTTCGCCTCTGAGGTGTGACCAGGTAGAACACCAGCAGAGTCAACACCTGGTTAAGGTGAAACTCCGACACTACCTTCGGAAGGAATTTCATGTGGGGGCGCAGGACAACCTTGTCCCTGTGGAAGACCAGGTAAGGAGACTCGATGCAGAGCACCTGGAGCTCTTCCATCCTTCTGGCTGACGTGATAGCCACCAAGAAGGCGGTCTTCCACGACAGGTGAGAGAGTTCACACCTGTGCATTGGTTCGAATGGCTTGCCCATGACCTTTGCCAGTACCAGCAGTAGATCCCACGGAGGTGGAGGTTCTTGCACCGAAGGGGAAATGTGATCAAGGCCTTTGAAAAAGCACCAGACCACCTTCTTCTGCACCACCGACTGCTTCCTGGCCCACGCCCAGTAAGCAGAGATGGCTGCCAGGTTCCTCTTAAGGGTCGTCGACCTAAGCCCTTGCTAAGAAAGGGACCACAGGTAGTCCAATATGCTTGCCAAGGAACAGGAGGAAGGGTCCAGGCCCTTGCCCTGACACCAAATGGAAAACCTTTTCCATTTGAAGGCATAGCATTTTCTGGTCAACTCCACGGGACGCCCAACTACATTGAGGACCTCGTCGGAAAGACCCAAGGCCTGGAACTCTAGCTTCAGGAACCAGGCCATCAGGTGCAGGGATTGAAGGTCCAGATGGAATACCTTCCCTGATTGACTGAGAGCAGGTCCGGTGAGCTGGAAGCTGCCTCGAAGCCTGGAGCTGAGGCTGAGGAGATCTGGGTACCAGTACTGGCGGGGCCAGTCTGGGGCTATCAGAATCACCTGCGCCTTGTCCCTCCTTGCTTTGAGCAGCACCTTGTGCATCAAGGGGAACGGGGGAAAGGCGTAGAAGAGGCCCGGGATCCACGGCCTCGAGAAGGCATCCCCCTGCAGAGAGGCCTGCTGAGGGGGGCGGGCATGGAACAGCCTCAACTTCGCATTCTCCCTGGAGGCAAACAGGTCCACCTGAGGTGTGCCCCAATGGGAGAATAGATCTTGTACTACCTCCGGCAGGAGAGACCACTTGTGGGACGCAGCCCCTATCCAGCTTAGGGCATCGGCCAGGGTGTTGGAGGCTCCTGCCACAAGAATGGCTAGGAGATCCACCTCCAGGCTGCACACGAGTGACCAGATGTGGAGAGCTTCCTTGCATAGGAGCATGGAGCGTGTCCCACCCTGGCGGTTTAGATAGTACATGGTCGTGGTATTGTCCGTCTGGACCCGGACCACTTGACCCCAAAGAAACGGAGCAAAGGCGGTGAGAGCTAGGCGGACCGCTCAGAGCTCCAGCAGGTTGATGTGGCATTGGGACTCCCGTGGGGACCAGAGGCCGTGCGCTCGGTGTTCCCCCAGATGGGCACCCCAACCCATCAGAGAGGCATCGGTCGATAGAGAGACCATCGGCTCAGGGCGGACAAATGGGATGCCCTCCTGCACATGAACTGGAGCGGTCCACCACTGGAGAGCGTTCCACATCCCCTGGGTCACCGTCACTAGCTGGTCCAATGGATCGCGGCGTTGGGACCACTGGCTGGCCAGCCCCCACTGAAGGGGGCGCATGTTCCAGTGGGCCCAATGGACCATGCTGGTACAGGCCACCCTGAGACCCAGGAGGTGCAGGAAGTCCCGGGCAGGGCGCAATTGCCCAACCAGAAATGATTGGGCAAAGGAGGAAAGAACCTCGGCCCTGTCCACCGGGAGCCGTGCTCTGGCTCAGAGAGAGTCGAGCTCTGCCCCGATGAAAAGAATCACCTGCTTCAGCTCGAGTTCCGACTTGGCCTTGTTGATGAGGAGGCCGACCTGAGAGCAAACCCGGAGGGCCAGATCTCTGGACCGCTCCACCTCCTGTCTGGAGGGGGCTGCTATCAGCCAATCATCCAGGTAAGGGTAAACCCAGACCCCTCAGCACTGCAGGAATGCTGTCACCACTGCCATGCATTTTGTGAAGACCCTGGGAGCTGGAGATAAGCCGAAGGGCATGGCTTGGAACTCGAAAAGGGAACCTTCCACTCCAAAGCGAAGGAACCTTTGATGGGACGGACGGATAGGGACATGAAAGAACGTGTCCTGTAGGTCCAGAGAGCAGAACCACATGCCGTGTTCCAAGGATGGGATTATCTGAGCCAGAGAGACCATCCTGAAGGTTCGAGACCTTAGGAACAAGTTCAGGTCGTGTAGGTCGAGAATGGGGCGCCAGCCCCCCATCCGTTTCGGAACCAGGAAGTACCTGAACACGAACCCCGGGTTTGAGGGAGGGTCCACCACCTCTCTTATCACCTCCTTCTCAAGGAGGAGAGCGATGTCGGCCCATCGAGCTGACAGCGAGGCTTCGGACCCTGAGGCCCCCAGAGGTGTGACGGCTCTGAAGGGTGGGGCCTGCTCGAACTCCAGAGGCAGGCCCTTTCCTACCACCTCCAACACCCAACTGTCTGTGGTAATAGCAGACCAGGTGGAAAGGAAGTACCAGAGCCGTCCCCCCACGGGGGGAACCTGGGGTGAGGTGACGAGGTTGGGGGCGACACCCCTCAACCCGTCACTGTGCAGGCTTGGAGGAGGGACCAGCAGAGGGACCACCTGGGCCTTTACCTCCCTGCTTCCTGGAGGAGGAAGCCGCAGGCTTGGGTTTGGGATGCCAAGCGCGAGCCTGCTGGCCCTGGTGTTGCTGGGCTGGGCATGCCGGGGGCGCAGACGGACGAAAGGGCTTAGGTTGAGGTCTGCGACCCTTGTCCCTCTGAGCGGATGAGACCAAGTCCAAGGTGGCATTGGACTTTTTGATCCTCTGGAGGTGGCCTTCCACTCCAGGGCCAAAGAGGTTGGTCCCCAGGAAGGGGACATCCACCAATTTGTGCTGGGTATCCGCTGTGAAGGTGGATATCCTCAGCCATGCCCGACGGCGCATAGCCACTGCAGCCGCTACTGACCTGGCACATGAATCACCAATGTCCAAAGCAGTATGAAGTTGCTGCTTGGCCACTGCCCTGCCCTGGTCCCGCACCTGCTTAACCGTGGTCTGCAGGTCAGCTGGGAGATGAGGGACTACCTCGTCCAGGGAGCCCAACAGGGCGTGAGAAAAATGTGCCATCAGTACGGCCGAGCTGGCCTGATGAAGGCCAAGGGAGGATGCAGCGTAGACTTTTCACCCGGCATAGTCCAATTTCTTGGACTTGTCGGGAGGTTTGTCCACGTCCCTAGCGTTTCCAGCATGCCGGAAAATGCTGTCGGTAACTAACCCCTCAGCCGAGGGATGTTCCCAGAAACTGGACAGGGAACCGGTAGGGACCGCATACTTCCTGGCCATCCTGGCCGAAGGTGCAGGGCAGGAAGCAGGGTGCTGCCAGAGCTCCAAGGCCGGGCCCACAATGGCCTCAGCCACAGGGAAGGCCTCCGTAGGGGAATCCCCTCGGTCCAATATCTCCATGAGGGGATACTTGGCCCGCTTGGATATGGGCTCACGCTACATCCTGGTGGATTCCGAGATGAGTCTCAGCAACCCCAGGAAGGATGAAGGGCTGTCGTCCAGCGACTGACCTCCAGAGGACTCCAAGTCCACTCACTTGGAGAAAAAGGAGGCATCGTCGTCGAACTCAGAAGAGTCCACAAAGAGCTGCCTTGGGCTTGAGCCACCCTCCACCTGCCGAGGGCGATCGGGAGTGAGGGTGACCGACAGCCTATGGGGCAGACCCTGAGCCGACCGAGAATTCTTGGTCAGAGCCCCAAACCACGGCTGTGGAGGCGGAGGTTCCACCGGAATTAGTGAAGCAGCTGGTTTTGGCCGAACAACTGGTCTGACAACAGGCTCCTCGGGTAAAATGGAGGGTTGTTTTGGCCACTCCGGTGACAGCCACTTAATGGCCAGGGAAGGCGACGGCGTCGGCTTGTTCCCGGTCAGAAGGAGCTGTTGCCAAATGAGGGTCCTCGTATCGCCGGCGAACTTGTGTCAAAGCCTCCCCTCATCCAAGGAGGGGAAGAAGACGGCGGCGCGCTTTACGCGGTGCCGAGACCGAGACCGCCTATGATGGCGGGATTGGCTGGACCGTGAAGAAATCCGAGACCGAGACCAAGAACCTCGGCTTTTCCGAGGATGGTGCGGGGAGGGGACGGGTGGAACCGGCTCCTCCCTCGGCTCGGAGGGAACACCCAAGGGCTCTGGAACCAGAGGCACTGGCAAGCCAGGGTCCTCAACTCCCCCCGGAGAACCGGGAGAGGGATTTTGGCTTCGCGGTCGACAACCAACTCAGCGGATTAGAAAGATCTCGACTGCGTCGACAGGAGTCTCGGTCAACTGACCTGGCGGGGACACCGTGAGACCAGTGGCTGAAGCGAGCGATCGACCGAAGTCGATGGCGATAACTCAGGAGAGGGACCTTTCCCGCTCCCAAGAGCGTCGACGAAGAGACTTACCTTGTCTTCTTTCTTTGACCGAGAAGAAGGTCCGCAGACGTTGGTCCTCTCCCTAGTGGAGAGGGACAGACAAAGCTCCTTAAAGGAAGCTGTGTAAGAGGAACCCAGGGAGGCGGAATAAATGCCGCGGTCGAGGAAGATGCGGCCGCACGCCTCCTTTCAGGCGATCATCTGCTCTAGCTGATCCGCCAAGCCCGCCTCCACGGAAACCGCCCGACCGGGCCTCTTGACTTAACGGAGAGAAAATGTTTCTGGGCGCCCTAGAAGTAACAGGCGGCACGGTCTTAGAGGACGTAGGGCTCAGAAGGAAGAGCACAGGTCGAAGCCTCATGTGGTCGTGTCCGAGGCCTAACAGTACACACACATGGAGGCGGATCCGCTCCAAGATCTTCTGCCTGCAAGGGCACTGCCAAAACCGGGAGTCGATTTGTCCATCGCAGCCATGGTGATAGAAGACCGAAGTCTTTTAAGCAAAACAACTTTTGTAAAATTTGGAAAACCGAAGAATTAGGAACCAGTCTTATATGCAGAGCGTTAAGGAGGGAACCTGAGCTTCCAAGCGGTAAGGAAGATCTGGCATCATGGGGCGGAGCCAAGAGTTTTACCACCCGGGTGGGTGGGAGGAGCCAGCTTGAAGACCTTCCGGCAAGATTTAAAGCGGCAAGGAACCTGCCAGACAGTGTGGATGAACATATCCATGTCCCTAGAAATGTGGTTTATGGAACTGTTGGGCACTCGCTGGCAGTGGTTTATAACCACTAACCAGTAAATATTATATCATCTATAAAAGAAATTCATAAATCAATATCTCAAGAAGTTGTTTGATGTATTATCAAGGATATACAGTAATCAATGTCCCATTTTCTAAGTACTATAGTTGCCTAACTCCGTATAACTCATGATCCTAATGCTGTTACAACTTTCTAGCTATACTGTTGCTGCTCAGAGGAAACAATTATGTTCAAAATGTTCTTAATTAAAGTCAACAATTCAATAGGAGAAAACTCACTCTTTCTCCCAAAAGCTATTAATTGCATCCATTCTTGCTTTGTGTGGTATGAGTGTGTATAGACTATTGATGTCAAAAGTCACTAAAAAGTAATCACTGCTTATACTATGATACTTTAAAATATTTAAGACAGCAGTACAATCACTGACATACAGCATAATTGTAAATGTTCCACCTCTTACCTTAAAGGGACAATGTGACCACCCTTGGACCTCAGATTGTCCCTAGATTAACAAAAGCTGGTCAGATCCACCACGGCTGCATAATGAAGTTAGTGAAGTTGTGTGGAATTGTTAAGGAGGTATGAAGAAACAACACAATGATTTGTAAGTAGTAAGATTTGTTTTAGTTTCTGTTCTAAGGAAGGCATACACGTTATTAGGAAAATATATGGAGGTGTACACTTTAATGGAAGGAATAGGAAGCTTACAAAAGAACCCCAGAGCAAATGCCACTGATGTATGTGTTATCCTGGATGATATTGGCCAGACAGCCAAATTTTAAAGAAAACATACTTGCACATATCCCAATAATGCAAAGCATGAAGGGAAACATATGCAAATCCCCATGATGGTACAGAAGGTGGCAGTACATGAAAAAGTAAAGGCTGGCATATGTTCAGCCTTGGGATTATTTACACATTTTTATAATTTATTTGTTTATTTATTTTTTAAGAGAAACAGGGTTTTTGTCCATGAGGTGATGTAAGTTATATTTGAGCAATGTGTTGATGTCAGGAAGTCAGGTGTAATGATGTACTGTTAGAGAAAATTTGATATTAACTTTCAGAGGGGGTCACTTTTGATAAGGGCAAGGTAGTTATGCTTGTGATAATAGGAATATTAGGAAAGTATGAGGTCTACGCAGAAGTGGAGTACAAATTTGCACAGTTTCATAAGTATGTATGTACTCAGAGTGCAGGCAAATGTGATATGCAGGTTTGTTTTAGAAATAGCTAAAAGTAGCGATACATGCAATTAATAGAAATATAGATAATTACATGGACATATTTATAGAGAGAGAGAGACACGGACAGGCAGGCAGAATAGGAATGGCAGTGAAGTATTGAAGTGACGCCAACCCTACCCCTGCCACGCAGACATGGACAGGCATTGGGGTGTGCCTTTGGGTCATTGCCCATAACGCTCATGCCAGTTCACCTCACCCTACCCGGCAGACACAGACAAGAGTCGAGGTGTGCTTTGGGGTTTTCAAACGTTACACTCACCCCATTCTATAAGGAAATACGCTGAAATGGGTACAGTATAAGAGAATGGAGTGAACTTTGGGTCTGAAGAGTCAAAGGCACACCTCGATACTTGTCACTGGCTGCAGGGTGGGAATGGGGGTGGAAGGGCATGAGCATTACTGTTGACAGTCCCAAGTCACACCCCTAATGCCCGTCAGTCCCTACAGTGCAGGGTGTTATGGTCAGAAACCCTAATGCCCTGGGCGTTTCTTGGTATTTTCACTCCAAGTTTTCAGCATGTGCTTTTTGTTACCCCACCGCATGAACAGTGACTATCAGTTCATTAGCGGAAAGGAGATTTTGAACAGTGACTGTGCTATTTGGCACCACAGGTGCAAAAACATTTTGAACGGGATGTAAAAAATGACAGCTGTACATTTCTTGCTTCAGTAACAGTAACACACACACACACACACACACGAACAAGCCAGAACACAGCGGCAAAGTGATTAGATTTGTCTACAAGCATTGTTTTCTATGCAAGTTGGAGAACCGGGGGAGGGTTAAGGCTGGAGATCAGTTATGGTCCATGACATAACCACATGCTCAGAATATTAAATATTTTTAAATAAACATAAATGCAAAAGTAACCATTTCAAGAAGAAAATGCAAACTGTGACACTTAACAGTTATAGGGTAAGTTAGCACATCTGGACTTATTTGCTGCATATGCATCTCAATTGCTAAGGGGTCCTGACCATGTTCACCCTTCTTCAAGCCAAGCTAGCTACAGTATGTCTAACAATAACATGGATGGAAAAAGTATGCCATATTTTCAACAAGAAGTTAGCATTTTAAAGAGACAATGCTGTAGACTGAGAAGCAGCTTGTGTAGGTGCATTCACCATGCTAGCCAAGATATGTTCTAGTTGTGTTCCATAAGGCTAACCAGTGGGAGAAGTAGGGGAAGGGACAGAAATCTAAAATAGAACCATTTAACCCATTTGTGATTTAAAGTTGCATGACAGAAATGCGGCTTCCAGAACTGGACACCATATTCCAAATGAGACCTCACCAGTGAGATACAGTGACATCACCACCTCCTTCCTTCTGCTGGTAATACCTCTCCCTATGCACCACAGCATTCCCCTGGCTCTCCTCACAGCTTTGGTACATTGTTTAGCCACCTTTAGGTCCTCCAATATGATTACCCCCAAATCCCTTTCCATTTTGTTGACCATCAGCCCCCCCATAATCATTTCCTGAGTTCCTGCAACCCTTCCTTATTCAGCAGGCAGTTAGCGCATCTGGACTTATTTGCTGCATATGCATCTCAACTGCTAAGGGTTCCTGACCATGTTCACCCTTCCTCGAGCCAAGCTAGCTGCAGTATGTCTAGCAATAACATGAATGGAAAGATTATGCATAACCAGTGGGAGAAGTAGGGGAAAGGGATAGAAAGCTAAAATAGAACTATTGAAACCATTTGTGATTTAAAGTTACATGACAGAAATGCAACTTTCAGAACTGGACACCATATTCCAAATGAGGTCTCAGTGATCTACACAGTGGTATCACCACCTCCTTCCTTCTGCTGGTAATACTTCTTGCTAATGCACCACAGCATTCCACTGGCTCTCCTCACAGCTTTGGTACATTGTTTAGTCACCTTTAGGTCATCCAATATGATTACCCCAAAATCCCTTTCCATTTTGATGACCATCAGCCCCCCTCCCCTCCCCCCATAATCATTCCCTGGGTTCCTGCAACCCTTCCTTATTCAGCAGGCAGTTAGCGTATCTGGATTTATTTGCTGCATATGCATCTGAATTGCTAAGGGGTCCTGACCATGTTCACCCTTTCTCAAGCCAAGCTAGCTGCAGTATATCTAGCAATAGCATGAATGCAAAGATTATGCATATGAAAACGTATTAATTATGCTGTAACTGAGGAAGTGGTAAGAGCACCCACAAAAATCAGAGAGCACATGACTTTGATGAAAAAATGAAGTCCTTTTATTTAAATACAAAGCAGCATCTTACATGTGCACCAAGTCCCAAAAATAAGCGGTAAAAACTGTACCAACACAAATGTTTCCACTGACCACTGTCAGGCATCATCACAGTGAATCTAAAACATCACAACAGTGCCTCCATATAAATAATGATTAAGTTACATGTTACTAATTAATTATAACCAATCATAAACTAAAAACAATTTAGTTTTATTATTAAAAGCAGTTTTCAATAAACAACTCTAGTAACCATTAATTCAGACTTGAAATAGCAGCAAGGGTTGTGTGGAACTTTAAACTGCACATTTAAATCACACTGTTGTCCTTTACATGGGTTACCACGCTCATATATTGCTAGTTGCAGCACCTAATTTTATTTCATATTGCTACCTCATATTTCATTTAAATATTTCTGGCCTACAATCCATATAAAGAATCAAAAACTGTGAATAGAGGAAAAAGAGGGTGCAACTACAGTAAATGTCTTGAGCTGACTGTTGTAAGGTTTGGATAAAAAACTATGTTGGGCTCCAACCCATCTGTTTAAATTGCACTATTGCCACTTAAAACTAAAACAATTACCACGCTCATGCATTGCTAGTTGCAACACCTCATTATATTGTGTTTTGCTACCTCATATTTAAATATTTCTGACCTATGATCCATATACAGAATCAAATAAATCCATAACTGGAGGAACAAACAGGGTGCAACAACAGCAAATGTCTTGCGCTACCCATTTGTTATGAGGGTTAAATAGAAAACTATGTTAGGCTCCAACCCATCTGTATAATATATAATGTTCAACTAAGTTACCAATAAATTATTTTGTTTTATTTCCCTCAAATTCAACCCCATTTTATAAATCATGAATCCTTTGCAGTTACAATACACAAAAATGAGCCGCTATTACAGGCACTGCACTTACTGTGTTGAGGATGCAACCATGCTTTACAAAATTAATATGCAATATCCACAAAACATTTTTTTTATATTTATTAACCTTTGTGCCTTAAACCAAAATAAAATGGTCACCATCATGTGACATGTTGCACCCTCAGTCACAAAAGAACTGGACATATATGATACATTTTTCTAAAAACATTCTGGAATTATTGGAACTCATTTTATATGTTAGCTTTTTCACCCCAACTTCATGGTACAAATGATTTCTTCCTAAATTTCTTTCAAAATGTTGCTAGATCAATGGCATCATTTAAACCCTGTCCATATCTGCTCCCCAGTTCATAAATCCAAAAACATTCTTGTCTGCCAATCATTTGTTCTATGCCACCCCCCAAACCAAGTCTAACCACTTCTATGCCAACAAAGTTAATCTTGTGGTTCACTCTACTATTACCTTTTATATGTTGGACTATGGCATAAGTCATGTCATTTTTAGCTAGGGCATGCACATGCTCTCCTACCCTTATTTTAAAACTTCTTATTGTCCGTCCCACATAATAACTCCCTCAACTGCATTGAAGTAAATAGGCTACACATTTGGTGTCATAAGTTAATAAAGTCTTAGTTTGTACATACTGTCCTGTAATCCCTGACATGTGTGCATGTATTTACAGTAAATGCACCTCCCATATCTATGTGTGCCCGGGGAGGGGGGGCAGACTAAATTGCTTGCGTAAAGGTTCTGGACTTAGAACTGAGTTAGTTACCAGTAAATCTTTTAGGGTTTTACTCCTCCTGAATGCTATTTTAGGACCCTCCTGTACCAATTCTTTCAATCGCGGCTCTAATTGCAGTATGGGCCAGTTATTAGTTATAATTTCCTTTATTTTGTCACTTCATTTGGAATATGTAGTCACAAAAGGACAGTTATGGATTTATTTGATTCTGTATATGGATCATAGGTCAGAAATATTTAAATAAAATATGAGGTAGAAAAACAATACAATGAGGTGTTGCAATTAGCAATGCATGAGCAAGGTAATTGTTTTAGTTTTAAATGGCAAAAATGCAATTTAAGCAGATGGGTTGGAGCCCAGCAGTTTTTTATCCAAACCTCACAACAAATAGTCAGCTCAAGACATTTGCTATAGTTGCACCCTCTTTTGCCTCTGTTCAGTTTTTGATTCTTTATATGGATCATAGGCCAGAAATATTTAAATGAAATATGAGGTAGCAATATGAAATAAAATTAGGTGCTGCAACTAGCAATATATGAGCATTGTAACCCATGTAAAGGACAACAGTATGATTTTAATGTGCAGTTTAAAGTTCCACGCAAACCTTGCTGCTATTTCATGTCTGAATTAATGGTTACTAGAGTTGTTTATTGAAAACTGCTTTTAGTAATAAAACTAAATTGTTTTTAGTTTATGATTGGTTAGAATTAATTAGTAACATGTAATTTAATCACTGTTTATATGGAGGCACTGTTGTGATGTTTTAGATTCACTGTGATGATGCCTGACAGAGGTCAGGGGAAATTTGGTGTTGGTACAGCTTTTACCATTTATTTTTGGGACTTGGTACACATGTAATACACAGTTTTGCATTTAAATAAAAGGACTTAATTTTTCATCAAAGTCCTGTGCTCTGATTTTTGTGGGTGCTCTTACCACTTCCTGTTATTTTTTTTGTCAAAATGAGCACCACAGTAAATTACCTGGTGCTCCACTTCATTGTTTTTCTGTTAATTATGCTGTACATACCCTAAGACTCAAAGTGTGTCTCCTTTGGCTGTCATGATGTCTGTGGTTAATTGAACCAAAAAATGTAACTAGACACTGGCCTCCACTGGAGATATTAAACAATAGAGCAAACTGCACTCTGGGAAGATTGCCTGGGACAAGATGCAATTAAAAAAACTGAATAACAGGTTCCAAGGAGTATAAACTCACCAGGAATGTTACAAAAAAATACCCCTCCCCATTCATTCACAGATGCCAATGAATGTATTTGTTAACCATGCTGATTCATCTTCTTGCTTCCCTCATGGTAAAAATGTGAAACTACATTTGTGTTATTTTAAAAGTGTGATACCTGTCCATGGGGATGGAAGCTCTGATAGTTGTTCTAGTCTTTCTTTTCACTGATATAAACTGAGCCAGGAAAAAAGTAGGAAAAGAACAGCATTTTGTTTCTATGAGTAGTTAATTGCAGCTGGTATTTTTAACACGTGCAAGGCAACTTCACTTCTCAAACTTAAAAAAAAAAAATACACTTCATCAAAGGCTATGTTTACCAAGTACTGTGCCCATGATTAAAATAATTTGAACCCCCTCCCCCCAAAAATGTGCCCTTACATGAACCTGCATGATTTATCTGTAAAGACAATTAAAACATGTATTTCTAAATGCATTACTAACACCAATGCTTTCCAGGTTGTGAACCTACTAAAAAGACACACTATAGATAGATAGATAGATAGATAGATAGATAGATAGATAGATAGATAGATAGATAGATGATAGATAGAATATGGTAAACAAATATTGTTAATCCCAAAAGCTGAACTTTGTTTTTTAGTATATAAATGTTTAAGAAATACCTGAAAACTATTTTCCTTGGAAGCAGTAGTTTCAGACACCTTAGTCTTTCCTTTTGAGACACCAGGTGAATCTGATAATCGTTTATTCCAAGGGTTTTTAAGTCAGTTTGAAGGCATTAAGTAACTTCTATTCTAGTCCTTAACAAAATGCAGGGACTCCACAGACTTGTTCTGTTCCTTGGTCCAGATCCCAAACTAGTGAGTCTTGTTTCAACATGATAAATCCACCTCATGCCCCTCCCACATGAATAAAAAAAGGTGGGGTGGATCTTTAGGAGCTTCCCGGGTGGAGGTGGGGTGGATCATATTCCCCCCCAAAAAACAATGCTGCCCCTCACTACTCAGGTTCCAGTTCTTGTACCACCCATTTAAGAAAGAAAATAGTACCCTGCAACCATTGACTAACATGAAAGTGTGTTTATTTGAGGGCGGAAAACATTTCTTGGAGGAGGGTAAGGCAGAGGAGACTATTTACACCTTCAGTCAGTTCCACAGACAGAAAACATGACATCACTCATTTTGTACACGCAAAATGTCTGCAGGCTCCACCTACTGCAGCCGTAAAAATCACATGTTATGATTGTTCACATTCTGTAGAGATTGCTGATGTTGCTGGTAGTTTGATTCTGATTCCTTTTTCCTTTTCAAAAGTAAAAAAAAAAACAAGACTGTCCACCATACTGGTGTTACCACACAAAAACAAGTTTGTTTACATTTTTGATCAACTTCCACTGCATCTTTCTTGGTCTTGGGAATGCCCCTAAAACAATCTAGCCATTTGTGATGGTGTGGGATGCAAGGAGACTATTGCATCATGAGTGGCTGCTCTGTTTGGGGGTTCCTAACATTCAGGATGTATGCAATTAGAGTAGATTAATGATTTGAAATAAAATAAGGTTGGGTATAATTGCACCATTCACATGCATTTTAGTTTTAATAAGAAAGGAAGCAGATCAAACAACCAACAACTTCAATGCAGTTTTAGAAAAGGTAAGCAATCATAAATGTGGGTTTTTAACTACAAACAATATGATACAAATTTTTTTTTTTTTTTTTTTTAACTTTGTTTCTTTGCCCAGACAGTGAGCGGGACCTCCCTGCATTCCCCCCTCCCCGGCTGCCTGGACTGGGTGGCTCATAATTTACCCCTTATGGTGGAGCTCCCTGAGAGGATAGACCAAGATAAACCAGAGGTCCCAGCTGAGGCTTACACCTGGGGCATCATTCAGGAGGTGGTCAAGGTGCTTCATGGTGCTGCCGTGCCCAAGGTTTTTTCCTCTTAGGTTTCCCACAGGAGGCATGGACATGCAATGATGTCAGCACGGGTCAGGCACACTCCCACACCCAATCCACAGATATCTGCTGATTCCTCCATTCACTGCCTGGTGGTCCCAGCTGTTGCACACCCAGTCTCCACTGGGTGTTTCTGGTGTGCAAGGAAAGCACAATCCTCCCTCCCAGAGAAGGACAGCTGTCCACAGGATGTTCATCCTACCTCCCCCCTGGCTGACCCTCTGACACACACACAGTGCTCACTTGTGAACATGGGTCATCTGCACCACAGGTGGTGGCACTACCACTGCACCAGCAGGCTGGCCCATTACAAAAAGAGTTGACAGTGTCCCCTTAAAAATACATCCACAAATGTTGATATTGTTTCAGTGCTAGGACCTTGACCCGATAACATCAGGCATCCTAAATGATATCCTAAATTTTTATGCAATCACCACACAACAATAAAGAATGGTCCTCCCAACTTGAAACACAAACAGAAGACCGGGAGGGATCTGCTCCACAAACCTCAAGATTCACAAAGCCACATAGTGGAGCTATGACCCACTCACATGTTGTAGATTTTAGAATTTTATTCTTTACAATGCTTTATATTTAAAACAGTCTCAGTCTCATATCCTACAGCACATCTACGTTTTGTGGTCCAGTGCCCGACCACTTCAAGAAAATAGCCTAAAACAATATGTACAGTCCAACTAAATCTTTTTTAAAACAAAAATAAATTACACATAACTTAATTCTTAATACAGTTCAACTGTCACGTTCACCTGTTTAGGTACCTTACTGCTGTACCATTCAAACAGATTGAACTGATATGTCTTTAAATCAATTTATTTATTGTTAAGCAGCATCACTCTATGTTTATTCTTTGTACATTATATCATTATTCTTTATCACAGCCTAGATAACATCATTGTGTTTATTCTTTGTACATTATATCATTATTCTTTATCACAGCCCAGATAACATCATTATACGTTTGTTCTTTTTATAGCATTATTCTTTATCACAGCCTAGCTTACTATGCATACATTACTGTACTTTTATGCAAACATTAAACTACTAATTTACTGTCCAATGCACTTAGTATGCCATAGTCTATAATATCATACATACCTTGTTCTTTAGCACTCATCCTAGTTTCCACCAAATGTATCCTATGCTGACTGCCTACAGAATTTATTATAAGACAGTATAGTTATTTAAAAAAAATTGCTTCAAGATTGAACAAACATAAGAGTAATATTAGAATATTAGAAGAGGTGATGAAAGGTCATCCTTAGCCAGACCCTTCAAGGAAGCCAGACACAATTTAGTCAGTATGAGATTTGTTGGACTTGAGAACATGGATATACCAGCCACAGGGACTGAGCCTGTATTAAATATAAAGCACTGTACAGAATCAAATGATAAAATCTACAACTGTTGAGTGGGTTATATCTCCACAATGAGGCTGTCTAAATTTGTATGTACCTTTGAAGGATATAAAACACAGGTGCTATACAGTAATCTACCAACATAAATTGGTACTCATCCTCTGAAAACCATCTAAGCTCAAGGGTTTCTCAAAACAAAAATTATTTATTTGTTTTATTTATTCAAGTCTCAGATTACAGCCTTTGAGCTGGAGGCTCATTTACAAAGGTTCCACGTCATGAGGGATTAATACATACAGTTAACATACAGTCAAGTAGATGGTGCAAAAGGTAGATCAACTACAGATAAATTATAATCATACAATCTAGTAGGTAGATATTTGAGCTGACAAGTCAAGGTGCAGACATGGGAGATTACAGATTTCAATTGGAGAGATACTGTTGTGAGAAGGCAAGGTAAAAAGTAGAGTGTTTGGTAAAGAGAGGAGAAAAGAAAGGGAGTGGTATGATTCAGGGCTGATGGCGAGAGGGACCAAGTGCACTTTGTCAGTGTATGAGCAGCGGTCCATGCAGGGAATCAGGGCCCGATTCCAAGATGCATGGCACAACTCATGGGCATATGTGAATTGCACCATGCAGTGCTACGCCAGGGACTCTGCGCTGTATTCCAAGACAGGCAGGGTCCCTGGCACCTATGTCCAGCGATTTGCAGCAGATGCAGGCTAGCACCATGGGCATGGCACAGTGGACCTGGATGCCATAAGTCACAGCCCACTGAGAACTGCCCCTCCGGAATCCCCCCACCCTGGAACACTGCCGCATGCACCAGGGGGCAGAGGGGCTGGACAGGTGGCACTGGCATTTGGGGGCACTTTGGGAACTGGACTATGGGGGTCCCCGACATTTGGGGATGGGGGAGCATGTCTGTGTTGGGGGCACGGGAAGCACAGCTGTGTACTTTCTGCAGCACTTCAGAATGGGCATCCATTGATTGGCATGGACAGATGCCCTTTAGACCATCTCCCTGATGGTCTGACTCCACTGCGCCATTGCATCTTCTGGAATAGCGTATGTGGGTTATGGCAGCCACCCTTTTGGAATAGGGCATAGTTGCTGCCATAACCCACCCTTGCGCCATGCCATTTTGGGTTGCGGGTGTAGTGGGTGGAGTAATCCATCTTTGGCCCAACCTGCATACGACATGGCACAGGTCATGACCTGGAAATGTGACTTGTATATCTCATGGAGCAAGTTGTGATTTACACCAAGGGGTTTGGCATAAATCACCTTGCGCCATGCATAAGTCATCTTGAAATCAGGCCCCAGGTTCCCATTGTTAGCAATGAGGGTGCAGAGAAAGGGAAGGGGATTGCATGGCAGGAGGTAAGAGGAAATGTGGCAGCCTATAATAAGGTGACAGCGATGGAAGCAGGCGGGTGGAGGGGGGTAGGGAGATTTGCAGAGACAGTAGGGATGGCTTGGTACCTATGGAGGGGAGTTGGGGTTAGGCACAGTAGGGAGTAGAGGGGGAGAATATTGTTGAGGGAGGTGTGGGGACTAAGAGGGTGATACAGGGGATTTGGAGTCTTATTGGGAGGGGAGATAGAAGGAGGGGTAATGGGAAAGGAGAACAAAGTGTGAGTGGTGGATCTGGGTAAGTAGACAGGTGAGGACCCTGTAATACTGTACCAAATTTAATACCTGGGTTTGGATTTTTGTGCAATTTTTCAATCTTCTTAAATCCTTAGTTTCATATTGATCTCTGTCCAATATACCAAATCAAATGAACTGCCTTTATTGGCTGGTTTGAATACAATATCTGTATATTGTAAGTTGCAGGTTTGTCCAAGGCTGCTCTTTCATTAAAAGTAAGATTCTTATTTTTATAATATGTATCTTTTCCATTGGTTTTAATTAAATTCTCAACATCCTGGAACACTAATTTCTTAAAGATTGTGAAGGATACAGTGTTAACATTTAAAGGTCAACAAGATCACATTCTTTCAAATTGGTAACAGTTGTTGCACTATTAATATTGTTTGGCCCCGTGTCCATCATATCCCTATTTGCAAAATTTGCAAAAAAATACACTTTAAGCACAATTGTCTATTCTGTTTTTTTATAGTTCTGACTTTACACTAGATATATTGAGGTTAAATTCTGGAATAAATGAAAACCTATCATTTAATAATGAATGTTAGTACAGGGAGAGTAAATAAGACATTATATTTATTTCTGAAGTTGACTCCATGTTCATATACGCTCGTTGTTTAATTCTCCATGTTGTTCCTGTACTCTGACAGGGATTGTCCTCAGTTGTGGGTCATTTACCTTTTCCTCTGTATTGCGGTTTTCCTCTTTCCCTGCCTCATCTTTTCCTTCCAGTTTGGTTTTGTTCTCCTCTCCACTGATGGTCCACAGGTCATGTTCTGATGCTGAAGAATCACTAGCATCACTTCTTATATCTGATTACAATGATGCTAATTGAAAAACTCCTTCCCAGTGTTTCTTGGTATTTGTCATCTCAATGCAGTTACACACAGTTCCATTTGTATTTTCATTTAAATCAGGTTTAAACTTTTTATTTTCTGTTTTCTAATTTCTTCCTTAAGGGTCACCAGTTGATCATTTCATTTACTTAATGATTCACTTCCATTTGCATTTCCATGAGGCCCTTTAATTGATAGTCAATAACAGTAATTTCAGTTAATTCTTCATCCCTGTGTTCTTTAGTCTTTTCAGTTATGTTAAATGGATGCATTCATGCCCAGTGCTCATCACAGTTTGAAAACCCACGAACGGCACTTTCAAAAGAGGTATTGGGCTTACCTGTAGCTGGAAGTGTTCCTGAGATATAGATGACTGAGCCTGCTCAATATTAATACTACATTCTAGCCATTTGTTGAACATTGTGATGCCCTCAAGGAACAAGCTATGTCTAACCATACTGAGTCAAGTACAGCTCGTTCCTCAATGGCATTGCAATGTTTTACAAATGGCTGTAATGTAGTATTAATATTAAACAGACTGTCTCCATATCTCCAGAGTGCTTCCACCTACAGGTGAGCCCATTACCTCCTTTGAAATAGCTTGCCATGGACTTTTAAACTATATCAGCCACTGTACTTGAAAGTTTCCCTTTAAGCATCAAGTCTAAGGAACAGTCACTGAAAATACCACCAACAGCTTAATCTGGTTCAAGGTCAGTTGGCATTCATCTGTATCACCTTCCCCCTGGGTCGTGCCTGAAAATAGACAAGAAACTGTCTAGTGCACTTACCCAGTCAACAAAAACTAAATAAAAATAAAACATTTTTTATTTAAATCTGCTCCCATTTAGTCATAGATGTATTTTTTTCCCTTTCCAGATGCTGTTACCTTTTTACCCCAAGTTCCTTTAGTATCCTTTTTTATGCAACAAATTGGACAGTGCTATCATGTGCCAGTTCAAAGTTTATTTCCATTTTCTTCAAGTATTCAAGTTTACTTATCAAATTTGTGGCAGGAGTTTCTGCTAGTGGATTTTCAAAACTACAAAGAGTCTTGTCACTTTTACTATTTTACCTGCATCACTTTCAGAACAACTGAATACTCCCTGTCTGTTCTCATTATCAGTTTCCACACTTGCATTACCTATTTTATAAAATGTATAGCTTTAGCTCTTTCTAAGCATAAGATTTAAAGTGACAAAAAAAACAACTGTAAACACTGCCATCCTCAAGTTCTCACAGTTCAATAAAGAAACATCAGTTAGGACAGGAGTAGGTCCAAAAAATATTATATACTTTTAAATCTGTTTGAAATAAATTAATATTTAAATCTTCACAGTGCTTAATTTACAGGGATACTAAATCATGTAAAGGGAAACATTCATGCACAGTGGCTGACAGTTTGACAACTCATGGAAACACGTTCAAATAAGGTATTGGGTTTACCTGTAGCTAGAAACAATCCAAAGATCTAGATGACAGAGTCTATCCAATGTTAATACCACATTTGCAACCATTTTTAGAACCTTTGATATCACTAATGAACAAGCTGTGTCTCTGAGTCGAGGCACAGCATGTTCCTCAACATCACAATGTTCTAAAATGTTCTACAATGTAGAATTAATATTGAACAGACTCAGCCATCTATATCTCCAGAGTACATCCAGCTACAGATGAGCCCAATACCTTATTTCATAAAGCTTTTCATTGGCGTTCAAACTATGATGGCCACTGGGCATGAATGTGTCCCTTTAATATGCTGTGGTCTATGACTACTTAATGGCATACGCTTACAATGGCTTTTTGCTTTTGTCATACTGCACCCTGTTATAAGAACTTACTAAGATGTAAAAACACTCAGCCAGAGCAATTTTTTATAGTACATTTTATTTTGTGGAACTGAGACCAGACAAAACACTGTATCCTCTGTCACAAAGCCCCGGCCCTGTTGCAGCCCATGCTCTTCATCAGAAGGGTAATAGACATAAATCACCTTGTTGCCATTTGATACAGCTTTTTCAGTTGCACATGTGTAATCTACACAAGTCATTTCATCGACATCAATTACTCCATCTCATGCACTAGATATTACCTTTGTACTAGAAATGTTCCCAAACCAACTCAATGTGATTCAACACAGTTTTTATTTAGATCTTGATTACATTTTTTGGACCTACTCCTGTCCTAATTAGTGTTTCTATATTGAATGAGTACTTAGTTCTGTATTTATGGAAGAAGCTACACAGCCACTACCAGATAGTATGATAAAAATTTAGGGATACAACTAGTAGCAAGTTAGAGATGGGACGTATTTCTAATGAAAGAGTACAAATGAGTATGTGGGACCTAAAGGTTAATAAGTCCTTGGGGCCAAACATGATGAACCCAATAGTGCTGAGGAAGATAAGATAGAGTCTGGCAGCACCCTTGAGATAGATATATATATAGATATATAGATATATATATATATTTAATGAATCACTTGAAAAAGGACTGGCGGGTAGAGATGTTCTAAGTTGCCAAAATTCGCTCTGCAAAAAAATCCACACATTTTTGTAAATTCGCAGAGCTGAGGACTATAATTTGCATTATTATTTGCCAGGTGGATTTGCCAAATTCTCATGGTGAATGGCTAATTCACATGTGAATCCCAAGGTGAACTGGGTGGAAATCATAATACATCCATCCCACACACCCCACTGGCACCCTTCTCTCTCCCCTGCCCCAATAAACTTTATGCTGCTGTAGGCAGCTGCCTGTTGCTGTATCAAAAGGTAATCCCTTCCCCTCACCTCACCAATGTGCCAAATACTTCTGCCCACTTCCTCTCACCTGAGTCCTACTATCTTCAATAGGTACACCCTGTCCCCCTCCCAACCCTTTCAGGTCTCCACCTCCCACAAAAACAACCTGCAAATAAAGAAAATGGTCCTCCAGTGCAGAGCATCTCCTCTGTTCAGTGTTGAGTCCGGGTGTGGCAGTGGGAGTGTTTTGGTTCTCTCGGTGGATCACTTTTGGCATGCTGTGAACTGTCGTGGAGAACGCTGTTCAACTATTGCTGTGGAGAACACTGTCCAACTATTGCCTGACTATTGCCTGATGATTTGCTTGTGCCTGCCAGTGTGTTATTGATGCCCATTCCTGAAATTACATCAGTCATAACTGCTTTTTTAGCAAAACAGTGTTGGTATAACCTCTGAAGGAGTTTTTAATCAGCAAGTTAAATTCTGAGCTCACTGGGATTTTTGTGAGGTGCCAAAGTGAGAAGGGAATGTTTGTACTCAGAGTCAGTTTCAAGGGAAACTCGCTGTCTCACCTATTGGATTTTTATTGGATTCTGCTGGCTATTTGACTGGAGGAAGGCTGCTACCTGGTGGGAGTCTATGAGGAGGAGAAGAGGTCTAAGCTTGTCTGGCTTACATTGAGGTTGGTGCAGGGGGCCACTGCTTTTCCCCAGAGGGGGTCAGGAGTGCTTACCGGAGGGTGGGTACTGACCGTGCCTCTAGGGCTGCGAGGGTTGTCTGACAGAAGCCAGGCTTCCTGGGCAATCCAAGTGGGGAGTGAAGTTGTGCACCCTGTTGCCCTCTTTCGGGGTGTCTGGGATTTGGCTATTTTGGATTGCAGAAGAACTTTCTCAAGTTATGTTTTTGTCTCCATTCAGCTAATTTGGTTTCTGTTTTGACGCCTGGATTTAAATTAACTGTTGTTGGAAGCTATCTTTTGGTTTAGCCATTTTTCATTGAAACTAGGAGGCAGTGAGAGGGCCCCTTTTTTGGAGCTACTTTTAATTTGAGTTGTGGCTATTACTGTGAGAGTGTTATATGCTTTGGACTGATTTTTTATGAATAAGAGGTGGTGAGAGCCTTCTTTTTCAACTTCAATCTGAGAGGGTGTTGGTGAGAGCTCACCCTCTAATATTCCTTCAATATTTTCTCAAGATTTCTTTGAGAGTAGAAAACTAACTTTTCATCATTTGGAAGACAAATTGTGGAAATTGTTCTGGACTATATATGATAGAGGACTGTGCTGTTCATTTTTAAGTTGAGTTGTGTGGTTGGTGAGTGTTTGGAGGGTGCATGTGTGTGGGGGGGTATAAGTACATGTTAGTGGGTGGGTGGCTGTAAAAGTTGAAGTGGTGAAGGTTTATTTAAATGTTGGGGGTTATATCTGGGGTGGGGTGATATTGCTTATATTAGAAATATGTTTGGGACAGAAACTCCTACGTGCAGCTACTCGGGGGACTTCCTCCATGACCTTCGACCCTTTAAACTTCCAGCGCTCCTAGTTGAGGCCTATAGGAGGTGTAGGGCTTTGGGGACAGCTAAGAGAGGTAGGGCTGGAGGGGGTTACACTTGAGTGGCTGCCGGAGTATCAGGGATTCGGGTGGTAAGGGCAAGGAGACACCCTGGGGTAAAATGGGAACTAAAGAGGGTTGCCATGTTTAGTTTCCATACCCAAGGGCACTACCTTTGTGGGTGGGCAGATGACGGGCCCAGTTACCTCACCTCATCCTACTTGGGTTGTGCTATGCAATGCCAGATCAATGAGGAACAAGACTGCCATTATGGCAGACCTGATATCCTCGGTCGACCTGCCTTGCATCACAGAAACGTGGCTGGGTCAAAATGCTGCTCCCATTTTGGAGGCGGCAGTTCCAGCGGAGTATTCTGTGATACACACCCTGAGAGAGGATCACAGGGGCGGGGGGGTGGCCATTTGTTTTAAGTCTAACCTGAACCTCTCAGTGCTAAATGTAGGTCTTACATGGTCTTTTTAATGTGTGGCCATCCGGGGAGGTGTGGATGCAGGTTTCAGGGTTCTCCTGCTCTATCATCCTCTGGGAGTGGGTGGGGATTTTTTGAGGGAGGTTGAGGAGCTCATTGCTGGCCTGGTGCTGGAGTCTCCCAGGTGGTTGATCCTAGGGGATTTCAATGCATGGATCGATGATGGGCTCTCAAAGTTTGGAAGCAACCTCCTGAAGATCATGGAGGCCCTGCGCCTGACACAACATGTAACATTGGTAACACACTCGGGTGGCCACACATTGGACTTAATTTTTTCAATGAGTCTTAACATTATTGATCTTCATGTTGTTCCAGTGGTTTGGTTGGATCACAGCACCGTAGGGTTCATGTTTAGCAGCCCCCTCCCTTAATGGTCCGGCCCCTGTGGAGATGGTCCAGTACCACCCATTAAGAGGAGTTTCCTCTATGGCACTGTCAGCAGTGCTGGACCTATTGAGAGTGGGGGTAGCTTGTGTGATGGGGCCGGAGGAAGTAGTGGCAGCCTATAATGGGTCAGTGACTGCAGCCTTCGACTCCATCTGACCCTTTCGTGTCCACCCTTTGCCTACTCGCTGGAGATTCCCTTGGTATGATGAGGAACTCTGGATATTAAAGACTAAGGGGTGGAGATTAGAGAGATACTGGATGAGATATGGCCAGATGAAGGACAAACTGGCCCTGAGGTCATATTATGTTGACTATCAGGGGGCAATCTCCCAAAAGAAGGCAGTATTTTTGTCTAGGGAGATTGCTGCAGTGGGGAACAGACCAGCTCAGCGCTTCCATACGGTAGACAGACTTTTAAATCCTGTCTCCATGCGAGAGGAGCAGTTTTTAGCACTAGGTGTGAGGAGTTGGCTCTGTTCTTTGCCGACAAGGTGTCCTCTATCTGGGATGGGGTCTCCTTGAGTATCTCTCAAAAGGGATGCAGTGTCTGGCCTGAGTTGGGCTGAAACACTCATCCTGTGTGGGATCAGTTTGAGCTAGTTGGGGTGAAAAAGGTGATGGGGATAATCTCAAAGCTGCGACCTCCACATTGTGGTCTAGACCCAGGTCTGACCTGCCTTGTGGTTGGATGTTTGGACCTGACAGGACCTGTGATTGCTGTGGTTGTCTGGAGTTCATTGAGGAGTGGGATCTTTCTGGTGTCCTTAAAAGAAGCTCTGGTTAGACCTCTTAAAGAAGCCTTCTTTGGACCTGGACTGCCTCAGTAACTACAGGCCGATCTCAAACCTCCCATTTTTAGGGAAGGTTATAGAGAAAGTGGTGGCCATTCAGCTTGAGAGACACCTCGCATCTTCATCTACCTATGAGCCTTTCCAGTCTGGGTTCCAGGTGGGGCATAGTACAGAGACCGCCCTTGTAAGGGTGCTTAATGATCTCCTGATGGTGAGGGACAGGAGAGCTCATATCTTGGTTCTCCTGGACCTCTGTGAAATTTGACACCATGGACCACGAGATGCTGCTTGACCACCTGTGGTTCTGGTGTGGCCTGTCTGGCAAAGTCATCTGCTGGTTCAGGTCATACCTGATGGACAGAGTGCAGAGGGTGAAAATAGGACTTGTCTCATCTAGCCCAAAGCCTCTAAGCTGTGGAGTGCAGCAGGGGTCGGAACTTGTTGCCCTTACTGTTTACGGTGTACATGCTGCCACTGGGGGACATTATCAGGTGGTACAGGTTGGGTTTTCACTGCTATGCAGATGATACCCAACTGTACTTGTCCTGTGCACCTGATGTCCAGGTGTTGAATCCCATATTTAACAACTGCCTCAAGGAAATCCAGGTGTGGATGACTCAAAACTGGCTTAGACTCAACCCAAACAAGACTGAGGTACTGGTGGTGGAGCCGTGTCAGAGTGGAGGAGGGGGGGGACAGGGGGTGTCCCCTAATCTAGTACTGGAGGGGCATTCCCCTTGTCCCTTCTAGACAGGTGAAAGATTTTGGTGTGATCCTGGATGACAGTCTGACACTTGATGCACAGATGTTGGCTGTGGTCAAAAGTGTTTTTATCATCTCAGGAACATTGCCCAAATCTGAGCCCTGGTCCCTCCTGAGGACCTGCCCACACTGGTATATGCTTTTGTAACTTCCAGGCTGGATTACTGTAATGCTCTGTACCTTGGATTATCTGGAGGCAACCTCTGCAGACTACAGTTGGTGCAGAATGCGGTGGCTAGACTACTGACCAGGGTAAAGAGGTGTGAGCATTTTACCCCAGTCCTCCACAGACTGCACTGGTTGACAGTCAGGTGGAGGACTGTCTTCAAGACAGGGCTCCTTACCTATAATACCTTGTTTAAGGGTGGTACCGCCTATCTGCAAGATTTCCTTGGCCCTTACCGTCTGGCCTGAATGCTCCTAGGGGTTCCCAGGGTGAGGCTGGAGCACTCAGGAGATAGAACATTTGCAGTGGCTGCACCAACCCTGTGGAACTTCTTGCCTGATTATCTAAGGGGGACCCCATCGTCGGAAGCCTTTAAAGGGGGACTGAAAATGTTCCTATTTGAATTAGTTTTTATAATGTGTTTTTATTGATAGAATGAAATTTTGTATTTACATTGATTTTATTATGTATGTTTGGTGATTTTAAAATAATGAACTGTGTTTTTACTGTTTAGCGCCCAGAGTCCCAGGAATTGTATGCTCTGTAAATAAAAATATTTTATCTACCTATCTACCACTATTTCTCTCTATCTCTATCTCTCTATCTCTCTATGTCTGTCTATCTATCTAGTGACAGTATCCATCCATCTATGTATCTTATCTATCTAGTTATCTATCTACCTGTCTATCTATCTATCTAACCATGGCTAGATTAACCTGTATGCAGATTACGCCATGGCGTAGGGCCCCATGGTTCAGCAGGGCCCCCCTCACTGTTTAATGTAACTTAATTTATTTCCCTTTTCCATACCTGGCAGACCATAGCCACCAACCTCGGACTGGCCATACTTGCTGTACTGTCAAGCAGTTGTGGGATCATCCCATTCACAGCATTGCCAAAAAAGAAAAGCCCCCCCAGTCAGGTCCCCCCCCCCCGCTCTGAGCCAGTCTCTCAGTTTCTCCCCACTTCTCAGGGTGGGGTGAGCTGCACAGCACAGAAAAAGTAGTCTGCGATCGGTCCACCCTGACCCCACCACCACAACCAACCATGTCTGAGGTCCTCCTGGAGGTGTGGCTACTAGGAAGCGGGAATCTGCGTGCATGCGAGTAGTGTCAGGGCATGTGGCCGGGCAATGAGGAGTCGAGGACGGAGGATGATGATTGGACAACGGTCGGTCGGAGATTGTCTCACTCTCAATCGAAGAAGACTACAGACTGCTAGTAGAGAGAGCGGGCCGGGCCGGAGTCGACTGATTTGCCACCGTCCAGCGCTTCTTTTCAGCAGATGTTGATGACAACTCTGATTCCGAGAGTTGGAGAGATGGTGTGCTGCTTGTTGTGTGCTGGTGACTGTAGTCAGTCAGTGCTGCTGCTGGGCCTCTGGTCCTGTGAGGAGTCCCAGGCCGAGTCCGATGATCGACCAGTCTGTCAGGGCAGGCCACACCACCAGGTATGTTGTAACTTAATGCGTGCCAAGTGCCAACACTGTCATGTTGACTTTCTTATTTTGTCTTGACTTCAATGATTTTTGGATTTGGTGGATGATTTGGTTGGATTGAAAACGGAGGGAAAGGAACACTTAGCAGCAGTTAATTGAATTGAAGCAAAAAAAATTACTAAAAAAACAGAGAAAAGAAAATAATTGCATTTACATGGGGGTGAGGATTGCCTGCTACTGCTTCTAGCCTGGGCTCAGGGGGCTACAATATTCTATAGCCATGGTGGGGCTACCTACTATACTCACTGTTTGAATTTAAATTATTTGATGCATCATTTATCAGAAATCTGGGAGCAAAACCACATTGCTCTGAAAATATTCTACTTAGCTTCACCACTAAGCTAGAGGCTAATTTTTAAATTGATGAATTGTTGGAGTTTACAAGGTTTCTGCGTGTCCGGCACCACAGAAGAGTGGGATGTTAGCATTTAGGGGCCCCCGGGTCCCAAAATATGACTTGGAGTAGGGCCCCCACATCCATTAATCTGGCCCTGTATCTATCTATCTGACTCAAGCCTCATAATTGCTTTAATGAATGAATGATGAGGCGGTGTTCGTGGACCTGACCAAGACATTCAGTTTGATTGAGCATGACCTCACCTGCTCTAAAATGAACATTGGATTTTCTGAGGCTGCTGTATTATGGATTGGGAATTATCTGTCAAACTGATCTTAATTTGTGCTTATTGGAACTGTGGTCTCAGATATGTCCCCAATACATTGCGGCATTCCACAGGGGTCCATTTTGGGCCCCTTTTTATTTTATTTATTTATTAACCAATTACTTCAGGTATGTCATTCCAGTAATTCTATTTTGTATGCTGATGATTTGATTATTTTTTCCCAATCCAAATCAGTGTCTGAATTGTCTTTAGTCTTGGAAAAAGATTTTGGGGAAGTTTGTTCATGGTTCGTCCATAACTTCATGGTGTTGCATTAAAAAAAAAACAATGCTTTTTGGTATGCCATCTATGCTAGGGGACAAACCGGGCTTAGTTCTATATGATCATCAGGGGATTTTGATTGAACAAGTTAAACAATCAAATACCTAGAGGTTCTATTGGATCCAGAGCTTACTTTCTCTCTTTGGGTACAGTCTGCTGTTAAAGTCATTAATCAAAAATGTAGCTTACTTTATAAATTTAAATCTTACTTTGCAGTGGAAACCAGAAAAGCTGTTGCAATTGAGTCAATCCTTCCACACTTTGATCATGTGTCTAATCTGTACCTTAATATAGGTTTGAAGGAATTGCACTCCTTAACTGTGGTGACTAGGTTTGCTGGGGCAAAGGCACCTAGCTTCACCTGACCTCTTTTCTGCTAGGTTGCATGAAAGGACAGAGCAAAGAACCTTACCAGAGCAAGGAAAAGGATTAAGGCTTCTTTAGGCTAGGCAGATTTACTGTGTGTTATTTTCTTTTGTACTCACAGGGATTGTTACTGTTTGTTGCTAACAGTTTATTGCTTTATTTTTCTCTGATTCAAATTGTTGTTGCTGGGAATACCTTCTACTGCATTATTATAGAGTGTGCCTACAGGTGTGTGCTTTCAGATTACTGCTGTAATCTTCTGATTCAAATTGTCTTTTGCAAGGTATATCTTCTGTTACTGCTTTGTTTTTCTCTGTAGCAAAGTGTTTCTTACAGGGTATATCTTCCATGAAATTATTACAGGTGGTGCTTTACAGGTTTTACAGTTTTATCTATCATTAGGATAAGCTTTCAGGGCTACTGCATTTGTTGCTGGCTGATTGTTTCTGCTCTTACCTCCTTGTTTCTTTCGTCCGTGGATCTTTTTTGGCAGGGGAAGAGCCCAGCCACCCACTCCCATCTTCAACCACCCCACACTACACTCCTTTTATAGGGTAGCACAGTCATGACATTTCCTGTAGCAAAGCAGGAAGGGGTGGATCAGAGGGGTATCCACACAGTGACCTCATTTACAGGGGCACAAGTAATTTAACTTGTTATAACCAGTTATACAAAAACAAACAAACAAAACACAAAATTAAACTTTTGCTTTCATTTTCCTCCTTCTAATTACTCTGACCAGGTTATAAACCCAACAACTTATCTGGAATGGATACTATTAACTGCAGGTACTGTGGGACACTTTTCAAAAGGGAAGTTTTACAGGATTTAGGACACTGTCCTACATACTGGGCCATTGGAGATCTAAGGGCTCAGCTCAAGGAAGCATGGGCAGAGATTTTGCACCTCAAATCACATTCAGGAGCAAATATATTATAAGAACCACCCACTATTACCCCAACATCCAACAGAAGCACCTCGACCAGAGGGTAGTTGGTCCGGGAGGTTGGCAAGTGGTAAGAAGGGGTAAATAGAGTGCCCCATCACTTGGTGCTCTCCAACATATCACCTACACAAACCATATAAAAACTACAAACAGTCATCTGCCTCTATCTCTGAAATCAAACAAAGGGGAAGAGGACACAGCAGAGCAGGACACTACAGCACAGGAGCTGGCACAACAAAACTCACCCAAAACATGAACCAAAACAAAAAAGCAAAAAGTAAATCCAAAAACCTTCTGATCAAAGGAGACTCCATGATTCAAGGAGTTGATACCTATCTCCAGCCAGGGGTAATGGTCAGATGTCTCCCAGGTACATCAGCATGGACAGACACTGACCGCATTGCAAAAATTGTACAGGAACCAGGAGAAAACATTGATGTCCTGGTACACATAGGGACTAATGATCTTGCCAGCCAGTCAGTTGTGAAGACCAAGGAACACCTGACCAGGCTGGGTGACAAACCATCATCCATTTTGTCCAGCATCTCCTTCTCCGAGATCCTGCCAGTCTGTGAGGGGGGCAGATGGACAGAAGGTCAGAGAAGGGAAGATAGGGGAGCTAAACATGTGGCTCAAGGGTTGGTGCCAGGAAAAAGGATACAAATTTGTAGGGAACTGACAACAGCTTTGGGAGTGAAAGTTCTTTAAATTTGATGGATTGCATCTGACTAAAGAGGTAGTCAGTGCATTGAGGCAGAAGTTTGATGTCTTTGCAGAATATTTAAACTAGCAAAATGGGGAGAGGGGTGCTGCACCCAATACATCGAATGGGAAGAACACCCCTCCCCCCTCAGTTAATGGTCAAACAGAGTTCATTTGCATCACCAGGTAAGGAAAAAGTTCTGGCTCCCCATGCAACGCACAGGGACATGCCAGACTTTGCCCAACAACTAACACACTGAAATCTGGCCAATGGAAAATCATGTACACAAATGCTCACAGTCTGGGAAACAAGATCATCCCAGACTGCATGCAATAATGACAAAGGCTAAACTGGACATAGTAGCCATTAGCAAAACATGGTTTACCAGTATCCACACTTGGGAGACTTCAGTACCTGGCTATGTACTGTTCAGAAGAGATCAAAGTGCAAAAAGGGGGGGTGGAGTAGCCCTTTGTTAATGAAAATCTCAAAGGTACAGAAATTCATAATACACATAGGGAGCCAGAAGAACTGTGGGTCACCCTGGAAACAGGAAATGGGACAGCCATATGAACTGGGGTTGTCTACAGGCCTCCAGATCAGGGGGAGGAGCTAGACAAATTACTGTTAGAAGATATACAAAACATGACAGCTAAAGGGGCGGTTCTGATAATGGGAGACTTCAATATGCCAGATATAGATTGGTCAATACCAGCAGGAACATCTGCCAGAGCTAGACACATAGTGGATTCCCTGCAGGGGGAGGACCTCAAACAACTGATACAACAACTCACAAGAGACAGGGCTATCCTAGCTCTAGTACTGACTAACAGGAAAAGGATCACATATCTTCAGGTAGAAGGTCACCTGGGGGCCAGTGACCATTACATGGTATAGTTCAATTTGGCCACTAGAACTAAATCATCCCATTCCAAGGCAAAAATATGGGACTTCAAAGGAGCTGACTTTGATAAGATGGCCAGAGTTAAGCTAGCCCTGGCAAAAAGAAACACAGATGAGGGGGTACAGCAAAGTGGGCAAGCATTAAGGATGCAATACTTGAAGCAACATCCCACTGTGTTAGACAGAAAAGGAAGTTCAAAAGAGGAAACCACTTTGGGTCTCAAAAACAGTAGCAGAAAAGGTCAGAGCCAAAAGGTTGGCCTTCAGGAAATATAAGGGAACACAGCGGGATGAAGATAGGGAGGAATACCAAACTTCCCTAAGGGAAGCAGGGAAGGCAGTAAGGCAGGCAAAGGCCCAAACCGAGGAAACACTAGCACGAATAGTAAAAGAAGGTGACAAGACTTTCTATAGGTACATTAGTGAAAGGAGAAAGTCCAGAGGTTGTATTGCTAAGATCAAAGGTGATAAGGGGGCATGTGAGGAGGAGGACCATGTAAAAGCATCTATCCTAAATAGATAGATCTGCTCAGTATTTACTGAAGAGAAGTTAGGACAGGGCCCACAGCTCAGCACCATGGACACAGGGGGAGGGAGGTGTGCACTAGTCCCTTCACAAAAGAAAGGGTCCTACAAGAGCTCAACAAGCTCAGGGTGGACAAGGCAATGGGACCTGATGGCATACATCCCAGGGTACTAAAGGAGCTAAGGATGGAACTAGCAGAGTCATTATCAGAACTGATTAGTGAGTCTCTGAGCACAGGAGAAGATGGAGAAGGGCTCATGTGATCCCGCTCCACAAGCATGGTAGCAGGGAGGAGGCGGGGAATTACAGACCAGTCAGTCTTACCTCAGTAGTGGGCAAGATTATGGAGGCACTCCTTAAGGACAGGATAGTACAACACTTGGAATCCATAGGAGCACAGGATCCAAGACAGCATGGGTTTACAACAGGAAGGTCCTGTCAAACTAATCTTATAGATTTCTTTGACTGGGTAACCAGAGTGGTGGACCAAGAGGGAGCAGTTGATGTTTCCCACTTTGACTTCAGCAAAACTTTCAATACTGTTCCACATAGAAGATTGATCAATAAGCTGGGTAGGCTTGGGGTGGGTCAGAAGTTGGTCAACTTGGTGGCAAACTGGTTGAAGGGCAGAAAACAGAGTGGTGGTAAATGGTATACAGTCAGAAGAGACGCAAGTCACAAGTGGGTTACCTCAGGGATCAGTCTTGGGGCCAGTCCTCTTCAATATCTTCATCAGTGACATTGCAGATGGACTAGAGGGTAAGGTTTGTCTGTTTGCAGATGACACCAAGATCTGCAACAGAGTAGATGATCCAGATGGGGTGGGCAGAATGAGAAGAGACCTGCATAAACTGGCAAAATGGTCAGAAGAGTGGCAACTGGTGTTTAATGCAAAGAAGTGCAAGATCATGCACATAGGGAAGAGAAACCCTAAAGCCACCTACAGGCTGGGAGGGGAGTTGCTGGCAGTCACAAGGGAAGAAAAAGACTTGGACATTATCATCATCATCATCACAGATGACCTGAAATCATCCAAGCAGACCACTAAAGCAGTAGGTAAGGCTAGAGAGATGTTGGGGTGTATTAGTAGGGGTATCACAAGTTGTAAGAAGGAGGTAATGATCCCTCTTTACAAGACACTGGTTAGGCCCCATCTGGAGTACTGCGTGCAGTACTGGAGGCCACACCTTCACAAGGACATTAACCAAATTGAGGCAGTCCAGAGATAGGCAACCAAAATGGTGCAGGAACTGCATCAGAAAACATATGAGGACAGATTAATGGAGCTCATTATGTATACCCTAGAGCAAAGAAGGGAGAGGTGACATGATCAAAACATTCAAATACCTTAAGGGCATTAACAAGGTGAAAGAGCCTAACATGTTTCAATATAAGAAAAATAGCAGGACAAAAGGACACAGCATGAGATTAGAGAGAGGCCAATTAAGGGGTAATGTAAGGAAGTTCTTTTTCACAGAAAGGGTGGTGGATGCATGGAACAGCCTTCCTCGGGAAGTGGTGGATATGAATACAGTGCAGGGCTTCAAACAGGCATGGGATAGGCATAAGGGAGAAATACTGATGAGTATGACTAGATAGGCCATTGACAGAGCAAAGGCTGATGGCACATTCATAAGGTAGAAAAAGAAATGGGCAGACTGGATGGGCCTTGCGGTCCTTATCTGCTATTAACATCTATGTTTCTATGTTCTGTGTTTCTAGATTGGTTATTGCAATCCAAGTCCGTACTCACCATTGCAGTTTGTGTTCATTTCTAGGATGGATGTCTCCTATCTCCAGGATCGAATACTCGTTGGGTTGTATTATTTTAAAATGTATTTTTTATAAATCTCTGTTCCCTTTGTCAGGCTTAATTTTGGTTCAATCTATGTTACCTAGCCTAAGATCAGCTAATGATACTTTACTTAATGCAGTTAAACCTAAGCTTAAAATAGGATCACATGCATTTTTGCAGAGGGAGGCAAATTAAGGAAGTTCTTTTTCACAGAAAGGGTGGTGGATACATGGAACAGCCTACCTCAGGAAGTGGTGGATATGAATCTATCAAAAGATCCTATTGTACTCAGAGTCACTGCTGTCCAGTGTTTGGTCATTTCTGATAATTGGCCCCTTCCCTCTCTCCTTCCCTTCTCCACCTCTGTTGTTTCCACACTTCCCCCAACCCCGGACGTGACCTTGCACTTTGCACTTTAACTCAAACCCTTCTCAATGGCTGTGCCATCTAATCTCTATCTCCTCTCCTTCTGTGGCTGTCCCTCAACATATGCCTTCTTGCCTCTATCACCTACCTTCTAGCCTCCTACCCTTCTCCTGCTGCTAACAATAACCACCTTGAATACTTCCCCTCCTAAAGCTACCAATCAGTCTAGCTATGAGTTCTTGGTCCTTACATTGGATCACCTTACAATACTATATACATCATCCTTGTTCATATTGACATTTTACTGTACCATCTGACCTATACATATCTTGCTGTCAATGTTTTATGCTGTACATATTGTATATACTATATTTTATTGTATTCTGTTGTTCACTATTCCTATTGACAAATCCAGGTCCACCTCGAAAAATGAGCATTGCTCAATGGTGATCGCCTGGCTAAATAAAGATTTTGATTGATTTTCCATGGCTGCTCCTATCTATTGAAATGCGCTACCGATTTTTATTCATCAGTTAACCTCTTTGTAAATTTTAAGATGAAATTGAAACAGTATTTACTGCAGAATTCTGTATGTAAATGTTCTATGTAATATTTGATATTACTGTATGTACCTTGTGATATTTTGTATTAATGTTTTTTGTCCAGGTTGGACCTGAAAAAAGGACCATTGGTCTAGTGTCCTTACCCGGTTAACAAAGAATAAATGAAAATCAAAATGTCTTTGCTCCTAGTAAAACCTGATTAGTTAAAATTTGACTGACTATGAAGGCTGCCAAATCAAAAGCCTCAGTCAGAGCAGATACTCAACAGTGATTCAAGCATTCAAGCCGCAGTGAGCAGCAGTGGTGAGCAGCATTTGCTGATAGCTGAGTGGCAGTTGGAAAAGTCACCATGGGAATTTTTAGAGAGCTTTGAAACCTCTGCTATTATTTAGATCATGGATGTAGTAATAGTTAAATACTGTAGCAGCATGGAAAGTATAAAACTACAGGAGTTGTTTGTCAGTCTTTTGCTGTCAAGTGTGGCATTTGAATCTCTTTGAATAGCAAAGAACACAACATGAATTTGTGATTCTTTTTGGGCTTAGTAAAGATAATACATTTCTGAGTAAGGAACTCAGCAAAATGGATTGGAAACCCATTTTTCCATTAAGCCAAGTTTTTGGCGAGTTAAAAATTGCATCTGAAAGAGCCTTGACCACATAGCTTTTGAGCCAAATTGAAGCATTGATCCTGACTGAAGAGAAGAATATTAATCCATATCGGGAAACTAAACATAAACCTGTTGGAGAAGCATACACAAAAAATATCAGAAATGATACTCAGTGAGAAATGCAAAAGTTGGTCAATTGAACATTGTTAGGTTTTATAAGTGTGTTTTGTGTATGAATATTTGTGACTTTTATTGTTCACGAACTTAATGGAGCTAGGTTTTTAAATAATTACGATATAATTATTTCAGTAACAAGGAACCATAAAACTGCAGATACTGAGGGACTTAGTCCACTTGGTCAGAAACCAAGTAAAAAAAAAGTAAAATATGCTTAAAAGTGTATCAAAGGGAAAGAAGGAAACTAGAAAAAGCATTCAATTAATGGATGAATCATTCATGATTTGATGCAGAAAGAGAGGAGTCAAGTAGAAAGAAACAAAGTTTGACACATGTGTAACAACTTCTACCCCTGTTCTAAATAAAATTTATCAAAATATGAGTGACGGCACAAATATTAGCATTAAGAAAAGATGGAGGTAATTTCTCCTTAACACAGCCATGTGGTGAAGAAATGTTAATTGTACCGAGACCACTTCTAGACTGCGTAATTCTAGGCACCTGTGAGGTACTAGAGTTGGAGGAGGAGGAGTAGTACATAAATAACCCGGGCTTTGCAAAATTTAATATCCCATCTCCTACTGAATAACAGTGGGAACCCATCCCTATGTCAATTACCAAACTGGGAAATCAGTGGAAAAATCACAAGTGCTGATGAAAACAAGAATTTGTCAATGCCAGATGTTTGCCACTGGTATTGAAGTCCTGGTGTAGTAGATGCATTGTGGTGCACTTTGTGGGTTATGTATATTACCGCATGCCCCAGGTGGGTTGGGTTGTGAGGTGGATTGTGAGGCATGGGGCACAGCTGAGTGCCACCAACCACCTGGGAAGTGTGGATGTATTCACTCAGGTGCCAAAGGTATCTATGCTGCCATAGAAATGCATGCTAATGATGCAGGAGAGTCAGCAGGTGGCTGCTGTAAGGATACCAGGCCACTAGCTTCTTCATCTGGAAACAGAGGTAAAATTCCAACTTAAATGGCACATAACTGAATGTCACAAAATGAAACCCAAACAAGGGAAATGGCAGCAGAGTGAGATGTAGCTCTGGTTAGTATGGAGAAGGTAGTTTTCATGTACACTGACTAAATGCAAAGAAGAAAAGGAGGTGTTGATGAGTGGCTAAATGATAAATGCAGCATACCCTAGATCACTTTGCCTGATAACATAAAGTGGGAATATGAGAATCTGCAGCTCACTGTCATGTGAGGAAGCTGTGACAGAGCAGGGGAAAATAGGAATGAAAACATTAAGTGTACAACAGTTTTACACCCCCACCCTCCCCCCAAGTTCAGAAGGCAGGAAGTAGGAGCTATTTAAAAAGAAAATTGCAGTTTGGGTAATTGGAGGAGAGGGATCCTCAGACTGTTGTATGTTGTTGCCTACTTACAATTTACAAAGTGACCCATGAGTGCTATCAGGTCACTCAGCATGAGAACAAAAAAATATCAACAATATTTCCAGTAGGGGGTAGTATATTCCATTTATGCTATACTTCCAAAAAGGTGAACAAATTGAATTTCCTGCCATTAAGGGCGGATTATAAAAAAATGTAAAGGTATCTATAAATCAAACAACACTTACTTTGTAGATATGTTTGTGCTGAACAACTTTTGTTCCCAAAGTTCCACGCTATCATTTTTTATTTTAAAGTTATTTGCATTTGTTTGTCACAAAAAGTGAAATAAAACTGAATGTTCTGCTGTTTTTTGCTCATTATAAAAAAAAACTTAGCGGTATCTATAAATGAATCACCACTCATTTTGTAGATATTTTTGTGCTGAACACATTTTGTGCTCACAGTACCAAGCTATCATTTTTTGTTTTAAAGTTATTCGCATTTGTTTGTTGAAAAGGTGAAACAAAATTGAATTTCATGCTGTTTTATTTTGCTAATTATAAAAAAACTAAAAAATGTCTATAAATGAAACACCATTCATTTTCTAGATATTTTTGTGCTGAACAAAGTTTGTGCTGACAGTATCATGCTGTTATTTTTCATTTTAAAGTTATTTGCTTTTTTGTCGAAGAAGGAAACAAAATTGAATTGTCTGCCGTTTTTTGCTAATTATAAAAAAGGTAGTTATAAATGACTCATTTTGCAGATATTTTTGTGCCGAACAACTTTTATTTTATAGTACCATGCTATCATTTTTCGTTTTACAGTTATTCACATTTGAATATGGTTACTACCACTAGTACAAAATGTGTAAAAAGAGGGTTTAGGTGTTCTTTAAAGTAGTGTTCCCCCCTCTCACACACACACACAGTCAGGGAACAGCTTAGGGCTGTTCCTGGATATATGAAATTCCTAAGACTGATGACAGATCAGCTGTGTCTGCTGATCTGCATATATTAAAAGAAAGATGACCCATGACTGGGTTGGCTTATTCTTTTGAAGTAGAAAATATCTCAGTCCTGCAAGCCAAACCTGTGTCATGATAACCCTGCCTGATGATTGGTCGTGTCCCTTTAAGACTGCTCTGCATTGGAGGATAGTGTCACACCTCTCCAAACCCAACTATCATAACAAAATGTTTGCTGCATGCACATGCGCATGGCAAACATAAAAATAGATAAAGAGCAAATGAACTTTAGGAAACTGAAAGTCCAGTTAGAGGGACAGGGTGAGACCTCATATTCTGATTTCAAGATTACCCAGTTCCATTTACCAGGAGGCTAAAACAAGCCCTCACTGACCAACATTTCGTGAATATCTTACTTATGGAGCAGTTACATATATTTGCGGATGAAGTTACAACTATGAAGTCAACCCTGGCCCATCAAAAGGCACGAATTAGAAAGACATTTAGGAAAATACTGACATCTGAAATGGGCTCTTTTTATGATACTGTGTTTCCAAACCCAACTAATAAATCTGCCAACACTGAGCCTAAGGTTAATAATTCACTGCAGCAAGACTCACAAGTTCCTAAATGGGCAGCATTCTTCCAAGATCCAAAGAAAAAGGGTCATACTTTAAGTGTCAGTTTCAATGTAACTATGGGGTAGGTAATCATTAATTACATGCAAGAGGGGTAATTGCACTATAGTTGCATGTAACTGCATAGCAATTGCAATGCCGGTACAGTGTAGTTACACTGTAACTATGCTATAGTTGAGGAAACTTAAAGTAGAGTGTTACCAGAAAAGAAATGAAAAGGATACTAAGAAAGGAAGTAAACAGTTAAAAACAGGAGATAATATAAGAAAGTTGAATAAAAAAATAGAATATGTTGCAGAAATGAGAAAACAAGATGCAACTTCAACTGACCAGATCAAAGAAGTACAAAAAGGAAAATGTGGAAAAGGAAAGCAAATTACAGGGACAGACTCCATTATTATAGTACCCACTACATTTAAGGGGAAAGATAATAAGCAGAGTACAAGACAAAACCAGAAAGAAAAGAAAAGTGGGAAGCACTTGAAAAAGAGACAATGTAAGGGAAAGTAGTAAATCAAAATGAGTTATTGGAAGGATTGCTGGGCACAATAGCTATTAACCAATCAGACAAAGCTCATAGAAATTGTTGAACAGATTTAAAACAATAATGTAAATTCAGGAAATGTAAAAATGACTAAATGGCATCATATTTTGATTTCAAGATTACCCAGTTCCATTTACCAGGAGGCTAAAACAAGCCCTCGCTGACCAACATTTCATGAATATCTTATTAACAACAACAATAATGGAAAGGGATCTGGGTGTAGTCATATCAGATGACCTAAAGGTGGGTAAGCAATGTGAGAAGTCAGTAAGGAGAGCCAGGGGGATACTGGGATGCATAGGGAGGGGTACTTGCATGCAGCAAACATTTTGTTATGATAGTTGGGTTTGGAGAGGTGTGACACTGTCCCCCAATGCAGATCATGCAAAGATTTAATGCAAAGAAGTGCAAAGTAATGCACCTGGGAAATAAAAATCCAGGAGAAGAGTACACAATAGCAGGGGAGGTACTAACGACAATAATGGAAAGGAATCTGGGTGTAGTCATATCAGATGACCTAAAGGTGGGTAAGCAATGTGAGAAGTCAGTAAGGAGAGCCAGGGGGATACTGGGATGCATAGAGAGGGGCATCACAAGTAGAAAAAGAGAAGTGGTTATCCCTCTGTACAGACAGTTGGTGAGACCCCATCTGGAGTACTGCGTGCAGTTTTGGAGACCTCATCTATGCAAGGACATAGACAGGATGGAAGCAGTCCAGAGGGGGGGGCAACTAAAATGGTGCAGGGTCTACAGTAGAAACCATATGACGAGAGACTGAGAGAGCTTAATATGTATACCCTTGATGAAAGGAGGGACGGGGGGACATGATAGAAACTTTTAAGTACTTCAAGGGAATCAACAAAGTCCAGGAGGGTAGCATCTTTCAGAAAAAGAGATATGCAAGAACAAGGGGACACAATTTAAAGTCAGAGGGGGGACATCTCAGGGGTAATGTGAGGAATTATTTTTCATGGAGAGAGTGGTGGACGCATGGAACCGCCTTGCTGGAGAGGTTGTGGGGTCTAAAACAGTGGGGGAATTCAAACATGCATGGGACAGACATAAGGCAATTATAGTAGGGGTTGCAGGAAGAAGGTTGTTGGTTAACTAGAATCTGCAGCTTATCCAGTAGGTAGGGAAATGGGCAGACTGAGTGGGCCAAGTGGTCCTTATCTGCCATCAAACTCTGTTTCTATCTAGCTCACTGGAAATGAAGCAGTGGTCAAGATCAAAGGAATTCCTAGAAATTTTAACAACGACAGCATTGTGTTCATTAATCTGCTTAAAACAATTGTTAGAAATAGAGATTAGAAGCACCCTACACTTCCAATGGGCAAACTCTGGGTTTAAGTATCTAGGTTTACAGAGTGGAAAACAAAATAGATAGTCTATATTGCCTAAAACTTTATTTAACATTTATTTAACAAATGGCAAGACCACCCACTTTCACTACTAGAAAGGTACAAAATGCTTAAAAAGGCAATTCTTCCTATGTTTCCCTCCTTTTTCCAGGTCTTGCCCCTCCATATACCAAGTACCTTCTTTAAACAACTAAGGACATGTGCTGCAACATGGCTAGGCATAACAAATCTCATATTAAATATAAACAGCTTACTCAGGGTCCAAGGAAGGGGGCATAGATGTCCCACACTTCAAAAACTATTACTGGGCAGCTCAAGTTGCCATTCTTAGAGAATGGTATAAATCTCAGTGTCAAAATGTGGGTATACTCATGGAAAGAGAACTGACCTCAGCCAACTGGCTGGCTCATTTGTTATTTGGCTCAACATGCAAAGATATAAGATGTGCTATGAGCAACCCTATTGTACAACATGTGCTACATATATGGCATGTAGCACCTCAGTTTAAGAAAGGAACTCAGCACTCATTACCACAACACCATATGGAACAACCTGCTAGTCCCACAGTTCACACGTGACCTGAGTTTCCACACATGGGCTAACAAGAGAATAGAACTACCAGGACATTTATATAATGGAGGGGTCCTGGTGTCTTTTGAGCACTTACAAATAAAATACGGTATACCCAGAACACGTTCCATTAGATACTGCCAACTAAGGCACTTCCTGGTGGGGAGACTGGAACCTACAAACAAATTGCAGGAACCCTAGGGGCTGGTCTGTACCCTAGACAAGGTGGCAAATACTAATGGCCTAGTCTCCAGGCTATACCAGTCACAAATGAGTTCAGTAACTAGCTCTATAGATCAACACAGGCAGAACTAGGAGAAAAACTTGGGTGAAAATATTACAGAGGAAGACTGGTCAGAGATTCAAGAAGATGGCTGGACGCAAACCATACTGAGTAGCTATAAGGTCATTCACTATATGACCACTCAGAGGGCATATTATACCACCATTGGAGTAGCCAAATGTTGCTCTCATTTAGATGGAAACTGTCCTAAATGTGGCCAACAACCAGTAGACTTATTATACATGATGCTGGGCTGCCCTAGTCTGAACAGATATTAGAAAGAGATAGAGCACACCTTCACTGCAAATAACTCACATTCAGGAAGATCAGGCTTAGAGAGTGGGGGAACATGGAGAAACTTCTAGCAGGGGAAAGGAAGCTCATACTGATGACAATAAACACTGACAAACTGGGCATAATAAGAGAATGGAAAACTGGAAAAAGACCCAACGTACACCTTATAGCTCAATATGGTGAAAAATTGCATGAGCACAGAAAAAATAATATACTGGGCCAGAGGGAGGGAATACGATTGCACCATTATATGAGACAACTTTAAAACCTATCTGGACAGCCAACAAGGGGCAAACCAGGAACAACATAGACTAGAGGGACCAGGACTAGAGGGCATGGGATGAAGTTGGAGGGAGGACGATTCAGAGGAAACGTGAGGAAGAATTTCTTCACAGAACAGGTGGTGGACAAGTGGAACACCCTGCCAGAGGAAGTGGTGGGGGCTGAAACAATCACGGGATTTAAGAATGCATGGGATAGACATAAAGGAATTCTGGAGGTCAGGGGTAAGGGGCAACAGACTGCTTGGAAAACAAACTGAACTTACAAGCTCAAATGGGCAGACTGGGTGGGCCATAGGCCCTTATCTGCCGACACTGTCTATGTATCTATGTAACATTAAGGCAGCATAGGTATATACCACCTCCAGAAAATGAGTCAGATCCCCCTCACAGCTTGAGGCTGTTCAACTCCAGTCCTTTGAAATATTGTACAAACATTACCATATTTTACTGTTTTGTTAAAGTTTTATGCAGTATCTATGTTGGTTTTATTAACATGAAACGCAATCCAAAGAGCACAATAAAATATTGAAAAAGCCAAGCTATTGATGTTTGAACGTGTAAAGTAGTTTGACTCTAAAAATATTTTGGAAAAAAAAAATGCTAGAAGTAGAATTTAAAATCCCCAATGACTGGGATAATGTGATCTATGTGAAAAGAAATTATGTTGATACCGATTGTCCAATATGTAGGCCTAGATATTCAAAGGGGTTGTACCTGGCGCAACAGAGTTGTACCAGTGCAGCCGCAGATATGCGCCCCAGGACTATATTCAAAAGGGAGAAGTGCACTACGCAATTCTCAATGCCCCATGGCACAAAGATAATGTATGCTGTGCATCTCCAGGGGCATGCCCATGCATATGTGGCACATTTCGATGTTCAGCTGAGATGTGCAGCGCATCTGCTGGCACATCCCGGACGTGTGCCGCATACATGGGCTCAAAGTTGAGCATGTAAAAACCATGCTCAGGTGGTAGCCACCCACAGGCAAGCTGCTGCTGTATTGCAATGCACAACACAGCGGCCACCTGCCATGGGTGGCTACCCCCCTGTGGTAAACTCAGGTACTGGAGGAGAGGGGGTTTCCCTCAGTAAGATAGGGTACAGCTGCAGCTGATTTGGCTGATTAGCTGCAGCTGCACAGACAGGAGAGCTTTAAAAACAGGAAGGAAAACCCAGCAAGCAGTTGCTGCAGGGGTAGAGGGCTGACAAGCTGCTTGGATGTGCTCCAGAACAGGAGTCCCCTAAGCAACCCTCAGGAGATTGGTCTTCTGAATTGGGCCAAAAAGAAAAGAGTTATTTCCATTGTGAGTTTTCCGTTTTACTGTTTGTGTTCTTCCAGAAGGTCTAGCCGTCTGGAAAAGGGGGGTTTCTAGTTAGGGTCGGGGATTTTTTAGTCAGCGCTCCCACCCGGAGCTAGGCCTCTTTATTTCTGTTTTTGTTTCATTTTCCCTGGTGGAGTTTAAAGAGGAAAAGGGCAGAAGCCCAAAGTTGTGTGTCACCAACCATATTAAGAAAATAAAAATATACCTGGTTGGTTTGATGTTAAACTGGTCTTCCTGAGACTCCTTAACCACCTCAAAGCTGATCCTGAATCCCGTGGCAAGGTTGTGCCTTGTCACACATGGTGTTAGCAGTGGGATCAGGTCGGTGTAGAATTTGACTGGAATCCGAACCACCCTGAAGTAAAGGAGACCAGGCATGGAGGACGGGGTGAAAGCCTTGATCCAGGCTATGGCAGCCCAGCAGGAAGCTACCCGGGCTCAACAAGAGACGAACCAGTTGCTACTCACAGACAGCCCAGGACCGTGCTGTCCTCCAGGAAATGGTAAAGCGTCTCATCGAGATCACACCGGGAGAAGGTCACCCGGGAGGGCCTACCCCAGAGGGTTACCAGACTATACAGGCTTCCCACTGTCTTCATAAAATGACGATGGCCGACGACATTGAAGCATATTTGCTTGCTTTTGAAAGGACGGCTACTCGTGAATCATGGCCTCGGGAACAGTGGGCCAGCATTTTAGCTCCGTTTTTGTGCGGTGAGGCCCAGAAGGAGTATTATGATCTGGATGAGGGAGTCGCCACTGACTACCCAAGGCTGAAGGAAGAGATCTTGGCCCGTGCTGGCGTGACTCCAGCCCTTTGAGCCCAGAGGAACCACAGCTGGAGATTCTGGGGGTCAGCAAAGCCATGGTCGCAGATGTACGACCTCCTCCACTTGGCCAAGAAGTGCTTACGACCCAAGCTCCATAGCGCTGCCAAAATCGTGGAGCTCCTGGTAATGGACCGGTTCTTAAGATGACTACTGCCCAGCCTACGGCAGTGGGTTGGACAGGCCGACCCTGCTTCCTGTGATGAACTGGTCACCTTGGTGGAGCGGCATTATGCCATGAAGGAACTTTCCCTGGACTTTGGGGTCGGCTACCCCCAGGACTTGGCGCGGACTACAAGCCAGAGATACCAACCCCCCGAGAGGTCGGACCGAACAGGTCCCGGGAGAAGAACTACTGAAGAGTGGTCTGAGGCCACGAAGGGACTTTCGGGTTCAAAAATAGAGGGGGACCTGACTTCCCCTAGAAGCCCAAAGGATCCAGGGTCACCCCGAGAACGCTACTGCTGTTATGGGTGCAGGAAGCAGGGACATGTAATTGCCAACTGCCCAAATGGGGTCAAATCAATGGAGTGCAACTGGGGTGGGTCCCCACGGAGCAATTGCCATTTGATTAATGTGGTAAGCGTGGTCGCCACTTCACACCAATTTACCCGGGTGGTTAAGGTAAATGGACAGGCCATTATGGCCCTTGTCAACTCGGGGAGTGAGGTCACCCTCATAGTTCATGGTTTGGTGCAACCCTCCCAAATTAATTTCCAGAAACGTACCGGGATCACGTGTCCATGGCACAGTATTTGATTACCCCACCAATGAAGTTACTGAAGCACAGGGGAGGAGAGGCAGGTCACGGTGGGGGTCCTCCCTCGATCCTGTCCTGGTGGGTCGAGATTTCCCGGGGTTTGAGACATTACTCCATGAGGGGGGAACCTGGGAGGCCAGGGCCCCAGTAACTGAGGCTATGGTGCTAGGAATCCCCGAGGGGTCGGAGGAGTCGCCCAATTATTTCCCTTACTGGCATTGGGACACAAAGTTGTATGGGGAGGCAGGAAAGTCCCGGAAATCAAGAAAGGAAGGCAGGGATTGTAAAAAGTTAGGGACCAAGATACTGGCTGCCAATGGCAGGTCCATGCTGGTGGGAGGTAGAACCCTGATCCCAGAGGGACAACAGGGTGAGTGGTCTGGTGCCCAAGGGGAGAGTTGTAGGGAGGAAGAGGAGGACCCAGAAGCAGAGACAAAGTTGAATCCCCCTGAATTGAGTACCCTTGGGATAGCCTCCAAAAACTTTGGTCGGGACCAAATAGATGAGCCTCTCTTTCAGAATATCTGGTCAGAAGTTGTGGAGATTAATGGGTGCCAGTAGAAGGCAAAGCCAAGGGACCCAGATCATATTTCACGTTAAATAATGACCTCCTATACCGAGTGATACCAGATGAAGAACATGATGTGGAACAGTTGCTGGTCCCCCACCAGCACAAGAAGGCAGTACTGGATTTGGCACTTGCTCACCTTCTTGAAGGACACCCTGGGGTCGAAAAAACACTGCACCACATGCTCCAAAGATTCTACTGGCCTGGAATTTTCGCTGAGGTAAGGAAGTACTGTGCTTCATGCCCAGAATGCCAGTTAGCGTCCCCACGGCCGGAGTTAAAAGCCCCTTTGGTGCCCTTGCCAATCATCGATGAACCCTTCGTGAGGATTGCGATGGACCTGATAGCCCCCTAGACAGGTCAGCCCAGGGCCACCAACACATCCTGGTCATCGTAGACTACGCTTCAAGATATCCGGAAGTGATCCCATTCCGTAACACGGCCTCAAAGTCGATTGCCCAAGAGCTCATTCAAGTCTTTGCGAGGGTAGAATTCCCAAAGGTGATACTGATGGACCAGGGTACTCCCTTTATCTCACGTTTAATGAAGGAGCTTTTCAGACTCCTCCAGATCCAAGCCCTAAGGACCTCAGTGTACCACCTCCAGACAGATGGTCTGGTCGAACGATTTAATCAGACTTTGAAGAGGATGTTGCGGAAAGTCGTGAGCCGAGATGGAAAGGACTGGGACTTACTCCTTCGCTACTTAATGCTCACTATCCGAAAGGTCCCATAGGCATCCACCAGATTCTCCCCTTTCGAGTTGTTATATGCCCGCTGGCCCAGGGGTATCCTCGATATACTAAAGGAGGACTGGGAAGAGCAACGGCCACATGGAGCCAGTGTGATTGTGTGTATCTCCCAAATGCGGGAAAGGTTGGCCCGGGTCGCTCCTATTGTCCGAGAACACTTAGAAAAGGCCCAAGAGACCCAATGGACTTATTATGACTGTCAGGCGAGGATCCGGAAGTTCCAGCCAGGGGATCGGGTGATGGTCCTGGTTCCCACAGTAGAAAGCAAACTGCTCGCCAGGTGGCAGGGTCCATGTGAGGTCGTGGAAGCTGTTGGTGATGTGAACTATAAAGTAAGCCAACCCGATCGCAGAAAGAAGTTCCAAATATACCATATTAACCTCCTGAAGGCATAGCAAGACCGGGAGGCCTGTTTTGTCTCGTTGGCCGTAACCCCGGCAGAAGGTAAAACAGAGGGGCAAGTCCATATCTCACCCAAGCTGTCTCCTACACAGTACAAAGAAGCAGTGGAAATGGTTCAGCGAAACGGGGATGTGTTCTCCGAACAACCTGGTTGGACGGTCACAGCCTACCATGACATTGTGACAGCTCCGGGCGTAAGGATAAGGGAAAGACCTTACCGTATCCCAGAGGCCAAGAGGAAAGAAATCCAAGCCGAAGTCGAGAGGATGGTGAAGCTTGATGTCATAGAACAGTCCCATAGTGAATGGTCAAGCCCCATCGTCCTCGTGCCAAAACCAGATAATACTTGGAGGTTCTGTAATGATTTCAGGAAGCTAAATGAGGTATCGCAGTTTGATGCATACCCCCTACCTAGGGTCGACGAACTGATCGACCAGTTGGGGAAGGCCAGATACCTCTCTACCTTGGACCTTATGAAGGGATACTGGCAGATCCCACTCACAAGGGCAGCCCAGGAGAAGACCACCTTCATCACCCGGGGTTTATACCACTACAAAGTCCTCCCATTCAGTCTGCATGGAGCACCTGCGACCTTTCAGCGCATGATGGACCGACTGCTGCGCCCACACTCTCACTATGCTGCCGCCTATATCAGTGATGTGGTCATCCATAGTACGGACTGGGAAACTCACCTTCAGAAGGTCAAGGCTGTACTAGATACGTTATGAGAAGCCGGGTTGACAGCGAACCCCGCCAAAATGTAAGATCGGCTTGTCAGAGGCAAAATACTTGGGCTGTGGTTGGACGGGGATTGGTGAAACCCCAGGTGATGAAGGTAGAAGCAATTCAAAACTGGCCCCAACCAAACAAGAAGAAGCAAGTGAGGGCTTTCCTAGGGTTAGTCGGTTACTACCAGAGGTTCATCCCTCACTTTGCCACTCGGGCTGCTCCGTTAACGGAGTTAACCAGGGCGAGAGTACTGGACATCGTGAGGTGGTCGGAAGCAGCGGATGAGGCATTCACTAATCTCAAGATGGCCCTCTGTTCTGATCCGGTACTGGTCTCCCCAGATTTCAATAAAGAATTCATTCTGCAAACAGATGCCTCAGACGTTGGATTGGGGGCAGTACTCTCCCAGGTGGTAGCAGATGACGAGCACCCCATCCTGTACCTAAGTAGGAAGTTGTTACCCCAGGAACAGCGGTACACCGTAGTGGAAAAGGAGTGCCTTGCAGTGAAGTGGGTGACGGAAACCCTCAGATATTACTTACTAGGTTGCAAGTTCACTCTGGTGATGGACCATTCTCCACTCAAGTGGATGCAAACAAACAGGGAAAAAAATGCCAGAGTGACGAGATGGTTCCTTGCACTACAACCATACCACTTCATGGTCCACCACAGAGCGGGGACGCTGAACGGAAATGTGGACGGACTTTCCCAAAGACCCTACAGGCTGCCCAACCCTATAGTGTTGAGCTGGGGAAAGGAATGTGTGGTAAACTCAGGTACTGGAGGAGAGGGGGTTTCCCTGAGTAAGATAGTCAGGGTACAGCTGCAGCTGATTTGGCTGATTAGCTGCAGCTGCACAGACAGGAGAGCTTTAAAAACAGGAAGGAAAAACCAGCAGGCAGGTGCTGCAGGGGTAGAGGGCTGACAAGCTGCTTGGATGTGTTCCAGAACAGGAGTCCCTTAAGCAACTCTCAGGAGATTGGTCTTTTGAATTAGATCAAAAAGAAGAAAGTTATTTCCATTGTGAGTTTTCCGTTTTACTGTTTGTGTTCTTCCAGAAGGTCTAGACTTCTCGAAAAGGAGGGTTTCTAGTTGGGGTCGGGGATTGTTTAGTCAGTGCTCCCACTCGGAGCTAGGCCTCTTTGTTTCTGTTTTTGTTTCATTTTCCCCGGTGGGGCTTAAAAAGGAAAAGAGCAGAAGCCCAAAGTTCTGTGTCACCAACCATATTAAGAAAATAAAAATATACCTGGTTGGTTTGATGTTAACAAACTAGTCTTCCTGAGACTCCTTAACCACCGCAAAGCTGATCCTGAATCCCGTGGCGAGGTTGGGCCTTGTCACACCCCCCCACAACACCATATGCAAGCACCCACCCCATGCCCTGGCAGTCTAGTGTCACCCCCTTGCCAACCCCATGTCCGATCCCCATAGTATGCAAGATATAACATCCTTCATGGGCTAGAGTTCCCCCCTCCTCATCCCATACCCCGATCGCCCAGAATATTGCATAGTTAATATTCCTGGTGGTCAGTAGTTCCCCACCCCCACCCACACGGACTCCATCTCACCCTGCACCCCAGTCATCAGCGTGCAGCACACTGCCTGCACACTTCGAGCTGCCCACCGAATGACAGGTACAGTACAGTAGCAATCCCATTGGTCAACAGTGTTGACCAATGGGACAATACACACTTCAAGCCCATTGGTTGACATTGTCGACCAATGGGGTTGCTACTGTTACTGTGCCTGTCATTCGGCAGGCAGCAGCGGAGGTGTGTGGGTGGGTTGTGCTGCCCTCTGATGACGGGGGTGTGTGTGGGATGGGATGGGGTCCTGTGTGGGTGGAGGGGTGGAGGGAACCACTGGATTACCAGGGATATTAATGCAATATTCTGGTGATCAGGGTATGGGACGGGGGGGGATCTACTAGAGTACCAGGGATATTTCTCTTGCAGTATTCTGGTGATCGGGATATGGGATGGGGAGGGGGAACCACTAGACTACCAGGGATATTTATCTTGCAATATTCTGGTGATCGGTGTATGGGACGGGGAGTGGGGAACCACTAGACTACCAGGGGTACTGTATCATTATTATTATGGGGATCGGGTACAAAGCAGGGAGGGGGGTACCCTAGCCCACCAGGGATGTTATATATTGCATACTATGGGGATCAGACATGGAGGTGGGAGAGGGGACACTAGACTGCCAGCAGGGATACTGTAATGTACGAATGTCTGGGGATTGGCGTATGGAGCTGGGAGGGGGGGTCCTACCGGAATGCCACTGACAGTACTGCATGCTGTGCAGGGCACCAGGCACATTTTGCTGGCTGACCCTGAACAACTCATGCAAATGGGGCCGTAATGACATACAAATGGCCCCATTGTGCCTTGCATGCATAATAGCCCCATTTGCATATTCAGGTCTGAATATCTGAATATTGCACCCGGCGCTTCACCAGATGCACTGGCACATTCCCATTCCAGGTAATCAGGTCTGTTTGAGGGATGCACCGGCGCACTGTATTTGCACCATGCATATTATTTGATATATCCAGAGGAGATACGCCATTGCATATGTCTTCTGAATATATCCCTTTGTTGCTCTGGCCCAACTCAGTTGTGCTGAGCAACCACTTGCACCATTTCCTGGCACAATTCTGAATATTAGGCCCTTAGTGTTTAGGTCTATGAAGATTGTCAGATGGGGTTAGGAGCAGAAGGAAACAGCTACTGAACTGGGTATTGTGATGAGTGACCCTTCTATAATAGGTTTGTACACAAGGCAAGAAAAGCCAAATTGTAATCAAGGTCTATTTGTCTTAACTAGGGAGTTAGATAACTTCTTAGTTAATTCCCCCACGGGAAATGGAGTTCAGTGGTTATGACCAAAATTCAGTTCTCTTAATAATGCATAGTGTACAGGCAAATAAGAATGAGAAGGTAAAAAAACCTTACATATATAGTTTGTTATCTAGTAGTAAATATGATGAGAATTAAATTAGGTAAAGGAGTACAATGAGTCTGGCATGATATTGGTTCTACTTGAAATGGTCAAATTATGATGGTAATAAGAGATGGCATGCTGGCTTCTGAAATATTGAAGGAAGTTTACAAATTGGATAGGTTTGGTGTTCTAATATGGTATATGAATGGCTCTACAAGAAACGCATCCATGAAGAAAAAGCAGATAATACAGATACAAAATAATGATCCTATAGGGAAGGTAGTTTTTGATATAAATAACCCAAAATGTACAGTACAAAAACATTGACTCTTTGCTATCAATATCAGAAATTTTAACAAGAGCTTGGGCAGATCTCCACATGAGAAACAGATATGACCCCCTGATTGGTGTCAGTAATAACTGACAAAAATAACATAAGAGTGGGATCTCTTCTCAGGAAATACTAATCTGGAGAATGTCAAAATTGGGGAGGGAGAACATGAAGAATGTATTATCTTCTCCTCAAATATAGCAGGGCATAGTAAACTCTTTAGGGACAAAAAGTGCAAAAATTGTATAAAGAATTATGTGTGCATTTTGCTTCAGGAAACGCAGACTGTTGATGATGTGATCGGAGGGACTTGAATGTGTATCAAGCAAAGCAACTAAAAGACAGAGGCAGGGGAGACCATCAGGGGGGCTAGTGACTCTGATGAGAACCACAAAGGACCCTACTATAAAGGAAAAAGTAATTATGAAAAAAAGATCTCATTTTATTAAAATTGGTTTGGAATGAAACAGTTTTTAGCAGGCAATTGCTATGTTCCCCTTCAAAATACTATTATACTGCTACTGTTTGGGATAACATTATGGACTGTGTTAGATCTGCACTGACAGCTGCACCTGATACAGGTATTTAACTGATAGGAGATGTTAATCTTCGTTTGGAAATATGGATAATTTTATACAATAGCAAATGCAATTATACCAAAGTGTAAAACTTGAGACAAGATTGTGAAAAGAAATGGAAAGAAACTAATGGGCCTATCAAAAAACACAGGTTTATGTGTACTTAATGGAGCCCTCAAAGGTGCTATCCCAGCTCAGTACACTTTTGCCTCTAGTAGAGGAATGAGTACTGTGGACTGTTTTATCTGCTTTCAGAGGAAAATCTTTGACTTTTTTGAATTAAAGGTACTGAAGAGATCAGAAAGTGATCACTTTCCATTACAGTTTTAAAAAACTATAAATAAGTAAATCCCCAGGATATCCTGTTAGGTAGAAATCAAGTGTTAGAGATTAAGAATAGTGAACAATAATGTTATAATGAAAAAAATGCAAGAAACTTTAGCACAACTTATATTTGGAAAATAAATTCCAAATATAGCAAGTACAAGTTAATTGGAATATGAATTTGTAATGTTTTGATTCCATTTTTGTACAAAGATACTGCTATAAGAACCAAGAATGGATGGTTTAATGGGTTATGTAAAAAGAATACAGCATACATACAAGCTTTAGTGAAATATATAAAACAGTGTCCAACAAGAAATAATATCATGTATCTTAATAGAGTAAGAAAGCTTTATAATTTTATTTTAGGGAAAGTAGAGGAACAATATCAGTTTAAACTACGGGCAGAAATACTGGAAGTTATACAGGAGGGAAACCTTTGGACATTTGGCTGCCAGTCGCTAATGGGGTCTAGTAACTTTGCAGATAATGTAAGCACACATATGGCCCCACAAAAGACATATTTTACAGTGAGGTAAAACAGGAATGGGACAACATACTTGAGGATATAGAATCAGAGGGAGTAGGGGACATGAACTAAAGCTAGGGGGGCAGATTTAGAGGAACTATGAGGGGGCAATTCTTCACTGAGAGAGTGGTGGATCCTTGGAATAGGCTGCCAGAATGGGTGGTGGGGGTAGATTCAGTGAGTAAATTCAAGAGGGCTTGGGACAACCACATAGGGCTAAATAGAAATAACAATGACAAGGGAATAAGATAAGCCTGACAGGGAGGGGGAAATGGGCAGACTAGATGGGCCAAGGGGTCCTTTTCTGCCGGCAAATTTATGTGTTTATAGGTTTCTGATTTCCTGTACAATCAATCTTTCCAATAGAAGTAGCAGAAGCTTTTGAGAGCATGAAGGGAAATTAAGCCACAGGAAAAGGCAACGTGCCATCGTATGCTACAGAGCCAAAAAAGAGTGGTGAAGTAAACTTTAAGATATAGTTTTAAGAAATGTGTATCTACCAATACCTAGATTCATGGAAGGGAAATGTAATAATTCCCATATTGAAAAAAAGGTGATCCTGTGTGTACCTGCTTGGATCCATCATTAGAAAAGAATAAAATAGATACTCATTGAGATCTGCTGACTTACCTCAACACTTTTTACCAAGACTTAGAACTAGATTTGGTAGCTATAGACTGGCTGTTGCTGTCCCTACGACCTGGATATCCATGCAAAAAAAGTTGAAACTGATATCAATAATCTCTATCATGTTTTAAACGACTTCTTTGTAGATCTATGACACACGTTTGCAGTTATTTTAAATGAATTATAACTACATTGTATGTGAATCTTGTAAATTATGTATGTGATAGTATGTATATATGTTATATGTATGCATACATGTTTTGATGGATGCAATTGTAAAAGAGAGTCTCTCTCAATTTTGCTTTCCAATAAATTGAATTGAATGTCCGTCTAACTACAGACATATCAGTTTAATTGACTGTAGTGCCAATATTTTCAAAGGTTATATCAAATAAAATAAAAGTCTGGGTAGAGGAAAATAAGATTTTAAACTCATCCCAGTTGGGTTTTAGGAGTAACAGTTCTACAACAGACCAATGTTTTACGTTGTGCCACATAATAAAAAAAATATTATTTAAGAAAAATTAGTTTTATATTTGGCATTTATCAACTTTTAGGGTGCATTTGACTTGGTGTCAAGAAAATTACTTTAGCGTGGATTAAGAATGCTCAAGACTGACCATACTGTTGTAAGAACAATACAGAGCCTATATTATTCTACATGGTGGGTAGCACTACTTCATTTAAAAGGTAATCTAATTACCCCTTTTACAACTAATATGGGTGTAAAGCAAGGTTGTTCGTTAGCCCCAGTACTTTTACATTTGTTTACAAATGATCTTCCTGATTCCCTAAAAGATAAAAAAAAGGTCACTCCCCAATATTTGAGGGCTCTCAGTACCTGTGTTGATGTATGTAGATGATTCAGTAATGATTTCTGTTAGTCCCATAAGCCGCCAAAGAAAATTGGTATTACTTGAGAAATATTGTTTAGAATCTTCTTTGCAGATAAACAAATGTAAAAGTAAGATTATGGTATATGGGAAAAAGAAAATCCCTATAGGTTGGTTTATAGAAGGGGAAAAAGAAAATATACAAAACAAAATACAGAAAATATATTACACACAAAAAAATATACCATATGGACATATGAAAGCACAAGCAGAAACAGGCCTCACGACCTATCGAGTCTGTGCAGCTAGCCCCTCAACTTGCAGCTGCCGGCTCTCCCCACCCCTCTTCATCATTACCCCCCTCACGCTGTCCCAACCCCTCTTAAAACCACCCACCATTCTACAGGATACCACCTCCTCGGGCAGAGCATTTCATTTGTTTACCACCCGCTCTGTGAAAAAATGTCTCCTAATTTCCCTCCTGAATCTTCCCCCCTCCAATCTCAGCTGGTGCCCTCTCATATGCCTCCCTCTTCTAATCTGGAAAATCTCTTCTGTATTCATCTTATTTATCCCCTTTAAGTATTTAAAGGTTTCGAACATATCCACTCTGTCTTTCCTCTCCTCCAGGGAGTACATGTTCAGCTCACCCAGCCTATCCTCATAGGACATTCCTTCCAATCCCTGGATCATCTTTGTCACCCTACACTGCACCCACTCCAACAGTCTAGCATCCTTCTTCAGGAACGGGTGCCAGTACTGCATGCAGTATTCCAGGTGCGGCCTGACCAGCGACCTGTACAGGGGAAGGATCATCTCCCTATTTCTGGAGGAGAGTCCCCTTGCTATACACTCCAGCATCTTGTTGGCTTTTGCTGCCACCTTCCTACACTGAACTGAGTTGTTCATACTCCCAGTTATAAGCACCCCTAGATCCCATTCCTCCTTAGTGTTTTCCAACTGTACCCCTCCCAGCTGATAGCTCCTCCCCTTGTTCCTAGCCCCAAAGTGCAGTACCTTGCACTTCTTGGTGTTGAACCCCAACTGCCATGTTTCTGACCACTCCGGTAGTTTGGTCAGGTCTTCCTGTAGCCCCCTCCGACCCTCGATGTCATTTACCACAGCTCCCATCTTTGTATCGTTCATCTGCAAACAGACTGATCCTAGTCTGGATCCTGAATGAGATATCAGTTATGAATATCCCAAACCACACCAGTCCCAGTAACGATCCCTGTGGTACCCTGCTGATCACCGCCCTCAGGGATGAGAGCTCACCCCCACTACCACTCTTTGCTGCCTTCCATTCAGCTAGTTGTTGATCCATTTGACCATCCTTGTTCCCACCCCCTATATACTCCAGCTCCCCCCCCAGCCTCCCATGCAGCACAAACTCAAAGGCCTTGCTGAAATCTAAATACAGAACATCCACAGCATGGCCCTTGTCCAGTTCCCTGGTCACCCAGTCACAGTACTCAATTAGGTCTGTCTGGCAGGATCTGCCCAAGACAAACCCACGCTGTTGACCGTCCTGGAGTCAATTATCCTCCAAAAAGGTCACCAGCCTTTCTTTTAGGATTGTCTCCATGAGCTTACCCACAATTGACCTGAGGCTCACAGGTCTGTAGCTACCTGGTTCATCCATAGGGCCACTTTTGTGAATGGGCACCACATGGGCCATCCTCCAGTCCTGTGGTGCACATCCTGTGTCCAGGAAGATGTTGAACAGGTCAGCCAGTGGTCCTGCCAGGATCTACGCTAGTTCCTTAAGTACCCTATGGTGAATGTCATCTGGTCCCAGTGCCTTGTCCACCCTTAGTGCCCTTAATCCTTCTAGGACCCTGTCCTCTGTGATCCCTATATCAGTCGCCATCTCCCCCCCACAACCCACTCCACCCCTCCATTGTGGTATCATCCCCCCTTTCTCCTCCATGAACACAGAACAGAAGTATTCATTTAGTGCCTGTGCCTGATCCACTCCCTTCTCCACCCACCCTCCATCCTTCCTAATCCTCACAATTTGGTCTTTGTTCATCCTTCTCTTCTTTATGTATCTGAAGAAGTCCTTTTCTCTATCCTTACTACCCTGTGCCAGTCTCAGCTCTCTTGAAGCCTTAGCCACTCTGACTAGCCTGGTAACCTTCCTGGACTTCTTCGTATACTCATTCTTATCACCTTCGCCTCCCAATTTCTTGAGTCTCCAAAATGCTTTTTTCTTGGCCCTCACCATGACCTCTTGAGTCAACCAACTGGGCTTCTTTGCCCTTCCCTTCTTACTCCGTGTCCTTGTACATGTCCCAGTAGCCTCTGCCAGCCCTTTTTTAATAATGTCCCAAGACTAAATCAAACTAAATTAGGTCTATTATGATTTAATGCAAAGTATGTGTTTTTTTTGCCTGGAAGCAGCATTAAAATATGCAGAATCAAAATTAAATAGTATTGCTTATTATATGGCAAACCTTTGGAGTTATGGAGGTACCGGAAACACTGAGCAGCCTTTTACTTCTTTTTATAGGGGCCTCTTGCAAGTATCAAAATCAGTTCCGGCGGAGACTGAGGGCAGAAATGGCAAGAATAAGTATGGAGGAGATAGTAAAGGTAAGAAAGTTATCTTACTGGAGTAAAGTAATGCAGCAAAAAGAAAATAGGTTAATAAAACCAAGTTTAACAGAGAAATATTTTTAGATACACATTCACCAGGGTTAGAGATGATCAAGAACATATTACAAGATGCAAATACAGACTATTTATCAGGTGATTGATAGAAACATGTGGTGGTAGATGAAGCCTACGTCAATTTAATAAAAGCTAAAATATGGGAAATGTCTAAATTAAAAGCTATAGAGAGAATTAGAACTTTTAAAAATCTGTAATTGGCATAGAAAAAAATGAAAGGGAACATAAGCTGGAACCTTATATATTATTACTAGGCAAGGCAAGGCATGGCCAAGCAACTTTATTTTTATACTGCCTTTTCCCGAAGGCTCTGGGCACTGCACAATAAAACAACCACTGATGAAACAATTAAACAGGCTACGTGGAATCAAAAAATAAAAATAATTAAAGTACAGGGAAGGCTTCAGTAAACAGAAGAGTTTTCAAACTAGATTAAAAGGCCCTTACCAAGTGGACAGCTCTCACATGGTCTGGCAAAGCATTCCATAGAGTGGGTGCCGCCACACTGAATGCTCTCCCCATATTGACAGACTTGGAAAGTGGGGATTGCGAGCAAGCCCACATCTGAAGATCAGAAAAGGAGGATACATTTGCTCAAAATATAAGGAGGTACAGTCAAAATGGTTAGCCTCTTATATTAGTGCTTTATACTCATGGGAAATCCCATAAGCACTGAATGCCTTTTCCTTTTACTGCAGAGAACAATATGGTTCTCCACAGCATGACTGTTCCTGGTACAACAAAGGCAGCAACAAGAGAAGCCAGCACCAGTCACAGATGAAGAACAAAGAAATTTGTTAAATATTTTGTGATTTGAAATACATAGCAAGGGCAAAATGTGCAAAACCTCACAGCAAGGTAACAGCGGAGTCAAGAACCTTCTACCACTACTTCCAGCAACGGTGTTCCTATAGGCTTCATCAAAGGGACTGGATGTTGCTACACATACCCTTATGAATGAGTCATTTAGAGTGACAGTGCAAAGTAATAATTTTTGTGCTACACATATGCAAAAAAAAACAGTTTAAAAGTAAGCTCAGTAACTAAACTGCCAGTCCCAATGCCATTGCTTTGCTCTGCTGTTTTCTGTGTTGTAGCGGGTCCCTCCAGTCCCAAATGGTATTGCTGTTCAGCAGCCACCGTGGCGGGTCACTGCAGCCACAAAAGATTATAATTTTTAATGAACACCATGGCAGGTCCCTCCAGCATTGAATACCTTTTCTATTTTCTGCCCACCATGGTGAGTCTCTCCAGCCCTGAAGGGTTTCAATAGCACCAGAGCAGGGCTGGTAGATCAGTGATAGTAGTGCCAGAGAAGACCTGGTAGACCAACAATAGTAGCACCACAGCAGGGCTGGTAGACCAGAGATAGTAGCATCAGAGCAGGGCTGGTAGACCAGTGAACAAGTGTCAGAGCCTGGCTGGTAGAAAAACGATAGTAGCACCACAAAAGGGCTGGTAGGCCAGCAATAAAAGTGCCAGGGCAGGCTGGTAGACCATTGATAACTGTGACAGAGCAGGGCTGGTATACCAGTGATAGTAGTGCCAGAGCAAGGTTAGTAGATCAGCCATAATTGTGACAGAGCAGAGCTGGTAGATCAGTGATAGTAGTGCCAGAGCAGGGCTGGTAGATCAATACTAGTAGCACCAGAGCAGAGTTGGTAGACCAGTGACAATGGTGCAACAGAAGGGCTGGTAGACTTGCAATGATAGTACAAAAGCAGGGCTGGTAGACCAGTGATAACAGTGCCAGACCAGGGCAGGTAGGCTCAAGGGTAATAGCACCAGAGCAGGGTGGTAGGCAGATCAGAGCTGGTAGAGCTTGGAGTAATGTTTCCAGAGTCAGGGTAATATAGCAAGAAAAGGGCTGATAAGTACAGGGGTAACAGCACTTGAGCCTGGCTGGTAGATCAAACAGCAATAGTAATGGACTGGTACATAGCCTTGGGGTAATAGCACAAGAACAGAGGTGGTGGGCTTAGGGTAACAGTGCCAGAGCAGGACAAGGCTGGTAGGCTCAGGGATAATAGCGCCAGACCAGGCTGGTAGACTTGCCCAAGAAGGGTTGGTTAGTTGGTTGGTTGGTTTATTTGATTTATAAAAAGTGCCGCTACATGGCTCTGACCATCTGTACATCATTAACATTAACTACCAAAAAACATATATAACACAGACATAAAAACATGTGCACTTTAAATCCATTCATAAAAACATACACAACAAAATTAAACAATAAAATAATTAAATAATAATAAATAAAATTAATTAATACATTTTTTGATACATTTTATTACAGTATATATTGCAGAGCTGGAAATCTACAGCTTATTGACTGCTCCCTGGAGTAGGTAAGACCTAAATTTATTTTTGTATGACTGTAGAGAAGTGGCAGTGTGAATCTCCTTTACACATTCAAGAGGGTCAGGGTAGCCACCTAAAGTCAAGTCACCAGTGGACTTTAAGCAAAATGGTTGCACCCTCAGCAATCCCTGCCACCTGGACCTAGGATACTTGAAGGGTGTGTGAGGAGTAAGGAGCTCACTGAGGTATGTGGGTCCCATACGGTGCAAGGCTTTGTATGTCAATAAAAGCATCCAGAATTCAATGCAACACAAAACTGGCTGCCAGCCCAGAACTTGTAGCTAGAAAGTAATATGCTCTGACCTCCGGACGGAGGTCAGGAACCTTACTGCAAAATTTTGAAACAGTTGCATGCAATGCAATAGGCCTCCAGGTATGCTTTTAAAAGGCACACAGTCAAGATGAGAAAAGACGATGGCATTGACTAGGGTGACAAGATCAGCAGACAAGGGGGGCACTCAGCCTGGAGATGTTTATCAGATTCTAAAAGCAGCTCTTGACTACAGAGGACATCTGGGAAACAAACATCACTAGACTAGACTGTAAAGAATTACTTCCCAGCTGCAGACCTCTTCCGCCACTTGAAGTCAAACTCTCCCAAGGTAAGGAAGACTTAGGCCACCTCAATGGCTGATATCTGCTTCTCATTTCCCACCACCAGCAACTCTGTCTAGGTGTGATTCACAGCTGACCAATTGGAGGCCATCCACACCCTAATTTTCTCCAAACACTGTTCTCAGCAGCATGGAAGATGCCCTGTTAGGAGCAAAGGACAGCAAAGGACACATACAGCTGGGTATCATCTGCATACCAGCAAACCTCCATGCCGTTGTGCATAATAACCTTTCCCAGAGATAGCATGTACACTGAGAACAACACAGAAAAGCGCAGAACCCTGAGGAACTGTGCAGTCCAGAGCAACCAACCATGACCAGCAACAGCCAAAAACCACCAGATGCTCACCTCTGCTGAGGAATGACCAAAATCATTGCAAAACAGTCCCAGTCAACCCTCTGAGCTCCTCCAGTCTGGCCAACTAGCCTGCATGATCCACAGGGTCAAACGCCAAAGACAGATCTAAAATAACCACAATAGACATTTCCCTGCTATCCCTTACCAGAAAGAAATCATTGCATACCCTCATCAAGGTTGTCTCCATGATGTCTTTGCTTCAGAAACCAGATTAAAAGAGCTCAGAATGATTACTTACCTCCAGGTGGATCACCAGCAAGCCTGCAACCACCTTCTCAGCAACCTTATTTGAAAAAGCAAGGTCAGAGACCAGACGAAAATTGGCAGGTATGTCAGGATCTCAAGACACCTTCTTAAGCAGAGTCCTTACCACCAGTTGAGGCAACAGTTCTGCCCTCAGAGATGCATTCAGTTAGTAGTGGGACATATGCCTGTCACTCTGCCTTGAACAACTGGATGGGTGCTGGATCCAATATACATGTGGTACACTGCAAACTCATGGCCACCCTCAGGACATCCTCCTCATCCAACAGCTGAAACTTCTCCCAACCATATACCAGCCCATTGGCAATCTCATCTATATCCCTGTTGCCCAGAAGTTGGGTAGTGGAGGAAATCTGGTCCTAGATGCAGGTAACCTTGGCATTATTTATTTATTTATTTTTTCAAACTTTTCACCAGGAAAGACATATTGAGCTGAATAACAGCTCATTTCCAGATGTGTCCTGTGGGAAGGGGCAAAGGGAGACAATGACATAGCATTACAGGTCAGTATGTACAATAAACAATGCATAAAGAGTCAATAGCAGAGCATTACAGGTCAGTATGTACAATAAACAATGCATAAAGAGTCAATAGCAGAGCATTACAGGTCAGTATGTACAATAAACAATGCATAAGGAGTCAATAGCAGAGCATTACAAGTCAGTATGTATGATAACAGTGCATAAGGAGTCAATAAGAGCATTACAGGTCAGTATGTGCAATAAACAGAGCATAAGGAGGGTACCCCGTCAATTGAGTGCTACCAGAAATGCGCCGCATTATACAGCACTAGTCTGGTAAGTGCTCACACGGACAGCGAGGGGGGATTTAAAGCGCTTGCTGTAAGTGCTCCCCTGGTCGCTATCCATGGCCCTGTAATCAGGACAAGAGCTGCAGGGAACAAAAGGCTGGCCAAGCTGCTCCTGAAGCATGGAGCAGCTTGGCCAGTGGCAATGGAGACCAGGGTTCTAATCCTGGTCTCTGAATTTTACTGCTTTGGGACTTTGTTTCATTGTGTGGGACCATCAAAACAGTATTACACGGCCCCACAAATTTTAACTTTCCCATGATCTCCTCCTACTCGATGAAAATCCTAATAGCCCGAGAGTATGGGGCAGAGCCCCCATGATCTGGGTGTGCGGTGGGTGAGCCCCTGCAAAACAAAATGCGCCATTTTTACTAGCGCATCATGCAGACGCTTATTATTGTCAGCACTGGTTGGACACAGTCCCAGAGACAATAACATATAGAATACTGGATGGGGAAGTATGTGTTATGAGAATTTAATGGTCGCCCGAGGTGTAGGATGCTGCATAAACCCCGAAGGCGAAGCCCAAAAGGTTTATTAAAGCATCCCACACCAGGGGTGTTGGCAGTAATACGCACTGTTATCAGCAGAGTACAGTAAAAAAAATTAGGCAGGGGCAACAAGTCAGGCAGGGGCAACAAAAAGAGGAAAGCAAGGACATTATGAGCCGCATAGTGCCTGTGTTGCACTGAGCCTTTCTGCCTTTGTTCGCTATGGGGCACTAATGCCACCAGCCAAATACACAAAGAACAACTTACTAGGCAGGCAGAAAAACAAAGGAAGGAGGATTACAGGAAGAAACTGATTACTTGAACTCAGACATGGCAAATGGGGGCTATTGTTGGTGTGATGTGACAGCACATATTTTGGTTTATGTTTACCTAACAGGGGGCAACAGTGCATCACTTTTGAGTACAAGTTTAAAATTCCTGGCTACACCCCATCCCACACTGAGGGGGACCATTAAATTTGAGTAGGACACTCTTCCCCATCTTTTATTTTTTATAATTGCTGGTCAGCAATTTTTTTTTTTGCCGAAGGGCATTTATTGCTGTGTCTCACACACACTCACATTGACACTCAGACACACACACACACACATACATGGATGCACACATACACACACACGCACACACACACACACACGCGCGCGCACACACACACACACACACACACACTCCATCTTTGTCTCTTTTTTTGTAGAGCGCTTCTTTATTATATGTGACATTTTTTTTTTTTTTACTTGCAGGCTTGTGCAGTTGGAGATTTAGATCGCGATTAGGCTTACCTCAGGCACCTCAGAGCTGTTCTCAGTTCCCGCTGGTAGTAGTCATCCGGTGCGGGTTCTGAATGGCAGCATCAACCAGATATTTTTGTTTTTGTTTGTTTGTAGATGTTGGGCTGCATCTTGGTTTTATTTTACTGAAAGAAAAATGGATGAGACGCTCGGTCTGGCAGCTCCTCGGTATGCTTGTAAGGAGCTGCCATGTTTCTGAAACAGTTTACCCCACCCAGGAAGATATCAACAGCCAATCAGAGAGCGCTGTTTTTTGAGTGATTCGGCGCATGCTCGCTGTTATAACCCATGGGTTATAACGGCAAATTATAACTCGGTCAGCCTAGGGTAAAAATTGCTGACCAGTTATAGAGTATTATCGGTCAGTATGTATAATAACAGAGCATGTATAGAACAGTATTTACAGAATAGTTACAGTGTAAGCAAAAAGGAGTAGGGCCAGCAACACAGCAATATGTGCAGTAAGAGGTGGTCAGCAACAGGGAGCTTACAAGAGTTGAGGCTGGAATGCTGAAAGAGTATTCCAGGAACTATCCAGGAGGAGTAAAGCAGTGGTAGTTAAGGGTATGGTAGAATGGAGGGGTAGTAGAAGCTTAGTGGAGCAGAAGTGGAGACTCAGGTGCAGTTGCAGGAGGGAGCGGTGAAATCACAGAAAAGAGAAAAGAGGGAGTGAAGGGGAAGTGTCAAAGTGGATGGAAAAAGGGAGGGAATTCCAGAGCTTAGGAAGGCAGAAGGAGAAAGCAGCCTGGCTGGATGAAGACGACCTAGGTGAGAGTGCAAGGGAGCGATAGCCAGAGCTACAGAGGGAGTAAGAGGAAGGAGGAGGGGGTGAGAGTAAAAAGCAGAGGTAAATGGGGAGAGAACTAAGCCAGTACTTGGCAATAAAGGAGGAGAAGTGAGCATGAAGTCTGACTTCAAGGGAGGGGAGATAGAGGGCGAGGTGTATAGGAAGCAGTGATGAGAGCAGGCTGGACGGTTAAGAGCAAACCTACAGAAGAAGTGATAGAGAGGATCCAGCTTTAAATCGTTCATTTAACTGTTCACATCTCTCAATGGAAATTAGTTCCTTGTGCTGTAGACAGTCAGGATGCAACAAAATACAAGGAAAAGTGTGAATGGGTGGTTCCTCTTAGCTGCAATCAGAGGAGCAAAGAACTCCTTCTTTGCTGCCCTGATAGCTTCCTAGTACACCCTCATCTGCTTCTGCAAGACAAGTTTGTCTGTATCTACCCAGATTTTCCTCCACGTTTGCTCTATAATATGACCTGCAACCACCATCTGCCGAAGCTCTGAAGAAAACCAAGGGTGCTTTGGCAGGAGGTCTGCAGGCATGAATGAACTGGTGCCAGGAAGTGAAGTGCCACCAACAATTCTCAATTATAGGCCTCTGCTGAAGCATTGGTAGACACCTCAACCCGGTCCGAAGTGTCCAAATGATCTAATAAAGTAATTGGATCCAGATTCTGTTTAGAACTTCCAGAGTCAGAGATGGATTCTAATGGTCCCAGCACTGAATAATATAGTGCAGTAGTTCGACCAAATGACAGCCTCTACAATGACATTATTTATCTCCAACTCTTTCAATAAGCTAAGGTTGAGCATGTGTCCTCTCAAGTGATTGGCTGAGGTAATCTCCTGTCTGAGACCCATCACCTCTGTAAGCTGATGGAGTTTGTTCGCAAATATATCTGAGGGGTTATTGATCCTAGCACTAGAGTCCCCAAGTACAAGAGTACCCAGGGAGTCCAACACCCAACTCAACATCCCCTCTCGGAAAACTCTTGCAGGAAATCCCCACCACAACCCAATGGGCAGTAAGCAGTGATTAACCTTTCATAACAGGTCTGGTAGGGGATGGAGTAATAGTGCCAGCTCAGGGCTGGTAGGCGCAGGACTTAAAACTCCAGAACAGGGCTGGCATTCCCAGGGAAGGAGTGCAAAAGAGCAGAGCTGGTAGGCATAGAAGTAATAGTGCCAGAGCAAGGCTGATAGACCTTTGAGACACTAACACCAGATCAGAGCAGGTAGGCTCAGGTGTAATAGCATCAGAACAGGGCCTGTAGTCTCAGGAGTAATAGTGCCAGAGCAGGGGTAGTAGCCTCAAGGGTACTAGTGCAGAACAGATCTGGTTGGCTCAGGGGTAATAGTCCGAGACAAGGGCTGGTAAACGCAGGAGTAATCTCACCAAAGCAGAAATGGGAGTCTAAGACTAACAGTGCCAGAGCAGGACTGATAGGATCAGGTATGACAGTGAGGCTCTGGGACAATAGTGCCAGAGTAGGCAGGTAGGCAATGGGGTATTACTGCCAGACCAGGGATATTAGGCAATTGGAACAACTTCAGAGCAGAGCTGGTAGGCTCAGGTAATAGTACCAGAATGGAGTTGTAGGCTTAGGATAAAAGTGACTGGTAGGCTTAGAAATAATAGTGCCAGATCACGGCTGTTAAGTGGTGGGGTAACAGTACTAAAGCAAGGTGGATAGGCCTTGGGGTAATAGTGTCACAGCAAGGCAGGCATGTTTACAGGCAATAGTGCCAGAGTAATGATGGAAGGCTGAGGGGTAATAATGCCAGAGTGGTATTAATCAATCAATCAATCAAAATCTTTATTCAGGCGGACATCATTGAGCAAAGCTCATTTACAAGATGGACCTGATAGGTCGAGGAACAACTTGAAGGTACAAAAGCAGACATATACAAAACACATCTATATAAACAGATACAATAATATAAACATATATACAAACAGGGTAGCCGGAGATTACAGGCTCCAAGGCAAGCTAAACCAGACAGTTATGATTAATGACTACTAAAATGTTGAAAACAGCCTCTGAAAATGACAGAGGGCTGGTGGGAGTTTTGGATAGGGACTAAGTCTACTAGTAGTGAGTGAATGGGGTAGAAGTAAGTGACAGGGTAGCTGTGGAGGTCTTGGTAAGGGCTAGCAAAGCTGCAGTAGAAAAAGGGGGTAATGAATGTGATTGACTAAGCCTTGTGAAAGCAATTGCATATCTCGGGAAGAGACTGTGTAGAGCTTTTAAAGGATGTTAGAGGTATAAAGGTGGTCAACTTTAGGGTCTTCTGCAGAATTCCTGCCATTGCTAGAGAGTAACTCGATTGCAGATCTCCCATGCCGGTGCTGGCTTTGGGTAGCTTCAAAGTGATGAGGTTGTTGCTTCTAGGGCATATAACCTAGCTGTGGCCAGTGTAAAGCAATCTAAAATATAGGATGGAAGTTTGTTAGACAGGGTTTGTATATCCATAATGCAGCATTTTGTTCCTTCTGAGGTGTAAGGATGTCCAGCCAACTGCAGCATAGAGAGAGCAATGATGAGTGTTGAATGGAAGATCTGTGATGAACCTGAGAGCTCTATGGTACAAGATATCCAGTTTACTTAAATAGGAAATAGAACAGTGGCCATAGAGGAAATCTGCATAGTCAATAAGTGATAGAAATGAGGCCTGGATTAGTCTCTGTCTTGAATCTCTGGTTAAATAATGTTTAATTCTGAAGAAAAGGCCAAGCCTCTGGCGAAGTTTTTTCAGAAGTTCTTCAATATGCTGAGTATAATCAAGCCTGTTGTCAATCCATACCCCTAAATATTTGAATTTGTCAACATAGACAAGGCTTTCTCCAAGGATGGTGGATAGTTGGGGAAGATTGCTTGGTGAAAAGGTGTTAGTATAGTAATTAGTGGAGAAGAACATAGCTTTTGTCTTTGCATTTAGGAGGAGTTTTTTTTCAAGTAGTTGGTATTGCAAAAGAGAGAATTCTGATTGTAGTATTTCACAGGCCTTTGAAGTTGATGGGTTACTGACATATAAGACAGTGTCATCTGCAAAGAGGTGAACATTGGCTTTGGTGAGATTAGAGTCAATGTTGTTAATGTAAATGGCAAAAAGGATAGGGCCCAGGATAGATCCTTGAGGTACTCCTCTTAGGAGTGGTTTTGATGAGGACAGGTCGCCTTCATTTTTCACCTGCTGTGTTATATCAGTGAGATAATATCTGAACCACTTAAGAGAGGGTGGATCTAGGCCTATGGAGTGCAGTGAAGAGAGTAGCAGCTCATGATCCACTGTGTCGAAGGCTTTGCTTAGATCAAGAAATACAGCACAGACGCTGTTCTTTTTGTCTAGCTCAGTTTGCCAGTCATTTGTGACTTTTGCCAGTGCAGAAATGGTGCTATGCCTAGTCCTAAACCCAGATTGAGCGGGGTTTAAGAGATTATTAACATCAAGGTAGTCTCTTAATTGGATGCTCACTATTTTTCTAGCATTTTGGAAAGCACTGGCAGGATGGATATGGGCCTGTAATTGTTGAGGTCCATGGGGTCCCTGATTTTAGGAGGAAACACTTGTGCTGTCTTCCACAGCGAAGGGAATAGACCCAGAGGCTAAAGATAGATTAAAAGATGGGTTAAGGGAACTGAAGCACATGTATTGCAAGTTTTAGAAAATAGGGTCAGACAGTCTGCACCTGCACTTTTTTAGTGTCCAAATGCAACAATAGATCCTCTACTTGCTTCAGTAAAATTGGTTTGAATGAGAATGAAGAATCAGCCTCTGAGCCTCAGTAGACTGGGATTTAAGTTGTGCCCGCAGAGATTAGCTGGAGAGGAGTCAAAAGCAAGGCCAGCCGTTGTAAAGTGATAGTTGAATGCATCCAATACTTCCCTTTGTCGAGATAGCAACCTTATTAAGGTGCACTTGAGATGGCAGAGAAGTGCTAGAGTCCTGCCCTAAGATCCCTTGATGGTGCCCCAGAATCTAGCAGGGTTGTGATAAGAAGCATCAAGTTCAGCCTGATAGAAAGCAGCCTTAGCATCCTTACTTTTTGGTGCAGCTATTTCTGGCTTTTCTGTACAGCAGCCAGTCATTTGGTTCCTTAGTCTTCCTTGCCATTTTCCATAGCTTATCTCTTAAGCAGTGCAGATTTAAGGTCGGCTGAAAACCAGCGGCAAGATTTGCTTTTTGCTCTAACACTAGTGATTGGTGCATGAGTATTGAGGGCACCTATGATTATGCTGTTTAACACCTGAAGTGCTATTTCCACAGAGTATGTAAGGTAGAACTCCTGCCAGCGTGCAGAGTGGCATAGGTCGTGGAGATACCCTTCGATATTAAGGTGTTTTTTTTAGATCTTCTCGGGAGGAATTTTGCTGGGTTAGCTGGTTTGCCTGATGATCTTATTCCTGCAATAGGACAGTGATCACTTATGTCACTGAATAGTACTCCAGCGTGTGAGAACAGGTGGGGTTTGTTTACCAGCATGATGTCAAGTAGGGTGCTACTACTTCTGTTCTTTAAATTGATTCTTGTCGGTTCATTTATTAGTTGAGTAAACCCATATGTATCACAAAAAGATACTAAGGGTGCAGCTGTCTTGGAGAGCCAGTTTAAATTCAGATCACCTAAGATAATGATATCTTCAGGGCCCAGTTTGATTATGTTCCCCAGGTGGGTTAAGAGCTTATGATCAGCAGAGGGGGGCCTATAGCAGCCAACTAGTTGAAAAGCTGCCATGTTGGGGAGAGCTATTTTAAGGGATAAACATTCGAATTCTTTGGGCAATGATGTTGCACTAAGGCAAGATGCAGATATATTCGATTTTATATAAACAGCTACTCCACCGCCCCTAGACAGGCGGTCTGCTCTGAATATTTGGTAGTTGGGTAGATTTACCTCCTATCTGTTGTTGCAGGTTTGAGCCATGTCTCGGATATTACCAGAAAGTCTGGCATGGTGTGGGCAACCCAGGCTTGTATTAATGAAAGCTTTTTCAGGAGGCTGCATGCATCGATATGAAGGAAGCTTAATCCTTTGATGGATGCTAGATCTGCTGGGAGGTGATGCCCTCTGAGGTCCTGGATTGATTTCAACATTACCAATACAGATCAGCAGAAAGAATAAGAGTTTTGTGAGGGCTTCAAGGACAGGAGGATGGGACAGTCAATGGGCCTTCTCTTGCTCGGTGGCTAATGCTTTGAGATGATCCACTCTGGATTGCGGCTTAATAACCTGTCACAGAGTGCTAATTTGGTGGACAGGTATAAGGGGCACTGTAGATCCAATAGTGGAGCATCGACGTAAAAGTACATGACAGGTTGTGACCCTTTTGGGGTTACCCCACTGATTATGGTGAAGCAACGGTAGGGCATATGTGAGGAACCGATCGGCACCCACTGGAGGTGTCACAGGGAAGCTAGGCTGGTGAGCCGCATTATTCAGTAAGGCATGGGTCGGTATGGCATCATCCTCAAAGAACACCATAGTTGAGAGAGAGAGAGAAACAGTAAGAGGAGCTTCCCCATTATGATGCAGTAACTAGGGGTTAACTACAATGAGGACAAGGGGAGGACTGCTGAGCAGGTGACACCGCAGGGCCGCTGACAGATTATTGGACAGAATTTTGCTGTGGGCGGAGGTAAGAAATTCGGTGGGAAGATGCGTATAAAAGAAACACCCAAGGGGGGGGAGGGCAAGAATTTTGCGGCTTTCCCGTACCTTCCTGGCTGGAATATTAGAGCAGGACAGGTAGGCTCAGGGGTATTAGTGCTAGAGCAGGGTTGATAGGTTCAGGATTAATAGCTCCACAGTATGGCTCTAAGACTCAGGGTTAACAGTGCCACAGCAGGGTTAATAGTGCCAGAGCAGGGCTGGTATGCTCATGGGTATTAGTGCCAAAGCAAGGCTGGTAGACTCAGGGATACTAGTAGTAGCACCCTGTTTCTAGGAGTAATATGTTACACTTTATTTCATACAAAATTTAAAAAGAGTGCAAAAAGTATTACAAGGTAAAAAATTCTCAAACAGTAGAAAAACTTCTCCTTTGAGGAAGTTTTTCTACTGTTTGGGAATTTACCTTGTAATACTTTTTGCACTCTTTAAATTTTATATGAAATAAAGTGTAATATTTTACTCCTAGAAATGGAGTGCTGCCTCATATTTGGTGCAAGGACAAATGCAGGATTCTTTCTCTTTTGTATGTTATTGTTTTTGACCCAGACACACTATCAGACCGGGGCAACCAGTCTTTCTTAACCACTAGCATTAGTGGTAGAACAAGGCTGGTAGGCTCTCGGGTATTAGTGCTAGAGCTGGGCTGATAGGCTCAGGGTTAATAGTGCCAGAGCATGGCTCGTAGGTGATAGGACAATAGTAATAGTAATAGAGCTGGGCTGCTAAGCGTAGGGGTAATAGTGTTATAGCAAGATTGCCTGTTGCTAGCCTTGCTTGTAGAGCAGAAAGCAGCTAACTAAAAGAAGCTACATTTTCTTATTAATTTAACACTTAAATCTTAGCAGGAGTCGGTGTCTGTTGAGTTTAAGCAAACAGATACTTTATTAGAAGTAGAAGGGGCCTTATTTAGGGTTTTAAAAAAAAGTAAGAAAAGAAAGAAAGTCAGTGTGTGTTCTGTGCTGGGAAGGGTTCTGTATCAGTTTACTTTGCTAAACCAGTAGGAGGAGAGAGAGCTTAATTGGGGGTGTGGCTTAGACATTATATAAGCAGGTGACTCAAATTACAACTTCCTGTTGCTAGCCTTTTTTCTTACTAATTGCCCTCCATCCCCCACCCTAAGCCAGTTCTACTTTTATAGCCACTGGATTTGACTGTCAACAGGAACTTCCTGTTTGGCAGTAGGAAGGGAAGAATCATAGAGAAACATTGGTTTTGTCAACCCTAAAGGTAAAAAGTAGCTCACTCTCCCCCCCCCCCAGCTGTTGGTGGTCTGACACTGAGCAAGGAAGAAGGAGGCTACTGAAGAATATAGGAAGTTACTGTCCCAGAACAGGAAGGGTGAGGGTTGTAAGGAGAGGAGAGAGTAAGCATACAGAGAAACAGGAGAGGGGACACAAAATAAGACATGATAGGAGTGGTGCAGTGCAATGGCTGTGGGGTGGCAGTGTTCTGGGAGACATTCTGGAGGCTGCGATGATGCCCTATTTGCAGGCACCCCTCTGGTCTGAGGGAGGAGGTTGCCCGTTTCCAGGCTGACCTGGCTAGGATTCGTGAAACCTCCTCCTCCACCCAGGGACCACCAGGGCCAATGACACTACCTCAGAGGTTGCCAAGAAAGAGGAGAGGCTGGACCAGAGTGGGCTCAGAGAGGGAGAGGGTGGTAGAACAGAGTTGCATCCCTCCAGCTGTACCTCTCCACAATTCATTCGCTCTTCTGTGGATAGTGGTTCCTCTACGGAGGCACCTGCAGTGGAGACCAAGGAGGATGCTGGGAACCTTCACAAAGGAGACCCACAGGAGGGTGGCATGAGACCCCACAGGGGAAGGAAACAACTCCTGGTGGGGGACTCAATCATTAGGGGGTAAAATGGGGAGGAAGGGGAGAGGGAGGAAGCATGCCTGCCTGGCGCCACGGCTTGGAGGGACAGGAAGTAAATCCTCAGGATCATGGGGGCAGCTGCATGAGGGAGGGAGCTGGATGTTATTGCCCACCTAGGACAAATGACCTGGCTAGGAATGGGATCAGAGCAGTGCAAGAGGAGTTTGTAGAGTTGGGAAGGGGTCTTAGACAAGTAGCACATACAGTAGCCTTCTTGGAGGTGCTGCCTGTCTATGGCAAGGGTGATGCTAGGGTACTCCTCACAAGGGAATTCAATGAACGGTTGAAAAACTGGTGTGGAGCTCAGGATTTTGGCTTCATTGGGGACTAGGGAGCCACTTGGAGGGATGCAGACCTATACTGGTGCGATGGTCTGCATCTGTCCAGGGAGGAACCAGGATCCTAGGTGAGAGGTTTAAATGCTTCATTGGCAAGCATTTAAACTAGCCAAGGGGGGAGACACTGAAAAGGAGCAGGGAAATCCCAGCCTGCCCCCACAAACAACAGTAATTAGTGAGGTAAACACCAAGGTAGAGAAGTCATTAGGGAGCAGGCCAGAAGTAAATGTAAAAAAAGGCAAAGGCAGTAAGGACAGGAATGGGGCTAAAAGGGGTAAGGTCATCAAAAAGTGGAGGGTGATGAGTACCAATGTCCGTAGTCTGTGTAACAAGCTTCCTGAACTAGTGGCCTGGATGGAAGAGGGTTGCCTGGATATTGTGGCAGTCACAGAAACATGGTACACAGAGAACCATGACTGGGATGTCAACATACCAGGATACACAATCTACAGGAGGGACAGGGAGGGTAAAAGAGGAGGAGGAGGAGGAGGAGTAGCTCTTTATGTAAAGGAAGGGATCAAAGCATCAGAACTAAAGAGTAAACAGGGAGTAGATGAGACACTCTGGGTCACCCTGGAGACAGGAAATGGCACCACAATCTGCATGGGGGTTGTATAGAGACCCCCATATCAGGGGGAGGGAATGGACAAGGAAATGATAGAAGGCTTCCTTAGAATGGCAGAAAAAGGGGAGATATTGTTGATGGGGGACCTGAATATGCCAGATGTTAACTGGAGCACCTTTGCTGCAGGCACATCCAAGAGCAGGGTCATTCTTGATGCCCTACAGGGGGCATGCCTTAGACAGCTAGTACTGAGACCCACTCAGGAGGGAGCAATCTTAGACCTGGTAATCTCAAATGGGGACGGAGAAAGAATCTCAGATTTAAAAGTGGGTAGCCATCTGGGAACAAGCGACCACCAAACAGTGTGGTTCACGATAAACACAGCCATGCAATCAAGCCATACAAAAGCAGGAGTACTGGACTTAAGGAGGGCTGACTTTGGGGAAATGAGAGAGTGCCTCAGAAAAGCACTAGCAAACAGGCAAGAAGGAGGGGTGGAGGAACAATAGAGAGTAATCAAAACAGCCATCACAGAGGCAACAAGCCTTTATGTAAAGCAAATCAACAAAACACAACGAAGGAAAAAAACGCTATGGTTCTCAAAAATGGTGGCAGGGAAGGTTAAGGAGAAAAGGATAGCATTCAGGAAATATAAGGAAACACAGAAGGAGAAGGACAGAGAACTTTGTCAGTTAAAAGCAGAAAGAGGCTGGGAAGGCAGTCAGAATAGCAAAGGCCCAAACCGAGGAAAGGATAGCCAACTCTGTTAAGAAGGGGATAAGACCTTTATAGGTACATTAGGAGCTAAGAAAGACCAAAGGAGGGATACTGATAATAATAAAGGTGGAATGTGGGTAGAGGGTGACAATGAAAAAGCAGGGATACTGAATGAATATTTCTGCACAGTATTCACAAAGGAAGGGGGGGGGGTACCTAAACCAAACAAGAGGAACACTCTGAAGACGAGGGTCAATACCAGTCCATTTACAGAAGAAAGGGTTCTGAAAGAACTAATAAAATTGAAGATGGACAAAGCAATGGGGCCTGATGGGATTCACCCAAGAATTCTAAAAGAACTAAGGGTAGAACTAATGACACCGCTGACTACTCTCTTTAAAAAATCATGGGAGGATGGGGTGGTACCTGAGGACTAGAGGAGAGCGGATGTGATTACTCTTCACAAAAGTGGGAGCAGGACAGAGGCAGGAAACTACAGACCACTTAGTTTGACCTCAGTGGTAGGTAAAATGATGGAATCACTTCTGAAGGAAAGAATTGCTGAGTACCTAGAGGCCAGTGGGGCACAGGACCCAAGGCAGCATGGATTCACGATGGGAAGGTCGTGTCAGATAAATCAAATAGATTTCTTTGACTGGGTGACCAAAGTAGTAGACCAGGGAGGGGCTGTGGACATGGCTTACCTAGATTTTAGCAAGGCATTTGATACAGTCCCACACAAAAGATTAATACACAAGTTAGCCAGCCTTGGAGTGGGTCCCAAGGTGGTAGCCTGGATAAAAAATTGGCTAGACAACAGGACGCAAAGAGTAGTAGTAAATGGAGTCCACAGTGAAGAAAGGTGGGTTACTAGTGGGGTACCGCAGGGTTCAGTACTGGGACCGGTCCTTTTAATGTCTTTATAAGTGACATTGCAGAGGAACTGGAAGGAAAATTATGTCTCTTTGCAGATGACACATAGATCTGCAACAGGGTTGATACAACAGATGGAGTGAAAAGGATGAGAAGGGACTTGGCAAGGTTGGAGGAATGGTCAAATGTATGACAGCTCAGATTCAATGCAAAGAAGTGCAAGGTAATGCACCTGGGAAACAAAAACCCAGGGCAAGAGTACACAATGGGGGGTGAGATACTGACAACAGTAAAAATGGAAAGGGACCTGGGAGTAATTATATCAGATGACCTAAAGGTGGGCAAGCAATGTGAGAAGGCAGTGAGGAAGGCCGGGGGATGTTGGGATGCATAGGAAGAGGCATCAATAGTAGAAAACAGGAAGTTGTTATCCCTCTGTACAGACAGTTGGTGAGACCCCATCTGGAGTACTGTGTGCAGTTCTGGAGACCCCATCTCCCATAAAGACAGACAGAGTGGAGGCTGTCCAGAGGAGGGCAACAAAATGGTGCAGGGTCTGCACCAGAAGACATACGAAGAAAGACTAAAGGAGCTTAATATGTATACCCTTGAGGAAAAGAGGAGAGAGGAGACATGATAGAAACTTCAAGTACCTCAAGGAATCAACAAAGTCCAAGAGGGTGGCATCTTTCAGAAAAAGAGATGTGCAAGAACAAGGGGGCACAATTTGAAGGTAGAGGGGGGACGGCTCAGAGGTAATGTGAGGAAGATTTTTTTCACAGAGAGGGTTGTGGATGCATGGAACAGCCTCCCTGAGGAGGTCGTGGAGTCAAGAACAGTGGGGGAATCAAGAATGCATGGGACAGACATAAGGCAGTCCTAATGGGGGGTAGGAGGACTTAAGCTGTTGGTTAATTAGGATCTGCAGCTTATCTGTTAGGTAGGAAAATGGGCAGACTAGATGGGCCAAGTGGTCCTTATCTGCCGTCAAATTCTATGTTTCTATGTTTCTGTGTTAAGATTGGTATGTTCACAGGCAATAGTGCCAGAGTAGAGGTGGTAGGCTGAGAAGTAATAGTGCCAGATCAGGGCTGTTAGGCTCAGGGGTATTAGTGTCAGAGTAGGGCTGGTATGCTCAGGGGTACTGGTGCTAGAACAGCGCTGATAGGCTCAGAGATATCACAGCTAGGCAGGTCTGGTAGGCTCAGGATTACTAGTACCAGAGCACAGCTGGTAGACTCAGCGTTAACAGTGCCAGAGCATGGCTGGTAGGTGACAGGATAATAGTGTCAGAGCAGGGCTGGTGTGCTTGCATACAACTGTGCCAGAGCAATGATGCTAGGTTCGAGGTAACAGTGTCAAAGCAGGGATCATAGGCTGAGGGGTAATAGTGTCAGTGCTGTGCAGTAGTCTCATGGGTAATAGTATCAGAGCAGGGTTCTAGGCTCAGGGGGTAATAGTATCAGAGCAGGGTCCTAGGCTCAGGGGTAATAGTGTCAGAGCAGGGCTGGTAGGCTCAGGGATAATAGTGTCAGAGCAGGGGTTCTAGGCCCCCCCCGGGTAATAGTGCAGGGCTGGTAGGCTTAGGGGTAATAGTGTCAGGGCATGGCTGGTAGTCAGGGGTAACAGTGTCAGAGCAGGGGTTCTAGGCTCAGGGGTAATAATGTCACAACAGGGGTTGAAAGTTCAGGAGTAATAGTGCCAGAGCAGGACTGGTGGGTGATGGGGTAATAGTGCTAGAGCAGGGCTGGTAGGCTGAGGGGTAATGGTGTCAGAGCAGGGCTAGTATGCTGACAGTCAATAGTGCCAGGGTAGCGATTGTAGGATCAGGTGTAATAGTGTCAGAGCAGGGCTGATAGGAGGACTTAGGTAAGTTATACCCTAGGATGGTGAGGATAGAAATCAGACCCCTAGTTGGATAAAGAGGGTAAAGTGTGATGCAGCTGGTACTATACTGTGGAGTGAAGTAAAGTAAATGATGCGATATAGAGAGGGAAATGCTCTTTAACTTTGTACCATCTTGAGTGTAACCCCTAGGTGGCGTTATCCCAAGGGCTACTACCCCTGCCTGCTTGGCTAGTAGCAGGTTAAGAGGCCTGAGTTCTGAAATGGGTGCCTCCACCCAGAGGTCAGGGTTGGTAGTGGTCAAGCTAACCTGGGCACAGCCCTCCGGGACACTGTAACCCCCCCTCTTTCCTTACTAGTGGCCGGAACAATACACAATAATCACTTTCACAATACCCCTGATACACCACACAAGTACCCACACTGTTTGCACTTACCACCAGGGCTTTCCTCTGGCCTGGCCCTGGGGACCCCCTGTAAAACAAGATTATACACAGCAAATAACAGCAGTACAGTACTCTTGCACAAACTGGAACCACAGTCAGGGTAAATGCAAATAAGAGGTAGACCTGATTTATTTAACAAACTTGAACAAGGGAGGGGCGTAATCAGGTTAATTTGCTTAAAGGCTGTATCAATCAAACAGTTATGCATGCACTTCAGGGTCCATAAACAGTCACGCACTCTGGGTACCCAGATGGAGAATGGTGGACTAGCCCAGGACATTGCAGCGGATTGGGGCCCTGTGATGGAAGAAAACAACATGCACAACACACTATTTGTAATCCGGAGAAGGAGGGCTCAGTTCATGAAAATAAAAACAAGACAATCAGATGACACACTTTTAGAGTAGGCTGTTGTTGCAGGGAGCTACCCTGATTACTCATGATACCCAAGGCTGGACACAGGCTGGACGAACATTGAGACTGCAGGTAGTTAATCTGGAGTGCCAAGACAAGCAGGGCCCACACGAATTGCCGAGGCATCATTCCTGTTCAAACATGGAGCAGGGGGCTGATCCCCAGGCAGATCTCTCATCGATGGCTTTCTCTGTGCAGCGGGTAGTCTGGCTGAGCAGTGCGCCAAGGCCCTGGCCAAATGGAGACAAATTTGGATACAGTCCGTTTTGGACTGGATACAGTTTCCAGCACCAGAACACAGTTCACATAGTGGGGAACCAAATCACGACCCACTAACAACTCACAGCACATTTACATGTACGGAAATTCTACTGTACCAGGCAAACCGCTCTCCGGTCACGATCTCAAAGTCTCTGCACAAACCGGGGATTCAAAAGCAGCTGGAAATCCTGACAGGATGATCGCATTCAGCAAAATTTTCGGTCTTCTTCAGGTATGATCCTGGTAAAAAAATCAGTGGCTTACTTCGTTCTCACAAACTTGGATTTAGTCCGAAATACTTCTCTTCTCTCCCTCTCAGGGGCAGTAGGCAGACATGCAGGCCACAACTCAGGCCTTTCACAGTTCTCCCATGCAAAACTATACAGAACTCTTGCCCAAATCACTTGCGTTGTTACTTCTTCACTTCTCAGCCCAGAACTAACTGAAAATTGCAAGCAGTCTGGGAAATCCCCCTAGATCCAAAAGGTTGGGTTGGCTTATCTGTCTGTCAGTCACAATAAATGCTCCTCCTTCAGGTGCAAAAAGGCACCAAAAGCCCAAAACTACAATTCCTACAGATTTTGACTCCAGACAGCTCCTGTAGTCCGGCTCCATTTTAGATCCCACCAGAACTGATTGGTCCAATTTGCAGTCCAGGGCCAAATGGTGGGCATAAACAAGACAGTCCTTGCTGCAAAGAAGGCAGGTTAGACAAACTACTTTATCATTATCACTCTAAATGATTTTCAGCAAATAGTTACATCTTTCAACAGAGCTCCCTCTCAGATTACTTATGACTGCAATCCAGGCTGCTCTTAAAGAGACAGTGCACAGAGGCTATACAGGCACTCTCTGGCAATCACATTTAAACTGCTAAAACGCAGGACACCAGCCTGGCAGTGAGTATTTAGGCAAGCTCAAGGAAGACTTTTCGTGAACCCCCATTTGTAGGGGGGTTACACAAGCAGCCAAGAAAATGCACCCAGCTAAGTCCTGGCTCCATGTTTGGTCTCATTGTATGCAGTCTCATGTTTGTTGGTGTCCCAGTGTTTGGTTAATGGTGCCCTACTCCAGCATCCCAGGCCTGTGGTGGTAGAAGTTTTGCTGCAGGTACAGGGTCTATAATGTTAGGTGGGTACTCCTCTGATGAGACCACCACCATACCCCTAGACACGGGAGTTTCCAGTCTTTACATAAGTATAAAGGTTTTATTATTAAAACCCATTTAGTTGCTGGCCCGGTGACGCTGAGGTGCTGGTTGCAGCATGTCGCGCCACACCAGTGACCGGTGTTCGGGAATGAGCACGGGTTGCTGAGGGTTGGCAGGGGAGGAGAAGGATTGAGCATCTGAAGGACTGCTCTCCTTCTCCAGGGAGGGGGGGCCCATGGCAGTCGCTGCGCTGCTGCCTCCTGGCAGAAGCTGGGGGACTGCACGCTCCGCTGCACATGGGGTGGAGCTGGGGGTAGACATCTGGAGAGAGCTCGGGTGGACACGTGCGTGTTCCCCTCCAGTGACACCATTGCACATCTTTGGCTCCGGGGTAAAAAAAATGGAGGTGGACGCCTGAGTTGAGAGGTTTGATAGCCATCCACGAGCTTCGCCCGGTTGTTGGGCACTCAAGCTGGATCGGAGCTCTGTGGGGAGTCAGGAGCTCCCTACAGCCCTGCTGTGGAGGGTACAACCACAGGGGTAACACTGCCAAATGGACCAGGGTAGAGGCAGACTGCGTCTGGAATCTCCAGAAGGATGCGATGTCAAGAGGGAGCAGACTAGGCAGCCAGGAAAAGGATAGCAAAAAAAAAAAAACTCATTTACTTCATTAGCTGCCCTGTGGGCATAAGATGGCTATTATGATGTCATTAGTAGCTTGTGAAAGCTACTCTAGTATTGTTTCTTTGGTTGATGATAGTGATTGTCACATATCCTATCTTACCTCTACATACTATAAACAGTTTAGAGGTAAAGGGTGTGATAAATGGCTGGATCTTACTTAGAGTCTTACAGACTATTTTTTGCAGTTACTACTTTTTCTCCAGTGGTAAAGCTGCCCTCCGGACACTGGACACCCCCAGCCCAACCGCAACTCCCATTTTTCCACTTGGACTTACTGTACCTTCCATGCAGGAGTGCAATGTGGCCTGGGTATTCAACAGGATGCAGGGCTACCTGGTGGCCAGGATCAGTGGCAGCTCAGCCTCCATCATTTTCTACCTTTTTCTCCCCGGCGAGGCAGTGTGCAATGCTGCCCAGATGTCCCACACACACTTCCATGCATGTTTCATTGGAAGCTGCTGCTCCTTTCTCCCCCATGCTGTCAGCCCTAGCCTGCCTCACCCCCAGCCAACACTAGTGGCCAGAAGGTGAGTGCCAGGCACTGAGACCCTGCTTCCCCAGGAGAACAGTCCTCCAGACTCTCAATCTTCTCCCACCCCAGCTGACTCCTAACTACCCAAGTCTGTTCCCGAACCCGAGTCACCAGTGTGGGAAAAGGTAAGATGCCTTACGGTGCCTCAGCCCTCCTTGCTACTGGGCTGGCCGCAGTCTTAGAGATTGATAAACCTCATACCATCTCAAGGTAGCCCAGCCCCACAGAAGCTCCTGTCCATCACTTACTAAATATAACAATTTTACTACTGACACTTGCAAGCAAGCAATATAATTGGCATTGACCAAGGCTTGTTTTAGACTGCACCCATCACTAAAACAGGAGTAGCTATTTGCTTGCCACTTAAAACAAGTTTTAGAAAAGGTCCTATAATTGCATCATGACAGCAACCAGACAGCATCTGAATCCTGTGGACAAGTAGAGATATATGAGCTTTATTGGTTTCCAACCAGCTCCTGGAAAGCTGGAAAAAGGAATATGGAAAACTGAGGAATAAATAACTTTTTTAAGCGTGCTTGGGTGGTGTCTGTTGGCTGAACCTCAGCTAGGCTACTGTAGCAAAAACAAAAGGAGAGGCCTGTAGTTTGAACTCCAGAGCTATTGGCTGGCATGGCTGCACAGATGCTTCCCGCGGCAGCTTGGGAAGACATCATTCTTGTCACCATGATTATACAGCAATTTGGGATCGGCACAAGGAACAGACAAACATTCAGTTCTATGCGAAACTGATGTGATTTTTATGGAAACATCTATAGCATGAGCGTTTAAACTTTATCATAGCCACCCAGAGTTATGGGAAAAACAATCTCCTCACACTTAACACCATACCAAACTTCACATGATACTACAAGACTGAAAGGGAAATGCCTTTAAGTGGGAGATGCTATGCAGCCCATTGTGTCTATCAGATACCAGATCACTGCTCATTTTGACCTCTAGTTTTATTGTACAGATCAGTCAATCAGGTATCAGAATCATCCAGTGCAAATTGGGCTGTATGTACGAAGGGGCACAAAGTATGTAGAAAAGGGTTGGATATTCAACGTAAAGCTACACAGCGCACAAGGCACCCATGGAACATGGCATGCACCAACGGACGTGCAGTAGGCACGAAGTCTGCAGATGGGACCACAGGAGATGCGCAGTGCCCCACACAGATCAAACGGGGCTGGCTAAGAATACACAGATCTACCCCTTGACCCCACCAGATATGGGCAAACTGTCCACCCCCCTGCAGAGATGCAGAAGTGAATGGTGGATAGCAACAAACATGGAGGAAAGTGTGAAGAGTGCCAGAGACATGCAGGATTCAACACCCCAACCAGAGATGCCCAACAGGGCAGGCCAAAGTGGTGAACAGAGCCATGGACATGTCTGTACCTGAGGCAGGGTACGTCCCTGGACATCTAAGTTCACAGGTGGCCAGGTGGCATCAATGGTATCAGACATCCGGACACATTACACCACACTGTATGGGGCACAATCACTAACAGCCCCAGAGATCAAGGCATGCCTGTGGCTGGACATCCAGGCCAATGTGAATGTTGCTGGGCCAGAGGCATGGGCACTGGCAGCCATCATACACAAATGGTGTGACCTGTGCTAAGCGGTGATGAAAAAGCTCACCCAGGGCACACAGGCATGCCAAGGCATGGGAGGTGGGCCACCTAGCTGATTCCTAATCCTGGCACCAGTTGAACTAATGATTACTAACATCCTCACTGCGGTGGGCCTACATAGGGAGGAGAAGGGCATAGGTACACTGGCAGGTGCACAGTGTGCAGCAGGGACAGGCGTCCTTAGAGCATGTAGCTCATGCATTTGCTATCCACCATGTGTTGCTCCCCACTGACCCCAGCACAGAGGTACACACTAACATAGGGGCACCATCAACCCAGGACTGACAACCCTGCAGCCCGGAGACAAGACAAACATGAGGAGAAGGAGGACCACACATGTAGGATACTAATTGCATATGCACCACAGCATCAAGCAGCACCCATGGGTGCCGCCCTGGTACAGGTAGCATAACATCCCCATGTCACCCACAGGTACCGAGCAGGAGATAGAGGTGCACCAGGAGATGGAAACAGACAGGGAAGCCACACAGGAGTGGACAAATGAGGGGACAGGGGGCAGGATGAGGAGATGGAGGAAGGGAGCAACAACCAAGACAGACAGCCTACCCCCCGACGTCCCGGAACACAGGACCACCTGATGGGCCTGCACAGCAGCAGTGGCACAGACCTTGTATGTGTGAGCCCCACAGGCCATCACAGGATGGCAACAGAACTCCTGGGGACAGTGGTGACAATGGTCCACAACACAGCCAGCAGGCTATCCATGGAGATTGCACCCAAAATGTCATGCACACCTACTATACAAAGGTGCAGCATCTGGAGTGGGACAGGCTGCTGGCACAGAACAGGAATGCTGAGACACTGCTAGGACTGACAGAGCAGGTGAGAGACATGCAGCATGGGACAGACAGGCTGGGTAACCTCCTGGAATGTCTAGTGGACAACCCTGTGTCAGGGCCAGTAACACCATCCCAGACTGCGGTTATCCCACGCCGTGTGGCAGATGACCAAATGGCACCATTCAGCAGCATGATTCTTGATGAGGTGCTACTGGCCACCGAACTGCGGTACACAGAGAGCACCCAGGAGGCGGAGTCCCCGTGCACAAAGATGACAGACCTGCACACAGATGACACACAGGGATGCAGGACACCGCTGCCCACACCATCCACCCAGGACAGTGATGGTGGCATGCCTGCAGCCAACACCCCCCCACACAGACTGCCATACATGACCACACGGACAGCAACAGCACAACACAACAGCTGAGGGTGAGACGAGGCACAGCAGACAGTGCCCACATGTGCAGTTGTACACCTGTATGGTGACTGATGGGCACAGGCCCCTGCACGACGTCTGGGCACATGAGCATCTGCACGCCTCAGGCAGAAGCCCGGTGAAAGAGACGGGCAGTGAAGCACCAGCCAGATATGTATAAATACGTACCTACACAGGCACAGTGTCACCCTAATGCACACACTACATGCATGGCAGCCACACACCCCCCACCTCTGTACTTCCTACTCCCAACACATAACAGAAGCTCACAACACCCAGTCATATCAACCGGGCCCCTACACACATGTCAACACGGGGATATGCATGAACCCCAAAAACACACTATCATACCCCCCAACACACCACAGTATCACCCCTTAACACCCCACCCATGGTGGGGTGCACTCAGTGGCATGTGGCATCATTGCCCATACACACCACAACACAGTGATGTCCCCCACCATCAGTGCACACATTTGCCCACATACAGCGGACAGGCACATGATGGTTGTTATAGTACAAATCTCATGTTTGTCACATTCGCCACCTGACAATGGTAATCACTACCAGCAGAATGAGCACTGCAAAAGGGCATCACATGCTGCACAGCCACTGTCCTGTCGCTTACCAGACTGCCCATCATCCACATCTGACTGATCACACCTCTGTACGTCCATCGGCATGGGTACATGGTGCCATACGACAATGTTATGGAGCATGGCACATGCTGTGAACACCTAGCATGCCCTTCCAGGTGACAGCATCATTGTACCACCTGTATGGTCCAAACAGAACCTCATCTTCAGTAGGCCGATAGTCCTCTGTGTGATGGAACATATCCTCTTATGGGCAGTGTTGTATGCCTCCTCTGCAGTGCCATGTGTCTCCCAGAAGGGTGTCATCCAGTACGGCCACAGTGGGTATCTGCTGTCACCTGTGCAGGGGACACAGACAACACACAAGCAGGTGCTGTTAACAGGATACCACATGGTACCACACATGTTGCCAATGTATACTCATACAACAGCCATCCATCAATCCAGCCTCAAGCTGAGAAGAGCACTGAGTCATGACCCCTCAAGTATGTATGCTTCTTGGCATGAGTTAGAGTACTTGGCACACATGGTGAATATGCCATCCGCGTCACACACAACCTGTCAGTTTATACTGTGGAACCCCTTTCTGTTCTAATATGCTTCCTCTTTCTCAGACGGTGTCAGTATCCCTATATGGGTGGCGTGTATAGCACTGAGTACATTAGACTTGCCATGCATGGCATAGAATGCCTGTTTAGTGGCATGAACCTTGGCATCAGCCATGGGGAATCTAATGTGCACCTGAACATCAGGGCATCCATCACCTGCACCAGTGCCCTAGACACAGATGACTGACTGACACCGACATCACCAGACACCCATTGGAATGACCCCGTGGCATAGTATGAAAGTGCACATAGCACCTTGGTGTCCTCTGTCATCACTTCAGAATGCCTGCTCCGTGGTTCAACAGTGTCACAAACCATGTCACACACCTCTTCAATTGTGCTCCAGTCAACCCTGAAGCATTCAATGCAGTGTGTGTCCCGCATTGTCTGTGCATCCAGACATGGTCTGAATATCCGTGGCTATGGCCTATATTGCTTCCACCACTCCTGCTCCGCCTCAAGCAGGAGCACATTTAACAGAAAGCCTTGACATATCTCATCTCACCCTGTATGGATACCTGTCGACAGGTAAGTGTCAGGACAGTGGCCTTTATGGTGTTTGGATTACCTGCATTTACCTTTAAGTGGTCGTGGGTGGACCCTGTGTGTGCGCTGATGGTACCTGCCTGGGCATCATGTGCACACACCACAAGGTGCATCGATAGCAATGGCAGCTGCTGTGGCTGTTGAGTACCTTTCCGCATCACAGGTTGTACAACTGGGGTTGAATCCTCGAAAATTGTGGAGGGTGTCAGAGGATTGCTACTTGGACAACCCCAATGGTGGGAACACATGGTGCATCAAGGCTTCAGTCTAGGTATGTACCTTGACAAAGCACCCAGTTCGGGCGTGAAACATTGTTTGTGGGTAGCCTCCCTGGGCTACACCATTTTCCTCTCACTGTATTTGCTCACAATAAAAAAAGAAAAAATACTGAAAAGACCAGTGAGTCTGTGGCTGTTCTTTTAAGCACTGAGTGCTGGGTCCTTCTTTATATGTACCTTGCCTGCTGGGTTGGGTGTGGTGCATTACTGGGGCCGTATTGTCTGTGGTGCTGCATGTTGTATCTGCTTCTATATCTCACAAGATTACCTAGGCCTCCCAGACAGGATGAAGCTAACAAGGGTGGAGCAGCCAGATGGGGACACATCATGGTCTACACAACATCCCCAGCTGGATGGGGCCACCTGTGTGAGCCACACAACATCCTCAGCTGGATGGGGCCACCTGTGTAGTCCACACAACATCCCAAAAACAATGTTGGCAATGATGGGCTCCTTATTTTCTATCTCTATGGGTGGGGTCGGTAGGGGGCATATTCTACAAGGTGGATAATGGGGAGATGTGGCAGGTGGTGGAGCCAGCCAAGGTAGGTGTTGCATCCTGTGGCATTCCTGTGCCATTGTATATTGCCTATTGGCCCCACCATCATGTGGATACTGCTCAAGCCTTTCCTCCTTGTGTGTACTTCTCTTTGTTAGCATTGCAGGGAACCACTTACCATTTCTTGTTTGTTAGGCCTCCTACTGTACCTTATGAACTCCTGGGATGCCCCTGGTGCCACCCCTTTTATGACTGGCCACTTGTTGTCCACATACTTAATATATCTATGCCCTTCAGTCTAACAGTGATTAATTCTTCCATTCTAGTGAAGTCCATTTTTTCTCAAGTCAGGAACCATGGTGCAGGAGTCAGGCCTCCAACACAATGCTGAAGTTTACAGAGTTCCAGCATGGTCACTCTGTTCTAAGGCATCTTCTACCCTGATGTCACCGATGGGTTGGACATACTGAAAGCCAAAGTGGTTTCCCCTCATGTTGCCTCCTTTACTCATTGTTTGAGAAAGCAGCCCTGTGTATCCTCCACAAACCTCTAGCCTTAGAGAGCCCCTGATGCCATTGGGGCAGCTTTGAGAAAATGTAATGTATAGACCCAATTCAGCCACACCCCTTTAATCCTCACCATTCATTATTATGTTTGCTTGCGTGCATGCACAAAAAACATGTTGCGGCAGCTTGCTACGGAAGCAGGTTGTGGATGTGCAGCACTGTTGTGGCCAATTCCCCGGTGCCTTTTGAGGCTTGGCCCACTTTCCCCAATGCAGTGGCACACTGCTGCTGACACTAGTTCAGCCAGCGTGCCACCACCTTGAAAGGTTTTCACTGCTGCAATCAGGGGCTGCCTCATCATTGCAGCATCAGCCATTCCACTGCAATGAGGGAGCGACCCATCATTGCAGGGCATACCTTGCCCTCCTGACCCAGTACTTTGCCGACGGGGGAGCCCACTCCCCGTCAGAACACTGTAACCCCACCCCTCCCCCTTTTTTGTTTGCTGAGGGGGTGCCCAATCCCCCTTGGCTTCATGCACCCACCAAAAGTCTTTCTTGCTGGACGGGCCCAATCCCCACCGGGTTTGGGTCTCCCCCACCCTGTTAAATATGCCGACGGGAAGACCACTCCGTCGGCATAATGCCCCCTCCCATTTGTTGTGTGCCGAGGGGTGCCCAATCCCTCGGCTCTTCTCCCTTATGTCAGGTGGGGTGCCCAATCCTCATTGGCTACAGCCCCCAAAACACTCAGGTGGCAAGCAGAGAGCCCACCCCAGCGTGCCAAATGTACCTGTAAAATGTAAAACTGTCCCGTGATGTCTGCTGTGTTTTTAAAAACCCTGTAAAGAAGAAAACAGTCCCTCACTCTCTGCGCCTCCCTCCCCCAACCCGCTCCCACCCACTGCATACCCCACCTTCCCACACACCCCCCTCACCCCATACTTACCTCCGGAGGCTGGCTCAGTGATCTTTGGTGGAACAGGAACACATCTGTACTCTTCAAAGCTGACAGCGAACTGAAGAAATGCCAGTAAGCTGTATAATGGAATAAATAGGGTTTTTTCAACTTTGGTGCATATCTCGGGAATTTTGGCACCAAATTTTCAACATGGGGTTATTGATGACCCCTCCTCATGAATTCAGCCACTGTCATGGTGTTATTTGGTCCCAAAAGGTGATTTCATGGTCACTGCGTGGAATCACCTTTCTTTTTTATTTATTTATTTTATTTATTTATTCTTTCGGAGAGACCTTTGAGAGTGAGCTCTTTTACAAAGGTTCCATGTCAGGGTGGATAAATAGGACAATACACATATACAGTGGTTACAGAATGCCTGCTCAATTGGCATACAAGAGCAATTACATGAGAGTTAGACAAATTATGAACAAAATTATAATAGAACTAGAAGATTTTCAGTAACAGGATTATAAGCACCAATTTTAAACCCCCACCCCCAACCCGCCGCGACTTCCCAGGATCAATTGTTAGACTAAAGTTGATATGACTGCATAGTGGTTAAGAGATTACTCTGATGGTAGCAGGCTAGTTGTAAATAAACCAGAAGGAAGGGTATGAAATTACTCTCGGAGGGCGGGAAGAAGGGAGCGGTGGGAGGGAGTGCAATGGGGGTGGTGGTGGTGGGAGCAGCACAAAAGGCCTTGTCTAGTTGGGGGTGGAGAGGGGGAATGTGGAGAGGCATTAATTGCATACAGGTCAGAGCTGAATCAAGTAGCTTACTTATGCACTAGGCTGGACTGGAAAGGGGGCAGGGTTCTTTAGGTAGCCCCACTTGGGTGGGGCCTAGGTTGAAAGTCTAGATTATCAAATGACTTCTGAACTGCAGGTGCACTTTGCGCATGACATGAGATGCTGTTTGAGGCCTGCCTTGAATTGAGATACTCTGTAAAGTCTTAGGGAGTTCATTTAACCATTAGGGGGCCCGGTGAGCGAAGGCGCGCTGCCCTAGAGAGGTGCAGCAGAATGAGATAGACAGTGCTCCATTCTTCTTTCCTCTGGTGAGGTGAGGTGTTGGAGAAGCCCCAAGCAGGTTACCTATGCAAGGTGGGGTTTTACCGAGGAGTGCCTTCTTTGCCAGGAGACAGGTTTGGTATTTGATCCTGTCTTTTAGGTTGAGCCAGTTTGTACGCTCATACAAGGCACAAGTGTGAGTGTATTTATCTGTGGACAGGGTGAGGTGACATGCCTTATTCAGTGCCATTTGGACCCTTTTGAGTACAGTATTAGAGGCTGCACCATAAACCACCAGCCAGTAGTCAATCGTGGAGAGAATGGAGCTGGAGACAGAGGTTCAGAGTGCTTCTGGGGTGAGGTATTTCTTATGTCTATAGAGGACTCCAATTTTTGTGTTATCCGCTCTATCAAGGGAGTCAATGTGGTGTGTATAAGTGAGTGAGTCGTCAACGGTGACCTCTAGGTACTTGAACACATGTACCTGCTCAATCTGCTCACCAGCCGCATTAGTGATTTCAAGCGAAGTGTGTCTATGCTTGTGGTGAGGGCTAGAATGAAGCATGGGCTTTGTCTTCTTGTAATTCAGTAGCAGCTTTTGTCTACTGAACCAGTCCTCAAGTTTATTGAAGGAGTCCGCTAGTTCAGATTGTATGGCTGCATGGGAGGTACTGCTGCTTAGCAACACAGCATCATCTGCATATAAGATAAGTTTAGTGTCGCAGGTCATGGGTAGCTCATTTACAAATAGGCTGAAAATAGGGGCCCTAGGATTGATCCTTGAGGGACTCCTAGGAGTACATCTTTGGAGCTGAATAATGTCTACCCGATTTTGACTCGCTGACTCCTGTGTGTCAGGTAGTCACTGAATCAATTTAGAGCATTTGGTGCTACACCCAATCATTGGAGCTGATGTAGCAGTAGTGGGTGGTTTACGGTGTCAAAAGCTTTGGTGAGGTCAATGAAGATGGACTGCACCAATTTTCCTTCATCCAGTGCATTGTGTGCAAAGTCAGAGTATTCCAACAGTGCAGTGGTGGTGCTGTGATTTTGCCTGAAACCATGTTTGTTTGGGCAGAGCAGATTGTACTTGTTGAGGTATTCTGTAAGCTGACTTGCCACGATTTTTTCCGGTGCTTTGGATAGAGGGGAGAGGATAGATATTGACCTGTAGTTGGCCACCAGTGCCATATCACCATTCTTGTGCACTGGCGTCACCAGGGCTTGTTTCCATACCTCAGGAAATTGAGCTAGAGCTAGGGATTTATTGAATAGCATTGTTATGGGAGTGATCATAACATCGAGAGTGAGGGATAGCATCTTCATGTCTAGTCTGTCTCTCCCCAGTCTGGTTTTGCCTAGGTCTCCCCTGACCACTGTTAGGACCTCCTGTGCCATTACCTTCTTAAAGCAGAAGGCTGGGTGGTTTGTTGTGGGCAGGCTGGCACTGCCTAAGTCCTCCGCAGGCAGAAGGTAGTCTGGTGGCAGCACTGGGGACAGGTCAGTAAAGACTTGGTTAAAGGCATCAGCTATGGCTAGCGGGTCTGAGGAGGGTGAGTTATTTATATTGACAATCTTATGGTGTTGCGTCTGGTCTTTTCCAAGGATGTATTTAATGTTGTCCCAGAACCGCTTTCCATCACCCCATGCATTGTTAAACTGGGTCTTATGGAAGTTAGCCTTTGTGAGCCTGATGAGCTTGGTCCAGCGGTTTCTGGTAGTTTAGTAGCACTGCCCACCCCTCACCCCACCCACCCCTGGAAACAGTTCCTTTATACCTGGATTCTGACATTTCCTCAAGAGTGCAAGGTGCATATCACTGTCATATCCTCTCTAACACACTGCACTGACAATATAAGCATACACATTGTATTATATATATATATATATTCTATATAACAAACCAATCACACACACAAAAAAAGTAGATAAACACGTGGGGAGTAGTGCAATGTAATGGCTGTGAGGCAGCAGTCTTCCAAGAGTCTTTCTGGAGGCTGAGATGCTGCCCTATTTGCAGACAACTCTCTGCCCTGAGGGAGGAAGTTGCCCGTCTTCAGGCCACACTAGACAATAGTAAGGGAACCTTCCCCCAGGCCACACTGGACAGTAGGAAGGGAACCTCCCCCATCCAGGGAGCACTAGAGCCACCACCACTACCTCAGAGGTTGTGAAGAAAGCACAGCAGTTGGACCACAGTGGGCTCAGGGAGGGTGAGGATAGTGGAACAGAGGCACACCCAGTCAGTTGTTCCACTCCACAATCCATACACCATTCTGGGGGAGCATAGTTCCCCTATGGATGCACCCGCAGAGGAGACTAAGGAGGTTGAGAACAATTGTCACAAGGGAGACCCACAGGAAGGAGGCAGAGGACACCACAGGGAAAGGAAGCAGCTCCTGGTGGGGGACTCAATTATTAGGGGTATAGAACTGGGGGGAGCAGGGAAAACTGAAGTAAGGTGCCTGCCTAGTGCCATGGCTTGGAGGGACAGGAAGCACATCCTCAGGATCACGAGAACAGCGGCACAGGAGTTTGAGCTGGACATCATTGTTCACCTAGGGACAAATGACTTGGCTCATCATGAGATTAGAGCAGTGCAGGAGGACTTTGTAGAGTTGGGGAGGGGCCTAAGACAAGTAGCACACACAGTATCCTTCTCAGAGGTGCTGCCTGTCAATGGCATGGGTGAGGCGAGGGTACTTTGCACCATGCAGTTTAATGAATGGTTGAAAAAATGGTGTGGAGCACAGGGGTTTGGCTTCATTGGGGACTGGGGTTCCACCTGGAGGGACACCAGCCTATACTGGCAGGATGGTCTGCATCTGTCCAGGAAGGGAACAAGTCTTTTGAGCAATTGGTTTAAATGCTTCATTGGCAAGCTTTTAAACTAGTCAAGGGAGGCAATGATAAGCAGCAGGAAAATCCCAGCCTCTCCTACAAAACAGGGTACTAAATGAAAAAAACCGAGGTAGAAAGGTCAGTGGGGATGCTGCAACAGAAGGTAAAGTCATCAAAAATGGAGAGCAATGAGTACCAATGCCCGTAGTCTGGGTAACAAGCTTCCTGAATTAGTGGCCTTGATGGAGGAGGAACATCTGGATATCGTGACAGTCACAGAAACATGGTACACACAAAACCATGACTGGGATGTCAACATACCAGGATACACTATCTACAGGAGGAACAGGGAGGGTAAAAGAGGAGGAGCTCTTTACATAAGGGAAGGAATCAAAGCAACAGAACAAAAGGGTAAACAGGGAGGAGAAGAAGCACTGTGGGTCAATTTGGAGACAGGCAATGGCACCACAATCTGCACAGGGGTTGTATACAGACCCCCTCTCAGGAGGAGGAAATGGACAAGGAAATGATAGAAAGTATAGTTAGAATGGCAGAAAAAGGGGAGATATTGCTGATGGGTGATCTGAATATACCAGATGTTAACTGGAGTGCAGTTGCAGAAGCCACTTCAAAGAGTGGGGTTATTCTAGATGCCCTACAGGGGGCATGCCTTAGACAACTAGTATTGGAACCCACTCGAGAGAGCATCTTAGACCTGGTTCTCTCAAATGGAGATGGAGAGAGGATCACAGATGTAGAAGTAGGTAGCCATCTGGGAACTAGCGACCATCGAACAGTATGGTTCACAATAAACACAGCAATAGAGTCAAGCCATACAAAGGCAAAAGTACTGGACTTTAGGAGGGCTGACTTTGTTAAATGGGTGAGTGCCTAAGGAATGCACTACCAAATGAGCAGGAAGGAGGGTGGAAGAACAATGGGGAATAATAAAACTGCCATCACAGAGGTAACAAGCCTTTGTGTGAAGCAAATAAACAAAAAACGATGTAAGAAACCACTATGGTTCTCAAAGGAAGTGGCAGTGAAGGTTCAAGAGAAAAGGAAGCATTCAGGAAGTACAAGGAAGCACAGAAGGAGCAGGACAGAGAACTCTATCAGTTAAAGCAAAAGGAAGCTGGGAAGGCAGTCAGAACAACAAAGGCCCAAACCGAGGAAAAGATAGCCAACTCAGTTAAGAGGGATAAAACCGTTTATAGGTACATCAGGAGGCGAAGGAAGACCAAGGGAGGGATAGTGAGGCTTAATAAAGGGCGGGTGGGGCAAGAGGTGACTGTGAAAAAGACAGAGATATTAAACAAATATTTTTGCTCAGTATTTACAAATGAAGAGGGAGGTACCTAAAACAAACAATAGAAACACTCTGGATACAGAAGTTGATACCAGCCCATTTACAGAAGAAAGGGTTCTGAAAGAACTCTTAAAACTGAAGGTGGACAAAGCAATGGGTCCTGATGGGATTCATCCCAGAATTCTAAAAGAACTAAGGGTAGAACTAGTGACACCACTGACTACCCTCTAACAAATCATGGGAGGATGAGGTGGTACCCAAGGACTGGAGGAGGGCAGATGTGATTCCCCTTCACAAAAGTGGGAGCAAGGCAGAAGCAGGAAACTACAGACCTGTTAGTTTAACCTCAGTGATAGGGAAAATGATGGAATCACTTCTGAAGGAAAGAATTGTCAAGTATCTAGAGGCCAGAGGGGCACAGGACCCAAGGCGGCATGGATTCACAGCGGGAAGGTCATGCCAGACGAATCTGATAGATTTCTTTGACTGGGTGACCAAAGTAGTAGATCAGGGAGGGGCTGTGGACATGGCCTACCTAGACTTTAGCAAGGCATTTGACACAGTTCCACACAAAGATTAATATACAAGTTAGCCAGCCTGGGAGTGGGTCCAAGGACGACAGCCTGGGTAAAGAATTGGTTGAGAATAGGACACAGAGGAAAGATAGTAAATGGAGTCCACTCTGAAAGAAAGAGGGGTTACTAGAGGGCACCGCAGGGTTCAGCATTAGAACTGGTCCTCTTCAATGTCTTTTATGCGTACATTGCAGAGAGACTGGAAGGAAAAGTATGCTCTCTTTGCAGATGACACAAAGATCTGCAACAGAGTTGATGCACAAGGTGAGGTGGAAAGGATGAGAAGGGACTTGGCAAGGTTAGAGGAATGGTCAAATGTATGGCAGCTTAGATTCAATGCTAAGAAGTGCATGGTAATGCACCTGGAAACAAAACCCAGGGGAAGAGTACACAATGGGGGTGAGATACTAACAACAAAATGGAAAGGGACCTGGGGGTAGTCATATCAGATGACCTAAAGGTGGGCAAGCAATGTGAGAGGGCAGCAAGGAGGGCTGGGGGATATTGGGATGCACAGGGAGAGGCATCACCAGTAGAAAACAGGAAGTTATTATCCCTCTGTACAGACAGCTGGTGAGACCCCATCCGGAGTACTGTGTGCAGTTCTGGAGACCCAATCTTCGCAAAGACATAGACAGGATGGAAGTATCCAGAGGAGGACAACTAAAATGGTGCAGGGTCTGTACCGGAAGACATATGAATAGAGACTTAAGGAACTTAATATGTATAGCCTCGAGGAATGGAGGGAGAGGGGGGACATGATAGAAACTTTCAAGTACCTCAAGGGACTCAACAAAGTCCAAGAGGGTAGCATCTTTCAAAAAAAGAGGTGTGCAAGAACAAGAGGGCACAATTTGAAGATGGGGGGGCAGCTCAGAGGTAATTTAAGGAAGTATTTTTTCACAGAGAGGGTTGTGGATGCAAGGAACGGCCTTCCGGAGGAGGTTGTGAAGTCAAAAACAGTGGTGGAATTCAAGCAAGCATGGGACAGTCATAAGGCAATTCTAGGGGTTGGGGGTAGGAAGAAGTAGGCTGCTGGTTAACTAGCATCTGCAGCTTATTCATTAGGTAGGTAAATGGGCAGACTGGGTGGGCCAAGCGGTCCTTATCTGCCATCAAATTCTATGTTTCTATGTTTCTATGTAGGTCGTGCTTGCTACCTGAATTTAAGGCCGTTTCCCAGAGGCAATCCCTCTTTAGGAGGGAGAGGAGTTTGCCATCAATCCAGCCATTGACCTCCCCCCAAATTTTCCATTTTGTGCGTGGTGCATATATATCACAGATGGAATTGAAACCCTCAGTGAGAAAGCTAAGGGCTTGGTCCAACGTAGGTGCCTTGCTTATAAGAGACTACTTGTAGGTAGACAGGGCTGATTTGAGGGGTCCAAGTATGCCTTTCCGCAGAACCCTGCTCTCTATGAGGCGGGGTGGGCATTTGGCAAGTTTAGTGGTCCATATAAATGAGATTGAGGAGTGGTCACTCAGCACATCCGGGAGAACCCTAATATCAGAGAAACGTGTAGGTGAGCTAGCTAGGACCCAGTCAATGAGGGTGCTGGTGCCAGCTTTGTAGTTCTGCCTGGTGGGGTGTGTTACAAGTTGCATGAGATTGTGTGAGGAGACTATGTCTCTGGAGGGTGCCGCCTCCTTACATAACCAGTTAATGTTAAAGTCACCGGTTAAGATGAGTTCTGAGCCCTTCTTGACAGTGCTGATTTCTTCTAGATTTCTTTCAGAACCGATTAACGAAAGGACAGTGCCAGTGTTCATGAGGTAGGCTCTCAAAAAACCTATGCTGCAAATTTGGTGGAAAAAATCCAAAAAATGACTGTTTTACGAGCCTACGTTGCACAGTTGCAACGCACTCTCCTAACTTCATGTATTTGCAATATTTTCACTCCAGATTTTCAACATTGACATTTTTCCATACCTCCTTATGAACAGTACAACTGTCATTTTTTACATTCTGGCCGAAATGTGTTTTCGTACTTCTGGCGCAGAATAACGCGGTTGCTGTGGGAAATCAGTGTTTGGGACACATTAAAAAAATCACAGTGACACTGTTCATGAGCAGAGGTCCTAAAATGCCTATGTTGATAATTTTGTGATGAAAGTCCATAAAATGACTGTTACGAGCGTGCGTTGTGCAGTTTCCATGCACTCTTGTAACTTCACAAATTAGTAATATTTTCACGCCAGATTTTCAACACTGGCATTTTTTCACACCTCCTTATGAACAGTAAAGGAGTCATTTTTCACATCCTGGCTGAAATGTGTTTTTGCGCTTCCAGCGCAGAATAGCGCAGTCGCTTTGGGAAATCAGTGTTTGGGACAGATTAAGATTGAGCTAGTAAGAGAGGGGGAGTGGCCGAGCTCAACTGAGCTCTGTCAGGACTGCTGCAGATTTCTTTGTGGGCAGAAAGGCGCCAATGCTGGCAGGAGCCCAGTACAAAAGGGCAGCCTGCAGCGCCGGGAGAAACAGAATGAGCGAGTGAGGGAGGGGGAGTGAACGAGCTCAACGGAGCTCTGTCAGGACTGTGACAGATTTCTTTGTGGGCAGAAAAAGGCATCAATGCAGGTAGGGGCCCAGTACAAAAGGGCAGCCTGCAGCAGCGGGAGAAACAGAGTGAGTGAGTGAGAGAGGGAGAGGGAGCGACCTCAACGGAGCTCTATCAGGACTGCTGCAGACTTATTTGTGGGCGGAAAAAAGGTGCCAATGCAGGCAGGGGCCCAGTACAAAAAGGCAGCCTGCAGCGTCAGGAGAAACGGAATGAGTGAGTGAGGGAGGAGGAGTGAGCGTGCTCCATAGAGCTCTGTCAGGACTGCTGCGGATTTCTTTGTGGGCAGAAAAAGACACCAATGGAGGCAGGAGCCCAGTACAAAAGGGCAGCCTGCAGCGCCAGGAGAAACAGAACGAGCGAGTGAGGGAGGGGGAGTAAACGAGCTCAACAGAGCTCTGTTGGGACTGCTGAGGATTTCTTTGTGGACAGAAAAAGGCGCCAGCGCAGGCAGGAGCCTAGTACAAAAGGGCAGCCTGCAGCGCCAGGAGAAACAGAATGAGCAAGTGAGGAGGAGGAGCAACCTCAATGGAGCTCTGTCGGGACAGCTGTGAACTTCTTTGTGGGCAGAAAAAGGTGCCAACGCAGGCAGGTTCCCAGTACAAAAGGGCAGCCTGCAGCGCCAGGAGAAACGGAGTGAGTGAGAAAGGGGGAGTGAATGAGCTCAACAGAGCTCTGTCAGGACTGCTGCGAATTTCTTTGTGGGCAGAAAAAGGTGCCAATACAGGCAGGAGCCCAGTACAAATGGGCAGCCTGCAGTGCCGGGAGAAACAGAACAAGTGAGAGAGAAAGGGGGAGTGAGCAAGCTCAACGGAGCTCTGTCGGGACTGCTGTGGATTTCTTTGTGGGCAGAAAAAGGCGCCAATGCAAGCAAGAGCTCAGTACAAAAGGGCAGCCTGCAGCGCCGGGAGAAATAGAATGAGCTAGTGAGAGAGGGGAGTGAGCGAGCTCAGTGGAGCTCTGCCAGAACTTAGAGTTGCCCACCCCTCCCACCCATGGTCCTCTGTTTTCCTATATTACAGGAGGGTCTCTGGAGTGGAGACAAAGCAATGATTGGATACTTTTAGGATGGCTGTAATAATACATATGTATTTGTTCTGTTTATTTCTCTAACTGAGCTGAGTAATACTTGGAGTGCAACAGGATTTTAACTGGGCTAAGTGAAACTATATGAGAGCTGAGAACAAAAAGTATGGTAGCTGAGGGTTGAAAACGGACAAGAAGGCTTTTAGGATTGCTACAGTAATACAGCATCTAATGGATGAGATTTGAGACTGAATTAACCCAGTTCAGCAAGAGAGGAGGGGACTAGTGTGGGGGCAGGAATTTGAGTAAATAGGGCCCTAACAGTTGTAGTAGGTACAGAACCTGGGAGTAAGAGCCGTAACATAAGATGGGGGCCAAATGGGGCAGGTGCCACATGTCAATAGGGCGGGCATCTTTGGAAGGGTGGTGGGGTGTACAGGGTGTGGGTCCGCCATGATCCTGGACTGGGCTTGGAGGATGGGGGGCTGTATGGTCTGTAGATGACTGGCTAGTTTGAGGGAGGAACTGTGGAGGTTAGGAGGAGTCTAAGTGGCAGGGCAGATGAGAATGGTGGGCATCCTGGGGGAATAGGGATGGCAAAGGGGGACGGAGGAAGAACAACTAGGGAGGAACCCAACCCCTGCATCAGTGGTACCTAACAGAAAGAGAGAAGGAAGGGGGTGCCTAAGGCAAGGGGGGCCTCCCATTGGGGGAGGAAGAGACCATGTGGAGTACCAGGGGAGAGAGCAGATGGCTGCGGGTAGGGAGGGACCAGGGGTGACACGGAGGGGAACAAGTAGGAGGTGGGAACCAATAAGGGGAAGAGATGTAGGAGGGGTATCAACTAGGAATAGATTCGAACCTCTGCTATGTGAGAGAGAGGGGAGCAGGAACATACTGAAGGGGGGAGGACAATCGGGGCATGAGAGGGATGGCAACAGGTAGGGGAAGAGATAGCGAGGACAAAAGTGTAGGAGGGGGGCTAGTAAGGAAGGAGGGGTGGTGACTGGAGGAGAGAAGGCTACGGGAAGGGGGAAGGATGGGAAGGGCATCACTATCGGGGTAGAAGGGAATGGGGGCTGTAAATTGACAGCAGCGGGGATAGGAGAGGGGTTGGAAATCAGCAGGGGAGGAGGAGAGGTAGACATGGGAAGTCCAGTAGGAAGTAGTCAGGCTGGGAAGTGGTTCAAGAGGGATAGGAGGAATAAGGCAGAGAAAAGGGTTGTGGCTGAAGTTGGGTGGTACAGATACTAAAGCCATAGATGGAGCAGCTGGCTGGGGTAAGGGGCAGGAAGAATGAATACTGGGGTGGTGGAAGGGGCATTAGAAGGGAGAGGGGGTAAGGAATGGGGGTACTCATCCTGGGGGATTCTGTACTGAAAGGGCTGAGATGAGGCGGCAGGGGGGAAAAGGCACAGCTGTATTTGGGTTGAAGCTATCCCCAGGTTGACTGCAGGAGGGGCAGGGCAGGCACTGCTCAAGTGTGCAGCAAGAGGGAGGAAGAAACCTCATCTAGTGTTGTATGTGGGTACAAACGACTTGGCGGGGGGGACTGTGTAAGTAGTAAAGGGGAGGTTCGAGTAGTTGGGTAGGCAGTGTGAGGCAGTGGGGGAGTCGGTGGCATTCTCTGAGGTACTGCCGGTACCATGTGAAGCATGGGGAGGAAGGGTAGGATTGAGGAGTTCAACTAGTGGTTGAGGGATTGGTGCCACACCAAAAATTATGGGTTATTGACTAACTGCGGTAGGGTCTGGGGGGAACAGTGACTTGTACTCCGGGGACAGGGTACACTTGAGCAGGAAGGGAAGGGGAGTATAAAAGGCAGGATTAGAGGGGTATACCTCTACAAAGGTGTATTTAAACTAGTGGGGGGTGGCCAAAAGACTGAGGTTGGTAGAAAGGTCCGGACAGGGGAGCCTAATGAGCTCACCCCCCTAGATAAAGGTAAAGGAGGAGGCGTAGTAACCCTGGGAGGGGACAGACAGAGTGGTCTGAGTAATACAGAAGGCACCACCACCCAATAAGAATAAGGAGGAGAAAGGGTGTGGACTTCCAGGAGGAGGGACACAGGCCAAAGAGGAGAAGAGTGAGGAGAAGAAGGGGTATGGGTGGAAGGTGGTCTGACTAAATGGATAGAGAACTGGTTGCAGGGGAGAGTGCAGAGGGTGGTGGTGGTGGGATAGCTCTCGGCACCAAGAGCAGTGACAAACGGGGTGCCACAGGGGTCAGTGCTGGACCCGGTGCTATTTGGGCTCTATCGCTGATATAGCTCTGGGGAGCAGGGTTAGTCTGTTAGCACATTATACCAAATTGGGGGTGGTGGTGGTGGACGAAGAGGATGGATGGGAAAAACTGCAGGGGGACCTAGCCAAACTACAGACATGGTTGGTGGAGTGGCAGCTAGGATTCAGTGCAAAGAAGTGTAAGGTGATGCACTTCGGGACTAAGAATCAGAAGAGGGACTATTGGTTGGGGATCACAGAGGAGGAGAAGGACCTAGGGGTGTTGGTAACTCGGAGCATGAACAGCTCGACCCAGTGCAGGAAAGCAGTAGCGAAGGCAAACAGGATGCTGGGATGCATCGGAAGGGGGTTCTCATTCAGACACAGGGATGTGATCCTACCTCTCTACAGATCATTGGTCACACCACATCTAGAGTACTGTGTGCAATACTGGAGGCTATACCCGCGGAGAGATATAAAGTTATTGGACAGGGTGCAAAGGAGGGCAACAAAAATGTTAAAGGGGATGGAAGGAAAGGAATATGCAGTTAGGCTGATGGAGCTGAACATAAACATACTGGAGGAGAGCAGGGATGGGGGGATATGACTGAAGTGTTTAACTGCCTGAGGGAGTAAATAAACCTAGCACCATGGAGTTGTTTAAAGAGAGGCGTGAAAGAGAGACGAGGGGGCACGGACTAAGGTTGGAAGGGGGACGTTTCAAGAGGGAATTAGAGGCACTACTTCTCTGAGAGGGTGGTGTCTAGTTGGAATACACTGCCAGAGGGGGTGGTAACATGTAGGACAGTCAACAGCTTTAAGGAGGAGTGGGATAAAGCAAGAGAAAGAGTCAGGGAAGGGCATGGGCTGGGAAAAGCCGGGGAGGACTGAGGGGGAGGAGGCTGGGGCAGCTACAATCTAGGGTGCTAGCTGCACACTCAGGCAGACTTACATAGACCGATTGGTGTGTTCTGCTGGCAGATTCGTATGTTCGTATGTATGATCATATGTAAAATCACAGTGACGCTGTTCATGAGCAGAGGTCCTAAAATGCCTATGTTGAAAATTTGGTGACAAATGGCCATAAAATGACTGTGCTACAAGTGTGCATTGTGCAGTTTCCATGCACCCTCGTAACTTTGCAAATCTGTAGTATTTTCACTACAGATTTTCAACATTGCCATTGTTTCACACCTCCTTATGAACAGTACAGCTGTCATTTTTCACATCCTGCCTGAAATATGCGTTTACACATCGGGCATAGAATACCACAGTTGCTGTGGGAAATCAATGTTCTGGACAGATTAAGAACATCATATTGACAGTGTTCATGAGCAGAGGTCACAAAATGCCCATGTTGAAAATTTGGTGAAATAATTCCACTAAATGACTATTACGTGCATGCATTGCGCAGTTTCCATGTACACTCGGAAGTTTGAGCATTTTTAATATTTTCACTACAGATTTTCAACATTGCCATCTCTTCAGACCGCCCTATGAATGGTACAGCTGTCATTCTTCACATCCTGCCTGATCTGTGTTTTTGTGCATCTGGCGTACAATGGCACGGTCACTGTGGAAACTCTTATTTCGGGACACATTGACAAAATCACACTGCCACTGTTCATGAGAAGAGGTCCCAAATGCTTTCATGAGGTGGGGGCCACAAAATGGCCACGTTGAACATTTGTACTGCAAATACCAACAAATGCCGGGGCATTATGGTTTCTAACCAAAATGTCCCACCCTTTATAGATTGACAGACATCAGTGGTGTGCCTTTGGATTGCTGACTGTAATGCTCATGCCATTCCAACCCAATCACACCGCCCCAGCCACTGACAGGCATTGAGCTGTACCTTCGACTCTTCGACCCCACAGTTCACCCCATTCTATATTGCACCCATTTTAGCATATGTCCTTATAGAGTAGGGTGACTGTAAAGCTGAACACCCCAAGGCACACCTCAACACTTGTCAGTGTCTACAGGATAGGGTGAAGTGAAATGGCATGAACGTTATGGGAGACAACACAAATGCATACCCCAATGCCTGTTCATCTCTGCAGGGTGGAGGTGGGGTTGGCGTGAAGTTCCATACTTCACTGCCATTCCTACTCTGCATCTGTCTAACTCCTGCATTTCGAATGTTAATACCAGCAAGCAAACATTCGGCATTGACAAATGCTTGTTTCTTAATGACAAGGGACATTAACAGGACAACAGAAACTTTGCCCTATCTGCTTGGGCTGCTTGTTTACACCTAGCATTGCAATGCATTGCTGTGGAGTTAAACATAATGTCACATTATGATGTCTACAAACAGCTATAGCAGATAAGGTCTAAGGGACAGTGAGCTTGTTTACAAGCACCTATTCTTAGTAATAAAGAACAAAGGTGAACAAATTACAGAAAATGTATGAAGTATACCTGAACTGTGTTTGAACCTTACATTTTACAAAGTTTTCCCATTGTTGTCAGGGGCTGTTTAAAAGACTTTTAGCCTCTGGAATTGAAATTAGAAACTAGTTTAATTGGGATAAGCCCCTTTTAACAGATATTTTTAAAAAAAACATTTCTTTAATTTAAGTTTTGGCCTGGATTCATGATTTTAAATGATTTATAGCCCTGTTATTCTATGTTGCTTATTTTATTTGCTTTATTTATTGTTAGGTGCCCAGAGCCTCTGGGATTGGGTACCATATAAATAAAATTGTCTTGCCGTGCCATGAGATGCAGCATCTTGCTTTGATGGGGGTCTCCGGAAGAATAATAATAGGCAGCAGTGTATCTTACCTCAGCAGCAAACAGTGTCATACAGTATATATGGAAAACAAACAATTTAATAGTTTCTTATGGCCCCTGCAAGGTTATTCAATGTCAAGCTGGGCATGATAGCAGAAGGCTCCCCCCAGTCTCTGAACCTTGATCTGGAGTTGCTCCTCCTTGGCGTGCAGGTGGTATAAGTTAACTTGAATGTTGGTAATGTAAACAGCAGGGTTGGTGCTCTGCTTCTGAGAACAGTGAAGGAAAAAGCCCAGACCTGCTGTAATGGAGCCTGGCTGCAAGTGAGTGATGCCAAGAGTAGAGTACAGTTAGTGGTGATGACTGAGTCTAGAGCAAAGCAGCAGATGCAATTTTAGATACAGAGCTGCCGCGGAAGGTAGCTTTTTGCGGGTTCCCTGCAGACCACATCAAGCTGTGGTGCAGCACATTTATGAGAACAATACAAACTTTTGTTCTCCTGTTTTTTTACTTGCCTTTCACAGTGCCTGTGACAGTGTCTGAGGGTGCAGCAATCCCCTGCAAGGAACATGCCACAGACTGGAAAGGTAACATTCCTATTGGAGAGGTCTGCAACAGAAATGCCATCAAAAAGGATAGTGTCATCATTCAGGATGGGCAAGAGCGTACACAGTGGAATGTTCCTTTTAGCCTCTGTGGATAGACCTGTTATGATTCTATACAAATTACCAAGTTTGCCATTTACTGTCCTTACAGTCTTGAAGATGTATTTACTCATAGGGCCTGATTTTCAAACAGGGTAGTTTGATGCTAGGTGCCTGTGACAAAGGTGTATGACGCAAGTGGCACCTTGCATCACATGTTGTGGCAATCAATTTTTGAAGGCAGGCTGCATTGAAATCAGGATGTCCTGCGCTCATGCCGCCCTGTGCCACCCTTATGGCAAAAGCACCTTTGTGCCAGGTTGCAAGGGTGCTTGCACCATGGCAGGGCTGCAACATCCCTTTTTTGGAAATTTTGCAAGCCCCGCCATGGATGCAACAGGGGGCTCTGCTTAGATCAGCCAGGAGGTGGTCTAAAGCCCTGTGCCAATAGAGGATGCTCATGCAATGGGGGACCTACTAGGAGAGGGCTGGAGCCAGATGGAGCATGGGGGGGGTGCCCTAGGGGTCATGGGGGAGCAGGAGGAAGTTCAAGATTGTAATTTGGCACCATGTTGGGGAAAAGTGTGATATGCCATGCAGCCAATGGACTGGTGGTCCATAGAGGGTTGGCAGAAAGGCAAACGGAGCTGACCCCAGCTGGGCACTGCCATGGCATCTGCCCCAGAGATGTCACATGCTACAGGTGTGTACATGGGAGATGGCTTGCCACAACATGGGGGGGCTGAGTGCCAGAGGACTGCAGTGGTGCCAGAGAACATTCCCCTCCACCACTAGCCACTCTCAACCTGCAGCCAACGCATCCCCTGTACATGCCTTTGGCATGTGGCACCTCTGGGGCAAGGGCCACAGCAGTGCCAATCTGGGACTAGGTCCATTTCCCTCCCTGCCAACCCTCTATGGACTAGCAGTCCTTCAGCTGCATGGCATATCCCACTGCACCTCGGCGGAGTGACACATTACAGCCTTGAACTTCCTCCTGCTCCCCCACATCTCCTACGGTAGGGTATCTCCAATGCTCTGTGTGCCCCAGCCCCCTACTGGCATGCACAGTGACCCCCACCTTCATGGCCACTCTACTGTTGAGCTGGGTGGAGGGTTGGATCCCTGCGTCCATTCCCTCAGGTGCACCACATGCTTGGCGCAAGCCTGCAGCTATGGCAACTCCTGTTTTTTTGTTGAAGGGACACCCTCTTTTACAAAATTGGGTGCAGGGTCCCTGACACACCTGGAGTTTTTAGCAGCCCTAGAGTGCTGCACCTTGCATTGCTCTAAGGGCTGTTTGAAAATTAGGTCCATAGTCTTTTTCTGCTCAAACACATTGCCCTTATGTAAAAACTGCATCACTACCACCACTCTTCTTCCTTGAAGGATGCAGCCAAGTGACCTTGTTGCAAAGTCCCCACTTATCTGGCCACCAGGGGCAATGCTCTGCAGTGACAAGTCTCAAGCATTCCCACCTGCTCCAGAGAGCCAACACATCTCTGCATTACCGGTTCTCATGAAATATATATGGCTGTGTGCAATGTACATGCTATAAATACTTAACTCTTTATGGCCTACACTGTACATTAATTGTTGCAGAAAGGGAGGGCTCCTCCTTCAGGAAAATGGATCTTACTGTTCTATAGTAATGATGGACTTTATAATAATTTTCTTGACATGTAACTGAAACATGAAGCTCTCACATCTGTACAGCAGGAGAGCTGTCAGCATCATAGAAGCTGTGTCATGTCGTTGGGTGGGTAATAATTACATAGTTTCCATCAAAATACAGATACTGTATGTGCAGAGATGTTATGACTGGGAGGGTGAGGCACACTTTGGTTAGGAAAAATATTTGAATTAAAAAAAAAAAAAATATTTTAGTCTACAGTTAACTGAGCAGCGGAAAGGCATTACTATTTTAGACTTTTCTATTTCAGTGGTAGGAAAGTTTACCATATGCTTTATGAAACATTAAATGTATGCATTGTAGATTACAGGGCTGCAGTCCTACCTCTCAACCTTTTCCTTGCCCAAATGTGGAACACAGTCCTTCAAAATGTGGGAAAACGAGGCCACATGTGGAGCGCACCAGCCACTCACTGAGATAGAGGCTCAGTACTTCAGTCTCACCAGCCTTGCAAACCCCAAATTGCTTCCATTGGCCAAGCGAAATTCTCTCAGATTTCCAAACCTCTGGAACAAGTTCTACCTGCTGAATTACATGCAACTGCCTCACATAATGCACTTAAAGCCTTGCTCTGTGTCCTTGTCAGGACAACCTGTGGCTGTCCTTAGAACGATCTCAGCTGGACACGTGTACTGCCAACCATGCACAACAAAACTAGGCTTCCACTGAGGGGTGAGATAATATATACCTAGAGATGTCTCTGGGGTGTGATCTCACCCCATTTTGTATGGGATGTGTTTGTTTTAATTTACTCACCTGCTTTTTAACTCTGTCTCAAGCTGTGGTTAAATGAGCAGAAACCCACAAAACAGGATAAGATTAAAAACATTTAATATGATTTAGCTATTACTTAAATCATTTAATATGATTTAAGTAATAGCTACATGAGCTGGCAACATTTCTAGTAGTTCATCTTTTACCAAATGGCACACTTGGGGTGTTTTCAGTCTTGTTGATACCTTCGTAATGAACAATCTGCAAAATAGATAAGCATGAGGAAGCCGCTGACAGGATATCGTGTCCTAAAACCCTATACATTCTAAATCTTCTGACACCTAAAGGCATGGGATTGCATGCTGTCACACCAAAGTACTGACTTAACTGCTGTGGTACAACAGCATTCTGAACTCACTTCTGTAGTATGACAGTATTCTGAACTCACTTCTTTAGTACAACAGTATTCTAAAGTCACTACTGTAGTACAACAACATCTGGAAGTGTATGGCTTTCCATATCCAACAACAAGGAGCCATATACAAAGTACTGTATACGCTATATATTTTTTTTACATTTTTTTATTTATTTAAACATTTGGGCTGGGATATTCAGACTGCGCCAGGCAGTGGCGCAAGCCTGGGCGCAGCGCAACTGTGCTACGCTGAGGCCAGGTCCAGGTGATATTCAACAGTACTGCGCCATGGCGCAGCTCCATTGAATATGGCACAGGCAGTGCACAAACTGTATGGCACAGTGCCACTGCACTGGTGCAAGCCACTGATAGGGAGCACGGGGATGCGCCAGCACAAGTGCAGTTGCGCTAGGCACATCACCTGCGATATTCAGCAGGGTGCGTGCAAATGAGGCCATAATATATGCAAGGCACAAATGGGGCCATTTGCATGTCATTGCACAGGGCAGGCCAGCGACTTGCGCCTCTGGTGCCCAGCACAGCATGACGTGTGCTGTGGGGATCCCGGGGCATCCCCCACCCTGGAGCTGCAATCGCACGGTATAAGTTGTTAAAGATTGCCCTGGTAGTCTAGTGGCCCCCCCAGACTCCGATGCCCCGATGTGTATGTAACATGCCCATCCCTGGTGGACTAGTGGTCCCACCTCCCACCCGAGTCCCCAATTCCCCGTCAAATGACATGAAGACGTCCTTGGTGGTCTAGTGTAAACCCCTCTGCACATTGCTGTGATTGCAGTAAACACCCATATTGAAATGCCCTGGTGATCTGGTGGCATCCACCCCACCCACCACACAGAACCCCTTTCCCACCCTCCCCCGTCATCAGCGGGTGGCTGCCTTCCACCGCAAAACCTCCTGGCTGCCTGCCGAATAGCAGGAACTGTATGGGCTGTAAGCCCATTGATCCCCAGTGTGGACCAATGGGCTTGCAGGGCATACTGTACTTGACAGTCCGAATATGTGAATGGAGCAATTCACAGATCTAGGACTGTCCAGTACAGTATGCTCTACAAGCCATTAGTCCACACTGAGACTATCTGGGCACAGCCCATACTGCTCCGTCATTTGGCGGCAACCGGGCAGTGTGTGGGTGGGATGCAGCCACCTGCCGATGATGGGGGGAAAGCGGGGTGGACAAGGGGTTCTGTGTGGGTGTGTGGGTTGGGGGATGCCACTGGATCACAAGGGCGATTCAATATTGGTGTTAACCACAATCGCAGCAACAGGTGGGGGGGTTTACACTAGACCACCAGGGATGCCATCATGTCATATTTTGGGGAATCTGGGACTCAGGTGGGAGGGGGGACCACTAGACCAACAGGGATGGGCATGTTACATACACATCAGGGCATCGGGGACTGGGAGGCCCACTAAACTACCAGGGCTATCTTTAGTAACTTATACAGCGTGATTGCGGCTACAGGCGGGGGGTTCCACTGGACCACCAGGTTTGTGTGTGTTTGTGAACGGTGTTCTGGGTGGGCAGGTGGCTACCCACGGCTGGGCTGCTGTGTTGCACCCTGCAATACAGCACCTACCTGTGGGTGGCCGGGCTTTGCTCCTACTCTGCATGAGTTCAACTTTCAGCCCCCCCCATGCGGCGTAGTGCAGGGCTGCACCGGCATTGTGCCACACATCCCAGGCTGAATATTGAGTTGTGCCACATATGCATGGGCACGCCCCCTGCATCTGCACCACATACATTATCATTGTGCCCTGGCGCATTGGGATTTGCACTGCGCCAGGCAGCCTTCTCAATATCCAACCGAGGCACAATGCAGGGTTGCACCTGGTGCAACTCTGTTGCACCAGGCGCAACCCCTTTGAATATCTGGGCCTTGGTAACCAGGAAAGGCACACTGAGCCAAGACTCATTTCCAGTTGCGACCCGGGGAGAGGGATAATAAGGCAAAAATATACAGAATGCAAATAAATTTAACAAGTTAATATGAGATACATTTGAACAGTATACAGGCTACAAAAATAGCAACAAAATAAAATATTAGATAATGGTACTCAGTGATAACAACAGTGGATAATAATACAAAGTAGACAGTATCAAAACATTGTACGTACTATAAGATATGGGAGCAGATAGGGGAATATTTTCACCATGGTACACTGTTTAATGGCTGTGCTGTGCTGTACTGTGCTGCGTTGTGTTGTATGGTTCATCCATGTATGAATTGCTGTTGTGATTGTTCTTTGTAAAGTCATTTTTGTATTGGTGTTATTTGAGTTGTTTCTTATGTCCTCCATCACTAAAATACCACCAACAGCTTAATTTGGCTCAGTTTCAGTTGGTTTACATCGGTATCCCAAAAAGGGACTCAGACTCATAGAAGTGTGGCAGATCATTAACATGTATGCTGTTTATTTAATGCAGTTCAGAGCACAGCAGAGGGGCTTCCAGTTTGGCCATGATTAAGATGGCAGCTTGAGCTTTTTGCTCCCTTCCTTTTGCAGACACCAGATAAAATATCCCTTTTTCTAGACCACAAAAATCAGACTAAAATTTGATAGATTTCATTTCCAGCTGTTCTGAGGAAATGAAAAATACCTTTTTTCAAAGATCCAACAGGATTTCTCTTTGTCAGTTTCATCAAGTAAACTTGGCGGGGCACATCAGGATGGTGAGCGGCAGAGTGAGTCTGTGCAGGATGGTGGACATGGCCATCAAGCTGATGTTTCAGCAAATCCTTACTGAAGTAACGGGTGTTAAAAACTTAGTAACCACACTGGAGACTCAGATGGAGCAGCTAGCCATCTATGACTCAGACCACACGGAGGCACCCAGGTATAAGAAGAGACCAGAGATACACAAAGCTGCATACACTCAAGAATGAAATTTCCCTTCTGTGGGAAAAAATAGATGACTTGGAGTGTAGGGCAGGAGGGACAATGTATGAATTGTCAGGGCTCCAGAGGTAGCAGAGGACATGAATGTCTATGATTTGGTATAGCACCTCCTGACAGAAATGCTAGGCTTGAAGAATTTCCCTCTGGACAATCAGCATGCACACCAATGCCTTGGCCTCAGACTCAAGGCAGGTGAGAAGCCCCAACCCATCTTAGCCCTGTTTGTCCATTATGCAGTTAAAGAGAAACTGCTGTCTGTTGCCAAAGAAAAGGGCACTCTGATATGGCATGGCTACAGTGTGTCCATATAGCAGATCTGTTCTGAGACATTCAATAAAAAGAGGCAGCCTTTGAGGACATCAGAGAGCCTTGCAGCAACTGAAGGTTAAGTACAAAATGACCTGTCCAACCATGTTCAAAATTGAAAGAAACAGTGTTTCATGATTTCATGAACTAGACTGAAGCAGCTGGATTTATCGGAAGGCATTGGGACCCTACTGTGACACTTAACCAGCACCCCCTTGTCCCAGGCAACATACACAGAACAACAGAAGGACACCAAGTCACAGAGGTCTCTTGTTATTCACTGGTGCTGACTGCATGCACTGCTCCCACAGAACAATGGCAACGTAGGAGAACAAGAAGAAAAACAGTTCAGCTGGGACTGCTGTCAATGCACTTGCTAAGAAATTGTACTGAAGCTGCAGCCACAGCAGCAGCTCAAGAGCATCCCTCCAGGACTCATCCTCCTCAGTCTCACCTCCTGAGTGCTCAACCCTCCTGCACCTGTTAGCGGAGACTGGTCAAAATGCCCCACAGCCCCTAGTGAAGATTCCAGGGCCCCCTGTGACTAAGAAATACCACCTGTAGAGCCCCCTCCTGAGCAGACATAGCCCGGGAAGGCACAAAGATGCAAAGATTGGTAGCTACTCAGCTTGCAGAGCAAAAAAACAGCCATCAAAACACGTGAATATTGAACTACTTCAATAACCACTAACTGCTTTTCTCACTTCCTTCTAAAGTGTTGCTCAGTGTAGGCTATTATTTGTCTGTTAATACAGGTATGTACTGGGAGTGGTAAGGTGATAAGTTACAAGGAGCAGTGGGGAGGGAGGTGGTGGATCCCACAATCACACACGGAGTGTCATTCGCAAGAGCACTAAGCTGTGAGACTGCCCTGCTAGTTTGTTTTGTGTACTAGGATCTGGCAGTGAGAATCCTGCTATCAACCGTCCTCCCCTCCCCTCTGACTCTTCCCCCTCATATGGCTAGCACACCCAAAGTAGTGGGCAGAAGTCAAGCTTACAACACCCCCCAGTACCCCTCTTGTCACACAACACCCTGGCTGATGGGGTGACCCCCCCCCCTTGTTTATGATATGTGGACAAAAGACATTGGTTCTCCTTAGATCTGGCACAGCTGTTCAAGTTTGATTTGTTCAACTGTCAAAAGCCTACTTGGTTAATTGCTGTTCTGCCTGAGGGCCAAGTGTCACTGTGGGGGTCAGTGGTGGATTGACCCAAAGGGGTCCAAGGACATTCACCTGTCAGAGACTGCAGGCACAATGGGTTAATGTCTTCAGCATGCACCCTCCCTCCCCGAGTCCTTGTCTAACAATAGTCTCCCCACCCACTATTTGTGGTACATCAACAAACCAGCCTGGGAAAGGTGCCATATTTGCAAGCAAATTAACGGCAGAGCAAATTGAGTTGAGACAGTCAATACCTTCACTTTAGTTAGTATCAGTATGACAGGAGGGTATTATTGCTAACTCTGTGGTATAGAAGCTGATCGCCACTACAGCAGCTTCCTGCCTTTTTCAACAGTGTCACCATTCCTTTTTGAACGGGAGATAGTTTGAGAGGGAATACCTCTGGCTGTTGCTGTGCGATGGTTCAAACTACCACAATGTTCAAGAGGGAGCGAATGTTTGAGTGGGAACAGCTTATGTGTCGAGTTGAGCACTCAAGCAGCACAACTATGATCTGGGGTAGGGCAGGTAGGAGATCGGGTAGAGATTTCGAGGAAATGCCTGATGGGGGTCATAAACAATGATAGAGGTGGTTTCAATGCTTAGTTGCCCCCTTCCCCCAACTAACCACAGACTCAGCAGAGGAGCCACCTTCCCAGGTTCCCTGAAGAAGCCAGAGCTTTTTTCCCCCAGTATACTGTAGTTTCTAAGCAGGTCAGGGGATGGCTGCTTTGTTCCCTCAAATCCTTGCTCTCACTATAGTTGGTGGGTTTTACTTATAGGTAATGCATCCTGACACAGTCATATCAATTGGCCAATCTGAGTCCAGCTGGGGACAGGTGGGTTCCATAACATTCTCTAAAGGTGCAGCTGGAGGTCATATTACAAAGCCAACCTAACCCACATTGCTACAGGTTATCTCCTATATAGGAAATGATTGCTCCAAAAGATGTAACTGGAAAAGCCTCTTTACAAGCCCTGTCCCCTCCACCAATGTTGATAGGGGTTGTTATTCTTTTTTAAAAGTATGACACAGCCCTATAAGTGTTAGAAGTGATGACCTGGGCCCCCTTACCTACCTTGATACTGGCCATGGGGTCCTGATATCCATGGGAGTCCCCTGTGGCAGGTACATGCTCAGTGGGTCACTTCCCGAAATCACAGCCCCAGGCAAACAGGGGCTGGCTGTGTGACCTCACTCCTGAAAACAAAGTGGGTGTGAAATTCCCTGCCACAAAACTCTCCAGGGTAACAGCAGAGAGCAAAGAGGGTGTCAGGGTAATAAGCATGGGGAACCCACACTTGCCCACTAACAGAATGGCTCCCCCTGTGCCCAAAGAATTTTCTATATAATAGCCACTCCTTTGACTTACACCTTCAAGTCCCTACTGCTTAACACATGTTGTAGGTTGCTCTGGGAGCAGAGGGCAGTAGCAGATGAGTGGCACATGCTCAGAAAACTACATCTCTACCTCCATGAATTACAGTGCTCAAAACTGGTAAAGCTTACAATTCACAGTGGAATAAGAGGTGTATCCCAACCATAGCTGAGCACAATTCTCCACTCCCCCACACACACACACACAGAGGTGTGCACACATACAGTTGCAACACTATGCCACACTTTGTCTAGCAGCAAACATCAGCCTTTAGGGGAAAACAGTACTCTGTTCCCCTACAGTTTCTAGTGCTCCCATAATAGTGCAATTAGCTGAACAGCCTGGGCTGCTGCCACTTCTCAACTTATTACTACTGTCTGTTACTCCTCAACAACATCTCTCTCTCTCTACTAGCACCTCTCCTAGTCTCTCTGCTGTCCTCAGGATCCATGATGCCACATGGAAACTTCAATGGTGAGATGCAGCTACTGTGGTGACCACATGTGCTCAGTAAGGTGGGGAAAACAGAAAAGGGCAGGGGGGTGAATCAGAAGTTCCATACAGCTGTGTACAGTTGTTCCCTATACTTTGTCCCTGGCATCTGCAGCTGCATAGTTCCTCCCTCTATGCTGGATCTTGAGCAAAGGAGGCTAGTGGAGATGCAGAGAACTGAGGCAGTAGCTGAGTGACAGACCAAACAAACTAGTGCACTTCAGATCAAGACATGGTGGAAAGTTTAATGCCTTCTCATCAAGAAACGAAAATCATGCAGGGTGCTTTTGGTGTGCCAACCCTGGAGCAGGCAATGCTGTAGGCCTGTGGCCCTGGTAATATTGAATGAATATACGCTGCCTTTTTTCTGAACTTCCTAGACCCGTCCCTTGCTGGGGTAGCCACACTTAATGCTGCCCAGCCATGAATGTTATCTATAACTCCCAACCTTATTGTAACCCTTTCCTTTGATGTTGAACCTTTGTAAATTAGCTGCCCCTAGCTCAAAGGTATTTGTAATCTGAGATTTAAATAAATGCATAAATAAACATAGCCAAGAACGTGCATTACTCTGTCTTGCTGACACCTGCTGTCACCCATCACCAACACCCCACTTCGCCTTCCTTTGCTAAGGTTCTCTTTCCCTTTCCTCAAACTGTATCTGTTATGACAGCTTCTACTCTTTGAGATACCAAAGAGGTATGGCACAGTCCACCCAGACGAAAATATGATGATTTAATAATGATGTGTCATGAATGATTATCATCAATTATGTTCAAAGATCATGTTCAAACTTCAAAAGTCATCACTGTGGTCATGACTGACAATGATTAAACAAACGTTAAATGGCTGCCAATCAAAAGCCATGATGTTATGGAAATAATTATTGTGCTTAATGATGATCTCATATTATCATGACTTTTCATGATTGGTCATGGTCAATATTGCTACAATAAACTAAAAGAAAAATTTACCTGTCTTCTTCTCATAGAATCCCTCATGCCATCTATTTAGACATGCTCATTTAGAATAATCAATTATGAAACATCTACAAAAACATATTTCTTTCCATTATACTTACTCTGACTCCTCTCTTTTTGCTAGTATTGCACAGGCTCAGATTGGTTTATATAGCTCCATTCTGTGTTTCCCTTTAGAGTTGTGGTGAGTTCCTACAAGTACCCATTTTGTGCCCAGAACCTTTCCTAATAGTTTGCAAACTAATCCTGACACTGCAAAACTATTTTAACAATATACATGACCACTTTCTTAGTCCATAAACCGTGCTTTTGAAATTTACAAGAAATTAGTTAGGCAAATCAGTTATGCAAATATACATACTATACCTAACATCTTAAGTACTCTTCCTAATGGGATTAAAACTTAACTTCAGATGAGTTACATTATAATGTGCTTCTGCTGACAGTTGACATTCATAGTTTCATATTAGTAACACAACTTTGCCAAGTGTTACTAATGTGACTTACAGTTTTATAATACAGAACTAATACATTCATCAATGATCATCAATGATAATCTCTTGATCACCCACAGATCATCAAAAACCATCATGCCGATTTAAGCTTACAAAAATAATCAATAATCATCAGTCGGTGATTTAAAAGTTACATGCTTGATGATTAAATCATGATCTAGATGATGGTCTTGGATCACGATCTGCCTCTATGATCATATGGTAACATCTGATAGATTAACAAGGATCCACCATGACTGACCTTCAAAAAAAAATATTGATTTACTGATTCGCCTAGGCAGGGCCGTGGTGCTGCACCTGTGGACAGTGAGCCATGGAAGGTCCAAAGGAGAATTTATTCTGTGACACCCAACTACAAGCTCCTCTGTTTACAGAGGGCCACACTAAGCCTTCTTTACCCCCTTATTTCACTGGAGTCTCATGCCAACCCCCCCCCCACCCTGGATTGCTAGTCTCTCCAGATTAGATGAACCGTTGCTATACATGCCCCATTCTGAAGTAAAGTGCAATAGCAGTTAGAGTGATAGGTCTTTCCAGGACCAAAGGGAGGTTGCTCTTCTCATCAGTCTTCCCTGACTGGTGAGCATAGAGCCCAGTAGATGTCACTGAGGAACAAAATTCTGCTCCTCGTGACCAGAGTATCTATGGGGCTTTCCTTTCAAAGTTATGGACTATTGCCCTGGTTTTATTCCTTTGGAAATGCTTCAATAGGAGTCACGTTTTAATTTTTATGCTTTTTTATAATTATTATGTCCAGATTTATTGGTTTATTGTAGTTTTGTTATACTATGAACAACAAGTACACTGTTAGATTTTTAATTTATGTATACCATGTAATTCTGCATCTGCTAGCAAAACTGATCCATGGAAGACAGTGGTCCATAAAAGGGTTACATTATACCATGACCATATGAGGGATTGGGTCAGCAGCAGCTGTATGGCCCACATTATGTCTCTGGTGGAGGGTATCACTAGATTTAGGGAAACTGATAGGGTGGTCCAGAAAAAAGGTAGAACCCTACCTAACTGCCTACTGTACATTGTGCACCTTTTGTGTGACTTCTGCTGTACCTTATGTAACCCCCCTGCAAATGGGGGTTCCCAAAAGACTTCCAGGAGCTTGCTTGAATGCTCCAAGCCTGAATGGTGTTTGGCGTTTAAGCCATTTATCAGTGAGTGTTTTAGAACCTCTGGTACTGTCTCTTTAAGAGCTGTCTGCTTGCAGACATAATTAGTTTGTATGGGGGACTGTGTGTTTCTTTGATTGAGTACCACTCAAGCTGCTGCCAATTCACCCCATTTTGCAGTCACTAGGAGTGCAAAGGGAACCTGTCTGAAAGATGTAACTGATTGCCAGAAATCATTTACAGTAATAATAAAATTACAGTTTGTCTAACCTGCTTTCTTTGCAGTCAGAACTGTCTGCCTAGTTCCCCATTCTGGTTTGAACTGCTGAACTGGACCAATCAGTGTGGGGTAAACTAGCTCTAAAATGATGCCTTGGACGAATCAGAACTTGGGACTCATAATCTGAGCCAGCCACAAGAGGATTGTATGGGCAGTGACTCTGGGAGATGTAGTTTAGACTTGTGCCTTTTTGGACCAACAGCAGCAGTCTATTGTGAGTGACAGCCAATCCAGTCAAGAACTGGGAGGAACTCAAAGGAAGTGCCCGGTTTTTGTCTGTTGGGAGTTTCAGTTTGAGATCTGAAAGTGAAGGGAAAGAAACCCTGTGCTCCTTCAGTGCACAGTTTCAGTCAAAAACGTGCAAGGCCCAGAGTTCCGGTCTACAACTGTGTAACTGCTTGTTAGGACTGAATCCTGTCCTGTGAAAAGAATCAAAGGATCTCTGAAGAGTAGAAACCAGGCTCACCCTGTAGAAGACTGAAGAAATTGTTGAATTACACTCGGTCTGTCAGGAACTGAATCTGCTGTGTGTTCTCCTGGTTATTGTGCAGTAATTCGATTGGGATACAGATGCAGCCTGCCTGGTATAGTGCTTTTTTTTACCATATAAATGTGTGGAGAGTCTCTGGAGATCAAAAGTAGCCCTGCTGACATTGAAGGACCATCTTCTTTGGAGGTCGTGAGTACTAATTCGGGTCGCTTCCTGTTGAATTGCCACATTAAATCCAAATGGAATTACTGTACTGCTGACTGTTTAATTTTCCTTTTCTCTGTGTGAAAGGGCCCCTACCAGCTGCCACAGGTTTGACTAGCCACTAGGGCCTGGGTACCCAGGGACAGTAACTGGTAGGGATAGGCCTGTGCACAGAGCCATAGGTAGATAGTAAAGTGATAAGCTAATTAACCTGATTTCCCTGTCCTTGTTATATCCCCTAAATAAATCAGAGCTGTTTGTTTCAACAAAGTTATACTGCCTGAGGTATTTGTCTATGTTAAAGTACTGTACTGTGATTGTTGCACTGTATCTTATTTTACAGGATGTCCGGTGCCTGAACCAGCCTTGGGGGTAAGTGTATACTGTGAAGGTAATTCTGCTATATTGTGTGGGCCACTAGTGGGAAGAAAGGGGTTGCAGTGTCCCAGAGGGCTGTGACCAAGTAAGTTTAACTATTGCAAACCCTGACCTCTGGGTGGAGGCACCCGCCATTGATCCAGGCCCCTCAACCTGTTAGTGGCAAATCAGGCAGGGTAGTAGCCCCTGGGATAGCGCCATCTAGGGGTTACATTTTGAGGCTCACCGCTGGGATTTGTGTCCTCTAGTGGCCATATTTTCAAACCACTGTTGAGAAAAAAAATAAATAAATAAATAAATGGGTACCCGACAGAAGTGGCTGTGCACCGCTGGTGGAGTGGTGTACTGGGAGGAGATCGACCCCCAAAATGCTATGCTTATCCTGGACATCCCCTGGGTATCAATACGGACACTGTGCAGGGAGTACTTTCCAAGGTGGAAGGTTTACAAAATCCTGTGGTGGTGGGTCGGCACGCAATCTGCTCACCCACACTTTCCTGGCCCTAGTAGAGTTTAAGGATCCCATAGATAGCTCCAAAGTACCACAGACCATTACCCCAGAGGAGCCCTCACTGCTTGGAGAGTGATAACTATGACAGTAAAGACCCGGGGAATGAGCCCCCACCACTATCTGAAACTTTTGAGGAGAAATTTGCTAAATGGTTGCTGGGAGAAGGGAAAACTGTGGAGGACTTGAAGAAACTATTCTTGCCACCTGGGGGTGTTCCTCCCCCAACACCCTCTCCTGCTCCAGTACCCGTAATGGTGGCTGAACCAATGCAGACTCCTATTTCTGCACCTGCCATTAGTCACGACTCTTACCGAAGGTTGAGGATCTTCTCTGGCACCCTCCCAACCCCCCAAGGGGAGGATGACTGGGAGACCTGGATAGACTATGTTGCCCCCCAAGTGCTAGAATGGCAATGCTCGGAAGCCGAAAAGCGAAAGAGGGTTAGTGAGAGCCTCCGAGGTCCTGCCCTGGCTACCATCCGTGCTAAACGGGCCAGTAACCCTGAAGCGACTGCACAAGCCTATCTTGAGGCCTTGGAGAATGTATGGGAGCCCAGATTCTGATGAGGACCTATGGTGGAGAGTAAGAAATGCACAACAGTACCAAGGGAGGAGTTGTCTGTGTATGTCTCGGCTGGAAAAATTGTTGCAAGAATGCCTCAGAAAGGGTAGTTTGCCAGCGATTGAACTGGACCGAACCAGACTGGACAGAACTTAAGTCTGCCCCTTCTCAGAACTGCTGTTGCTTCAGTTACGCCTGGCAAATCGACTGGAATCCCCACCCTCCTATGATGAGTTAATGAGAGAAATTCGAGGAGTTGAGAAAAGGCGACCTCGGAGGGACCTGCACCAATAGCTGTGGCTATGACCCGAGTGACTGAGGGTGGCCCATCAAGTAAGTTCAGGGCAGGTTGGCAGTCAATGAGTGCTCTGATAAGGAAAAAGATATGCCACAATGGGCGAACTGTTGAGAGAGATCCGAATTCAAAAACAGTCCCTTATGAAGGCCACGCCTGCAAGTACGGGCCCCGACCTATATCCGACTGCATCTGCTATGGGGGGGGATACCCACCCATGTATCTCCTGCTGATAACAGCTCCGAACTCGATTCCTTGACCATGGAAGTGGAGAAACTGACGATGTCTCCAAATGCTTATCACGCGCAGACAGAGATGGCACCAAGGTTTCCAGTTAGTAATACCCCGCCCTGGCTCCCAGTGTGGCACCTCGGCCAGCTCAAACTCCAAAAGTATGTTTTGCTATAATTGTGGGAAGGATGGGCACATGAAAAGGAATGCCAATCCCAAAAGACACTGACAAAGTGCATATAGGCTACAAGGAGAGCTTCGGAGAACAAATCAGTGGTTAAGAGGTGCACGAATGATCCCAGTGAGGCACCAAAATGCTAATTCACGTCCTTTTGTGGCAAGGTCAGTTGCCCAGGCCCCCACTACCGCCTCTCCAGACTGGTCCAGAATAGTGGGTCCCTCCATGGAGACCACTGTAAAGGTAAATGGAGTGTCTACAAGAGCTGTATTAGACAGTGGCTCCCAAGTGACAATTATGTTTCAAGATTGGTATCAGAAGCATTTGTCAGACGTACCCTACAACCATTAGAAGGACTGCATGTATGGGGGTTAAGTGAGAAGGCCTACCCCTATTCTGGGTATATCCGAATTTGATTGTCTTTCCCCACCTCCGTGGCTGGAGTGGCGAACAAGTAGAGACCCTAGCCTTAGTGTGTCCCCCACTGGACTGTATGATGGTGTCCCTTTGTTGATTGGAACAAATGCTCATATGTTCGGAAGGCTGGCACAGTTGTGTTATGAAAAACAGGGGTCAAAGACTAGTAGAGCTTTAAGAGTTCCGGCTTTAATTAAGAAGGCCTATGAGGCACAGAGAGATGCTGAAAATATAGAACCAGAGGAACCGGTCGGAATTGTATGGAAGAAGGATCCTGAGTCTCTGATCCTGGCACCAAATGCCCAGTGTACCTTACAGGGAGAGGTCCGTATCAGAAAGGATGTTAAGAATAAAATATTAATGTTGGATGCACCAGGCGATGGAAAATTGCCAGAGGGACTGCTGGTCAAGCCTAGTATTTTGCCGCTAGAGCCCATGCTTATGCCAGAAGGGTAATGGTCCAAGTTCATAATGTGTCTGAAAGAGACATTCGAGTAAATAGAGGTTGCATCCTGGCTAATGTGCATTGTGCAGACACTGCAGTGCTACCCAGCAGCAAGAGTTCAAGGAAGAATGACAGAGTAGCTTGACTTGTTTGATTTCGCAACTCCCGCTGCCAGCTGAATGGAAAGTGAGGATCAGTGAGAAGCTTGCCCAGAGAGACCAGGTGTTTTCTTTAAAGGAATGGGACGTGAGGATGCGTGCAAGGAGCTGAGCACAATATCCGGCTGCATGACGAAAAGACCATTTCTGGAGAGGTCTCGACGCCTGGCACCTGCTGACATAGATGATGTGAGACGGCATCTGCAAGAGATGTTAGCTGCTGTGTAATACAAGAATCCAGAAGCCCTTATGCTTCCCCATTGTGGTAGTGGAGGAAAAGAATGGAACAGTAAGGATGTGCGTGGATTATCGCACCTTAAACCGCGGACTATCCTGATCAGTACACAATGCCCCGCATTCAGGATGCTTTGGACTGCCTAAGCAGGAGCAAGTGGTTCTCTGTGCTGGATCTCCGCATGGGTACTACCAGATCCCGATGGCCCCAGAGGACCCGTGTGAGAAGACAGCCTTATCTGTCCGCTTGGCTTCTATGAATTCATGAGGATGCCTCAAGGGATTTCAGGTGCCCCAGCCACTTTCAACGATTGATGGAGCGTGCAGTGGGGACATGAACTTACTAGAGTGCCTGGTATACCTAGATGATGTTATTGTGTTTGGCAGCTCACTGGAGGAACATGAGAGCAGATTATTTAAGGTATTGGATCGACTGGAGGACTTTGGCCTTAAACTGTCCATTGATAAGTGTCAATTCTTTCAAACATCAGTAAAGTATGTGGGACACATAGTATCCACCGAGGAATAGAGACCGACCCAAGTAAAGTTGAGGCCTTGACCACCTGGCCACAGCCCAAAATCTAAAAGAACTGCAAAGATTCCTGGGATTCTGTGGTTATTATCGGCGTTTCATCAAGGACTATTCAAGAGTGATCCCTTTACTTAACCTTACTCAAGGGTATCCCCAACCCACAAAAATACCAAAAGTCAGCGTCCCTCAAGACTGAAAGAGTGTATTTTCATCCGAGTGAAGTATTTGGGGCCGCTGGACTCCTGATTGTGAGACTGCTTTTCATGAGATCATATATCAACTTACCCATGCTCCAGTGCTGGCCTATGCCGATCCAAGAAAACCTACGTCCTGCACACTGATGCTAGCTTGCAAGGGTTGGGGGCTGTGTTGTACCAAGAGCACGAGAATGGCCTGAGACCAGTGGCCTTTGCCAGTAGAAGCCTGACCCCATCCGAAAAGAACTATCCTGTACATAAGTTAGAGTTCCTAGCTTTGAAGTGGGCTATTGTTGACCAATTCCATGAGTACTTGTATGGGGCTAAAATACTAGTAAAACTGACAATAATCCTTTGACCTATGTGCAGACCTCAGCTAAGTTGGATGCCACTGGCCACAGGTGGCTTTCTGCATTATCTACATATGACTATGCTCTCGAATACCGAGCAGGTCTGAACCACATAGATGCTGATGCTCTCTCCCGAGGCCTGTTCCCCAGAATGATTGGGTCCGATTGGCAGAACCTGACATTCGGGCACTTCTGCCGGAAGTTTGACAGGGAGGAACAAATGTCCACCGACGCAGTGGACTGCATGGTGGATTGCTTGGGAGCCTCTGAGAATTGCATACCTGCTGCTTTTGCCACTTTTCTGCAATAGACATTGGTGCACTGCCTCAGCTGGACAATGACAGTATTCGCGGGCTCAATCCCTGATCCTATGATCAAATCAGCTTTAGAAGCCCTCTATGCAGGAAAAGATGTGTCCAAATTACGCTCCACTGATTTGAGAACTGCACTGTTATACAGAAGGTCCTAAGTTGAAACTGATCAATAAACTGTTATATAGAGAAACAGTAGACAGAGGGGACAAGTAGACAAACAACAACTGGTGCTGCCCACTGCCTTTCGAGACTCAGTATTGAGGTCCTTGCACAACCACATGGGCACCTTGGTATAGACAGAACACTTGACTTGGTGAGATCCAGATTCTATTGGCCTAAGATGGGGGCTGATGTGGAGCAACACATACGAACTTGTAGTCGCTGCTTACAGAGGAAAGCTTTGCCCCAGAGGGCTGCCCCCCTTGTTAACATAACCACCAGTGCACCCATGGAGCTGGTCTGTATTGATTTTCTGAGTTTGGAGTCAGATCAAAGAAATATCAGTAATGTGCTGGTGGTCACTGACCATTTCACGAGATATGCCCAAGCTTTCCCCACCAAAGACCAGAAAGCATCCACTGTAGCCAAAGTACTTGTAGAAAACTTTTTTGTTCACTATGGGGCTCCACAAAGAATCCATTCTGATCAAGGGAGAGACTTTGAGAGTCGTCTGATCAAAGAGATGCTTTCTCTGTGGGGAGTGCGAAAGTCCAGAACCACTCCTTACCACCCCAGGGGAACCACAGCCTGAACGTTTCAACCGCACTTTGCTAGATATGCTAGGCACCCTGCACCCAAAGGACAAGCCTAGATGGAGCCAACAAATTAGCACCCTGGTACATGCTTATAACTGCACCAAAAGTGATGCCACTGGGTTCTCCCCCTACCGCCTGATGTTTGGAAGAGAAGCTCGACTACCGGTAGATGTGTGTTTTGGGGTCTCTCCTGATGGGGTTCAAGCTGACAACTATTTACAGTATGTGCAAAAGTTAAAGGCCCAGCTAACTCATGCGTACCAACTGGCTCAAACCATGGCTGCCAAAAGAAATCTGGCCAACAAAGAAAGGTATGATAAAAGGTGAAAGCACAGGAACTCCAGGAGGAGATCGGGTATTGCTAAGAAATCTGGGACTGCATGGCAAACACAAGATTGCTGACAGATGGCACCATCTCCCTCACATTGTAGTGGGCAAACTAGATGATCTGCCAGTGTACAAAGTAAGGCCTGAGAACAATTCAAAAGATGTAAAAACAATGCATAGAAATCATTTACTACCCATTGGACAAATCCTGATTGAGTCTGAGCCCCAGAAGATGCCCCCTCTGGACCAGTGACTAGAGCTGCTGCTAAGAAAAGATCAAGGAAGTCTGCACCTACAGAAGCAGAGTTAAAGTGTTCCCCTGCACAAGTCCCAGTTGAGCATGACTGTCAGTCCATATCAGAAGAAAGTGAGAGTGACTTTGAATACTATCCTTCTTACGAACTGAGTCAATTGTTTCGGGGCAATCCCTAGTCAATACTGGAGACAAAGCTGGGCCTTCTGGACTGTCTATGCCCCAGCTTCATCCCTGGAGCCAATGCTCCCAGAAAGTGAAGTGCAAAGCATCAGATCAGATGAAATGGAATCATTGTGCATGGTTGAACTGTTTGAGCTTTCAGGGAGGAAAATGATAGATTGGGGCAGACTGGTGATACACCCGAACAAGAAGAGTATTTGAGTGCCCTGACAGTCCACTGCCAGTGTCCGAAAGCTCTCCATGCGAGCCAAATGTTGTGGACTCAGAAACTGTAACTCCTGGAGCTGAAAGTGCCCCAAGTTCTAGCCTCTCTACCCCATGGAGACTCCCTGACAAGTGTGGACAATGCTGAAAATGAGGCTCAGAGTGCAGAGACTGTAACAGTTCCCCTAGAAAGACTGGTCGAGCTGTAAAGCCTGTGGTGCACCTCAGTTATGATTCCTTGGGAGGCCTGTGGATTTGCCTCTCAATGTTGTCCATAAAGGAGTGTATGTGTCCCCGAGCTCACTGCCCAAACTGAGCATCAGTGCTAACTCCAAGTTACTTGTGTTGCCTCTAAGTATGGTGCCTTGCCCCATCCAGCCCCAAGGTAACTGATAGGGAAGGGTCCTCTCTTCAGGTTTCATGTACAAGAGGTAATAACTGGAGTTATGGTACAATGTGTGTGTTATACTGTGTAAAGAGGACGACTGCAATGTTTCAGAAATGGTTCTTGGTAAAATGATGTATTGACTGATGATTACATGTGTGAGCCTAATGCAAATGTATATGGTTGCAGTTGAAACTTAATGGGTACTTGCTGACGCTGACGTCAAGCTTTTCCCAGGCAGGAAGGTGTAACCCCTGCAAATGGGGGTTCCAAAAGACTTCCAGGAGCTTGTTGAATGCTCCAAGCCTGAATGGTGTTTGGCGTTTAAGCCATTTATCAGTGAGTGTTTTAGAACCTCTGGTACTGTCTCTTTAAGAGCTGTCTGCTTGCAGACATAATTAGTTTGTATGGGGGACTGTGTGTTTCTTTGATTGAGTACCACTCAAGCTGCTGCCATTCACCCCATTTTGCAGTCACTAGGAGTGCAAAGGGAACCTGTCTGAAAGATGTAACTGATTGCCAGAAATCATTTACAGTAATAATAAAATTACAGTTTGTCTAACCTGCTTTCTTTGCAGTCAGAACTGTCTGCCTAGTTCCCCATTCTGGTTTTGAACTGCTGAACTGGACCAATCAGTGTGGGTAAACTAGCTCTAAAATGATGCCTTGACGAATCAGAACTTGGGACTCATAATCTGAGCCAGCCACAAGAGGATTGTATGGGCAGTGACTCTGGGAGATGTAGTTTAGACTTGGTGCCTTTTGGACCAACAGCAGCAGTCTATTGTGGTGACAGCCAATCCAGTCAAGAACTGGGAGGAACTCAAAGGAAGTGCCCGGTTTTTGTCTGTTGGGAGTTTCAGTTTGAGATCTGAAAGTGAAGGGGAAAGAAACCCTGTGCTCCTTCAGTGCACAGTTTCAGTCAAAAAACGTGTGCAAGGCCCAGAGTTCCGGTCTACAACTTGTGTAACTGCTTGTTAGGACTGAATCCGTCCTGTGAAAAGAATCAAAGGATCTCTGAAGAGTAGAAACCAGGCTCACCCTGTAGAAGACTGAAGAAATTGTTGAATTACACTCGGTCTGTCAGGAACTGAATCTGCTGTGTGTTCTCCTGGTTATTGTGCAGTAATTGCGATTGGGATACAGATGCAGCCTGCCTGGTATAGTGCTTTCTTTTTACCATATAAATGTGTGAGGAGTCTCTTGAGATCAAAAGTAGCCCTGCTGACATTGAAGGACCATATCTTCTTTGGAGGTCGTGAGTACTAATTAGGGGTCGCTCCTGTTGAATTGCCACATTAAATCCAAATGGAATTACTGTACTGCTGACTGTTTAATTTTCCTTTCTCTGTGTGAAAGGGCCCCTACCAGCTGCCACGGTTTGGACTAGCCACTAGGGCCTGGGTACCCAGGGACAGTAACTGGTAGGGATAGGCCTGTGCCACAGAGCCATAGGTAGATAGTAAAGTGATAAGCTAATTAACCTGATTTCCCTGTCCTTGTTATATCCCCAAATAAATCAGAGCTGTTTGTTTCAACAAAGTTATACTGCCTGAGGTATTTGTCTATGTTAGTACTGTACTGTGATTGTTGCACTGTATCTTATTTTACAGGATGTCCGGTGCCTGAACCAGCCTTGGGGGTAGTGTATACTGTGAAGGTAATTCTGCTATATTGTGTGGGCCACTAGTGGGAAGAAAGGGGGGTTGCAGTGTCCCAGAGGGCTGTGACCAAGTAAGTTTAACTATTGCAAACCCTGACCTCTGGGTGGAGGCACCCGCCATTGGATCCAGGCCCCTCAACCTGTTAGTGGCAAATCAGGCAGGGGTAGTAGCCCCTGGGATAGCGCCATCTAGGGGTTACACTTACAATACCCTTTGCTCTGGTTTTTCTCATGGGTTCAGGCTTTAAACCATATCATGTCATCCCCTGGAATGTCCAGGGACTAAATCCCCCTGTAAAAGAGAAGCAGGTGCTCTCACACCTTGAAAAGGAGCGATGTGATATTGCGTTGGTACAGGAGATGCACCTGCTTTTTGGCAGAAACACAGATGCTTACAAGGGACTGGGTGGGACAGGTGGTGGATGGGTGGTTTGTATTCCATTGAGGAGTCACCATTTTGTTCCATAAATCACTGCAGGTCCACGTTCCATCCAAAATACAACACATTCACTGGAAGATAGATGGATTCTGGCTAGAGTTCTGCTGAACTCGCAAACCCTAGTGATTGGCAACATATATGACCCTAATCAGGACTCTGATAAATTTTTTCCTGACCTGACGGAAGATGTCTCCAACATGCTACAACTAGATCATGACTAATCTTGTGTGGGAACCTTAACGTAGTCTGGGACCCTCTGTTGGGCAAACTGCAGAGTCACTCAGTGACATTCATGAAAGCCAGAAGGGCTCCTAAGGTCATGGCATGGGAGTAAAAATTAACTGATCCATACAGACAGCTTCACCCCTCTGGACGTGACTTTTAATTTAACTCAGCCCCCCACCAAAATAGCAGCAACACTGACCATTTCCTCTGCCAACATTCCAGATGCAGGAGGTACAAACTACTGCAATTAAATTGATAATGATTTCATATCATGGTTGTGTCCACCTGACTTTGGGAATAAGTCTCCTAGAACAAGGCTCTAGACACTGGCACATTGATCCATACCTACTATCCTCAACTGACGTTAAGCCATGGATAATGAAAGAGATCTCATATTTTCTAGAAATCAATGACACCTGACACGTCCACTGCTGTCCTCTGGAACACACTGAAAGCATACCTATGAGGTAGGATCATCAGATTTGTGGCCCACACAAAAAAAAAAGTGGTTGAATAAGGTGACTGAGCTGGAATTGCAAATGAAAGATAAATGGCATTTCCCTCTCACCAGCAGCATTGGGACATGCTGCAGCTTATAAGCTCCATGTTATCTCCCTAACATCGATGACTGCAGCCCAGCACTTGCAACAGGCATCCCATACATACTGGGAGTTCAGAGAAAATGCTGCTTGCCTCTCGGCTTAACAAACAAAGGTGTAAAGTGCAGCAAAACACATTACAATAATAAGGTTAGCCTCTGGGAAGGTGACAAATGACCCAAAAGAAATCAATAATGCTTTTTCTGATTTCTTCTTTGATCTATATTGGTCCAAAAGGGGTCCTGAAGCATCTAACCTATGGGACTTCCTGCAGGGCACCAATACAGTATCGCCACCATCTCGAAGAGCATTATGAGCATCTGGAAGTGCCCATCACAGTGCAGGAGATTCAAGCAGCAGTGCAGTCCCTTCTGAAAGGTAAATCACCAGAACCATGTGGTTTTCCAGTGGAGTTCTATCAAACGCTCTTCCTAGCAGTGGTGCAGCCACTGATGCTGTTCTCATGGTTGCCGCCCTGAAAGGTGCCCTCCCTCCTTCAGTGACAGAGTCCACTGTCACACTCCTGCCTAAACAGGAGAGGATGTCAAAATTATGGCAAAGAACTTGACAACAAGGTTGCAAAAGGTCAGACCACACCTAACCTCAGCAAACCAGCTTTGTTAAGGGCAGGTTGGCAATGGACAACTTACAGGTGGACAACAGCACCACCACATCTCTGTTAGTCAGTGTCGACAACGAGAAGGCATTTGACTTGATTGAGTGGGAACACCTCTACCAAGCTATGGCAGCCATGGATATCGGGCCCAACTTTACCAGGTGAGTACGTCTGCTATATACTGCTCTGCAATGTGCATTCACACTGGGACTCTGATGGCCCCACTGGTACAAATCCATAGGGACCCAGGCAGGGCTGCCCCTTTCACTGCTGCTATTCCTGATAGCAATAGAGTCATTACTTCACAAGATCAGACAGAGCCTGGAGGTGTAGGGCATCCCTTGTGGGTCAACACATCTCAAGACTTTAGTGTAACCCCCCTGTTCCCTGGGGTTACTAGAATCCCATCAGTATCAGTGTTAGGTAGGGAAGGCAGCTAGTGATTATCTAGTTAAATGGATTTTCACTCTGTCCCTCTCTGCTGCTTGGTTTCAGCCGAAAGCTGAGAGGTGATGTCATTTAGAACTCTTGCAGCAACATAAGCCACACAGCTTGTGTAAGAAGGGGAGTAGTTTAGAATTCTGAAGTCAGTCTTGTTCCAGAGCTCAGAGATTGAGCAGCTCAGAGTGTGTGGAGTGTCTGTATTTCTAGCCCTAATGGAAGACAGCTTTTCCAGACTTGTGAAGTGGTGGAAACCATCTCCAGAGGTTCCTGTGCCTTTATCCCATGTGGGATGAGGGGGACTGCATAGGATTTTAGGGGCAATCCCCTGATCCAACCCAGAACTGTTGTGAAGCTATCTGTGTACAAACTATGAGTAGATTTCTGTCTGAGAGTTACCCAGGCTATGCACCTGCCTTTTTTCTGTGGTGTGACTCTCTGATAAAGGGACAATTTCACCCATTTCTGTGAGGATTCCCTCAAGATGTTTGTGTTTTAAAGATCTCTGACAATAGTGGATGTCCCATGTGTGGCTTGCCCTTTGTTTAGGACTTTAACCTTACACCCCAGTGGTGTTCCCGATGTTAAATGTGGTAAACATTTCAAGATAGCATCAATTTCTACAGTTTCAGTATTTGTGAGGTGTAACTCTGAAAGAATGGCTGGGTATGGATGTGGAAGCAAGAGGTGGGAGACCCCCCCATCTGGAGTAACCAGTTCAGCACTTCGGGTTCTGAAAGGGTGCCTGTTTTCTGTCAGTGCATGTGGCCAATTCCTGAAGAAGTTCACCCCTTGTATGTGGGATTTGCAAGTTTTAAGCCATGAGTGCTCGTTTGTGGCCCATGTGCCACATTCCTATCCTATGCCATATGGGAAATGTGCTAGGTACTGGCCTAGTGCCACTTTCCAGAAGATTTTGTGTGTTCTCCGTGACTATTTCCACATTCCAGATTTCAATTCCTATGTCATATGGGAACTGTTCTACGTACTGGCCTAGTGCCATTCGAGGAGAAATTGTGTGTGTGTTCTGTGGCTAGTTCCACATTCCATATTTTAATCCTATGCTATATGGGAGGTTCAAGTTCTGTTTCTACAGATGTGTTCTGCATTGCCTTGTGCCATTGTAAACCCTTGGGGGTTCATCTTTGTTTTTGTGTTTCCAACTGTGTTTCAGAATAAAGCCAAACTCTAGAATCCCAACCTGGTCTGGACAATCTTGTTACTGCTTCCTGTGTGGATTTACTGGGTACCCCTGTCCAGAAGTGCAAACCTAGCATAGCCCTTAGCAAACGTTCTCTCCTCAGGACCTGGGTTTTGGTATAGGTCTGGTTGTGTCTAGTATGTTTTATTTATTTATTTATTTAATCGGAATTACAGTCCTTTGAGTCATAGACTTGTTTCCAAAGTCTCCATGTCAGAATAAAACAAACAATCATACAGTACATACATAGAATAAAAGTGGGTGTGCAATCATACAGAGTATAAGTACAATGAGCACTGGTTAATGCCTATACATTTGGTAGCTAAAACAGGGCAGAGCTATCGACATATTTACCTAATGAGCGGTTAAGACTTATACAATTGGTAGCTAAAGCAATGCATGATATGAGTTGGTAGTAAGCCACCTCAGGGAGGCCTTGTCTTATACATAATACAATGCATTCATAGTCCAGTGCAACTATATGGTAACTGAGAGAGTTGAGGAGCCTGTAAGCTAGAAATAGTGAGGGCTGTCCACTGCCAGGCCAAGGGCGGGTGCATGGCCTAGCAGTGTGGTGCAGGATCCACAGGTTACCGGTTACACTGGCATTGATGTGAGGAAAGGATATGGGCCCTTAAGGCAGCTTTAAAAGGACCTAGATTGGTGATTGATGGGATGGCCTGTGGGAGGGCATTGTACCAGGATAGAGCTCTAAGGGGGAAGGATCGCTGGGCCAGGGTGGTCCTGACCCTAGGCACCTTCCAGATAGTTTTTGGGGCTGCCCATGTGGACGCTGAGATGGTGACTGCCTGAAGAGAAGCCATGACACCTATTGGGGTTAAACCCAGGTGGATTTTTTTGGTAAAGAGACAGGTCTGGTATAATAGTCTTTCCCCAAGGGACAGGATATTTGTGAGTGCGTATAGGATGCAGGTATTTGTATTTCTGTCGGCACCAAGAGGAGCTGGCAGGCCTTATTGATGACTACTTGTATTTGACAAAGCACCGTAGGGTTGGCAGCAGCATAGATTGTGAGGCCATAGTCCACCAGTAATAAGAGTGAGGAGGTAATGGCTATGTGATGTGCTTCAGGTGGCAGGCAGTCTTTATGTCTGTACAGGAGACCAATGTGGGTGTTGGTAGTGGAGGTAAGGATTTTTATATGTTCATGGAATGAGAGGGAAGAGTCAAATGTAATACCTGGATACTTATACTCTTGGACCTGTTCTAGTGGGATGAGAGAGGTAGAGACTATTTCCAGGGGGAAATCCTTTGATCTGTTTTGGCGGTGGGCATAGAGCATCATCTTAGTTTTTTTAATGTTTACCACCAATCTGTGTTCAGCAAAGCAGTGTTCAATCTGAGAGAAGGAGTTTTGTAAGGTACGCTGGAGAGAGAGATGATCAGGATGTGCTGCGTAATGAACAGTGTCATCCGCATAGAGGAGAAAGTTGCCGGGGCAGGATTTAGGCAGGGCATTGAGGTAGATGCTGAATAGCAGGGGACCCAGGATAGAGCCCTGGGGAACTCCTGAGCACACAGGCAGCCTAGTAGATATAGTGTTATTAATTTTAACACATTGGGTTCTAGATGAAAGATTGCTGGAGAACCATGAGATTGGACAATGAGAGACCCCCAATTTGTTGTAATGTGTTAAGAAGGAAGGAGTGAGAAACCATATCAAAGGCCTTTGAGAAGTCTATAAACACGGCCCCTGCGAGATGCCTCTTGTCAAGCGTGGAGTGCAGGGAGTAAGTGAATGTACACACTCCTTGTGTTTTTCTACTACATCTGCAAATTTTATTGCTTTGTACCCCCACTCCTCTCTTTTCCCCTAGTCTATGGGAGGTGTGCCTACTGGTTAAATAAGGGGCCGGTGGGGGTTACACTAGAATATGTGGATGACCTAATCATGGCTTTATCCAACCCATGTACCTCCCTGCCCCATTTTTTTAAACATACTCAATAGCTTCACACAGTTGTCAGGGCTTAAAGTGAACTGGAACAATACAGATGTCTTACCACTTAAATACCCGTTGGTGTACAAAGAAACATACAATCCAGTGCCTGGGGTTGAAATACACACCAACCAGTACTACTTACTTAGGAATAGTCCTCACCATGGTCTTAAACCAGACAGTAGACCTTCATCTTAATCCACTTACAGTATTGCTTTTCTGGAAGCTGATCTTAGTTGCTGTAAAAAGCTTTGCCTGTCATTCAGAGGCAAAATGATTCCCTACAAAATGATGGTATGCCCAACAATTCTCTTCCACCAGTTTGCTGGTCCCCATTCCAAAACCATATTTCACAGACTGGAAAAAACTCTTTGGATCCTTTCTATGGGAGGCACCAGACCCAGGTTCAATTTGCAGAGATTACAGGCCACTGGGAGGAAGGGGGCATGGGCCCTGCCGTGACTGTAGGCTTACCATCAAGCCTCCAGTGTCTGATATAACCTCCAGTGGTTATCTCCCCACACAACTCAGGCACCAGTCTGGTTCTCTCTGGAAGTAGGCCCTAATAGAGCCCCCTTCCTCCGTGGACTTGGGCAAGGCACAATCCCTCCTCAAGGGGTGCCCTCCTAATCTCCCTGGTGCTGGCCTTTGCCAGGGAATCATGGTCCACACTCATGAGATGCCAAGCCTCTGATGGCCTTGGATTGGATACTTGTAAGCCACTATGGCACAACCTTTGAGTAACGGTAGATGGCAAATCTCTATACCGGGCATCCTGGGTTGACAAAAGGATCAATACTGTAGGACACCTCTTTGACTCCTCTTCAGGGTGACTGGATTCCTTCCAATGCTTGACAGAAAGGTGGGGCATCTCCTGCTTGGACTGCTGGCATTTCCATTGGGTGCGACATGCCTTGTAGGCAATAACCCCCCCAGCATCTCCCAGTTGGGGAGGATGCTCTAACTAACAACATTTCTAGTTGGGTGGCCCAGCCATCATGCCCTAGGTTCCAAATATACAACTTCCTCATAGAGCCACATTGTCCCACTCTCATGAAGCAAAAACTGGCCTGGGAGAACAAGCTGCAGGTAGACATCTCATAGGGTCGGTGGGCCAATAGGCTTAAAAGTGCACACTCTAACATTAGGAACATGTGGTATCAACTAATACCGAGAAAAATCCTGCACAGATGGTACCAAATGCCTGCAGTTCTCAAAAAAATGGGGTGACTATTCATTGACATCTGTTGGCAATGCTACACAAAGAAAGGAACCCTTACTCACATATTCTGTACCTGCCCTTTCTTATAACAATTCCTGACACAGGTACACACCTTCTGTGCCAGGGTTACAGGAGGATGGCTGCCACAGGATCCAGCCTTTTGGATATTGGGGACCCTACCCTGGGGCCAACAATTGTGGCTCTTGCCAGCAATCTTGGGGCAAAAAGACAACTACTGCTTAAACTGTGATCTGCAGATCTCTAAAAGCTATCTAATTGGTTGTCTGCACCCTCAAAAATGATGGAATGCAAGTGTTTGATTCATCTGGCAAACCAGAAAATAGATAGGCTCAGTAGTAGTTGGTACCCTTTCCTAAAACTAACAGGCATCCAAGTAAAGTAAAAAGACTCATGTCTAGGACAAAGACATGCAGTTTTGCAGTTTAGCGTTTGTTGTTCTAGAAACTACACCATAGCCAATGTAATGTTAAATATGTATAAGTTGTATGTCTATAATGTTCCATTTAGTGCTAGACTTTCATTCTGTATGTCAACTCAGGAAAAGGTTGAGCGTGTGCTAAAAAGGTCATTTCTGAACTGACTGTATTGTTTGTAAGTTATATATTCTCAATAAAAATAATTAAAAAAATAAAAGCATAGCAGAGACCATTAGTATCTGTGGCACTGCAAAGATATCGAAACTGCAGTACGCTGGTGCTTTGGACCACCCAGACGAAGTACCTGGGAGGTTCAAAGCACTGGGGTATCTCAGTTTTGGTCTCTTTTAGTGGTGCCATGGGTACTGATTGTCTTAACACACAGGGTTGATTTGCAGCCATTCCACAAGTTTGAGTCCCCTTTCAGAGCACCTGACTTCTGTGCTTTGCAAGGGTTTGGTTGTCTACCCTGGTCAGCAAGTACACAGCTTTACTATACCAGAGTGTGCTGTTTCTTGCTCATGTGTTTGCATCTGTGCGCCCCCACCAACAAGGCAGAAAATAGGTCATATTGATTAGCCTTCCTTTCTCAGTCAAACTCTAAATTTATAAATACTAAATACAGTTGTACTCTCTGCCATAATATTATAGTTTTCTGTGCATAGCCTTTGTGCTGCATGTATATATCAGGAAATAAGTTGGTTCCAGCTTAGCATGCTAGATCTTCCTGGTGAAAATTTTTAAATAAATACTTGTGTGAAATTTGTGCTTTGATATTTAATAAGCAACATAAATGAATATGAATTAGTGTAAAATCCTAGCATACAATCTGGGACAGCACAGAACCTGCTCCATGTGGGACAGAGGGGTTTTAAGGGGGGAAAATGAAGGACTGCCCCTCATAATGAGGAATAGGTTGGGGTTCTTCTTAGCAGTAACCACGCAACATACAGTGGCCTGCACTATTCCTTTTGGGCAGTGCAAATGGACTGAATATTGTACTGTACCCATATTCAAGTTCCACATCCCTCCTTTTGCACACCAATCCTTGTGCACACGCTAGCCCAGTTAGCATGCGCTCCTGACCCCTCTGAATATAGCACATGGGCCCAAACCACAGGAAAATGGCAGGCAGTCACTTTGCCCATCGAGCAGACTTTTGAATATCTGGCCCCTGATTACTTGTCGAAGGAAATTTATGGTGTATGCCATCTGGTGTTCCTGCCCATCATTAAACCTAAACAGAACTATTAGGCCATTGAAGGACCAGATATTACAGCATGTTCACTCTATTGCCAACAGGAGATACCCCCGTGGAGTTCCATTGGCTAACCAAACATCAAGGGGATTCAATAACAATAGACTTTATAGGCATTGACAATATTTCCATGAGGCAGACATGTGGATATAGACTTAATGATATCCTGAAAAGAGAAAGTCATCTTATTTTAATCTAGGTGCACTCCTGCCTTGGAGACTTCATGATACATGGGATTCATTACCATATTTGAAACAAAGTAATTATAGCTTTTGATGTTGCCCTACACATTTTCTTATTGCTTTTGTACTGTTTTATACGTCTTTTAATTTTGAGTGTTCACTATATTGTGTCTTCCTTTCTTGATTTAAGGTACAGAGCAAGCCGTCAATCATGGACTGGACTGATTTTGTAAACAGACTAGAGCCATTATTGTGATATTGAACTAATGTTTTGGTTATATTTATCGATTTTGAATCAGCTGTATGTACGCTTTAGTCTTTGTAGTAATCAGCCAACACCTATTTTTACTGTTTTTAACTTTTGCACATGGTAAAGGGATATATTTTTTCTATTCATGTTGTTTCACTTACCTCTCTGAATTGTGGTGATGGGGTCTGCACCTTTTAGCAGCCACTGTAAATTAATTGGCACTTTGGTGTGACCCCACCCCCTGATGAAGAACCATTAGGTTTGACATGCTAGGGCAGTTACTGCAGCAGTTTTGTCACCCAGTTCTAATAAACCACTTGAAGGATTTAAGTTTTGACTCCAGCATGACTTTGTTTAGCACAGTCTATTTTCATTGTATTGCATTTATTTACCCAGAACAGCCCTGTTGCGATTGAACATACAGTGGCGGGTCCTGCTTATGCCCAAGTTTAAATTTTTTTTTTCAATATTGCTTTATGGCCCCCAAATGAAAAATCTACTCCTCCTGTTGGGTAATGCTGCTAGGGCTGTTAGTGGCTCCTTAGCTCCATCAGCTGCTCCCTCCACCATCCAGCAGATGGGGATCTGCATGGAGCAGGACCTGAGGGTACCAATGACAGTCATAAATGGCATGGTGCACGTTCTTTTTGTCCTATTTTCTTTCCCGAAGGCCCCCCCATGGCATGAGAACTTCCTATGTTAGCCTCAGACATCACATTGTCTCTGTGGCAAGAGATAAGGTCCCTGGCTCATCTGCTGGAGATCACTGTTAAGCCAAAACTTATCTCCAACCCTCCCTAACAGATGCACAGCTGAGCACTAGCTACCTCAACTTGGTCTTTCCCCAAACAAGGTAAGCAGAGTCCACCCACGAATCAGAGTCACCTGTATGGCAGCATGACACATCACTAAGCTCTTGGGGCAGCTCTTAGTTTGAGGGTCTGAAGCAAAGGGAGGTCAAGTAACTCTCTCAGGGTTATATGGTTAGCCAGTGGCTGTGGTGGGACTCAAATCAGTGTGAGCGCTTGTTTTACAGTTCACCAAGCACCGCACCACACCACCTTCCTAAAACTGCATTTACAGCTTCTGCTCTGCCCTTCCTAACCATGCTGCCACTGGGGGCTTTTGTGCATTTCCCACTCTGTCTAGAAATGTGAAAGAAATGAAAACAAGAGCACTGAGGTGTGAAATCACCACTTCAGAACCAATGAAGAATATTATATAAATTCCCTCAAAGATTAAATGATCTTTCTATAAATGCTCACCGAGCAAGTAGAAACTGCAAACTGTAAATAATAAAGCACTGTCCTCTGGCCAGCCTAGCTAGGGCTGGGGACAGCAGCATTGAGGCCCTAGGGGAAAGCCGACACTATGTGAATACACCTCCCTCTGGCCAGCCACATAAGGGTTGTGATACCACAGTCCACCACATAAGGGTATAATTTATCCAGAAACACCCTGTCAATCCCTGGGGTGGAGTGGCCACAGTTATATCAACAAGCACATTTTAAGGAAAGGAATTTGTTTTTTGTGCCTTTTTTAGCTAAGATTCTGTTCCATATATCCTATGTGTTTTAACTTTTGAAAACTGAAGTGAAGACCTATTCTGTGTTTACAAACAGTACAACGGAGCTACCTGTCGTTCAAGAGTAATACTATGTACTTACTAAGAAAGGGGTTTCTGGGAACACAGCTACTAGCTATGTACTAGAAAAGGGTCTGGGATACAGAGTTGGTACCTTCACAAAATGGTCCAGTAGTACAGAGCTGGTACCTTCTCTAAAGAGTCTTGGGGCACAGAGCTAGTACCTTCTTCAAGGTATCTAGGGGCCATAGAGCAGGTTACCTCCCCCAAAGCATGGTGGTGCATCAATATGGTACATTCTCCAAAGGATCTGGGGCAAAGAGCTGATATCTACCCCCAATGAGTCTGGGGGCACAGAGGCAGTACCTTCCTTGAATTGTCTAGAGACACAGGCCTGGTTATTTCATTCAAGGGTATGAACACAGAGTTGGTCCTTTCCTATAAGGATCTGGTGCACAAAGCCAGTATCTTCCCCAGTGGATCCAGGGACACAGAGTTGGTACCTTTCTCAATGGTTCTGGGGGGCACAGAGGTGGTAATGTCCTCAAAGGGCCTGGAACACAAAGTTTGTACCTTCTTCAAAGGGCTTGGGACAGACCTTAGAAACATATAAAATGTTGTCATAAAAGACCATTAGTTCATCCAGTCTGCTCTGTTTTATTCTATCTGGTACCATTTCCAAAGATTCTGAAAGAACGTTCCTCAAAGAGTTAGGGGGCATAGAGCTGGTCCCTTCTTCAAAGGGTCTGGTGGCACAGAGTTGGTACCCTCCCAAAAAAATCTAGGAGCACAAAGTTAGTACCTTCCTCAAAGAATCTGAGGGACAGAGCTAGTATCTTTGTCAAAGGGCCTGGGAACAGATCTAGTACTTTCCTCAAAGGTTTTGGGGACACAGATCTAGCACTTTGCCCAAACAGTATGGGCGCACAAAACTGGTACCTCCCCAAATGTTTTGGAGCACAGAGCTGGTAACCTCCTCAACTGGTCTTGGGACATAGAGATGGTACCCTCTTAAAAAGGGTCTGGAGATATGGAGATGGCACCTTCCACTAAAGGTCTTGGGGGCACAGAGTTGATACCTTCTCCAAAGGGTCTGGGTCACACAGCTGGTAGTCTCCTCAAGGGGTCTGAGGGCACAATGCTATTACCTTTCCAAATGGGCCTGGGGTCACAGATCTGGTGCTTGGGTCTGAGATTGCAGAAATAATGGAACCTTTCCTAGTGCGTCAGCAGGTACTTTGCTGGCATTTGAAATATATGCAGGGGTGGAGGGTGTTTACGGGGTTCTTTCTACACTTACGATGTCTCTAAATGTGGCAAATCTGGCCAATCAGAAATACATTACTGTGCAATATTATCAAGCTTTGAGCTTTGTCTGCCACTAAAGTAACAGAAAGCAAGTTTGGTGATTATCATTAGGGCGTGATGTCATACCTATGTGTTAAAGCATTGCTCAAGTATGGAAGTTGCAGCTGTTATTTACTTCCATCCAATAAACACCATTCAAGAAACAAACCCTTAAGCATTATATACAGCTAATCTGCAGTAGCCAAGGGTTCTGAATAAATGACCACGTTGGGAATCTGTAAAGGACATACATAAATAAACAGCAATCTTTAACCTCTAAACATCTTTCAAGGGCCATCATCCACCCGAAGCAGAGCTGTGCAAGAATTTTTCCCACCAGAAAAATCTGTAACATTTATAATTTGGGGGAATATACAGAAAATTCTGTTTGTTTCTGTAACCCTGGTGCCGTTATACCAAGGGCCACTACCCCTGCCTGCTTCCCTAATTGCAGGTTGAGGAGCCTGGGTTTGGAAACATGGGGTACTGTGGTGTGCCTACCAACAATAGAACAACAATTATGGTGCCTCCACCCAGAGTAATGCTTAAGTGGGTTGCTAACCAAGTTGGTACAGCCCTCTGGGAAGCTATAACCACCCACAATCCCACCTAGTGACCTTGTGCACTTAGTTTTGCAACTGCAACACTTATCTCTCTGAATACAGTCTAATACCAGCATTAATGATATATAATCCACTTACCAGCTTATCATTTGCCCTTCAACCCCCTGTAAAAGACAGTTTCACTAACACAAACATGCACTTTCAATATGCTTTGCCAGAACTTTAGTAACTTTAGACCAGGTAATGATATGCCCACAAGCCAGGTTAACGGTAAACAATAAATCAGATTTATTAAGGGGAGGTTAACAAGGGAAGGGCAAGAATTTAGGCAAATGATTACTTTACTGTACTTAAGACAGGCTATCTTGCTTCTAATCACTTTAGACCCTAAATTTATCAATCTGGCAACTACTGGGTACCCAGAGTGGAAAACAGGCATGCCCGAGGCACTGCTGCAGGATGGTGGGCGTTGCAGCTGATGTTGGGGCCCTTGATGGAAAGAAGGATGATTAAATGGAAGCAACACATTTGGAAACCATTCACAATCTGTATCCATGGCCAGATGGCCCAGTCACTTTTAAGCACATTAAACTGGCAAATAGAATCAGATGGTACCATTAGAACAATGATAATTTGTTGCAGGGAGCTACCCTGATTTTACTCACTATACCCAGAATAATGGAAGAAGGCACTGGCGACATCAAGACCTGCTGCTTACTTGAGCTGTTGCTGGTGAATGGGGCTGACATAACTCACCTCCTCTTCACGGCCTTTCCCTGTAGGTGGCCGTAACCTGTGTTTGATTGCTGCGCAGGGGCTGAATCCCCAATGCTGGTCTCTTACCGAGATGCTGAAGAAGGCACAGGAACAGTCTGGCTGGGCCTCTGTTGGCATAGGCAAAAATGAAGAAAGTGTCACTTCTAAGTTTGAGCTTGATCTGCATGCTGGTGAACCTTCCAGCTGGGCTTCTACCAGAGAAAGTCCTTACTGTACTGGAGTGGCTCCTGCTTTGCTTCAGGAGTCCCAAGATCAATGTCTCCACACACGCAGTAGGCCACAGGCGTTTGGCTGAAGAAACAACAAACTTCTCCTTTTCCTCAGTTCTACCAGTTTCCCCTCAGTTGATTGCTGAGAAACTCCTTTTTGTCTGCTTAAATGCAATCCCAGACTACTTGGTCCATGTTTGGACCAAGTAAGAAGTCACAGGAGGCAGTTACAGGCCTCCCTCCCTACAGTTTCTCTCAGCCCAGCTGCAGGCTGTGTCCTCCTCAGTGGCTTGAGCTGAACCGACCTCTGTTAAAAACAGTCCCACAGTTAGTTCGAGAATCCTGTATTCTGGCTGGCCAAAGGAGCTGTCAATCACAGTCTGAGCACTCCTAGTGGTTAGTTTAGGTGGCAACAAGAGAGTTCACAGTTTCACCCATAATCAATTGTAATTAGGACCCCTTGAGGACCCCTTGGTTTTGATTGGTCCAAATCAGGAAGTCCAGGACCAAAGATAATGGCATCCATCAGGAAGGACTGATACTGGCATTACTGGCAGTCCAAACAATTTATTTTATTTAAACAACAGCAAGGATTTAGAAGTAAATATTTACAGATTATTGAAGGTCTCCCTCTGCTCCACTAGCGACAGCAGAGTGGAATCAATCAGAGAAGGGCCTGGCTGGTCACGATCTCCGTTGTACTTGGACCCAGCCCAGGCTATTTACACTATACCCATGGCTGGAGCTCTTAAAGAAACAGTGCAGAGGTATGGATGTGCGCACACACGCAGAGCAGCAGAAGCACAACATGGAACATGGATTTAACGTCTCCTTCTGGACATCTGCCAGGCAGTGGCCATGGGAAATACTTGAAGAAAGCCCCCCCCCAAATTTGGGGGGTTACATTTACTTTGCAGCAGAGTTCAGACATTGTATGACATAAAATCCTGCAATGTTTTTATAGTGACAAACTGCGTGTCTCTGATACAATGACATTTTTAAAGTTCAATTTGAAATGAATGTGCAAATTCAAAATTTCCATAATTTTAGAAAGGACACATTCTTCTTGGCCATAGCTGTGGGAGGAAGGGGGAGGGTTCCTGGCTGTCCACCCCCCCAACTTGCTTCCATTAAGTGTTTATAAAATATTTTTTGTAAACCAGGGCTAACTAATATAATTTCTTTGGTATAAACCAACCCCATTCCCAAATTATGGCTACGTTCCTGTTCTTAACACTCATGGGTTAATCGACCACTTTGATCCTGTGCTAAGTTTTCAAACCCATCAAGTCATCCTAAACTGGGTTACAAATTTGGCCCGGGACCACAAAGTAATTTTTGAGTACCTGGAAGAGAGTTAGGAACCACAATGCAGATGGCCAACAGGGCCATTCACCATGCATTTCAGCCCTCCCAACCCAAACCACTGGCTGCAGTGTATCTATACAGATGTGTATTATTACCCATGTGTTAAAAAGTTTGAGAGTGTCTGTAATATGTGTTAGACCTTCTAACCAGTAATTATGTTTTTTATTATACCCACAAAAGCAGAAACATTTGCAGCTTCTGTTGAACTGACAAATGATGGTACTTGATTTGTGTTAAAGAGCTGTGGCCCCATATACAGCTTCGGTGTGTCACGTCAAAACAGTTGGGATGCAAATGGCTCCCCATCGCACCACTGAACTTCTGTCATACACAAAGCTAGCACGCTGTTGCCACTGTGGGTGTCACTCAGCACTTACAAGGAGCAAAGGCTTTCATGTTCAGTGCAGTTGTCCTTTAAATGTAAATCAGCAGATCCAGATGTTAGTGAGAGTTGTCTGTGCATGGCATAGCACCAATTGGATTATGTCATGCACTGAGCCCCTGTGCCAATGACCCTACCACCACAGTCATCCACCCCCCTAAGCAGACACCTATCCAACCCTTACCTTTATGCCAATAGCTCCACTGATGATATTTCTATTTTTTTTTTCAGTGCTGTGACTATTTATATTAGCAGCAAGCCCTGTCCTCCACCGTCACTGCTGCCAGGCCTGTGTTTCATGTCACTGCCTCCTATCATGCTAGCCTGATAGATATTGTTAAGGTCTCTAGGCTAAATACCTTCCTTCCTTTCATTCATTCATTCATTCATTCATTCATTCATTCATTCATTCATCTGTAATGGTTGACTAAGAACGGCACACTGAGCTGTAACAGCTCATATCTGGGTGCATCCTTGGGGCTACAGCAGATAACATGTACATGTCTTACTGGCAGGGAATTTGGCTGGGACACCAGGGAAATTCCCTTACTCTTTGGTAGGGGGCGCTGTGGTCAGTGAGTGGATGGCCTCTCCTGAGCATTTGTCAAAGAGGATGATGTCGGTGAGGCTGAGGAGCCTTCCTCGGGAGAGCTAGAGACCAATACTTCTGCTAATTCTGTGGATATTACTGCTATGGATACCTCTGTATTGGAAGTGAAGAGTGCTGCTGTACAGGAGAGGAATAGAGCTGTTTTGGAGATTGTAGAACATTCCTTCATAGGTACAGAGCTAGCTGCTGCTACTGTGGTTTATCGCAATGTGCCCCAGGATTTGTATGTGGAACTCAGAGTCGTGGAACGAAGGTTTTTTTTTTTTACTTTCTTTTATTATCCCTCCTAACCTGCCTTCATTGTTCCACTCCTTCAGGCCACTCATACCACCCATGCCCCAGATGCAGAGTCTGCCCCTAGAGTGCCCCGGCAACTCCTACCTTCCTCCACCTCAACGGAGCGCCTGTACAGCGGGGTCTGCCCCGTGGATCTGTGGCTGGATGGCTTGGAGCAGTCATCATCTAGGACCGCCAAGGGTTGTTTTCCACTTTTCTTGTGGTCCCCTTCCATCTCCCTGAGGACGCTGGCTCGGGCAGATTACGTGCTTATGCACTATGCCTGCCATGTGCCTAACAGCATCCTCCCTTCCCCTCCCCAACTCCAGTGCCCTAGGAGCCACCAATAACCCAAAAGTCAGTGCTCCCACCGACCCTCAAGGACGTCGGGTGCATGAAGCACCCTGGTAACCCCCCCCAAAGGAGAATAGTGTCCATTGTGTTTCTCAGTCCTTCTTCCCCCTGCTGACCCCCAATGACCTGAGTCCGTGCTCAAACCTGGGTCATGGAATGAAGGTTTGAGGAACAGAAGAACATGTTGCACACTGCTATCCAGAAAGAGGAAGGTGCCTGCAAAACTCATGTGTCGCAGCATGTATTTGGAGTTCAAGCCACTGGATTACCTATTGCTGAGCCTATTGTTCATCTGGATATCATGGCTGCTTTACTGAGCACAAAAGGTACTTTTTCTGGTTCAGGGATTAATGGTCTTACTTCATCCCCAGTTGTTGCTGCATGTGTACCGCCTGCTACAGATGTGGTTAGCTGGACTGGTACTACTGCGGTGAGTAATGGCGCTACTGGGAAGGGGAATCCTGATGACTTACAGAATATTGTTTCTGGCAGTGGCGTTGGCTCTCTTGTAGACCAAGGGGAGCTGGTGGGGAGTGTTCCCTCACTTACAGAGGCTGCTGCTGGGATGGGAAACTGTGCCTCTGATGGTACAGTAAGTACTTGGACAACAGATGGTACTGCACATTCTGAGACTGCTAGGTTGGCTTCAATGCAGCTTGGTGTGGTGGACACTGACCCCAATGACTTGCTCAATCCAACTCCAGCTTGGGTCTCTGTGGCGCTGCTGGACATGGGTTGGACCCATACAGCAAATGATAATGTCTAGCAGGCAAATTACCCAGGTACTGCTACTGAAGATGCTGCACAACCTCTTGCAGCTTTGGTGCTTATGGACGCACAGGTTTTGCAGGCCAAGGGGATGACCACTCCAGTCCAACCTGGTCAGGGTGTACAGGGTACTGGTTCTCTTAGGTCACCGAGGGTGCCCCCTAAGGGATAGGATTTGCTACAAGATATTCAGAGTCTGGAAAAGGATGGTGGGGTGTGACAGGGTGGAATAAGACCCTGTCCTAGCTGTTATGGACAGTTTGAATGCAGGGATCTGTTCTATTCTCTCCTTTCCTGTCCCTTGTCTGTCTGGTTGCGCAACCACATATTCCTGTGAGACCTAGGACTTGATCATCCCAACAGTCTCGCAGTTCTCTGCCTCTCACTATCTCTCAGTCTTCCCTTGCTGTTCTGTCTTTTTCCTCCCTTGCATATCTGCTGGTGTAAAAAAAATATGCAAATCATTATGTGGCAATGTAACTGATACTGGGATCCCTTTGTTTAGGAATTAAATAGTGTTAATTTTTGAATTGTATATAATTATAGTTTGAGATGATCAAGTTTATTTTTTTGATGTCACTGCTGGTACAAATAAATAGCCCATCTCTTCAAGCTGTGTAACAGGGTGTGCTTTGAAACAACTGAGAAGCTGCATGGGATATACTGTATTGGACTAGATATCTGCAACAAATCTCTCTTACCGGATTGGTATTGGAAGTGAAGAGTGCTGCTGTACATTATGTGGCAATGTAACCGATACTGGGATCCCTTTGTTTAGGAATTAGTGTTAATTTTTGAAATGTATATAATTATAGTTTTAGATGATTAAGTTTTTTTTTTTATGTTACTGCTGGTACAAATAGTAGTGCGTAAGCACGTAACCTGCCCAAGCCGGCGTCCTCAGGGGGATGGAAGGGGACCACAAGAAAAATGGAAAACATCTGAGGGAAGTTTTCCTTACTTTACAGTCTTACATTGGTATTGCTTTGAGTTTAATTATTTTCATTTTTAAATCAGAAAGGGGGTTTTCAAAACTGCTTATCTTGTGAGCAACTTCAGAAGGGTTGAACTAACTGCATATTTGATTTTCCTTTGTGGGTAACTGGACTGTCTACTAGTATTCTGTGACAGTTTGCATCAAATTACTTTTAAATAGTTGACAAATCAGTTACTGGAGGTTAGCTGAATTACTATAAAGGGCAGTACTCACCAGGGTGGTGAAGCAGTGGTGTATTTGATTGTTTCTAACAGTCACCAGTGGTTGTGGACTACCCATCCCCCATTCCCCACCCCCACCCCCAAGCATGACATTTCCTTCATAGCCAAGGTTCTGACATCACTTTCTCAACAGGTCTTGGGGCAGAACTGTCATATTCTTAATAACCCAGCACAGTGCATAAAGAGTAAGTACACACCACAAAGGAAGGAAAAATATATATATTTATATATATTACATATTGTATATTATAAGGGAGAGGGACATGTGAGGAGTGGCGCAATGCACTGGCTGTGGGGCAGCAGTTTTCCGGGAGACATTCTGGAAACTGCGTTGCTGTCCTATCTGCAGGCAACTGTCAGCTCTGAGGGAGGAGGTTGCCCACCTCCAGGCTGAACTGGCAAGGACTAAGGAGGCCCTCCCACCCAAAGAGCACCACTGCCACAGAGGCTGCCAAGTATGAAAAGCAGTTGGACCACAGTGGGTTCTGGGAGGGTGTGGGTGGTGGAACAGAGGTGAAGCCTCCTAGTTGTACCGCTACACAAACCATATGCCAGTCTGGCAGAACAAGGTTCCTCTATGATGGCACCCTCAGTGGAGACCAAAAAGAATGCTGAGGACACCTACAAGGGGGACCCACAGAAGGGTGGCAAGGGACACCACAGGGGAAGGAAACAGCTTCTGATAGGGGACTCAATTGTTAGAGGGGTAGACCTGGGGAAGGGAGAGGAGAGGGAAGTAAGGTGCCTGCCTGGTGCCATGGCTTGGAGGGACAAGAAGCGAATCCTCAGGATTGCAGAAGCAGCATCACAGGAGAGGGACCTAGATATCATTGTCCACCTTGGGCCAAATGACCTAGCTAGGCATGGGATCAGTGCAGTGCAGGATGAAATTGTGGAATTGGGGAGGGGCCTCAGACAGGTAGCAAGCACGGTTACCTTCTCAGAGGTGCTGCCAGTCCATGGCAGGGGTGAGGCTAGGGTACTACACACCATGCAGTTTAATGAATGGCTGCAAAACTGGTGCAGAGCACAGGGCTTTGGCTTCATTGGGGACTGGAGGGTACACCTGGAGAGATGAAGGCCTATACTGGCACAATGGTCTGCATCTGTCCATGAAAGGAACCAAGATCCTAAGTGACAGGTTTAAATGCTTCCTTGGCAAGCTTTTAAGCTAGCCATGGGGGGAGGTGCTAATAAGAGGCAGGAAATGTCAAGCCTCCTCCCACAAAACATGATGGGTAGTAAGGTAAACACTGAAGTACAGAGCAGGCATGGGGGAAAAAAGGATAAAGCCAACATTAAATGGAGGGCAATGAGTACCAATGCCCGTAGTCTGGGAAACAAGCTTCCTGAGCTAGTAGCCTTGATGGAAGATGAAAAATTGGATATTGTGGCAGTCACAGAAACATGGTACATGGGGACCCATGACTGGGATGTCAACATACCAGGGTACATCAGAAGGGACAGGGAGGGGAAAAGAGGAGGTGGGTAGCTCTATACATAAGGGAAGGGATCAAAGCTACAGAACTAAAAAGTAAAGGGGAGGACAGAGGCACTCTGGGTCACCCTGGAGATGGGGAATGGCATCACAATCACTGGGGGGTTGTATACAGACCCCATCTCAAGGGGAGGCAGGACAAGAAAATGATAGAGGACATTCTCAAAATGGCTGAAAAAGGGGAGATACTGTTGATGGGGAACCTGAATAAGCCAGGTGTAAACTGGATGACATGTACTGCAGCCACATCCAAGAGCAGGGTCATTCTCGATGCCCTGCAGGGGGCAGACCTTAGACAGCTAGTGTTGGAACCCACTCAGAAGGGAGCAATACTAAACCTGGTACTCTCAAATGGAGAGAGGATCACAAATTTAGAAGTCAGAAGACATCTGGGAACAAGCGACCACTGCACAGTGTGCTTCACAATAAGCACAACCATGGAGACAAGCCATACAAAAACAAGCATACTGGACTTTAGAAGGGCTGACTTTGGCAAAATGGGTGAATACCTGAGGAATACACTAGCAAATGGCCAAAAAGGAGGGGTGGAAGAACAATGCAGAAAATTCAAAGCTGCCATCATAGAGGCAACAAGCCTTTGTGTGAAACAGATAATGAAAACAAAGCGGAGTAAAAAACCACTATGGTTCTCAAAAGAGGTGACAGGGAAGGTTAAGGAGAAAAAGGCTGCATTCAAAAAGTATAAGGCATCACAGAAGGAGCACGACAGGGAACTGTATCAATTAAAGCAGAAAGAAGTGGGGAAGACAGTCAGAATAGCAAAAGCCTAAACTGAGGAAAAAATAGCCAGTTCAGTTAAGAAGCGGGATAAAACCTTTTATAGGTACATTAGGGAGCATAGAAAGGTTAAGGGAGGAATAGTGAAGATTAATAAGGGAGAGGGGAGGTGGGCAGAGTGAGACAGTGAAAAGGCAGAGATACTGAATGAATACTTTTGCTCAGTATTCACAAATAAAGATGAGGAGGAGTTACCTAAACCAGACAATAGAAGCACTCTGGGTAGGGGGGTTGACACCAGTCCATTTACAGAAGAAAGAGTCCTGAAAGAACTTCTAAAACTCAAGGGGGACAAAGCAATGGGGCCTGATGGGATTCACCCCAGAATCCTAAAAGAACTAAGGGAGAACCTAGTGACACCACTGACCACACTTTTTAACAAATCATGGGAGGATGGGGTGGTACCTGAGGACTGGAGGAGGGCAGATGCGATTCCCATTCACAAAAGTGGGAGCAAGGCAGAAGCAGGAAATTACAGACCTGTAAGTTTGACCTCAGTGGTAGGGAAAATTATGGAATCACTTCTGAAAGAAAGAACTGTTGAGTACCTAGAGGCCAGCGGGGCAGAGGACCCAAAGCAGTATGGATTTACAGCAGGAAGGTCATGTCAGATGAATCTAATAGATTTCTTTGACTGGGTGACCAAAGTAATAGACCAGGGAGGGGCTGTGGATATAGCCTACCTACATGTAGACTTTAGTAAGGCATTTGACACAGTCCCGCACAAAAGATTAATAATCAAGTTAGCCAGCCTGGGACTGGGTCCCAGGGTGGTAGCCTGGGTTGCAAACTGGCTGCACAACAGGACACAGAAGGTAATAGTGAGTGGAACACATTTTGAAGAAAGGGGGGTCACTAGTGGAGTACCTCAGGGCTCAGTACTGGGTCCAGTCCTCTTTAACATCTTTATAGGTGACACTGCAGAGTGTCTGGAGGGAAAGGTATGCCTCTTTGCAGATGATACAAAGATCTGTAACAGAGTTGATACACAAGGGGGGATAGAAAGGACGAGAAGGGACTTGACAAGGTTGGAGGAATGGTCAGACATATGGCAACTTAGATTCAATGCAAAGAAGTGCAAAGTAATGCACCTGGGAAACAAAAACCCAGGAGAAGAGTACACAATAGCAGGGGAGGTACTAACAACAACAAAAATGGAACAGGACTTGGGGGTAGTCATATCAGATGATCTAAAGGTTGGTAAGCAATGTGAGAAGTCAGTAAGGAGAGCCAGGGGGATACTGGGATGCATAGGAAGGGGCATCACAAGTAGAAAAAGGGAAGTGGTTATCCCTCTGTACAGGTAGTTGGTGAGACCCCATCTGGAGTACTGTGTGCAGTTTTGGAGACCTCATCTATGCAAGGATATAGACAGGATGGAAGCAGTCCAGAGGAGGGCAACTAAAATGGTGCAGGGTCTGCATCAGAAACCATATGAAGAGAGACTGAGAGAGCTTAATATGTATACCCTTGATGAAAGGAGGGACAGGGGGACATGATAGAAATGTTTAAGTACCTCAAGGGAATCAACAAAGTCCAGGAGGGTAGCATCTTTCAGAAAAAGAGATGTGTAAGAACATGGGGACACAATTGAAAGATAGAGTGGGGACGGCTCAGGGGTAATGTGAGGAATTTTTTTTCACAGAGAGAGTGGTGGATGCATGGAACTGCCTTCCTGGGGAGGTTGTTGGGGCTAAACCAGTGGGGGAATTCAAACATGCATGGGACAGACACAAGGCAATTGTAGTGGGGGGTGGCAGGAAGTAGGCTGTTGGTTAACTAGAATCTGCAGCTTATCCAGTAGGTAGGGAAATGGGCAGACTGGGTGGGCCAAGTGGTCCTTATCTGCCGTCAAAGTCTATGTTTCTATGTTTCTATAGTTTTAATGAATTTTACAGCTGCTCTTGGTTTTTCCTATGCTTCCTGACCTGTGCCTCAACGAACCCCCCAATTGTGCCCAGACCTGGTGGTTGGCTCTGCTGTTATGGCGACGGTCGCACACTACGTGCTCTCTTCCCTTGTGGAGTAAGGGAGAGAAGCAGGGAGGCAATGCTAGTTTCATTTTTTTTTTTTTTATAAAAGGCAAGCCACTGTTGCCTACAGTGCTTGTTTCCTTACCAGAAGTACTTTTCGTGTCCTGCCAGCATGCAGTTTTCACTCCACTGTCTCTCTGCTTGGTTTTCAGAGGAGTAAGGCCCACTTGCAGTGGAAGCCGGAGGAGCACCCCCTGTGGTGGAGCTGGACCAGAGCTGGGGGCAGAGGCCTCTCGGAAGGGTATCATCAGTGAGGGGCAGCCTGCGTCAAAGAAGCGAAAGCCTCTCTCACTTTTAATTTTAACTCCTGACTTCATATTTTACTCAGGGGACGAGTATGAGTATGATTAAGAATACTAATGAATGAATAAATGAGTGAATTCCAGTACGAGAACTGCTAAGGACTGAGGGTTAAGATATGAGGAAGAGGAAAATTTTAAACAACCCATCAACCCATTAATCAGCTGAATCCACCGGATCCACTGAATTTACTAGATAATGCTATAACTCTAAATTTTGAAGGGGAGTTGTCTCCTTTTTATCCATATTTATAAGCTCACCATAAAAAGTTGTAGCCACCCTTTTTATTTTATTTTTTTTTTTCAATTTTCTACTGTGTTTTTAATTTTTTAGTGTGTTTTCTGATGCTTGGGTTGTGATTTAATGCTAACGCAATGTTTTAGCTAAATAAGGATCAACAGATTTGCAGCACTGTCTTAAGATTAGTTTGAGAGTTTTGTGGGAGAATGTATTTTATATAGGTTGATGCTCATTTATTTTCTTTTACAAAAATATATAGAAGATATATATAAAAGGGGAAATTTTAAACTTGGAGCCAATCCTGGAGCGTGGGTCATGTGACCAGAATCCTCCTCTTAAATGCCTGTGTATTTATGTCAGATGCCAGAGGCTGAAGCCATAGCTGAGAAGCAGGCATTGAAGAGCAGGCAGAGGCAATTGTTGGGTAATACCGTCTTGGTTAATCTTTTTATGCCCCTTTTCACTCGCTGTTATAAAAGAGCGGACAGGCTTGGATAGTCTTTCTGGTAAATACGGCTATGGCTCTCAGAAAGTTGTAAACAGGAGATCAGAGGCCTTAAAAAAAGGAAAGCCAAGACACTCTGTAATCCCTGGATTAAAACCAAGCTCCTATCTCAACTGAAACAAAGGAACCACCTTTGGGCAGTGGTCAAATCCACCGGCACACTGCCCGACCTTCAAAAATACAGACAGGCCCGTAATGCCTGTACCAAGGCCATCCGACTCAAAAAAAGCTCCTTCTATAAGAATGCACTAACCAACTCCTGGGGTAACGGACATGCTTTTTGGGATAACATTAAAGGAATCACAGGGATACAACCAGAAAACCCTCCTGCCCTGCTGAAAGTTAATGGGACCACGACTCTGGACCCCCTGGTCATTGCCAATACCTTTAACTCTGCCTTTACTGACCTTAGTGCTGTTCTCCCCCCTGACTTCTTTGAAGTAGATAACTGCTCCTCTAACATCCATCCTGCTCAGGCTGTTACCCCCATTTCTTCTTTCGGGAAATCTCATTGAACGCCGCACGCCACTACATCACTACTGCTATCTCCAAATCCAGAACTAGTGGCGACTCTTGACCTGAAGATTCTGTTGCTAACTCTTGAGAAAGTTCTTCTACCCTTAACCAGCACTATGAATCTCTCTCTCTCTCCACACCAGTCAATTCCCGGACCTTTGGAAAATTGCCTCAGTCATCCCTGTCCACAAAAGCGGTGACAAGTCTAGCCATGCAAACTATCGCCCAATCTCAATTCTGCCTCCCCTCCCCTCTCCAAGGCACTTGAATGAATCGTAGCTGACCAACTAACTGACCAGCTGGACAAATACAACTTACTGTGCACTCAACAGCACAGTTTCAGAAAGGGGTCACAGCACCTCCTCTGCTCTGCTTGAATTCACTGGGGCAGTACATAAATTCCTTGATAAGGGCATACTTACCAGGGCGGTTTTCATAGACGTCTCCAAGGCATTTGAAACTGTCCACCACCAGCTGCTGGTTGACCAACTTTGGAACATTGGTCTCTCCCTTGACATGGCCTCTTGGTTCAAAAGCTACCTTGAAAACCGCTCACAAAAAGTGAAAATCACCAATGCCCACTATGACACCTTACCAGTTCAATCGGGTGTCCCACAAGGGTCAATCCTGGGCCTGCACCTCTTCAGTCTCTTTCTAAACTCTCTACCACAATCCTGCACCGAGAATATCATCCTATACGCAAATGACACTTTTGTTTTTTTCATCTCACAAGGACCCCATGGCCTTACAACAGAATCTCCAACTTGCCTTCAGTACTGTTGAGTCATGGTTTTCTAGGTATAAACTTGTCCTTAACCACAAAAAGATTAAGTCCATGCTATTCTGCAACTCCCACAATAGGCACAAACTTCACCCCTTGACTATCATTATATCGCATGGGAATACCCTGGATCAGGTCCCACACTTCAAATACCTGGGGATACTGTTGGACCCATACCTCTCTTACAGTGCCCATGTCGACTCTGTGGCAAATGCAAAAAGTTTATGTGCCCTGGGAAATCACCAGTCTTATACAAACGATGCAGTAAGGTATCTGGTGGAGCTCGCCATGTTTCCGGTACATTCAAATCCAACAACAAAATTCTGGCCTGCTCAAGCAATGAATGCTACTACACACAAAGTCTTTTTAAAGTTTATTTTTATTTTATAAAGTCCCAACGTTTCGCCTAGTATTAGGCTTCTTCTGGGGAATTTATAAACTAATATTTACTATATTTCACATTTGAAAATAATATTCAATTTTTTAATTTTCAATTTTTTAATATATTTCCATATTAGACCATGCTAGTCATAAATGACTGGGTGTACCATCTTTCTATTGTAGTTATTAAAGCAATATTAAAACCAAAATTATATTGTAACCACCTGGTTATCCTTTACATTCATTAACAATCATAAAATTCTTATACATTTTGCCCAACTAGATGCCAGCAATATAAGTGCATGAAAAATTAGTTGCCTTACTTTTTAATAATGTCAGCAAAAGCCAAACATCTGCCAAGCCGCCTTAAGAATTGTCTCCTGTATGTGTTCACTTTAAAAATAAATAACACACTTAGGTCAAGTACTACATACTCCAAATTGCACCAAACAATGCTACTTTATCATTTATAGTTTAAGTTCTCAATATTCACCTTTTTATTTATTCTACTTTTGATTTCAGATATTTTTCTTCAACCATTTAACTAATAAATAAATAAAAGGGGACAGAAAGAGGAAAAGAAAAAGTTATAATAAAGAACATCAATTGTTAATTTAAGTGCTTCTTTAAAGTTATTTGCACACATTATGCAGTATTTCTAATATGTTCATACACTCGATTTTAAATATTCACCTTTTTATATATGGTACTTTGCTTTTTAACATGTTTTCTTCATGCCTCATGTCTATTAGGCAATGTGCACCAGGGAAAGCTGGGGTTGGGGGGGTGAGAACAAAAAAGCAATTACTTTTTTATTTACCTACATAAGTGTTAAATCATGTGTTCATAAACCAACCCATTTTTTTTATATTTCAATCCACCTCTACTCAAGTTCCTTAAATGCTTAGTAATTAATGTAATGATGTTCTTTCATTTCCTTTGAAGTTCAGATTTAACTTATTTAAACCATGTGTACACAAAACAAACCTAAATCAGTTCTCAAGTGCCATGTGCTGCTGGCATCTGATGCAGTTACATGCAAAGCTTCATTTGTTTCCCCTAATTTTCCTTTTCAGCTTATCAGATAAACATTCTCCTCAAAATGTTACTAAATAATACAATTCACTTCATAGTCTAAAACTTTTAATTCGCTGATTTAATAATCCTTTTGCTGTTAACTTGATAAATTCTATGACCAAGTGCATTTCTAAGTATAAGTATTACAGAAAAAAATCTCTGACTTACTCAATGGAGTTCTGAAGGCAGACTGGCAGCACTGGCTGCTTGGCCGACTAGGCCTCTTTATGTCAGGGAGAGAAGTCACATGACACCAAAGCTTGTGTCATCATTCCTTGCCAAAGCAAGGTGCTTGTCATAGTGACCAGTGACTCTTCTCCCTGACATATTTCAGCACTGCAAGGATAATTAACTCTGCTGGAAAGTCTTTTAAAGGGATATGCCCAGTTTTTAAATGTATACTGACTCTTTATGGAAGTGACTGAATGAATCACTCCATCCACTGTTCACAGAAAAATATATATACAGTATATGGCAAAGGCAGTGAACACCAGAATTGGTCTCCTCTACAGACACAGACAACATCTCACCCCAGAAGCCTTGAAGATGGCCATACAGAGTTCCGTGGTATCGATTATTGACTATGGTCTCATCATTTATGGCTCTTCCACTGCGACTACCCTCAGACGCATCTCAACCGCCCTCAATAAGTCTTGTTGGCTCATCTCTGGTGCACACCATCTCACCCACACCTGCGATCTGTACTCTAAAACTGGTTGGCTACAGCTCTCAAATTGCATTAAGTACCTGACCTGCACAATGGCCAAGAAAATCAGCCGTGGCCTTGCACCTCTGGGGGTCACTGCCCTGCTACAAAATAACAGGACTTGCATACAGGCCACCAGGGGGTCAAAATCTCAACTCCAGCAAGTTCCCCACTGTCACACCTCCCAAGGTCAATGTTCTTTCACTTACAAAGCTCCCCTTTGGCTGAACAGCCTAAACCCTGCCATCTCTACTGCACCTACACATGGCACTTTTAAGTCTAGACTACGGTCGCACCTTACTGCCTCTAGCTCCTGTGACTGCCCCCCACGACTGTAGCTGACTTGTCCCTGGGGTCTCCTCTGCCTCTCTCGACTCCCATCTGGTGCACCATTTCCCCTCTGATGCTCTTATTTCATTGACATCCCAACTTCAGCTGCCTTCCACTCCCCCTCTCTTCCCACCCCCCCTTGTCACCAGCACTTATGCCCTGTTGAGTTTGACAACCGCCTATGGCTGCATAGTTGTTTGTCCTCCTATACCCCTCCCTTCTCTGTCTTCTTTATCCTCTGTTTCCTTTTAGCTAACCACGCACTCGCTGCAAGTTATCTGATCTCATCTGAATATCTAGTACCAGGCCTTAAAATGTTATTTTGTCTATCTTATAACTATAGTGCCATATTGTTGACTACTGTTGTAATCTTTCCTACCACTGTATGTCTATTTCATATGACGTGGAACCTTTGTAAAAGAGCCTTGGCTCAAAGGTATTTGTAATCCTAGACTTGAAAAAATAAAATAAATAAATAAAGTATAGCAGTTGTATGTTCGCCACACTATCTGCACTGCAATGCTCACTGGGGCACCCCAGGGCTGAGCTGCTTCTCTTTCATATTTTCCCCAAAATAAGCACGCATCACTGGTGGATGTGTCTGGCAGAGAGGTCTTGGACTTCGGATAATACCGTGTGGATAGTTACTGCATGGCAGAAGGAAGACTTTTAATTTTTTCTCTACTTTGCTGCTTTGCTGCTCATTTTGTGCTTTGGTTCCCCAGAGAAAAGTGAGTATTTGAAAGTGCCTAGTGCTCTATTAATATCCATTAGTATCTTTACTCGTATCTCACTAAAAAGTTAAAATAGGGTATAAAATACATAACAGCTCTGAAAGTATGATCAGATATATGTTTTTTTCTTCAAGCTTGTAAGTTAGCAACAAGATCATATTTGACCTAGATAAAATATAATATTAAGCATAGCTGTTTTTTTTATTAATTACAGTGCCTTCTACAGCTAACTTGAGGGCCAAACCACAGAATATTTGTGGGGCACACAAGCCTGCATGGAAAAATCTCACAAACCTTAAAACTCTGGTGCCGATAGTCAGCTATAAAGAAAGAAGAACAATTACAGCTGCCTATAACTAGATCGCAGCTGCATGTGAGCAACCCGGAGAGAGGAGACAAATGGCTGTGCTGAAACTCACTGACCAGGCAGCAGTTCGAATCCCCAGGGAGATCGTGAAGGCGCTGGAAGCGCTGCCTCCCACCGTGGATCGTTTCTACAGGACCCCCACACCCAGAGAATCGGAGGTCGCGAGGACCGAGACCCTCCCAAGGAATCTGTTCCTCACATTTTAGACACAACGGGGCTGACCCGCGCCCCTCGGCAAGCCAGGTACTTTCTTCATCAGGCGCCAGGCTATTGTGCCTGGGAGGACTGCATCTCTTCATGACTACTGTCTTCCTCCGTAGTGAGGACAAAGGACTTGGACTAATTTGGCGCCTTTTTTAAAAACATCGGCATAGTAGTGGAGATAGTTTATTGATTCTTTCATTTTGCCTCCCAAGCCTACCTTTTTACTATATTTTGACTGTTACCTTAATTGCCTACCTGTACAGCCCCTGGTGATTAGCGTATATTGACTGTTACCTTAAGAGAAAAGAAAAAAAAAATATATATATAAAAGGTAAAAAGTTAATTAATGCGAACCTAAAGTTTGCCTATATGACTGTCTGCCCTTTGCTTATTCTACTGTTTTAAAGTTTTGCAGTACCTCTGCCGTCTATTACAGTAAAGCTGTGCATTCCCTGAACAGATACGATACCTATTGCAGATAACATGGTCGTGACTGGGGCAGTGTGAGTCTGGTGGCTTTCCATATCCGTTCCTGCCCCGACCTGGCCGTATCCTTTTTTGAATATAGTGGTATGCTCTGCCTGTTGCCAGCACTACTAGGGAGTGGTCGGTCAGACAGTTGTTTTTCCAGCAGCAAATGGTTAATTTGGGCCCTAGGCAGCTTTTATTTTGCTCGTACACCCTGCGACCAATCCGCTTATGTCTGGCAGGATCCGTCCTGCAACTCGATACCAAAAACAGCTTAATCCCCTTACCTGTGCCCTACTTAAACTCACCCTCTCTCTTTTTTCTCCTCAGGCAGCAGTTCGAATCCCCAGGGAGGTCGTAAAGGCGCTGGATGTGCTGCTCTCCCACCGCAGATCATTTCTACAGGACCCCCCCCCACACCCGGAGAATCGGAGGTCGCGAGGGCCGAGACCCTCTGCAAGGAATCTGTTCCTCACATTTTGGACACAACGGGGCTGACCAGTGCCCCTCGGCAAGCCAGGTACTTTCTTCATCAGGTGCCAGGCTATTGTTCCTGGGAGGACTGTATCTCTTCATGACTACTGTCTTCCTCCGTAGTGAGGCCCCACCGGCGCGCAGCGCCCGGCTCCCCACCACCCCCACCACCGCCCTTGGTGAGCATCTGTATTTATAGGAGAAGTCACATGAGCTGCAGATCCTATCAGCTCACTTTTCCATTTGCAGATTATCACCTTTACCCACTAGAGGCCGCTCTCTCTATCCTCTTCCCTCCAACCTGTTTCTGTAAAGTTAAAGCAACAACACTAGGTGCTGCTAACCCTAGCAACCTCTTATCCCATCCTCCCTGTTCCCCTGCACTCCACAGCTCGGCAAAAACCCCTACCATGCATCCCTCTCCCCCTTGGGATACCCCGCTCATTGTAATAATTACCCTAGAATGGCCTGGGCCCATAAGGGCGATGATGCTCCTTCCAATAATGCTGTTGGCCCACCCTCTGGCCCTCTCTTGCCATAATCCCCCCCCCCCAATTTTGCAGGCCCTCTGCCCTGCACTCTACTACTGCGCGGGGGTGATATCAAACCCAACTCTGGCCCTTTCTCTCCAAACTGCGTTCTCAGTGACCCTACTACCCCCTCCTGGACTAACTCCGGGGCGCTCAGAGTGGTTCATATGAACATTGGGAGCCTGCGACGCAAGGTGGCCGACCTCGAGGCCTGGACCCAACTCTACAAGCTGGACATCTTGGCTGTGACTGAGACTTCGCTAAAGCCTGACATCCTCCCTCATGAAGTCGAACTGGCAGGATATCAAGCCATACGAAGGGACAGACCCTTAAAGAAGGGGGGGGGAGTCCTAATCTATCTAAATTCCCCCTTAAATGCCACCCTGATTGACCTACAAGTGTTAGACGAAACTCAGGCTGAGGTATTACTTCTCAAGCTTGTCCTCGGAGGTACAAAGCCCCTCTATATTGGATGTGCCTATCTCCCACCTCAATCTGCTACTCCCTCCTTGAATCCCTTACCAGTGCCATCCTTCAACTCCCCCCGGGGGAGAAAATCCTCCTAGGGGATTTTAACCTCAACTGGCTCACCCCTAACTCCTCCTGAGCAAAAAACCTCATGCTGGATGCATCCCTTACCCAGGTGATCAACATGCCAACCAGGCACAACGTGAAAACTGGCAACCATTCACTTCTTGACTGGGCACTTACCTCTAACCCCACTCGGATACTGTCTGCCGGAATAATGTCAGACTCCTTGAGTGACCACTGCCCTATCTACTGCATCTGGTCTAATAAACCTCCCAGGCCAGCTGCCAGGCTAATCGTTGCAAGAAACTACAGCAGATTTTAACCAGCAGGCCTCTGCGCTGACCTCTCAAAGGCGGAATGGGGGCCTATCGTCTCCCTTCCCACTATAGACGCAGCCCTCGAATATTTTTCCCAGACATTCCTGGGCATAGTAAACTGTCACGTCCCCTGGAAAAAACTAAGGGTTCAGGGCAAGTGCCATAAATGGCTATACCCAGAGCTAAAACACACCATGCGGCTCCTGGACAAGGCATGAGGGCTCTACAAATCTTCTGGCACAATATCTGACTGGGAGAACTACCGGGGCTTGCGCAACAAGTGTAAACAGGCCACAAAACTGGCCAAATCAAAATACCTCCGAGACCTCCAAGTGGGCGGCCTACGTGACCCTAAGAAGTTCTGGGGCCATATAAACTCCCTCCTGAAGGGTCGCACGCAGGAACAAAGTGCTATGGTCTTAGCCGGAAACACTCCTACTGATGACCCCACAAAGGTGGCTGAAGCGTTCAGTGCATCCTTTTCCTATCCCCCTGCCTGCTGTCCATCCGTGCCGGGACCTCCTCCTCTCACCCATCTTGACACAGAGCTCTCTTGACCTTTATTCCACCTGAAACTTATGGACCCCTGTACAGTGCTACCACTACTCTGCAAAATTAACCCTGAATCATCTACTGGCAATGATCAGCTAGAACCTCGCCTACTGAGGGCTGCAGCACCAGCCATTGCCTAGCCTGTAGCCCTACTCATTAACCGATCCCTTCAGGAAGGGTCAGTCCCCAGTAAATGGAAAGGTGCCACCATAGTTCCAATCCATAAAAAAGGAACCCAGGACAGGGTAGAGAATTATAGGCCCATCTCCCTCCTCTGCCCTCTGGGGAAAAATCCTTGAAAGAATAGTTTACGATCAGCTGCAAGGCCACCTGGAACAGCACCTGCTCCTCTCTAAGGTCCAGCATGGTTTTCGGAAAGATCATGGCACAGACACTGCCCTAGTCAGATTGACAGCCGACATACTCAATGCCATGGACCAGGGCACCCCTACGGGGGCACTATTCATCGACCTCTCCAAGGTCTTTGATATGGTCAGTCATAAGCTGCTCCTCTCAAAGCTTCAAAGGCTTGGCTTGGATCATCCCTCTCTCTCCTGGGCCACTAGCTACCTGACTAACAGAACTCAGACAGTATGCTGGCAAGGCGCCCACTCAAACCCCAGACCGGTGATCACTGGGATACCCCAGGGCTCCATACTAGGACCCCTGCTGTTCTCCCTGTTTGTGAACGACATAGCTGAGGTGTGTGCACCTTGCAATCTACTGCTCTATGCTGATGATACTGTAATCTATCACAGTGACCCCCAATCCTCCGTTATCGCAACTGAACTTCAGACCTGCCTGGCAAAACTCGAAACATGGTTCACTGCCAACCACCTCAAGCTAAATGAGGACAAGACAAAAGCTGTCTTCTTTGGGACCCGGCGACTGGGTAAGGACCGTAGAGGTCTTCTCCCTATAACATCAGCTCGAGGAATGCGTGTTGAGGTCACTGACCAGTTTAAGTATCTTGGGGTCACCCTTGACCAGGAGCTAACCTTCAAACCCCACATAGATGTCCTAACTAAATCTATCCACCAGAGACTGGGCTTGCTATACCTCCTCGGGAACTCCCTTTCTGGAGAAGCATGTAGAACCATTGCTAACTGCAACCTCCTCCCCTCGTTACTGTACGGTTCTCCATTATTACAGTCTCTCAGAGAGACTGAGCTAACCAACCTCTCCACCCTCTACCACCGCATTGCTCGCTTTGCAACCCACTCCTTCCCTAGACGGCATCACTGCGAAGCTCTGAAGGACCTAAACTGGCCGACACTCAAGCTTAAACTATCCTTTTCCCTGCCTGCCTTTCCTACAAACCCTCTCCACACACCATCCACCTCACCTTAGCGACCTGCTTACCCCTAAAGACCCCTCCCAACCTCCGGTCTACCTCAAGTCAACTCTGAACATACCTCGTGATCCGCAGCAATCAAGGGAAATCGCTCCTTCCAGTTCACCGCCTCATTTCTGGAACTCGCCCCCTCTTCCCTGCTTGACAAACCCTCCATCTCCTCTTTCAAGGCCGGTCTTAAAGTCTACCTCCTGGAACTGAGCCACTGCTGCTGTAACCGCTAGATAAGCTCCCTACCCCTCATGACCTAATGTGGCTATCTACGAATCCTTGGTGCCCCGTGTACCAACAAACCTATATTAACTGTATACTCCTTACAAACTGTGTTATGTTTTTCTTCTTGAATGACCCATGGACTTTTTGTTTTTCCCCCTGGGAAATGCATTTTTTCTCTGAATGATGCTACTTGCTACATGCTCTCTGTCTCTGCTTTACTGTTACACAACCTCCTGTACAAATTGTATATATATCTTTTTTGAAGCTGTATACTGTACCTTATGTACAAATTGTATATATATTTTTTGAAGCTGTATACTGTACCTTATGTAAAGTTGGTGGTGTATCCACCCCGGGTCGCCCCTGAAAAAAGGACCTTTGGTCTCAGTGGGCTTACCTGGTAAACAAAATCTAGATAAATAAATAAATAACTGAAAACTAAAGCTAAAGAAGACAACATCTGCATCCTTTACCAGAGGGAGTCCCTATAGAAAGGAGAAGAAAAAGAGATATTGTATGCAGAAGATATATATGAAACAGGATTTTTGAGACTTTTATAATAGACTAGTGGAAAATATTGGGAAGTTTACAGAATTTCTGGAAGATTGAACACTTATTGAAGAATTAACAACGAGAAAGCAAAACTGTTCTTATTAGAGGGATAAAAGGGTTCTGATAAATAAAGTTATATGTTGCTTTTCTGTATAAGTGGTAAACTGTGGTGAATATATTCACCACAGTTTACCACTTATACAGAAAAGCAATACATGTATTATTCCATTCCCAGATTTTTCCTTATTTCCACTTGCTTCTATTTCTTGTAGATCTTTGTTCTCTTCAATTTCCTTTGGGGTTCGCTAATCGCCTCTCCAGTCTGGATCCCAATCTGACCCTGAGGAATTTTATCTATGCCCCGTTCTTGCCTTTCTGACCAATTCTTTTCTATTGGCTCTTTTTCTAACTCCCCAATCTGCTGCATTAAAAGGTGATTTGTCTTTTGTGTATTAGTTTCCCCTTTTACTGGGAAAGAGGTTAGAGGAGGCAAACTTGTTCTCTGAATTCTCAGCACTTCTCTTTTCCCCACCAGACCAATCTGGTTCCCTGGGGCTAGTATGTAACTAGTGATTTTTTTCTCCTTACCACTGATATTATTACTTTTTTTCCTTACTTCAAACCTCTTCCTTTTTGTAGCGAACAACCTGACTTTGGGTTTTGACCCATTTCTGTCTTAGTCTGCCTTGTGATCATAGCTATTATTACTTAATCCTGACAACATATTTTAATATCTATGATCACAAGGCAGACTAAGACAGAAATGGGCCTTTTAGGGAATAAGTTTAATTGGATAGATATTGTCTCAGTTTACATATATTATATGGGAAAAGAAAAAGGATGGATGTGCTTGGTTACCCAGAAGATAGGGACCAGGCAGATGATACTGGATATGAAATCTGAATTAGAAAAAAATGGGGGTAAAGGCAGAAACAACTGTTATTATAAAGGAGGCCGGTAAGGAGAAAAAGAATAAGGGAATTGAGGGAAGAAATGAAATATCTAATAGGAATATGGTACCTTCCCCCTCAAGGAAAATACAGAAAAGTATAATAAATTATTTGGAGCCTATACCAAAGGAATATTCACTCTTGGATAGTGGGACCTCACAGAATAAAAAGAGGACAATTAGAGGAAGGAAAATAAGAGGGCCTGGGATAAACACTAGCATTATATTGATGAGTGATGACAGTACTGCAGTAGATCTCTGTTCTGCATCTTTTGATATAAAGAGGGGGAATAGATTCTACCCACTGGAACCAGAAGTGAAACTTAACTGACTAAATAGGAAAAAGAGAGATATTCCCCAGCACAAGGAAAATGGCTTATAGCTAATATCATGGAATATAGCAGGTCCTGGGGATAAAATGAAAGACACTGGATGGTGGAAGTTAATCTCTAAATTTTCAATAGTTTTATTACAGGAAAAATTGGTAACGAACTATAAGGTGCAACTCTTTGAGGGCTATCAAAGCTGGGGAGTGCCTGCTCAAAAATTAACTAAATATGGGAGGCCATCAAGTGGTATATGTACCCTGGTAAAAACTGGGCCCAGGTTAGAAGCCAAGTGGGTGGTAAGGAATGAGAGCCATAGTATTTGGGGACTTGAACTAACTAGAGATGGGGGTACTGTTTGCATAATATTAAATGTGTATTTTGTGCCAAAAGTTAAACTAAAGGATACTCCGACAAAAATGGAAGCCCTGCAAGAAGTTTTATTGTATATTCAAGTGCTGTACCCAGGAATTACTGTTATACTGGGGGGATTTGAATGTGAGAGTTGGAGCTCAAATTGAGGACCCCTGTAATAACTGGAATCTAGATGATGCTCTGGGAATTCCTATAAGGACATCACCAGACTTAAAAGTGAATAAACAAGGACAGGTTTTGCTAGTTGTATTAAAAACAACAAGTATGAGGATATGAAATGGCAGATGACCAGGGGGATAGAGCTGGGAAATGTACCTGTATGGAAAAGATGGGAGGAAGTGTCCTAGACTATTTTATAGTGGATGTGTACTCCTTCGATAAAGTATTTAGGATGATTGTATTAGAAATATGGAATAGTGATCACTTTCCTCTGTCTCTTAGTTTAGACCAATCTTTAACTGGTAAACTAAGAGCAGAAAATGAGGAGAATATGATAAGGGCAAATGAAAATTATGTTAGTGATTAATAAAAAAAGGATAAGATGGACTCTTCAGACTAAAATAAGGGTGCAAATTCTCATACAGGAAAACATCTTCTTGCAAGAAGAAAAAAGGGCAAGTATTAAATGGTTTGAGGCAGGTATTAAAAGGCTTGAGGAGCAAACCAGCTCCATCCAGAATTTAAGTCATTCAACCACAGAAGTTATCAATCAGTTTGGGACATGTGAAAGGCTAGTGTAAGCCAAATTGAGAAAGCCCTGTCAAAATGTAAGTAAAATCAAAAGAGTAAAAGGAATAGCTAAGTGGTATGACAGAGAATGTGAAGAAGCTAAAAGTAGAATGGTCAAACAGGGAAAAAGATTAAAATCCACAAGACTAGTACAAGATAGGTTGGCCCTTATTAATTTAAGACGAGAATACGGGGCCTTGATAAACACAAACAAAAAAAAAATATTCAACACTCTTGTGGCAGGCCCTACAAGAATCCATAGTAGAAAGGGATACCAAGTCTTTCTGGAATTTAGTAGCACATGGGATGGGCAACGTTAGGCTAAATATAGAAGCTCATATCCCCCAAGAAGTATGGACAGCGTACTTTAAAGAAGTCTACAGGACTGAACAAGAGCCAGCTGCTCACTTTGGAATTAGTATTAAGAAAAATACAGAACCTAATACATCTAAAAATAAGGTATGGTATGAATTTACACTAGAGCAGGTAGTAATGGCAATTAGGGCACAAAAAAATAACAAGGCTCCAGGTATGGATGAGCTAGAAGCAGAAATATATCACTCTGACCCAGTATGGTGGGCTGAATTACTAACCCCTATGTTTAATTATATGGTGAAGATATAAAGTATCCCATAAGCTGGTGCATAGGCCTTATTGTGCCATTACATAAGAAAGGCACAACAGAGGACCCACGTAATTATAGTATCAGCTTGAAAAAAATTTTCAAGGCTACTATTATCAAGAATGGAGCTCTGGGTAGAAGAATGTAACATAATATTGCTGTTTCAGTCTGGATTCAGACAGCAGAGGTCCACATTAGATTAATCTTTACACTTATACTCTTAGGGCCGGATATTCAAACTGCGCTATTTTGTGGCACAAGCCCTTGATTTGCACAAAATAGTTGCACAGGGGTGTGGCCGGAGCGATATTCAAAGGAGTTGCGCTATTGAGCAACTCCTTTGAATATCACCCCCCGGCCACAGCCACTGTGCATGGCGCAGTGGAACTTGCGCCACCGCAAGTGGTCAGAGTGGAGCATTTAACTTGCGGTGGCGCAAGTACCATTACGCCATGTGCAAATTTCTGATATTCAAAAGGAGACATGCAAATGGGGCCATAATTCATGCAAGGTGCAGGGGGGACCATTTGCATCTGATTATGGCCCCATTTGCATGCCATTAGCATGCAGGTGTGCCGATCACCTAGGACTTGCACCTGGCGCCCTGCCAGGCAGCAGCCATCGGGGACCGATGCCCCCTGCAGCCCGATCGCGGGCAAAAGAGTAAGAAATCCCTCCACCCCCCCCACTGGCCCGATCGGGGGCAAAAGCATTAAACTCCCCCCTCCCCCCGACTGGCCCGATCGCGTCAAAAGCTGAAATAACCTCCCCACCAGCCCGATTACGGGCAGCAAAAGTGTCCCCGAAACAAATCCCTGGTGATCCAGTGGACCAATAAGCCTGATCGCAGGCTGAAGATGTCTAAACCCCCCAACATATCCCTGGTGGTCCAGTGGACCAACAAGCCCAATCACGGGCTGGAGATGTTCAGAACACCCTTCAAGAATATCCCCTTGGTGACCTGGTCATACTTCATTAGTTATCATTCACTTTGGCCTCGCGCAGTTGGCGGATGGCGTTATCCTTACCTGCTTCAGCGAGTCGCTGCCCACCGACTGATCAGCCCAGCAGCCTATTGGTTCAGAGTAAGAGTCACGGGCATGCAGCCTATACACATAGGCAGTATCTAGATATGTGAATGAATATCTATTCATTCTCATATCTGACTGCCTTTGTACGGTATATGCTACATGCCCATTGGCTCTGCTCTGAACCAATGGGCATGCAGCCCCTACCGAAAGCAGTCAGTCGGGCGGGCAGCAGGCGTGCAGGAGGGTGGGTTGCTGCTACCCACTGGCTGACGGGGAGCGGGTGGTGGGCCCGCGGGTGGGTGGGGTGGGTGGGGCCACTAGATCACCAGGGTAATTGGACCTTGGGGTTGACTCTAATGCCCGCGATCGGGCTTCGCGTCCACTGGACCACCAGGGAAATTGCTCTTTGAGGGGTTGACTTATGCCCGCGATCGGGCTTCATGGTCCACTGACCACCAGGGAAATTGCTCTTTGAGGAGAGTGACTCTTATGCCTCGCGATCGGGCTCATGTCCACTGGACCACCAGGGATATTGCTCTTTGGGGATGAACTCCATTCTGGCCGCGATCGGGCCAGTGGGTGGGGGTTCATTTATGTTATGCCCACGTTCGGACCAGTCGGGGTTGTCATGTATGTTATGCCCGTATTCGCCAGTTGGGGATTACTTCATGCCCGCATGGGCTGCAGGTGCTCGGTCCTCATCGGGTGCTGCCTGCCAGGGCGCCAGGCACAAGTCGCCGGGGATCAGCACACCTGCATGCTAATGGCATGCAAATGGGGCCATAAGTAGATGCAAATGGCCCCCCCGTGCCTTTCAGGAATTATGGCCCCATTTGCATGTCACATTTTGAATATTGGAAATTTGCGCATGACGCAATGGAACTTGTGCCACCGCACCTTGAATGCTCCTCTCTGACCACTTGTGGTGGTGCAAGTTCCACTGCACCATGCACAGAGGCTGTGGCTGGGGGGCGATATTCAAATGAGTTGCTCAATAGCGCAACTCCATTGAATATCGCCCCGGCCACACCCCAGCGCAACTTTTTGAGCAGCACAAGGGCTTGTGCCATAGAATGGCGCAGTTTGAATATCCAGCCCATGGTTCATAAAGAAATTAACATGGAAAACTCCTATTCAAAAAATGAAGGAAAAAACTACTAGGTCATTGCAGGCAGTAGGAAAATTTGCTAACACTCGTGCACAAAATTCTTATGTAGCTCAGGTAAAATGTTATGAGGCAAAGATCTCTGTGCAGCTACTCTATGCCTCTGAAATCTGGGGAATTTTGGGCTCCACAAATGAACTAGAATCAATACAAAATCAATTTTTTAAAGCTCTTTTGGGGTTTCTAAATACACACATAGCGCAATGATTAGAGCAGAAATTGGGATATACCCCATTAAAGTAAGGATAGAAAAAAGAGAAATAAACTACTGGTATTGAATATTTACTTCTACAGTTTTAAATCGGTGTCAATACTCTTTACTGGAAGAATGTGGGGTAATGTAGGGGGAAACAGACATGTGGCTTGTTAAATTGAATACTCTTCTAAACAAGGTAAGTTGAGAAAAAGATTATGTCTTACACCCAGACAGGGGCCTTCTTTTATTTAAGAACCAGGCCGTTCAAAACCTTTTTGATGTGGCTGCCACACAATATACACCTTCAATATATGACTGTTGGGAAGACAGAATATATAAAAACATTAAGAGATCATTTTTAACAGAATAATATCTTCTTTTCTGTGATAATGTAAAACAGAGAAAGGCAATCTGTAGATTTCAGATGGAGCAAATTAATCCATGTCTGAAATATATAACAGGAAGAGTATTACCTCTCACCTCATGTTTTTGTAATGAAAATACTAAATGCGAGATCCCTCATATAATTTTCAAGTGCCCGGTATTTAGAAAATCGAGGAATAGGTGTATTGTGCCACTGCTGGAAAAGTTAGAGGGGGTAGATTTCTGGACTAAAATCATTAGTTTATTTAAGTCTATACATGAACCATTGTTTGCACTAGCAAAATTTGCACAAAATCTTTTATATTATTTATTTAGTAAATCATCTCCTTAAAGGACAAATACTAAGGGAGGGTAAAGGCTAATTATATAGAAGAACTTGAGGATGATGGATCTAATATAAATGGAAGCTGTTATGAGGTTTCTTATGAGGTGTGTTTGACTCACAGTTAACAAGGTGGCTATTTATGTATCTTATGCTTAGGGTGGGCAGTGGCTAGTCCAGACTTGGTATGAGGTCTGTTGGAAGCGATGAGATAATGTACATGATGAATGAATGTCTCTTTTTTTTTTTTTACATGTAACAAAATGTGTCTTTTATATGCATGTTTTTAATCAATAAAACTTTAAACTTGAAAACTTGAAACTCTGCTGTTATGGGGGTGAAGTGTTATTCAGGAATGAGGGTGTGAATGTATCTGATATTACTTTCCAGTTAAAGCACTATTGTAAGCTGGCCCGGTGGCACTGAGGGTTGAGGTGCTGAACACCACACCTCGCGCCATGCCGGTGACCCAGGTTTCGGAAACAGACTCGGGCTGCTGGGGGTCAGTGGGGAAGGAAAGGATCAAGCATCCAGAGAACTACTGTCCTTTCCTGGGAGGAAGGGGGGGACATGATTCCACCCTCTGGTGACCCCCAGTGGAGACTGGGGGTCAAACAGCAGTTGGGATACAGACAACAGGGGATTGGCTGTGGCGGCTCTCCTGTGGGTGTGCATGGGAGCATGCATGCACCGCGCTGGAGTGTATTGCACTGCCAAGCCAGTGGGGGGGGGGGGCTGAAAAATCCCTATCTGCTAGGAATGTGATGATGAACTCCTGGAGCCGAGGCCACACATGTCTAATGCTGGTCACAACCCCCGACTCTACCCACTGGGGACCCTTGGCCTCTCCATGGGGCCAGAAGAGTTGAGGGTCCTGATACCGATGAAGCTGTCAAGATAAGTGGTTCAGGCAGACAGTAAGGAGCTGAGGTTGTGTGAGGGAGCCTGAGAGGTGCCCCGACAAGGTAGGAGACAAAAATAGTTCAAAAAAAAAGGCAGTATTGTAACATTCCTGAATTTCTAGAAGCAATTTTGGATGACAAACATTTGTGGACTGGTGGCTGGAGATATAAGGTGACTTTAAAGCAGGTTGATGGAGAATTACAGCATTTGCCAGTTTTTTTTAAGGCCATGATCAAGGGGTAGTCTTCTATGTGGGCCAACCTAGAGCCTGTATAGGTGTAGCGGCAGAGGTCAATTAAGTAATGTTTGTGACAAGATTAAATGTGGTCTTTGTGGTATTCTTGGTCATAGCAGTATGCAGTGTGACAATCCAACGAGGTGTAATCTTTGTGAAGATTTGGGACACACCTTCTGAGCTTCCACCTGGGGCTCCCATAACAGTACAGATCCTGCTGAGAAGGCTGAGCGGGATGTTTATATTGCACTGGCACAGAAGGACCATCTCAGATAGAAAGACTCTAATCTGTGTGGTGCTCCACCAGCATGGCCTGCTGAGACTGTGGTTTGGTCTACCAGAGGCCCAGTGGTTCCTGTTGTGGGTCCTTCCCTTCCTCCTCCAGAGTGACAGGTGGAGGTCCTACTGGAACCACAACTATCTCTGTATACTGTGGAGTTTATGGTGATACCTGAGGATACCCCCCTCCCCAGGACATGGCTTCTATTTTGCTGGAGGTGCCCTCTGTTGTTTGTCCAGAGGAGCCCTCCTTGTCTGATATGCCTCCCCCTGTTACACCTGCAGGGAGCTCTTTCCAGATGTTCACCCGTTCCAAGAAATTGATTAAATCACCAGTGCTGAAATTGAAGTCAGGGGATTCAGACCAGCTCGTGTGCACAATAAATTCACCACTTTTCAGGGTAAGGAGTGAGCAGAGTCAGAAGGTGACTCTGATGCCTCCTCCATTGCTTCTTCTCCTGCTGACCCTACTATGGACATTGTTTTGGCAGGCAAGCGGAAATTCAAGAAGAGGAAGAAGAAGAAGAAATGATTGTATACTTTTCGTGTTTTAGGTTTTGGTTCTTTTTTCTCTTCCTGAACCTCATGACTAAATTACGCCTTCTTACCTGTAACATTAATAGAATTAAGATGAAGTGATTTTGTGTTTATACAGGATACCCGCTTACATACTATTCCAGATATCCAACAAGCACAGAAGAATTGGAGATGGGGCCCTTCTTTGTAGTCCGTTGGGGAGGATTTATGCATGAGGTGAGGATCTTGGTGACACATCAGAATGTAAAGATTTTTAGGGTAGTGGATATATGCCCAGGGAGGGCTTTGCTGGTGGATGTCCTTTATTCAAATGTGCCTGTACAGCTACTTAATGTATATATGCCTCAAGTTAAGGCAGAGAGGATGCAACTGCTGAGAATTATCGAGCCCTACTTATATACATCCCAGCTTATCTTATGGGGTAGTGACTATAATTGTGGGCTCACTAAATGGGACTGGGGCAGAAAGACAGGGAAAATGTTTTGTGATATAAATTTACTGCAGATGATCTTAAAGAGATTGGGTCTACAGGATGTCTAAGACCTTTCACATACTAGACCTTTACACACCTTTTATAAAGGTTCCCTGTCCTCCCACATTGATTTTTGGTTTGTGCCAGATCAGACACAGATTCAGGAGATTGGCATAGTTTCCACTGAAACATCTGACCATGCTGCTGTACAAGTGGTGATTAACCTGTTTATCCACTTGCAGATGGGGAGGGGTTACTGGTGGATGAACATCTCCTTACTACATGAGAAATCTATTAGATCAGGAATTTCAGATACGTTAGCTGAATGTCACTCTGTGCAATGTCTTTATGATGATACTATGGAGTGGTTGGAAGATACAAAACTGGATATCAAATACCTGTTGGTGCAGGAGGCCAATAGAGTAGCTAAGACCACATTATGAAGCCAGGGCCAAAACTAAATCTACCCAGAACCTCTATAACATATGACCATTCAATTTGATCAAAGGCTTTTTCGGCATCAAGCACTAGTACTGCTAGATCTTCATCTTTAGAATGGTCAATGATATTTAATGTACATCTTATGTTTGCCTTCATTAGCCTGCCTTTAATGAACCCATTTTGGTCTGGGTGGATAATAGAGGGCAATACCTCCTTTAGCCTGGTGGTGAGACCCTTTGCCAGAATTTTAGCATCTGAATTAATGAGTGAAATTGGATGATACAAGGTTGTTGACATAGGATCCTTGTCGTTTTTAAGAAAGACCATAATAAGCTCTTCCCTAAGTGAGGGTGGTATTTGTTCTGTAATATTTATATGATTGAACGGAATATATAAATGGGGCACCATAATCAGTGCTAAGTTCTTGAAAAAGTCTATGGGGAGACCATTGGGTTCTGGTGATTTGCCTGCTGATAATTTATTTAACGCTTGCTTAATTTCTTCCATCGACAATGGTTGATTGAATTTGATTTTATGTTCTTGTGATATTTTAGGTATCCTGATGTTTGAGACAAATTGTTCCATTACCGTCCCCCATCCCTCTCCCCCCACCATTTTAATTTAGATGTGTACAAATCCTGATAATAGTTCCTAAACATCTTCATTTCTTCTGGTGATTTCACCATCTCTGTGATTATCATTTATTCTATGAATATTTGTTTTTAGTTTCTGCAATCGTAACTGTCAAGCCATAATCTTCTCTTGATTTTCACTCCTTATATAATATCTAGATTTAGTATATAGTATCTGTCTTTCCACATTTTCTGAGGTAATTTTATTATATTGATCTCTTAAAGCTATCACTTCTTGCAAGATATTAGGGTCATTTGTTGTTGCGTGCATATTTTATTTTAGTTTAATTTGTTGCTCTAGTTCCATAAAGGGGCAGAGTGGGAATGAGAGGGAAGAGGGCCTCTCTCTATCCTCCTCTCTCCCTCAATATAATGATATAACTAGCCTATTAAAAGTGGATTCTTTTTTAATTTCATTGTTGATTTATGGATATGATGTGGGTAAATAAAAATAGAAGGAAAAAAATTGGGGAGGTATGGTGAGCCAAAGGCAGAACCTCTCGGAGCTAATGCCAAGGAAAAAAGGGGGGGACTGTGAAGTATTATTGTTCTTTTTGATTTGAAAGTGGTTTTGTCATTTTATTATTATTCCCCTGGAGAAACAGGGACTTGAAACCAGCTTATAATTGGATCGGGGGGTATAATAAGCAAAAAGAATTGTACAATTTAGAAGGCATATGGTGCATACAATGTATAGAGAGCATTAAGACTTCTGTTTGTTTCTGGTTAGCAATGCAGAAAAGGGTGTACCATTTAGAAACAGTTAAGAATATTGGGGGTTAGTGATTTAAGATGTTTATCTTGGAATGTTAAGGGCATTAAAGATTGGGTAAAAGAGAAAATATTTTTTAAATATGCTGATAAACATAGGATCAACTGTATTTTGTTACAGGAGACTCATCTATTACCACAAGATTTTGCCTATTATACTAAGATGTGGGGACCAGGTATGAATGCACCTTATGCTAACAACACCAGAGGGGTCTCAATTTTCTTTCATAAAAGACTGAATGTAAACATTAATAATTCAACAATTGATAAAGAGGATAGATACATTATTGTTGAGATACAACAACTGAAACAGAAGATAACCATGAGTAATATGTATGGCCCAAATGAAAACTCCCCGCAGTTTTTTGATGATCTTTTTTTAAATATTGCTCCATTTCCAACACCATATATTATGGCAAGTGATTGGAATATCATTTTAAATCCATCACTGGATAAATCTCCTGCTATTCGGGATTCCATTTCTTCCTCAGCAAAGAAAGTCATACAGTATATGGAAGATTACAATTTGGTGGATATCTGGTGATATCGCCACTCAGATGATAAGAAATTTTCTTTCTTTTCACCTGTATATCAAAATTACTCCAGATAAGATATATTTTTGATATGTAGCTCATTTTTGTCTAAGGTGGATAATGTGGATTACTATAGTATCCATATATCTGACCATGCCCCGTTAGTTTAAATTTAAACATATCAGAAAATATTAGAAACCCAGGTTTCAAATTAGATCCTATATTATTGAAAGATAAACAATATTTAGAATATATCAAAAAAACTGAAATTTATTTTAACTATAATCGCCCAGTCTGTCTCCGCTTGGTGGGATGCATTTAAGACAATGGTCCAGGAGCCCACTATATCATACACCATAAAGCAGAACAAAAGAAAGAAAAAAGAGTATCTAGGACCAAGTATAAAACCTATTTAGGACTACAAGCTAAATTCCTGTGTCTGCTCACACAGATGAGGGAAGATGGCTTGGATCTTACTGCTCAACTTATTGAAGTTAAGCAAGCCATGTTTCAGTATCAGTATGATAGGGCTAAGTCGCTCCTCCTGGAGGAGACGTTTAGGACTCAGGGTAACAGACATCATGTTAACCCCTATGACAGTAATATGGATAGACTGAAACAGAGAAAAAATGATGGAACTACAGGACCATTCTGGTCATAGGTTTTCAGATTTGGCCACCATGCAGCTGCTTGTCCAGGAACATGTTAAATGAAAATTTCAGCATCAGTGTTCCATGGCTGGGGTGATTTTCTCAGTACTGTAACTTGGATTTTCCACAGGTTTCTGAGGTGCACAAGGCTATTTTATGTGAACCTTTTAAGGAGTCTGAGATTTGAAAGGCTATAGGGTCCTTGACGACCAACATTGCCCCCGTGATTGATGGTATTCCGAATGACTTTTATATATCTTTCATAAACCAGCTTTTGCCAATGTTACTAGATGTGTTTAATGCTGTCATTCATGCAGGGCATCTAGGTGCTAGCATGCAGCAAGGTATTATGTTTTTTCTGCACAAATCAGGTGATTTGGCTGATATTAATAATTGGAGACCTTTGAGCCTTTTGACATCAGGCTACAAAATTCTGGCTATAATGCTCACAAAATGACTAGCACCTGAGCACAGGAGTTAATTTTATCAAGTCAGTCCTGTGTGATACCAGGTAGGAACATCTATAATAATTAAATGTTCATTAGGGAGATGGTGGATCAAGTAGTAGCAAGGTCCCTCAATGGCTATTTATTAGCACTAGACCAAGAGACGGCCTTCGATGCTGTTAAGCACGAGTACTTATGGGAGGTACTGCAGCATTATGGTGTTGCACCAGGGTTTCTCCAGCTCCTTTGAATTCTCTATAGTGAGGTTCAGATTCTCCCTATGGTCAATGGGCATTTGGGTATGTCAATGTATGTTCGAAATGGTGTTCGGCAGGGGTGTCCTCTGAGTCTGTCCTGTATGTTTGTGTCTGGATTACTTAATGAAGACTGTGGAATTGTGTAGGGACATTGTCCCATCAACTTTACCTTCTGGACTGCCTTTGAACAAAACCACGGCTTATGCTGATGATTGTGTTTTATTGGTAGCAGACATGGTTTCCGGGATCTGTGGCTTAACAGTTTTCGAGAATCTTAGATCCTGTATGGGTATTTCTATTAATACATGGAAAAGTAAAATATTGGTTTTAGGCAATGTGCCTCTGCTGACTGATGCTGCGGTGCCGGTAACTAGAGGTAATGTTAGGCCCCATTCGCACTACAGCACGGTTGTGCAAACCGTTTTTAAAAGTGGATTAGCACTTACTGTGCTGTAGCATTCATACTGCAACCTCCTTCCTGTGATCCGCATCAGGCAATGCATTTTACAGCATTCACACTGCGGCAGAGATCCATGCCCACTATGAACCAAATTCAGCAGCATGGAAAATCTGCTTACCGTGATGCTTTGCGCGCTTGCTTGAAGTGCATTAAAATGGATACGAGCTGGCGCGTTTGCACTCTAGGTAAATCGCTTTACTTTTAAAATGGATTTCTGGAAGCCCAGGTCTCATCAGGGTTTGAGCACACTTCCAAAATTCCGATCTAAAAGTGGGTTGTGTGCGAACGCGATCCGGGCCAGCACAGATTTGAAACGGTTCAAGCGCTGAGAACTATTTCAAATGCCCCAGTGTGAACTGGGCCTTAAACTGTAGGGATATTTTGGTTACAATAATGCTGTGCAACTGAATTGGGATACTAAAGCTGAGATTGCCAGATCCAAAGATTATGTGGTGGAAATCTTGGACTATGATGAGGAAAAAGAGGATTTTCATACTAAAGACTTTCGTTTTGACCATTTTTTGTATGTGGCACACATTTTTCCTCTGGTATAGGTTCCTGAAGGAGGGTGAGTTAAACATGGTACAAATGGTGGTTTTTCTGTTTTGTATATTTTTCTGTTCCCATGTTAGGCCGCTTTTGGGTGGGAGAGCAGATGTATGGACCACTGTTATGCAGCTTTGGAGACCTGATTTCTTTCCTCCTGGGGTAAAGGGTGTAAGGGTAATTTAGAAAATGTTTTGCCTAAGTATGTTCAGGAGTGTTAACAATGTATTAGGTTATGGAAACTGACCTTACAATTGTTCCAGGACTCATCCCGGAGACAACTGTATTATGCTGTTTTGTTGCAATGGTACCATGAAGAGTCATTTTTTTCAGTTGCTCCACAGCTGAATTGAAGTCTGCTTCTAGACGCCATGTTAGAACAGAGAATTCTGTTAAAGATGAGAGATACCATATGGTTATGTAGCCATGGAAAACTCAATGTACGAGTTAATCAGAGGCATAAAGATATGGAGGACAGATTTCGTCTCAACTAGGTTTGTGTTAATGTACCAGAAACCATGCAGCATTTGTTCTTCGATTGTCTTTTTATCCAGTCTTTTTGGCCTATGTTAGATTAATATTGGAACACTGATTGCTTTTCTGCTATGACATATGACAGTTTGGTATATGGCCAACTATTGACAGACTGGAGAAAATGGGATATGAACACAATATATGTCATTTTAGCCAGTCTGAAATAGAATATTTGGCAAATTCGCAGTGAAAGGTTTAGATGATTTAATCCTTAAACTGCAAGCTGAGTTGGATGTGATTTACCAGTATGAAATGTCTCATTTTGGGGTGCAATGGACCCTGCAATTATGGCATGATGTTGATTGAGTGGGCTGACGGGCATTTGTTTTGTTTTGGGCTTTTGTTAATCTTTGATTTCTGATTTCTGTATTAATTCACGTATTTCTGTTTTTTCACCATGGTGATTTTCTCGTATGTTCTTATTTTTGGTTCTGAATAAAAATCCCCATACTTTTCAGTATAGTAACACCAGCGGGAGCTGCAAGAAAATCTGTGGCCATTTCAGTCACTGTGTAAAATCATGTGGTATCTTGGCTGACCTCCAGAAAAAAAGCAGTTTGCCAGTACAGCAACTGAAACAAGATGTTTCAGCAAGGCAAAACTCCGTGTTTTACATGCGTGAGAGACTTCTCACACAAAAGAAGGTAGTCCATGAATATACCATGGAGCACAGCACAGCAGATGGTGGTGTGCTGAATTCATTCCAGTGGGACCTCATGGAGCATCTTACATTACTCTTGACTCCCTTTGAGGAAACAACTAGACAGAAAGAAAAGAGAATGCTACTCTAATCCAGGTTATTCCCATCATAAATTTATTGAACACGGAACTCAGGAGGCTGCGTAGAGGTTTTGACCAAAAAGGAGACAAATCTGGTGTATCCCCTATGGACCGACTGACACAGCAATTCCAAAACTGCACAAGACTTCACAATATCATGACAGACAAAAATGTTCTTCTTTCTACTCTTCTTGGACCTCAGGCTAAATTGCAGCAGCTGCCTCCTTCGGATCTCGGTGAATTCATCTTGAATACAAAAACATGCTGATTTCAGCAATTGCACAGAAAAAAGGAAGGAACTGTATTTGACAATGCAAGTGAATCACATGATGTGAATGCTGCATCTGATGATGCAACATCTATTAGTGGTGACAGCAATAATTTCCACTTCGTGCCACCATATACTCCTTCATCAATGTTGGGTAGTCCTGCACAATATCCTCTTTCATGGCCCTTCAAAAAGTCATGTCATTCTGAAAAGCACACAGATGACTCATACATTTTGGTCAGAACTCATGGAAACTGATAATTCAGATGCGTCTGTTGTGGAGCCACCTTCTTTGTCTTTGTCTGAGACTGTGGATGCCTATTTACAAGAACCACTCATTAATATTACTGATGACCCTTTTGAGTAATGGCTGGAAAAGAAAAACATCTGCCCTGCACTATCTGCCTTTGCTATTAAGCTTATTAGTTGCCCTCCCACTAGTGTTTACTGTGAACGTATATTGAGCACAGCTCACACCTGAAAATTTACAGCACCTTACCTTCCTAAAAGTCAGTCTCAACAAATTATCTTACCAGTTCAGTGAACAGTGGCAGGAACATAAAAGTGATGATGACGAACAGCTGTAACCAGTCTCTCCTGATAAGGGTGTTTCCTTGGTAGTGTTTGAAGATGATGGTGAAGATATTATTTAATGTAATGACTTATTTCTTTGAATTCAGAGGACAAAGGTCAGCAACCATAACAGAAAGATTAAGTAAAAAAAAAATCCTTTTTCTGAGATCAAAGGTGTAATTACATCATATGTATTGCTGTATGTGTTTTTCACATCCAATTTGGGAACCCAGGTGGAGTGTAATTTGTTTATTCAGCAAGTTAAAAATACAAAGCACAGGCAGTGAATTGTTGGATGTCTGGGGTGGATGGCAGGACCAAGAGGGCAACAGAAAAGAAAAATTCTTATGTACACGCATGGCCACCGTGAGTGCCGGACCCTGTGATCATTGGGTCCCGCACCATGCAGAGCCCCGCTGGTTTGATGATGGGAGGAGAAGCGATGGGGCTGGGGACTGGCAGGTGGGCTTCACGGCAGGAGTAAGTAATGATCGCAGCCAAACAGCTCTACAAAAAATAATTGACTGCAATTATTAGTTGCGGAAGCTTGTAGGATATATCCAAAAACTGCAGTGCCGGGTGGGGTGGGGGGCAAGGTCAACCACAAAAGTTACAAAATACATCTGATAAAAAATAATTGGCCAGTGAGGCAGGAGTGTGTGGATGGTTTGGGGCCCATGATGCTTGCTAAAACACCAAGGAGGCAAGCAAGACAATTACAAATAAAAAAAATAACATCTCAAGTCAAAAGAATGGGAGGGATGGCTGCAGGGCCCCATCACTTTTTCTGCTCATACTGCCTGTCTCCCATCAAAAAGCATCCGGACTCTGTGAAAGTCTACATTCTGCTGTTGTCTTTCTGCTGTTGAATTTGTTGGTCTCTCTCTGTCTCTTTTTCTGACTAATGTTTGCCACACTGCCTCCTTTCACTGCAAAGCCCCAAATGAGCTGCTTACACTGGGCTGGAATCACAAATGTTTTTGGGACTAAGTCCCACACTGCAGCTCCAGTTGTGGACCAAAATCTCCACAGCTGCAGAAATTGCTAGTCACATCTACAGCAGCTCTGCAGAGATTGCTATTCACATCCACAGTAGCTGCAGGAGATACTCATTCGTCGCACCAATGGCACTCACCTGCAGGGGGATTTCGCGGCAGCACCTCCCACAGGCTGTTATAATATTGGGCTGGTTATAAACCAGCTCAATTTTTGAGAATACCGTAGCTGTGGGAGAAATTGTGTTTCCACATGTGGCAACCCACTTGCGCTGAGTTTTTCTCACAGCTGCAGGATTTTCAAGAGTTTTGTGAATCCAGTCCACTGTTTCCTACGAATGTCATGAGGTGGCTGACACACAGGATTAGCAAGAACAACAGTCAATTTATTTTATTGCTGTCAGCTGCTTGCTGACCTTGAAAAATGACATAAAAATACAGACACACATCTTTTTTTAAAAGTTACATTTTTTTTTTAACAGAGGGAGGGAGCTAAAAGAATAATACTGATGCATTTTTTCATACTCAAATAGATGAAGAAAGGTCTACAATTCATCAGAGTAAATCTGAACCTTTTGGAAAAAAGTCTGAGTGAGAATCAGAACTGGGTCACAGAGCCAGCCCAGTGGCATTGAGGGGTGAGGCGTGGATGCCACACCTTGCGCGAAGTTGGCGACCCGAGTTCAGGAATGAGCTCTGGCACCGGGGATCGGCAGGGGAGGGAGAGGATTAAGCATCCAGTGGACTGCTCTCCTCTCCCTAGGAAGGGATCCAGGGCTTCTCCAGCACAGTAGAGACCCCAGGTGGAGACTGGATGTACTACTATCATGGAGCAACAATGAGGGAGAAGCATGGCAGGACGTCTATGGGCAGTCATGCTGATGTCATCCGCACAGCTGCACTCCTAGGAGGTAAATACAGAAATCCCCATCTGCGGGGATAGGCGAAGGCACCACAATTCATTGAGCCACACTCCAACACCAGGCAACTCTCCTCTCCAGGAAACTCCAAACAACCGGCACATTAAATTCCAAGATAAAGCTCTCTGGGCAGATAGGGTGGCCCCACCTCAGTGGGTGCGGAGCTGGGAGGTCTGCTGGGTCGGGCGGGGGTGAGGAAGAGAGTGCTTCAGATAAGAGGTAGAGCTCATGGCTGAGTGGATGGTGGAGACAGAGTTCCCCATGGGTGGAGCAGAAATAGAAAAGGTTAAAAGAACCGGTCACAGTCGACACACCCATCCCTAGAAACAGTGTAACATTTTCTTTTGACCTGTCCTTTTGTTCAAGGGTTCTGGAAGGTGTAGCTACCAGATGGAAACTTCTGTGGCCAACAAGCCTCACTTATGAAGGTTTAATGTTAGGTGATTTCCCTCTGTGAACACAGAAATACAATATAAGCACTCTAAGGCTCCATCCAGATAATTTATTTAAACTCAGGTATACAGTACTTTTATTGATTCACAGAATGACAGTTCCACTTGCATATACCACAATATTTCAGTTCTTGGAGGTTCAAATGCTAATGATTATTGAATTAATGTCTCTAAAACCACATGCTCAGGCAAAACTATATGTGGTTTACAGAAAAGAAGAGCTGTAAAGAGTGTATCTGAGCCAGCTCATTTTACAGGAGACAATTACTACCGTAGTGGAAGGAAAAAGGAATGACATTTTTAGGTAGTCCATATTATAGATGCAGTCCTCCTTTGTCTATTAAGTGAGCCGTGGTCATTAAGCTGTGGAAGTGGAGCCAGCAGAAACCAAAGCCTAATAGAAACAAGCATTTGTCAATGCCGAATGTTGTCTCGCTGGCATTGGCATTCGTAGTGCAGGAGTTAGAGATGCATAATGGGCATGGCAGTGAAGTATTGAACTGAAGCCAACCTCACCCCACCCTGAAGAGACACATTTTCAACATAGGCATTTTGGGACCTCCTCTCATGAACAGTGGCACTGTGATTTTGTTAATCTGTCCCAAAAGTTGATTTCCCACAGCGACCAAGCCATTCTGTGCCACAGGTGCGAAAACACATTTTGGGCAGGATGTGAAAAATGGCAGCTGCACTGTTCATAAGGAGATGTGAAAAAATGCCAGTGTTGAAAATCTGGCATGAAAATATTGCAAATTTGTGAAGTTACAAGGGTGCGTGAAAACTGCGCAATGCATGCTTGTAACACAGTCATTTTATGGACTTTCATCACCAGATTTTCAACATAGGCATTTTAGGACCTCTGCTCATGAACAGTGTCACTGTTATTTTCTCAAACTGTTCCAAAAACTGATTTCACACAGGATATGTAAAATGGCAGCTGTACTGTTCATAAGAAGGTGTGGAAAAATGCCAATGTTGAAAATCTGGAGTGAAAATATTGCATAATGATGAAGTTACACATGTATTGGAAACTGCACAATGCACGCTCATAAAACAGCCATTTTTGATTTTTTCACCAAATTTGCAACATAGGCTTTTTGAGAGCCCACCTCATGAACAGTGGCACTATTTTACCAAGACTGTCCTGAAAGGATTCCCGCAGTGACCGCAGAAATCACCTTTGGGACCGAATAATGCCATGACAGTGACTGAATTCATGAGGAGAGGGTCTGAATAACCTTAATGCTGAAAATATGGCTACCAAATTCCCAAAATGGGCTTCTAGATATGCACCCAAAGTTGAAAAAGCCCTATTTATGCCATTATACAGCTTACCGGCATTTCTTCAGTTCGCGGTCAGCTTTGAAGAGTGCAGACGTGTTCCCGGTCCACCGAAGATCATCGTGCTGGGCTCTGGAGGTAAGGAAGGGGTGAGGGGGTGTGGGGAGGCAGGGTGCACAGAGGGTGGTGTGGGTTGTGGGAGGGCCACCGGAGTCGACGAGGGACAGTTTTCTGCTTTGCAGGTGTAAAACAAAAAAAAAAACAATCACAGGACGTTTTTTCTTTTACAGGGGCATTTATTTGGCATGCTGGGGTGGGCTCCCAGCGTGCCTCCTGAGTGCTTGTTTTTGGAGGGATTCTGTAGCCAATGGGGGATTGGGCACCCTCGTCAGCACACAACAAATGGGGGGACATTATGCCGACAGGGAGTGGGTTCTCTCATCAGAAAATTAAACTAGGAAGGGTGGCATGATGCCAAGGGGGATTGGGCACCCCTCTTGGCACACACTGTAAATGGGAGGGGGGGTTGCATTATGCCAACGAGGAGTGGGCTCCCCCATCGGCAAATGAAGTAGGTCAGGGCACTCTGCGGTGGCATGCCGCCATGTTTTTATTGTAACTGTCACTAGGAAAGGCACACCGCTGTGTGAGAAGCTTGGTTCTCATTGCAGCAGACCTTTTCTTTGATCTGGTGGCCAGTTTATGTGTTGCTGGTGTCAGCGCCTGCAGTTGCCTTATTGGGGAATGAGGGATGCCCCTACTGGTGTGTGCCCTGCATTTGCCCACAGTGACCACACCTCCAAATCTGCTCTACTGCAATATGTTGACTGCGCAAGCATGAGCCAACATAAAAATCAATAGTGGTTTCTTTTCCACTATGAATCTGAAAAGACACACAGAGAACAAAGAACATAACAAAAAATTCAGAAGTGGTGCATTTCTCCCTCCCCCCCAATTATCCCTGATCCATATGGCCAGAGAGGTCACAATAGCCGCACATAGAGGTCCGTAGATAGCCCCAGCTATATGTCCACAGTGGCTTCTACTGAGTGTCACAGTTACAAGATATCCCCAAACCTCTCCATATTCAAGTGAATGCTACTGGTAATGCACTCCATTCATTCTATATCTGCCACTCTTGCCTACCATTGTGCCATCGAGGGGGGCTTAGGTGTCAACCAATTAAAGGTAATGCACTTGAGTGCTACCACCCATAAAATCTGGCCCAATTTTCGAATGGTACTGTGGTAGGATACCACCATCCAGACTAGATGGCTTAAAACAGTTTAAGTTGCTTAAGCTGTTTTAAGTCCATCTAGCACGGATCATGTCTGCACTATCAGCTGGTTTAAACACGGGTTCAAAAACTGTGTTAAAGCCTTGATTGGACCTAAGCTTTAACACAGTTTTTGACATGGGTTGTAATAAAGAACCATGTTACTTGCTAGTCTGGAAACATAAGCACGGTTCCGTCTCTGCTTCAGCCCCAGAAAGCATGTTCAGCAAACCCCGCTGAACGTGATAAGAGCATCAAACATGAACCCTACAGCATGGATATTTTACCTGTGCTAAAACACAGCTGAACTCAACATGGCTGCTGCAACACAGTAAGTGATAAAACGTTTTATAAAATATTAAAGTTTACCATGTTGTGGTCTGGACATGGCCTAATAGTATTGTTTGCCTGCCTTAAGTTCTATCTTTTTAGTGCAAGATGTCAAAGGGTGCTACAGCAGAAAAGATCTTCATATATAGAAATGTAGACAATGATGGCAGAAAAATACCAGCGGTCCAACCAGTTTGCCCAAGTTCCCTATAATCCCTGGAACCTACTGTTCCTCCAGGGTACTAAACCTCCCCATCATCTCTCTATTTTCCTCCCAGATCCTGTTGCCCCCGGTAACCACTATTCTCTTCATTATGTCCCAGCCCTGCTTGAATCCCCTGACTGTTTTTGCAGCCATCACCTTAGCTGATAGACTATTCAAAGGTTCCGCCACTCTTTCTGTAAAGTAATATTTCCTTACGTTCCTCCTGAACCTCCCTCCTGTTAATTTCCTTTCGTGTCCACGTGACCGCAAATTGGTATTCAGGCTAAATAGTTCCCCACAGTTCACTTTGTTAATTCCTTTAAGGAACTTGAAGATCTCTATCATATCTCACCTCTCCTCTCTCCTACTGGTCTCCAGTGAGTACATGTTTAGTGCCTCGGGGTGCTCTTCATTGGATCTGCCCTGCTGACCCCGAATAATTTTGTTACTCAGCGCTGCACTGTCTCCAACCTATCCTCATCCTTTCTGAGGTAAGGACTCCAGAACTGGGTACAGTACTCTAGGTGAGGCCTCACCAGGGATCTGTAATGGGGAAGTATTACCTTTTTTCTTCTGCTATCAGTACCCCTCCTGATACATCCCAGCATCCTGTTAACCTTGCTTTACACCTTGTTGCACTGACTCGATTGCTTTAATGAGTTGCTAATGATAACTCCCAGATCCCGTTTCTCATCTGTAGTGCTAAGTCTCTCTCCTCCCATCCAGTACTCTGTCTTGGGGTTCTTTTTCCCTAGGTGTATTGCCTTGCAGTTTTTAGCAGTGAATTGTAACTGCCAGATCTTTGACCATCCCTCTGGCTTTTGTAGGTCTCTGCATTTCCCTTATTCCCTCATCACTGTCCACCCTCCAACATAGTTTTGTGTCATCTGAGAAGAGACACAGCCTGCCCTGGATTCCATCTCCAATGTCATTAATGAACATGTTGAAGAGGACCGGACCCAGGAGCAATCCCTGTGAAACCCCACTCATAACCTCCCTCTCTTCTGATTTAACTCCATTGACCACCACCCTCTGCTGCCTCCCCTCTAGCCAGTTACCCACCCAGTTCACTATGGGTTTAGCTGCACCCAGGTCTTCCATCTTCTTGAGCAATCATTTGTGAGGTACTGAGTCAAAAGCCTTGCTGAAGTCAAAGTACAGCAGATCTAAAGCATGGCCCTTGTTTAATTCCTTTGTCACCCAGTCAAAGAAAACTATCAGGTTAGTCTGACAAGATTTTCCTGCCACAAAACTATGTTGTTTATTATCCTGGAGCCTGTTGCTCTCCAGGTAATCTGTGAGGTCCTCTTTGATAGGTGACTCAATCAGCTTCAGAGGTTAGACTGAAAGGCCTGTAGTTGCCTGGTTACTCCTTATCCCCCGCCCCCCCATGAAGGGGTACAATATCTGCCACCTTCCAATCCCTTGGAACTTCCCCAGACATAAGTGAGCTGTTGAACAGATATACCAGTGGTTCAGCAAGCTCCGCTGCTAATTCCCTGAGTATCCTCGGATGCAATCCATCTGGTCCTGGGGCCTTATCTATCTTAAGGACAGCCAGCCCTTTCAGAACCCTTTCACTAGTAAACAATGGCTGTCTCATTTCCAGGATCTCTGTTATCTGGAATATCTGTTATTAGATAGTATGAAATGGCTGCGAAAGAAATATATTTTAGGTTAAGCCAGAGTCTTTGCGGGCCCAAATTCCAGTCATTATGGAAAAATATAAAACTTAGCTGTTGTAAATGAGGGTCTGGAACATGTCTGAATTAATGTCTGTTTTGTAGATTTTCTGTTTCTGTGTATTGTATGACTTATAAAATAGCTTGCATGACTTTTTATGTTGATTGCGCACATGCGTAAGAAGCATATTGCGGCTGCTTGCCAGAAGCAGGTTGTGGAGGCATGGCACTGTTGTGGCCAGTGCCCCCACAGCCTTTAAAGGCTTGGCCCATTTTCCCCAATGGGGTGGCACGCTGCTGCTGACACTAGTTCAGCTAGTATGCCACAACCTTGAAACATTTCAGCCACTGCAATCAGGGGCCACCTTGTCATTGCAGCGTCAGCCATTCGCTGCAATGAGGGAGCGACCCATCATTGCAGGGCGGAACATTGGTACTGTAATATTGTTTGTGAACATGGCAGCGGCTTGCCACCATGTTCACAAACAATATTCGTGAGTCCCTAGGTGCCGAGGGGTGCCCAATCCTCGGGCAGCATGTGCCCCCTACAACAGTGTTTTTCCCGACGGGGTCCCAACTTCGTCAGCTTCAGTCCTCCTAGTAGAAAGTTGCCGATGGGGAGCCCACTCCCCATTGGCATTATGTCCCTCCCAGTTTGTTTTGCTGACGGGAGCCCACTCCCTGTCAGCATAATGCCCCCACGAAAACCAGTAGATTTGTAGAGAGGGATGCACATCCCCTCGGCTCTTGCGCCACCCCTTTTGTGCTGATGGGGTGCTCAATCCCCATCAGCTACAGCTGCTGCCCCCAAAACACTCCGTTGGCATGCTGGGAGCCCACCCCAGCGTGCCACATGCCCTGCTAAAAAAATGTTCCACAATGTTTTGGGTTTTTTGTAACCTGTGAAAAAGGAAACGGTCCCTCATGGTCTCCCTGCCCCCCCACAACCCACGCCCACCCACTGCGCACCTGCCTCCCCACCCTCTTACCCCATACTACTCCGAGTCTGACGTGGATGATCTTCGGTGGACCAGGAACATGTCTGCACTCTTCAAAGCCAACTGCGAACTGAGGAAATGCCAGTAAGCTGTTTAATGGTATAAATAGGATTTTTTCAACTTTGATGCATATCTCGGGCATTTTTTGGAATTTTGGCACCAAATTTTGGGACCCCTCCTCATGAATTCAGGCACTGTTATGGCGTTATTCGGTCCTGAAAGGTGGTTTCACGGTCACTGCACGGAATCACCTTTCGGGATCGATTAATGAAACGACAGTGCCAGTGTTCATGAGGTAGGGTCTCAAAAAGTGTATGTTGCAAATTTGTTAGGAAAAATCCAAAAAATGACTGTTTTACGGGCATGCGTTAGATTTTCAACATTGCCATTTTTACACACCTCCTTATGAACAGTACAGCTGTCATTTTTGACATCCTGGCCAAAATGTGTTTTCGCTCTTCCGGCGCAGAATAGCCCAGTCGCCATGGGAAATCAGTGATCGGGACACATTAAGAAAATCACAGTGACACTGTTCATGAGCAGAGATCCTAAAATGCCTATGTTGAAAATTTTGTGATGAAACTCCATAAAATGACTGTGGTACAAGCGTGCATTGTGCAGTTTCCACACGCCCTTGTAACTTCGCAAACTAGTAATATTTTCACGCCACATTTTCAACAGTGGCATTTTTTCACACCTCCTTATAAACAGTACAGCTGTCATTTTTCACATCCTGGCCAAAATGTGTTTTTGTGCTTCTGGCGCAGAATACCACAGTCGCTGTCAGAAATCAGTGTTTGGGACAGATTAGAATCGAGCGAGTGAGAGAGGGGGAGTGACCGAGCTCAACTGAGCTCTTTTGGGACTGCTGCAGATTTCTTTGTGGGCAGGAAAAGGCACCAACGCAGGCAGGAGTCCAGTACAAAATGGCTACTTGCAGCGCCGGGAGACACAGAACAAGTGAGTGAGGGAGGGGGAGTGAGTGAGCTCAACGGAGCTCTGTTGGGACTGCTGCGGATTTGTTTGTGGGCAGAAAAAGGCAGCAATGCACGCAGGGGCCCCGTGCAAAAGGGCAGCCTGCAGCGGCAGGAGAAAAAGAATGAGTGAGTGAGACAGGGGGAGTGAGTGAGCTCAACGGAGCTCTATCGTGACTGCTGCTGATTTCTTTGTGGGCAGAAAAAGGCAGCAACGCAGGCAGGAGTGCAGTACAAAAGGGCAGCCTGCAGCGCAGCCAGAAATGGAACGAGCGAGTGAGAGAGGGGCAGTGAGCGAGCTCAATGGAGCTGTGTAGGGACTGCTGCAGATTTCTTTGTGGGCAGAAAAAGGTGCTAACAGAGGCAGAAGCCCAGTACAAAAGGGCAGCCTGCAGCACCAGGAGAAACAGAATGAGCGAATGAGACGGGGGAGTGAGTGACCTCAACGGAGCTCTGTCGGGACAGCTGCGGATTTCTTTGTGGGCAGAAAAAGGTGCCAATGCAGGTAGGAGCCCAGTACAAAAGGCCAGCCTGCAGCACCGGGAGAAACAGAACGTGTGAGTGACAGAGTGCCAGTGAGCGACCTCAAAGGACCAAAGCAATCAACATTCGGCATGCTTGTTTGTTTTGTTTCCTATGTTACTTGCATATCAAGATCGTCTGCGTGTTTCTATATTTTGATTTTGCTCAGATTGCATAAATGTTTGCCTGATTTTCTGTTAATAAAATTCTCCTACTGTTCCTGCAGGGAGTGCTGCTGACTTCCTACACAGGAGCATGGAGGTCCCTGGAGTGGATGGAGAATGGAGGTGAAATGCTTGGGACAGGGGAGTTGACTTCCTCCTCTGTCTTGAAATTGCTACAGGTCCCTGAACTGATGGAAACATATAATTTTAGCTGAGAGGATGAGATTGCAGCCCAGGACAGAAGGCTGCATGCAGACGTGCATGAATGTAAGTGGGTTTTGCTAGTTATGATAGATAAGGAAGAAGTAAAGTTCATCAAAGAAAAAGTCATCTTGAGGAAGAAAAAAATGTAAACGTACCCCAGTAAGCCTGCAGCTGCTCCCTGGCAAGAAGTTTCTGTCTGCTCCAGCTGAGCTCTTCCTTCCCTCCTCCACTGAAGCTGCACAGCATTTGGGTCTCCATCATGGCCATTGTTTGGATCACGTGGATGTTACTCTTGCTTCTGGTAACCCAGAAGCCTGGTCCCCAGATCGTGCACTGCAGGGAATGGGCTGGATGTGGTGCCCGCAAACCAGCGACTGGATTTCCAACCTGAACACCCTAATGAGGACTGTCACTATAGCCAAGATGTTAGAGTGATGAGCTATGAACGAGTATGGTACATCCAGCAGATATGGGAATGATTTTCACAACTTCTACTTGCATAGTTTGTGACTCTGAGCAAGTCAATTAACCTCCTCAGTGCTCCCTGGTCACCACTGTAAATGGACCTTGTGGCCCAGTGGGCCTTACCTGGTTACCAAAGAATAAAAAACAAACACAAAAAATAACAGATAACTGCTGGAATCCTGCTCAATTGGGTGAGGCTGATGTCTCGGCCTTTCCTGCAAACATTGAGCTGACCACATAGCCATGGGCCCCTCCAGAGACTGCCTCAACAGCTTCTGCTAAATACATAATGAACATACCTATGGAGAGCTGGGAGGTCATTGAAGTATCTCACAGCCAGCAATAGTTCTCCGAGGGTGGTGCAGACAGGGGGTAAGTGCCTGTCACCTGAGTTGCCTTCTATCCTAGAGTTTTCTCATGAACAGGATGAGCATGCTGCTCTTATGGAATGGGACAGGGGGAGGTTATGGCAGAGAGATCCCAGAATGAGGGATCAACTCCTGATACTACTGCTGATACAGCAGATTTGCACACTACTCTGGTAGGAGTGGAAGCGATAGCCTGCACAGATGCTGTACCTGGACTCGGAAGCTCCACCTGTACAGGTAGCTGACCCACTAGCTGCAGCCTGAATCTGAGAACCACTTGCCCCAGTAACTATGTCTACTGATGCTACAGCTGCTCCCTGACACAGATGCTCAGGCAGGGACTACACCACCATGATCCATAGATTTGGACCCTGGCAACCCTATTGTGCCTAAACTCACCATTCTGCCACCTGGCAACCAACTGAAGAGGTGAGGTCTCAGTCCCCACTTCTTGTGACACATGTAGTCCCAGCCTGCCAGGAATCACTAGACACTTCTATCCCCCCCCCCCCAGGCCACCAGAGGATCTCACAGATGCTTTGCAGACTTCTTTTCCAGACCCTCAGTACTCTCAGAACCCACCAAATATAGGGATGTGGTTCAGGTGAAGTATAGGAGTAGCTTGGAAGATATTCCAATCCAGACCAGGTCCATTTAGTTCATTGATTGTTTCGTGATTCTATGAAAGTTCTATACATTGGAAATTTACACCTTAATTCTTGTGCGTGGTGACTCTATTTGACATAAGTTTTAAAACATTGGGGTCCTTGGAGTGTTTTTGTTCCTGATACCAGTAACTCAGATACTCTGGCTTATGGGCATCTTTTGTGGCTATCCCCTTGTCCAACACACAATAACATTTATTACAGCAATGTTTTGCAACAAAAGGGTTAATGTGCCTAATGTAACGTACTGGATTGGCCAGCACTGTAGTTTATTTGGGGACCCAGATCCCATCGTGGATACTGAAAACATTTGGATAGGGGGTTGGAAATTTAAGGTTAAACTTTGTCAGGTAGGGGTGGGACTTCAACACCTGCCTAGCAACTTCTACACTGAAGTGCCCAGGTTATCGGTTTCTACCCCAGACATCACAAAACCTGTTACAAATGCAGTTCCCGGCAGCACCTGAGTAGTGGGTGTGACCAGATGCAAAGTAGGCTATGTTCAGAATTTGGCCACATCGGGGTTTCTTGTCCCAGTTTGAGCAGATGTAACTTGTGTGAAGAAAAGGGGCATCATTTTATGGCTTGCCTGTGGGCTGCTAACAATTGTGATTCTCCAGTGAATCAAGATGATTTGGTTTCCAATGCCCAGAAATCTAGCTCTCATAGACCTTCGAGCCCCATTCAGGTTTATAACCCCACTCCCCCTCAACCCTCTACTAGCTTGATAGCTCAGGCTTAGCCTCCAGTGGTATTAGGTCCAGGTAAACCCATACTAGCCACCCTGGTAGCACAGGTTATGGAAACTATACAGGTGTGTCCAGAACCAAGTGTGCCAGTACCTCATGCCCTTAGGAACCTCTCAGTGGTGCAGGACCCTGTCCCCAATCAGTCCTCGACTAAGGCCATACTACCGCACAGGTGACAGTTATGCCCTCAATCACCTCCTGAAGATGGCATGACTATGGTAACCCACCTGAGGTGGCACCAATTGAAAAGCAAGATCCTGAAACAGGATACCATTCCTCTGGGTAATTGGTTTAATCCCCTTCAAGGGGCTCAGCAGTAGGAGGATTCAGAAGGGGATGTTTCAGATGCTACCTCAGTTCTCTCCTCCCAGGAGGACCTCTGCTCAGAGGCCAAGGATACCTTCAGCTCTACCAAATCAAAAAAAAGAAAACTGAGGTCTGCACTTGCTAGAGGAAGTGGAAGAGCTAGGTGAGCACGACAGTCCGCAAATACTTCCTCTCCTACATAACCAGTCATGCTGTTCCTTCTATCTTCTTTTTCCATTTGTTCCTTGAATATGAACAGTATAAATAATAGTATACAGAGGGAGATTACTTTTTTGGGAGGGCTGAAGCCTCAGGTTTAATGTGGGGAAATAGCTCCTCCCACATCCTAAAGAAAAATCCAGCCTCTCCCAGCAGCCCATGCAAAGCATGTTCCGAAGTGCTCTGAGCTCCTGCGTGACTCGTGTGGCTGTGCCTCCTTCAGTTTCTCGCTCCTTGCTGCCATTTCTTTTCCCTTCCTGTTTGCTCCTCTCTCCCAATTTTTTGTTCTGTGTCTGTTCCCCCTTCCCTCCTTCCCTCTCCCTTGTCCGGTTTTGTTTGTCTCCCCTGCTGCTTTGTTCTCTCTTCCATGTTCAGTTTTGATTTCTGTTGTGCTTGTTACCCCACCCCGGCCATTCCCATTCTCCTGCTTCTCCTCTTTGTGCTCCCCCTTCATTTCCTCCTCCTCCTGTTGTGCCCCCATGTATGCTCTCTCATTCTTGTCTCTGTTTGGCCTTTGGTTCTTTTTGGCTTTCCTCACTCCTCCAGAGCTTCTGCTCTGTTCCTCCTAGCTATCCCGGGTTTGTGACGCAGCTGTGTCAGCCCGGCTATTGCTACAGCTGATACAGTGATACATTGCTCGTCTGCTATCCTTGCCAGGCAATACTGGCTTTCACCTAGACTCTCCACATGCTCTGCCAAATCCATTGTCTTCCTATACGCTACAACCCTACTATCAAAGGTAAATAATCAGTCAGAGCACACACTAAGGCAAATTAAACACATCTGTCATTCAGTCATTGGCATCTGATGTATTCTATAGCTTTCGTGCTTGAACACAATTCAGTGCATTTCTCCAGCCTTCGCAGACACTATAACTGAATCATTGCCCAGATTTAATAAGATCAGATCTGTCAGCTGCTACAGGGCTATGTCATCAAGGAGCACCTGGGGGTCTGAGATTATCTATAGCAGCACTTGAACTAACGGATACTATTTAGATACACTTCAGTTTCATCATATGCTAGCTCCAACATTTGTAAACTTGACTGGAGTAGTTTATTTCACTGTTTAGTTTTTCTATTGCAAGCCTGTCCTTTCCCCTCACAGACACCACTTCATCCATGCACTGGTGCTTCCGGTATGAGAGTGTTCCAGTAGTGCTTGACTTCAAGCTGCAGTGCTGGACTCTGCCATTGCATTTGATAGGTAATGATTTTTTTTTTTAATCAGTTTCATACTCACGGAAGCTTTGCACTTATTATTTTTATATCCTCAGCTTACTCTCAGCAGGGTATTTCATGGACTCAGCTGCTAAACTCAGACTGCTGCCTCTCCATGCTTCTGACTTTGTTTTTCACCACATACAGCATGGGGGTGTGCTCGCACACACAGCTCTATACAATCTCAGTCATATTACAGAAGTTAATTCTGAAATGTAAACATGTTGGCAGTCTAATCTTCATACATATAAATCTACTATATATTCATCACTCTGCAATATTCTCACGTCAGCAAAGCCACAAACATGCACACTACCCAGATCTCTCACTTCCTGCACATTTCAGTAAATCTGGATACTCATTTTTCAAGAGCTGTTAAACACTCTGTTGTTTAATGCTATACACACCTAATTTATCCTCCTAGTGTTTCTGTTGTACTGTGTCCTCTGTTGGTTCACCCTTTGTATTTTGTCCACCAGTGTTCATTTCTCCTTGCTGTTCTCAAACCTCCTTTCCTTGCTCCTTATCCCCTTTCTCTTGCTCATTATTTCTGCTCTGGTCTAGTTTCTGTAAAGCAGTAGTCAGCTGCTCTTTCCTTGCCAGCCCATCCCAGCAGTCTACAGTCCCCATCCTGAATTCTGCCTTTTGAGGCATCTTGTGAAGGTTGGTTTGCCCTGTCTCCCAGAGATGGGAGTCTTGTCAGCCAGTCAGTCATACCAGCAGTCCAACAGTCTCCATCCTTAACTCTGCCTTATGAGGTATTGAAGTGCGGGTGGACTTGCTCTGTCTTCCAGGGTTGGGTGCCTGTTTCAGTTAATCATAGCATTTCAGTCAGTCTCAGCTGATACAGTGACTTGAACCCTGATAAGATGGAGCTACTGGTGGTGGAGTTGAACAGAAGGCGTGATAGGTTGGCCTCTGGTGCAGCAACAGGGTTATTCTTGGGCCCTACATCATTGAAGGCCTCCTCTAGGGTGTACGATCTGGGCATTATTCTCAATAATGGTCTGACACTTGAATTTCAGGTGTCATCTGTTGTCCAAACCAGCTTTTACCATCTGAGGAATATAGCTAGGATCAAACCCCTAGTTCCACCTCAGGACCTCCCCACTTTAGTATACACCTTTGTGACATCCAGGCTGGATTACTGTAATGCATTCTACTTCGGGGTCTCTGGGGGTGCCCAGCACCGACTGTAACTGGTGCAGAATGCTGCCGCTAGGCTGTTAACTGGACAGTCTAAATACAGCCATATCACCCCAGATTTGCATGAACTGCACTGGCTGCCAGTCAGGTGGAGGGTTCTCTTCATGGTGGGCTTGCTCACCTTTAAGGCCATGGATGGACCTGGCCCTTGCTACTTGACTGGCCTTCTAACATCTGCTGCTCCTGTCCACTCCCTTCGCTTCTCCCCTAGGGTCCTCCTCACGATTCCCAGGATGAGGTTAAAAACAGTCAGCAACAGAGCTTTTAGCATCGCCGGCCCCGTCCTGTGGAATTTGCTTCTTCCAGCTGTTAGAGAGGCTCCTTCAGTTGAGGCATTCAAAGTCTGCCTTAAGACCCACTTATTCAATCAAGTATTCCCTGACCTAGCCATTTAATAACAGTTTTGCTGGCATTTGCCTTTTCCTGTGTAACCCCTAGATGGCGCTATCCCAGGGGCTACTACCCCTGCCTGATTTGCCACTAACAGGTTGAGGGGCCTGGATCCAATGGCGGGTGCCTCCACCCCAGAGGTCAGGGTTTGCAATGGATTAAACTAACTTGGTCACAGCCCTCTGGGACACTGCAACCCCTTTCTTCCCACTAGTGGCCCACACAATATCAAATTACCTTCACAGTATACACTTACCCCAGGTCTGGTTCCGGCACTACTGGGACCTCCTGTGAAATGAGATACAGTGCAGCAATCACAGAACAGTACTTTAACATAGACAAATACCTCAGGCGTATAACTTTGCTGAAACAAGCAGCTCTGATTTATTTAGGGATATAACAAGGACAGGGGAAATCAGGTTAATTAGCTTATCACTCTAATTGTCTACCTATGGCTCTGTGCAGGCCTGCTCCTATCAGTTACTGTCCCTAGATTGCCCAAGCCCTAGTGGCTAGTCAGAGCCCGTGGCAGCTGGTGAGGGCCCTTTCACCTGAGAAAAGGAGAATTAAACAGTCAGCAGTACAGTAATTCCATTTGGATTTAATGGCAATTCAACAGGAGCGACCCTGAATTAGTACTCACGACCTCCAAATAAGATAGGGTCCTTCAATGTCAGCGGGCTCACTTGAGGTACACAAACCTCTTCACATCCATATAAAGAAAGCACTATACCAGGCAGGCTGCATCTGTATCCGATCGCAAGTTACTGCACAATACCGGAGAACACACAGCAGATTCCAGTTCCTGACAGACCGAGTGTAATTTTCAGCAATTCCTCCAGTCTTCTACAGGGTGAGCCTGGTTTCTACTCTCAAAGTCCTTTGATTCTTTTCACAGGGCCAGTTCAGTCCTAACATGCTGCAGACCTGGAACTCTGGGCCTTACACACGTTTTTGGATCAAAACTGCACACTGAAAAAGTACAGGGCTCTTCCTTCTTCACTGCCAAAGCTCAACTGAACTCCAACCGAGCAAAAACCGGGCACTTCTTTGAGTTCCTCCCAGTTCTTGGCTGGATTGGCTGTCACTCACAATAGACTGCTGCTGTTGGTCCAAAAGGCACTGAAGTCTAAACTACATCTCCCAGAGTCACTGCCCATAAGCAATCCTCTTGTGGCTGGCTCAGATTATAGTCCAAGTTCTGGATTCGTCCAAGGCACCATTTTAGAGTTAGCTTACTCCCACACTGATTGGTCCAGTTCAGCAGTTCAAACCAGAATGGGGAACTAGCAGACACAGTTCTGACTGCAAAGAAAGCAGGTTAGACAAACTGTAATTTATTATTACTCTAAATAATTTCCTGGCAAACAGTTACATCTTTCAGATAGGTTCCCTTTGCCTCCTAGTGACTGCAAAATGAAGTGAATTGGCAGCAGCTCAGTGGTACTTCAGAGAAGCACACAGTCCCCCATACAAACTAATTATGTCTGCAAGCAGACAGCTCTTAAAGAGACAGTACCAGAGGCTCTAAAAACACTCACTGATAAATGGCTTAAATGCCAAACACCATTCAGGCTTGGAGCATTCAAGCAAGCTCCTGAAGTCTTTTGGAACCCCATTTGCAGGGGGTTACACCTTCCTGGCCTGGGAAAGCTTGACGTCCGCCAAGCAAGTACTCATAAGTTTCAACTGCAACCTATATGCATTTGCATTAGGCTCGCACATGTAATCATCAGTCAATATATCATTTTACCAAGAACACATTTCTGAAACATTGCAGATCGTCACACTTTACACAGTATTACGCATACATTGTACCATAACTCAAGTTATTACCTCTTGTACATGAAACCTGAAGAGAGGGCCTTCCCTATCAGTTACCTTGGGGCTGGACGGGCAAGGGCACCATGCTAGAGAGGGCACACAAGTAGCTGGGTTAGCACTGATGCTCAGTTTGGGCAATGAGCTCAGGGGACACATACACTCCTTTATGGACAACATTGAGAGCAAGTCCACAGGGCTCCCAAGTGAATCATAACTGAGGTGCACCACGAGGCTTACAGCTCGACCAGTCTTCTAGGGGAACTGTTATAGTCTCTGCACTCTGGAGCCTCATTTTCAGCATTGTCCTCACTTGTCAGGGAGTCTCTATGGGGGTAGAGAGGCTAGAACTTGGGGCACTTTCAGCTCCAGGAGTTACAGTTTCTGAGTCCACAACATTTGGCTCGTATGGAGCTTTTCGGACACCCGCGTGGACTGTCAGGGCACTCAAAATACTCTTCTTGTTGGGTGTATCACCAGTCTGCCCCAATCTATCATTTTCCTCTGAAAGCTCAAACAGTTCAACCATGCACAATGATTCCATTTCATCTGATCTGATGCTTTGCACTTCACTTTCTGGGAGCATGGCTTCCAGGGATGAAGCTGGGGCTTAGACAGTCCAGAAGGCCCAGCTTCATCTCCAGTATTGACTAGGGATTGCCCGGAAACAATTGACTCAGTTCGTAAGAAGGATAGTATTCAAAGTCACTCTCACTTTCTTCCGATATGGACTGACAGTCATGCTCAACTGGGACTTGTGGAGGGAACACTTAACTTTGCTTCTGTAGGCAGACTTTCTGATCTTTTCTAGCAGCACTTAGTCACTGGTCCAGAGGGGCATCTTCTGGGGGCTCAGACTCAATCAGGATTTGTCCAATGGGCAGTAAATGATTTCTATGCATTGTTTTACATCTTTTGAATTATTCTCAGGCCTTACTTTGTACACTGGCAGATCATCTAGTTTGCCCACTACAATGTGAGGAGATGGTGCCATCTGTCAGCAATCTTGTGCTTGCCATGCCGTCCCAGATTTCTTAGCAATACCCGATCTCCCTCCTGGAGTTCCTGTGCTTTCACCTTTTTATCATACCTTTCTTTGTTGGCCTGATTTCTTTTGGCAGCCATGGTTTGAGCCAGTTGAGTGCGCATGAGTTAGCTGGGCCTTAACTTTTTACATACTGTAAATAGTTGTCAGCCTGAACCCCATCGGAGAGACCCCAAAAACACATCTACTGGTAGTCGAGCTTCTCTTCCAAACATCAGGCGGTAGGGGAGAATCAGTGGCATCACTTTTGGTGCAGTTATAAGCATGTACCAGGGTGCTAATTTGTTGGCTCCATCTAGGCTTGTCCTTTGGGTGCAGAGTGCCTAGCATATCTAGCAAAGTCGCGTTTAAAGCGTTCAGGCTGTGGGTCCCCTGGGGGTAGTGAGGAGTGGTTCTGGACTTTCCTCCCCACAGAAAATCATCTCTTTGATCAGGCGACTCTCAAAAGTCTCTCCCTTGATCAGAATGGATTCTTTGTGGAGCCCCATAGTGAACAAAAAGTTTTCTAAAGTACTTTGGCCACAGTGGATGCTTTCTGGTCTTTGGTGAGGAAAGCTTGGGCATATCTCGTGAAATGGTCAGTGACCACCAGCACATTACTGATATTTCTTTGATCTGACTCCAAACTCAGAAAATCAATACAGACCAGCTCCATGGGTCACTGGTGGTGATGTTAACAAGGGGCAGCCCTCTGGGGCAAAGCTTTCCTCTGTAACTTAGCGACTACAAGTTCGAATATGTTGCTCCATCAGCCCCCATCTTAGGCCAATAGAATCTGGATCTCACCAAGTCAAGTGCAAGGTTCTGTCTATACCAAGGTGCCTATGGTGTGCAAGGACCTCAGTACTGAGTCTCGAAGGCAGTGGGAGCACTAGTTGTTGTTTGTCTACTTGTCCCCCTCTGTCTACTGTTTCTCTGTATAACAGTTTATTGATCAGTTTCAACTTAGGACCTTCTTTGTATAACAGTGCAGTTCTCAAATCAGTGGAGGGTAATTTGGACACATCTTTTCCTGCATAGGGAGCTTCTACAGCTGCTTTGATCAGTGGGATCAGGCAGGTTGAGGCCGCCGAATACTGTCATTGTCCAGCTGAGGCGGTGCACCAATGTCTATTGCAGAAAAGTGGCAATAAGCAGCAGGTATGCAATTCTCAGAGGGTCCCAAGCAATCCACTATGCAGTCCACTGCGTCCGTGGACATTGTTCCTCCCTGTCAAACTTCGGCAAGTGCCGAATGTCAGGTTCTGCCAATCGGACCCAATCATTCTGGGAACAGGCCTCGGAGGAAACATCCCAGCTGTATGGTTCGAGATCTACTTTCGGTATTCGAGGAGCATAGTCATATGTAGATAATGCAGAAAGCCACCTATGGCCAGTGGCGCGTCAACTTAGCTGAGTCTGCACATAGGTCAAAGATTATTGTCAGTTTTTACTAGTATTTTAGTATACAAGTACTCATGGAATTGGTCAGCAATAGCCCACTTCAAAGCTAGGAACTCTAACTTATGTAACAGGATAGTTCTTTTCGGATGGGGTCAGGCTTCTACTGGCAAAGGCCACTGGTCTCAGGCCATTCGTGCTCTTGGTACAACACAGCCCCCAACCCTTGCAAGCTAGCATCAGTGTGCGGAGGACGTAAGGTTTTCTTGGATCGGCATAGGCCAGCACTGGAGCATGGGTAGGTTGATATATGATCTCATGAAAAGCAGTCTCACAATCAGGAGTCCAGCGGGCCCCAAATACTTCCTCGGATGAAAATACACTCTTTCAGTCTTGAGGGACGCTGACTTTTGGTATTTTTGTGGGTTGGGGATACCTTGAGTAAGGTTAAGTAAGGTGGATCACTCTTGAATAGTCCTCTTGATGAAGCGCCGATAATAACCACAGAATCCCAGGAATCTTTGCAGTTCTTTTAGATTTTGGGGCTGTGGCCAGGTGGTCAAGGCCTCAACTTTACTTGGGTGGTCTCTATTCCCTCGGTGGATACTATGTGTCCCACATACTTTACTGATGTTTGAAAGAATTGACACTTATCAATGGACAGTTTAAGGCCAAACCTCCAGTCGGTCCAATACCTTAAATAATCTGCTCTCATGTTCCTCCAGTGAGCTGCCAAACACAATAACATCATCTAGGTATACCAGGCACTCTAGTAGTTCATATGTCCCCACTGCACGCTCCATCAATCGTTGAAAAGTGGCTGGGGCACCTAAGAATCCTTCAGGGCATCTCATGGTCATAGAAGCCAAGCGGACAGATAAAGGAGCCGTCTTCTGCAGTCCTCTGGGGCCATCGGGATCTGGTAGTACCCTGCGGAGATCCAGCACAGAGAACCACTTGCTCCCGCTTAGGCAGTCCAAAGCATCCAATGCGGGCATTGTGTACTGACTGTAGATAGTCCACGGTTTAAGGTCGATAATCCACACATATCCTACTGTTCCATTCTTTTTCCTCACTACCACAATGGGGAAGCATAAGGGCTTCTGGTTCTTGTATTACACCAGCAGCTAACATCTCTTGCAGATGCCGTTCTCACATCATCTATGTCAGCAGGTGCCAGGCGTCGAGACCTCTCACTTAAATGGTCTTCGTCATGCAGCCGATATTGTGCTCAGCTCCTTGCACATCCTACATCCCATTCCTTTAAAGAAAACACCTGGTCTCTCTGGGCAAGCTTCTCACTGATCCTCACTTTCCATTCAGCTGCAGCGGGAGCGAAATCAAACAAGTCAGGCGTTACTCTGTCATTCTTCCTTGAACTCTGTTGCTGGGTAGCACTGCAGTGTCTGCACAATGCACATTAGCCAGGATGCAACCTCTGTTTACTTATATCTCTTTCAGACACATTATGAACTTGGACCATACCCTTCTGGCATAAGCATGGGCTCTAGCGTGGCAAAATACTAGGCTTGACCAGCAGTCCCTCTGGCAATTTTCCATCGCTATGTTGCATCCAACATTAATATTTTATTCTTAACATCCTTTCTGATCGGGACCTCTCCCCAAGATTACATGGGTATTTGGCGCCAGGATCAGGAGACTCAGGATCCTTCTTCCATACAATTCCATTCGGTTCCTCTGGTTCTGTTTTTCAGCATCTCTCTGTGCCTCATAGGCCTTCTTATTCGGCGGAACTCTTAAGCTCTACTAGTCTTTGACCCTGTTTTTCATAACACAACTGTGCCAGCCTTCCGAACATATGAGGCATTTGTTCCAATCAACAAGGGGACACCATCATACAGTCCAGTGGGGGACACACCAAGGTTAGGTCTCTACTTGTTCGGGCCACCCAGCTAGGGAAGGTTAGGCATAGCTCCGGATATACCCGAATAGGGTAGGCCTTCTCCTTAACCCCCCATACATGCAGTCCTTCTAATGGTTGTAAGGGTACTTCTGACAAATGCTTCTGATACCAATCCTGGAACATAATTGTCACTTGGGAGCCACTGTCTAATACAGCTCTTGTAGACACTCCATTCACCTTTACAGTGGTCTCCATGGAGGGACCCACTATTCTGGGACCAGTCTGAGAGGCGGTAGTGGGGCCTGGGCAACTGACCTTGCCACAAAAGGACGTGAATTAGCATTTTGGTGCCCTCACTGGGATCATGTCGTGCACCTCTTAACCACTGATTTCTTCTCAGAGCTCTCCTTGTAGCCTATATGCAACTTTGTCAGTGTCTTTGGGGACTGGCATTCCCTTTCATGTGCCCATCTTTCCCACAATTATAGCAAAACATACTTTCTGGAGTTTGAGCTGGCGGGCGCCACACTGGGAGCCAGGGCGGGGTATTACTAACTGGAAACCTGGGTGCCATCTCTGTCTCGGGCGTGATAAGCATTTGAGACATCTCGTCAGTTTCTGCACTTCCATGGTTAAGGAATTGAGTTTGGAGCTGTTATCAGTAGAGATGCATGGTGGGTACCCCACCCCCATAGCAGATGCAGTCGGATATAGGTCAGGGTCTGTGATTTGCAGGCGTGGCCTTCATAAAGGGACTGTTTTTGAATCCCGGATCTCTCAACAGTTCGGCCCCATTGTGGCATATCTTTTCCTTGTCAGAGCACTCATTGACTGTCAACCCTCTGCCCCTGAACTTCACTTGATGGGTCACCCTCAGTCACTGGGTCGAAGCCACAGCTGTTGGTGCAGGTACCTCCCGAGGTCGCCTTTTCTCAACTCCTCAATTTCTCTCTTATTAACTCATCATAGGAGGGTGGGATTCCAGTCGATTTGCCAGGCGTAACTGAAGCAACAGCAGTTCTGAGAAGGGGCAGACTTAAGGATTCTGTCCAGTCTGGTTCGCTGTCTAGTTCAATCGCTGGCAAACTACCCTTTCTGAGAGGCATTCTTGCACAATATTTTCCAGCCGAGAGACATACACACAGACAACAACTCCTTGGTACTGTTGTGCATTTCTTACTCTCCACCATAGGTCCTCATCAGAATCTGGGCCCCATACATGTCTCCAGGGCCTCAAGATAGGCCTGTGCAGTCATTAGGGTTACTGGCCCGCTTAGCACGGATGGTAGCCAGGGCAGGACCCTCGGAGGCTCTCACTAACCCCTCTGCAGTTCGCCTTCCGAGCATTGCCATTCTAGCACTTTGGGGGCAACATAGGTCTATCAGGTCTCCAGTCATCCCTCCCCTTGTGGGTGGGAGGGTGCCAGAAAGATCCTCAACCTCGTAAGAGTCGTGACTAATGCAGGTGCAGAAATAGGAGTCTGCATTGGTTCAGCCACCATACGGGCACTGGAGCAGGAGAGGGTGTTGGGGAGGAACACCCCAGGTGGCAAGAATAGTTTCTTCAAGTCCTCCACAGTTTCCCTCTCCCAGCAACCATTCTGCGCAAATTCTCCTCAAAGTTTCAGATAGTGGTGGGGGCTGATCTCTCGGTCTTTACTGTCCTTAGTTATCACTCTCCAAGCAGTGAGGGCTCCCTCTGGGGTAATGGTCTGTGGCACTTGAGCTATCTATGGATCCTTAAACTCTACTAGGGCCAGGAAAGGTGGGTGAGCAGATTAGCATGCCGCACCCACCACCACAGGGTTTGTAAACCTTCCACCTTGAATACTCCCTGCACAGTGTCCGTATTGATACCCAGGGGATGTCCAGGATAAGCATAGCATTTTGGGGTCGATCTCCCCCAGTACACCACTCCACCAGCCGGTGCACAGCCACTTCTGTCGGGTACCCATTTTTTCTTAACAGTGGTTCGTAAATATGGCCACTAGAGGACACACAATCCCAGCGGTGAGCCTCCAAGATGTAACCCCTAGATATGGGCGCTATCCCAGGGCTACTACCCCTGCCTGATTTGCCACTAACAGGTTGAGGGGCCTGGATCCAATGGGCGGTGCCTCACCCAGAGGTCAGGGTTTGCAATAGTTAAACTAACTTGGTCACAGCCCTCTGGGACACTGCAACCCCTCTTTCCCCACAAGTGGCCCATACAATATATCAGAATTACCTTCACAGTATACACTTACCCCAGGTCTGGTTCCGGCACTGGGACCTCCCTGTGAAATGAGATACAGTGCAACAATCACAGAACAGTACTCTTAACACTTAGACAAATACCTCAGGCGAGTATCTCTTTTGCTGCAAAACAAGCAGCTCTGATTTATTTAGGGGGATATGTAACAAGGACAGGGAAATCAGGTTAATTAGCTTATCACTCTAATTAGTCTATTCCATAGCTCTGTGCACAGGCCTATCCTATCAGTTACTGTCCCTGGTACCCAAGCCCTAGTGGCTAGTCCAAACGTGGCAGCTGGTAGGGCCCTTTCACACAGAGAAAAGGAGAATTAAACAGTCAGCAGTACAGTAATTCCATATTGATTTAATGTGCAATTCAACAGGGAGCGACCCTGAATTAGTACTCACGACCTCCAAATAAGATAGGGTCCTTCAATGTCAGCCGGGCTCACTAGAGGTACACAAACCTCTTCACACATCCATATAAAAGAAAGCACTATACCAGGCAGGTTGCATCTGTATCCCGATCGCAATTACTGCACACTACCGGGAGAACACACAGCAGATTCAGTTCCTGACAGACCGAGTGTAATTTTCAGCAATTCCTCCAGTCTTCTACAGGGTGAGCCTGGTTTCTACTCTTCAGAGATCCTGATTCTTTTCACAGGGCCAGATTCAGTCCTAATAAGCTGCAGACCGAACTCTGGGCCTTATACACGTTTTTTGACTAAAACTGCACACTGAAAAGTACAGGGCTCCTTCCTTCTTCACTGCCAAGCTCAACTGAACTCCAACCGACAAAAAACGGGCACTTCCTTTGGAGTTCCTCCCAGTTCTTGACTGGATTGGCTGTCACTCACAATAGACTGCTGCTGTTGGTCCAAAAAGGCACTGAAGTCAAACTACATCTCCCAGAGTCACTGCCCATACAATCCTCTTGTGTGTGGCTCAGATTATGAGTCCAAGTTCTGATTCGTCCAAGGCACCATTTTAGAGCTAGCTTACCCCACACTGATTGGTCCAGTTCAGCCCAGTTCAAAACTAGAATGGGGAACTAGCAGACACAGTTCTGACTGCAAAGAAAGCAGGTTAGACAAACTGTAATTTTATTATTACTCTAAATAATTTCTGGCAAACAGTTACATCTTTCAGATGAGGTTCCCTTGCACTCCTAGTGACTGCAAAAATGAAGTGGTGTGGCAGCAGCTCGAGTGGTACTCAGAGAAGCACACAGATCCCCATACAAACTAATTATGTCTGCAAGCAGACAGCTCTTAAAGAGACAGTACCAGAGGCTCTAAAAACACTCACTGATAAATGGCTTAAATGCCAAACACCATTCAGGCTTGGAGCATTCAAGCAAGCTCCTGGAAGTCTTTTGGGAACCCCCATTTGCAGGGGGGTTACACCTGTTTTAAGCCTGCTGTTTTTATTCATTTTTCAGCTATTTTTATCTGTTATGCTTTTATACATGCTTTTATTGCCGTTTGTATTTTGTATCTGTATGGCACCCAGAGCCTCCGGGATTGGACGCCAAAAAAGTAAAATTTGCCTTGCCTTGCCTTGCTTATACCATCAGTCCAGCTACTGCCATCCTTCACTCTACCTTATGTGGTACTGAAGTGCAGGTGGGCTTGCCCTGTCTTCCTGGGGATGGCAGCCTATTTCAGTCAGTCACTGCCTATTTATTTATTTATTTATTATTTATTTATTAATTAACTAGGTAGATACTCTGGTCCCAGAGACCATTTTCGGGCACCATCAATCCAACAGCCTCCGTCCCAAATCTGCCTTCAACACTCACAGTAAGTGCTGCAATGTCTTCTCAGATTTCTTCCTCAGTTCACCCAGCCTGTAGGAGGGCTGTCACTTCAAACTACTCCATTAAGGATTGGACTCTTCCCACCTCTTCTCTGACCTACAAGTCCCAGGGTTCCAGCAACTTGGCTTCAGCTTGTATTCTGGACTTGGGTGATCTATCATAGCTTCTCAGCCTCATCTTGTTTGGGATCCCTCTCACAGCCAGCTTGTTCATCCATCAGACTCTTTTCCACTGTGTGCAATTTGGGAATTTATGGCTCTGCTCATCTCCTCAGTTTCCAACTTGTTCTCCTATATGTCCACCATTGTAGCTCACTTCCCAGCTCCACCTACTCCAGTGTCCAACCATCAGCTCCTTCTGCTATATCATCCATCAGCAGTGCTCTGAACATTCCTACTTATCTAGGTTCTTGTCCACATGACCAGCTGCCATCCATCTCAAAGCCATCACTGCTCCATATCTTGGACACCAGATTCATCTGTGGCATCATTTCACCAAGACTGCTGTCCATGGCTCTCAAACTCTTAAAGACTTCAACTGTGTCAGCCTTTGTCCTGGCATTCCACCATTTCGCAACAGGACCTGTTCTGACTTCCTTCAAGCCATGAGGCATGGGCCTCCTCTCTATCCTGCTACATCCCCCTTCAGATTTTGTATGGGCCCCTTTGGCATCTCAGCTCTCTCCTCCTCCTCTTCCATCCACTGTTGTACTCTTCAGTTTGCTGTGCAGGGCCCTTCTGTTATTCATCTGCTGTTCTGGACCACTACTCACATAGGATTATGGATGTATTGGCCCTGGCTTCTGGCGCTTACCTTCTGCTATCCCAGATGCCTTTCGGCAGTTCTCATCCATCCATCTCTCTGGCATCTCACTGGACTGGCTAGTAAGGACCATTTGTCTCATGCAGTACTTCTTCATGCAACCTACTGACCCTGCCCGCGGCTTCATCCTGTGTGCTGCAGTGCTTTTGAGCATTACTTAGGCTTCTTGCCATCCAGCATCTATTCATCTGTTCAATTACTTTCTCCTGACTGCTATGCCAGATCCTCTTCCCATGGCTGGTAGTTCTGCTCCTATCTAGCTGTTCCAAGGATTCTTAGTTCCTCTGTCTGAAGACACCTAGGTCCAGCAATATCCCTCAAATTCCTTGGCATTTTATTGGATTCAGACCATATGGAATCTGATTACCTCCAAATAATCTACACAGGATCCAAGCTTTCATAAGTCCCCTTGTAACCAATCTTCTTGCACAACACAACAACGTATTTTCTTCACAATGACAATAATTCCTCAAGGTCAGTCCCTCGTTTTCTACCTATTGGCATTGGCAGCATCAGTTTTCTAATTGCACCATTGGATCTAAGTTCTCAGCTGCTGCAAATCATATTCTAGCTATGTGGTCCCATTTCTACCTTCCTGGAAGAGCCGTTCAATGTTTTACAATGACGTTTCTTCCCTCTTCCATCTCAGACTCTACGCCAAAAGCATCTCTAAAACAGGGCTATCCAGCTATTTTTGAGCAGTCCTAGATGCTGGCCTCCAGACATTACAGTGATCCATGAATTCAACTACATCTCCTTTCCAAGATTTACCCAGTTGTGGCAGTCACCTTCCTTGATGTTATCACTGGTCACTTCAGACAGTATTCAACTTTCCTGATAATCAACCCACAGCAAATATCTTCAATAATGCAGGTCATCATCCCATTACACTATGCCATTCATGTGGAAATTGACTTGATCATCTCTTTCACACCACAATGGTTCCATTCCAGGCTACACAAATGACACATACAATGTGTTATCTCATTTCCAGTGTCACACCTTCATTGCCTCCCTCCTTCAGCAGACTCAGTCATGACTCCTTCTTTTCATTTACCAACCTCATAATGTGGTGGAATTTAATTGCCAGCAAGTCAACACCACATGGGACCACTCTAGCTCCTGACACCTGAACTACTTATACTACAGTGTAAAAAGTACTCCTCATTCTGTACATTGCAGTCCTCCCTGAATACTTCTGCACATACAGATCACATACTAGCATTTCTAACCTTTGTAATCAGGCCTTAAAACTGCCATACGGATCTACTAAACAATACCTTTATGGTATCCAGTTCTTTTCCTCACAGTCTAATCCATCCTCATCTTCACTGTCTTCCAATCCATTGGTCAAACTTCAACTGGGTACTCAAAGAGCTTCAATCACAAAAACTCCTCGTCACCTCCCTATAGATGACTCCATAATAAGAAACATGTTGTATTTATTAATCTTGGATCCATTTGATTCTACATCGGACACTGTGGTTGCTTCTGCTATTTATCTTGCTTTCTATAGATTCCTGCATCCTGCAGATTTCACTGACTCATCATCCTTCTCTGCCAACTACTTTAAGATCCCCAATTTACACAAAAGGGCAGATCATTTTATCCTGTCGCTAACATCTTCAAAGACTGACAGATTTCATAAAGGTGTTCACATAACTTACTACCCATCCTGCAATAACTAATATCTGATAGCTCATCTAGACAAACTCATGCTTTCCACTCATATTTATTTAGACCCATCTGAACCTCTATTAACCTCCAACAAGCAATCACCTATGGCCTGAAAATGATTCCTGAATGGAGCGAGGGGGATCATCCTCCCTTATTTTTAATGGTTTGACTAATTCAGCAATTATGAGACAGTGTCATTTGTCCACTGCACATTCAAAAAGCATACCAGGGGACTTCCTGAGGTAGGCCTGCCAATCCAGAGGCCTCTGAGCCATAGTACTGGTGACCGATGGAGTGGACAGCAGAGACTTTCTATTGGCCCTCACTCAACAAAATAACCCTTTGTTACATGATGTGCAACTGGTACAAATGTACCCTGGTCTGAGCTATGCTACACATCAAAAAAAGCAAGTTTTGATGGGGTTTGTGCCATGCTCATGGAAGCCAAGATCTTTCATAGCATAGTGTTTCCATCCCATTTGCAGGTTTCCAGTGTGGTCAAAGTGTTTATCTTTTCCGACACTATAGATACGCTGAAATGGGTGCAGAAAAATGCTACATCACCCCAAGCTGCAGCACCCCAGGAATCCTCCTCTGAGGATGAACTCACTTGAAATTGGATTGTGGTGTTTTTTTACCCATTGATGGAACAGTGTGGTGGTTATGTGGCTTGTTCTCTGGTAAGGCCTTTTAATATAATTGTTTCTTGTTCAAACGTATTTAGCCTGCCTTTTACTTGGGATAGCCTGTGTCCATGCTTTATTTGAGGTTTCCTTGCCTCAGTTAGAGATGATAACTTTCAACTCTGTTTGTAATTGTTACTATGCTTACAGTTTGGTTTGAGCTTTTCATGCTCAGGTCTTACAACATGCTTAGTACTCTATGTAGTACCTGGAGATGTTAGGAGGGCATGGTTTTATTTCTTCTTTCCTCCATTTCTGGCGGTGGAGAGCATTGAAGACTCTTTCTTAGATATTAGTCTTTGGGAATTGATCCATGCAGCTCATGGGCTGTCTTTCACAGCAATGGACACTTATATTAACTTTGGAATATTGTACCTTAATGTTTAGCCTCATCAAAGTCATATCTATGTTGCACCAATCTTCCTTTTATTGCTTGTATTAAGAGGAGTGGTGCCCTCGTTGTCTATTTTCTATTGAATGCATGCCTGGTGTTTGAAGCATTGCTTGTATGTCTATTCATTGTATAACAATAAACATAAAATTTAAAAAAACATGATTCCTGGATCATGTTAGAACCCATCTTCAGTGGCTTGGACTTAATCCGTATTCATTCTCAAGACATTAATTTTGGATTATAGCTGCTTCTTCAGCATCAAGAAATAACACACCGGTATGCATCATTAAGAGACTCGGAAGATTAACTTCATCAGCCTTTTCAACTTACATTCCTAACCCAGAAGCTGAAATCAGACAAGCATTTAGGATCATCTCCTCTTAGGTTGCCCAGAGGATGGGCAGGTCAGTAGCAATGGGTCCTCAGAGGTTTCCTCCACAGGATGTTTTCCTCTCCTGCATGCTACTGGTCATACCCTCTGTGAGTTGGAGGAGGCAATCTTTTTGGACCCTCTATTCCCTACACACTACCCAGCTTACCTACCAAGGGTGGGAATAGAGAAATACCAAAGTTTTCTGCAGTATACACAAGCACAACTCTATTCACCAAACACTGAATGGGAGGGCTGAAGCCCAAGGTTCAATGTGGGGGAATATCCCACATCCTAAATAAAAATCCAGCCTCCCCCAGCAGCCCTCATTTAGCGTGTTCTGGAGCAACCACCATTCTCCCCATCCTCCTCCTCCTCCGGCACTCTGCTCACCCTTGGCACTGGGCCCTCTATTCCCTACAGCTACCCAGCTTATCTACCAAGGGTGGGAACAGAGAAAGGCCAAAGTTGTCTAGAGTATACACAAGCACAACTCTATTCACCAAACACTGAACTATTTGAACTATTTTGCAAAAATTGGAGTGCCAAGGCAGCTCCGTGTGAAGGCAGTCATCAAAAATATCAAATGTAAAAGACATAGCACAGCAACCAATTTGTTTAAAAAGCCAGCCTAACTAGAGCAAAAGTTTTTTAACTCAATTGAAAGCAATACATGATAACTAAACTCTAAATAACTTGAATTAAAGTTCAGATAAAGCAATGTGATTTTTATTGATACACTACTTGTGTTGTGCCTGTGTTCATTCAGCAGTAATTGCCACTGATTTCTATGGGACTCTCGATTTTACAAACACGCAATTATCCAAATGATTTTCCTGCCCACCTATCCCTGATGAGTTTGCAAAATCTGGATTGTACTGTAGTTGTTTTGGGGGGGATTTTAGCATCTCATTAGACAGATAGGTACAGCATTTCTAATGCCAGTTTCCAGGATCATTATTTCAATATCATAATCAATGTCAGCATCAGTCAATTGGTTAACTTCATAGTTAATTTGAGTATAAATCACTACTCCGCCACTCTGTTTATTCCTATTTTTTCTCCAGACATTATATCCATTTGTTACCACCAAAATGCTATTACTCTTCACTGTTAGGATGACACCTCAACATTGCAATCCCCCGTGTTGTACTACAGTGTCAGAATTAAGTATTAGTCCAAGTACCTGATGTGGGGCTAGAATGTGGTCTAGTGGTTAGAGCATGGGCACGGCAACCAGGAGATCAAAGGTTCCAACCCTGCAAGAGGAAAATACTCCAGTCCACCAAGCTACAGAAATGAGTAAAAGCAGGACCCCAATGATGGGGAGAACCCCAATTTTGGGAGCAGAATAGCGCAGTGGTTTAAGGCTCTGAACTGCAAATCTGTTGACATCCAGCAGACCAGACCTGGGTTTGAATCCCACAGCTTCCACTTGCATACTATGTGACCCTGAGCAAGTCACTTAACTTCCCTGTGCTCTCAGATTGCACCTGTAAAAAAGCTTTCAGCTTAGTGTGCTACTCCTGGTTAAACAACTAAAAAAAAAAAACAATGGAAAAAAAAACATGTTGCATCTCATTTGGGATTACCCTGGGTAAATAAATTGTTTATTTTAGAATTTTTGGCCGGAAAAGGCGCACTGATCCAAAGGTCATTTCCAGGTGCAACCAGAAGCACAAGAAGCTTAAGTGACTTTTTCAGGGTCACACCATAAGCAAGTGCCAGTTGTGAGCTTCAAACCAGGTCTGCTGGGTCTTCAGGTTCACAGTTCAGTGCTGTACCCTCTAGGTTATTGTAAGCCCCCCTATTCTGGTGTTTACCTGTTGGGCACTTGGGCCATTATTTGCTCTCTGCAGCCTCCACCCTAACATCTTCATCCTCTGGTCCACCAGACCACCAAATTGGAGACCAACAAGACAGAACAGTATGACTACAAGGTACTCTGGTGAGATTCAAGCCCTGGCTCATTGCCAGGCAATTGTGATTTTTGCCAGTCATTCATTTTGCGATCCTAGCCCCAGGACTCTGCTATGGGGATCAGGAATGGGACAAAAAAGACCCACCAGTACCATCAGGCAAGAAGAGGTGCTCCCCAACCCTAAGATCAGCAACAGGGTCAGTGACAAAGATTGCCAGCAGCACCGGAGGGGCTTTCAAAGCACATGCATGCATGATTGGAGTCAGAGCTCTGTATTAAATCAGACCAAGTGCCCACACCAGAAACTCAGTCTCACACACCAGGGTAGGTAGTGGAGTCAGAACCTGACCAAAGCAGAACCACTGGGAACATAAAGTAGTACTTCTTGGCCCCAGGGCAGGCAGCAGGGCCAGGAGAAAAAAACAAAAGAACAACACAAATAGTCTGTGCCATTTTGTGCCCTGCCTATGCAAAGGTGACCCAAACGTCTTGGCCCCAGGATTGGCACTGGGATCAGGACCTGCCTCCCCAAGCCCTATGGGGCTAAAAACAAAGCAGCAGGATTCTGCGGGACTCCAGGATTTGAACTTTAAATAAAAGAGCAAACATGGTGGCCAGTACTTCAAACAGGCCTCCAAGCTTTGTGGGAAGGCTTATGGAACACTGTGATTCAGCAGAAAGAAGCAGCCAAATGATGCCAGCATTGTCCCAGCAGCCATTCAGATATTGACTTTCGGTCCCAATAAGGCTCAAAACTCTGCTATCAAGGTAGGTCTGTGAGATTCATCTGAGAGACTCTGGAAGTGGGTTGTGGGGTTGCAAGCCACCTCAGAGACCATAGCTCCAGGTGCAGGGGAGTCTGGTGGCCAACTGAAGTGCACTTCTACAAGGATGAAGGTGTTTCAGTGAAACACAATAAGGAGAAAGGTGACTGGTGCTGGAACAAGGTGATCTGTCCACAGAATGTTTTCCCAGCAGGGATCAAGTCCAAACAGCAGTCACTGGTCTCAGAAGGATCCTGATCTACTGATAGCTTCAGAGGACCCCAGAGGAAGAAGACGATACAGAGGGGGAACATTTGCCTGTGTGTGATCCCCTGCAGAGGAGAAAGCCACAGTAAATTTTAGCCATCCTTCATTTACTGCCCAGGTGTAAGTATCTGATCCCCCCAAAAAGGAGGGGTCTGGGGTACAACTTCTGTGGACTAATAGCAGCCACCCACGTAGGGTGCGACAAAAGGCCCTGGGGCAAAGCTGACGAAAGTTCTTAGGGGGTGAAGAGTGATGAAGGTCACTAGGGCGGTGAGCACTGGAACAACCAATGAAAGGCCCTTCAAGGGTGAAGTCCTTCTCCCAGCTATCCAGAGAAAGCTGAAGTTTTATGATTCCAGTTCTATACAGCCAAGCTGCAAAGAGGGAGAGCCACCTGTGTGAACCTTCAGAACTGTGAGTACCTCCAGGGTCTGTCAGATAGATACAGTAGATAGATAGATAGATAGATAGGTAGATAGCAAGAAAAAGGGGGGTGAAGTCTTGGGCAGGACTCTGAAATCTTCTGGAGAGGCCCAGGCAGAAGACCTGTATGGCCATCTGGCCCATCTTGATCTAACACCCACCTCCCCAGTATTAGGGTATTTGATCACACAGTAAATTTCAGGGAGGGGAGAGAACACCAAACAACTCACACTGACCTCCAAGATACACTGTGACCTCCTCATTAAGCTGACATCTTCAGGCAGGTGCAAGGCTGCAAATCACATAACAATTGTCCTTAAAAAGCACCTATAATGCTCTCCCTGGAAACCATCCCCCCATGCCTCAGTGGTAACCCTACCCTGTGATAGTTAAAGGAGAACAATTTCAAAATTGCTATGTCAGGCCTGTTAATGGAAGGCATCATGAGGTAGTCCTGAGGAACCCTGCTGTATGACCCTTCCCCTTCTTGGTACGAGTGCTCCATTCTCATGCTCCAACATTTCATGAAGTCAGAGTTTGGAGAGTGAGGGGGATGCACTCCATAGACAGTAATAGTTGCAGCTTTTAATATACTGTTTTTAGTATGTTAGCAGTCTGTTTCATTCAACACAAAGCCACCCCTCTACTAATAAGGGGGTGGAGCACTTATACCTGGAAGGGGGAAGGGATCATACAGCAGGCCTCCTCGGGACCAGTTTATGATCCCGTCCCCTACTAACAGGCCTGCAATAAAACATTTGAGACTGTGCTCATTTAACTACCACAGGGTAAGGCTACCACTGACGCTTGGGGGAGAGGACTTATAAAGGTGCTCTTTAAATAACTGAATGTCCACAACCCACCCTGAGAGTCCAACCACAGGTCACTGATGTTCAACTTATGAGCATACCACCACATTGGTGCACAATTATTACACCTGTCACTATCAGATGTACACTCCATTTTCATTGCTTTCACTATCACTTACCAGTGTTGGGAAAATATATTGCCCTGGCATTTAAAGTACTTTGAGGTTCAGATGCTAAATTACAGGTTGAATTCACTTGGTATCCACATGATGCATTATTTTCTGTCCAAAATTAATATTAGGTTGTCAATTTACACAGGCCCTCACACAGAACCTTTGACAGATACTCTCACTGTCTGGGAGTTGCTCTCTCACACCAGTTTCTTCAAGTAAACATATTTCAGACTAATGCAGTATTTCTTTCATTTCAACCCATCACACCACTTTTTGCTACAGGTGAGTGCTACCCAGAAGTTGAGGGCTCAGGAGCATTTTGCCATAGGTTACAGCTGCTAGAGAACGTTACTCATTTCTCCAGATCTGAGTGCCCTCGGGGAAGGGGGTTATGGATCTGCGCACCTTACCCAGCCCTGCTCTGCCTTGTACTGGATTTCTTTAAATAAATGCAGTTCACCTTTTGAACATTCACTTGCTTTTTCCATTTTATTTAGAAAATGGGCATGAAGGGTGACATCGCACTGGGGGACTGCAGTTACTTGAGATTTAGCACCTCACCCTCAAACCTCACTAGTTCCCATGGGGCATGAGGGTCCCAGATCAAATTAAATGCCTTTGCTTTTCATTTACTTAATCTTCTTGCCTGGCTGCAGCAGTTTAGATGGGACACCAGATGCCACAGATTTCAGTTACTCAGCCATTCCACAGTTTCCAGCTTTCATGTGACCAGTTTTACTGCAAGGTCTTGCTCTCATTTGAAGTTACCCAGTGCTGTAAACTCTTTGCTCTTTGCTCTCATTCTCCATTTATTACTGGTGGTCTCTCAGGATTGGTTGCTTTCAGGGGCTTCACTCCTTTGAAGCCATAAGGCAGAACGACTGCTACCATGGCACCAAGCAAATTTCTGAAAAAGCTCCCAGCAGGAACAATCGGTGACTCTAGAGAAGTGGCTGCCACTTCTCTGCATAGACAGGAACTGAACTGCAGATTTCAAGGTTGTTCAGACCCAAGCAGCTGGCTCCACCTCCAGAACCCCCAGTCACTTCCACCTGACCAAAGACTCTTAAAGGTATACTGAATGCTTAAAATACAGTCCAAGTAGACTTAAGACCTGTGGAAGCCTGACTCTCTGAGGTGCATCTATTTGGATTACAAATAGGAGACCCTTATAAAATTTCTTCAGATTGGTTTAAAGTGTTGGTTTGTTTAACTCCTGTCTTCAAGCACACAAACTCTTCTTCAGTCTGATTGGCTACCAACAACTTAGTGAGGTACCTATCACAATGAGAGCGCTCTCACTAAGACCTTTGAGGGGCATATGCCAGGTGCACCTGCATTTGTGAGACTGGGATTGCCAGAGGGGTAAGTAACATACAAAATGTTCATAGAGTATAATAATTCCACCATTGTTTCTGTTTTTCCTTTAAGCCCCCTGGTTCATTCCTTAGTTAAATAAATTGTTCACGTATGCATTTCACCTCTGGTGTGCTGGGCATTGCTAATGACTCTGTTGTTATAACGTAGGGGGGTATCTACAAGAATGGGGGGGATTTAAATATATTTTGTCCTGCAGGAAGGTCATCCATGATCTTCTGATTTTCTTGTCCCAGAAGTGAGTATGCAAACTGCTGAGCCACTAACATTGTCCTTGTCCCAGAGGAGGTCGGACCTTCTCCAAAACGTAGATGGTAGAGGCAGAGTGGGCTAGTGGTTAGAGCTCTGGATTTGGAACCAAGGGATTACATATTTAAACCTGGCTAGAGCCAAATACTAACTGTGATTTAGCAGAGTTGTTGTCAGCAAAGAAAGCAAGTAACTGAACAGAAAAGTCTGAAAAAACTAACTGGGAGATCAGGACTCAATGACAGGGAAAAAAGTGGTGTAGGCCAGATATGATAAGGGAATGGTGATCAGTGAGACAGAGGATATTTGCCTATCTCTCTAGGAAGGGGATCTGTGAGACAGAGGAGAGTAGCCTATTCCTCCAATTAAAAGCATCAGAGACACATGATCACTGTATCACTCAATCTACAGTATCTGTTGTGGTTATAATTCATCAGTGAAACAGTACCACAGGCTGTGCCTGCTTGGTGGTGCATTGTGCTCACATCCTAACTGGTGTTCCAGTAACAGCACCAGGAAGAGGTGCAGTTCTGATCACCATATCCATACATTTGATAACCATAGTCCACCAGGTAGCACATTGCTTTCAGTGGACATCCAGAGAGGTGTGGCGCTGGAATAGTAAATACAGTCAGAGTGAGAAAGTAATGCTATGCAAAGACACTGCTCCCTGACCTTATAGGACAAGGGGGACATCAGGGACAACTCAAGACCACAAAATGTAAACCATAACATGGTGAACAATTGTGCACAGCAGGTCAGGTGACAGACTTAGACTGTTTCAGTATTGGCTGGTTTAATCTGTTGGGCCAGAATCGTGTTGGAGCCAGTCAAACCTGATTTGTGCCAACATTTTCTTTAAAAAAAACAAAAAAAAACACACCCTTTCTTTAATCCCCTCTTTTCTCCCCATTAAAGAATAGAGCTGATCTTCAGGGAGCCCAGCTTTGTGTGCCCTGCCATTCTCTGAACTCCCCCATAAGTCCATTGGCTTTTCTCCTCGATGCCCTGACTGCATCATTTCTTTTACCAACATATTACATTTTTGGTTCTGATTTGCCCCACCTAATCTGGCCCAATTTGGCAGAACTAGAGAAGCAGACCCACACACCCCTACTGTTTGCCGTGTTAAAAAAGGGGTAAAAACAAGGCTACATTGAAAATGTGAGTTTGAAGGATAAATAAAATTGCAACGTTATGTGTAAGCATTAAAACATTTTGAAATGACAAGACATTTATGAAATTCTGGCCAAAACATCATTTTGTGGCACAAACATAAAATACTTTTTTGATGGGATTTGAAAGCTATCTGCCATTTGCATGAGGTGGGTTAAAAAGGGCTATGCTGAAAATGTGGGGTCCAGTTCTACAAAAATTACAAAGTTATGAGTCAACATTGAAAATGGCAATATTTTTTATAACTTTGTTGGGTTGTTTTGAGATTCTGACCAACATTTTCAACATAATCTTTTTATGACCCCACCTTATGATCAAAACTGGTAGAATTTTTTAAATCCCATCTGAAAGGTGATTTCGCAGAGCAACTGTGAAAGCATGTTTCAGAGAGGATTTCAAAAATCACACCTGCCTTGTTCATGGGGCGTAGTAAAAAAAAAACTGTTGAAAAGTTTGGGAAAAATGTTATAAAATGACAAAGTTATGAGTAAAAGTTCAAAATGCATTAAAAAGCCATTAATTTTGTTTTCAGTTAGTCTGAGGTCAGGCTCAGTAGCAGCAGGATGTTTGCTGGCTGTGACAGGATTACTTCAGTGGACTGTAAGGGGTTGGAAGTGAGGGGTGAGGGCTTAAGGGTGGTGGGTGCTGAGAAGGGGGTCAGGGTAGGGAGTGTGGAGTGTCGGGGGCAGAAGACATTGCTGAGCTATTTTCTTTTTTGAAGGGCAAAAAAAAACTGAACAAGGGACAGTTTTCTTTGTTTCAGGTCCTGACGCTGGGGATTGGGCACCCCAGTGTTGTTATGCTATTTGGCAGCACTGGAGGTGGGCACCCCAGTGTCACATACTGTAGCAGGGGAGGTTTAGCTGGCACCAGGGCTTAGGCACCCCAGTCTCAGAGTGAATGTGTGTGTGTGTATGTGTGGGGTGTGTTTGTGTGATGATACTGGCAATCAGACTGAACACCTGCCACTGGTGTTGTTCAAGAGTTGGGTCGGGCAGCAGTAAGGATACCAGCACTGGGACTAAACACCCACTGCTGATTTTGTTGTTTAGAGCTGGGTCAGGCAGGAGAGGGGATACTGCCAGCAGGACTGAGCATGTACTGCACATTTTGCCACATAGCTGGATCAAGCAGGAGGGGGATATCAGCAGAGGGACTGAGCACCCACTAGTTTTATTGAAAAGCTGGGTCAAGAGGGAGGAGGTGGTACCAGCATTGGGGATGAACACCCACTGCTAGTTTTGATTATACATTGGGTGAATGTATGTTGACACAGCGGCCATAGACAAGAAATAAACAGCGGTCATTAAGCAACATCTCTGCTACCCCCAAGACAGCAGAGAAACAAAGTACTAGACAGCACTGATGAAGTGGAACACAGTACACAGGAAATAGTAGTGGTAGGAAGTACAAGCTGCACAACAAAAATCCACTTCTAACTTGCATTTTCCAGCCTTTTGATTGGGTAAGTACTTTAAAATAGAAAGACTGAGAGTGGATGGAGAAAGGCAGAGGGTGGGCTGAGCTGGGAAAGAGATTGGGTATTCTGAAGCTGTAATAGGTGGAGGGGCACACCCCCAAAGGCCTTTTCAGAGCTCAGAGCAATCATAATATGTTTGCTAGCCTTCAGTAAGTGAACATAAAAATCAGGAATAGTACAGGAGGAGAAAGAGAGGAAGGGCCTGTTGGGGGAAGGGAAAGTTGCAGATGAAGGTTCCACCATGCTAGTTCCATAAAGTACAAGTTCTACAACTAGTGGCGGTTGCGAAGGAGATGGTCATGATGGGACTGGGAGTTAGAGCTGTGGGGCTGTGAGGATTTGGGCTTGGTACATGATAGATAGTGTGGACAAAGAAGCCATAATTCATTAACCTCCAGAAGTTCATTGGTTCCACTCCCACTCCAAGTAGACGTCCCAGCCAGTCATCCAATGCATCTGGTGAGCAAACCATCTTGAGCAATCCAGAAGCACGCCCTTTTCCTCATCTTCCTCCTGCAAGTTCTGCCAGTTCCCCTACCCAAGATAGAGATGATCAGTCCACAAATATAAAGGCAAGCTCTCCCTCTGTCCATCTCATACAAACAACATAACAGCAGCTGCCGCTGCCACCTGCGCATGGGCATTGACAATTGCTGGTTCATCTTGAACCATTATACAATGCCCTTGCTGCACATATCACATACCTGCACCACACAGCTCAGTGTTTCTCTTAGCAAGGTATCAAATGATTTGGTACCAAACTACCTACTGCTGCTGCCTATCTGCAGCAAAGTCTTTCCACTACAGTGACCAAAACAACAAAAAACTATCTTCTGAAGACACATGGAGGATGACAAATAGCAGGGCCAAATCAAAAATTCATAATACGAGTTTTCTTGGCATATAATTAAAAAATTATAAATAATAAATAAAAGGTAATACAACTTATCATACTATAGTATTATACCTAGAATAGTGTATGGGAGCCCATACACAACAAGAAGGCTATTCATTCACCGAGTAGTTACCATGAAAACAAGGACCTTGAGAGTGAAGCTGTCTGTTGTGATGGGAACCATGAGGTGACAGAAGCCTTGCTGTGTATAGAAGCTCTCACACACTATTTTGCATAGCGAATGTTAAAAGAAACACACTAGTTGGCCCAGTGGCACAGAAGGCTGAGGCACCAAGCCTCACCTGCCGCCATGCCAGTGATCCAAAGTCGGGAGCAATCTTGGGGCATCGGGGGTCAGCCAGGGAGAGGAGGATCAAGCATTCAGAGGACATCTCTCCTTCTCTATGAGGGGGGGGACAATGGCCCCAGTCACCTGACCACTAGCGGTGGCTGGGGGTACAGGCAACTGGGACTGCAATGTGGGGGACAGAGGAGCAGTGGCCATTGGCATTCTATACACAGGAGCATGCATAGGCACATCTGGATGGCATTGCACATCCACTCCTCAGATGGGAGGAAAATGGAAAATGGCAGGTGGCGGGGCAGGATGAAACTGACCCCTCACAGGCTCCACATGCAGGCTACAGGGCCCTCTACAGGAAACTGGATCAGTTCCATTGTCAGGCAGAAGCCGCTAAACCCCGCCATGGGGGGGGCAAGTCATGGGGGAAGGACTGGGATGAAGGTAAGCCCCTGGCATGCTGGGTGACAGGGCTGGAGGGATCGGTGGAAGGAGCAGCCTGCCCCGGCAGGGGAAAAAAGAGAATTAAAAAAAAGAGAAAAGAAACATGCTGCAGGGGGGACATGATTGAGGTCTTCAGGTACCTCAAGGGAATAAATAGGGTAAACATGGAGGGGATCTTTAGACTAAAGCAGGGAGGTATCACCAGAGGGCATGGTTTGAAGTTGGAAGGTGGAAGGGTGAGGGGCCAAAGAGGAGGAGGTTTTTCACTGAGAGGGTGGTGGACTCTTGGAATGCACTGCCTGGCAAGCTGGTTCAGAGATCCACAGTGGAGGGCTTCAAGAGAGGGTGGGACAGACACAGAAAGCGGATGAATCAGATGATGGCCTGGCCCAGTAGGGTGGGGATGAATGATAGGGGTTTCTGGAACACAAGGGGGAGGGGCCTCGGCACCCAACTAGGGATCTGAGGTTCGAGCCGACTCGATAGACCATAAGGCCTAATCTGCTGGCAATTAGTATGTTAGTATCTTCATATATCTGGTTCACTTGTAAATCATTTACAAATTGCCAAGACTTTAGTATCTCCAGCCCTCTTATCCTAAGATGCAGAATGTGAAATTTGGTAAAGTTGGTTTTTTTTGTTTTTTTTTTGCTGTTGTTATTATGATACTGTTTTTACTGCTGTTTTTTTTAATTAACAACAGCACACACTTGGGTTTAGTGCTACCGGTGGTAGTGTGAATGTAAAACAGCTGATGTGCTGTACTGTTGTATGAAAAGTCGTTATACTGTAGGACAAACGTCACTACTACTGCAGAAAGACTTTTTGGAGACTACTAAAATTGGGACTGAATGATCTAACACCATACACTATAATAGTATTGTTGACTATTGCTCTTTGACTACAGCCAATGTCATATTTCATCCTCGAATGAATTTCATTTATGAAACCACTCCTCATACTTGTCCTCTTGAAATATTATGATATATACTGTATATAAGTATGTACTGTATATGGGTATATACTGTATATGGATTGTGCACATCTCTTCTATTCCCTGAGAAATAGAAATAAATGTAACAGCCCCTTTTTGGACTCATATCAGCTATTTCTAGGGCCCTCAGGTCTTCCCTGGACAGACCTCAAGGTGGCCGGCCTAGGTTCTCAGGCAGACAAGTGGTACGGGAACAACAGATGCATGCGGTGCATCCACCTGGAGTAGTGATAGGGAATATCTGTGGATAAATTACAGGTTACCACTCCCCAGAAAAATATAGTAACTGCCCCTACAGTACCTTCCCCACACAACCACAATTCCATTTTGCACAATGAGTCACAGTAACAGAATGTAACATCAACAATTAACAGTTTTATTTTGAGGAAAGGGGTGGGAAGGAGTAAAATAGCATAATCACTTTAACAACTATTGAAACTCTTTTTAGCCCTCACAGACCCCTCCCTCCTGTGGGTTCACCCGGCTTCTAAATAGCAGCATCCCAGGATGTCTCTAGAGTCCCTTGTGCGGGTACCACACCACCGTGTAGAAGATGCTGGGGATCTTTCATTGGTGCCCAATAACTTTTAACAGATACAAAACTTCAGCTTTCTGCTTGGGTGCAGCTTTGATCCTAGCACAGTACTGCCCAGGGCTTAACCCCTTTATTTCTCTGACTAGCTAGCTAGCTAAATAAAGACTTCCCCAAAACCACAGCCCATGGGTACCTACAGTTCAGAAGTTCAAAGGGGTAGAAGAAACGTTGTTCACAGTACTGTGCTGATATCAGGAGTTGTTGGTGCCACACAATACAGTTGCATGAAGAAATGACAAATGCTGGTCTTCACCTGCCAGGCCTTTCCAATCTTCCACCTGTGACAGGGAGATCATGCCACTCTTGAGGACCGATCTCTCTTAAATCTGTTGCAACAGTTCTTCTGTTTCTTAGCCTAATCTATCCTTTACAATTTCTAGTCCATAAGGCTGGCCACCAATGGGTACCCCTTCCCCTTTCTTGACTATGCTATAGTGTCCTCTTTAATTTTCCTTTTCCCTCTCAGGTCCTTATACAGGGAGGTTATTGTGGTGACCTCTGAGCTTATGTAAAACACCAGGCTGTGTTTATCATTGTTGGATTCAGCATTTAATAGCACTATGTCATAAAATACCTTGATGTATATACCTTATGTTTATGAAACCTGTAAATGTTGAAAATACCATGGCATTAGGTGTTTTTGATAAAGGTAAAAAGTACTAGGTGACTGTATTATATAAATTAAGTTGGTTGTGTTGTTAAATGCATGTGACATGGGATCAGGACTAAGCAGTGTAGTGTCCAAATTCACAGATGATACAATGGGTGATGGTGAAGCTGATTTGCTGGAGAAGCATCTTGTACTAAGCCATAATTTAAAACAAATAGAAGAATTGAGGTTAAATAACAAGATGATGTTTAATGAATCCAAATGCACAGTTATAGAAACATAGAAACATAGACTTTGACGGCAGACAAGGACCACTTGGCCCACCTAGTCTGCCCATTTCCCTACCTACAAGATAAGCTGCAGATCCTAGTTAACCAACAGCCTATTTCTTCCTACCCTCCACAAGAATTGTCTTATGTCTGTCCCATGCATTCTTGAATTCTCCCACAGTTTTAGACCCCATAACCTCCTCATGAAGGCTGTTCCATGCATCCAACACCCTCTATGTGAAAAAATACTTCCTCACATTGCCCCTGAGCCATCCCCCCTCTATCTTCAAATTGTGTCCCCTTGTTCTTGCACATCTCTTTTTCTGAAAGATGCTACCCTCCTGGACTTTGTTGATTTTACTGAGGTACTTAAAAGTTTCTATCATGTCCCACCTCTCCCTTCTTTCCTCAAGGGTATACACATTAAGCTCCTTTAGTCATTCCTCATATGGCTTCTCTTGCAGACCCTGCAGCATTTTAGTTGCCCTCTTCTGGACTACCTCCATCCTGTCTATGTCCTTGCAGAGATGAGGTCTCCAGAACTGGATGCAGTACTCCAGATGTGGTCTCACCAACTGTCTGTACAGAGGGATAACAACTTTCTGTTTTCTGTTGGTGATGCCTCTCCCCATACATCCCAGTATCCCCCCAGCCCTCCCTACTGCCTTCTCACATTGCTTGCTAACCTTAAGGTCATCTGATATGATTACCCCCAGGTCCCTTTCCAATTTTGTTGTAGTTACTCCCTCCCCCTCCGTGCAATCTTCTGCTGAGTTTTTGTTTCCCAGGTGCATTACTTTGCACTTCTTTGCATTGAATCCAAGCTGCCATACTTCAGACTATTCCTTCAACCTTGCCAAGTCTCTTCTCATCCTTTCCACACCTCCTTGTGTATCAACCCTGTTGCAGATCTTTGTATAATCTGCAAAGAGGCATAGTTTTCCTTCCAGTCCCTCTGCAATGTCACTTATAAAGACATTAAAAAGGACTGGACCCAAAACTGAACCCTGCGGTACCCCATTAGTAACCCCTCTTTCTTCAGAGTGGACTCCATTTACAGTTACCTTCTGTGTCCTGTTGCCAGCCAATGTTTTACCCAGGCTACCACCCTGGGACCCACTCACAGGCTGGTTAATTTGATTATTAATCTTTTGTGTGGGACTGTGTCAAATGCCTTGCTAAAGTCTAGGTAGGCCATGTCCACAGCCCCTCCCTGATCTACTACTTTGGTCACCCAGTAAGAGAAATCAATTAGATTCATCTGACTTGACCTTCCCGCTGTGAACCCATGCTGTCTTGGGTCCTGTGCCCCACTTTCCTCTAGGTACTCAACAATTCTTTCCTTCAGAAGTGATTCAATCACTTTCCCTAACACAGAGATCAAACTGACAGGTCTGTAGTTTCCTGCATCTGTCTTGCTCCCACTTTTGTGAAGGGGAATCACATCCACCTTCCTCCAGTCCTCAGGTACCACACCATCCTCCCATGATTTGTTAAAAGGGTAGTCAGTGGTGTCACTAGTTCTCCCCTTAATTCTTTCAGAATTTTGGGGTGAATTCCGTCAGGCCCCATTGCTTTGTCCACCTTCAGTTTTAGGAGTTTTTTCAGAACCCTTTCTTCTGTGAAAGGACTGGGATTGACCCCCCTATCCAGAGTGCTTCTGTTAATTGGATTAGGCAACTCCCCCTCCTCCTCTTTTGTGAATCTTGAGCAGAAATATTTGTTCAGTATCCCTGCTTTTTAATTGTCCCTCTCTGCCCACCCATCATCCTTTCTATTCAGCCTCATTATCCCTCTCTTTGTCTTTCTATGCTCCCAGATGTACCTATAAAAGGTTTTATCCCCTTCTTAACCGACTTGGCTATCTTTTCCTCAGTTTGGGCCTTTGCTATTCTAACTTCCCTCCCTGCTTCCTTTTGCCTTAACTGGTACAGTTCTCCATCCTGCTCCTTCTGTGTTTCCTTATACTTCCTAAATGCTATCTTTTTCTTCCTAACATTCCCTGCCACCTCTTTTGAGAACCATAGTGACTTTTTCTTTCATTTTGATGTGTTTATTTGCTTCACACAAAGGCTTGTTGCCTCTGTGATGGCATTATGCACTTTGGTCAGAAAAATCGGAGATTCCAGTACAAATTAAATGGTAAAATTCTGAAAACATTGAGTAAAGAGAAGGACCTTTGAATATGGGTTAATACAGATCTCTCAGCAACTAGTCACTGTAGAACCATCTCACAAATAACTGCTAGACTACTGTGTTCTGTACATAAAACCTTTGTAACAAGGGACAGTAAGTATAATTAAACTATACAAGACTTATGTGATCCCCCATCTGGATTATGGATCACCAATCTGGAATCCGTATTTAAGACGTGACATTAACCTTTTAGAAAAAACACAACGAAAGGTCACAAAGTCAATCAACGGGTTGAAATCTTTTAAATACCAGGCTAGGACTACAAGACTAAAATAATTTACCCTGGAGACCAGACAAAAAGAGAGGATCTATTACTTCTTTATAAAATCCTCAAAAATCCTTATTTAATGGATGAATGTGGCATAAAATTTAATAATAGGATAAATAACCTTAGATCTCATAACAAACAGTTAAGGGTACCGAGAGTAAATACAGTGAAACGTAACAGCTTTTTTACTGTAAGAGCACTTAGAACCTGGAACTCACTACCATGCCATTTAGTAAATGCCTCAACCATTGAAACCTTTAAAACCTTTAAAAAATGTCTTGCTGTATTCCTGGTCCAGAATGGATCAGGACAATAGATCCACTAGGACTGGGAGACAATTCAATGGGCTTTGGCTTACTTTGTCTTTAAAAACCAGTATGTAAATTGGTACCATGCATTCCTGCTGTAAACTGAGCCAATCTGAAATGTCATGGTGATTTGCATATATCCCATGATGCTTTGCAAGTATGTGTGATGTTGTGTTTGTTTGAAACTTGGCTTATTGTCAATGCCCGTTGTGGTAACCCTTCTGCACCAAGATTCTTTGCCTGTAGCTTGTTTTTTTGTTTTTTTTTCCTTTGAGCCACCACCATCCAAGCAAACAAGGCAACCATAGGGATGAAGGGTTTTCACTGAAAAGTTTAGAATAGTAGATCAGTGGGTGCTGACTAAGTGCAGATGAAGGACAGTCATAGTCTGTTGCAGTTCAGTTAGTTTATTTTGTACAGCATGTATAAAAAACAATTTCTGTTACACACCAAACTTTTAAAGCCACAGACAATTCTACATACATAAATACTTCACATACTCAAACTTACACTTCTATGGACTACATGTCCATTTATGACTTTATCCTTTATATCCTAACCAGCATCTTTGTGTTAACCGAATATTTTAAAACAGTATATTACAACTTAGCAAGCTTTCCTTTTTAGTTCAGTAACAACTTTTTTGTGCAAAACTTGCAACTGCAAAAACGAGGAAGTACATTCATAGTCTGTTGCTGCAAATTGACGTATTGAAGAAGGGATATGCCATTACTGAAGGTTATCTCATGTATTTTGAATAAACATCACACAAAGATTGTGTGTTGAACCTGAAGTTCGGTATCTGTTATCCCACAACCCCTCCACACTACCCAGGGGCCTTTGTATGCAGTGTTCACCTGGCAGGCCTCTCAATGTCTTCTTCTCCAGTGGTCTCCTCTTTTGTCTGGGTACAGAGCAGGCTGGTGGTTACCCAAATTGATGCTTGGCACACACTTTTCTCTGCTGTAGATACTGTGGGATTAGGCTGCGACCTTTACAGTCTCTGCTTTTCAACTGCCAAACTCCGCTGGCTATTTTTGCACTGCAGGACAATCATCTCTCTCTCTCTCTCTCTCTCTCTAGCTGCAGAGTCTCCAAACTTTCCCACAGCCACAGGTTCAACTTGTAGAATCAGCTTCCAAATTCTCAGCAGCAAATTCGTTCAGCTGCATGTTCAAATCTCACTGGCAACTTTTAACTTCTCAGCAGCAAATTCACTAGACGCAGGTTCAGCTCTCACTCTGGGAACTTCCCACAAAGTCCATTTCCTTTCCCAGGAGCTATGCTCTTTTCCAAACATTCTGCAGTTTGTCCAATACTGTGGCCAGACAAGGCCTTTAGCAAACAGGCAGGCCTTCAGGACTAGCAAGCCCACAGCAGTCTCTCTCCAACTGCACTCTCTAGCTGAACACTCAGGAATCCCCCTTTTGGCAGGCAAACAGTCCATTTTAGCAGTTTTCTAACAGCCACTTCTGACTGGCTGCAGCAGTTGACCACTGGACAAATTAATATTCATTTGCCTCACTTGATGCCCTATTAGTCTTCATTTGGGCACCAAGAATGGTCCCTGTTTTTTATCCCACAAGTCCTTTGGCAGTCCGATAAGTCTCCATGTAAAATCCTTGGCTGCTGACTGACTATGGCAGGGGTTAAAGGTGGCCATCATGGCTGCAATATACACAGTTTGTATAGAGTCCCAACTTTTAAAGTCAGCTGGCAGCCACACTACATATTTTTAACATTTATTTTCCCCAATGTCCAATAATAGCCACTCTGCCCTTTAGCCCAATGCAGAGTTTAATATTTTAACTCAACATCCCGCCTGTCACTGCTACCAAAATGCTGCCCCCAGGCAGCAGGCAGGCGTATTAATATTCATAAGCCCTACCTCATTAATATTTACAATAGGTCCCCCAGTGCTTATTGGAGCTCTTAAACTAATTAACTTTCCGGCTTCTCCTCTGCCTCCTCCATGTCTTCGGACCCTGCTTTACCCATTTAGGAGTCCGGGAGCACTGAAGAGGCTTTTGGCTTAGCCACAACAGTGTTGAGAAAACTGATGCACTCTAGAGCACATGCACGGACTACCAGCTCACACATTCATGCAGCAGCAGTGCGGAGGTTCCACGTCTTTACTCCTCTGGCCCCATTCACCATAGGAAACACATTGGGGGCCAGATGGAGAGTTTGGAGGCTCAACAGAACCCGGGAAAGTGGTGGAGAGGACAGCGGGGAACCAAGAGATGACCCCAGGTAAGCCGGGGCTTACATAAACAACAGTTCTTACAAAAAAAGAAGTAAACAGAAGCAGACTTATGAAAGGAAAAGCAGGAGTAAGGTTTCAAGCAGGAATTAGGAGTTGCACAAAGAAAGCCCTCTACCTTGCATTTTCCAGCCTTTTGACGGGACAAGGATTTCAAAGGGGAAAAGAAGAAGAAAGGTGGAGAGTGGGTGGGATTAGGAAGGAGATTTAGTATTCTGAAGCTGTGATAGGTGGAGGAGGGGCACACCGACAAAAGCCCTCCCACAGTTCAGACTGATACCAATGTTCACATACTTTGCAAGCGAATATAAAAATCATTGCATAAATGTACAGAGAACAGTCGAAGATAATTACAAAAGTGGCTATCCGAAGGCCCGGTAGCAGCATGTGGTACTGCTGTTTGGCCAACTGTGACATCAGGAACAAACTTGGGAGGTTGAAATTTGGGTGGTCAGCTTGGAGGGCTGCTGGCATTGGCAGCAACAGAGAGTCTGATGACACATTCTGCTGCTGCAGTAGTCCCTAGCAGTGGGCCTGGCAGCTTGCTCTTCCATCTGGGGAAGCTGTGTGCATGCAGGCTGGACCCAAGGGTCCTTGTGCACCACCAGAAGGTGGCAGGAGGGACTAGAGGGAGAAACAGAAAAATAAAGAATCCCTGTTGCCTTCAGAATGCTGGCTGCTGGCACATCTGGACTCCTCTCCACCTCTGCCAGCTATTTCAAAGAAAGGAACAGCTGAAGGAGATGGATGTGATCACCAGAGTGACAGCCTGAAAGAACCGTTTGGCTTAGACCATGGGAGAAACTGCACGATAGAGGGAAAATGTAATTATAACAAAGGGATGCTGGAACACCAACCAACAGCAGACTGCATCTGGCAAAGGGAGGGGGACAGTATTAAGGGAGGGGAATGGGAGGGCAGATGGGGGTGAGGAGGGGACGGATGATGCCATCTCTGTCAAAAGGGTGTGGTTAGCCCTCAAGGCCCTAAAGAAAGACAAATCTCCTGGGCCGGATGGCATTCATCCGAGAGTACTATGGGAATTGGCGGACATACTGGCTGCACCCCTGGTGGAGCTCTTCAACAGGTCACTTGAGACAGGAGGGTACCTAGGGATTGGCGAGAGGCACATGTGGTGCCAATCCATAAAGGGGGGTCGAGGGAAGTACCAGGTAACTATAGACCCATCAGTTTGACCTCGGTGGTGGGAAAATTAATGGAGGGTATACTAAAGGAAAGATTGGGGGTGTACTTGGAGGAGGTGGGAGGTCTGGATAGTCGGCAACATGGGTTTGTACCAGGTAGATCATGTCAAACCAATCTTGTGGAGTTCTACGAATGGGTAACATCAGAACCGGACAGGTGAAAGCCTGTGGATGTATTATTCTTGGACTTCAGCAAGGCGTTTGACTCTGTCCCCCACAATGGTCTGGTGGAGAAACTGATGGGGTTAGAAGTAGGCCCTTTGATGGTCAGATGGATTGAAAACTGGCTAGCTGGATGCACCCAGAGAGTAGTGGCCTGTGGGGAGCTCTTGAACCCTAGAGAGGTTGGTAGTGGTACCGCAGGCTCGCCGGGTCCTGGGTCCGATCCTGTTTAATGCATACATATTGGACATCAGGGAGGTACAGGGGTGTGAAATGAGTCTCTCGCTTGGATGACTCCAAGATGGGAGCAGTAGTTGAGGGAGAAGAGGGGAGGTTGGCCCTGCAAGGGGACCTGAACACCCTGGAAAGCTGAGCTCACACATGGAACTTAAATTTCAATATCACCAAGTGCAAGGTGTTGCATCTTGGGCGGAGAAACACTAAACACAGATACACCCTGGGAGGGGAGGCGCTGGAGGCCTCAATAGGGGAAAAAGACCTAGGGGTCATGGTGGATGCATGTATGAATAACTCTGAGCAGTGCAGGAGAGCAGCTAGCAAGGCAAACAGGATGTTGGAATGCATCGTAAGGGGGATCACCTCTAGGAGCAAGGAAGTGATTCTGCCGCTGTACAATGGACTGGTTAGACCACACCTTGAGTACTGTGTACAGTACTGGAGACCACACTTGAAGAGGGACATACAGCTCCTGGAGAGAGTACAGAGGAGGGCAACTAAGATGATACGAGGGCTAGGGGATTTGACGTATGAGGACAGACTTGAGGAGCTCTGCCTGTTTTCATTGGAGGAGAGGAGAGACAGGAAATGATTGGGGTCTACAAGTACCTCAAGGAATAAATAGCGTAAACATGGAGGATCTTTAGACTAAAGCAGGAGGTATCACCAGAGGGCATGGTTTGAAGTTGGAAGGAGAAGGGTGAGGGGGAAAAGAGGAGGAGGTTTTTCACTGAGAGGGTGGTGGACCCTTGGAATGCACTACCTGGCGAGCTGGTTCAGAGATCCACAGTGGAGGGCTTCAAGAGAGGGTGGGACAGACACAGAAAATGGATGTATCAGATGATGGCCTAGCCCAGGGGTGGGCATGGATGATAGGGGTTTCTGGGACACAAGGGGGCCTCGGCACCCAACTAGGGATCTGAGGTTCGAGCAGACTCGATAGACCATAAGGCCTAATCTGCTGGCAAATAGTATGTTAGCATAAGGAGAAGAAGAAGAAAAGGTGGAGGGGAGAAGGATGGAAGGGTTAAGTACAGGAATAACCAGGAGTAGTATGGTCTTGGAGAGAAATAGAGAGATTCAAGGCAGTTAGGGAACAAGGAAGGTCAAAAGGAGAAGGGAAGGCTAGCCCAGAGACATACTGTAGTAACTTGAAAGAAAAGCCTACCTAGCCAGTTGAGATCTTTGGTGAAGGGAGGAAGAAGGAATGAGGGTTATGGTTTTGGCATCTGAAGCAGTATGGGGAGGTTGTCTGGCATTTTTTCCCTGGGGTTATGCTCTTATGCCATACCCCCTAGGTAGGTTGGCCCCTGTGGAGTTGGTCAGGTACCGCCCATTGCGGGATGTGGTCCCTGAAGACCTGATGGCGGTTATTGACCTCTCGTTGTTGGACAAGTTTTGCACTGCTCCTGAGCAGTTGGTAGTGGCCTATAATAAGGGCCATATAGGTAGCACTCGATCAGATTGTGCCAGTCCGTGTTCGCCCCCTTTCGTGGCATCCCAGCTCTCCATGGTTTGATGGAGCTCTGAGAGGGTTGCAGAGGATGGGGCATAGGTTAGAGCATCGTTGGAGGAAGACAACCACTGATGCCGACCACCTTATTTTGCTAGAGCATTATAAACTCTACCAAACAGAAATTTCTCATAAGAAGGCAGAATTCCTGTCCAGGGAAATTTCTGTCGCACGGAATTGACCAGCTCAGCTCTTCAGAACTGTTGACAGACTATGCAACCCAGCCTGTCAGCAGATCTGTCGAGTTTTTACTCAAACTGATTGTGAGGAGATCGCTCGATTCTTTGCGAATAAGATTGAAGACATCAGGAGGGAGTACCTCCAACTTCATTCTAAGGGTGTTGCAGTTGATTGGTGCCCTGTCGCAGAGCCCAGAGTTTCCTGGAGTGCCTTTGACCTGCCGGATCTCGTAGATACTATGAGGATTGTCCAGGAGATGCATACCATGTGCTGTAGTTTAGACCCTGACCTTACCTCCCTGATCTTGGGTTGCAGCGAGATCATTGGCCCGGTCTTAGCTCAGATTATCCAGTGTTCTTTAGATATGGGAGTGTTTCCCAGCTCCCTGAAGGAGGGGGTGGTGATCCCCCTTCTGAAGAAAGCTTCTTTAGACCCGGATGACCTAGCAAACTATAGGCCAATCTCTAACCTCCCTTTTGTGGGGAAGGTTATTGAGAAATTTGAGGCTGCTCAATTGGATAACCACTTGACCATCCATAGTTTATATGAACCTCTCCAGTCTGGTTTTCATAAGAGGCATAGTACTGAGACTGCTCTGGTTCGGTGCTCAATGATCTCCTGATGGCAGAGATCAGAGACACCATTCTATCCTGGTTCTCCTTGATCTATCATCAGCTTTTGATACTGTGGATCATGGGGTTCTGCTCGAACACCTGCGGTCCATTTGTGGGCTGTCGGGTACAGTCCTCAGATGGTTTTCATCTTTCCTCACAGGGAGAATGCAGAGAGTGGTCTCGGGTTTCTTTTCGTCCGGGGCCTTCTCTCTGCCATGTGGGGTGCCTCAGGGCTCGGTGCTGTCCCCCATGTTATTCGCAGTATATATGCTACCCCTCAGAGACATTGTAAGACGGTATGAGCTGAGGTTTCACTGCTATGCTGATGATACCCAGCTCTACCTGTCTTTCGCACCTGACCAGGTTGGTGCTATCTCAGTACTGAACAACTGCCTCGCAGAAATCCAAGACTGGATGAATTCCAGCAGTTTAAGGTTGAACCCAGGAAAGACTGAGGTTATGGTTGTGGACCCAGGTCATAGGGTAGAGGATTGAGGACTGGGCTTCTCCAGTTTAACCCCCCCATACCCCTCCCCAGTCTATTGTTGTGCAAATCTTAAGTTTTAGCACCTTATTGCAGATTACTGCAATAAAGGTACCTTGCTGACTGCCTTCTCCTCTGTCCCCACCTTGTAGAAGGCGCAGCCCTTGAGGTCCAGGGAGCGGAGGGGCTCCGAGCCGCCAGCGGGTCGGCGGCGCCTGTGCAGCCGACCAAGGGTTCCAGGAGGCCGGGAGAAGCAGGCAGAAAGGTACGGGCAAAGCCGCAAAATTTTTGCCCACCCCCCCTCTCTGGTTGATTCCTTTTATACACTTTCTCCCGCCATTTCTTAATCCACGCCCACATCCCTTTCCCTTCCTCCCTTAACCCATACCTAACCTCCACAATGCTACTTTGCTTCCTTTTGCTCCTCAGCCTCGCATCTCACCCAATCCCCATTGATATTAATGTTATGCCCAGTGTCAAGATAAATAACTCAGTTAATCTGTCCTGCCCACTTCTGCCATCCACAATGGCCAACCACAGATTCCTTATTCACCCCGAACCACGTTTACAATACAACCTCTGGGATATCCCACATAAGGCCACCCTAACAATTCAGCATAGCCCTGGCACCTTACTTGCATCATGGCTTTTATTAACCCACTAGCCTGTCCATTAAATTATTATGCTATGATAAAATTCGCACTATGTACCAGGACCATCACTCATCTCACAGCAGGCACCCAGGATTAGAGGAAACGCTCTGACCACTCACTATCCCTGTCCCTTGGTGCCCTCCTCAAATTAATCTTCTACCTTCTGATCTGTTTTGGTACCATTGAAATAAATCCTGGCCCCATTGAAAGTTTATTTTCCCTGCTGATCTATCCTCTATAAATGGCCTAAGCTTCCTACACTTCAATGCCTGCAGCCTCTTATAAAATTCTCCGTAATACAGGCCTGGGTGGCACATACCCTGCGTGACTTTCTGGTCATCTCTGAATCTTGGCTCAGACCTTGACCAAAGACAGTGTTGTAAACCTTACCAACTATCAGCTCTTCAGAGCAGATCGCCCTTCCAGGGGTGGTGGGTGGCCATATACATTAAGGACACCATCTCTGCTACCTGCCTCATCAACACATCCGAACCAAAGGAATTTGAATGTTTGTCAATCAAAATATCCCTTCTAACTTGTCTTCATTTAAATTGATTGGCTGCTATAGGCCCCCTCAGCAGGCCTCAAATTACTATCTCACCTGGCATCAATAACCAATCTAGGCCCTGAAGATACCATCATCCTTGGTGATTTGAATTTAAACTGGCTATCTAATGCATCTGCTCCATTGGTAACCTTTTTGCAGACACCTATGGCTTTACACAGCTAATTAAAGACCCAACCAGGGTTAACCTAAAAATTCTAGCAACAGCTCACTCCTGGATATTATGTTGGTAAACAAGCCTCACTTCTATACGCATGTAGGAGTACTACCGAATTATGTAAGTGACCATTGTCCCATAGCTGGCATAAGATCTTCACTCAAACCACCTAACCCTGCTGAATTTGTCCTCAAAAGGTCAAAAGAAGTTCAACATACCAGGATACCTCCATGACCTGAGTAACACAATATATTGGAGATTTCTACCTTACAACCTCAGTGAAACAGCTCTCCAGATCCTAAAGGACATTATCACTAATGCTTTCAATATTCATGCACCATTCACCAATATCAGAACTAAAGCAAGGTCCTGCCCTGGTTCACCACTGATCTTAAAACAACCTTGCTAGCCAGAGACAAACTGTGGAAAAAGGCAAGAAAAACTAAGGATTCCAGAGACTGGCTACAAATTTCAGAAAAGCAAGAAACTCATGTACAACACAAATAAGATCTGCCAAAGCTGCCTATTATAGAGCTGAATGGATGCCTCCTATAATAACCCAACCAGGCTCTGGGGAACTATAAAGGGTATCTTGGCCAAAACTATACTCCTGCCTTAACCTGCAAACTGCTACTAAATAACACAGAAATTACGGACAAACAAGAAATCCTAAATACCTTCAATGACCACTTCACCACAGCTGGACTAGCATTTGATTCTTCACCTGCAAATCTCCTGAGATCTTCCTTGAACCTTCAATCCACCGTGGGTCAAAAGGCTACATCAACTTCTCCTGCAACCAATATCCTTGAAAGAAGTGGAAGATCTCCTCTCCAATTTAGATACTTCAAAAGTGCAGGTACAGACTCCTGGACCCCTACTTCCTCAAGATTGCATCTCAAGTCTTATCTGCCCCTCACTCATCTCTTCAATCTTTCCTCACCACTGGATCCATTCCCTCCACTTGGAAAACAGCTCAAGTAGTTCCTTTACTCAAATCTGAGTGATCCCATGGACCTCAATAATACAGGCCCATTTCCATCCTATCAGTTCTATCCAAGATGCTCGAAAAGTTAGTAAACTCACAATTAAGGGACTACCTGGATAACAATAACCTCCTAAATACAGCACAATCAGGATTTAGATCAAGGCATAGCACCATTTTGGCCCTAGCCAAAGTAACCAACGACTGGCAGATTGCTATGGATAAGAAGAACAGCAACCTGTGCTGTGTTCCTGGATTTGAGCAAAGTATTTGATACAGTGGATCATGAATCATTAATCACCTCCTTGGCTCACTAGGGTTGGATTCCTTCACTAAATTGGTTCAAGTGCTATCTATCAGATAGATCACAACTGGTAAAAATGGAATCTACCTATCCACCTTAAAACCACTGTTAAGAGGTGTACACGAAGGCTCTATTCTGGCCCCATCCTCTTTGCCATCTATATTAATAATATGATGCTAACCTCACTCAATCCAACATCCATCTGTTTGCTGGATGATACTGTATTATATGTTAGCAATCCTTCATTATCTTAAAGCTCAGAACTGCTACAATCTGAATGTTCCATCCTACAACACAACCTATTGGATAAAAACTACTTCTAAATGCCAAAAACAAAGCTATGTTCTTTACCTCAAAGAGTTGCTCTGCCACTCACCCACATCCACCACCCTACCAACTAACCACCTTACTTGGAGAGAAGTTGAATTGCTGATAACTTCAAATACCTTGAGTCTTGATTGATAACAAGCTTGACTCATTCTGTCCATATTGAGGAGCTACTAAAGAAACTGAGACAAAGGCTTGGTTTATTTTTTTTAGAATAAAGCACTACCTCAACAGAGACTCCAAAAAGATTAATCCAGGCTTCATTCCTATCCTCATTGACTATGCTGACTTTCTGTAACGGACATTGTTCACCCCCTCTTAAATAAACTGGACACCCTATACCACAGGTCCATCAGATTCATTACTGACCTTCCTTCAGCACCCATCATTGCTCCCTTTATAAGGCAGTTAACTGGACATCATTACAACACAGAAGAAATAGGAATGCTGCAATTTGATATTCAAAGCCTTATCAGGCAAGCTACCTACCTATATCTCAGACTGTTTTACTCAAATTACTTCTAGGCCATACAACCTAAGGATCAGCAAAATTATCATTCTTAAGTCCCCAATGTCTGCACCCAGTTTGGGAGGCTAGCTATCAGCTACTCACTAGCAATTGTTTGGAATTCACTCCAAAACCATGAAGCTAAATAACCTCCTACCCTTAATATCCTTCAAAGACTATTCACCACCCTATTCCCAGAACTCCTGCAACTGCTTCCACAAGGCCTAAACCCGGCCCTACCTACCGTTCCTATATGCTGATAAAACTCCCGTTTCCAGTCCCAAGATTCACCCTCAAAATGCCTGCTTAGGTCCTATAATTCACATATTACTCCTGATGTGCCCTTACCTTCTGTCTCACAGATTAAAAGTTTTAATGTGCCTTGTACATATGTATATTGTTATATATTAGCACTTATGTCATTGTATTACTGTTTATGTTACCCTGTCATTGTATTACTGTTTATGCTACCCTTGTCAATGTAATAACACTTGCACTTCTTGACCACTCAGGTCCATCTTGTAAATGAGCTATGCTCAATGATGTTCGCTGATTAAATAAAGATTTTGATTGATTGATTGATTTGAATCCTGGGGGAGGACCAGATCCTCACCTCTGAATGGGTGCATAACCTGGGAGTGGAGCTTGACGTTGGTCTGACCCTTCGACATCAGGTGTCTGCAGTCATCAAGCTGGCCTTTTTCCATCTTAGGAACATTGCCAGGATTAGGCACCTTGTTCCACCCAGTGACCTGCCGGTCTTGGTCCATGCCTTTGTGACATCGTGCCTTGATTACTGTAACTCCCTTTACCTTGGGCTTCCTGGGGTTGATATCCACCGCTTGCAGCTAGTGCAGAATGCGGCAGCATGTTTGTTGACTGGGGCTTCCAGAAGATCACACATTACCCCTGTGCTACACGCTCTGCACTGGCTGCCAATACAGTGGTGGATCACCTTTAAAGTGGGTCTTTGACCTACAAAGCCCTACACGGTTTGGGTCCCGATTACTTGAAAGAGCTCCTGGTGCCTTACACCCCTCTGCGACAGCTCCGCTCAGCTGACGAGGGGTTGCTTGAGATTCCAAGAGTAAATTTGAAGTCAGCTGGTGTTCATGCGTTTGGATTTGCTGCACCTACCCTCTGGAATTCTCTGCCCCGTCAGCTCCGGGAGTGCAGGACGGTGGGGAGTTTTAAGCAGGCACTAAAGACTTTTTTATGGGAAAAGGCGTTTCCTACTTTATTTTGATTTTATATTGGATGTATTTGAATATGTGTTTGTATTTGATTTTTTATTGAATGTATTTGAATATGTTTTTATGTTTGTATTTGCTGTGCAGCGCCTTGAGATTTTGAAAGGCGCTCAATTAAATAAATTTTATTATTATTATTATATTATTATTTTGGGTGTCAACACTCGTGACTACCAGGCAACAATACCCGACTACCAGTTACACACCCTCCAGCATCTACCCATACTGCCTCTCAGGGGGCTGTATACTTTATTCTGGGCTCAATGCTACACAAGTGCCTGACTCTCCAATTTTACCAGGATCCTGCAGGTCGGAAGGGAGGAGTTTGGCAACTATGCCTTTTACAGCGGTTATCAATCTGTCTCTTCTTTATTCTTGGTGCTCCTACCACAACGTTCCTTTAGCTGGGTCAGGTCCAGGCACCTCCAAGGGTTGAGCTCACAATAGTCAGAGTTCCTTCAGTTGCAAAGCCATGCTTTGTGGCACCTCTGTGGGTTGGACATCTGAACCATTAGGAAGAAGAAGACATTATTCCCTATTGTGAAGCAGCATATAGTGTGAGGTGAGGGCTTGTTCTAATTTGATTTCCATCTCAGCTGAAATGCTGCTGTACCACAGTTCAAAGGTCATGGAACGTGATTGTATCCTTCTGTGGTACAACAGTGTTACAGCTGATTTGGAAAGCACACAAGCCACACAGAAGCTGACAAAACACAAACCACCAAATGCAGGATCAACCAGATAAAATGCCACACTACACGACCACTCGCATAAATCCCCATGCCTGGATCAACCAGATATTTTAAATAATACTCAAAATTTAAATGAGGATCAGCAATTTTAGATTATTTACAAATTTCAATGCGGTTCCTCGATAAGTGGCTTTTCACTAAGTGAGAAATACAGCAATCATGTTTTGTTTTTTTAAATCCTTCCCAAATGCAGTTGACAACCAATAGAAGTCTGTGCTATAGATGTAGGGATATCTCATTTCTAACAACCACACCACTGACCCTAGCAACCAGCCCTGCACCATGGAATGAGATGCAGCAGAGCACAATTGCTCTTGTGAAAAACAAAACTAAATGTATGACTTAGTGATGAAACAGTGTATCTAGATTATTTTGGGGCCAAAAAATACTGGATGTGCAACTCTTTGCACATCCAGTGTGTTCTGTCACCTTGGGGTGCTGATTTCCATGGACCAGTTGAGCTTCGCTCTCAAGGTCAATGGGATTCAGAACCCCTCTGGAGCAGAAAACACTGGCTGTGCATAACTGCCCATTCAGTATTCTCAATGTTGTGGGTTCTCAGTGTCCTTCTTTGGGGGTTTGAAAAATAAAAATATATATTAAGCCTAGAGGGATGGTGAAATAAGGCTTTGGATCCCCAGAGGTTTCTTCCAAAAGGGAGGTTTCCTCTCCTCTATGCTGAAAGTCAATATAAATTATATCGTGAGTGGTGTCTGGATGATGACTTAGCCTCTGACTATACATTTTGTACTTGTCATCCATTCACCTCCAACTGCCATTCTCTCTCTTCTTCTCAGAAGCCTCATGTGTTCTGACTATGCTATTCAGTGCATTCAGCCCCATCCTTTTGGGCATCTTCCCTAAGGTACATTTAGTCCAGGGACCTTGCTCCTATGGCACCTCTTCAGGAGGAACCCTCCTCAAGAGGGTCCCTGTGCCTTCTTGATACTGTGCCTGGAAAGAGTGGTAGCCCTTGCAGTTGGACAGAGAGAGTATAGCTAAATCTTAATTTCTTCATTTAAGATTTTGTTGTTTGGGTAAGAACCCAAGACAAACATTGTCCATAATCCATTTTCCTGGGGGACCTGGAAACAGAAAACAGTACATACAATAAGACGACAATAAAAAGCAATCATCTAAAATATTTACATGTACATTCTGATAATAAATATGTTTCTTAATGAGATTTAAATACATTGATGCTCTTGACGTCCAATAACAATGAGACTGTATTCCATTCTTTAGCCATGACATATGGAAGAGTTCTTTGCTCAGGTTTCGTTTTCTAAAGGAGACAATCAGAGACAAATGAGCAGAGCTAAGGGTGCTATGCACATGCCTTACAAACAGAAAACAAATTAACCATTGTCATTACAATGGGCATATGTGGTGTAAGCTTGTGTGTGTATTCAACTGCAGATCTAGGAACTATCTCTTCATTAATGTCATCATGCTGCACGTCGGCAGCCATTTTAGGGTTTTTCCAGAGTGGGATTTTTTGAATCAGGAGGGGCTTTGTTTACAGTTTTCAAATGCTATGAAACTACATTTGTTCTACCTTAATAAATGCAGTTTCAGCATAAGTGTAACAACAGCTTCTCCTTTAGCAGTCTATGGAGTCATTTTTTTTTAAAACAAAATGTGTAAAATAAGGGTTTAGGTGTTATTTAACACTGTGCAAGGGGTAGCCAATTCAGATCACTATTGATACAACAGTAATGTGCCATTCTAACAGCTCCCAAGACAAACTGACATACACTGTTAAAAAGAACCGAAACCCTATTCAGGTTTGAATCAGTAGCAGCGGAGTAAGTGGGACGAGCATAGTCAATTAAAGATACAATCAACCTGGGGGCAGCACTTTCTTGACACTCTAAGACAAGGCAGTTCTTACCTCAGTAAAGCATGTTAGACCTGGGATAGTTTATGCTGCTTGAGAATTCAGACCTACCTACAGCATTCCTACAGTACCTGCCAAACATTCTATCTCCTGTATGTTACATGAGCATATCATACTTGGTTGCCTGCTAGGCTGGTGAATCTGAAGGGTTTGGTTGGGGATAAGTGGGGAACTGGGTGACATACACCCCCACCAAGGGCTACAAAGTACATGCCCCAAGCATCCTCTGGATGCTCATTTTTTTCTTCCTTCTCCATCTTCCACTTCCCGTCCAGCATCTTCCTTTCCTTTCCTTTCTGATAGCATCATTCCCATTATACCTTTAATCTAAGGAGACCTTGGCCCTGGGGTAACCACTAGGGATGGAACCCTCCTCAGGAGGGTTCCTGTGCCTTCATGGTAACTCAAAAGGGTGTTACTTGCTGTAATAGGACAGAGAGAGCGACAGCATCATTTACATTACATAAGCACTCACACTTTAACAGTACTACCACCTGAAAACTATTCTACCTACATTACAAAAGCACTCACACTTACCTACAGTACTACCACCTGAAAATCATTCTACCTACCTTACACAAGCACTCACGCTTACCTACAGTACTACCACCTGAAAACCATTCTACCTACATTACACATGCACTCATGCTTACCTACAGTACTACCACCTGAAAACCATTCTACCTAAATTACACAAGCACTCACGCTTACCTACAGTACCACCACCTGAAAACCATTCTACCTACATTACACAAGCACTCACGCTTACCTACAGTACTACCACCTGAGAAACCATTCTACCCTACACAAGCACTCACACTTACCTACAGTACTACCACACAAGAAACCATTACCTACATTACACAAGCACTCACACTTGCATTTACCACCCTGAAAACCATTCTACCTACATTACACAAGCACTCACACTTACCTACAGTACTACCACCTGAAAACCATTCTACCTACATTACACAAGCACTCACACTTACCTACAGTACTACCACCTGAAAATCATTCTACCTACATTACACGAGCACTCACACTTACCTACAGCACTACCACCTGAAAACCATTCTACCTACAGTGCACAAGTGTATCCTACTTGGTTAACCACCAGGCCAGTGAACAGAAAATGCAGTATAGGAAGGTGTAGTTACAAATAAGGCAATAAGCAGGAATACAGATTATACAATATATGAAAATACAAAACATACAGAGTATTCAGGCACTAAGTGCCACAGATGAACAAAGGTACAATATTGCAACAGGTGATGTTGTGTGAGCAGAAAAAACCTTAATACACCCCTCTGGAAGCCCCATAGAGATTCATAGAGGGTGCCAGGGACAGTTGTCAACAGGCAGTAGTTTATTAGTAGGTTCCATAGGAAAGACAGCAGAAAGAAAGGACAACAGGTGTAGAGCACATGGGTGAGTGGCAAGCAGCTCCTGCTGCACCAGCCCTTTAATTGTGTGAGCTTTTTTTGCACTAATGCACTTGTATCAGCACCAAATAAAACTGGATGTTTTGATGCTCACTCTGGTCCTGTTCATTTTACTGGTTCTGGGAGTGCAATGGTCTCTGTTTCTTTTAGTTTTGTAGACCACATAGGAAGAGCAGGCTCTAGGTACAAGAGCAAGTGTGACGTGAACTTAAGGAGTGAGGGTTTCAGGGAGAGGAAGAGGAACAAATAAGGGGATGCAGGCTGTTCCAAAGATGGGTGAATCTGTAAAGAAAAAGGAGGCCTGCTTAGCAGTGGTTTTCAAAAGAGCATTCTCTTACAAAAAGCAGTGGCAGGGTATGGGATGCCCAGTTAAGAGTGAAGCAACAGAAAGGAGTGGTATATAAATCTGACCTAAATGATACCGTCTCACTGAAAACTAGTTTCCAAGGAACAGTGTGACCTTAACTGGGGGCTGGAACCAAAGAACCAAAAATTCTATCCAGGTGTTCTGTGAGCAGAGTTCATGCCAGCTGTTTCCTCTCAGCTTCCTGTGGCCGAATTCCTTCTCGTAATGCAAATCCCACAGCTTACACTGTACGGCTATTTTAGAAGGAAGCTGTCTGTACAATTTGGCACAAAGGTAGCTTGGCATCCTGAAACATTCCGGATTTTGATATGTTTTCTGTTGATCATTGCTTTGACTGAAAAACTAAATAAACAAATAAGCAGGAATTCTTAGCCCTATGAATCTTTAGCTGTGGAAAGTAACCCAGGAATACCTAATGGACTAGGGGGAAAAACAGAAAAATAAGAGCTCGCTCTACTGAGTAGGTCATACTGTCTGGGAGCTGTAGTGGTTTCTATAACTATTCATCAACTCACAGTTCAGTACTCCATGTGCAAGAACATCACTAATCAGTGGCTTGTTTTTGTACTTACTATATACACTCAAGTATAAGTCAGCCTCGCATACATGTCATAGAGACATAGAATCTGTCTGCAGAAGGAGACCAGTGATCCGTCAAGTCTGTATTGTTCCTACTTTAACTCCTGGCATAGTGTCACAGTGGGTTCTTCACCCCTCCCTCCCTTCCATTTCCTCCCCCTTCCTGGTACCCCCAGGTGGATTTATCAGTCCCCTGGCCCACCCATGTTTAAACCTGTTAATGGTCCTTTCCCCCACAACCTCCACCAGTAATCTGTTCCAAGACTCAACCACTCTTTCAGAGAAGATAACCTTCCTAATATCCTTCCAAAATTTACCTCCCATTAAGCTCCAGTCATGCCCCCTCATGACTTTATCTGTTTCTAACAAATAGGTCCTCACAATTTGCTCTATTTAGAAGGTGACAAGACTTTCTATATATACATTAGTGAAAGGAGAAAGTCCAGAGGGGGGTATTCCTAAGATCAAAGGGGATAAGGGGAGTGTGCGGAGAGGACCAAGGAAAAACATCTATCCTAAATAGACACTTCTGCTCAGTATTTACTGAGGAGAAGGTAGGGCAGGGCCCACAGTTCAGCACCATGGACACAGGGGGGAGAGAGGTGTGCACTAGTCACTTCACAAAATAAAGGGTCCTACAAGAGCTCGCTAAGCTCAGGGTGGACAAGGCAATGGGACCTGATGGCATGCATCACAGGGTACTAAAGGAGGTAAGGATGGAACTAGCAGATCCATTAACCTTAAGCAGTACCTTGAACTGCAAGACTGGTCCCCGATTCTCCATGCACCTGATATAGATACCGCTCTTGCCTTCTTTACCTCCACCTTTAATAAAGCCTGCGATCTCTTTGCTCCCATCTCTACCATCCGCTCCAAAAGACCTAATCTGCCCTGGATTACCCCTGCTCTCTCACTGTTGCTCAGACACAGGGACGACCTTTGGTACCATGCCACTGAAACTATGCGCCCAGCTGACAGACAGGCCTACAATGCTGTCGCGAACAAGTGTACATGGGCAATCAGGAAGGCCAAAGCGACCACTATCAGGCCACCTCACTGCCTCCTGGGAGCACCCTGTACCTTCTGGGATAAGGTCAAACAACTGAATGGGAACACCCGCTCCCTCCCCATCCCAGATTACCACCAACAACACCACCATCACAGACCCGCCGACATTGCAAACCTACTCAACACCACCTTTACAGACCTTAGCCCAATCCTCCCAGTAACTTCTTTGATCAGCCCACCCCCATCCTACCCCTGCCCTCCCATCGCCCTTGCTCCCACCTTGTGGGTTACTACAGGAAGCCAGACTGCACCTGACTCATGCTCTAAAAGGCAACAGTCCCAGTGGCGTCTCCCTGGACCACAAAATTCTCCGGTTGGTCCTGGATCAAGTCCTCACCCCACTCACCTGCCTTCTTAACAAATCCCTCTGCCTGGGACAATTCCCCTCCTCCTGGAAAACTGCAATGGTTACTCCGATCCATAAAGGGGGTGACAGGTCCTTAGCTGGGAACTATCGACCGATCTCCATTCTCCCTCCCCTTTCCAAGGCACTGGAAAAACTAGTTGCTGCACAAATAACTGAATACCTGACCAAATACAACATTCTCTGCCCTGAACAGCACGGCTTCTGCACAGGACACAGTACTAGCACTGCTCTCATTGAATTCGCCTCCTTCCTTCACTCCTCTTTGGATACTGGCTCCCTGGCGGGGGCTGTGTTCCTTGACCTATCAAAGGCCTTTGACACGGTCTCCCACCCCCTACTACTGGAAGCCCTCTGTCACACTGGTTTTGCCTCTGGACCACTGGCTTGGTGCTCCAGCTACCTTTCCGCCCGCTCCCAACGAGTCAAAATTGGTGGGACTCTTTCTGACCCACGTTCAATCCTCTCAGGGGTTCCACAGGGCTCCATCCTGGGGCCCCTTCTCTTCTCGCTTTACCTTAACACCCTGCCCAGTGCATGCCCTGGGAAAATACTGCTGTCGCAGACTGATACCGTCCTCTTTGCCACTGACCGTAACCCCACATCCCTCCAGGTTTCCCTACAAAGGGCCTTTGACGGCGCTGAGGCTTGGCTTAAAGAACATAGATTGGTCATAAATCTTAAAAAATCGAAAACCATGCTCTTCGCCCACCCGCAGAATAAATCATCCAACTCCCCTCTCCGTATCCTTTCCGGCTCCGGACTACAACTTGAACAAGTCCAATCCTATAAGTACTTAGGGATCTTATTTGACTCAGCACTCTCCTTCCATACCCACATCGCGCCTCTTCGCCTCTGTAACCAATATCCCAGCTCGGTATCCTGCACTGTTACAAAACTGCATCCCCTGATGCCCTCCGGCTTGCGGTTACTTCCTCCATACTCTCCTGGTGGACTATGGACTGCCTGTCTATGGGGCTGCCAACAGGGCTGACCCTCAACAAAATTCACCTCCTCCTAAATAAGGCTTGCAGGCTTATCACAGGGGACCCTAAGCTCACTCATACCTGCCAACTCTATGACCTTGCAACTATGCTTGACCTCGATGAAAGCCTACTATACCAAATGTGCATCATTACAAAAAACCTTGCTTGGACTTTCTCCCCTGGGCTGACTTCCTCCCTCCTTCCAGCACAGCCCTTGTCAGCACCGGACCTCCTGCAAAGCCACCTTCCTGGTTCCCCGTGCTAGGACCTCACTTGGTCAGAGATCGTTCTGCAGAGCCCTGCATGGTACAACAATCTTCCCGGGGCGTCACTGATACCCCACCATCTCCACTTTCAAAATGCCCTCAAAAGCGAGCTACTCAGCAAGCGCTGCTGCTCCTGTGCCCACAAGGATGCCCTAACACACCCCCTCCTCCCTGACATTGCCCTCTGGGCTGCTCCATCCCTCCCTCCTTATTCCTAACAACCCACTACTTCAATTGTTTTCCTCTACCAGCTGTATCACTACTGATGGGTAGAACCACGTTGCATTCTATGCTACTATAACTTACTTACTACCCAGCTACTGCTGTCAATTATACCATTTTTTTGCTCTGTACACTACCAATGTTTGCTGTAACCAGGTGCCATTAATGCGTGTCTGTTTATACTGATGCTCTTCTTTGTATGTACTCTGCTTTCTATTTTAACTGTATTAGCTACCATTGTTGACGAGGTACCTTTGTAAATGAGCCGTTGGCTCAAAGGTTGTAAACTGATTACACTAATAAATAATAAAAAATAATAAACTGTTTAGTGAGTCTCTGAGCACAGGAGAGGTCCCAGCAGACTGGAGAAGGGCTCATGTGATCCCACTCCACAAGAGTGGCAGAAGGGAGGAGGCAGGGAACTACAGACCAGTCAGTCGTACCTCAGTAGTGGGCAAGATTATACAGGCAGTCCTTAAGGAAAAGATGGTGCAACATCTGGAATCCATAGCAGCACAGGATCCAAGACAGCATGGGCTTACAACAGGAAGGTCCAGTCAAACTAATTTCAAACAGATTTCTTTGACTGGGTAACCAGAGTGGTAGACCAAGGGGGTGCAGCTGATGCCGTCTACCTTGATTTCAGCAAAGCGTTCGATACTGTTCCACGTAGAAGATTGATTAATAAGCTGGGTAGGCTCAGGGTGGGTCAGAAGTTGGTCCATTGGTTGGCAAACTGGTTGGTGGGTAGAAAACAGAAGCCACCTATATGTTGGGAGGGGAGTTACTGGCAATCACAAGGGAAGAAAGAGACTTGGGCATCATCATCACAGAGGACCTGAAGTCATCCAAGCAGACCACTAAAGCAGTAGGTAAGGCTAGAGGGATGTTGGGGTGTATTAGTAGGGGTATCGCAAGTCGTAAGAGGGAGGTAATAATCCCTCTTTACAAGACACTTGTTAGGCCCCATCTGGAGTACTGCATGCAGTACTAGAGGCCGCACCTGCACAAGGATAGTAACAAAATGGAGGCAGTCTAGAGAAGGGCAACCAAAATGGTGCAGGGACAGCATCAGAAAATATATGAGGACAGATTAACGGAGCTCAATATGTATACCCTAAAGCAAATTAGGGAGAGAAGTGGTATGATTGGAACATTCAAACATCTTAAGGGCATTAACAAGGTGAAAGAGTCTAATATGTTTCAATATAAGAAAAATAACAGGACAAGAGGACACAGCATGAGATTAGAGGGAGGCTGATTAAGGGGTAATGTGAGGAAGTTCTTTTTCACAGAACGGGTGGTGGATGCATGGAATGGCCTACCTCAGGAAGTGGTGGATATGAATACAGTGCAGGGCTTCAAACAAGCATGGGATAGGCATAAGGGAGCAATACAAATGAGTATGAATAGATAGTCCATTGACAGAGTAAAGGCCTGTGGCACATTCATAAGGTAGAAAAAATGAGCAGACTGGAAGGGCCTTGTGGTCCTTATCTGCCATCAACTTCTATGTTTCTATGTTTATATTCCTAAAGAACTTGTAAGTCTCTATCATGTCCCCCCCAGTCTGGCCTCCAGTGAGTACATGTCGGAGCCTTTAGACGTTCCTCGTAAGATCTGACCTGCTGACCCTGAATCATTTTTGTGACCCTTACTGCACTAATTCCAGCCTATCAATGTCTTTTCTTAGGCGAGGACTCCAAAACTGTGCACCATACTCCAGGTGAGGCCTCACCAGCAATCTGTATAGGGACAGTATCACCTCCCCCCTTCTACTGTCAGACCCCTTCCCTATATACCCCAGCATCATAGATGCCTTGCTATAGGTCTTGTTGCACTGGCTGGTTTGTTTGCGTGAGTCACTGATGAGGACTCCCAGATCCCCTCCTCTCATGGGTGTAGGCAGGCATACTCCATGTTCTCCATGGTGTACACTTTTATTGAAGGGGGCAGCAAATAGGCCCTGAACTGCTTCCTTATTCCAGAGAAACAAAACAGAACCAGCAGAACCTTTCTGTAAGTTTATTCATATTAGTCAAAACCAGAAGGATTGGTCACTGATACTGTCTTTGCATCCCAAGGACTATACAGTCTTACAGGGTCTGGGCTGGTATATTGGTGTCTTAAAGAACAATGCATGACATTTGTATATACCCTTGCATGGGGAAGGGCAGCAACCAGTGTCATGGGGTACAAAAATTGTATTTATTATGCCAAACGGGGCAACAAACACAGTCCTGGTGTACATATTTATATTGTCTGGCTACACCCCTGTCTCCTCTGCTGAAGTGGCCAGCTTAACCCCTCCCATCCAGTACACTGTGCGTGAGCTCTTATTCCCTATGTGCATCACCTTGCACTTCTTGGCATTGACTTTCAACTGCCAGACCTTTGACCACCTCTCAAGCCTTTCTAGATTCCTTTCAAGTTCCCTTACCCCTTCCTCACTGTTTGCAAGTCGACCCCACTTCGATAAAAATACCTCCTGTATTGGTTGATCTCCCTCCTACCATATTTACAGTATCATACTGCCATACTATATAGCTGATCAGTATATCTTACACAGCCAGGTAAATGGAGAAAAAAATCAAGTCTGCATCAAAAATAAAGAAAATACTACATTTTATTTTTGTTGGGAAAATACCAAATAATAGACTGTCTTAGTACAACTGCTTTATATGTACCAGTAAAAACAGTTTACAGTCTGCAACCAGTACAAATCTGTGCTAACTGCTTTTTGTACAGCAACTACATTTCTGTGTCAAATGATCTGCGTGAATCTACAGAAGAACATTACTGTGCTAATCACTTTTCATGTAGCCATGAACATTTACCATACTGAGCTGTACCAGCTACTGTGCAACAACAGAAATTATTCTGTAAAGCTACTGGTACTGTACATTGCAACTTAACCAAAGTACAGTTACTAATATTGCAGTTTAATAAAATGAAATGATAAACGTGATGCAGATCCACTTTAATAAAATGAAATGGTAAACCCGATGCAGCCCTTTCCCCTTTTTTGTCTGCAGTTTAATAAGATTAAATGAGAAACTTGTTGCAGTCCCATTTTAATAAAATGAAAAGATAACCTTCTTTCAGTAGTCATTGCCTTTTTTCTAGGTATTGTGTAAAGACACTTAAAAAAACAGAACTTCATCATCATCATCACTGTCTTCTTAAAAATAGCTGTCTGACTTCATCCACGGCCAAGTCAGTGTCACAGTCAAAGTAGACGTCTCAATATTCTGTGTCACAGCATCCATTAGCATTGTGTTTCTTAAGCTTTTAAGGGCAGCCGTTCCTACACTCTGTCATCTTCTGAGCCATCAGATGCACTGCTGTTGCTGCATTTTTTGAAGGAGTTGATGATAGCCTCTTTTTGGCACAGCATCCCAGGCATCTTTTACCCACAGGACCACAGTCACCAGGCTTGTACTCCTCATACGCCCTGCAGGAGTGTAATTATGCTCAGCAGAAGACATCCAGTTCCACCACATTTCATGCATGTGAGTCTTGAAGGGCTTATTAACCCCAACATTTAGTGGCTGCAGGACAGACGTGAGTTATCCAGGAATTACTAAAAGATCAGGGCCATATTTTTCTGTCACACTTTTCTTAATTGATTCCAGTAAATGTGCTCAGAACTGCTCCTATACAAACAATGTCTTTTTGGTGAGGAGAGCACCGGATGCCCAATATTCAAAGACAGCCATATGGGTTATGAAAAACATAGTGCAACATGTGAAATATTGCACAGGAAGGTGCCATATTCTACAAGCAGCATGACTCTGAAAGGGGCATGCTGCCTGTATGAAAATTGGTCCATTGTAACACCATGCAAAGTGAAAATACCTGATGCTCCACTGCCCCCTGCTGGCAAACAGGAACAAAGGGGAATCGTGTGTCCCAAATAGGATCGGGCCTTTCCTCCTGGGAGCCATATTTAGTGCCTGGCACACCACTCACTACATTTAATTTTTATTTAATTTTTGTTCACCAGGAAAGGAGGGCTAAGCAATTCTGCCTATTTTCAGCCTTGCCTGGTGTTGGGGGGGGGGGACATAGATGGACACCAACTGAAACTGAACCAGATTAAGCTGTTGGTGGTATTTTTAGTGAATGGAAAAAATCTGACCAAGACCAAGGAAATTTCCCTAATCTCTTCAAGAAGTGCTATGAGATCTTTAACATCCACCTGAGCCACCAGAACAGACAGAGTGGACCTCGATTTAATGCCCATCTGAAAGACAGCCCCTAAGGAGGGCAGCACTCCCTCGTGCTGCACCACAATGTCAATATTGGGATTTACCCAAGTATCCTGGTATGAAGCGTGAACCCACAACCTTCCAATCTTCTGACCTCAGAGGCAAGTGTGCAACCTGCTGAGCCACTGACACCACATATGGCAGGCAGTTATTAAGGGGCCATTTGCATGCCATTATGTGCATGCACAAGGCTGGCACATCTGCACTTTGTTGGCCAATTGAGGATTTAATAGAAAGTAATAACAATTCACCAATGTTGAGTCCACAACGATTATTTATCGACCCAGGTGGAAGTGCTCTAGTACCATTATCTGGCCTGTAGTAGCTCAGCACAATGCCTTTGCATTCAAATGCATAGATATGTTGGCATTGAGCAGACTCTTGGCCATTGCCCCCTATCATCACTCAGTCCCTAACTAAACACCCTGACAGTCTATATTCTACCTCCCTCATCTGATCCCCGTCATAAATATCAAAATAATGATAAACCCTCCCCTGATAGTCAAGTTGGCCCCCTCCCTTACCTGCTGCTCATCATAAATACCAAAATAATGCTAAACCTTCACTAATAGTCTAGTGGACCCTTCCCTCAAAGGATTCCCACCAAAAATATGGAAATAATACTAAACCCTTCCTGGTAGTCTAGTGGACCCCACCTTCCATTCCAGTCTCTTTTATAGTATTTTTTTTTCCTATATGTGGTTTTTGAGGCTTTTCCCCCGACCCCAGCAGACATGCATACCAAGTACAGGCTTAGCCCCTTCCACCCCACCACTGGAAATCGCTGCCACCCCCTCCCACCTACGCTTCCCATCGGACCTCCACCTGATGGAAGCAGAACTACGGGGGGATGGACAACCACCCCGGGAGGGGAGAGTGCCGTCAGATGCTCAATCCTACTCCCTCCCTCCATGCCGGCACCCTGATAACCCAAAGTTGTTCCTGAACCTGGGGCATGGTGCGAGGTAAGGCATCCAGTGCCTCAGCCCTCAGCACCACCAGGCTGCCTCTTTTACAGTATTTTTACCCCACACACACACACCTTCTCCCTCTGCTCACAAAAACAGCAACAAACATCCCCCCTTTACCCATCAGGCACTGACTCACCCTCCGAAAGTTCATATAGGACTACCAGCAGATCTGTAGACAGCAACCAGCACAGACCCTCCTCTTACCATCTCAGAAGGCTGCTGTCTTAATGATAGGGAGCGTGCATGAGCTTACTATAGAAACAGCTGTAGGGTTCCTTTACATACATATACATTGGCACACATATGACACTCATATTTGGCTGTGACACACACACACACACACACACATGCATAGGTTTGTCACTGACTACATGCCATTGCTTACTGGATCAGCATGATGTACAGAAGTAATTGCAAAGCAGAGGAATAGAGCATTCCAGCTTTTCCACACTGTAGACAGTCTTTTACATCCTGTTTGTCTGTAGTCCAGAGGAGCAGTTTTCAAGGAATTTGATTCTTTCTTCCTCAACAGAGTGTGCTCTATCAGGACAACCATCTCTTAGGCTGGGGCGACTCTAAACATTGGGAGAGTTGGAGGACATAAGAGCACTCTAGTGTTTTGGATGGAACTTCGGCAAGTCTCGGATCAGGAGATTGTTTAGATTATGTCTGCTCTGTGACCAGCCTACTGTATCCTGGATCAGGGACCTACCCAGCTAGTGGAAAACTGTCAGGAGGCACTGGTTCCAGTAGTGGATAGGATAGCCTGGGATTCCCTGGGAGTAAGTTCTGTTCCAGCCACATTGATAAATGCAGTTGTGATACCTCTCCTTAAGAAATCATCTTTGGACCTGGAGATTTTGGTCAATTATAGACCTGTCTCAAACCTTCCCTTTTTAGGTATGGTGGTTGAAAAGGTGATTGCATCACAGTTGGAGGCTCATCTGGTGCAGCATGAAATCTATGAGTCATTCCAGTTGTGATTCAGATCTTGGTGTAACCCCTCACCCCTGCCTTTTTTAGCAAAACGACAGGTGGCATGCTGTTGAAGCTGACAGCAGTACCTGGTGGGGACTGGGTTCGGGGAGGATGAGGTTACTCGGCACAGGGGGCCTAGGTTTGGCTACTCTGCACAGGGGCACCCCAGTAAATCCGAACACAGGAAGCAATAACTGTAATGTCCAGAACCAGGAATGGGATTCTTCAGGTGTGGCTTTTATTCATCCAAGCTGAACAAACAAAGCATAGACAGACACCCATGGGGCTACATTTCCTGGTAATGCAGATTAGAGACTACAGAACACTTTATCACTATTTCCAGCCCTCAGGCTCTAAACCACCAGGCACAGCCCAGACCTGCAGCAGCTTTGAATTTACACAGCCCGACAATGTGGGTTTCCCCACTGGCCCGGCTCCCGCGCCCGGCCACTTGATCCGCGGTCCATTTGAGGAATGAACCAATTATCCTGTTGTGGCTCCCCAAACCACACTAGAGCCTTCGACTCCTAGAGAATTTTCCTTACAATCCCACGTCTGGGTACTTCCCTCATCACTGGCCAAGTGCCTGAGGTAAAGTAGAAATCCACAGAAGAAATCCGTAGAGGTGGACCTGGTCACTAAAGATGGGGGGCCACCCACCTCCAACTCCCACAGCCCATACCCGGCCATTTCTCTGGAAACTGAACAATTCCTTTACTGAACTTTCAAATGTAGATTCTGGGAAGACGTCTGTCACATCTCCTCTACATATCATTTGCATCCCAACAAGCTCTGGACTTGAACCTACTTTTAATTTGCTTAGCCCATTACTCTAGGCTTCCCAATATTTAGTAGTTCAATCCATTTAGTCACACAAGTCCCAGGGTGAAAAACATAGGCCCTTTTAGCAAGAGCAGACACTCACCCTCACGTTGCAGGTGCCCCACAGGCGACTCACAAATCTTCTTGTTCTCCCAAATAAACTCTGGAACACACAGGCAGCTTTTCCTCTACAAGCAGAACTAGGGGGTTGCCCCAGGAATCTGCAGGGAACCCTTTCCTGCCCCCCCAAAGGGAGGGGGCACTGACACCTGAAAACAGCGGTCTCCGCCACTTCAATTATCTTCTGTGTCTCTCTTTAAGGTGGAGACACACACCCTTTTACTTAAAAGTAGCCCTCTGTCAGGGCTGAGGATCCTAGAGCCTTCACTGAGCTGCTTTCTCAGCAAGCTCCCAACTTCACACCAAACTGACTCACAGTCAACTGAAGACTGATTTCAAAACCTCCCAACGTTCTAAGCAACTACCTTGCTGCAGATTCCAATGTGGCTCATGCAGCTGTGATAGTTCTATTGGTGATGTCATCCCTCAGTCTCAGCTGAGACTGAGAACAGAGTGAGACAGTGTGAAACCCATTTAACTGGAGTTTCACAAGCTGCCTTTCCTGCCTACCACTAGGTCTGACTGGGATTCTAGTAACCCCGGGTAACAAGGCGTTACATTGGCATATCATGGAGATGGCCCTGGTGAATGTGATAAATTATCTCTTTCTGATGAGGGGTTGAGAGGAATATTCAATGGTCATTCTTTTCGAGTTATCATTGGCATTTGACACCATGGATCATGGGGTTCTGACTTCTTGACTGAAGATCTACTGGGGACTCGCCGGTTCAATGTTGAATTGGTTTGAGTCCTTCCTGGCAGGCAGGAAGTACTGGGTAGCACTAGGGAAATTCTTCTCCAGTGTGGCTGCTATCCCATTTGATGACCTGCAAGGCTCAGTCTTGTCTCCTACAGTATGTCTGTCATGGTGTACATGTTGCTGTGGGAGAACATGAGACAGTACAGTCCGAGTTTTCCTGCTATGTTGAGGATACAAAGCTCTATCTCTCCTTCACACCAAACCAGAATAACTCGGTAAATATGATAAATCAGTATTTATCTGAACTGAGAGATTGGATGGCTGTCGACTGGATGAACCTTAATCAAAGCAAGATGGAGTTGTTACTTATAGAACCAGGTCCCCCAGAAAACAGTGATAAAGAAGAAGGATGTCATCATACACTCCTTGGGGCAACTTACTCAGAGCTGTGGATAAGGCCAAAAATCTTGGGGTCATAGTGGATGACAAATTGTCACTTGAAAAGCACATATCAGCTGTCATCTGCTTTGGGTTTTTCCATCTTGGAAATATCACCCAGCTGATGCCTTTTCTTAAACCTGAGGACCAGGTGGCTGTGATTCATGCCTTCCTGACCTCATGTCTTGACTACTGTAATGGTCTATATCTAGGGCCTTCTAAAGGTTTGCTGAGTTCTCGCCAGTGTAGGTGCAAAACATTGTGGCCAGACTGATTTCAGGTACAAGCACATTCCATCATATCCCATCTGTGCTGCTGAGTTTGCACTGGCTTCTGGTGAGATAGCATACCACCTTCAAGATGTGCCCGCTGGTCTTCAGGCCCTGCACAATCTAAATGCTGGCTACATAAAATACCTCCAGTGCCCAAATGCTTTGTGTCACCCTCTCCACTCTACTGGAGAGAATCATCTGGAGGTTCCCTGAGCCCACTTCAGGTCTTCAGAACATTTACTGTGGTGGCACCTTGGGGGTGCAATGCCCTTCCATCTTTCTTAGCGATATCTCCTCGGTTGAGGTTTTAATAAAAATAAATAATTAAAAACTTATTTGTTCATCTTGGCTTTTAATGACTATACATATGTAGCCCCCCCCCCCACCACCAATTTGGGGAGCTTACTTTGAGTGTCTCCCTGGACTCCTTGAATGCCCACTGCCTGGCAGATATCCATAGAGAGAAGGCAAATCCATGTACAGTAATGTGTTGATGTTGATCTGCATGAGTGTGCCATGCCATGCCACCGCTCTGTGTGTAGTGTAAATAGCCTGGGCTGGGTCTGAGTAAATCAAGGCCTGCGACCAGCCAGGCATAGTCCTGATCCACGCCATTTAGCAGTCACTCATTAGCTTTGATGGAGCCCTTCAAAGTATTGTAAATATATATTTCCAAATCCTTGCTGTTACTAAATAAATACATTGTTTACATTGCCTATATGTTTCTCCCTTATGGGAATCTCCATGTTTGGTCATGGACTTGGCAATTGGACCAATCAGAACCAAGGGGGGGTCCTCAAGGGGTCCTTATTACAGTGCCTTGTGGGTGAAACTGTGAACTTTCCTTGTTGGCACCTAAATTAACCAATAGAGGTGCCCAGACTGTGATTGACAGCAAAGGTAGCCAACTGGAATACAAAGATCCCAGTCTTCTGTTGAAGCTCTATATGAACAGCAGTCAGTCCAGTTTGAGCTCTCAAGCTGAAGGGAGCAAAGTGTATTATAGATGCAACTCGCAGGAAGAAGGCCTGACATATGAACATACGAAATTTGCCAGCAGATAAAGGCCTAGAGGTCTATCAAGACTGCTCAAATGTGCAGCTAGCACCCCTTATTCTGCAGCTGCCCCTCCCTTCCACCCTTCCCCTTCATTAACCCTCCCCCTTGTCCTGTCCCATCTTCATTTGAAGCAGTCCGCTGTTCTACTGCATACCACTTCTGCAGGTAACGCATTCCACCCAGCCACCACCCTCTCTGTAAAAAAGTGTCTCCTCATCTCCCTCCTGAACCTTCCTCGCTCCAGTCTCATATCATGGCCCCTGGTGGCCCTCCCCTCCCTTACTTTGAACAGCCCCTCTGTACCCGTCTTGTTTATTCCTTTCATGCATTTAAAGGTTTCAATCATGTCACCCCTGTCTCTCCTCTCCTCCAGTGAGTACATGTTCAACTCCTTCAACCTCCTCTCGTATAAGTCCCCCAGCCCCTTGATCATCTTTGTCGCCCTGCACTGCACCCCCTCCAGTAACTTAATGTCCCTCTTCAGATACGGACGCCAGTACTGCATGCAGTACTCCAGGTGTGGTCTAACTAATGACCTATACAGTGGCAGAATCACCTCCTCCCTCCTCGAGGATATACCCCTTGCAATACAACCCAGCATTTTGTTGGCCTTTGCAGCTGCCTTCCTACATTGTGCTGAGCTGTTCATTGACCCTGTAATGAGCACACCCAGATCCTTCTCCTCCTCTGTCTGGGCTAGCTGCACTCCCCTAGCTGGTAACTCCTCCTTGGGTTCTTCATCCCAAAATGCAGCACCTTGCACTTTTTGGCATTAAAGCCCAGTTGCCAGGTGTCTGACCAGGTTTCAAGCTTTGCCAGATCATCCTGCAACCCCTGCCATCCCCCTAGGTCATCCACCACGCGCCAACCTTGGTATCATCAGCAAACAGACTGATCTTGCTCTTGATGTCCCATGATATGTCTGCAATGAATATCCCAAACAACACTGGTCCCAACACGAGCCCTGTGGGACACCGTTCATCACTGCCCTTGGGTGTGAGCTCCCCACCACCACCACCTCTGTTGCCTTCCCTGCAGCCAGTTTCTACCCATCTCACCAGCTTTCCACCACCCCTGTGCCTACTAACTTCCTTCCCAGCCTTCCATGTGGCACAGGTGAATGCCTTACTAAAGTCCAGATACAGGACATCCACTGCATGGCCCCTGTCCAGTTGCCTAGTTACCCAGTCATAGAACTCGACCAGGTTGGTTTGGCAGGATCTGCCACGCATGAAGCCATGCTGTCTGCTGTCCTGTAGTCCTTTGGCTTCTAGGAGGCCACCAGCCTCCTTCAGGATAGTCTCCATCAGCTTACCCATGATGGATGTGAGGCTCACTGGTCTGTAGTTTCCGGTTCATCCTTGGGGCCACTCTTGTGGAGGGGGCACCACATGAGCCATCCTCCAGTCCTGGGGTACACACCCGAATGTGGTGAGGCATTAAATAGGTCTGCCAAGGTCCTGCAAGGACCTCTGCCACTCCTTATGTACCCTGGGTGGATGCCATCTGGGCCTGGCGCCTTGTCCACCCTCAGTGCCTTCAAACCCTCGAACTCTGCCCTCCATGATTTCCCATCTGTCACCACTTCCCCTGCTTCTGCCATTTCTCCCACCTTGGGTGTCACCCCATCTTCTCTTTAGTAAATACTGAGCAGAAGTACTCATTTAGTGCTTCCGCCTTATCGCACCCTGCTTCCACCCAACCTCCCTCCTTCCTAATCCTTATTATGTGGTCCTTACAGCTCCTTTTCTCCTGATGTACTTAAGAAGTCCTTTCTCCCCCTTCTTAATGCCTTGTGCCAGCCTGAGTTCCATAGATGCTTTGGCCCCTTACTGCCCTTGTCACTCCTTCGATTCTGTCAAGTACTCTCTGTCCTCCCCTCCCTGTTTTTTTGTACTTCCTTAAAGGCAGCTCTTTTCCTCCTCACCTTTTCCATGACCTCCTTGCTCAACCAGCTCAGTTTCTTAGCCCTAGCCTTCTTGCTCTGGGCTTTGCAGCAGGTTTTGTTGCCTCCACTATTCCCAGCTTTATGAGCTCCCACCTCTGGTTAGTATCCATACTAGATTGAATTCTGGCCAGGTACCCTTTACTACTTCCCCATCCTCCCAAATCAGCCCTCCTGAAGTCCAGCACTCTTGTGCCAGATTCCACTCCTTCCTTGCCCATATCCAATGTGAGCCATACTGAGTGGTGGTCACTCCCTGACAGTTCCTCCACTGTAAGTTCTCTCACAAAGTCCCCATTTGCCAGCACAAGGTCAAGGGTATTCCCTAACCTGGTTGGTTCACTGACCATTTGCAGCTGGAAGCTGTCCTGGAAGAGCATCCAGCAGTACCTGCTCCTTCTGTTCCTGGTTGTTGGGTGCTCCAGTCCACTCCTGGCATGTTGAAGTCCCCACAATCACCACATTACCCTTCTTGAGGTCCTCCTGATCTGTCCCGCTAGTTCCCTGTCTAACTCCTCCATCTGAGATGGTGGCCTGTACCACTCCCATTCTAAGAATCCTATTCTTGGAATCCTGGATTACACCCAAAGTGACTCCGTACTACCCTCCTCCCTTCCTCTCTACACATTCAGTCCTTCCTTCACATATAGTGCCTCCCCTCCTTTCCCAATCACCCTGTCCCTAAAATAACCTGTACCCTGGTACAGACAGGTCCCAGTCATTATATTGGTGGCCCATGTTTCCGTGATGGCTGCAATGTCCACCTCTCCCTCTGCCATGAGAACCTGTAACTCTGCAATTTTCCTCTCAGGCTCCTAGCATTAAGGAGTAGCCACCTTCCACCTTCCCCCCCATCCTGCCCTCCTTTCCTAGCATCACCAATAGTACTTGCCATTTGTCATTTGTCACTGTTATGGGGGTAAGCTCTATGATTTCAACCTGTGGTCTCTGCATATCTCTTCCCAAACTGCCACCCCCCACTCCTAGTTTAAATTCCACTATCCCCTGCCTCCCTGCACGACTTGAAGAGACTCAGACTGCCTAAAAGCAGAGAAAAACAGACTCTTGCAGCAGCTGAGCTGGAAGCCTGCTCGAGCCACTGAGAAGGAAACAGCCTGCGTGTGGGCTGAGAGAAACTGAAGGGAGATGCCTGTGTTGCCTCCCATGGACCCGGCTTGATCACAAGTGGGAATCAATCAAATACAGGACTGCTTTCACCAGAAAGAAGTAATTTGTGTGGTTTCTGTAGCCCAGAGCTAGAGTTGGGAAACCGGCCTAATCTGTGAGGAAAAGTTTATTCTTCCATTCACCTCAGGGTGATACCAGCGATGGCGAGGAGAGTACTCCAGGGACTCCTGTGTTAAAAGGGGAGCCCATTTGTGTGGAGAACGTCTCCTGCCAAGCTCCAAGCGGGGGAGAATAACGTGGGTTTCATCTGTTCTGGCAGTTCCGGCTTACTCAGTGCCAACCACTTCACCAAGTATTTAAAAAGACTTTGCTTGGGGGGGGAAATGCTACAAGTCTTGATGGCTGACAGGGACCTGGGGGTGGTGGTGGATGTCAAGATGAACAACTCTGAGACTTGTAGGAGGGCAGCAGCCAAGGCCAACAGGATGCTGGGATGCATCGCTAGGGGGATCACCTCCAGAAGGAGGGAAGTGATACTTCCTCTGTATAACTGCTTGGTGAGGCCGCACCTTGAGTACTGCGTGCAGTTTTGGAGCCACACTTAAGCGGGACATTAACCTCCTGGAGAGGGTCCAGAGGAGGGCAACAAAATGATTTGGGGCTTGGGGACAGGGCCTATGAGGAGAAGCTCAAAGAGCTAAATATGTACACATTGGAAGAGAGAAGGGACCGGGGGACATGATAGAGTCTTTAGGTACATGAAGAGGTAAATAGGGGAGGAACAGTCAGGTGCTTCAAAGAAAGGAGGAAGGGCCACTAGAGGCATGGGTGGAAGCTGGAGGGGAAGATTCAGGGGAGAAAGGAGGAGGTGCTACTTCACTGAGGTGGTGGAGCCATGGAATGCACTGCCTAGGGGGCTGGTGGAGGCAGAGACAGTGGAGAGGTTCAAGAGGGGTGGGACAGGTACAGGGGAAGGGTTCTGGAAGCAAAATCCAATGCAGCAAGAATATCCGGAACTGGGAAGGGAGAAGCCAGAGAAGGCGAGAGGGACAGCAAGGTCAGCACCCAGGTTGGGGACTGACCAAATGAGCAGACACGAAAGACCATTAGGCCTATTCTGCTGGCATTTTAGTATGTTAGTATGCTTCAGTTGAGCCCAAGCCAGCTTCAGCCCTAAAAGATTGTTCCTGCACCATCACCAGCATTCTGGCGAGAGACCAGCATTGAGGAATCAGCCCCTGCACAGCAACTCAACACAGGTTGCGGCCACCTACAGGGAAAGGCCATTGAGAGGAGGTGAGTCATGTCAGGCCTGGTCCCCACCAGTATCCTGAAGCTCTTAGATGTCGCCAGCTCTTCCATCATTCTATCTGGGTGCAGTGAGTATAACCAGGGCAGCTCCCTGCAACAAAGCAATCAAATTAGGGTTGCCACCTGTCAGGTTTTTTACCTGGTGATCAGGTTTTCAGGGTCCCTCTCAGGTAATCCAGTTTTGCTCTGTGCTGGTCAGGTTTTTGAGCCATTTTGAGTACTCACATACTTTTGAAACAAATGTTGTCATATCATTCATTGTTTCAGCTACATAGCCAGGTTACAAACAAGTTCTGTTGTCAATAAAGCCTTTTGTTTGTGAAAGCAGTCAGCCTGGGAGGTGTAAAGTATGGCCATTAACACCATTAGCACTTACTTAACCTAATATTTTCCACTACCTCTTCAAAGTGGCATAGCAGCAAAGCTGCCCCCACCTTTCATAACAGCAACATAGCCAGTTGTCTTCCACTTTATTTCTGGGTAAACATTTTAAACTCTAACAGAATTTAGGCATTTTAAATGTTTTAAATATTTTTTTTCAAGAAAAAATATGGTCAATTCTTTGGCTTTGAAATAGTATTGTGGATATGAAAAGGAAATGGAGCCAGAAAAATATATAAAGTATACATTATAGGAATCAATTTCTTTATTATGCATTATTGTGTACCATGTGTACTGTTGAATGCTATTTACAGTATTTCCTTTGTCTCCTCCCCAGAACATATCTGTAAATGAGATTTATTTTATCTCTGTATGTTTATCTGGTTAACCAATGTCAATAAATAAATACACACTGTACATACTGTAAGTAAATAAATAACTAGGAAAAATGTGGGAAAGTAACTTTAACAGGTACAGTACAGTATCTTAACATTTTTGTTGAACTGCTGCTTTGAGTATTGTGTTTTACTGATATAACAAATGGCTTTCTAGGAAGAGCAGTGCATGATGAGTTACGAAAAGAGGCGGAGCTAGGGGCAGAGCTTAGGATCCGGTTTTTTGCCTCATCCAAAGGTGGCAACCCTAAATCAAATGTATAAGGGTAGCCGGCCCGGTGGCGCTGAGGGTTGAGGCGTTGGTCGTTACATCTTGCGCCATGCCGGCGACCGTGTTTGAGAGGCAGGCATGGGTTGCTGGGGGTCGGGGGGAATGGACTGGCGTCGAAGACTGCTCTCCATCTCCGGGTGGGGATTCAGGGCGGCGGTGCTTTTTGACCTAGCGGAGGCTGGGGGTCGACAGCACGCAGCTGCGCCAAGGGGTGGGCGGGGCGTGGCAGGCGCTGACTATGGCGCTTGCGCATGGAGCGTGCGCTGGGCTCAGTTGCTGGCGCCATTGCACGCCATGCCCGTCCGGGAGAAAATAAGAAAAATGGGAGCCCGGCAGCACGACGTCGTTCCCGCGCCATTCCTGGAGGATGCCTCCCTGGCATGGACCATTTGGGGTGGTTGAGTCGCTCCCCACCACCCTGCCGTGAAGGGTAAGTCGGGGGTCGGAAGGAGGGTCATGTCCGGGATGGCGCTGGGAACGCGGAGTGGGGTTGTACGGTGCTCCGAGGAGAAAAAAAAAAAAATGTATAAGGGTACCATCTGATTCAGTTTTTCCATTTAATGTGTTTAAATGAGACTGGGCCATCCAGCCGGGAATTAGAAATGGTTTATGATTTCGCATGTGTGATGTTCATATTTAATCACCTTCTTTCCATCAAGGGCCCCAATCAGCTGCAACCCCGGCCACCCCCCCAGCACTGTTTCAGGCATGCCTATTTTCCACTCAGGGTACCCAGCAGTTGCATAGACTGAGAAATTCAGGGACTAATTGATTACCAGTTACTTAAATCTGTCTATTTACAGCCTAACAATAATTAGCCTGCATTCTCACCCCTCCTTTGTTCATGTCCCCTTAATAAACCTGATTTACTGTTTTACTGTTAACTTGGCTCATGAGCATATCATTACCTGGTTTAAAGCTGCAGAAACGTTGGCAAAGTATACTGACGGTACATGGTTGTGTTATTGAAACTATCTTTTACAGGGTGTTGCAGGGTGAATGCCAGATGCCTAGACCCTGCTGGTAAGTGGATTGTACATAAGCATATCATTAATGCTGGTATTAGCCTGTAGTCTAGGTGTTAAGTGTTGCAGTTGTAAAACTAAGTGTAAAAGGTCACTAGGTGAGATTGTGGGTGGTTATAGCTTCCCAGAGGGCTGTACCAATCTTATTAGTTACCCATATGTAACCCCCCTGCAAATGGGGGTTTCCAAAAGACTTCCAGGAGCTTGCTTGAATGCTCCAAGCCTGAATGGTGTTTGGCATTTAAGCCATTTATCAGTGAGTGTTTTTAGAACCTCTAGTACTGTCTCTTTAAGAGCTGTCTGCTTGCAGGCATAATTAGTTTGTATGGGGGACTGTGTGTTTCTTTGATTGAGTACCACTCGAGCTGCTGCCAATTCACTCCATTTTGGCAGTCACTAGGAGTGCAAAGGGAACCTATCTGAGGGATGTAACTGTTTGCCAGAAATCATTTAGAGTAATAATGAAATTACAGTTTGTCTAGCCTGCTTTCTTTGCAGTCAGAACTGTGTCTGCCTAGTTCCCATTCTGGTTTTGAACTGCTGAACTGGACCAATCAGTGTGGGGTAAGCTAGCTCTAAAATGGTGCCTTGCAGAATCAGAACTTGGACTCATAATCTGAGCCAGCCACAAGAGGATTGTATGGGCAGTGACTCTGGGAGATGTAGTTTAGACTTGGCCTTTTTGGACCAACAGGAGCAGTCTATTGTGAGTGACAGCCAATCCAGTCAAGAACTGGGAGGAACTCAAAGGAAGTGCCCGGTTTTGTCTGTTGGAGTTTCAGTTGAGCTCTGGCAGTGAAGAAGGAAGGAGCCCTGTGCTTTTCAGTGTGCAGTTTTAGTCGGAAACATGTAAGGCCCAGAGTTCGGTCTGCAGCTTGTGTAACTGCTTGTTAGGACTGAATCCGTCCTGTGAAGAGAGATCAAAGGATATCTGAAGAGTAGAAACCAGGCTCACCCTGTAGAAGACTGGAGAAATTGCTGAATTGCACTCGGTCTGTCAGGAACTGAATCTGCTGTGTGTTCTCCCGGGTATTGTGCAGTAATTAGTCGGGATAGAGAAGCAGCCTGCCTGGTATAGTACTTTCTGTTTCCATATAAATGTGTGAAGAGGCTTGTGTACCTCAAGTGAATCCTCTGCCATTAAAGGACTTTTGCCTGTTGCAGTTTGCCATATAAATGTGTGAGGAGTCTCGTGGAGCTCAAGAGTAGCCCTGCTGACATTGAAGGACCCTATCTTGTTTGGAGGTCGTGAGTACTAATTCAGGGTCGCTTCCCTGTTGAATTACCACATTGAATCCAAATGGAATCACTGTACTGCTGACTGTTTAACTAATTTTCTTTTCTCTGTGTGAAAGGGCCCCTACCAGCTGCCACGGTTTGGACTAGCCACTAGGGCTTGGGTACCCAGGGACAGTAACTGGTAGGGATAGGCCTGTGCACAGAGCCATGAGTAGATGAGTAAAGTATAAGCTAATTAACCTGATTTCCCCTGTCCTTGTTATATTCCCCTAAATAAATCAGAGCTGCTTGTTTCAGCAAAGTTATACTGCCTGAGGTATTTGTCTATGTTAAAGTATTGTACTGTGATTGTTGCACTGTATCTTATTTACAGGAGATCCCAGTGCCTGAACCAGCCCTGGGGTAAGTGTATACTGTGAAGGTAATTCTGATATATTATGTGGGCACTAGTGGGAAGAAAGGGGCTGCAGTGTCCCAGAGGGCTGTGACCAAGTAAGTTTAACTATTGCAAACCCTGACCTCTGGGTGGAGGCACCTGCCATTGGATCCAGGCCCCTCAACCTGTTAGTGGCAAATCAGGCAGGGGTAGTAGCCCCTGGGATAGCGCCATCTAGGGGTTACACACATAAGAGTTACTCTGTGTGGAGGCACCATAATTGTGTGTACACTGTAGGTAAGGAGACCCCAGTGGCAGTTACTTTTGAACCCAGGCCCCACAACCTATACACAGGACAGCAAGCAGGGGTAGTTGCCCTTGGTACAGTGGTGCTAGGGTTACAGATAGTAGTCTGGCTTCCATTATTTATGGTACATTGTCTTTTTATTGCAATTTTATGATTTTTTTTTCATCCTGTTGAATTATATATATAGCAACCCCAAGCCCCTAGGATATGATGGTTTAAAAATAAATATGAATGGAGTTAAACAGGGGGTTGACACTAGGGAGGATAACATACTTGATGTGGTTCTCACCACAGGGGATAGTGTGGAGGGAGTAGGGGGGGTCAGCCTAGGAGCAAGTAACCATAACACAGTGGGCTTCAAGGGTAGAGCAGGGTATGAAGTGAGTCTAACTATCACAGCGGTCCTGAACTTCAGGCAGGCAGATTTCCCAGAATGAGGGAAATGTTCAGGAGTGAAATGGAGGGGAAGAAGAAGATGGGGGGGTTGAGGACCTATGGAATGAGATCAAAGGGGGATACTAAAAGCCACAGAGTGCTGTATAAGGAAGGTGAGGAAGAGCAGAAGATGGAGGAGGTTGCTTTGGTTCAATAGGGAAGTGAGGGTGGCAATAGGGGAGAAAAAAAGGCATTCAGAGAATATGAGGATGCAGGGGAAGGAGGGCAGGGAAACTTACAGGGAGAAGCTGAGGGAGACAGGGCGGAAGATCAGGAAGGCAAAAGCAGAAACAGAGGAGAAAATTGCTAAGCAGGCCAAAAGGGGTGAAAAAACTTTTTTCGGTACATAGGATAGAAGAGGAAAGCAAGCTGGGGAAAGTAAGGGTAAAGGGTTGGGGGGAGTACATGTGGAAGGGGACTTTGAGAAGGCAGAGGTGCTGAATAGGTACTTCAGCTCGGTCTTCACGATAGAGGGAGAAGGGAGGGGGAACTATGTTAGGGAGAAAGGGAAGGGAAGACAGAGGGGTGGATCCTAGTCCAATCGGTGAGGACAGGGTCAGGAAGGAGCTGGGTAAATCGAGGGTAGACAAGGCTATGGGGCTGGATGCCCTGCATCCCAGGGTGCTCCAGGAGCTAAGGGAAGAGCTATCAAGGTTATTTAACCTGTCCTTAGATACAGGGTGGGTGCCAGAGGACTGGAAGCAGGTGGACGTGGTGCCACTTCACAAAAGTGGCAGCAGGGAAGGAGGTGGGCAATTATCGCCCGTCAGCCTCACATCAGCAGTGAGAAAGGTGATGGAGGAGATATTGAAAGAAAAGGTGGTTAGCTACTTGGAGGATAGTGGGCTGCAGGACATCCATCAACATGGCTTCACATGGAGGAGGTCATGCCAGACGAACCTGATTGAGTTCTTCGATTGGGTGATCAGGAGGAGGGCAGTGGACATGGCCTCTTTGGACTTCGGGAAGACCTTTGACACTGTGCCTCACAGAAGACTGGTAAACAAACTGGAGAATTTGGGGGTGAGACAGAAAATTACAAGGTGGGTAGAGAACTGGCTGATGGGTAGAAGCTAGAGAGTGGTGGTAAATGGGGTGCATTCTGGGGAGGTAGGGGTAACGAGTGGGACCCCCAGGGGGTCGGTGCTAGGGCCCATCATCCTATTTAACATCTACATCAGTGACATAGCAGAGGGGCTGCAGGGAAGGGTCTGCCTTTTTGCAGATGATACGAAGATCTGCAGCAGGGTGGACACCCCAGAGGGGTTGGTGGCTATGAGGGAAGATCTAAGGTTGCTGGAGAGGTGGTCAGAAACATGGCAGTTAAAATTTAATGCCAAAAAATGCACAGTGATGCACATGGGGTGGAATAATCCTCAAGCAAAGTATACACTGGGGCAGAGAGGAAATGAAAGCAACTGAGCAGGAGAAGGACCTAGGAATCATAATCACAAACAACCTCAAGCGGGGGGACACAATGCAGCAAGGCGGTGGGCAAAGCAAACAGAATGCTGACGTGTATAGGGAGAGGGGACAACTAGTAGAAGGCAGGAGGTGCTGATGCCACTCTACAAATCCATGGTGAGGCCCCACCTGGAGTATGGGGTTCAGTTCTGGAGGCCTCACCTATGAAAAGATATAGATGGCATGGAAAGAGTACAGAGAAAGGCCACCAAGATGGTACATGGGCTAAGTGGGATGCCATACGAAGAGAGGTTGAGGATGTTGGATTTGTACCCACTGGAGGTCAGGAAAGAGAGGGGGGACATGATAGAGACATTCAAACATGTGAAGGAGATTAATAAAGTGGGGGTTATTCACAGGGAAGGTAGGCGCTAGAAATAGAGGGCATGGACTGAGGGTGGAGGGGGTAGGTTTAAGGGGAACGTGAGGGAGCATTTCTTCAATGAGAGGGTCGTGGCACGCTGGAACAGTCTGCTGGAGGAAGTGGTGCAGGCCAGAACTGTGGAGGGAATCAAGCAGGCATGGGACAAACACAAGGGGTTGACCGGGGAGTGGAGGGTGGAATCTATGGGAGAGGAGGCAAGTAAAAAGGGGGGGAATGGGCAGACTCAATGGGCCAAGAAGGTCCTTTTCTGCTGACAGATATCTATGAATCTATGAAAATTATAGATACACATGTAACCCCCTTGTTCCCAGGAGTTACTAGAATCCCAGTTAAAATTAGTGGTAGGCAGGGAAGGCAGCTAGTAAAATGCCAGTTAAATGGGTTTCACTCTGTCTCCCTCTCTGCCGTCAGTCACAGCTGAGTGCTGAGAAGGTGATGTCATTCGGAACTCTCGCAGCTGCATAAGCCACAACCCTTTGTGCTGTGAGTGAGGGATATAGAATGTTCACAGGAGTCTAGTATTACAGTTCATGGAGGAGGCAGCAGAGTGCAGCTGCAGCTCCTCAAGCAGTTCTGAGATAGAGCTGAAGTTTGTCCTGTCCAATTTTGTTTCTCACTCAAGTAGAGAACAGCTTTGCCAGCCAGTTGAAGTGGTGGAAACCTGTTTCCTTGGGTTTTCCTGTGCTTCATCCCAGGAGGGATGGAGTAGGACTCCAGGATTCAGGGACAATCCCCTGATAGTCCCAGGACTTTGGAAGCTGCCTTTTTATGACAACTTTCTGTGAGTAAAATGTTTTTTTGTTTGAAGTTTGCCCAGGAGTACCGGCAGTTTTAAAGGTGGATTCTCTGACAAAGGGACACTGTCACTCTAGCCTTTCCTTAAAAGTTGTCTGCCTACAGTGGAGTCCAGTATGTGACCATCCATGTACAGAACTTTTAACTTTGACTCCCCCTGTGGTGTCCCTTGTAGTATGTTAAGTGTGATATACTGTACATTTCAAGACAGCATCTACAGTTTTACAGTGTGTGAGGTGTATTTTACCAGATGAATGGCCGAGTATAAACATGGAAGCAAAAGGTGGGAGACCCCCCATCTGGAGTAACCAGTTTACCTCTACGGGTTCCGAAAGGCACCTATGTTTTCTGTCAGTGCATGTGGCCAATGCCTGAAGAAATAGTTCTTCCCCAGTGAGTGGGATTTTCTCCAGATACCCCTTGTATGTGGGTCCTACAGTGTTGAGCCTTTAGTGGTCTGTATGGTTTGTGTACCACATCCATCCTATGAAATATGGGAAAATGTCCTAGTACTGGTCGGATGTGCCTGGTCGATGGAAAAGTGTTTTCTTCTGGTGGCTAGTCCACAGTTCGATTTCTTATCCTGTGCTAAATGGGAATTTGTGAAGTTCTATACCTAAATGTCTGAAGATACCCTGTGTATAACCCTTGGGGGTCCTTCATTGCTCTGTGTTGTTCCTACGTGTGTTTTGGAATAAAGCCACACGCTAGAATCCCAGCCTGGTATGGACATTCTTGTTATAGCTTCCCGTGTGGAATTAGTTTGGGTTCCCCTGTCCAGAAGTGCAAACCAAGCATAGCCCTGAGCAAATGTTTTTTCCCCGGGACCTGGGTTGTTGGCCATGCATTGGTCCCACCAGGTGTGTGCCAGGTATTCAGTGCCACACCTGGCTGTGTTCTGTATTGGTACCATCTTGTCTATGGTGGGCAATGGGACACAGTTTTCTAGTTTTTGTACATTATTGTTTCTTTTGTATGTAACTCATATCCCTCTCTGTTTCTACCCCTAGACCTGTGTTGATGGTGAGAGGTGTGCCCTTCTAGTTAAATAAGGGGGCTGGTGGGGGGGGGTTACACACAGGCAAGAGTCAGCAGCTGTGAAGACAAGTTAGAAAAAGAGTAACATGAAAGAATTAGCAATTCAAGGTGGACAAATAAATTAGATGAATAAGAGGTTCAAAAAACCAGAAGCCGATGAAACAATCTGAGAGTTATAGGAGTACCAGAAGGATGGGACTCTTCAGACACTAGCTCCTTTACCTTAAAACTGTCAAAATTACAGGTCCTCCACCCGAATGCCCTAACTATATCCTGGATAGGGCACATCAATCAATCAAGCCCACACCTTTACCAAACTGCAGACCAAGGGCACTAATCATAAAATTCCTCAATTATTAGCACAAAATAGATTTTCAGTGAGCCTTTAGAGACAAACCATTCACTTGAATATGAAGGAGCAATACTGAGATTTTTTTTTCTTAAATAAGCTTTATTGATTATTAGAGAAAAAAACAATAACAATAGTCATATAAAAACAAACACAGGTTGCACCTGTAAAAAAGCTTTCAGCTTAGTGTGCTACTCCTGATTAAACAACTAAAAAAAAAAAAAAACATAAAATAGTCCCCCTCCCTCCCCTGACTACCCCCATCTCCCCATCTTTGCTCGCTTAGTCGGACAACCACTCACGTCTCCCATTCCAAGGGAAACATCACGCCTAGTAAATCATAAACCAAGGGCCTGTAAACACAGACCATCTAGTATCACGAGAAAGCTGATATTTCAAGCAGAGTATAAAGCAGTTCCCAGCGTGAAAGAAAAGAATTGTGCTGATGATAAAGCGGCCCACATTTAATGCTGAGATTTTACAACAAGCTTCTTTTTGAACTTCTCAATAAGAGACACTTTCTTCTTCATAAAACAAAGCCTAAAGGAGATGGGAGTAAAATACAGCCTGTTTTACCCGACTGCACTTGGAATCTGGCTTCCTGAAGGTGCTAAAGAATATACAGATTTCCAAGCAATGAGGGGGGGGGGGATTTAGAAAGGAAAAAACAGACACCTTTGCAAATTTTTACGTTTCAGCAATTTTTTAATTTTTCATTTTCTGTTCATGATCCTCCCCTGCCCCTTGCACTCCGCACCATCGGGAGTCACCTATGGCATCTATCCCCCTGTTCCCCTGCTCCTTCTTACCTAGAGCCCGTGGTAGTCCCTCCCCATGTAGCCTTGGTCCCCTCCCAGGTGGGGACGAGGTGGAGCCCGTACACCCCGAGCATCCTGATTTTGTCGGGGCACTGGTCCGAAACAGGCAGGGGAGTTGGGAATCTGTGCCAGTGGTCCAGCTTCTCAGAGTGCAGAGAGACATTTTTCCTATGTTCTGGACGTGACGTGTGCCCAGACATCAAGGCATGTCCGCCGACAACCACCATGCCTCTCCTCTACATGGTTGGGTGCTTGGGGAACAAGATGCCTGAGTTACAGGTAATGATGGTGGGGGGGTTGATGTGACTGCAGTCACAGAGACCTGAGCCATCCAATATCATGACTGGGAATGGGTAATCCCAGGATCCAAAACGTTTAGGAAGGCACCATGTGATGACAGCGATCGAAAAACAGCTATCTCTATCATCGCGAATGTATATCTCTGAAAAGCATTTCAGTGATATACAATTGTAAGTGACCCAACTTCCGGTAAAATAAAGTGCTTTCGCAGGGAGGATGTGCCCCCCCCATGCACCCCCACGGGAGACATTGCCCGCCACACCCCCTTACTTAGGATTCTCAACTCCGGGGGGGAGCATGTCAAGGAGGGGACGAAATTCTGCACTGGAAAAAAATAAAAATACACAGCCACAAGCAGCGGCAAAACAGCATCCCCAAGCAGGTCCTCAATCCAGTGCCTACTGCACCGTAGCCAGCCACCCTCACCTCACCACCAGTCCACCACACCACAGGGCTGGCTCAGTTGCAGCAGGCTCACCTTCTAAACCCTCCCTCCTATTCCTCCCCTACAGTTCCCCATCTCTCCCCTTCCAGTCGTTCTAGGTGCTATACCATCACTACCATTGCAGGGTAGATCTTGATGATAGTGCTATAAATGAGTTGCTGTTTCTACAGTCACTCATTTATAGCTGCTATCATCACGGGCCACCATATAGAAGGGACAGATTAACTGGCAGAGGAGGAGGGGTAGCACTGTTTGTGAGAGAAGGGATTGTGTGTAGTATAGGGGGTGTGGATGGGAGTGTGGAAATGCTGTGGATCACCTTACAGAATGCTAAGAGCAGGAGGGTCAATCTAGGGGTAGTCTATAGACCACCAACACAAACTGAGGAACAGGACAGGGAAATGGTGGTAAACCTAACAAATCACTGTGGTAGTTGGAGAGCTAGGACAGTGGGGGAGGTTTCAACCTGCCTGAGGTGGATTGGTGCACTATGACATCAACAAATGGTAAAGAACAATGGATTCTGGACTAATTTCAAGATGTATAGAGAAGAAAGCATCTTGGATTTGGTTCTGACAAACGGTGAGCAGGTAATGAATGTTGTAGTACAGGACCCGTTTGCTGGGAGTGATCACTCAACAGTATGGTTCTCCCAGGATCTGGGGAGGGAGGAAGGGAGGGTAATACATAGATACATAGACAGTGTCGGCAGATAAGGGCCTATGGCCCACTCAGTCTGCCCATTTGAGCTTGTAAGTTCAGTTTGTCTTCCTAGAAGTCTATTTCCCCTTACCCCTGACCTCTAGAATTCCTTTATGTCTATCCCATGCATTCTTAAATCCCGTGATTGTTTCAGCCCCCACCACTTCCTCTGGCAGGGTGTTCCACTTGTCCACCACCCGTTCTGTGAAGAAATTCTTTCTCATGTTTCCTCTGATCGTCCTCCCTCCAACTTCATCCCATGCCCTCTAGTCCTGAAACATCTTTTCGCTTAAAAATAGTGTTTTCCTGCACCCTGTTCCTCCTTGTAAGATACTTGCATGTCTCTATCATATCCCTCTCTCCTCCTCTCCTCCAGGGAGTACATATTTCAGTTCCTTCAACCTGTCTTCATAGGACTTGTGATGCAATCCATGCACCATCTTTGTTGCCCTCCTCTGAACCTTCTCTACCCTGTCTATGTCCTTACGTAGGTATGGTCTCCAGAACTGTACACTGTACTCCAGGTGGGGCCTCACTGAGTGTCTTGTATAAGCGGAGTTATGACCTCCCTTTTCCTGCTGGTGATGCCTGCCTATACATCCCAGCATCCTATTTGCTTTACCTGATGCCTTGTCACACTGTTTCCCTACCTTGAGGTCATCGGAGATGACAACCCCAAGATCCCTTCCTGCTTGGTGCATGCCATATCCTCACCCCAACTGATATATTGTGCCAGAGGTTTTGTGCCCCATATGCATTATCTTGCACTTCTTTGCATTGAATTTCAACTGCCAAACCCTTGACCATTCTTCAAGTTTCTGCAGGTCCCTTCTCATTCTGTCTACACCCTCTGGTGTGTCTACTCTGTTACAGAGCTTTGTGTCATCAGCGAACAGTGAAATTCTGCCTTCTAGATCCTGCACAATGTCACTGATGAAGATGTTGAATAGGACAGGTCCCAGCACTGATCCCTGTGGTACCCCACTGGTCACTCTTCCCTCTGTGGAGTGACAGCCATTTACCACCACCCTCTGTGTCCTGCCACCCAGCCAGTTACCTACCCACCACACTACTGTCCTGCCCACACCCATATTCCCCAGTTTGTGTAATAGTCTTCTATGGCACAGTGTCAAAGGCCTTGCTGAAGTCCAGATAGGCCATGTCCACTGCCCTCCCCTGATCCACCTCCCTAGTCACCCAGTCAAAAAATTCAATGAGGTTGGTCTGACATGACCTCCCCCTGGTGAAACCATGCTGCCTTGGGTCCTGTAGTCCATTGACAACCAGATGTTCCACCAATCTCTCCTTCAGTAGTGCTTCCATGATCTTTCCCACTACCGAGGTGAGGCTGACTGGTCTGTAGTTTTCTGCTTCCTCTTTGTTCCCACTTTTGTATAAGGGGACTACATCTGCTGTCCTCCAGTCTTTGGGTACCTCCCCTGTTTCCAGTGATGGGCTAAACAGGCTAGCCAGAGGTTCAGCCACCACCTCTCTTAGTTCTTTAAGGACCCTGGGGTGCACCCATCTGGCTCCATTGCTTTATCAACTCTTGTTACTTCCAGTTCCTTCAGGACCCTTTCTCGTGTAAAGGGACTTGTGTCCATTTCTGCACCATTCTCACCCTTGTACTCCCTTCAGACCCATTACCCCCTCTTCCTTAGTAAAGACTGAGCAGAAATACCTGTTCAATATGTCAGCTTTACTGTTGTCATCCTCCACGGGCTCCCATCCTCCCCTTCAGTCTTACTATCCCTCCTTTGTCTTTCTTTTTCACTTATGTACCTGTAAAGGTTTGTCCCCTTTACCCACTGATTTTGCAATGTGTTCTTCTGTCTGAGCTTTGGCTTCCCTTACTGACTTCCCTGCCTCCCTTTGTTTCTCCTGGTACTTCTCCCTATCCCCTTCTGCCTGTGTCTTTTTGTGTTGCCTGAATGCAATCTTTTTGGCTTTCACTTTCTTTGCTACCTCTTTGGAAAACCATAATAGTCTCCTCTTCCTTTTCCTCTTGCTAACCTGCTTAATGCATAATTCTGTTGTTCTTATAATCCCCATTTAAATACTGCCCACTGTTCCTCAACCCCTGATTCCTGTCCCATTCCCTTAATGCCTCTTTCAAGTATCTCCCCATTTCCCAAAGTCTGCCCCCTAAAATCCAGGATCGTGTTTTGTGTGGTTTGGTTCTGCTCTTTCTGTGATTTCAAACCACAATGACTGGTGGTCACTGTTCCAAGGTGCTCCCCACTGTTACCCCATCACACTGTCCCTGTTTTTGAGCACAAGGTCCAATATTGCCTTCTGCCGAGTTGGTTCCATGACCAGTTGCTTGAGGAAGGCACCCTGAAGGAGTCCAGGATAAATCTGCTCCTAGTTGATGCTGCTGCTGGGGTGCTCAGTCCACATCTGGAATATTGAAGTCTCAACCAGTACTACCTCACCCTTGTCTGCCATCCTTTGGATGGCTAGCATCAACTCCCTATCTGTTTCTTCCTCCTGGGCTGGTGGTCTATAGACCACACCTGTGCAGATGGCTGGCCCCATTTTCCTTTCCAGCTAACCCACAGTATCTCTCCCCATTTGTTCCTCCTGGATCTGTGTGGCCCTTATGTCATTTTCACATACAGTGCCACTCCTCCTCCCTTCCTGCCTGCTCTGTCTCTTCCTGAATATATTGTTGAGCCAAGTATGGCCATCTCCCAGTCATGGTTATCATTACACCAGGTTTCAGTGATGGCCACAATGTCCAGGTCTGACTGTACCATGACAGCCTCCAGATCTTCCATCTTGTTGCTAAGGCTCCTGGCATTTGCACACATGGCTTTCCATGATTTGACCTCCCTAGACTGCTTCACTGTTCTACTCCAGCCCTTCCTTGGTTTGTCATTTATCCCTGGTTCTCCTTGCTGTCTGCCCTTCTGCTGAATTTTGCCCCTTTTCTGCTTATCCACCTCTTGGACACTAATCTCCATCTTTTGCACACTGCTTTGCAGAGATAGCCACTCCTCTGGTTCACTGGTTCCACTGCTAGATGTGGGAGGTGAGCAAGTAGGTACCCTCCTTGCTGGCCTGCCACCCCCCTTTGCTAGTTTAAATGCTTGTCAATGTAGCATTTAAACTTATCATTGAGTGCTTGGATTCCCCTCCAGGATGGATGCAGGCCGTCAGGCTTGAACAAACCTCCATCCTCCAGGTGGGTCCCCAGTCACCAATGAATCCAAACCCTTCCTCACAGCACCAGTTCTTCAACCATGAGTTAAAGTTCCTGGTGCATGCACTCTATGCTCTCCTTGCCTCTCACAGGTGAGTACTTCTGAGAAAGTGACAGAAGTAGCTACTTGCTTGAGACCCCTCCCCAGTTTCCTAAACTCTTCCTGAACTTCCTTTGGCTCCCCATTTGCCAAGTCATTAGTACCTAGGTGGATAATGACATCCAGCTCACCCTCCCGTCTTGCCTTCCCAGTGATCCCCAGTATCTTCCTTCCATCCCTCCATGCCGTGGCACCTGGTAGGCACCTCACCTCACCTCCCTGTAATCACATTAATATGAGGGTAGCTAATTTCAGGGGGGTGGATTTCAGGAGGATGGCAGCCATTCTGGTAGGTCACTTACAGAAAGTATGTGTGGACATGGACACGGGTCGCAGGTGGAAAATTTTGAAAGTGGGCCTGTTCTAGGCCACTAAAACCTGCACTAAGCCACAATGCAAGAAAGCAAGATCAAGGAAACTCTGCTGGTGGACTAGGGATGTACAGGAGAGGGTAAGGGAGAAATGGCTAGCCTACCGAAGGTACAAGAAAACCCATCAAGAGAAGGACAGGGAAGAGTACTACAGTATATGAAATCGAAGGAGGTGAGTAGGGTGGTAAGGGCAACAAAAGCAACTAAACAGCTAAGGTTGGCACTGGGGATCGGGAGGAGAAGGAATTTTTAGATATATCAGGGAGAAGAGGAAGTGTAGGGGGAGGATCACCAGGTTAAAAAAGGAGAGTGGGTAGGCAGAAGAGGGAGGGAGGGGAATGGCGCAGGCTGAGGCACTAAATGAGTATTCCTGTTCCATCTTTACAAAGGAAATGGATGGTCCAATTCTACAAGGGTGTGGTAAAATAAAGGGTGGGGGGGGGTCACTAACATGTGATGAGATACCGGTGGAGAAAGTTTGGGAGGGCCCTAGGTCATTAAGGACAGATAAGGCCCCAGGTCTGGATAGGTTCCACCCAGAGTCCTAAAAGAGTTGGCGGATGTCCTGGCAGCACCGCTGATGGAGTTATTTAATTCCTCCCTCCAAACAGGAAGTGTACCATTGGACTGGAGAATAGCGCACATAGTGCCCCTCCATAAGAGTGGGTCAAAGGATAAACTATAGACCAGTCAGCCTTATGTCCATAATGGGGAAACTATTGGAAAGTATATTGAAGGAAAGGCTGGTGAAGTTCTTGGAGGTAAGTGGACTTCAGGATGTCAGGCAACACAGTTTTGCCAAGGGAAGATCTTGCTAGACTATCCTGGTTGAATTTTTTGATTGGGCGACAAGATCTCTGGATGGTGATATGCCGGTTGATGTTTTATATCTAGACTTCAGTAAGGCATTTCACTCAGTGCCATATGGGAGACTGCTGGGCAAGTTGAGTGACCTGGGGGTGGGGGAAAGGTTGGTGAGGTGGATTGGGAATTGGCTAAATAACAGACAACAGCGAGTGGTGGGGGGCTATCAACACCTAGAAGGGTCATTAGCGGGGTCCCTCAGGGTTTGGTTCTGCATCCATTGTTATTAAATGCTTTCATTTCAGACATTGCGGTGGGAGATTTTTAATTTTTTTATTTTATTGAGTCTTGGAATTAAGACCTTTCAGTCAGGGGCTCTTTTACAAAGACTCCATATCAAACAGTTGGGATTATACATAGGAATGAGTAACAGACACAAGTACATTGGGTACAAATTAAACAGGTAACGTGAGATACAACAAGCAAGATAATAGAAAAACAATCAATTTACAAACTAAAAACAATGATTAAGTGCTAGAAATATGAGCAAGTCAGATGTTGTTAGGCAAGTCTAGATGCAGAAAAAGACAGATTAGAGGTAGATTAGGACAGTAATGACAGAATTGATGGATACTGTATGCTATAGATGGAGGTGGAAGAGAGGTAGTAGAGCAAGGATGGTGGATCCCTGTGGACAGGGATAATATTGGCAGTTATCCTGAAGAAGTAAAGTAGCATTGCAGAGGTCCGTGGACTCAGAGGTCACACAGAATAGCAGCCCAGTAGGGCATTGTCAGCAAATGGCTGGGTAGTTCTAAGCAGCAGGTCACCAAGATTAAGTGTGGTAGTCACAGCTGCTGAAGTTGGCTAGGTGTTGTTGAAGATAGTTTTTGAATGGATCTATGTTGGGAGTGGACTGGATATGTACTGGAAGGTTGTTAAACCAGTTTGGTGCTCTATACATAAATGCTCTTTTCCCTTGGGATGTCTGGCATAATGGTACCTGGAAGGCTTGGTTGGGCGTGCTTCTCATGCAGCGCGAGTTGGTAGGGGCCTTCTTAAGAAGTAGCAGGATGGGGGGGGAAGCTAGCCCTAAGGAGATCTTTTTGGCCACAAGGCAGGTATGGTAGGAGATTCTGTTTTGGCGGTTGAGTCAACTGGCTTGCAAGTAAAGGTCACAGGTATGTGTGTCATGGCTAGCACCAGTAAGTAACCTGCAAGCTTTGTTAAGGGTGATCCCAATCCTTCTGAGGGCAGTGGCAGAGGCAGAGCCATAGAATACAATGCCATAGTCAATGATAGGCAATATGAGGCTGGTCACAGCAAGACGCAGAGCCTCTTGGGTCATACAGTTCCGGTGTCTACAGAGGAGGCCTAGCCTGATATTAGTGGTTTTAGAGATGTTTGAGATGTGTTCCTGGTAGGAGAGTGTGATATCCAGGGTGATGCCCAGGTACTTAAAACTAGTTACCTGTTCAAGTGGTGAGCCAGTATTGTTGGTGATGGTGAGTCGGGCTGCTTTAAACTTGTTATGCAGTCCAGCAAAGACCATTGACTTGGTCTTTTTATAGTTCATATTAATCTCTGTTCAGTGAACCATGTTTCAATGGAGGTAAAACTCAGTTGCAGGTCATAAGTAAGGGGTACAGGATTAGGCTGGTTTGAGTAAATCACGGCATCATCTGCAAACAGAAGAAGGTTGTCAGTGCAGGCTAGAGGGGAGGGTATTGAGATAGAGGTTAACTAGGAGGGGGCCCAGGATTGATCCCTGCAGAACACCGGATTGTACGTTGTGGCTCATAGAGCATGCATCAGAGATTTTTACATGCTGGGTTCTGCCTCCTAGATAACTTCTGAACCAGGTGGTAACTTCATTAGAGAGTCCTGGTGAGGGTAGGGTCAGGAGCAGTAAGGAGTGATTGACCATATCAAAGGCCTTTGTAAGGTCTATATAGATAGACCCTACAAGGTGACCACGGTTGAGGGCTTTGTGGATAAAGTCCGTATAGGAGAGCAGGGCAATGGCAGTACTATGATCCTTCCTAAACCCATGTTGCTGAGGGCATTGGATGTTATGAGCGTAGAGATATGCTGTCAGCTGTTCAGCAACAATGAGCTCAAGGGCTTTCGAAAGAGGTGGTAATATTGAAATGGGATGGTAGTTGGCGTGGTTTGTTCTGTCACCACTCTTGTCTAGAGGTGGGCAAGCTAGAGCAGGCTCAAGCCTGGCTCAAGCTTAGTGCCGGGCTCAGCTCAACATCTATAAGAAATTTAGAGCCAAGGACAAGCCAAGCCAGTTATGGTCAAAGTAAGTATGTACAAAAAGGCGGCCACCAATGAATAAAACTGGAGCCAAACACCAAAGAAATCACAAAAGAAGCACTCAGAACGGCTGCCCAGTGATCGACATAAATTCACATCCAATGCTAGGAATATTTTAAAACAGCTTTAATGAAATAGCTGAAGCAAGCAGCAGTTAAAAAGCCACAGACGTACGATTCACGTTGCAAAGACGCTTTTTCAATGTAATGTTAGCTCATACAAAAGCACACACTATATAATCCGTGATTCTATTAACACAGCAATCACTGTAATAAATTAAACACACTAAAAATCAATCAGAGCAATCAATGCAAAGCACAGACAATCCAAGCCACTAGGTGCTTCACATTACATCATCCCATACCTAATTAAACATCACTAAATAGTGAAGCACAGAAAGTATACAGATCACAGTAATAAATACAGAGAAGAAACAACACAGATAGAATCATTATGACAACCAAATATAGTGTAACAGTAATCTACTTAAGGTAGGGAATAATACTGAACATCGCATTCAAGCCTTTCTCCCTATGTGCTCCTAACAGGCACTGCCATTTACTTTCAGCACGTAGGATCTTGTTGTTCAAATCCCCCCCCCGACTACCTAATGTATCCTTTTCAAGACCTTGAAATTTAAACGAATGTCCATTACCTTTATGTATTACATGTAAAGCTAACGCATTAGTAATATCCTTATTAGCAATACTACGTATATGTTCAGCTATTCTATTTTTAAAGACCCTTTGAGTTTTCCCGACATAAAAGTCTTTACAAGAACATTGTGCCAAATATATCACATTTGCATATTTTAACATTGGACCCCAGATTGGCTAAACATGTGGCAGTTCCTCCTAGGATGACCTACAGAAGAGGCAAGAATATTGCGGATATGGTCACTAGCAGTCACTTTGAATTACCCAAGAATCAAAAGCAGGCAACATTGCCGAATGGGACTTTTAGCTGTGGTAACTGTATTTTTTGTCAGTATTTGAACACAGGTTCGGTGTTTCAACACCCTGTTACGAACAAAGAATATTTTAATCGTGACTTTATTAGCTGTTCTACTGCAGATGTGATATATTTGGCACAATGTTCTTGTAAAGACTTTTATTTCGGGAAAACTCAAAGGGTCTTTAAAAATAGAATAGCTGAACACATACGCAGTATTGCTAATAAGGATATTACTAATGCGTTAGCTTTACATGTAGTACATAAAGGTAATGGACATTCGTTTAAATTTCAAGGTCTTAAAAGGTTGCATTAGGTAGTCGGGGGGGATTTGAACAACAAGAGCCTAAGTGGTGAAAGTAAATGGCAGTGCCTGTTAGGAGCACATAGGGAGAAAGGCTTGAATGCGATGTTCAGTATTATTCCCTACCTTAAGTAGATTACTGTTACACTATATTTGGTTGTCATAATGATTCTATCTGTGTTGTTTCTTCTATGTATTTATTACTGTGGTCTGTATACTTTCTGTGCTTCACTATTTAGTGATGTTTAATTAGGTATGGGATGATGTAATGTGAAGCACCTAGTGACTTGGATTGCCTGTGCTTTGCATTGATTGCTCTGATTGATTTTTAGTGTGTTTAATTTATTACAATGATTGCTGTGTTAATTAAATCACGGATTATATAGTGTGTGCTTTTGTATGAGCTAACATTAAATTGAAAAAGCGTCTTTGCGACGTGAAACATACGTCTGTGGCTTTTTAACTGCTGCTTGCTTCAGCTATTTCATTAAAGCTGTTTTAAAATATTCCTAGCATTGGATGTGAATTTATGTCGATCACTGGGCAGCCATTCTGAGTGCTTCTTTTATGGTGAAAGTAAGCATTTTTATCAGCTTGAGCAGTTAGCGTAGTGTCTGGAAAGTTCAATTCCTATGTAGAGAACAGCCTGCAGTAGTCAGGCCTCAGCTCGTGTTTTGGCTCGAAGAGTCAAGCTAGACCCATGGCTCGGCTCTGGCTTGACTCTAGGTGAAAAATTCTTGGCTTGCACACCTCTACTCTTGTGGATAAGTGTCACAACTGCAGCTTTCCAGACAGACGAAAATTGATCGAGGAATAGGGAGAGATTCAGGATCTAAGTGATTGGGTCCAGGACAGCATTAATGGAGAGGAGAAGCAGTTTGAGGTCAAGGGTATCAGAGCTGCGCCCAGACTTAATAAGCACTTTTAAAAGGTGTTCCCTGGTGGTTGATGTGGATATCGACCTGAAATAGAATTGGGGGATCTTTGGAGGGGAGGTCCTGTGGCAGGCAATGTCGGTAGCGAATGGTTCATCGAAGAAGTTGGTGGGGGGACTCCACTCAGGTCAGTGAATAAAGTATTGTGAAGGTTTGCAATTTCACTCAGGTCTTGAACAATGAGGCTATTATAGTTGAGTAGGGTGGGGGGATTTATTGGGTTTTCCCATAATGTTTTTAATATTGTCCCAGAATGTTTTACTATTATCCCAGGAGCTAGCAAACATGCTTTGGTAGCATTAGGCCTTTGCACCCCGAATGGCCAAGGTGCAATTATTTCTAGTGGTCCTATAACATTGCCAGTTTCTCAGTTTGCCAGTGGCATGTGCCACTTTCCAAAGGTGATCACGAGTAGCCACAAGGCGCAGAAGAGAGGGTATAATCCGTGGGTTAGAGACCCCTTTCACCTTGTGCTTCCTGAGGGGGCAAATATATTACAGGCCGAATTGAATCGAATGATAAAGTGGCTTAGTGCCTCATCTACACTATCTGTGAGGAAGACTGGGGACCAGTCACAGTTCTAGAGGTATTCTAGGAGATAGTTCTGATTCCTTTTCCTGAGGACCCGCTGATAGGTTGTTATGCAAGGTCATTTTGGGGCCTTATTGGTCCAGTGGCAGGTAATTGAGTGGTCACTCAGGGCATCTGGTAAGTTTGGTACTGTAACACTGTGGTGCCATGATCCTCTCAGGGTGGTTTGAAAATAACAAATAGATAAGGGTACTAGTACCAGTCCTATAATTTATTCGAGTAGGAGAAGAGACTAGTTGAGCGAGGCCAATGGCTGCTGCTGCATCCTTACAGGGGTTAGTCAGGAGACAGCCAGTTGGTATTAAAGTTACTCAGCACAATGACTTCAGAGCCATTAGGCAGGTTTGTAATAAGGTCAAGGAACGTTTGGAAGCCTTTGCAATTTTCCTTCGGTGGAATGTATACTGAGAGGATGTAAATTGACTTCCTTTTATTACCTAATGTAATTTTAACCCCTAGTGTTTGAGCACCATCCCTAGGTGATACTGTTGGGAAAGCCTGGCATTGTAGTGAGTCCAAGATATATAGGGTGCAGTCACCTCCATGTCTACCAACCTATCTGACCTGTATACTGTATACCCATTTAGGGAGATTGCTGAGTCTGGTATAGCAGGGGAGAGCCACATTTCAACTATAGAGAGGACATCAGGCCTGTGTTGTCACACCCAGACCTGTTGTTGATCTAATTTTGGCAGAAGGCTTTGAATGTTAATAGAGACAATTTTAAGAACCCTGGGGCTACTGTTTAAACCAGACAGATTCTGTGGAAAGCCTGGGTTGGGGTGCACATTACCAACAACAGTATTAGTAGCAGGAGTTGTCTGGCCAGGAAGTATTTGAGGAGTTTAAATTTTGGCTTGGGCGGATGCTTGGTGGCTTTGGGGGAGATCATGGGGGGTCATTATAGAGGTGAGATGGAGGGATAGATAGTATGCCTGGTGGGATGACAGATAATTATTGTGGGAAGTGAATCTAGCTGCCTTATGTGCCAAGTTAGGAAGATTGGATACGGTGCCAAAAGCTGTGTGGTTCATGAGAGTGGAAGACACAGCTAAAGTGGGTATAGAGTTATTGTTAGAAGAGAGTGGTCAGGTTATTGTTAGCAGGGCACTGAGGAGGGTATAGCAGTAAAGTGGCATAATAAATCAGTGCGTTAATAAAGGGGTTCAGTTACACCAGATAAGGACAGCAGGAACCTTACTAGCAGTAGTAGTCCCAGTGTAGCACTGTGGTCTAAAGCAAGTGTGCAGGGCAGTCCCTGACTAAGGACTTACCAGTGGTGGGGTGAAGGTATAAGACAGTGTGTAATAAAAGTGTTCAGTATCACCAGATAAGGATAGCAGGAACCTTGCTAGCAGTAGCACTCCCAGTGTAGCACTGTAGTCAGGGTGCTTGCCCCTAGTGTATAGGGTTATAGGTTCGAAACCAGGCAGGCCAGAAAGTTGGAGTAAAAGGGGATACTGTCAGAAATAATGTTATCCAGGAAGGTGAAAGGCCAAGCGGAAGGTAAGAAAAGGAAGCTTGGGGAGTCATAGAATTCAGTGGTAGAATTAGAGTCAGTATGCTCAAGGGGCAACTCCTAGGGGTTGATGTAGTATCATCAAACTAGTGGAAAAGTGGGGACTTAGTTTCTGTCCAGCATCAGGTCATGTGATCGGTCATGTGACCCTAGTGATGTATAAATCAAATGCTGGGGTGGGTATGGCAGATGACGCAAAGCGTTGATGGGCTAACACAGGTAGAACTGAGCTCCAGCTGAGGGGAGATTCAATTTTCAGTACCTTGCTGCTCACTGTGTTGCAGGCTGCTCCTGGAGTATGGATGTGTTTCACTCCATTGGGAATGCATGGAGAAAATGGTTAGGAGTAATATGAGCCTGTTTGCTGATGACTCCAAACTAGGTGCAGAGGTGAACAGTGAGGAGAGAAGGAGTACACTACAGGAAGACCTAGAAAGACTAGAACAGTGGTCAGTCACATGGCAGCTGGGGTTTAACGTTAGGAAGTGCAGTGTACTTCACTTAAGAGCTAGGAATCCAGGGTACAGCTATAAATTGGGGTGGGGGTATGGTTAACAGTCTCGGAGGAAGAAAAAGATCTGGGAGTAGTGATCACTGGTAAAATGAATCACTCAGGACAATGCAAGAAAGCAGCAACTAAGGCAAACAGAATGCTGGGGTGCATTGCTAGAGGGATCACTTCGAGAAGGGAGGAGCTAATTCTGCCACTAGGGGGATCACTTCAAGAAGGGGGAGCTAATTCTGCCACTGTACAAATCCTTGGTGAGGCCGCACTTGGAGTAGTGTGTGCAGTTCTGGTGCACTTACTTAAAGAAGGACATTATGCTCCTGGAGAGGGTCCAGAGGAGGGTGTCTAAGATGATCCTCAGAATGGGAGATAAGCCCTATGCGGAGAGACTTAGGGAGCTAAACATGTACTCCTTGGAAGACAGGGGGGGACTGTTATGTGTAGTGCAGCTTTAAGAAATGTACTTCCTGTGAGCCTGTGAATCTTCCTGTGTGTGTGCTGAGAACAGTGTTCCTCTTATATCTGTGCTGTATGGAAGTAAACAGAGAAGGCCTAGATTTCAGTGTGATATGTTTTCTTATTACCAAGACCCTGATGTGTTTAAGGTACATATTTCCAGCTACCAAATACAACAGGAACATGATCAAGACCTTTGAATACTTGAAAGATATTAATAAAGTAAACAGAGAGGGATGTTCAAACTAAAGTGGGAAGGGACTACGAAGGGTCATAGACTGAAACTGGTTGGTGGGAAGTATAGAAGAGACCTGAGAAAGCATTACTTCACAGAAAGGGTGGTGATGCCTTGGAATGTGCTACCTGAGGAGTTGGTATCAAGGGAATCAATGGGAGATTTAAGAAGGGATGGGATAGATACATGGGCAGGGTACAGGTAAGGAGGGTAGATTCCATGGGAACACAGAATGGAAATCAGGGGAGGGATAGAAGGGGGGGGCAGCAGCTGTTATCAAGATGTGAGCTGCATCTCGAGCAGACGCATACACCTCAAAGCCTAATCTGCTGGCATTTTCATATGTTCGCATGTTTACTATGGGTGTGAGTAACTAGAAATCGTATAACTGACTATAAACATTTGTGGAACAGAGGTAGGGGTGGGCTGTGACAGTTAGGTCTTCTAATACATTCTAGGATAGTCGGTGGGAATATTTCTGATACAGGGAGAGTAGTCTTCTAATACATTCGAGGATAGTAGGCAGGGGTATTTCTAATACAGGGAGATTACTCTTTTAGGGAGTTTTTTTTTATACTTCATTTATTAATATTCTGTTCATTTCAGAATTAAAACATTACAGAGTACAACCTTACATTGTTCATTTCAGGTTCATCATTCTTCCAAACAGAAGGAGATGGTACATTAACTTGAATATAGGTAAATTGCTTTTATACAAAGCCAGTAAACAAAAAGAGTATTGATTACACTATGCCAGGAATTTCATTTAATCATTAGTACATCTATATATCTGAGTCTCTTAAAATATTTGCTATCAACATATGTAACTGATCAAGATGTTTATTATAACTTTCCCTAGAGTGCCTCGAGGGGACCAAATATGAACCCATCAAGGGACTACGCAGTTGATAGTCATCACTTATATCAGTTAGGTCTCATGACATAAACCATCATGCAGTAACCACCGGGACCATCTGTTCTGATAGAACAATGTTCGTTGTCTAAGGGCTAAGGTTAGTCTTTCCATCTGATGTATAGTTTCCAGGACTTTCACCCAGTCCGATAGTTCAGGTGCTGAGGCCTGGAGCCATCTCTTTGTAATCGACTTAAGGGCAGCTGCCACCAATATGGCCCACAAGTATCTCTCATCCTTATCCTTCAGTTCCCTTGGGAACAGTCCCAAAACCATATGCTCCGGGCCTAATTGTGTTTGTATTATGAAGATCTGAGAGAGGTGTTTCTGGACTCCCTTCCAAAACTCTGTGAGGGCTGTGCAGAACCAGAAAATGTGGGCCTGTGTGGCTCGCTGTTCCCCGCATCCCCGCCAACACCCTGTCAATACCCCTGCTGTAAAATGGGCAGATTGAACTGGTACTAAGAAATATCTGACCCTAAGCTTCCAGCAGAAATCTCTCCAGACCAAAGACTCAGCAGTAGTCCACATGCTTCTCCAAATCAGGGGCCACTGTTGTTCTGTAATGGAGATCTGTAGATCCTGCTCCCATTTATTTCTTATATGATAAGAAGAGGCTTCCATATCTGTAAAATAATTTGTGTACAGTCGGGATATAGCATGTTGTTCTCCCCCAAGACCCCAAAATGTGTGAAAAGGTGACCTCTTTGAGCTTGTCTCCTTCACTATTGAGACTTTCTGGAGCTGTTTATTCATTGCATCTCTAAGCTGAAAATAGCGAAACCTGTCTGTGGGAAGGAGACCATACCATTGTTGGAGCGCCTCAAATGACAAAATGGTATGACCATTCAACATCTGGTATGGTGAATGAAAACCCCTTCGAGCCTGGCACTGGAACCACTTGTCCAACTTAGCTGGCTGAAACTGTGGGTCATATGCCCATCATTTATATTTCCAGAGTTGTCTTTGTGTTTCCCCTCTACAAATACCCTGCCTCCAGCCAGCCAAAACTGCTTTCATACCAGAGTGTCCCTGTAAGCCACTAAGCCCCCCCCTCCAAAAACAAGCATGCCTGAATGGGGGGGATCACCATAGCATTCAGTATCCAGACTCTTCCAGTGTGTGTCATAATTTGGGTTGTCCCACAAAAGGGGAATTCGTATCTGTGCTGCCACCCAGTACCCTTGTAAATTTGGGAAGGCCAAACTCCCATCTTGTTTTGAAAGATACAACTGAGTCTTACATACCCTGGGTCTCCTGTTTCCACAAAAGAATGCAAGGAAAAGATCCTGCCATGCCTCTAAGTCCTGTTGAGCCACAGTGCATGGCATGCATTGAAATAGGTACAAAAGGCATGGCAGGGAATTCATCTTGAGTGCTTGGGCTCTCGCAGTTAATGATAGGGGAAGCAACGACGATTGCTGGAAGTCATTTTTAAGTTGTTTTATGACCAGAGGGTAATTATGTTCTCACAAATGTGTGGTGTTTGTGCTTATTTTAACTTCTAGATTTTGTAGGGAATCATGGTCCCAACGCATGGGGAACCTGAGCTGGAGAGCTCTATCAGGTACATAGTTAAAACTAAGTATCTCAGTCTTTTCTGTATTAAGTTTATAACCTGCCAGCTTGGAAAATTCTTGGATTAAGGTTAACACTACAGGTAAAGAGGCCGCCGGGTCCTCAAGATATAATAACATGTCATCTGTGTATAATGCTAATTTATGTGTGAAGCCTCTTATCAGAATTCCCCAAACCTCCAGGTGGTGTCTAATCTTTTGAGCTATGGTTTCTATATAGAGGGCAAACATAGGGGGAAGTGGACAGCCTTGCCTTGTGCCCCGCTCTAGGTTTAATGCCTCTGATATATGGCCATTAGCCCTAACATATGCCTGGGGGGGCTTCATACATCCTGAATAGGGTGGCAGTAAACTGCTGTGGGAACCCAAACCAGGAAAGGGCACACCTCAGGAAGGGCCAGGAGACCCTATCAAAGGCCTTTTCTGCGTGTAGGCTCATTAACAGGGAGGGAAGCTTCTGTTTGTTTATATAGTCAATTATGTGTGTTGCATGTCATAAGTTGTCTTGGGCTTGTCAACCTGGGATAAATCCCGTTTGGTCCATGTGTATTAGAGATGGGAGGTAAGTCTGTAGATGTCTCGCCCAGATCGACATCAGGATCTTATAGTCCGGGTTCAGTAGTGAGATGGGGGGATAGCTTTTAGGGAGTTTGATAATAAATAGAAGAGGCAACATATGTTATTATTTATTTATTTATTTATTTATTTGTATATTCAGAAACAGCCTTTGAGTATACACTCTTTTACAAAGGTTCCATGTCAGGATGTAAAACAGCAGAGACATAACAAAAACTTGACAGTTAACGCAAAACATAAGATTGCTCTGTAATACAGAAAATAGATAAATAATACATTTGAGCAACATAGACAACTGAAATTAAACAGCAGGAGGAGATTCCCAATTAGCAATGTACGGCATAGCTGACCCAGGGGGGCTGTCAAGGTAGAGTATCGGAAAGGGTAGGAGAAAGAAAAGGGGAAGAGTGCAGATATGGGGCAGAGTAGAGAGAGAGAGAGAATGGATTAGGAGAAGGAGAATATTTGGGGGGGAGAGTGGGTGGAAAGGGCAGGTGTTGGGGGAGTATGGAGGGGAGGGAGCTGGAGGGAGCTAGAGAGGTGGTGTCCAGGGAAGGTAAAATAGGAGGAAAGCTCAGACAGGCGAGGGGGGTATAAAGGTTGAAGATATGGATTCTGTAAAGACAGTCACAGGTGTTTGAGTTCAGCAGGTATTGCTTCAGTTCTCTTTCAAAGGACCGAACATTTGTTGTATTAAGAGCTGCAGAAGGGATCTCACTTAGCCATAGTAGAGCTTGGTACATGAAGGTACTTCATCCTAGAGAAGTTGGGACATCAAGCTGTGTTGTCACTTATCTTCCTGTGTTGTATTTGGAGCTTGCTTCCTTTACCATGTCTGCAATGCAGGTAGGGGTTAGGGAGAGCATGGCTTTTCTCCCTAGCAGGCAAGTTTGGTATCTGATTCTGGATTGCAAAGGTAGTATGTGGGCCAGACCATACAGGGTACAAGTGTGCGGGAAGTGGTTAGCATTTAGCAATAGTCTGCAAGCCTTGTTAAGGACAGTGGCAACCCTTTTTAGGGACGTATCAGTGGCAGCGCCGTAGAACACCAGCCCATATTCGACCAGGGAGATGACACAGCTGGAGACTGAGAGCCGGAGGACTTCAACAGTTAAGCTTTTCTTGTGCCTAAACAGGATCCCTAATTTAGTGTTCACAGCTTTCACCATCATGTCAATGCGCTGAACATATGAGAGGGTACCATCCCCAGTGACACCCAGGTACCTGAAGGAGTGAACCTGTTCCAGTGGGGCAGTCAGGTGATTTGTGATTGTTAGTTCTGGGCATCTCCCTTTTAGTTGGGGGCTAGAAAGGAGCATTGTCTTGGTTTTTTGTAGTTTAGTAGCAACCTTTGGGAGTATAACCAGGTCTCCACTTGCTGGAAGGATGATTGTAGCTTGGTCTGTAGGTGCTGTATGCGAGAGTGACAGCTAAATAGGACAGCATCATCAGCGTATAGAATGACTTTGCTAGTGCAGGCCTCGGGTAGGTCATTCAGGAACATGCTGAAGAGCAGTGGACCCAGAATGGACCCTTGAGGCACCTCTAGTAAGACTTCCTTGGATGCAGATATGGAGTGACCTATCTTGACCCTTTGAGACTGGAAGGTAAGGTAGTCCTGGAACCATAGAGCTGCATTTGGGAAACACCAAGGGCATGTAGTTGAGACAAGAGGAGCGGGTGGCAGACTGTGTCGAATGCCTATGTTAGGTCAATGAAGATGGACCCAACCAGTTTTCCCTCATCCAATGCCTTATAGACATACTCAGTGAAATCCACCAGTGCAGTATCCGTGCTGTGGAGTTTCCTAAAGCCATCCTGCTGGGGACATTGCAGCTGGTATTTGTGAATATAGTCAGTAAATTTGTCTGCCACAATCCTTTCCAGTGCTTTAGAGAGGGGAGAGAGGATAGAAATGGGCCTGTAGTTTGCGGTCAGTGATCTATCGCCTCCCTTATGCACCAGGGTCACCAGCACTTGTTTCCAAGGAGAAGGGAATTTGGTGAGCTGGAGGGATTTATTGAAAATCATAGTGATGGGAGCGATGACTTCGTTGATTGCCAGCGCCAGCAGTTTCATGTCAATGTTGTCAGACCCCATTCTGGGTTTACCCAGAACCTTTTTAACATAACCCAGTGCTTCTTTGACAGTGACTCTCTTGAAGTAAAATTGAGGGTGCAAGTTGATGTCTGGTGGGCATCTATTATCAGCTTTGATAGGCTTGAGGTATTCAGATGGTAGAACAGAGCTAAGATCCGTGAAGGTGGAGTTGAACTCTTTAGCAATGGTGTGAGGGTCCATGGTATTTGTGCCATTAATGTTTAGCAGTGATCACTGTGTTTTGTTGTCCTCCCCTGTGAGTGCCTTTATATTGTCCCAAAACCACCTCCTATCACCCCAGGTTCTTTCCGATTGATCCTTGAAGTAATTAGCATTGGCATTCCTGATGAGATGTGTGCATTTGTTTCTGGCTGCCCTGTATTTTGAAGGTCACTGGGCTTACTGGAGGCCCTGGCTTGATACCAAAGGTTGTCCCTTGCCCTCATGTGATCTAGCAGGCCACTAGTAATCCACCCATTGTTATGGCCATGTGTTTTTCTTTTTTTGTAAATGGAGCAAATCTGTCACAAACGCGATTAAAGTTATCAATAAAGTACTGGAGTGCTATGTCAAGGTCATGCAGTACCTTAAGGGGAGACCAATCAATATGAGAAAGCACCTCCTTGAAAGCTGAGAGCTGCCCTTTCCTGAGAATTCTGCTGTTCACAAAGACAAGTGGCACTTTTTTGAATTTATTGGACCACAGACAGGTGATAGGGGAGTGGTCGCTTAGCGAATTCGGTAGTACCAAGATATCGGTAATCCTGTCTGGTGAACTTGCAAGGAGCCAGTCCAGGAGTGTGCGCTTACCGGTCTTATGGTTCATTCTAGTGGGCTCCATGACTAATTGAGTGAGAAGGGTGCTGGCTATGGTAGCCTTCTGGTTGATCAGTTCATTACTGTGCCAACTGATGTTGAAGTCCCCACTCAAAATGAGCTCACAGTTGTTAATGCCAGTCAAGAACCCTAATAGTTTAATTAGAGCGTCTTTGGCCATTTTCGGCAGGAGATAGACGCATGCAATGACCAGAGATTTATTATGTTCACCAAAAATTATTTTAACTGCAAGGAGCTCATGGTCAACGCTGCAGGTTGTGATGGGGAGCAGGGTGCCTGATGCCTTGTAGGGTGTTCCATAAATAAATGAAACAGCTGCCACCTCTTTTCCCATTCCTATCACATCTAAAAGTATTGTAACCTGGGAGCACTATCTCATTATCCCTGACCCTGGTGGATAGCCAGGTCTCAGTCAGGCAAAGTATATCAGGGTTATGTAGGGAGGCCCATGCCTGCAGTTGAGGCATCTTTGGAATTAGGCTGCAGATATTCATCATAGAAAGTTTCAAGCCATTTCCCTTCAGCCTGGTATACCCTGGCCTGCTCATGGGGTTAGGTTACATTCTTGATGCAGTAATATTAAACCATGCAGATAGTTATGCTCAGGGATATGTAATATAGTAATCTTGTCCAAGATACCAGGAGTCAAATGATGAAAAATAATCAAATCCACAGGAAAATGGTGAACTACTGGGAACAAGTAAATTGTTGTTACTGTAGATCAAAGACCCAGAATGTGTTAAATTCCTGAAGGTGATGAACATTGGCCTGAGGCATATGCAGGATATAAAAATCCTTTGTTAGTGTCTTCCCTTTGTTCACCAAAATGGTTGTGAATAGACCTCAAAGACAAGCACAGATCCTTTAGGAACAAGTCAGACGGAAATGTGGATTCAATGCAGCACTCCACAACTCAGAGCTTGTATAACAGATTTACTGACGTTACTTTTGCTTTTGATGACTACCAAAAAAGTAGATTTATGATGAAAATGTTAACATCTGGTGGTGATGTTTTACAGTTTCTTAGTCCAGGAAATGTTCATAGATGTCATGTCCAAGAATGGTCCAGTTCCTCCAAGAAGAAACACATGAAAATCCACAAAAACGAAACTACTGACAGAGACAAACACAAACAGCCACCCTGTAATTCCTCCAAGAAGATTACTATTAGTCCCATAGATTATCTGAAATAGTTTCTCTATAGTGAGACTGTACCTTAAAGTCTATAACCACTATGGTAAATGTTTTCTATTTCTAATCAATTACTATTTCTTTTCTCTCTTTTTTTCTTCATTATCTTGTCTATGCAGATAGGAACTTGGGCCCCCATATTCAGAGCCAGCCAGATGTGTGCACATAATGGTGCACCACTTAAATCAGTTGGGCCGGCCAACTCTGGAGCAATATTCAAACAGAATGCGTGATCAGAACAGACCACACAATCTATTTGAATATCAGACCTGGATCTATGGCACACTGCAGGCAGCCACCATGTATGGCGCTGCACATCTAGGGTGCGGGGCTGAAGACCACCCATAAGGGAATGTGTAGCACACAATTGTATGCGCTGCAGCCCACATGGACGATATTCAGCCAAATATGCAGATTATCCCATTGGGCATGCACTGTGCATGCCCATTATGGGCTCATCTGCATGGCTGTGCCACTATGTTGTACAGTGGGCCAGCCCACCCCAGCCCCGATCACTGTGCACTATAATGAAATCCCCTATCCCTGTTTCCACAGTGTAGTTTCACCCCAGCCCCAATCACAGTTCAAATAAATGAAATCCCCAATTCCCATTTCTATAGTGTAGTGTCTCCAGCCCCGATTACTGGTACATCAATCAAAACCCTGATCCCCATTCCTGGTGTCTGATGGTCTCCCCCACCCCCCCCAGTGGTCTTATAAATAAAGTACGTACTGCTTACTGTACATGCTTGGGTACAGATCAGTCGGATGACTGGCTGTGGCAGGTGAGGAGGGCTGTGCCAGTTGCCAGCAAAGGGCAGATGGGGGAGGGGTTACTGCCTACCGGGATGGGGGGTGGGGAACCACTTGACACCAAGGAATGGGGATCAGGGATTTTATTTTATTTTTTTATTTATTTAGGTCTCAGAATCAACCTTTGAGCTAGAAGCTCATTTACAAAGATTTATAAAGGTTCCACATCAAGAACATGAACTTAACAATTGCAATAAGAAAACAAGTAGTCAAAACTAATATTGAGGGAATATAACATACAGCCATTACTGATTACATAATCATCATAATTATTACTTGAACAGCAGGGATCGACATCTTAAAAAATACTCAAAGTACTCTGCAGACACCCAGAAACTATGAGATTGTCACCAGTGTATAGCTTGAGAGTATGAATAGTGAGTTGTAGCAGGGTGATAGACATGTGGGTGCAGTGGGGCTGGGAGAAGGAGAAGTGGGTTAAGTGTAGGAGAGAACAGGTAAGGTTATGACAGGGATATTGTTTTATATCTTCATGCCAGTGTAGTGGAGGGAAAGTGCAACCTGGCCGGAAAGTGAGTGTGAATAGTAAGTGCACGTGTGGAGTTCAAGCTAAGTTCCAGGGAAGCAATCATAGCCACTAGTGTTGGCAAGGTGAAGCTTTAACCTATTCTTAAATCTGTGAATATCTGCAGCATTAGCTAGTTCAGCAGGGAGTTCGTTGAGCCACCGCAGGTCTCTGTAGGCAAAAGACCATTGTGCAAGTGAGGTTCTCCTTAAAGGGGCTAGGAGACAGCTGCATGTTATGCCTCTGGTGAAATGCTGGGATTAAGAAAGCTGCAGGATATTGAGGATGGCAGGAGAGGAGAGGTCTAGTAGCGTCTTTTTGCCCAGGTACTCTACCCACCCTAGCAGACTGAGCTATCGTGTTTGGGCATACAATTTACACGTATGGATGAGCTTGTCCACATCCAGGACAAGACGGCGTGCTTTGTTAAAAGCAGTTTTAACATGCTTGAGAGCCATGTCTGAAGCAACACTATATACTACCAACCTGTAGTCAATAATGGATAAAACAGAGCTGGTGACAGCAAGGTGCAGGGCTGTTAGGGTATGATAATGTCTGTGTCTATACAGAATGCCTAGCTTGTCTGTATCACCACTGAGTCTACGGTCATCTGCAGCGTTCCCACACTATAACCTGGAAAATCACCACTATTATCCCGTGTCTAAAGTCAACCTCCTCGACTGTTCTTTCTTCTTCTTTTCTTCCTCCACCTATTGAACTTTTTATGCCTCATAACTCATCACTATTCTAGTTTGCGTCTAACTGGCTTTCTCTGCCTGTACACCTGCCCTCCACCAACTTCTGGCTACCTTTTTAACCCTAGAACTTAATATCAGTATTGTTATACATTTTTAACCCCAGTACTTAATATCAGTATTATTCTGTATTGTATGAACTAAGTTTATTTTCAAATGTCTCTTGGGTTTATTGTACCCCAGCCTGCTTATTTGTACCCAATGTACTCATGCCAGTTACGCCCTCCTCCATATAATTCTTTATTAACAAGGATCCTTTGTAAAAGAGCCCCTGGCTCAAAGGCCTTAACTCCAAGATTCAAAAAAAAAAAAAAACTGTTTTGACAACCTGGTCTATGTGAAAGGTGAAAGAGAGTGTATCATCAAGGTGCACCCCTAGGTATTTAAACGTATGAATCTGTTTAAGGGAATCATTCCTTTAATCAATTATGTTCAGCTGGAGTTTTTTCTTTTTAACATGTGGGATAGTGAACAGCATTGTCTTGTTTTTAGGGCTGTGGGCAGAGCCTACAGCACTATTGCGATCGCTCAGTAGCTCTAAAAAATGGCCAATCTTGGAACCTTCCATTGGACTTTTGGAAGTGTCCTTCCGAAAGCTCAACAGAGCTTGAACCCCTCCACCACGATCGGCTGCTATGGAAGAGCCGCACTATTTCAGCTGTTACTTCTGCATTCCGGTGGCATGAACTGTGCATGCACAGTTCTGCTGACATCATCACCATGTATGGCAAAATGATATTCACTGCGACTGCGCGTGCACGACTGCCATGCATGCACAGTTCTGTCACTGCCACCAGCTCCGTGACATTCTGTGGCTACCCCAAACCTCGTGTGGCACACTGGGAGCCCACCCTAGTGTGCCCAATGTTTTTACTTTTGCCCACCAACATTGGGGTGCCCAGTCCCCGTGTTGGCATTATGTGCACCCCCCCCAGTCATGTGGCATACTGGGAGCCCACCGCAGTGTGCCCAAATTATTTTTTTTCTGTAAAACAGAAAACGGTCCCTCATCATTGATCCAGTCTTTTTTTGTTTCTCCCTGTAAAAGAGAAAATGGTCCCTTGTCGTCACTCCAGTTCCCCTCCCCCATCCCCACTCTCTCACTAAGCACCCACCTCCCCACCCTCCCTTACCCCATTCTTGCCTCTAGAGGTTGGCGCTGTCATCTTCTCTGGACCAGGACACGTCTGTACTCTTCAAAGTTGAACCGCAAACTGAACACTCAAAAGCATGCATGCTATACTGCCATTCAGTAGGGTTTTCAACTTATGCTGATATCTCAGCCATTTTTTTGAATTTTTGCCCCAGATTTTTAACATGGGGTTCTTGGGACCCCAGCTCATGAGAACTGTCACTGTTATTTTGTTACACAGTCCTAAAAGGTGATTTTGTGGTCGCTACACGGAATCACCTTTTGGGACCAATTCACGAAATGACAGTTCCACTGTTCATGAGGTGGGTTCCCAAAAAGTCCATGTTGCAGATTTGGTGAAAACATTCCAAAAAATGATTGCATTACGAGCAAGCATTGTGCAGTTTCTATGCACGCTCATAACTTCGCCAATTTTTAATATTTTTCACTCCACATTTTCAGCATTACCATTTTTGCATGCCTCCTTCAAAACAGTACAGCTGTCATTTTCCACAACCTGCCCAAAATGTGTTTTCACACCTGTAGCTCAGAATAGCGCATTTGCTCTGCAAAATCAGCTTTGGGACAAGTGAACAAAATTACACTGGCACTCTTCAAGAGGAGGGAGTCCAAAAAAGGCTGTGTTTAAAATTTGGTGCAAAACTTCCAAAAATGGCCAAGTTACACCCAGACGTTGAATAATTTCTACACATATGTGTAACTTTTGTCACTCAGTAGCTTTTTACAGCCCTATCGGCTCTGGCTAGAGTTTGTTTTTTTGTAGTTGAGCAATAGTTTGTGCCTGTGAAACCATTCTTCCAGCTGGTGGAAACTGTCTTGCATATCTTGGGTAAGTTGTTCTATCTGTGGGTTGCATTTAACGACAAAAGCATCATCAGCATAAAGTATGATTTTGGATGGACAGTCATCTGGCAGGGTGTTTAAAAAGAGGCTAAACAACAAGGGTCCCAGGATGGAGTCTTGGGGAACCCCCAGCGAGACCTTCCTGGCACTGGATAAGACTGAGCCTATTTTGACACATTGAGTTCTACTTGAGATGTACTCTCTGAACCAGCCTACAGCAGCAGGGGACAGTCCAAATACTAGTAATTTTTACAGCAGTAGGTGATGGTTTACTGTGTCAGAGGCTTTTGTGAGGTTTATGAAAATTGACCCCACTAAATGGCCGCTATCTACAGCCTCATGAATGAAGCTTGAGAACTCAGTCAAGGCAGTGGTGATGCTATGGCATTTGCAGAACCCATGTTTTTCGGAGCACTGCAGGTTGTCTTTTTAAAAATATTAATTCAATTGGTCAGACACTATCCTCTTTAAGGCCTTGGATAACGGGGTAGGATGTAGAGCAGCCAGTAGTTGGATGTACTCGAGTGATCCCCACTTTTGTGAACTGGGGTGACTAGGGCCATTTTCCAGAGGTGCAGGAAAGTAGCCAGGTTGAGGGAATTATTAAAGAGCTTTGTAATGGGGACTATTATCTCATCCAGTGCAAGAGCCACCATTTTCATGTCAGTGTTATCACTGCCTAGATGGGTTTTACCAAGAACCCTTTTTACCTATTTCTTGGCGTCTGCATTAGTTGTTTGTTTGAAATAGAACTGTGGAGTATTTTGCACTGGGTGGAGTTTAGGTGACTGGGGTTGTGACACTGGTGTATCTTGAGAAAACAGATAGTCAGGGGGAAGAGTAGTACTCAGGTCCATGAATGCTGTGTTAAAAGTATCCACTATGGTAAGGGGGTCCTTAGTAAGATTATTGTTTACATTGAGCAGCAAAGGTGTAGTTTTGGTGTCCTTTCCGAACATGTCTTTAATATTACCCCAGTATCTCTTACTGTTTCCCCAGCTTCTTTCCAGTTGGTTCTCATAATAGTTAGCCTTGGCCTGCCTAATTCCATTGGTACATTTGTTTCTAGCTGCCTGGTATAGTTGAAAGTCATGTACTACCCCAGTGGCCTTCGCCTTGTACCATAGGTTGTCACACTCCCTCATTTGTTCTAGTAAGGACCCAATGATCTACCCATTTTGTACACCCTGGATTTTTCTCTTTCTTACTGGGGCAAAGATATCACATGCAGCGTTAAACCTGGAGATTAAATAATCCAGGGCAAGATCAATGTCCTGTATGTTGTCAGGCTGACCAGTCAATCAGGGAGAGGTGTGCTTTGAAAGAGCTTAGGGAGACCTCTGCAGAGGACCCTACTGTTGACCAGTGATGGGGGTTGGGTGGGGGGCACTATACTATGGAAACAGGGATTGGGGATTTCGTGTTTCTGAACTGTGATCAGGGTTGGGGAGGGAGACACTACTTTATGGAAATGAGGATTGGGGATTTCATTTATTTGAACTATGATTAGGGCTGGTGATGGGAGACACTACACTACACTATGGAAACGGGAATTTGGGATTTCATTTATTTGAACTGTGATCTACCAACTTACCCCGTGCATAGTTGAAGTAAGGTTACAAAAGTGTAACTATGCTCTGGCACAGCCGACCATTTTTGTGCTTGGTGGGTTTCAATATTGTGATGTGCTGCTTATGCACGGAGAACCCCTCATTAGCATAGGTGCATCACAATATTGTGCCACGGCAGTGAAGTGAGAATCTGAGCTGCATTGGTGTGCCCTCGAATATGGCCATGCCCTCGATGGCCTGTCCAAGTCAGGATATGCGCGGCACATCCAAGGAGGAGCCGTGAATCTCATCTGAATATGTGGGCCATAATGCTTAAGTATGGAGAAAATACGATAATAAATAATTAGCACCGTGTTAGTGTTAGGTATTCACAAAATAACAATTAGGAATGTAGAGGGTTTGAACAATACAATTAAAAGATATAAAATACTTAGGCATCTAAAGAAATTGTGGTCATACAAGAGACTAATTTAATAAAAAGATGACATACTATTATTTATTTTATTTATTTAAAAGTTGATAAACGGGAAAGGCACTCGTTTCCAGGTGCTACCCAGGGAAATGGGGTACAGGAGAATAAATAACAATCACATCATATAAGCAGCTGAAGACAGCAGAGATATCATTATAACAGATAGCAGTAGTGAGGACTATTGCAATACTAATATACTAAGTTTGACCTGTATACAATGAGGATCTAAGTGTGGGTGAATCAGTACTGCTATACAGTTATGTACAAAGCAGCTGGACTGGATAGAAACAGCTTCAGAATTATGCTCAGGGGAAGGGGGAGGGGGGAGGCAGGTGCAGGGTCAGGGAGGGAGAAGTTTTATTTGCTGCTTGAGGGATGGGAATGAGGGGGAGTCTCAAAGGCTGGGGGTAGTTGGTTCCAGAGGTGAGGGAGACAGGATGATAAGGCAGAGAGGCCTAAAGAGGACTGGCTATGAGGGATGGAGAGGGACTGAGTAGGGAATGGGTAGAGAAGATATATAGTGCAGGAAATAATTCTTAAAGAGCTTGTGACATGTTCAGGAGAACTTTAACAAAACATTATACTTAGGCACTGTGCAACTTGTATTTCCCATCAGTTCTGTATTTCTCCTCCCCATTATTTAGTAGTAAGGTCATCTGTATGAAAACAGGATTTGTGCTCCTCAAAAGTTCATCTATTCCTGCTGCTTTCTCCCTACCTGCAGTCATAGAGCACTGCTTGTGACCTCACAGGTACTCTCATGGCAACGGATTGTGATGTCATAACAGAGGATTATGACTTGAAGTAGGGAGTAAGCTACAGAGGCAGATGAACTCAAAATGAACGCCAAGGAACAATGATAAATTCATAGACATTTCTTTAGTAATAAATTATGGGGAGGAGAAATATATTATATATAAATGGAATGCAAGCAGGCCTGTACCTAATTATTATGTTTCTTAAAGTTTTCTTTGAGGTGTCAGTAGCTCTTTAAATAGTAGTAGTAATGATCCTGTTTAAAAAAGGAGTAAACTTTTAGGAAGAATTAGTACTGGAGGACAAAGAAGAGCATTATTTGATAGTGAAAGGAACCCTAAATGGGAATAAATACTACTTATTAATATTTATGGCCCAAACTTAGGAAATCAACCACTGTTTAGCAAGATTTGGGACCTTATAAACCCCTTTTAAAGTTCACCGCATCTGCGCGCTGTGAACTTATTGCTATGAGTAGTGTGTGCCAAAACTTCAAAAGAAGGAGCCGTTGAACAGCTGATCACTGTTCGGTCATGAAACAAATATGTGTGGAATGCAGCCCATTCTGCATGTGCATAGTAGTGCCACTCCTTCTGCGCATGTGCAGAAACCACACACTCCCCAGGAAAGCTGACAAAGGGGTGCCCAATACCGTCTCAGCATGTATCCCCCCACCACCACATCGTGGCACACTAGGAGCCCACCCCAGTGTGCTGAGACAGTTTTCGTATTTTCCTGACACCGGGATGCCCACTTCCGATGTCGGATGCCCCAACCCCCAAGCTCAATTTCTTTGCCAACAGGGGTGCCCAATCCCCATCAGCATCAGGCCACCCCCCCAAGCTCCTGTAGCACACTGGGAGCCCACCCCAGTGTGCCAAAAGTATTTATTTTTAACCTGTAAGTAAAGAAAATGGTCCCACAGAGTCTTTTTTTACCTGCAAAAAGAAAACAGTCCTTCGTCATTTCACCCTCCCCTCCCATCCCGACCCTCCTCTGTGCCCACTTCCCTGCACCCCCCCACCCCATACTTACCTCCTGAGGGTGGGAAGAGCGATCTTCTTTGGACTGGAATACATCTGCACTCTTCAAAAGCCGTCCACAAACTGAAGAAAATCACAGTAAGCCCTATAAAGGGAGTCAATGGGGGAAGGGGGGTTTCAACTTAGGTTGATATCTCAGTCATTTTTAGGACTTTTGGCCCAAAATTTTCAACATAGGGTTCTTGGGACCCCACCTCATGAACACTGGCACTGTCATTTCATTTCTTGGTCCTGAAAGGTAATTTCATTGTCACTGCACGAAATCACCTTTTGGGACCGATTAACGAAATGACAGTTCCACAGTTCATGAAGAAAGGTCCCAAAAGGCCCATGTTGTAAATTTGGTGATAAAATTCAGAAAAATGACTGCATTACAAGTGTGTGTTGCGCAGTTTCTATGCACACTCGTAACTTCACCAATGTTTAATATTTTCACTTCAGATTTTCAACATTGCCTTTTTTTACTCCTCCTTATGAACAGTACAACTGTAATTTTTTACATCCTGCCCAAATGTGTTTTCACACCTGTGGTGCAGAATGGCATGGTCGCTGTGGGAAATCAGCTTTTGAGACAGATTAACAAAATCACAGTGCCACTGTTCATGAGGAGAGGTCCAAAAACAGCTATGTTGAAAATGTGGTGAAAAAAATTCCAAAAAATTATTGTGTTACAGGCGTGCATTGCACAGTTTCTATGCATGCTTGTAACTTCACCAATTTTTCATATTTTCACTCCAGATTTTCAGCAGTACCATTTTTTCACACCACTTCATGAACAGTACAGTTGTCATTTTTCACATCCTGCCCAAAATGTGTTTTTGCACCTGTGGTGCCAAATGGCGAAGTCACTGTGTAAAATCAACTTTCGGGACTGAGTAACAAAATGTTAGTACCACTGTTCATGAGGTGGGGTCACAAAAAGCCCATGTTGAAAGTGTGGAGCATCGGGGGTGTGACTTGGGATCGTCGGCCAAATGCTCATGCCATTCCACCCCCACCCTGTAGCCAGTGACAGGCATCGAGGTGTGCCTTTGAGTCTTCAGCCCCAATGCTCACCCCATTCTCCTATACTGCACTCATCTTGGTGTATTTCCTTATGGAATGGGGTGAGCATAAGGCCTGAAGACCCCAAGGCACACTGCGACCCCTGTCGGTGTCTGCAGGGTAGGGTGAGATGAAATGGCATGAGCATTATGGCCAGCAACCCAAAGGCATGCCCCAATGCCTTTCAGTCTCTTCAGGGTGGGGTGGGGTTGGCGTCAGTTCAATACTTCACTTGTCATTCCCATTATGCATCTCTTTAACTCCTGCACTACCAATGCCAATGCCAGCAAGCAAACATTCAGCATTGACAAATGCTTGTTATACTTTCCAGTGACGATTTTGTCAAAAAAATGCAGTCGCTTACCTAAGACGGTCCTTGTTAGTTAAGTGACTGCCTTTCTTTGATGAAATCATCACTGGAAAGTATAAAAACAAGCTTTTACAAATTGCCCCCATTAAACTCTATGGAGCACCTCCTTGTGCTATTCCTTAAGTAACGCTGTGAACTTTCAGCATTGACAAATGCTTATTGGATATTACCATTATAATGGCAGGAGATACCAACCATATATTTGACCTATCTTAGAAAAAACAAATAGGAGATACAAACTAACTAGAGCAGATAGGGATTTAAAAGATTTCACAGAAATCTGATGCATGGCGGGTCCTCAACAAAGGGGAAAGAGAATAAAGTTTCTGGTCACAGAATCATAGAAGTGGATCAATAATAGACCAAATATACAGTATGTCCCAATTAAATTAGTTCAAAATATGCAGATAGCCACAGTATAACCAATAGTTATCTAGGTGTAAATCTCAGGTGGCTGAAGGGGCTTGATTGCTGTGCAGTTTAAATTACTGGTAGAAAGATCAAGTAAGTAGGGGGAGTGGCTTAGCTAGAAGGAAACTAGATTTAAAACACTGCCTTAGAAAGATTCTGTCAGAGGCTTGGCAGAGGGCACCAGAAGGAAGGAGTGCTGTGTGACTGGACTTCTCTACTGGGACTAAAGAAGTAGAACTCTTCTACTCTCTACACTCTTCTAAAAAACTATATTGCCCACCTTCCCATACAAAGCTAGTTCTACTTTTATAGGCACAGGATTTGACTGACAACAGGAACTTCCTGTTTGGGAGCAGGAAGTGAGTGATCACAGAGCCACCAAAGACGCACCATCCTAGAAGGGCAAGAGTAGCTCTGGCCCCTCTAGCTGCTGGAGGTCTGCCTCTAAGCAAGTAAGGGTCTGCTAAGAAATATAGGATCTTCTTGTCTCAGAACAGGACAATCAGAAGCTTAAAGGGAACAGAGGCAGTAAGTAAGTAGAGAGAGAGAGAGAGAGAAAAAAAAACAGAGGAAAGAGTAAGGATTCCAAACAATAGTGAAGGGGCCAGAAATAAGACATGATGGGAGTGGTGCAGTGCAGTGGCTGTGGAGCAGCAGTCTTCCGGGAGACATTCTGGAGGATGCGGTGTTGTCCCATTTGCAGGGACTTCTCTGGGCTGAGGGGGGAGGTTGCTCATCTCCAGGCTGAGTTGGCCAGGATTTGTGGGACCTCCTCTTCCATCCAGGGACCACCAGGGCCACTGCCGTTGCCTCAGAGGTTGCCAAGAAAGAGGAGCGGTTGGACCACAGTGGGCTCAGGGATGGTGAGGGTGGTGGAACAGAGGCGCATCCCTCCAGTTGTACCTCTCCACAATTCCTTTGCCATTCTGGCAAAGTGTGGTTCCTCTATGGAGGCACCCACAGTGGACACCAAGGAGGATGCTGGGAACCTCCACAAAGGAGACCCACGGGAGGGTGGCATGGGACCCCACAGGGGAAGGAAACAACTCCTGGTGGGGGACTCCATTGTTAGGAAGGTAGAACTGGGGGAGGAAGGAGAGAGGGAGGTAAGGTGCCTTCCTGGTGCCATGGCTTGGAGGGACAGGCAGCGAATCCTCAGGATTGCCAGAGCAGCTGCACAGGGGAGGGAGCTGGATGTCATTGTCCACCTAGGGATAAATGACCTGGCTAAGAAAGGGATCAGAGCAGTGCAGGAAGAGTTTGTGGAATTGGGGATGGGTCTTAGGCAAATAGCACACATAGTACCCTTCTCGGAGGTGTTGCCTGTCTATGGCGTACGAGAGGCTAGGGTGCTCCACACAATGGGATTCAATCAGTGGTTGAAAAACTAGTGCAGAGCTCAGGGATTTGGCTTCATTGGGGACTGAGAGTCCACCTGGAGTGATGCTAGCCTATACTGGCATGATGGGCTGCATCTGTCCAGGAGGGGATCCAGGATCCTAGATGTTGGTTTAAATGCTTCATTGGCAAGTATTTAAACTAGCCAAGGGGGGAGGCACTGGAAAGGAGCAGGGAAATCCTAGCCGCCCCCAAAAAGCCATGGTAGTAAGTGCAGTAAACACCAACATAGAGATGTCGATAGGGAGAAGGGCAGGGGTAAATAGAGAAAGTGACAAAGGCAAGAAGGACAGGGATGGGGCAAAAAGCAGTAAGACCATCAGGAAATGGAGGATAATGAGTACCAATGCCCACAGCTTGGGCAACAAGCTCCCTGAACTGGTGGCCTTGATGGAAGAGGGATGCCTGGATATCGTAGCAGTCACAGAAACATAGTACACAGAGAACCATGACTGGGATGTTAACATACCAGGGTACACAACCTACAGGAGAGACAGGGAGGGGAGGGGGGGAGGAGAAGAGGGGGAGGAGTAGCTCTCTATGTAAAGGAAGGGATAAAAGCAACTGAACAAAAGAGTAAACAGGGAGGAGAGGAGGCACTGTGGGTCACTTTGGAGACTAGAAGTAGCACCACAATCCACACAGGGGTTGTATACAGACCCCCAGGTCAGGGGGAGGGAATGGACAAGGATATGATAGAAGGCATTCTTAGGATGGCAGAGAAAGGGGAGATACTGTTGATGGGAGACCTGAATATGCCAGATGTTAACTGGAGCACACTTGCTGCAGCCACATCCAAGAACAGGGCCATTCTCGACGCCCTACAGGTGACATGCCTCAGACAGATAGTTTCGGAACCCACTCATGAGGGAGCGATCTTAAACCTCGTACTCTCAAATGGGGATGGTAAGATGATCTCAGATCTAGAAGTGGGTTGCCATCTGGGAACAAGTGACCATCAAACAGTGTGGTTCACATTAAACTCAGGTACAGAGTCAAGCTATACAAAAGTGAGGGTACTGGACTTCAGGAGGGCTGACTTTGGCAAGATGGGAGAGTGCCTCAGAAAAGCACTAGCAAACAGGCTAGAAGGAGGGGTGGAGTAACAATGGGGAATCATCAAAACTGCCATTACAGAGGCAACAAACCTTTGTGTGAACCACATAAACAAATCAAAATGAAAGAAAAAGCCACTATGGTTCTCAAAAGAGGTGGCAGGGAAAGTTGGGGAGAAAAAAATAGCATTCAGGCAGTATAAGGAAACACAGAAGGAGCAGGACAGAGAGCTGTACCAGTTAAGGCAGAAGGAAGCAGGGAGGGAAGTCAGAATAGCAAAGGCCCGACGACTTCCGGTGACGTCACCGTTGAGTATGGCGCCCTGAGACAAGAGCTCCTCGACCCCAATGACAGAAATCCAAGTAAATCACTCCAAAAGTGATGGCATCGCTGGCAAAACAGAAGAGAAACAAAGCAGGCAAACCCCACTCGACCCCAATCCAGAAGCTGAGAGAGATGATTCAAGCAAAAATAGATGTAATACCAGAGCCCCGAGGTGAGCTACCAGATTCTCAACAGGCCTCTCCGCAGCGGGAGTCTCTACCGAAAGATATAATTGAAATGATCAAACAGACAGCCAAAACAGTTACAAAAATAGACTCGACCCTCACGGATCTTCGAGCAGATTTGAACCAAATTGATCATAAAATGGATCAGCTAGAGTTGGGGCTCACGCAGACTATGGATCAAACAGACAGGCAAGACAGGCTCATTCTCTACCTATTAGCCCGTGACCAGGAGCTGAATAAAAGAATAGATGATCTGGAGGGGCAAAGCCGTCGACAAAACATCCGTATATACGGAGTCCCAGAAGGGCTAGAAGGTAAAGAATCAGACACAATCGCATTTGTACAAAGCCTCCTTAGGGAGTCGCTAGCCCTACCAAAAGAAATGGAAATAGAAATTGATAGAGCCCACCGCTCTCTGGCTCCGTACCCCAGAAATGTGGATGCAAGACCCCGCTCAATTATTGTTCGCCTAACGTCGTATAGACGAAAAGAGGAAATTCTGAAGAAGGCCCGGCAACAACAGAATTTAACATTTAAGGGTCATAGGATTGCCCTAGATAACGACCACACTGCTGAAGTTCAAGAGGCCAGGAAGACCACCTGGCCTGTTATCAAACAACTAAGGGCCAAGGGTCTAAAAGCACAAATCCTGCATCCCGCCAGACTTAAGATCACCTCACAACAGGGCACTAAGATATTCAAAGATCTTCTTACAGCAACCCCGTACCTCAAAAGTCTGGGCATTACTACCCCACAAATGGCAAAGGAGAGGCTGGAGAGAGATCTCCTGTCGTCGGCCTGGTCGATTGCCTGGAGGGGAACAGTGAAGAAGGGCTCCGCACAACGAAATCCAAATACCACCCTTAGAGAAGAAGTCGCTACGATGATACAGAGGTATGGCGACTCAGCAATAGTGAACAAGGCAGCAAAACACCTTCAACAAACAGATCGATTGGACATCGAGGAGGACCCATGGCAGACACAAGAAGAACCGTTAGAAGAACAACAGAGTCCTAAACGAAATGTCTCTATTTGAACAAAGACAAACATCCTTAACCTCACCTATATAGTGACCAAGATGTTCTGCTTCTGGAACTCTCACTCTGCGACCTTGCTCCTGGACTGGACCAGACTAGCAAGATGTCTGACTCCCATACCTGACTCTCGATTGCTTTGACATGACGCTAGACCTGAACTCCGCACAATTGGACTTAAACGGCACTGATCGCTTTTCCTTAGCACTCGTGAAATGTGATGAGCTGCAACCGGGTAGCTCTCTCAACTACTTTTGCCTGCTCAGACTTTACCCAGATAAGCCTCAAACACGTATCCTTAAAATAAAAAGGAGGGAGGAGGGAATCGGAAAAAGGGTTTTGGTGTGGTGGGAGGAGAAAGGCAGAAATAAAGAATAGAAGAGTGTGGTAGAGACTGATCGCGAGAGAAATGCAGTAACTCGAGAAAGGTATAGTTGAATTGATAACAGACCCAGTAAGTTTAAGGCGGTCTCATTTATACTTCATATAATTGTGAATGATGTCTAACCAGGAAAGGAGGCCTGGAGAAAAGTTAAGGCCTGAAAAATCATGACTTGGAAATAGGCAGGTCCGACACTGATGGGGGGAAAACGGTAGAGCTACACGAACTCGGACCTAAGCATGGATAACCCATGGGTTTGACCACGCTGGCCCGGATCGGAACAATCCAAGAGGGGGTTCCCCTGGGGACTGAGGGGGGCACTTGACCCAGTAGGGAGGCGGGTGGCTCCCCCTTCCTCCCCTTCTCTCTGATTCAAACATATTCCTGGGAGCAGTGGGGCCTGGAGAGCCACACACCTCGATGCATCGGGAGAGGATGGTCGTTCCTCAGCGAGGGACTTTCCTACCTGAGACGAAGGTGGAGCTCTGAGGCGGAGGCCAGATGTTGTTGTCCATCATTGTACGGGAAGGGGGGTGCTGAGGAGAAATTAGACCCAGTATATACAGAATGATCTCCCTTCAAAGCTAATTACAAAATGACAACCTCACAGCATAGAGACCCAGAGCTTGGAGACTGAACATGATAGGCAGGTCTTCGAGCCACTTTACAGAAGGTGATGACTCTGGGAGGTGATCTCGACCCCTATGGGAAGTCTTTTGGCTTATGTCCATTAAGCTGACACTAAAAGTCGGATAGAGGAGAACAGAAAGTGAATTCTGATGGGGACTGAGATCAGGCGTAGTTCTGGGGATGGGGGTTTGTCTTGGGGAGGGCACCACACACATTATATACAAAAAGAAAGGAAGGGGGGAAGGAAAAAAAAAAAAGACCATGGGCACTAAGGATACGGAATCGAAGAGTTAGAATATGAGAATGCTACATGTCGGGGGCAATATGGGAGACGGATGGAGGTGGGGGAAGGGGGCAGATGCAGGACTGGAATGGAAGAAAGTGGAAAAAAGGGGACAGGTTGGCGATTTGAATTGAGGAGGGGGGACCTCCTCCGCCCAATGTGATCGTTGAAAGATACTCGCCCCTCTCTTGAACAGGGGGCTCCACCCACTAGAGAAACTACCAACCCTTAGTTACAATACAAGGGTCAAAAACATTAGGAGGGGCTTAGAGTTAATTGAGGGGTTGGGGGTCGAGAGACCCGAGTGAAGTGGAGAGGGAATCGGTGCAAGGGGAGAAATAAGGATGCTGCGTGCCACATAAATATAATCAGGAGTCTTTAAAAGGGGAGCAAAAAAGACTTTTCCCACCCATCCCGGGTGAAGCTGGATATGGGGAGGATGGCAATAATCTGAACAGTTTCCGAGAGGGAAGGGTGTGACTTAGACCTTATACAGCCTAGAAAGGTGATGAGAAGGGAGAAGACCACATCGAGAAATTTTCAGGTGTGGCCCAAAGGAGAGCTCATTGCACAGACAAGCTCCCTTACAAGTCCATTAGGGATGTTCCTTCCCTTACTGAGACCCATCATTCAGTCACACCTAGGAAGTTCAACAGAAATTATGATGACCCAACGGCCGGGGGACACCCAGACTAAGGGTAGTAGGTTACCAGTATCATTCTTGGCCCAAGACTGGATGGGGCCAAACTACAAGTTCACTATTTCATTACTAGTACAGTTAATGTTAATAAAAAAAATGAAGAGTTCTGAAGTTATTTGGTTTAAAAAGTTATATGGTACTTATTTTTTACATCAATTTTGTTTCAGGAACATTAAAAACTTGAAAGTAGAAGTAAAGACCAATAAGCAAACAAATGGTTGTCCAAGTGTCTAGGATAGTTTCCTTCAACAATGGCGTACAAACCCGATTAAAAGGAAGAGGTTGCAGAGATATCTTAACGCCCAAAAATGCGACATGGTGTTCCTTCAGGAAACACACCTCACGCCGAATGAGGTTCAAAAATTAAAAAGTAGAACGTTAACACAGTTATTCCAGTCCTCCTTGGAGAGTGGCAGGAAGAGAGAAGTGGCTATCCTCTTAGCGGCCAATCTCCCCTTCCAACCTCATGAGGTGTTGGAGGATACACAGGCAAGGTACCTCTTGGTGACAGGAATGGTGCAAGACCGGTGGATCACCTTGGTTAACGTGTACATTCCTCCAGGGTCGCCAATCACTCTTTATATGAAAATACTCAGATTGGTGGCTGAGAAGGTGAAGGGGACACTTATAATGGGAGTTGATTGGAACATAGTCCTTGATAGGGAGATGGACACCACATCGCAAATACCAAAACTGGAGCATAATAAAGCTAAAGCTTTTAAAGCACTAGCCCAACAACTTGGACTGGTTGATGTTTGGAGGGAAAAATACCCCACCAGTAGGGAGTACACGTGCCACTCCCCGAGGTTTCATGTCTACTCCTGGCTGGACATGTTTATTACTTTTTCAAGGGATATCTCCTCTTTCGCCTCAAGCTGGGTAGGAACTAGTGTATTATCGGACCATAGTCCGCTCTTTCAGGAGGTGGATTTAGGGATACCTAAAAGAAAAACACTTTGGAGACTAAATGCCTCCTTACTCCAAGATAAGGAGGTAGTCGAAAAGCTCAAACAATTCCTCAAACAGTCCATAGAGGACAATAATACCCCGGATATATCCTCCCGTACTTTATGGAACACCCTCAAAGTGTTAGTCAGAGGGAAATTAATTCAAGTAGCCACTAACAAAAAAAAGATGGCAGCCCAGAAGCAAATAGAATTGAATTCCCAAATAAAAGACTTGGAAAAAGACCAAAAAATAAATGGGACTCAGAGAGGGAAAAACAGTTAAAGGAAGCTAAGGATAAACTACAAAGAATACAAAAAAATGGAAGTAGAGAAAACACTGTCTTATTTGAAACAAAGATATTATGAAGGAGGTCCTAGGGGAACTAGACTATTGGCTTATAAACTCAGGCAAAATGTGGACAGGGCGACAATAACTAAGATAACATCCCCTACCAGCAATCAAAAAACCACCCAGATTTCCCTAATAACTAGGGCCTTTGTGAGCTATTATTCTAAGCTGTACTCTCCCCAAGAGCAAACCACTATCCAAGAAAAAAGGACATACCTTAAATTTTTACCCCTCCCACCCTTATCCAAATCAGAAGCACAGGCCCTTATGAGACCCATTACCCTGCAAGAGATAAAAACTACCGTAAAAAATTTGAAAACAACTAAGTGTCCAGGCCCAGACGGATTTAGTGCAGAATTCTATAAAACATTTGAATTAGAGACCTCACCTATTTTACTGGAGGTCTATACGGAGGTATGGATGGGGAATGATCTTATACCCCCATCTTGGAGATGCGCTACCTTTTCTGTCATACACAAAAAGGGGAAAGATCCTACACTTTGTGAGTCTTATCGCCCTATCTCCCTACTAAACGTAGATTATAACATTTTTACTGCAATAATAGCCTCCAGACTAAATCTGATACTGCCTAGATTAATACATCTAGACCAAACAGGCTTTATAGCTGGCCGACAGGCTCCAGATAGTGTCAGAGCAGTGGTAAATTTAATAGATAACATCAAACGGACGGGTACAGCAGCATGCCTGATGAGTCTAGATGCAGAGAAGGCCTTCGACAAAGTATCCTGGAGTTTTTTATTCGCAGTACTAGAACACAGAGGCTTCCCCATCGTTTGTAAATGTGATTCAGCAATTCTATACAGGTCCACAAGCGTATGTCCGGGTGAACGGTGGCATATCGGAGAGGTTTGACCTGGGGAGGGGAACACGTCAAGGATGCCCCTTGTCCCCACTCCTTTTTGCATTGTATATTGAGCCACTTGCAGAGGCAATTCGCAACGCAGATGGTGTTAGAGGGGTGAGTACAGGAGATGTACACAAAAAAATATCGCTTTATGCAGATGACGTATTGTTATCATTAACGCAGCCCGACCGATCTGTGGAACAGGTCTGGTCTATACTGTCAGAATATGGCAAACATTCAGGATACTTGCTTAACAAAAATAAGACTGAGGTGCTTACCCTTTTTTTATAAACCCAACCCAAAGATAAGTAGCCTTCTCCCAGTAAACTGGAGAGTGACCAAAATGAAATACCTCGGTATTTACATAACTAAGCAACATACAAATTTGTATGTAGCGAATTATGTTTCCTTGATGGACACCCTCCAAAGAGACTTTGAGAGGTGGTCTATGCTAAAACTCCCGACATATGCCAGAGTGCATACGATACGAATGAACGTGCTGCCCAGATTCTTGTATTTATTTCAATGTATTCCCCTACACATACCCAAATCAACCTTCCAAACATGAAACAAAATAATCACAAAGTTCATTTGGGACTCCAAGAAACCTAGAATAAACTTAAAAATTCTCCAAACAAAGCGGGAAAAGGGGGGACAATCCCTTCCTGATTTAGAAGATTATTTCCTGGCTGCCCAATTGAAAAATGCCATAATATGGTGTAAACCTAACATTGTGACAAGCTGGAAACTTATGGAAAAAGAAGTGGAAAAGAGACCCAGAGTACTACCTTTAGAAATTAGACTATTGCTAGATACCCAGATCATAAGCCCTCATCTCCTCCTAAACTCGGTGAGAGAAACAATAAAATCAACGCATAGAACATGGCAGAAATACAGACTTAAAAACTCAATTTGGCCATTAAAAAGACTAGCTTGGGACCCAGAGTTCCAGCCAGCATTATTAGATAAGGGTTTCCACACTTGGGAAGAAAAGGGCCTCAAATATCTAGAACAATATTGGCAGGGAGATGTTTTCCTTGATTTTAACTCCCTTAAAAATAAATTTGGCCTGCAAAACACTGACCACTTTAGGTATCTCCAAGCAAGACATTACATCTCCTTACAAAAGAAAAAAGATTTGGAGGCCGATAGGGCCCAACAGATCTTGGAGGCTGTTCGTGCCGCCTTCATAGCCAATAAGTAGAAGGGGTTAATAACATACTTCTATAATGCTTTATCTACCCTGAGAGGAGACCCTCTGCACAAAATTAAAACAAGATGGAAGGAGGAAACACCCCAAGAAATACCCGAACCCGACTGGGATCGAGTTTTTCTGTTAATTAAAAAAACATCTCAATCGCCTTATTGGCAAGAATTCGCTTGGCAAATTAAGGTCAGGTATTTCCTGACCCCTCACGTGATAAACAAAAGGAACCCAGATTGCACGTCACATTGTTGGAGAGGTTGTGGCTTGTTAGAAGCCAATCACATGCATGTCTTTTGGTCATGCCCGAAGTTAACAAATTATTGGGCCGAATTAATGGAGATATTTAAAACTATATTTCAGACACAAGGTAGGCTAGAATGGCATAATATGATCCTGGGTCTCCCCCCCCCCCGAAGAAATAAAGGACATGGATACAACATACCTTTGGTCTATATTAACTACAGCAGCACATAAAGCTGTCACTAAAAAGTGGAGGACCTTAACACCCCCCACCATACGAGAATGGACAGAGGTAATCGGTACAATAGTGGAACTAGAAGAACTAACATTTAAAATTAACAACCAAACCCACATATACCTGAGAAGATGGACAAGGTGGGAGAATTGGCGTTCTACGAACGAACTCAGAATTGCCGGACCACCAATGGCTAATGGGGCAGGAGAGGAGAATCCTAGGAACAAGGAATGGAAATGAGGGACAGACATTCGGAAATCAAAAATATAAGACTTGGGCTGAGAATGTAGGATGTTGGGGAAATGATCTGTGACCTCCTCCAAAGAAAAAGAAAATAAATATATTTTAAATAGTTGAAGGAAATAACCACTAGCTACTCATATTAAAATGTAAATGAGTTTTGGCTTTCTATTAACATTTACTGATCAAATAAAAATAAAAGAAAAAAGAGAGCAACAAATATTAGAAATGTAACCTGAAACGCATAAATTATATCGGACTGTGTAAAACAATGTACCTGTTTATTGAAAATAAACTTGAATTTAAAAAGAATAGCAAAGGCCCAAACTGAGGAAAGGATAGCCAACTCAGTTAAGAAGGGGGATAAAACCTTTTATAAGTACACCAGGGAGCATAGAAAGACAAAGGGAGGGATAGTGAGGCTGAATAGAATGAATGGTGGGTGGGCAGATGGGGATAGTGAAAAAGCAGGGATACTGAACGAATATTTCTGCTCAGTATTCACAAAAGAGGAGGGGGAGGTGCCTAATCCAATTAACAGAAGCACTCTTGATAGGAGGGGGGGTCAATCCCAGTCCTTTCACAGAAGAAAGGGTTCTGAAAGAACTCCTAAAACTGAAGGTGGACAAAGCAATGGGGCCTGATGGCATTCACCCCAGAATTCTAAATGAATTAAGGGAAGAACTAGTGAAACCACTGACTACCCTTTTTAACAAATCATGGAAGGATGGTGTGGTACCCGAGGACTGGAGGAAGGTGGATGTGATTCCCCTTCACAAAAGTGGGACCAAGACAGAGGCAGAAAACTACAGACCTGACCTCTGTGGTAGGGAAAGTGATGGAATCACTTCTGAAGGAAAGAACTGTTGAGTACCTAGAGGCCAGTGGGGCACAGGACCCAAGGCAGCATGGGTTCACAGCGGGAAGGTCATGTCAGATGAATCTAATTGATTTCTTTGACTGGGTGACCAAAGTAGTAGACCAGGGAGGGGCTGTGGACATGGCCTACCTAGACTTTAGCAAGGCATTTGACACAGTCCCACACAAAAGATTCATAATCAAATTAACCAGCCTGGGAATGGGTCCCAGTGTGGTAGCTTGGGTAAAACACTGGCTGGACAACAGGACACAGAAGGCAATTGTAAATGGAGTCCACTCTGATGAAAGAAGGGTTACTAGTGGGGTACTGCAGGGTTCAGAACTGGATCCAGTCCTTTTTAATGTCTTTATAAGTGACATTGCAGAGGGACTGGAAGGAAAAGTATGCCTCTTTGCAGATGACACAAAGATCTGCAACAGGGTTGATACACAAGGAGGTGTGGAAAGGATGAGAAGGGACTTGGCAAGGTTGGAGGAATGGTCGGAAGTATGGCAGCTAGGATTCAATGCAAAGAAGTGCAAAATAATGCACCTGGCAAACAAAATCCCAGGGGAAGATTACACAATGGGGGGAGGTAGTAACAAAAACAAAAAAGGAAAGGGACCTGGGGGTAATCATATCAGATGACCTTAAGGTTAGCAAGCAATGTGAGAAGGCAGTAAGGAGAGCTGGGGGTATACTTGGATGCATAGGGAGAGGCATCACCAGCAGAAAACAGGAAGTTGTTATCCCTCTGTACAGACAGTTGGTGAGACCCCATCTGGAGTACTGCATCCAGTTCTGGAGACCCCATCTCTGCAAGGACATAGACAGGATAGAGGCAGTCCAGAGGAGGGCAACTAGAATGGTGCACGGTCTGTAAGAGAAGCCATATGAGGAGAGACTAATAGATAGTCATGATAGAAATGTTTAAGTACCTCAGTGGAATCAACAAAGTCCAAGAGGGTAGCATCTTTCAGAAAAAGAGACATGCAAGAACAAGGGGACACAATTTAAAGGTGGGGGGAAGTTCAGGGGCAATATGAGGAAGTATTTTTTCACAGAGAGGGTAGTGGATGCATGGAACAGCCTTCCTGAGGAGGTTGTGGGGTCTAAAACTGTGGGAGAATTCAAGAATACATGGGACAGACATAAGGCAATTCTTGTGGGGGGGTAGAAATAAATAGGCTGTTGGTTAACTAGGATCTGCGGCTTATCCCGTAGGTAGGGAAATGGGCAGACTAAGTGGGCCAAGCGGTCCTTAACTGCCATCAAAGTAAAAGTCTATGTAGTAATATTGGATTATGCCCCGGTATCAATTAAAATAAAATTAAATAGCAAGCAGATGGGCAATTCCAGATGGACGATCAACAGTTTCTTACTATCAGAAGAAAATATGATACAAAACATAGAAGAAAGCATTGCGTACTTCATGGAACTCAATAATACTAGAGACATATCAGAGGGTACCACATGGGAAGCCCTTAAATATTATATAAGAGGGAAACTAAAAGGGATTTCAGCAAAACTTAAAAAAGAAAGAACCCAAAGGACTGAAGAAAAATTAACAAAATTTAAAATCAAACAAAAATTATTAAAAATAAATCAGAAGAAATGTGGGAAAAAATGGTCATAAACCATATCTGAATACAATGAACTAATAAGGGGGTGGGTTTAGAATTTAGAATACATAATGTTAGACTACACTACGTATCCAGTGGTCCTAAAGCACAGAGACTCTTAGCAGTAAGACTCGAACAAGCTAATAATGGTAAAATATTACAAGTATAAGGAAGGGCTTCCATAACATAAAACAACTATTCGATAATACAGAGATAAACAAGATATTTAAAGATTTCTATGAAAACTGATATAGGAAAGAAAGTGTCAAGCATAGCAAAGATTTAGTAAATGAAGTTCTGGACAAAGTACAAATGCCACAGTTATGAGAAATGCACAAAAATATATTAAAGAGAGAAATTACATTGCAAGAAGTTAAAATGGCTACTAATACACTTAAAAACAAAACTCCAGGAAGGGATGGCTTTTCAGCCAATTTGTATGCAATAGTAAGAGATGCCATTGTACTGATACTCCTACAGGTATATAAGGAAGCATGGGGGAAAATACCTGCCACACACACATTAGATGAAAGAATAATTACTCTAATTTGTAAAGCAAATGAACACCATTTGGAAAGCAAAACTTATAGACCAACAACACTGATCAACTCAAACTCTAAACTATTAGCAAAAATACTAGCCCAAAGGATAGTAAGAGTAATGGGGAAGCTAATAGGACCACAGCAAGTAGGTTTCATGAAGGGAAGGGCAGCCTTGGATAATGTACAGAAAATTCTGCATCTGCGTGAAACAGCAAAAAAATCCAAATCCACCATAGCATTAGTCTCAACAGATGATGAAGAAGCATCTGACAGAGTAGACTGGGATTATGTATTTACATTAATGGAGAGATATGGTTTTCTAGATGTGTTTATAAGATGGATCAAGTTATTGCATCATAACCATAATCATAAGCAGTGGTTATGATAAACACTATTATTTCTGAACAATTCAAAATCAAACATGGCACAAAACAAGGTTGCCTCTTTTCCCCACAATTCAGTAGATCTCCTGGTTAGGAAAATGACAGATAATGAACAAATACAAGGTATAAACATTAAAAATAACAAGCATTTGTCAATGCTGAATGTTGTCTCGCTGGCATTGGCATTGGTAGTGCCGGAGTTAGAGATTCATAATAGGAATGGCAGTGAAGCATTGAAGTGACGCCAACCCAACCCCACCCTGCAGAGACTGACAGGCAGTGGGGTGTGCCTTTGGGTCATCAGCTATAACGCTAATGCCATTATACCTCACCGTACCCTGTAGACACTGACAAGTGTTGTGGTGCTTTGGGGGTCTTTGGTATTATACTTACCCCATTCCATAAGGAAACACACTGAGGTGGGTGCAGTATGGGAGAATGGGGTGAACTTTGTGGCCAAACAGTGCAAGGCACACCACGATGCCTGTCACTGGCTGCAGGGTGAAATCTTGAGGTGGAATGGCATGAGCATTGGAGCCGATGATCCCAAGTCACCTGATGCCTGTCAGTCTCTAAATGGTCGCTGAATGGAAATCCTAACACCATAGGCAGTATTGGTATTTTCACTCAAATTTTCAACATGGGCTTTTTGTGAGCCCACCTCATGAAAAGCGGTACAATCAGTTTGTTAGCTGAAAGGTAGTTTTGCACAGTGGCTATCCCATTTGGCGACACAGGGATGAAAACACATTTTGGTCAGGATGTGGAATGTTACAACTGTATTGTTCATGAGGAGGCGTAAAAAAATGGCAACGTTGAAAATCTGGAGTGAAAATATGAAAAATTGGTGAAGTCATGAGCATGCATAGAAACTGCACAACACACGTCCATAACCCAATTATTTTGGGGAGTTTGTTAGCCACATTTTTAACATAGGCATTTTGGGACCTCCCCTCATGAACAGTGACGCTGTGATTTTGTTACTCTGTCCCAAAAGTTGATTTCCCACAGTGACCACGCCATTATGCACCACAGGTGCAGAAACACATTTTGGGCAGGATGTGAAAAATGACAGCTCTACTGTTCATAAGGAGGTGTGAAAAAATGCCAGTGTTGAGAATCTGGCAAGGAAATATTGCAAATTTGCGAAGTTACAAGGGTGCATGGAAACTGCGCAACGCACGCTTGTAACACAGTCATTTTATGGACATTCAGCACCTAATTTTCAACATAGGCATTTTAGGACCTCTGCTCATAAACAATGTCACCATCATTTCCTCAAACTGTCCCAAAAATTGATTTCGCACAGCAACCACGCTATTCTGCGTCGGACGTGCGAAAACACATTTTGGCCAGGATATGTAAAATGACAGCTGTACTGTTCATAAGGAGGTGTGGGAAAATGCCACTTGTGAAAATCTGGAATGAAAATATTACAAATTCACGGAGTTACGAGCGTGCATGGAAACTACTGGCATGCGCCTGTAAAACAGCCATTTGGAGTTTTCCACCAAATTTGCAACATAGGCTTTTTGACAGCCCCCCTCATGAAGAGTGGCACTGTCATTTTGTTAATGAGTCCCGAAAGGTGATTCCACACAGTGACCACGAAATCACCTTTCGGGACCGAATAACACCATGACAGTGCCTGAATTCATGAGGAGGGGTCCCAAAAACCCCATGTTGAAAATATGGTGGCAAAATTCCCAACAATGCCCGAGATATGTACCAAAGTTGAAAAAACTCTACGTATTTATGCCATTATACAGCTTACCAGCATTTCTTCAGTTCGCAGTCGGCTTTCAAGAGTGCAGACGTGTTTCTGGTCCACTGAAGATCACCGTGACAGACTCTGTAAGTAAGTATGGGGTAAGGGGGGGTGTGGGGAGGCAGGGCATGTGGAGGGTGGGCACAGGTTGCGGGAGGGGCAGGGAGACCACAAGGGACCGTTTCTTTTACAGGTAAAATAAAAAAACATTGTGGGACAGTTTTTTTTTACAGGGTATTGTACCTGAGTGGGCTCCCAGTGTGCCACCCAAATGTTTTTTGGGAGGATACAGTAGCCAACAGGATTGGGCACCCTGTTGGCACATATGGAAGGGGAGGGGGACATGAGCCGAGGGGATTGGACACCCCTCAGCACAGAACAAAGGGGGACATCATGCCAATGGGGAGTGGGCTCCCATCGGCAGATTGAACTGGTAGGGAATCAAGCCGACAGGGATTGGGACCCCGCCAGCAAAGAAAGGCATTTTTTGGGGGACACATGATGCCGAGGGGATTGGGAACCTCTCGCACACAGCAGAAATGGGGGATTATGCTGATGAGGATTGGGCTCCCCCATCGGCACTGTGACAGGCGGCGGCAATCACTGCCGCCATGTTGCCTGCACGTCGGGAGGGGTGTTATGGACACACTGCAAGAGAGCTTCGCTCTCATTGCAGTGGACCTTTTCTCAGATCTGGTGGTCAGATTAGATATGCAGGGCATCGGCCCCTGCTGCTGGCTGATTGGGGAATGAGGGATGCACTTACTGATGCGTGCCCTGCATTCGCCCATCAGTGACTGCGCCTCCAAATCTGCTACTACTGCAGTATGTTGGCTGCCCATGCACGAGCCAACATAGAAACTGTGTATAGCCCTCCTCTTCTATAGAACCAATTGCTGCTGAGTGTCTACCTGTATCCTATACCTAACTACCCCTTCAGTATATCTTCTGTCTGCATTGTATTTTGTCACTCACTTGTGTACTTTTGTTGTATTGTCAGGATGCATTCCTCAAATGTATTTTGTGTAATTAACTTCGGGTCACTCCTGAAAAAGGGACAGTCTATCTCAGTGAGCCTACCGGGTAACCAAAATCCAAAATAAATAAATAATTGCAGACCCAACAGGATCAATACCACTAATACTGAAACATATACTAGATTATGGAAAAATCTCTGGTTACAAAACTAACAAAGAAAAGAAAGATTCCTGTCACTGAATGGAGGGTGCCTTAAAGAGCACCTTTCTGGTGTTCACACCAAAAACCTGGAAGGGCCTTTACCTGTCCCCAATTCACATGGTGCCAGAATCATAATTTTTATATGCACCATTTTAGAAGGGAAGGGATTGTGTTTTGGCTCTGTGGAACCAAGCTGCAGATCCCTTCCACTCTCTGATATTGAGAACCACCCCGTGCTAGCACATTTCTTTTTTTTTTTTTAATTCAAGTTTATTGACACACAATTGGCACACAAGTATGAGAACCAAACATTACATGAACTGATCTGTGACCACACCGTGCCACTTACATGTACCATTAGAACATAACCAATACTTTTTCGACCAAATAAAACCCTCCTCTTCCTAATCACCCCCCTAACTTCCCTATCCCCCTCTCCCCGGGTTGCAAATACTAAGACAGATCTGCCCATGAGGGAACAAGCCAGGGTCTACTAACCCCACAGCTAGCACATTTCTTGATGTCATTATATGGAGAGTGTAGGAGCATGCTCCTTCGACATTAATTGATCTGTTTTTTTAACTCCATTTTTTCATATTTTAGATGGCCATTGTGAACAAATCGAGACCACTGCTCAACTAACAAAGTCCTTGTTAGTTAAGCAACAGCTTGATTTGTTCTGATTTCCTAATCTTCCTTTCTTGGTTTGTAGAAACTGAATAAATAAATATTCATAAGTGACAAGGCACTGAAGGGAAACAGCCTTCCCTGCACTTAAAGCAGCAGTGCATGATGTTATGGGGAAAATCCCCTGTCTTGCACGATACCCTTAGTTTTATTTAATGAAAAGAGGAGACTGGATAGTCAGTAGGGAGTATGGAGAATCATGGAGTTACCCTGTCCTTGGTCATACAGCAGGCACCTTCCCAGCTCTGCAGTCCTGGCTGTATGCACCAACTCCTCATGTATGCAGAGTGGATCACACCTGCCACTCCTCAGCTCTCTCAGTCACCACTTACCATGTCTCCCTCAATCAGGTGAGGTCTTAGGGATCTCAATCTCAGCATGGTAGCTTGGATGAGAGGCTGTAAGTGTACCTGCTGCTGGCCACCACCAAGCAGTGATTATTGGACCGGTGGCTCTCAGGCCTCTTCGGGGCATGTAGTGTACATGCCACTCTGTCCTGAGAGAATTAAGTCTTTCTTGTCTCTCAATCATGACAACAAGGCAACTCCATCATCACCTGATAGCTTGACAGCTGACTGTTCAAGATCAGACAATTAGGTTGCAGCAGTCCTGTGTTAAGCAGCTTCTCATCACTGGCTTAAAAAGCACACTTTTCCCTCTCACCAATGCCAACTGCACTGGCTTATACTCAAAGATGATAGATCCCCCTCTCCTCAGACAGACAGGAATGCATACCCCAAGCTGTTCTGTGTAGCCCAATCAAAGAAGAAAGCATCCTCATTGATCAAAAGCAGATGTCATTCACAGAGGAGGGCATGTCTACTGGTTCCTCAGCAACTGATCAAGTCCCTCAAACCTGGATGCATTAATGAAGTTCTCTGGTAAGCCATGAGCCACCTGGTGGCTCTGAAGCAGGCTTGGCTATCTGACTGGTTGTCCAGTGTCCTTGGACCCTCATAAGCAAATATGACAGGGATCAGAGATGCAAGAGATGGTGGTAGCATTCAGTTTCAAATGCACAATCTCCAATAGTCCTTTTTATGGCTGCATCATGATGTCACCATGCTGACATTTTGCTATGAGCAGGAGAAAGCACTATGAAAGCATGTGACAGGATTGTAAGACTGTCGTCTTCCAATGAATGGTTTGGTTTGGACACGACTCGCATTAGTCTGCTGTCCTCTTCATTTACTATAGTGGTGTGTGTGTGTGTGTCTGCCCCCCTTCCTGCAGTAGATAGTACTATTTCTAGAGCCCCTTTAATAATTGTGCCCATTAAAAGAGCTTAAGGCAGTGATTGCTGTAATTCCTATTGAAACACGTTCATCATTGTAAGGGCATATAAGATAAATAGCTTTGGAACAGCTAACATCCATAAACAATAAAAAGATGATTTTCTTTCCATGGAACTTTGGCCACACTCTGTCCTACATTCCACTGTTGAGAATTCCAGTCTCTGCATCAGCTGGATTCAGCATTATATGACTGTGTCTTTAAAGAGCATGTTCCTATTATGTGCTTATAATTATTTCATTGCTGCATATTTACCTGATTCTGTGGTATATGTCTTGATTTCCTGCAAAATGTGTTTATAACAAGACATTTATATTAATTGTACAGTTAATGAAGCTGTGGCTTTGTGTTTCATTGTTTCCACCCACCCACCTACCAACCCCCCTGCCCCTGATCTCAGGTTACCTTGCAACACATTTGAGATTTAACCCTTGATTATCCTGGTAGTTTATCTTCAGCCTTCTTGTGTGCTTTTACATAGATACATAGAGACTGACATTTTATTTTAACTGCCTGTTTTTTACTGCATTTCCCTGTTCAAATCCATAAAGGCATTGTGTTTTTGCAGAGTTTTTAAAATTTCTCGCCTCTCTCATTTTATTTTGCTCTCCAATGTCCACATCCACATTTACATTTTTTATTTTTGTTTGATCAAGCTTCACAACACGTGAGGCAAGCTAGGAGGAAGGTTCACAGCTGTATATTTATAGTGCAATGTACAGTATTTATCTCCTTATTTATCTCATTTCATTAACATGCTTTGTGCAACTGCAGCAGTCTGTAAATGGAGGGCCCAACAATCCTCAAACAGTTTGTTGCCCCTCCATGCATGCAGAGGTCCTGGAAAAGCTTGTAAGGGACAATGGGTCCATCATGTCCAACCCCTCACTGTAACATAGTAATTTAAGGTTGTTAGGGACTCTAGGTACATCATGTCCAACCCCTCACTGTAACATAGTAATTTAATGTTGTAAGGGACTCTGGGTCCATCATGTCCAACCCCTCACTGTAACAAAGTAATTTAATGTTGTAAGGGACACTAGGTCCATCATGTCTAACCTCTCACTGTAACATACTAATTTATTGTTGTAAGGACTCTAGGTCCCATCATGTCCAATCCCTCACTGTTCAACAACAGGTACTGTAAGTCTCAGGAGGTATCTGCATTCCAAAAGAGACTTGTTACTTTATTTTAATTAACTGAAAAAAGTTAATCCCTTCTGATACAGGGAAGTGAGCGGATTAAAATTTTATAAAACCAGACCCACATTTCACCTGGGTTTTGAGCAGTCTGCCTCGGCTTGATGCTGGGGACTAGTGACTGAGCTTCAACTATCTAGGAGTCCAGGGCATGCCACTTTCTCTGAGAGGGCTGGGTGTGGGCACAGAAAATGGTGATGGGCAAACACAGGTGAGGGTCTGCAGCAGCCAGGTGCAAGATTCATGCTGGTTAAGACATGACTGGGGGATTTCTGACACAAACACAGAGCAGTCAGAAGCATATGACTCAATTATGAATCTTGCTTCTGATTGCCACTATTAATATATTTTATTTATTTTAAAACATAAGAAATAGGATTGGTAACCAAGACCTCATTAGGTGCCACATTAAAAAGTGGGTCCAGCATCCAGGTGGGCTATGACATGCCCACTTAAGCACATAGGGAGCCACATGGATTACTTATGTGCTACACTGCCGGATTTGGTTAACTGGTGCCACATTATAAAAGGTGAGCACACTGACTTGGTTGCGTCTGTCAAAGAGAATAACATGGAAGCAACAAGGTTAGTAACACTTTTACTAAAGAAAATAATTTTTATGTTGAGAAAACATGGGGAATAGAATTTAAATGAATCACAAGTCGATTTTGGGCTTGAAAAGCTGCTAGTGGCATATAACAGGATTTAAGTAACTGTGACAGAGGGAAAATATCGGAGTGTTATTTAAAGGAGAATAGAGTTAAAATAATGAACACTGATTGGTGTTAGCTGCATGGAAACATGATGTGATGCAATAGAAAAGGTTGTAAATAAAGAATGAAGTTTGAAATGAACTTAAAGTGCAAGTGTGCACATGGTGGATGTGTTTACCTAAAGTGTCATAAGAAATAGAATCCAGTTTCAATACCTGTGGGGGATACACTGATTCTTGCATGTTCAAGCACAGAAAAAAGTATTTGTCTTTATAATGAATGATTTGGGAATACAAATAAACAGTTCTCAGATGGGATTCACAAGGATGATTTAGTTAGAATCCAGTTTTAGTAAAGAAAGCGGTGGCTGATATATACTTAATTATACAGATATTGAGCTTATAATGTACTTTATTTATGTATTAACATACAGATGGAAAAGAAAATGCAACAGTGACTGCAGAGAAAATTTCATATATTGAGAGTTTGCCATGTTAAAGAAGGTACATGTATTGAGAAGGAATATAATGAAAAAAATTTTAATAGTTTATTAATGAGGATGGACTTTAGAATTTAATTATATACTTGTATTATTTTCAGAGAAGCCAGATGTCAGTAGTAAAAACTAAAAGAAAAATATTAAAAAACATATGGTGTGAAATGTACTTTACATTGTAAGTAAGTGTAAAGGGCTGACTTTTGTAAACCCTCCCCCACTAAAATTATACATTCTGTAAAAAATAATGTGAATGAGATCAGTGATATGAAAATGAATGAAATATTACTTTTTCATGATTTAGAATAGATAACCAGACTCCCTGATAAAGGGAAACTGATCTTGAAACATAGGAATATTGTCTGGAGAAAGAAAAAAACAAAAATAAACACAGTATTTTATTATACACATTTGGTGAGTGGGCCATTCTTTCCAATCTGTATGTGAAACTATCAATATAGCTACAGTAGGCAGTCACCAGGAGCCAAACCCCAGTGTCGCCCCCAACACTAAGTGCCCAATTCTGGGGTTGGATGGTAAACTAAAATGAAAAGTAAGTAGCCACTTGCTGCCCAACCCTGGTGCCACCAAAATCTCCCCATTCTGACACCAAGTGCCCAACCCTGGAGTCAGACAGTAAATAAAACAAACTCTGGTCAGAGCTGATGTGGTTGTGGAGAGCGTTTGGGATGTTTTTACCCATTATTTCTAATGAATTTGCACAATGCAGATCTGCTGAGAGGCAGTTTCAATGTGGTCTTCCTTTTACACATTTTTACAATGTGTTTTCCTAGAATATGCCTGCTGATTGCTATATGTTTACCTGGATAGTTCACAGAAGACATGGCATCTTATTTTCAGTGGGGCTCTATATCTGCACAATATTATGCTGCATTGCGTAAAATCAGAACACACTGAAAACAAATATAGGATAGGAAATATTTAAAAAGCTAGTGGAGCCAAAACAGGCAGACAGGAAAATAATATAAATTTTAAGTAGTTGTCAGTTGTAATTTTTTATTTCTGAAGTGTTTTCCTTTTTCCTTTTGCTCATCAGGAAGTATTCTGTGTGATAATATTGTGCTGGATGTGTGGAACAGCTCTTAGCCTGGCAGCTGACATAGCTTTCTCTACTGCCCCATACTACATCATCAGCATTGTGATCTCACTGACTGTGACATCACAGGTGAATGACCTGGCAGTCACTCCCTTGCTATTCCTACGTAGCAGTGATATCACAGTCATTGAGGTCACAATGCTGATGATATAGTGTAGGGCAGTAGAGTAAGATATGCCAGCTGCCAGGCTAAGAGCTGTTCCACACATCACACCTATCAGGTAAACAATCTTCTAATTAAACAAAGGGAAAATAAAAACTACCTCAGATATAAAAGGTCATGGTTGGCTGCTTTTAAAATCTAATATTAGTTTTAGGCAGTACGCTAACTCTTTAAAGGAAATCTACTGTAAACTGAACTTCACTGTGTTCACTGACATAAACAGTTTCTTTATTGTTTTATAATATATTAGATTGCAGTATTTATTTTGAATGTTGTGGCCATGAGGATGGCGTGTCATGTGTAGGTGTGTGTACGCATATGTGTGTGTGTGTGTGTGTGTGTGTGTGTGTGTGTGTGTGCGCATGAGTGCATGCATGTGTGTGTTTGTTTGCTGTAGCTCAATATATTCTTTTTCCAAAAAAACATAATAAAAAATGCCTGTTGATTGCTATATAATTAGCCTGGATAGTTCACAGAAGACATGGCATATATCTGAGAGAGTTCTTATCAGATAGCATCTTAAGAGGTTAAGAAAAAAGTGTAAATCTTATTTTAGATTTGTTCCTGGGAAAGGGTGAGATTTATGAGGTATGAATCTTTCTTGAAAGACAATACTTGTCCAACTGAAATTAATAGCAAGAAAATGTTTAAATGCTAAGTATTTAAATGTGCAAGTTGTTGCATTTCAAAGGGGGTAAACAAATTTCCAGTTTAATAGGCAACCAATATTTAACAAGCTGTTTCAGTTTCCTAATGGCCATCTGATAAGCAACTTTAGTGCTGTCTCCAACATTCTAAACAGAAAGAAGGGAGTATTTGTATTTCATTTGGTATAGTGATTTATAGTTGTGGAAGCATACACTGAAATATCCAAAAATGTGTTCCACGTTCCTCCATTTTTCAGCTACAGACAGCAAGATGGCTGTAGGCTCTGCCCACAGCCATAGAAAAGTAAGCAGACAATGGCAGCCAAACCCCAGTGCTGCCAACCCCCCCCCTCCATTCTGACATCAGGTGCCCAGCCCCCAGGTCCAAGAGTCAGTGAAAAAAAGTATGCAGACACTGGGAACCCAACTCTAGTAATGTTTTAGAAAGAAACATTAATTGTTTTTCACACTAATCTATTGTAGCATTGCTCTCTGCTATTCATTGTACTAGTGCACTTGTGTGTACTTGCCACTTGTACATCAAATAAAAAGCAGCTTTATTCCATAGTCAGCAGTAAACTTTAACCAGCCTCATAAAAAATATGTGAATTCAAAGGATGAATACTCAAAATAACAAAAGTGCTCTAGTGCAATGAATAGCAGGGAGTAATGCTATGCCAGATTGGGGCAAAAACAACTAAAGTTTCACTCGAGAAGCCGCACTTCATCAGAGTTAGTAACTTAATGCAGAAATGCCCTTATATCATCCACCACCAATGATGTGTACAGATTAAAAATTTAAAACAATGAATGTGACATCCTCAGGATATGAGGAGGCACTTATAAAATTACAGCCAGCACTTAAGGTGATGAAAAGTATAATATCAAGCCTGGTATAAACTACCCTCAAGGCATATTTTTACAGTTGGTTAGTACATGTAATTAGAAAAAAGCTTTACATGTAAACTACAATATCAGGAAATCTAAATTTATATAGCAGTCCATTTTGTGGATGTTGGGGTAAAGCACTGAGGATATAAATTGCACAGGTATTCATTTATATATCCCTTCTCCTGAGAGACATTTTCTTTAGGACTGTGGGAACAAGGAACTCTGCAGTACAATGATTCCAAATGTCAGGCATCTATTCTAAAAAAGCAGATTAAAAGCAGGACATTATTATATCAGATGTTCAGGCATAATGGATCTATACCTTGGGGTCTTGCTGTAACCCAGGTGTGAATGATTGCTTTGAACTTGTGCACTTTCTGTAAGATTTCTTTAGACAATCTTTATTTCCAGTATTTGAAGATGGTATATTTTGCACTAGAAAGGTTTCTTTAATGTATTATGACTAAATAGCATCTGATATAATAATATCCTGCTGTTTATTGTTTTTTTTTAGAATACATGCCTGACATTTCTATTTTGTATCCCAGAGTTCATTGGATCCACAGTGTTAGAGAAAATGTCTCTCAGGAGAAGGAATATATGTGAATGAGCCCCTGTACATTTTATACCCTCAGTGCTTCGCCCCAACATGTTCACAATGGATTTCTATATAAATTTGTATTTCCTGATATTGCAGCTTATTTGTAAAGCTTTTTTAAATAATTACATGTACTAACCAACTGTTGAAAATATGCCTTGTGGGTAGTTAATACTGTGTTTGATGTTATACTTTTCATTACCTTTCTTACCAATTGTAAATTTATGTGCCTCCTCATATCCTGAGGATGTCACATTAGTAACAGACTGCCAATGTCTCTTTCGTATACGACACTGTATACCATATTACATGTGATATGACAAATTTTAAATAGAACCTTTAACAATGAAATACTGTACCAATTCTTGATATCATGAACATTCATTAGAATAATTTTGCAGCCGTATTGGCTCTGACTAGAATATGTTTAAAACCACACTTGCTTTTTGAAACTCACTTTGTGTCCCATCCCATGTTCTATGCAGGCAAGTGCTGGTGTCCAGTCAGTCAGGTCCCCCTCCTGCCACGAGGGTCAGCTACACTCATTGGCAGTGGTAGTGAAAACCCCTCAGAGTTTCACACAGCAACCACTTCAGGCACAGGAAGCACCAGAGAATTAGTACTCCTCTTTACTCACTCCATGACTCCCACTAACAATCCACAGTCCCAGGAGGTGGGGTGAGCTCCACTGATAGGGGTTACAATTATAATAACTGTATTAATCTGGATGAGCAAAATGTGGTCCACAATTTTACCTCTGCTGTCAGCTTTGTATTCTTGATTTGGATGGCTTTTGTGGATTTTTCACAAAAAACAAATAAATACCTAAGGTCCAAATTTATTCAAAGCGTTGTGTTACTTTTCTACAGGTTGTTCTCCCTATTGCAGAGGTCAGGACCTTGCAGGTCAAGTGTCACGTGCAGCTCTTCAAAAGCTTTGCTATTATAAGCTCCTGTCCTCTCCGTGTCGAGGGTTATTTAGTGATCTCTTGTCAGGAAGGGTCCAGTGCCTACAGCAAGAAGCCAGTATTTCTAACTCACTGTGCCTCCACGGGTCTGGGCAGATGGGGAGCAGGGACAAGTAACACACAGGTGTACCATTAACATTAGACCACTCACAAAACAAGGTCCACACCCAGAGCTGGGTTCAAGCACATTCACATTTTTTAGTTGGCTAAGGTGCTATACAGCTTCAGTGTGCATTACTCTTACCAATCACCCCCCACCCCAACACAACTAATTTTGAGGTGTTACGCTTTAACATTGCTTTCCAATCTGAATGGACACTGCTGCACAGATAGTCAAATTTCTGTAAAGGCCAGTACAGGGTCCCATGGGTGCTATATCCACAAGACTAGAATGTACCAGCACTTTCCCCAGGCAGGACAAGATGGTTTACCTATGCCAAAGCGGCAACATCATTGTCGATGTTCACCATAGGGAGGTCCCCAATGTTGACAGGTGAAATTTCCTGTCTGACATTGGAGTGTTTCTCTCGGGGGGGGCTGCACCTCCCCAACCCTCCATGCGGGGGAGGGTCATCCCCCGCCCACCTTCTAAATGATTATCAAATCTGAGTAGGAGCTGATTTGAAGGGGAGCACACAGGGTGAAAGGGTGACATTTCACCCACAGGTCCCTTAAAGCGACAATTTTGAAACCTGTCAAAATTGTCGCTGTGGGGGATTTCACCGTAGGGGTTTTGATGTTCAGTTGGTACACTGGACAGAATGCTATCCTGAGGGTAATAACATGCCTATGCTTAGCATTAGGGCCAATTAATGGCATCTTAGTTATTCCAAAAATCAGATACGCTTCCTAAATTGCAAGGCTCTGGCAAGACTGCTTATGACCCTGACCTTCCTGTTTACACTATAAAAAGAAAGGCAGTCTGTAGGGCCAGGGGATTCAGTAGGGGAGCACAGAACAGCAAGAACAGTCCCGTCACCCTGGCTGCAACTGAGCCCAGAGAGCTTGCAGCCTCAGGGATGGTGGCAGAGTACATAAGTCTGGGTGGCACTGGCCCCCTCTAGCAATGTTTCTGGATAGGGTTACCACCTATTAAGAATCCCAAATCAGGAATTTCCTACTGAAACATGATTTTTTGCAGAACAATATGTAACCTCGACTAAGGCAACAGACTTCTTTTCCGTAAATAATCAGGACTAAGTCAAAGTGTTTAAAGCGCTGCTGACACCTCAAAGAAAACTTAAAAACACAATATTTAGGTACAATTCAGCTTGCATTCCATATATATTCTATAGATTTCTCCTCCCCATTATTTATTACTAAGGAAATTTGCATGAATACATGATCTGTATCCCTTAGAGTTCATTTGCCTCTTTTGCTTACTCCCTACTTCAAGTCATAAACTTATGTTGTGACATCACAATGTATTGCCATGGGAGTATCAGTGATGTCACAAGCAGTGCATTATGACCTCAGGTAGGGAGAACGCAACAAGAACAGATGAACATTTCAAGAGCACAGATATGGTTTTCATACAAGTTACCTCAGTAATAAATAACTGAGAGGAGAAATACAGAACTAATGTGAAATAATAGCTGAACTGTGTCTAAATAATATGTTTTGTTAAAGTTCTCCTGAAGGCATCAGCTGCTCTTTAAGTTATTTAGCTGTTCATATTGTTTCTTATACCTTTGAGGCACTTTAAGTTAACTTACTTTTCTGCAATCTCTAGAGAAAAGAAAGAAAAATTGTTTTCTCGTTTAAATTCAGGACATTTTGCATGTTTATATTTTTCCTGCTTTTTGGTAGGACACACCACCACCACCACCCCACCCACTCCCTCCCCCAAAGGGACTGCTTTGATGAAATCAGGACAGGTGCTGTCTTGAAGCTCATAATTTAGTTGGTGTCCTGTGGGAAAAGAACAACCCCCAGGCAGACTACATCCCAGTGTCCTGCCTTGAAAAGAAGGAAAAGTGTAAAACCCAACACCACCAGGGAGTTTTGGTGAGCCACTCCACAAGGGAGGTCACCAGGATTCTTACGGATCCACTCCTGTCATCTGTATGCAACAGAGGGAGCAGACATGCAAGCCATCATTCATTGAAATTGATCTGTAGGAGATAAAAAAGCCTAGACAATACTTATGTAACCCCTTTGGGGGTACCCCAAATGAAGGTCATCAGGAGGAGGATGCCTAGTAAGAGTTGGGGGTGGTACGTTTCTGGGATGGGGCCAGGCATGGGAGTCCATATCTTTGGGCCATTAGGGTTATCAGTCTGATTACACGAGGCAGGCACACAACGCAACCAACTATTTGCTTTTATATTGCTAATAATAATGATTTACTGCGAATTCTTGTAAATGCCACATGCTGGCATATAAGATGAGCACAGGCAAGTTTGCCCGGAGGGTGGTGCTTGCCCGGCCTGGGAAGGTTCCACCATGTTATCGGTCTTGGGAGCACCAGGACTCTGAAGACCCCAAACATGGGAGATCGGTTATGGTATTTGAAGTAACAGCAGCAGCAGAAACTTTTATAGCAAAGTGAAGAAAACCAGGAAATGTACAGTGTAGTGCAGTGGTGGGTATAAGTAAGACATGCCTTCAGTAATTGAATGTGGTTAATGGTAAGAATGGAAAATATGAACTACAGACATGAGGGTAATGCCCTTATATGCTGTGTGCCATATTACACCAGACAAAAATGCTTTCTACTTAATCCCAGCTCCCAGTGTGGACACTGGTTTGTGAGTAGTCTCCCATTTGTGGTACCTGCAATATGTGCATCACTTGCCACTGGTCCCCATTTACCCTGACACATGGTGGCAAGATAAAGGTATAGATTGGAGGTACTAGTGTTTTGTGGCATAAGGTGGGTGCTCCTCTAGACGGGAAAGGCTTCCGTATACTCTCAGATGCATGGGTGTGAAGAACCCTTACATGTGGGGGCTCATCCTCTGGGATTCGGGGGGGATGGTGGAGCTGGAAACACAATGCACTAGGAACTCCAAGACCTTTTGCACTGTTTAAAGTTTATTTGGTGCAAATTGGTTCAGAAACTGCTAAGACATGGGCCCCAAATGTTTTGCGGTTGGTAATGAAAAAAATGACACTTTTCTGCAGTATATGTTCACAGCTGATAGGACTGCACATGACCCATCTGAGGGTGGAGCAGCTGGTGCCTGCATGTAATTTGCATTGTGTCAAGTGACTGGAATGGGAGTCCTGAATTCCCACACCTGTATGCAAATGGTCAGGTGTTGAAGGAGACTTGCACGCTGGTCACCTGAATGACAGCAGTCCTGCATTGTGGCGAGAGAGGACAACGATCATGGAGCATTGCAACAATGTAGCCTGCCAGCAATGGCCCCAGCAGGACCAGCACAGAGACCAGATCAACCAACAGTCCCACAGCACTACAGTTCATCCTCTGACCCTTTCAGTCGGACACCAGTGACCTCAGAGGACTGTGACTGGCTTCTGCCACAGCACTGGAGCCCATTTAGTCAGCAGATGACCTGATCACTCTGTATGGACACTACTTGCCAAGAAGAGGGAAACTTGGAAGTAAACCTCTGCCAACTTTCACAATAAGGCCTCACTTATAGACTCCAGTAATGAATCCCCCTTCCACAAATGTATCCCAGGCATTTCAAAGCAAAAACAAAAGAGAGCTAGCACAGGGAACTGGTCACAGAACCAAAGTAAAAGTAATTTTCAAGCAACTGCATTGAGCCTGTGGTGTGCATGTTGATATAGACTACTAAAAAACTGAACTGTACAAGAAAAAGAGGAAGTCAGGATCAGGAAATGTCAGAGGGTGGGAACTATCAAAAAATCATGCAGTCCACAATAGGGCTGCAACTAGAGGAATGGTTGCATCATCAGCAAATAAGGACTCTAAAACTCTAAAGTGAGAGCTAAGCACTGGACAAGTTGCTGGGATGCCCAAGCTCAGGCCGGGGGCTGTGGCTTCTAACCACCTCTCCCTGGAGTACTGTGGCTGTTGTTTTAATTGTGCTGCAAAAATATGGACCAAAAACCGTGAGCCATGCTATGATCTTGTCTTGTCAGTCTGGATCCTGGGATAGCAACTGTCCCAGACCCCCATAGACGATCTCCTGGGTTACGGCCCATCGAGGAAGGGGAGAAGACAAAATCTGCTGTGCCTGCCTCAACCACCACCTCCACCAAACTGATCTAGCCAGAAGCAGATGTATTAACCAAGGGCTTGAAGAAGATAGATCAGGCCTTAGTCAAAGAAGAGACACCCATCTGGTGGGAAGGACCCAGACCCAGGAGGTGATTGCCGGGATGCAGAGATTGAGGTTGAACTATTCATTGCACTGGCTATATAGCCTAGAGGTTAGAGTAATGTGTTGAGAATGAGCTTGGTACCTGCAGATCTGGGTTTTATTCCCACAGCCTCTACTTGCATACTCTGTGACTCTGAGCAAATCACTTAACCAGCCCAAAGCTCCCGGGTCACCCCTGAAAACAGGCACTTGTGCTTACTGGGCCTTAACCAGTTAACAAAGAACAAATAAAATTCATACATTGGCCTGGTGAGATCACAAATGTGGTCACTGGCCTCCTCCCTGGCTGTCTCTGAAATGAATGTGGGGTCTGGTGTGCTCGCTAGTGAGAGTGGGTCATGGTTGAAGGTCTGTCTGATCAACAGTCCAGGGTGGTTAGGCACTCACTGAGCCTAAAGACATTAGCTTATTTCATGGCTTTGTCTCCTGGCATGGCTACTGACTCTGTGGCCTGCCCAGAGATCAGTCCTCAGTCAGCCCTGCCTGACCCGTCACAGAAGAAGGGTAGTAGCCAGACTGTGACACCCAATGAACTACAGCAGCAGCAGCAAGAATCCACCAATGTAGTGGTAGAGGAGATTATGGATGAAGAGATCGCAGAATCGGCACTGCCAGAGTCTTCTACAGAAGTCTCCAAGTCCCCAGGACGAGGTTAAAAACAGCAGGCGACAGAGCATTTAGTGTCGCCGCTCCCATCCTGTGGAATTCGCTAACTCCAGCTGTTAGGGAGGCCCCTTCTGTGGAGGTATTTAAAACCTGCCTCAAGGCCTTCTTGTTCAATCAGGCCTTCCTAGACTGTGCTTTATAGTCCTTGCTTATTTTTTTAGAATCTTGGCTTTTTAGGCATTTGTTGTTGTTGTTTAGGTTAATGTTTTATATAAATTTTGTTTTATTGTTGATATGCTGTGTGTTGTGTTTGATATATTGTTATGTATTTTGTTTTATAATGTATAGTATTTATCTTTAAAATGTTTGGCGCCCAGAGCCTCTGGGATGGGCGTCTCTTAAATAAAATTTGCCTTGCCCTCTCTTACAGTTGCCACTGCACCAGAGGCCCAAGTGCTGGAACGTAAAACAAGTCTGCAGCAGGAAACATGGGGCCATGAAAAGATGATGGCATTGACCATGGCAACCCCAGGAAAAGAGGAAAAGGTGAAGTGACGTGCCTTGGATAGAATACCCAGGCTGATCATGTGACCAAAAAATGGGTCAAAACCAACTATTAATACTGCTTCCTCTTCATGCCCAGATGGCTCCAAGAAATCATTGAGGCTCTTGGCAAGTGAATACTGCTACTAGAGGCTAGGAACATCATTCTACCTGTACAATAAAGAACCAGTAGACCTCATTGCTAGATCCAAAGTTTCCACGTGGGACATGAGCAGGAGCATCTGAATGCAATAAGTTATCTACACAGATCTGGATGGAATACAGACTGGCACTACATCATGACTGTCAGACCAGATGAGGAACAAGAAAACAAACCACCTCTTCTGCATTATGCACTAGGCAATCCTCTGAACTTTGTTTCGAGCAAGTCAGCAAAAATGGATGGAAGGGTCCCAGTCTTTGCCATGAGGAGCACCACTGTTAACAGCAACCATTTTAAAGGAAAAACAAGTGTGTGGGCCATATCCTACACCAAGGAGGAAGAAAGTGACTTTGCTATTCCACAATGGGATTAGCCTGTGACCTCAGTTCCAGAAGGCTACAGCTTGTCTGGTGTATGGACAAAGCAGCAGAGGCCACCTTTAAACTACCTCAGAAATTGTGCTTAGGTTTTCCTCAGGAAGACCCACTAAATGAGGAAGTGGAGTGCTACTGCTCTCAAAGACTGTGAAAAGTAATAGACTTCCTCGTACTTGTAGTTAAAAAAGTTTGCATTTTGGCCCAGTGGCACTGAGGGTTGAGGTGCTGGATGCCACACCTCACGCTACACTAGCGACCCGGGTTTGGGAACGAGCCTGGGCCATCTGGGGTTGGCAGGGGAGAGAGAGGATTAAGCGTCCATAGGACTGCTCTTCTCTCTTGGGGTGGGATACAGGGGTAGCCCGGTGCAGCAGCGGTCCCCAGTGGAGACCGGCGGCACTGCTTTGCACTTGGGCTCATAGAGAAGTACAGGGTGACATTGGGCAGCTGCTCTCCTGACGTGGGTAGGAACATCCACACTGAGGGCTGAGCAGCATTGTACATCCCATGTCAAGGGGACATACTGTAACTCGAACATAAGAAAAACCCAGCGCCGAGGATCAGGCAACGACACCTGTCCCCCATGCCCTTCACTGGGCTTCCCTGACCAACCTCCGATTTCGGGTGCCTACTCCTCATCCGGTGTCGAAGCCTGCCTTGTAAGAGTGCCCCAAGTAGGAGAGGTGGTGACCCACCCCGGATAGAGTTAACCAGGGGTGCCGACATTGGCGAGGAGAGAGAGAGAGAGAGGAGGTACGGTTCAGGAGGCTGAAGTGGGCAAGATAACAGATGGGATGCCTGACAGAGGACCTCGGGGCATGACGGGAGTGAAACAAAGTTGGAAAAAAAAGTTTGCATTTTGGGGGGATGAAAAAGTATATTTTTAGGAATCTCGTGTGTGGTGTGTTTTCTTTTTCTCCTGCTTTCTTGCAGGTGGAGCTCCCCCCCATTGTGCATTGTGTCCCTGCATGAATCAGAAGAAGAAAGGGCAGTGAAGAACAGCTGAAGATGCCAAGAAAATGAGGAGTGCTGCAGAGTGACTAAGTATCATCCTGGACCTTAGGCACTAATTGCTGCTATAGGTGTGCTTACGGTTACAGTTAATGGTTAAAGTATTAAATAAATGTGATTGTAGTACAGTTAGTATGTGCCCTCCCACTCCTACATTTAGGACCCATTGCACATTTATTTATTTATTTTTAGTTAGTTTTTGTTAACCGGGTTAGGTGCGCTAGCCAAAGTTGACTATTTTCAAGCACAACCCAGAAAAATACATACATAAAATGAGATGAGATTATACAATACATAGTATGTAGTACAGGTACATAGTATATAGTACAGGTAGGTTAGAATACAGATAAAGTCAGACAGTACTCGAAATAATACATACAGCTATGCAGCGATGACAAAAGTGACATTAGTACATGTAAATAACTGAAACTGGGCTAAGTGGCAGCTATAAAGACATTTTATAGCAAAGCTTGTTTAGAAGTGCAGCAGTGTCTCGGGCGAAATAGGGTGGTTAGCTGTGAGGCATTAAGTAGGATCAAAGCATGTGCATGGGGTCCCGGGATAGGAGATGATATAGTTGTTTTTTGAAGATTGGGTGGGAGTTAGCCTGCCTCAGGGCAAAAGGGAGGGAGTTCCAGGTGGCTGGGGTGGTGCAGTGAAATGCTCCAGAGCCTTTTGAAGTAAGACACCTGGGTACGGTAAGTAGAAATTTGATTGCTGAGCGTAGTCCATGGGCAGGTGTCTGTGGTACCAGTAGAGCTGAAAGGGAGGAGGGGGTTTGGTTATGGATTACAGAGTCTGTGAGGGTCCCTTGGGAGTATAGTCGGTAGGCAGTTGGGGAGAGCCAGCCTAGGTCACTATACAGTGTGCAGTGGTGCTTGAGGTGATGGGAAGAGGAGGCATACCAACATATGTTGTTATACGTGACATCCCATTTATGGAGAGCAGTCTTATGGGCATTAGCAAAAGTGGAGACACTATATGTCAGCGCTGGAAGCAGAATACCCTTGGCAATTGCCAATTTGGCAGATGGTGTTAGCAGGTGACAAGTCTTATAGGCAATTTCAAGTTTGGCATTTGTTGCTTTACAGGTTGACTGGATGTGCAGACTGAAATCAAGGGATTTATCAAGGAGGACTCCCAGGTATTTGAAGGATGTAACACAGTCGATGAGAGACCCCCAAGAATCATGGACTAGGAGGGGTTCCTTACAGGCCCTGAGTTTGGGGGCAGTGCCAAATAGCATGGCTTGGGTCTTTTTTGTGTTGAGGATGAGCTCATTAGCATTTAGCCATGTTTGCACATTTCTGAAATCTGAGGAGAGATTTTTGTTAATGATGTTAACTTTGTCAGCACTGGAGTAGAGGACGAGATCATCAGCATATAGGATAGCTGAGCAGGAGAGTATGGCATAGTCTATGTTGTTGATGTATACTGAGAAAAGAAGGGGTCCCAGGATGGAGCCCTAGGGTACTCCGATGTCAGTGCTGGTCACATCCGAGAGAGCGGAGTTGAGTTTAATAAGTTGTAATCTGTTTGATAGGTAGTTGTTAAACCAGTCAACTACTGAGGATGAGAAGTTAAGTCTATGCAGGGTTGAGAGAAGCAGGGGATGATCAACAAGATCGAAAGCTTTGGTAAGATTGATAAATACTGCTCCAGTGAGTAGGCCTTTGTCCATGTTGCAGAGTACATTGGTGGAGAATTTGAGAAGAGCAGTTGAGGTACTGTGCCCTTTTCTGAAACCATGCTGAGTGTCTGAGAGAAGGTTGTTCTTTGTGAGATAGTCAATGGTTTGGGTTGCAACAAGCTTCTCCAGTAGCTTGCTTAGCACAGAGAGGATGGCTATGGTCCTACAGTTGTTGATATCTTTTGGGTCTCCTTTTTTAAGAACAGGCATAACTCGAGCAATCTTCCAGAGATCTGTGACAATGCCAAGAGAGAGAGAAACAGAGTGAAAATCTTGGCCAGTGGCGAGGCAATCAATGGTGCCGCTAGCTTCAGGAATCATGGCTCGAGTGAATCTGAGCCAGGGCTAGTGTTGTCGGATATGTTTTGCAATAGCCTTTGGTGGATCTAGATATAGCTTTAAAGTGGAAAGGGGGGGTAGTAGTTAGTTGGCAGTGGTCAGCACCAGATGCAGATCTCTGGGGTGTGCAGTAAGGCTGAGATGCTGTGGGAGGTGAAGCAAAGGACGAGGTGTACTAAGACAGGTCCATGAATAATCTGTTAAAGGCTTCGCTATAGTGTTTGAGTCATTGCAATGCACACCATTTAGGATCATATCCCCTGGGGTCAATGACTGGGTAGCCCAAAGAAGGGTCTTGATGTGTGTCCAGAATTTTCTAGGGTCACCAGCAGAGTTTGTGAGCAGTTCCTTGCAGAAGATGCTCTTTGCTGTTCTCATTTGTTTTTTTACAGGCGCTCTGAGAGGCTGTGTAGGTATTGTAATCCTCCGGTAGTCTGGACACTTTATTCTTCCAGAGTTTGCCCCGTGTGCGCAGGTTAGCCAGCAGGTCCCTGTGTAGCCATCTTGTTTGTTTACCCCTGACCCTTCTAGTGACCTTCGGGGTATGTTTATCCTGAAGTGCTGTGAAATTATCAATGAAGATATCAAGGGCTATTTGAACATCATGGGAGTGATAGCTGTCAGACCAGTTGATACAGGATACATCATAGAGGAAAGCTTCCATGTCCAGTTTGGCAAAGTTGGTAATTGTGATGTAGCGTGGAGGGGTTGGGGGAGCAGTCTCCGGGCTCCATACCAGAAAGTAGGGGAGTGGTCTGTGATAGCATCTGCCAAGATGCCTGCAGTTTGCACATGGTCAAGGCGATTCACCAGTACCCAGTCTATGAGGGTGGAGGTAGTTAGAGAAGGGGTGGTTCTAGTGGGTTCAGTTAAGATCTGGTGCAGGTTATAGCTCTGCGTTAGTGTCAGCAGTGTGCTGAGAGTTGGTCTCAGCCAATTTAGGTTAAAGTCACCTAAGATTATGACCTCGTTTTGCTTGGCATTTGTGACAATTTGATTAAGTAAATCCTGAAGACCTGTGATACCTCCAGTGGACGGGTTGTAGACGCAGATAATGTAGAGGTTTTTTTGCGCCAAGGGCAATGGTTGTGTGTAGAGACTCACAGACTGAGGGTGAGCCGGTGGGTGGGCAGACAATAACATCAAGATGGTTTTTATAGAGGAGAGTGACCCCGGTCCATGTTTTGGGGAAGGCCTGTCTCTCCGTATCAAGAGGTAATTGGGCAAGAAACATGAGGAGTCTGGAATGTGAGGCTTGAGCCATGTTTCAGATAGGCAGAGTAGGTCAGGATTGTACACTTTTGTCCATGCCTCGAGATCAGCAAAGTGCCTGGTAATGCTCCTAATATTCATATGGGCAATGAGAAGTCCTTTTTCTGAGACAGCTGATAGGTCAGTGGGAGAGCGGTGGACAGAGGGTCCAGGGTTAAGTTTTATGCCCCCTGACAATAGGATGATGAGGAGTAGGAGAAACCACAGTTTAATAGTGTGGAATGGGAGATGAACCAGTTGTGTCATTTTGTCTTTTCTGAGCATACGAAACGAGTTGTAGGTACAACCCTTCAGAAGGATAAGGGTGGTGTAGGCATGCACATGTTGTGTTTCGGCAATTTGGTTGGAGAAAGTAAAGTCATTGTGTTGTGAGGTATTCTCTCCATGGTGGTTGTTCATTGGAACAGAAGTAGATACCCCATGTAAGCATAATAGCAGTAACAGAAGCAGGATTCATCCTCCCAATCTATCCCAGATACACGATTTTTAGGCAGGATAGGATCTCCAAGCTAGGAGGTGGCTGTGCCATCTACCTCAGGAATACTTTCAAGGGACATGGTCTCCCTCTTCCTAGCCTGGGATCAACATCACAGGTCCTTACTATCAAACTCCTACCCGGAGCCCATAACAAAAACCTTACTATAGTCTCTGTTTACATACCCCCAAAGGACCTGGCTAGTGGCTTCAATAATGTCATGGAATGTCTCAAGGGTCTACGCCATAACTCAGAGTCCATTATCCTGGGAGATTTTAACATCATCTGGCTCGCTTCAGAGGCCTGCACCTACAAGGATGCAGTTACGGCACACCTCACACAGCTAGCCCCACTTTTACCAGGTGTAACTATAAGACAGGGACCTATACCCTTATTGACTGGATATTGTCCAACCACCCTGAAAGAATCACTATGGTGTCTGTTCTCCCTGACTCCTTAAGTAACCACTCACCTGTCATCTGCTCTTGGGCTAATAACTTCACCAAGCCCCCTCCTAGAATAATATACGCCAGGGTGCTCAAGAAGGGCCACTTACAGCTATTAAAATCCCATCTAAACAGTCTGGATTGATCAAAAATAGACTCACTCAAGGAAGAAAACAAAGCACTAGATCTGTTCATCAGCAGATTTACTGAGGCCTGTGATATCCATGCACCGCTAAAGAAAATTAAGGTAAAAGGTAGACCTAACCCTTGGATAAGCACCGAACTTATTATGCAGCTCAAACAAAGGGACCATCTTTGGCACTGTGCTCATGCCACAGCTGCCCAAGCAGACTTTCAAAAATAAAAACAAGCAAGAGACAGCTGCACCCGTGCTACACAGTTGGCAAAAAGCAAATACATTAGAGAAGTGCTCTCCAACTCTTGGGGGATGGGAAAAAATTCTGGAACAACCTAAAGGACTTATCTGGCAAAGATACTAAGTCCCCATCCGCCATGCTCAACATAGATGGTACTCCAACGTTGGATCTAGATCTCATCTCTAACACATTCATCAATGCATTCTCTGACCTGAACAGTGTCCTTCCACCTGACTTTCAATGCTCCCACCGCCAACACCACCCCTGCCACAGCATCCCAAGCACACTCTGCTCCGCAGTTATTCTTCAAAAGCATCCCAATGCACTTAGCCAGGACCTATATTTGTAAGGCTCTCAGCAAAACTGGCTATAGTGGTGACTCAATCGATGTTAAACTCCTTGCACTAGTTCTTGATGAGATCCTTGAACCACTGACAATGATCTTCAACCTCTCCCTAAGGCATTGCCAATTCCCATCACTTTGGAAAAAGGCTACCATCACTCCTGCACACAAAAGTGGAGACAAGTCACTGCATACCAGTTACAGGCCCATCTCTATCCTCCCCCCATTATCCAAAGCACTGGAGCAAATTGTCTTCGACAAGCTTGTGGAGCTCCAGGACAAACATGATATTCAGTGCCCTGAACAGCATGGCTTCCGCAAAGGGCATAGTACCACCACGGCACTGTTGGAATTCACCGGTTGTATCCATGACGCCCTGGACTCAAGGACTTTGTGGGGGGGGCATATTCATTGACCTAACAAAGGCCTTTGATACAGTAAATCACCCACTCCTGCTCAGGCAACTGTCTGCTCTTGGGCTCTCCAATGATGCACTGCCCTGGTTTGCTAGCTACCTTGGCGAGAGGGTCCAAAGTGTCAAAATTGTTAGAGTCTCCTCAGTTGAAAAGCCAGTATGCTCAGGTGTCCCTCAGGGGTCTATACTGGGTCCATTACTCTTTTCTCTCTTCCTTAACAACCTTCCTGTCATCTGCCAACAGAAGATACTACTCTACGCAGACAATGCGGTCCTCTTTTCTTGCAATCATGACTTTAATCTGCTTGATAGTCAACTGCAACATGATTTCAGGCTTGTGGAAAAATGGTTTGGCTCTCAGAAACTTGTTCTGAACTATAACAAAACTAAGGTCATGTCTTTCTGCAATGCACGTAGCAAGTATAAACCTCTGCACCTCACCATCAAGAATCAAGAGGGAACCTCACTTGATCAGGTTCAAGAGTTCAAATACCTCGGCATCACCCTGGACTGCTCACTCTCTTACTCCCAGCAAATTGGGCAAGTTGCTAAGTCTGCCAACATACGCCTCGGCCTGCTCCACAAGTACAAGCACTGTATGACCTCTGATGCCCTTAGACTGGCCATCCGCAGCTCTGTTACCTCCATAGTCGACTACGGTCTAGTCATCTATGGCTCTGCCCTCCCTACTGCCCTTAGGAGCATATCTGTGATGCTCAACAAGGCCTGTAGACTTCTCACAGGGGGCTGACTGCCTAACACACACCTGTGACCTGTATGCCCAGGCTGGATGGCTACCACTCATTAGTAGAATACAGTACCAGACCTGTCTGATAGCCAAAAAAGTTATCCTCGGACTCATGCCGCCAGGTGTGGCTAGGCTCCTTACTACCAACAGCAGCACCAAGCCAACACGTAGTTCTCATGACCGGACTTTCCAGGTCCCCAGGCGCTGGACCTCATTGGGTCAGATATCCTTCTTGCACAGGGCTCTTCAGTGGTTCAACACCCTTAACAAAGAAACTCTTGCAGCAGTAACACTCACGCCTTTAAGCAAATCATACGCTATTCCTCCCCTCTACCACACAATGTGACTGCCTCCCCTAAGCTTTGCTCTACACCCACTACCCTAACAGTAGCTGTAACCTGCTTTCCGGCCTTGCTTTCATGGCACCAGCCTCCCCCCTCTCTCCCTTTTGCCCCCTGCTCAGCCACCTATCCCCTCCCTAAGGACACTCTCCTATCTGTGGCCACTGGCCCCTGTCCTCCTCGCTCTTTCCATCATTGTCTGACAACGGCACCTACCTGCCAGCTTCTTTCTGACATCCTCATACAAAGATACTGTTCTACCATGAATTCTGTTACAAGCTAGCTTATGTTGTTCTACTTCAACATATTGACTGTACTATTTAGGCCTTAGTAATCAACATGTTAAGTTTGTAACCATTGTTCACCTTTGTGTTATGTTACCCCCCTCACCCCCATCCTCTGACATGGAACCTTTGTAAATGAGCAGTCCCTGCTCAAAGGTACTTGTAATCCTAGAGTTTAATAAATAAATAAATGAGTTGCCAGTTTTGACAGGAGACTGCAAATGAAAACTGTAGCAAGGGTGGGTGTTCTTGAGTGACTTATGGTGAGCTACTCTGGACCAGAAAATGGATTGTTACTGTAGATCAAAGACCCAGAAAGTGTTAAATCCTGAAGGTGATGAACATTGGCCTAGGGCATATGCAGGATGTAAAAATCCTTTGTTAGCATCTTCCCTTTGTTCTCCAAAACAGCTGTGAATAGACCTCAAAGACAAGCACACATAGAAACATGGAAACATAGAATTTGACGGCAGATAAGGACCACTTTGCCCACCCAGTCTGCCCATTTCCCTACCTAATGGATAAGCTGCAGATCCTAGCTAACCAGCAGCCTACTTTTTCCTACCCCCACCCCATAGAATTGCCTTAGGACTGTCCCATGCATGCTTGAATTCCACCACTGTTTTTGACTCCACGACCTCCTCTGGAAGGCCGTTTCATGCATCCACAACCCTCTCTGAAAAAATACTTCATACATTACCTCTGAGACCCCCATCTTCAAATTGTGCCCCTGGTTCTTGCACACCTCTTTTTCTGAAATATGCTACCCTCTTGGACTTTGTTGATTCCTTGAGGTACTTGAAAGTTTCTATCATGTTCCCCCTCTCCATCCTTTCCTCGAGGCTATACATATTAAGCTCCTTTAGTCTCTCTTCACATGTCTTCTGGTGCAGACCCTGCATCATTTTAGTTGCCCTCCTCTGGACAGCTTCCATCCTGTCTATGTCTTTGCGGAGATTGGGTCTCCAGAACTGCACACAGTACTCCAGATGGGGTCTGACTAGCTGTCTGTACAGAGGGATAACAACTTCCTGTTTTCTACCGGTGATGCCTCTCCACGTACATCCCAGTATCCCACCAGCCCTCCTTACTGCCCTCTCACATTGCTTGCCCACCTTTAGGTCATCTGATATGACTACCCCCAGGTCCCTTTCCATTTTTGTTGTTGTTAGTATCTCACCCCCCATTGTGAACTCCTCCCCTGGGTTTTGTTTCCCAGGTTCATTACCTGCACTTCTTAGCATTGAATCCAAGCTGCCATACATTTGACCATTCCTCTAACCTTGCCAAGTCCCTTCTCATCCTTTCCACCCCACCTTGTGCATCAACTCTGTTGCAGATCTTTTGTCATCTACAAAGAGACATACTTTTCTTCCAGTCCCTCTGCAATGTCGCTTATAAAGACATTGAAGAGGACCGGTCCTAATACTGAACCCTGCGGTACGCCTTCGGTAACCCCCCTTTCTTCAGAGTGGACTCCATTTACTATTACCCCCTGTGTTCTATTCTCCAGCCAATTATTTACCCAGGTCTGGTATCAACTTCTGTATCCAGAGTGTTTCTATTGTTTGGTTTAGGTACCTCCCCCTTTTCATTTGTAAATACTGAGCAAAAATATTTGTTTAGTATCTTTCACCATCACCCTCTGCCCACCCCTCCCCCTTTATTAAGCCTCACTATCCCTCCCTTGGTCTTCCTACGCCCCTGATGTACCTATAAAAGGTTTTATCCCTTTTAACTGAGTTGGCTATCTTTTCCTCGGTTTGGGTCTTTACTGTTCTGACTGCCTTACCAGCTTCCTTTTGCTTTAACTGATACAATTCTCTGTCCTGCTCCTTCTGTGATTCCTTGTACTTCCTGAATGCTTTCTTTTTCTCTTGAACCTTCACTGCCACCTCCTTTGAGAACCATAGTGGTTTCTTACATTGTTTTGTTTTGTTTATTTGCTTCACACAAAGGCTTGTTACCTCTGTGATGGCAGTTTTTATTATTCCCTATTGTTCTTCTACCCCTCCTTCCTGCCCATTTGCTAGTGCATTCCTTAGGCACTCACCCATTTTGGCAAAGTCAGCCCTTTTAAAGTCCAGTACTTTTGCCTTTGTATGGCTTGACTCTACAGCTGTGTTTATTGTGAACCATACTGTTCGATGGTCACTAGTTCCCAGATGGCTACCCACTTCTACATCTGTGATCCTTTCTCCATTTCCATTTGAGAGAACCAGGTCTAAGATTGCTCCCTCTCGAGTGGGTTCCAAAACTAGTTGTCTAAGGCATGCCCCCTGTAGGACATCTAGAATAACCCCACTCTTAGAAGTGGCTACTGCAACTGCACTCCAGTTAACGTCTGGCATATTCAGATCACCCATCAGCAATATCTCCCCTTTTTCTGCCATGCTAAGTATACTTTCTGTCATTTCCTTGTCCATTTCCTCCCCCTGAGAGGGGGTCTGTATACAACCCCTGTGCGGATTGTGGTGCCATTGCCTGTCTCCATGTTAACCCACAGTGCTTCTTCTCCTCCCTGTTTACCCTTTTCTTCTGTTGCTTAGATTCCTTCCCTTATGTAGAGAGCTACTCCTCCTCCTCTTTTACCCTCCCTGTCCCTCCTGTAGATAGTGTATTCTGGTATGTTTATGTCCCAGTCATGATTCCGTGTGTACCATGTTTCTGTGATTGCCACAATATCCAAATGTTCCTCCTCCATCGAGGCCACTAATTCAGGAAGCTTGTTACCCAGACTATGGGCATTGGTACTCATTGCTCTCCATTTTTTTATGGCTTTACCTTTTGTAGTAGCATCCCCCACTGTCCTTTCTACCTTGGTCTATTTCTCATTTAGTACCCTCTTTTGAAGGGGAAGGCTGGGAATTTCCTGCTGCTTATCAGTGCCTCCCCCCTTGACTAGTTTAAAAGCTTGCCAATGAAGCATTTAAACCGATTGCCCAAAAGACTTGTTCCGTTCCTGGACAGATGCAGACCATCCTGCCAGTATAGGCTGGTGTCCTTCAGGTGGAACCCCAGTCCCCAACGAAGCCAAATCCCTGTGCTCCACACCATTTCTTCAACCATTCATTAAATCGCATGGTGCAAAGTACCCTCGCCTCACCCATGCCATAGACAGGCAGCACCTCTGAGAAGGATACTGTGTGTGCTATTTGACTTAGGCCTCTCCCCAATTCTACAAAGTCCTCCTGCACTGCTCTAATCTCATGGTGAGCCAAGTCATTGTCCCCAGGTGGACAATGACATCCAGCTCAGACTCCCGTGCAGCTGTTCTCGTGATCCTGAGGATGCGCTTCCTGTCCCTCCAAGCCATGGCATCAGGCAGGCACCTTACTTCAGTCTTCCCTGCTCCCCCTGGTTCTATCCCCCTAATAATTGAGTCCCCCACCAGGAGCTGCTTCCTTTCCCTGTGGTGTCCTCTGCCTCCTTCCTATGGGCCTCCCTTGTGACAGTTGTCCACAACCTCCTTAGTCTCCTCTGCGGGTGCATCCATAGAGGAACTATGTTCCCCCAGAATGGTGTATGGATTATGGAGTGGAACAACTGACTGGGTGTACCAATGTTCCACCATCCTCACCCTCCCTGAACCCACTGTGGTCCAACTGCTGTGCTTTCTTCGCAACCTCTGATGCAGTGGTGGTAGCTCTGATGCTCCCTGGATGGGGGAGGTTACTTTACTACTGTTCAGTGTGGCCTGGGGGGAGGTTCCCTTACTACTGTCCAGTATGGCCTGAAGATGGGCAACTTCCTCCCTCAGGGCAGAGAGTTGTCTGCAAATAGGGCAGCATCTCAGCCTCCAGAAAGACTCCCAGAAGACTGCTGTCCCACAGCACAGATTACATTGCACTACTCCCCACATGTCTGTCTACCTTCTTGTTTATTCTGTTTATATTTTTTTTGTGTGTGTGTGTGTGTGATTGGTTTGCTATATAGAAATATATATATTTAGTATACAATGTGTATGCTTATATTGTCAGTGCAATGTGCTAGAAAGGATATGACAGTGATATGCACCTTGCCCTCTTGAGGAAATGATGTCAGAACCCCAGATATAAAGGAACTATTTCCAGAGGTGGGTGGGGTGAGGGGTGGGTAGGGTTTGGGCCTATACTGTGCCCTCACGAAACAATCAGCTAAAAGCTCTGACCCACTGCACACATCCTTTAAGAAAGTCAGACAGAAATGTGGATTCAATGCAGCACTCCACAACCCAGAAGATTGGATAAAATATTTACTGACCTCACTTTTGCTTTTTGATGTCTTCCAAAAAGCTTGATTTACGATAAGAATGCCAATACCTGGTGGTGATGTTTTGTAGTTTCTTAGTCTAGAAAATGTTTGTAGATGTTATGTCCAAGAATGGTCCAGTTCCTCCAAGAAGAAACACATGAAAAACCACAAACACTAAACTACTGACAGAGACAAACACAAACAGCCAACCACACTGATGAAAGGCCTGCTAAGGTACAAGTATGACCTTCTGTGTGCTCAGGCTTGCAACAGACATAGGTAGAGGGCTTACAATGCACGATCATCATTGTAGGAATGCCAGGAGGGTAGTACCACCCATAAAGGAGTTGGCACCAGTTTCGGGTTATCCTTGCAGGGAACCACAAGGATTCTGGAAGAGGAGAGTGTAAACATTCTCTCTTTTCTGCCAGCTTGAGGCAGGTTACTACAGAGTACTTGAAGGGTTAAGCCTGACCCTGAGAGATGTTCGCTCGTGGGTCTCAGCTTGGAGACAGGTGGCCAGATTCTCAGAAGTGCCAAGAATGCTGCATGCCTTGGGTACGCCAAACATATGGCACACTGGGCTTGTGGCATTCACCTGACTGGCAATTGGCATTCTTGATCCCAAGTGCCAATTGCCGCAAGTTAGACCAGCTTTTTCTGGTCTAGCTTGTGGCAATCTTGGCTACCCTTTTTATGGGTCTGAAACCAAATATTTGGCACAAGCTGTCATAAATCGGGAAAATTATCATAAATGCACCCAATCTCCTTAAATCAGGCACATTGCGTGGCAAAGTTTTCGGTGCAGCTGTGTCAACCAGTAGATTTGACACATGGTTTAATGCAAGTCCTGTGTTGCCCTTTGTGAAACCAGCCCAGGGTGTCTAGAGTCTGTGCCTAGAGCTGCCTGACTGAGCCAGAAGCTCAGGCATCAATATTCATGGCCCTGCCATTCCCCTTTACACTATAAAAGGAGAAGGCAACCCAGTTATAGACAACAGCCCAGCTGAGATGTAACTGCATCATTCCAGTGGGGTCCTTTTTCTACCCATTTTCACAGCTGGGTGGTCTGGAGAACTGAGAGGTTAAGTGACTACCCTAGGTCACACAGGGAGTATTTGGCTCTAGGAAAGACAAAACCTCAGTGCACTCGGACTTTCAGTGATGCCACCTAGAGCAATGGATGCTTGAAATTACAGCTCCGGCTCCCAATCCGCCAAATACCTCTAAATCAATGATTTTCAGATAAATAATAATTTACACAGATGGAGGCGTGATACACATTCGATGGGCAGATGCAAATAGACATCGACAGTGGAACCAACAACAGATTGCAACCGATTACCCTCACCTACTATGGAGCCAGCTGACCACGATACCAGTGAGGAACAGAGGTCTACCTGCCAGGCATCTGCAGCACAGTCAACTAATGCAACTATACTCAGTGAGGAACAGAGGCCTACCTGCCAGGCATCTGCAGCACAGTCAACTAATGCAACTATACTCAGTGAGGAACAGAGGCCTACCTGCCAGGCATCTGCAGCATAGTCAACTAATGCAACTATACTCAGTGAGGAACAGAGGCCTACCTGCCAGACATCTTCAGCATAGTCAACTAATGCAACTATACTCAGTGAGGAACAGAGGCCTACCTGCCAGGCATCTGCAGCACAGTCAACTAATGCAACTATACTCAGTGAGCTTCAGGATTTCAGAGCAGAAATTTGTACCTAATATACAGAATTAAAAGAAAATCTTTCCAAAGTGGAAACTAGAGTCGCTGACCTGGAGACACAAGCATGAACACTGATTCCCACACAGATCATCTAGAGAGTATCGTGCTCCACGTTATTGAAGAAATCAAACAGCTACATACTAAATGTGACAACCTAGAAAAAGAGATCCAGACACACTAACCTCTGTATTAATGGAGTACCGGAGGGTGAGGAGGGTCGAGATATGCCTACATTTATGGATTTATTCCTCCAAGAAATCCTACAGCTTGACCCAGCCATTCTCTTGGACAAACAGCGGGCCCACAGAGCACTGTTGCCCAAGCCCAAACACCTGAAAGTTCAACCTTGATCTATTGTCTTGCGATTACTCAACTACACTACAAAGCAAGCTCTACTCCTGCAAGCTTGGAGAATGAAGCAGATCAGTTAAAAAGGCAAAAGAATTTACATCGACAATGACTACTCACCAGTGCTATCAGCGAGAAGACAGGCCTAAATACCACTCCTGAAAATCCTCCAGGCTCAAAAGTTGAAGTTTCAGACTCCATATCCCACCCAATTGATAGTGATGTTCCCTGACAGCCTGTGTACTTTTTCTACCCCAGAAGGAGCCACACAAGAACTCAATGCTAGGAAAATTGAGGTACCACAGACATGCCGACCAATGCCAGCTGCAGACACACTAACACTCTTCCAAGAGGTCTGGCATTCCTCTTTGTCAGCAGCCCGAAAAAATAAATAATTCAACGGCAGCATTTCAGGACATTAAGCAGCTCCTGTGAAGCTTTCAGCGTACCCCCCACACCATGACTTGACTAAGTACAGTGCAATTGTTGCACAACTCTGTTTATCTCGTAGACTAGGGTATGTGAGAGATATTGCACCAGACCGGGATTCCCCAAATGGGAACTTTAAAATTAGGTAGCTCTTGCTTAGCAAGACTTACATCCCCCCATATGATGAATTTGCCTCCTAAAAGAATTAGTTGCTCAGTGAGGCATGTCCCATTCTAACAGACGCATAGCCATTACTCTGAATGCAGGGCCTCTTCCCCCCTTCCACCCTTCCCTCTTTATTCATTTTCATGTTGCTTGCACGCATGTGCAAGAAACATAGTGCCATCATCGGAGATTTCAGAGGTGTGTCACCTCCTCCTCCAATTCAGTCAGTGTGCTGGCAGGCGCGGCCCCTGTAAGCCAATGCATTTTGGAGCTGTGTATGACACACTCCAAAATGCAGTGGCATACAGTTGAAAGGGGGAGCTACGCTTCAGTGAGCACGAGAAGAGGCTGCTCACGCGCAGCTCCCCCAACCCGCAGGCATGCACACCTCACATGCACTGTATAGCCGATGGGTGCCCAATCCCCGCCGGGCTGAGCTGCTTGCCCCCAGTAGTAGGTGCTGGGAGCCCACCCCAGCGTGGCAAGCAGTCCTATATTGACGTGGGTGCGAACTCTGTCGGCTGAACGCCTCAACGTCCTTGTGCCACACTGGGAGCCCACCCAGAGTGGCAAATGTCCCACGATGTCTTTTTTTTTTTGAAACCTGTAAAACAAAAATTGCCCCGCGGCGCTGCCTCCCAGCCCCCTCCCACAACCTCACCCACCCACTGCGCACCCAGCTCTCCCACACCCCTCACCCCATACTTACCTCCGACTCTGGCGCGACGATCTTGGTGGACCAGGGAACACATCTGCACTCTTCAAAGCCGACGCGAACTGAGGAAATGCCGGTAAGCTGTATAATGGGCTAGATAGGGGTTTCAACTTTGTTGCATATCTCAGGCATTTTGGGAATTTTTGCACCAAATTTTCAACATGGGGTTTTTGGGACCCCTTCTCATGAATGATGTCACTGTCAGGCGTTATTCAGGCCGAAGGTGATTTCGCACAGTGATTGCGAAATCACCCTTGAGCCTAATACTGCCATGACAGTGACATCATTCAAAGAAGGTCCCTAAACCCTTGTTGAAAATTGTGCAAAATTCCAAAAATGACTGTTTTGACGAGCTATGCAGTTCACGCAGGCTCGTAGTTCATGAATTTCAATATTTCACTCCAGATTTTCAACATTGCCATTTTACCACACTTCTTATGAGTAGTATAGCTGTCATTTTCACATCCTGCCCAAAACATGTTTCCACCCATGTAGCGCACAATGGCGCAGTCGGTGTGCGAACTCAATGTATGGGACACATTAAGAAAATCACAGTGATGCTGATCATGAGCAGAGGTCTTAAAATGGCTATTTTGAAAATTTGGTGAAAATTCCTAAAATGACTGTTTTATTGTATGCTATGCATTCCTATGCACGTCAGAAGTTTGTTTAATTTTTTATTATTTTCATTTCCAGATTTTCAACATTGGTATTTTATCACACTCCTCATGAGCAGTACAGCTGTCATTTTTCACATCCTGCCCAAAACATGTTTCCGCCTCATGGAGCGCACAATGGCGAGTCGGTGTGCGAACTCAATGTATGGGACACATTAAGAAAATCACAGTGACACTGATCATGAGCAGAGGTCTTAAAATGCCTGTGTTGAAAATTTGGTGAAAAATTCCTAAAATGACTGTTTTACTAGTGTGTGCACAGTTCCTACGCACGCCGTAAGTTTGTGAATTTTCAATATTTTCACTCCAGATTTTCAACATTGCCATTTTGTTACACCTCCTCATGAGCAGTACAGCTGTCATTTTTCACATCCTGCCCAAAACATGTTTCTCGCCTATGTAGCGACAATGGCTAGGTCGGTGTGCAAACTCAGTGTATGGGACACATTAAGAAAATCACAGTGTCACTGTTCATGAGCAGAGATCTTAAAATGGCAATGTTGAAAATTTAGTGAAAGAATTCCTAAAAATGACTGTTTTACGAGTGTGCGTTGCACAGTTCCCACGCATGCTCGTAGGTTTGCGAATTTTCAATATTTCCACTCCAGATTTTCAACATTGCCATTTTACCACACCTCCTTATAAGCAGTACAGCTGTCATTTTTCACATCCTGCCCAAAATGTGTTTCTGCCCATCTAGCGCACAATGGCGCAGTCAGTGTGCAAACTAAATGTATGGGACACAATCACAGTGACACTGTTCATGAGCAGAGGTCTTAAAATGGCTATGTTGAAAATTTGGTAAAAAATTCTTAAAAATGACTGTTTTACAATCGTGCATTGCGCAGTTCCTACGCACACTCGTAAGTTCGCAAATTTTCAATATTTGCACTCCAATGACTTCCAAATACCTAAACAGCACATAGAAGCAAGCAACATTCGGCATTGACAAATGCTTGTTATTAATTGCTGGGGTCCTCAACATACCCTGCTACTCCATAACTTTAAAATATAGCTGGGGGACAGCTGATGCCTTCATTGTAGACTTAGCTTGGACTGGTGGGGCTGGCACTGCTTCTGCACCCCTGAGTGGCTGTAGCTGTTGATGGGAGGTGAGGGGGGCATCTCCTTCGAGCATTCTTCCAACTGTTCACCAACAAACATGGGGGAGAGAAGGGAAAAAAACAACAGTAACAGTAACTTGCTGGACAAGTAATACTTCCCCCCAGCTCGATATCTATGCAGTATTTAGAAATGGCTACTTCCCTCTACTTGCCAGCCCCAGCTTTCTCTATAAGCAAGTAACTATGGCCCTAAGGCCCTGTGTGCAGGTTCCCCTTTAGCTCTATAAGAAGTGTAACCCCCTTTGGGGCTTACCTTAATTTCCTGTTTCTCCCGATTTCCCGGTTGCCTTGTGGCATCCCCCAATCCCCCTTTGGGGTCACCGACTCAGCCTGAGCAGTTGGTGCATTCCCCCAGGTTCCATGAGTGGCCCCATATTTGATTTCAGCCAGTCTGGGCTTCAGATTTAAACTGCAAGCTGCCGGCGCATTCTCCATGCTACTGGCTAGTTGGGAATTGGAGACCAGAGCTACGCTGGAGGGAAGCCTTGGGGGAATGTTAAAATTAAGTTTAAATAAGGGGTGCTCGGAGCTCATGAATATTAATGAGCACTCCGTGAATATTAATAAGAATGCTGCCTTCCACCTGGGGGACTGTATTATGGCAGCAGCGAAAGGGAAACAGTGGGGAATTATTATTTAAGAGTGGGCTCGTTTGAAAGCGCTCTGATGGGGCTACAGTGACATGGTGTGACTATAAATAACAAGTGTACAGCCTGGCTGTACCAGAACTGGGAAGTGGGACTCACTGAGGACTGCTGGTGAACTGAATGGAGGCTGACATGTTGATGCTTTGACCCCATTACAGCAGCCAATCAACTGCTTAGGTGCCTGAAATGGGATCTGAAGGATTCTGGGAGAAGAAGTTTCATTAATTCAGATGCCTAACTCCTGCCCCAATGAGAAATCAGGAACTATTAATCTCTGTGGTTATTGAGGATTAATTGGCTTGAACAGCCAATCAGGAGACTGGATTCTCAAGTAAAAAAGCCAAGGACTTACTGAATTTAGCTCAGTTTGTTCGTGGGCTCTTCTCGAGTCAGGAGGATTCTGTGTGAGTGGAACTGGACTATTAGATGCCTTGCCCAGGTCTCGGTTGGAGATTGCCACTGTGGAAAAGGAGTTTGAGGAGAAAAGAGAGTGAGAGATGGGACTAATTTTGAAACTCCCCAGGTACTGTGAACTGTGCTGTCTCAATTGAAGAAAATAACTGTTGCAAAGACCCTGCACTGTGCAAGGAACTAAGCTGATAGAACTGTGCTGTCTGTTGGGAAGTTAAACAGTTGCTGCAGAGAAACCGCTTTAAGGATTGGGACTTTAACAATATCTGTGAAGAGGCAGAGCATCTCTGGAGCAGGGTGATAGGCAGGTTCTGTGAATTTGCTGTGTGGCCTGAATGAAGTGCTGAGAGCTGTGTCCCAGCTGAATCTGAAAGGGACCTGTTATGGACATTTAGAGCCTGAAACCACCAAAGGTGAGCAGGGCTTTGTCTAGTTCCAAACTCCCTGCTGGTTGCTATATGCTGAGTACAAACTGAAGCTGTTGTTTGTAGGCTAGCACCTGTGACAAACCAGCACTACAGTTTCTTTGGAAGAACTGCCTAGCTACCAGTGACTCATGGATTCAGTTCAGGGACTGCAAGAGGCTCCTACTGCTTGGGAGTCCTCACCCAGAGCCAGAGAGGGAACTAGCTGACCCCTTCCAAGTGGGACCCACTGTCTCAGGAGGTCACCAGTTCTTGATGAGGTGCTAGGACACCTATGACCTTGTGGGGAGCCAGGCTGCGGAGTCACTCCTGAGTCTGGGCTTTCTGGGGCTGGTGTGGACCTGCCACTGAGCTCTGAAATGGGCCAGAAGTGGATGAAGGTGACATGTGGCCAGATTTTCAATCAAGGGGACAAGCTGCAAGGCCTTCAAGCAAGATTAGATCTGCCAAGGGAAGTGAAGCATCCTCCTTTCTGTCCCATTGTGTACTTCTCGGGTGGCACTCCACACTCCCAGACACCGGGAAAGCTCATCTCCAGACGATTCTAAGTCCTGCAAACCATGAGTACCCAGGACCTGATTCCTGGAAAATTAGACAAGGAAGTGTGAATCTAGTTTAACATCTTTTCAAAGTTTCAGGGCACCAACACCCAGCCAACCCATGGCAACGTCCAGGCCTGCAACTAGTGGGTACCCAGAAACTCTCAGAGTTAACGCTAGTACCAGTGGGGTGGGCAGCTGAGGGAGGTCTGGCCTCCAGGCCCAAGTTGTTCCTAACCTGTTTAATTCCTGCTAACCAGTTTTTCTCTGCAGCTATCCCTCATCCAGGTACCCTTGTCCTAACCCACCCCCCTAATAAAGCTGTGTCTTTACAGTTTGGAATTGTTTCATGCAGGGTACTTCTGTGTCTGCTGACTTGTTACTGGTCTATGGTTTATGGTGTTAAAGAACTGTTGGGTATCCAGTGTGGGGAGTTGTTGGTAGGGGAGGTGGGTAGGTGCAGCATCCCAGGGGGCTGTGCCATCCAGTCATCTGACCCACTTCTAACTTACTCTGGGTGGAGGCAATGTACTATTTACTATAACATTGGGAAAAAAAACCCTGATCACCACTGTAGCAGGACCCAGGCCCCATAACCTGTTTGAAAGCCAACAGGCAGGGATAGTAGTCCACTGGTCCATGGCACCTGGGCTACACAAGATGTGAGAACATGTACATTAACAGCTAAATGTGCAGGCTATGATGGCAGCCTTTACTAATTCCACATCAACAGAAGTCTCCCGAAATTGATGAAACCTGTACAAGTGCAAACGATGAGCTTGTTGATCTCCCGGATAGACATGTGATTTGAGATGCGCAATGTAGGAGCCCAAATGAAAGTGTGGTCATACATCCTGAATCAAACCTCAGGGCTTCAGTTACAGACCATAACTTTACCTCAGAAAGATCGCTTGCACTGTATTAACAGTCACATAGATTGCTTTAATGGAACGCTTTTAATAGACCACCACAGAAAATTAGAGGAGCTCTGGCTACCAAAGACAAATACAATCTTCTGCCTAGGTTGGGGCTGCTTGGTGATTTTCACTACAGCTCCCTTTCAAGATCACGTTACTAAACCATAAAGCCTTACACAAGCAGGGACCCCAATACCTGCAAGACCTCCTATTTCCCTATCATCCCTCCGCTCACTCCGATCCTCTGATGAAGGATTGCTAGAGGTTCCCAGGGTACACTTGAAGAAGTTTGGGAGAAGATCTTTTGCCTTTATGGCCCCTACCCTGTGGAACTCTCTACCTCATCAGATACATGACAGCCTGACCGTGGAGGGGTTTAAAAACTCCTTCAAAACATGTTTCTTTGAAAAGACATTTCTAGGAACGTAACGGCCTAGGACTTGTATGTTGTTTTAAGTGGATTATGGTCTGTATTTTTAAGATGTTTATTGTACTGTTTGTATTTTCATTGTAGAGGCACTCTAAGCAATGGAAGGGCACCTTCTATAAATAAAATTGTACTTACTTACCTACTCCATGTACGGGTTGTATGTGCTGTCTGGGAGATCACTATGATATACCATGCAGAGTTTATCGCTGCAAAATATGAAGAATTTTAGGTATGACTACAAAATGGGAAAACGTACTGAAGCATTCTTAAATACATGGGCAGAGGGTTACTGCATGAAACTAATATACTATTTTAATATATGGATTGTGAAAATAATATCCCTGAAAAGCATACAAAAAAATTCTTGTAATACCATCGCTCCTGGAGCGATAATACTACTGTTCCGAAGTGATAATACTATTGTTCGGGTGCCGTAATAGTATCGTTCGGCACCCGAACGATAGTATTATCAAGAAAGCCGAAGAGCGCATGTCCAAGTCTATCCCCAACGTGTTAAACTGCGTGCCTTCTGATTGGCCGTTTTTCCTCTGTGGGCGGGCAGAAGGAGTCTGAAAATATGGCGGCTTGCTGGCGCAAGCTTAGCGAGACAATCTTCGTTAAACAGCGGGTTTTAGGTTGAAAACTATTGGGCAACGGACTCTCTCTGGGGCTCCTCTGCTCGCTTCATATCGCCACTTACCCCCAAAAATGGCCAAATGAAGCCCACAGCAGCCGCCGTCCACACAGGACTGGGGAACCCTGCCATACGACATCCACCCGTAACTCCAGTGCTGAAAGCGGGTGAGTCAATTCACCTCTTATCCATATAATAAAAAATAACAAATAGGTTCTGGCATTTACAAAGTGGTAATTACATCTCGGGGTTCTGGGAACATGAAACCTCTCGAGCTTCGCTCTCAAGGTTTTCTGTGTCCCCAGAACCTCTCGATGTAATTACTACCTTGTAATACACCAGAACCTATCTATTATTCTATTTGTAAACAACCCTGGACTCGTGGGAGTGATGAGAATAATGGATATGGAAGGGAGAGCAAATGAGTGATTACTCTGGAGGACAAATGGCCATCTACCTGGTGATATGACAACCCTTACAAATTTAGAATATTAAGGCTCTCCCTAGCTACTAATGAAGCCTTAAAAAGAAAGGCAATGCATAAAGTTCTCCAGCAGGGGGAGACCGCATATACTAGCTTACACTGAATTTGAGATGTCCCTCAGAGCTTTATTAGGCTATTTTAGTTAGCCCCCTTTTTTCTCCAGCAAACTATGAGAAAATAAATATGGCTCCTGCCTTAAAATAAGGACCCCGCAAATCTTATTATCGGTGGATATTCCCCTTTGCTTTCCCTTGTTGAAGTTAGCAATGGCTTAGAAGTATTGAGCATACATAAAATAAAGAAGACATCTGTTTTCATATAGCCTACATGCCTAGTGCATTGGGATCTTCACCCTCGGATCTACAGTAGCTCCATGAAAACCAACAGGGCTATTTTCAAAGAGGCTCATATACACCATGTCCCTCATACTTACCCATGCCCAAATGGTGTTTCAATTCTCAAATTAACACAGAAGAGACTATGTCCCAACTTTTATATCTTAGAGGGCATTACAATTCATAGATAGTACCCCTATTTCTAAGGGTGGTATCTCTGTGGATAATACTACACAGCACACTGCATAATGCAATGACAGAGGGTTTTTACCCTACCCCAGCAAAGATAGTTGAATTTCACTATTCCCTGCAGACTAGCATATAATTGCAGTGCAAGGCTATAGATCAGATACTTATACTTCTCTGACATACCAACCTGGAAAGTGTCTGGATACAACACACCCATTTTGACACCAGATTGCTGAACAGGATGTATCTCTACCTTCAAACAGCCCTTTGAAGGCTTTATGGTCTGCCCTCTCATAGCTAGTTCTCCCCCCAAATCTGGATGTGGAGTCAGGACCTCTCCGTATGTTCTCTTTGGGTGACTGTGTACACCAAATAGAGGTGCACCATACTTTTTTTCACCCTTCATCGCACACGTTAGAGGCAGTATTGCCTGCTCAGAGGGCTCACTACACATTAGTGAGAGAATTTCCCTACAGGAATGATGTCATCATTTCCTAAAGGAGAGTAAATATACTCTCACCTTTTTTGGAAGTACCTTAGGTTTTCTTCCTTTTGTATATAAAAATTGTGATAACATTATATTTTGCCTTGCTGGCAGTTGCTTAAAAATTCTGTTTTATAGTACTCTTTTAAATACTTGGTGAGACCAATGTATCTCACAATATATTTTATTGCAGTGCTTGCAACTGATTCTTTTTCTGTTACTTCTCACCCGTACTTTATATACCGTTGTCTACACTTTGTGTATCAATCAATCGATCAAAATGTTTATTGTATGGCTAGAAAGCCTTTATAAAAATAAATGATCATAAATATGAATACAGTCAGAATTAAAAATTAGAAGAATGAGCCTCAGCTCACACTAAAACACATACAGTATATGAAACAACATTGTGCATAAAATTCACATAAGGGTTCATCCAACAGATATTTACTTCTTCACTCTACTAATAGCATAACAATATTTAGATATCCTTTCAAGAGTCCGTAAATCCTCAGTGTGCATCAAGATGTGCATAAGGGTAACTTTATCAAGCTGATACAGATCATTTGTGAAAGGAGCTAGCCAACAGAGTCTTTCTTTTGTGTAGAAAGTACAATATCATAAAATATGCAGCAGATCCTCACCATCACCACCCCCGTATGAGCAATCACAAGTCCCAGACTCAAGGTTAGATTGTTTATATCAATACAGTAACATATTACTTGGAAACTTCACATTTATAGACAGAAAAAATCGATCTTAAATTAGGATCAGATAAAGTATCTAAATAGGTTTTAAATCCAAAATGAAAGTTATTCTGGGCAAACCATCTAGAGTAACAGGATTCAGCAATAAGTTTTAAATCTAGAGAGATCGAATCATTAGCAACTTTTTTGTTACATATTTCTTATATCATAAACTAAGTGTTATCCCTTGGTCAACTACAAGTTTTAAATTCATCAATTTACTGTATGTTTTTTTTTTTTTTTAAGAGTAAGATTAGAGCGGTATGCCAATAATATTTTCTACATCCCAGGCTATACCAGAATTCTTTCTCTTTCAAGCACTGTCTTGCCAATGTAGGGTAGGGTGACCTTATAAGACTAATCCAGTAATTGATGTTTCTAGATTCTATTGCAGCATTAATGTTAGTCAACTGTGATCTTAAATATGCTGCCGGACATGAATGACCTACCCTTAGCATGTTCTGTAGGATTTTATATAAAGGGGACATCAGTTTATTAGTATTATTATATTCCCATATATCAGAACCATAAAGTAATTGAGCTTCAAACTTTGCTTTAATAACTTGAATAAGAGGTTTGATTGTGAGACCACCAAATTTAATATTGAATCTTGTTATACCTCCTAGAGTATTTTTTTATTTTTTCCAAAATCATCTCTATATATTTGGACCATCTAGAGTTATCATGGAATACAAGACCTAGATAAACATAATTAGATACCGTCTCGACTCTGTCACTACCTATGTGCCATTTACCAATAGTTTTACTACCACTGAATATCATGGCCTTTGTCTTTTTTTAAGTTAATTTTTAATTTTAACTCTGTGGACCTGTTATAGATAAAATCCAGCTTATTCTGTAGGCTCTTTCTAGTTAGCGAAAGCAGGATGATATCATCCGCATATGCAAGAAGGGGACAGGGCAGAGTCTTGATTTTTGGTGAACCTGAATTGGTGGCTTCACAGTCCAACAATATTTTATCTATATAGAGTGAAAAAAGCAAAGGGGCCAGAACACATCCCTGCCTGACTCCTCGATTAACTTTGAGTGGTAATGAGAGACATCCATTGGGTCCCAACCTAATTTTAGCCCATGTTTCTGAGTACAAATGGACTATAATTGAATCCAGGTCTTGATCGATGCCCCTGTCCAATAAGATAGTCCAAAGAATATTATGAGAGATGGGATCAAAAGCAGAGGAGTAGTCTATAAAAACCACATATAACTTTTGCCCTCTATGTTTTACATATTTTTCAATAAAATGCCTGAGGACAAAAATATTGTCCAAGGTTGCACTTTGTGTATTTTACTATATTTCTCTTTCTCTGTGTTTCAACCTACTACACCGACCTTTCCCCACTACACTTCACTTCCCATGCTACACTTCTATACCCTTTTGGCTATCACCCCCTGTCACTTCTAACTATACATTACCTTTGCTATTATATTCCCATATTAAAAATCACCCTTTTTTCCTAGGACAGGAGGGGCCAACTGCTAAACAGACTCTACTTTTTTACTATAAATATAAATGGCTAACACTACTAAGATACTCACTTTCAATGTAAATGGTATCAATAGCCCTATAAAAAGATCAAGGCTGCTCCAATATTTGCATAGAGAAAGATCTGAAATTATTATGCTCCAGGAAACGCATCTTTCCAAAATGGAACATGATAAATTCTAGACCTTGGGCTTTCCAGTAGCTACAGGTTCTTCCCACAAATCTGGGTGCCAAAGAGGTGTGCTCACCTTAATCCAGCAAAGAGCTCCGTTTCACCTACAAGGCCAAGTAATAGACCTCGATGGTTATTACATCATTCTTACAGGAACACTATATTACTCCTCTCTCACAATAATGAATGCATACTTTCCAGCGAGCTCCACCAAGCAGACAGCACAATCCTTTCTTAGTAAACTCCTCTCTATCTTACAGGGGCAACTCATCCTGGGTGGAGACCAAAACATTACCTTGAATCCCACCTTAGACTCTACTGGTCCTAAGAATTTTCGAATAATGCCAATACAAAATTACTTGCAGATTACCCTCCCTCATTTAGGACTGACTGATTGGCATACATTCCCCACAATTCGACAGCATACACACTATGCCCAAAAAACAAAAACAGCACTCATTTAGACTACAGTACCTCTTCACTACAGCTGAACATTTGAACTCTGTCCAAGATCTATACATGGATTGTACCTTACTTTCCAATCATTCCCCAGTCTTTGCCAAATTGTCCCTAGGAAAACCACAATATTCTAGCTTCTAGAGATTGAACTTAACTATATTAAAAGACCCTGCCTTTGTACAACAGCTAAAAGACTGGACATCTCAAATTATTACTGACAATACTACTAAAGATATATCTCCTCTCATCTTATGAGATAAACTTAAAACAGTTCTGTGTGGCAAACTGATAGCTTGCTCATCTAGTCAACCTAAAAAATGGATCGTAAAATACATAGAACTTCAACAAACTTTACAAACCCTGCAGATGCTCATATACCAAAGTGACAATTCAGTACAGTCACAAATAGCTCAGGTAAAGCAAAAGCTACAAAAACTCTTAGACGCTCGCGTTGAACAAGTTTTACTATATCTAAAACAAACATACTATGAAGGAGGTTACCAAGGTGCAAACATTGTAGCACGACGTCTTCAAGCACAAAAAACACAAACATGCATTCTTCAACTATACAATACACAAATGAGTACCTATGTGGGAAGCCCACAAGACATCTGCAACATTATGTTAGACTACTGTCATACCCTTTATTCTTCAATTGGAACGCCCTCCGCCGAATCCATTCAGGGTTTTCTTAACCGTCTTTCCCTCCCCAAAGTCTCTGCAATAGATACAGAGAAGTTACTTTTACCTATTGTTTTGTCAAACATAACAGCTGCCCTAAAGGAAACTAAACCCCGGAAACGCCCAGGCCCAGATGGATATCCAGCTGAATTCTATAAAAAAAGTTCAAGATGTCTTCCTCCCTCCACTACTACAAGCATTCCAAAAGGCTCAAACAGAAGGTATCCCTCCCCCCCCACCTGAAACCACACAATTATCTTGGCTATCTTAAAACCCAGTAAGGACTTCCACCACCCTACCTCATACTGCCCTATCTCCATTTTAAATTGTGATTATAAACTTTTTAGGGCAGTCGGGGTAAACGCATATGGAGTCTTTTATGCCCAAACTAGCCAACAAAGATCGATTGGATTTATTAGAACCTGTTAGGCACACGATAGTGTCCTTTGCACCATGCTGTTGCCTGAACACACCACATCCAGACAAATGCCTGTAGCCCTTCTCAGTCCAGATGCAGAAAAGGCTTTTGACAGGGTGAACTGGACTTTTCTGTGGAGCACTCTGTCAGCCTTTGGTATTCCCAATCAAATTATCTCAATGCTCCATGGTATCTAATCAAATCAAATCATTCTTTATTTATAAAATGGCGCTTTTCTAAAACCAAGGTGCCTGTACAACATCTAATTAAAACACATCAATAAATAAACAATACAAAAAAGATTAAAACTAATAATAAATAAATATAACAGCAGCATTAAAAATCAGGAAATGCTATTAGTCCACACAAGCCTATGTTCAAGTAAATGGATACCTTATGCCCCCATTACTCTACTGAGAGGTACATGCCAAGGATATCCAGTTTCCCCTCTTCTTTTTGCCTTCTATTTGGAACTCCTGGCAGCTACAATATGAAGTGATTCAAAAATTCTGCTGGGGAGATTATAAACTTTTTCTTTATGCAGATGATGTTCTACTATCCCTTACCTCCCCAGATACCTCCATTCCAGCACTTTGGAAACTTCTTGAATGCTTTGGTGAACTAACAGGCTATAAGTTAAACACCCAAAAGACAGAGATACTGCTCTATAAGTACACCCCTACCTTAAAAGCTATTTCCCTTTTAAATGGCGTAAGTGAGCAAGAATTAAACTAACAAAAAACCTAGAGCACTTAGAACTCTTAAATTATGAACTGTTAACCCAAAAGATTACAGCTGATTTATCTAAATGGTCACAATTAGAACTGGGCTTCTTCTCACAAGTTGAGGTAATCTGACAAACATAGTCCCTCGAATCTTATACTACCTTCCAACTCTACCCATCATCCCAGCTCCATATTACTTTCAATCTTGACAATGTATTTTCTCTCGCTTTATTTAGAATGGAGCACAACCGCTTCTGCTACTCAGCTTTACATCTTCCATGACAAAAAGGAGGAGTTAATCTACCGAATATGCTTTGGTTTGCACAGTACATACATTCTGTATCTGGCTCTCCCATTCGCAATCCCCTTACTGGAAACAAATAGAATTTCCCATCAATTACCTCCACAATGTGGATTATTACTTCTTTATCAATCCCCCACAGAGTAAACCTATATCAAAGTTCACTCCTTACAATGATACCGTAATAAATAATTGGTTGACTATAGTGTCCCATTACCACACGTCTTCCCAACAGCTTAAACTCCAGGCAACAGCATATGATCGGACCCTCCAGCTAAATTCCCTTGATTCCTCTATGAAGAGATGGAACAGACATGGCCTACAATTTTACTTTCAACTTTTAGACTCCCAAGAAGACTTTCCCTTTGAGATACTCTGCGCTAAATATAATCTCCCAACCACAGATCACTACTGATACCTGCAAATCTGCTCTTATATAAAAAATAAAAATAAATTACACTCAATATTAAAAGAACCCCTATTTCTACTGATGAAAATTATAATTACTCATGTAAATGGTGATCGTACTCATCATTTAATAAGTCAGCTGACAAGGGCCCTACAAGATCTCTACCCAGAAACAACAGAACATATCCTCCAGAAATGATATCAAGAGCTAAAAGAAACCAACACCATGCAGCTTTGGCATAGATTTGTTAATCAGCCCATGGATTAACAGTGGCCACAGTGTGGTGTGAATTTGCATGGATGTGTAGGTACCGATTTTTCCATACACCTGAAGTAGTGGACAAATATATCAATCCTAACCATGCACAATGTTGGAGGAACTGTAGGACCACACTAGCTGACCATACCTATATATTTTGGCCCTGTCTAAACATACAGCCATTTTGGATGGCAGTGATACAGGCCCCAGAATATATCTTCGATTCTTCTGGGGCTATAACACTGTCACTTATTTTATTAGCCATTTCATCTCACAATAGCCTCTTTAGAGGTCAAACTTTAAAACTTCTTCTTACTTGGATACTAGCAGCCAAAAAAGCCATCACCCATGTGTGGTTAACTCCTATGATCCCCACATTAGGCGACTGATGAACTGTATCAAAAGAAATATATAGTATGGAAAGACTGACACATTCCATACAAAATAAACTCCCAGCCTTTCACCAAACCTGGAGCCAATGGGTTCTCCATCATCTACAAATAGATTCCACCTTTGTGCTATAAATTGGCCCCTTCCTCAATCCCCTAGCTCTTTTTGTTTTCTTTCTTCTTCTCCCTTTTCTTTTATTCTTACTACACTCTTCTCTCTACTTCTCACCTATGCTTCCATATAGTTGGAATAAGGTCTACATTTATACTATATCTTACTGCTCTTACATCCTAAGAAAAATTGTTTTGATTATGCCATTAGCTTAATAAATACATAAATGAATAAACCAGTAAAAATAAAATACTGTAGACTGTCATTGTACCCACTGTACCTGCCTATATACATGTAATTTTAAGGATACTGAGTTATGACATAGAGAATATAATTACATTCCTGCAGCGCTTATTGTTTCTATCTATAAATGTTAAAGAGCTACTGACGCCTCAGAGAAAACTTTGAAAAACATAATAATTAGGTAAAATTCTGCTTGTATGCCACATATATTCTAGATTTCTCCTTCCCGTTATTTATTACTGAGGAAATGTGCATGAATACATGATTTTTATCCCTTACAGGTGCTTTAAAGTTAATCTGTCTCTATAGCTTTCTCCCTACTTCAAGTCATAATGCTCTGTTGTGACATCACAATCTGTTTCCATGAGAGTAACTGTGATGTCACAACCAGTGCTTTATGACCTCAGGTAGAGAGACAGCAACAGAAATAGATGGACTCTTCACGAGCAAAAATCCTGTTTTTATGCAAATTATCTCAGCAATAAATAACGGGGAGGAGGAGGAATAAAGAACTAATGTGAAATACAAGCTGAACTTCATCTAAATATTATGTTTTGTTAAAGTTCTCCTGAAGGTGTCAGCTGCTCTTTAAGATTCCGAAGTAAATGCAGTTAATTTTTCAGACTGAGAAAATCTATGATATTATATTTCCTTGTACATAGTGTCAGGTGCCCCCCATTCTCAGTGAGTAGCTGTGGACAGTTTGCTTTAATGATACCCATAGCTACTGCCTGAATTACTCCAGTATTCACAACTGCCCCCTCGGTGCAGAGAGTTTTAACTATACTTTTCAACTGACTCTTCAAATTGTCCTCCAAGTGAGTTGGTCAACCATGGGGTTTTGTGGGGAAAACAGGGGACATAATGGTTGGGTCAGGAGTTTTCTGAAGCCGAGCAAGGTAATCTGCTTTAAAATTATGAACAGAACTCTCATTTATTGTTTTGCCGGTTGTAGTGAGGTAGTGGCAGACTGTGGCCATTGCGCTGTGCTCTACTGCATACCTGCCCAGCTGGAATCATGTCTCTGGGGTGTAGTTAACATAGGAGTTGTGGCGTCCTCTTTTAGCTGGTGATGGGGATGCAGCAAGCTCCTTGGCAACAGTGTTTCTCACTTCCAGGTCAACACCGGAGCTGTCTGCCAAATCTGCACCCAATATAACTGAAGAGTTCCTCGGGTATTTCCTTTTAACCTTTGATGATTGTAGCCACTTTAAGAGGGACAATATGCTGCAAGCAAGCAAGCAAAAATGTATGCACAAGTAAAATCTCAGGACAACACAGTACAGAACAGGTCTATGCACTGCACTGATTAGAAAGCAGGTTATAATTTAACTGTGCTCGGTCACGCCCACTTCAGTACTGTAACTGCGGGATCACTGAGCATTAATGTAATCGTGTGCTAATAAGTACCGCACTACCAGTTGCACTAAATATATCGGGCGCTTATATAATCTGCTATACAGTATGGTTACTCCTTTCTTGTTATTGTATTTCTATTGAATAAAAAATTGAAATGTAAAAAAAAAACTTGGAGCACTCAGTTTGGTGCAAATCTAATATTTAAAGCAGTTCTGAGTACTATGACATATACAGCACGGCTAGAGAATCCCCAATGCTTTGAGGCTAAACCTTCTTCATCAGGGGGAGTATATGGCTCTAACAGGGTTTGAACCTGCAATGGAAACACAGAAACATTGAATCAGAAGTAAGCCTTACCACCTATTGTGTTTGCCCAGTGATGAGGTACATGCTCTTTAGAGTTTCATGTCCAACAATCCTGGTTCTTCTGCCTCTCATGTCCCAAACCAGTGATCTAAGCATCACACTGCTGGTACTGTAGCTCTTAACTAGTTTCATACATTGTCCCACCTATATTGGATGCATAAATACTGTAGGTACTTACCTAGATGCACAAAACTGTATACAGTGGCGTACTAAGTGAAATTCTACATGATATACATGTCTTTTGTAATACCTTAATTAATCATAGTAAATAGCTTGTCATACATTTATATTACTTACTCTGTGCATAATCAACAGTGCAATACCCTATAATACAACAGTCCTGCTATCTACTTTATGTTAACTAGATTGTTGCTTATACTGTAATAAAGATGGTAACTCCTATTCCATACTGATGAAGTCATTTCATTAACGGAGGGTCTCCATTACTAACAAAACTACTAAACCTAACAACTCAACTATAAAACTATAAAAAAAACATAGAAGCAAGCACAGCTGACCTTGGTAAATGCTTGTCTTTGTTACTTGGGACAGTTGCATGAAAACAAGGTCGCTGTCCCCCTAGACTTCATCTACTCTGGCTGCTTGTCTACATCTGACAAATTCTCTGTTTATGGCATTATAATTACGATCATAGTAACATCACACTGGGAATGTAGGATAAATCCCAATACTGGCACTGTAGTTCACCATGAGGGGGATGCTGCACTCCTGAGGTGCTGTCATTCAGATGAGACATTAAACTGAGGTCCCGTCTACCTGTTCTGGTGGTTGTTCAGGTGGATGTTAAAGATCCCATGGCACTTCTTGATAAAAGATGGGGAATTTTTTATTATAACATCAGAATAAATAGTCACAAGCAATGTTAAGTCACATCAAATAATACAAAAATAAAAGGAAAGTCAAATAGGTATTGCAGTCATACTATTAAAAAAATCACAAATCATTCAGAAAAGAGAAAAGGAAACTAAATACAAAGTAACATAGTAATTCATGCTTTTTCCTTTTCATAATTACTTTATAACCTGTTTCCTTAAAACTTAAAGTTTAGTCTTGTTTTCAGACGGTTTTTATGTATTCTATCACACAATCTGTGTACATTTTCCTATCCCCCCCACCCTTAAAGAATTATAGAAATAACAGAAATGTATTGCTTTAAACCAAATGGAGAGTCTTGTTTAGTATTTTGACCCATATACAGGTAAGGTTAAATTCATAAACTTTAACCAGTATCTAACCAATTCATATGTTTCCAGTATCTATTATATACCTCCTGAGGTAATGCAGTTTTTTCTTGTTGCTCAGTCAACTGAATACCAGAATGTATTTTCCAAAAAAATTGTTCTGGTGTAATAAAATGTTGCTGTAAAGACCACATACATCCAACTTGCCAAATATTATATTTAATGCATCCCATAATCACATGCATTGTACCTTCATGGTATTGTTTCCATGCATGTGGCAAAATCTCACAGAGCAGAATATCTTCTGTAAGGAGTGTCAAGGGATTGTTTTTTCTATTAGGAAAAAGCAAATACCCAAAATTGAACAATATATAAACATTTAAAAAACAGATGGCTCATGGACTCTATGGTGTCATGGCACATATTATGTAATGGGCAGAAAGCCTTTCACTTTGTTCTTTATGTTTTAAGTTCCCCTTTACATTCTACTTGTTTTATGCACATAACCACACTGAATCCCACATGTATGTTGGGATTCTTGGGGATGCGAGCATTGATACTATCTGGGAAAGTTAATTTTGGGAACATTTACCAAATTCTGTATTTACCAAAAAGTGTTTTGACATAAGGGTGTTATAGAGTTCCTTGCTGGAAAGGGCGTGCAACTGCTGCTTCTAAATACCCCAAAGTTTTATTTTACTGAACCAGTATTGAAAATAACCAGGCAGCCCTTGTAGGGTTTTGTTTTTGAATAACCACACATGAATCCTGGTCTGGGTCCATGGCAGAATATAGTCTTGTACCCATGAAATCCAAATTGTGGTTTTACCTTGTAACAGAGGTTTTATATTTTTATTTGCAAATACACACAAAAAAAATACAATAGGATTTATCATCTGTAAGCCCCTTTAAGATTCCTCTCTTAACAGGATTCAACCTGCTGCCCCATATTGCTTGAAAGAAAACATTGTAAATAGTTGTGTCAAGTTGTTTCAGTGTGGGGAACACTGCACATAAATGCAAAAACATACGAAGTAGGGAGGTCTTTACCATGTAGATACGTTTTTTTCTTTCACAGTCTCCATTTATTCCATTTATTTACTTCCCCTGTGATTCTTTCAAGAGAAGATTCCAATTATAAAAATTCATGTTGCCTTTCCAAATTAAACACCTAAACGTTTACATACCTCTTGTGTGACTGGAATTCTCATGACATGTGTTTTCGCAGTCTCTACTGCACCAAAAAGCATGCATTTACTTTTACTTAGATTAAAAGTGGAACCAGAATCCTTCATGTAGTCTACCATCATGGCTTCTGCAGCACAGCATGAGGGGAAATCTGCCAAAAAAGACATATATCAGCATAAGTAACTGATTTTACTTCTGTAGCATCACAACTACTGGATATACCACTGATTGCATCTGCATCATTAAGGAGGGATAGAACTGGTGCTAGTGTCATAATATAAAGAAGAGGGCTGAGTGGGCAGCCTTGCCTGACCCCTCTAGTAATAGCCCCAGATTCCCCCATCCATCCATTTACATGGGGTGCTGCTACCGCATAATTATAGCAGGTTTGTAACCATTGAATAAAGGGGGTTGGAAAACCCATGTTAGCTAAACAGGACCACATGTAGATATGTGTAACTTGACCAAAGGCTTTACTCTGATCAAGGCTAATCAGAATACCTGTAATCTCCTCTGAATTGCCTCTTTCTAATATTTCCCAGATGAGAATAAGTTCATCCGTAATTGTTCTGCCTGGAATGGAACAAAACTGTGTTGGATGGATGATATCATCTAAGAAAGCTGAAATTCTAATACTGAGTATTTTGGTGCAAAGTTTCTAATCACTATTTAGGAGGGTAATAGGTATCCAGTTGTTTAAATTATCCTTCTTCCCTTTTTACGTTCACTTGTGCGCATGCGCAAGGACCATTTTGGGAGAGTAGCACACTTGGAGGTGTGCCTCTCCCATCCAATGCACTGCTCCCTTGAGCAGGCGTGGCAGTCCTGCACCAATGGGTGCAGGAGCTCAGTATGACAGCAGTGTTCCTCTGCTTCAAAGGAAAGCACCGCTGCCATACTGAGCACCGCCATCATGACGTCCCCCCCCCTCGCGTCCTGCGCCACCCCACAGCTTGTAAACTTTGTTTGCCGACGGGTGCCCAATCCCGCCGGCTCCATGGCCCCCAAAATTGTCTTGCTGCCACGCTTGGGAGCCCACTCCAGCGTGGCAAACATTGCCTTTGTTTCTCGGTGGGGAGGCCCAATCCCCGCCGGCCTCGGCCCCTCCCCATGTTTACAACGGGGTGCCCAATCCTGGCCGGCCTCGCCCCCCAGTCATCTTGTGCCATGCTGGGAGCCCACCCCAGCATGGCAAACGGTCCTATGTTGTCGCTTTTTTTTTTTACAACTGTAAAATAAAAACAGTCCCACGGCACGCCTCCCAGCCCCTCCCACAACCCGCACCCACCCACTGTGCACCCAGCCTCCCACACACCCCCACCCCATACTTACCTCCGCATACCGCGCGATGATCTTCGTGGACCGGAACACGCCTGCTCTCTTCAAAGGCGACCGCAATTGAGGAAATGCTGGTAAGCTGTATAATGGACTAGACAGGGGTTTCAACTTTATTGCATATCTCAGTCATTTTGGATTTTTGCACCAATTTCAACATGGGTTTTGGACCCTTCTCATGAATGATGTCACTGCTGGTTATTCGCCCGCAAGGGTGATTTCGCAGGCACTGCGCAGTCACTGCGTGAAATCACCCTTTGGCCTCGAATAACACCATGACAGTGACATCATTCATGAGAAGGGGTCCCAAAAACCCCATGTTGAAAATTTGGTGCAAAACTTCCAAAAAATTACTGTTTTACAAGCGTGCGTGGTGCGCAGTTCCTACGCAGGCTCGTAAGTTCGCGAATTTTCAATATTTTCACTCCAGATTTTCAACATTGCCATTTTATCACACCTTCTTATGAGCTGTGCAGCTGTAATTTTTCACATCTCACCCAAAATGTGTTTCCACCCATGTAGCGCACAATGGCGCAGTCGGTGTACGAAATCAATGTATGGAACACATTAAGAAAATCACAATGACACTGTTCATGAGCAGAGGTCTTAAAATGGCTATGTTGAAAATTTGGTGAAAAATTCCTAAAATGACTGTTTTACACCGCAGGTTGGCGAGTTGCTACACACACTCTATCGCTTATGCACTTTTCAATATTTGCACTCCAGATTTTCAACATTGCCATTTTACCACACCTCCTCATGAGCAGTACAGCTGTCATTTTTCACATCCTGCCCAAAATGTGTTTCTGCCCATGTAGCGCACAATGGCGCAGTCGGTGTGCAAACTCAATGTATGGGACACATTAAGAAAATCACAGTGACACTGATCATGAGCAGAGGTCTTAAAATGGCTGTGCTGAAAATTTGGTGAAAAAATTCCTAAAAATAACTGTTTCATGAGTCTGCGTTGCGCAGTTCCTACGCACGCTCGTAAGTTTACAAATTTTCAATATTTTCACTCCAGATTTTCAACATTGCCATTTTACCACACCTCCTTATGAGCACTGCAGCTGTCATTTTTCACATCTTGCCCAAAATGTGTTTCCGCCCATGTAGCGCACAATGGCACAGTCGGTGTGGCTAACTCAGTGTATGGGACACATTAAGAAAATCACAGTGTCACTGTTCATGAGCAGAGATCTTAAAATGGCTATGTTGAAAATTTGGCAAAAAATTCCTACAAATAACTGTTTTTCGAGCGTGCGTTGTGCAGTTCCTACGCACGCTTGTAAGTTTGCGAATTTCCAATATTTTCACTCCAGATTTTCAACATTGCCATTTTACCACACCTCCTTATGAGCAGTACAGCTGTCATTTTTCACATCCTGCCCAAAACGTCTTTCCGCCCATGTAGTGCACAATGGCGCAGTCAGTGTGCGAAATCAATGTATTGGACACAGTAAGAAAATCACAGTAACACTGTTCATTAGCAGAGGTTTTAAAATGGCAATGTTGAAAATTTGGTGAAAAATTCTAAAATGACTGTTTTACGAAGGCATGCTGTACAGTTCCCACGCGACGCCATAGGTTTGCGAATTTTCAATATTTTACCCAGACTTTCAACATTGGCATTTTACCACACTTCCTTAAGAGCAGTACAGCTGTCATTTTCGACATCCTGCCCAAAACGTGTTTCCGCCTATGTACCGCTAATGGGGGTAACAAAAAGGTCATGCTGACAATTTATTGTGCAAATACCAGCAATCGCACAGGGCATTAGGGTAAAGCACCATATTTGCCAAACACCACTGCAAATACCTGCAAGCGAACGTTCGGCATTGACAAATGCTTGTTTATGTTTGCCATGCACACTAGGGCAAGTCGAGCATTTTGCTATGTACAGGATTTGAGAGGTGTGTCACGGTGGTCCAATTCAGAAGACTCTACAAGGGGCTTGACCAATAATCAGCAAGCTTCATTATGACTCAATTCAGGCATGAAAGTGTGAGGACTTCAAAACAATGTGCCAACAGACACATTCATAAATCAACAAGCACATCTAATCTTGTCATGTGCTCTTAGCCTGACTACCTGCACCCTTTCTCCTCAGCATTACAGCAATGGAAACTGAAACAGCTTGTTAAATATTGGTTGCCTGTTAAACTGGAAATTATAAGTTTATCCCCTTCAAAGTGCAACAACTTGCACATTTAAATACTTAGCATTTAAGCATTTTCTTGCTATTAGCTTCAGTTGGGCAGGTATTCTCTTTCAAGAAAGATTCATACCTCATAAATGCCACCCATTCCCAGCAAGAAATCTCCTACAATTTACACTGTTTTTTTTTTTAACCTCTTAAGACACTATCTGATAAGCACTGCCTCAGTCATGGTTTACTATAGCAGAAGACATCTGTAAAGAACTGTTATCTTTTGTTACTAATTTTACTATGCTGTTTGGGAAAAAAATATTTATATTAAGCTACATCAAACACACACACACACAGACACACACACACACACACACTCACATATACTGTACACACCACCCTCATGGCCACAGCATTTGAAATAAATACTGCAATCTAATTTGTTATAAAACAATAAATACATTTTGTTTATGTCAGTCTTGGACGGTTATATCGAACACAGTAAAGTTCAGTTTACAGTAGATTTCCTTTAAATATTTCTTATCCTATATTTGTATCCTGGATAGCACAGAGGAGATGCAACATCTCATTCTCATAGGGATCTTAATTTTACACATTTTTGCACTGCATTTACTCAGGATATCCCAGATTAGATGCAATATCTTGTTTTCAGTGGGGTCATGATTTTACCATTTTAATAATGTATTTATTCTGGGTAGCCTAGTCCAGATGTAAAATAGTGTTTTCAGCGTTCTCTGATGTTACGCAATGCAGCATAATATAGTGTAGATGTAGAGCCCCACTGAAAATAAGATGCCACATCTTCTGTGAACTATCCTACCAGGCTAAATATGTAGCAATCGGCAGGCATATTCTAGGAAAACACATTGTAAAAATGTGTAAAAGGAAGACAGCATTGAAACTGCCTGTCAGCAGATCTGCATTGTGCAAATTCATTAGAAATAATGGGTAAAAGCATGACCACACTGTAAGTGATATTTTACAGGATATGCCAGTTGAGAGTCAATATATCATATATTGAATCTCAGCTGGCATATCTTGTAAAAATTATATATTTAAAATGGCTTAAATGCTTTAACCAAATGAAATAAATATATTAAATATTGACTTGGCTAGTCTTTTCTCATAGGTCTTATCCCATATGCTCTGCACCATTGTAGTTGCCCTCCACTGAACTGCCTCCACCTTATCTATGTTTTTTCTCAGATAGGGCCTCCAGAACTGGACACAGTATTTCAGGTGCGATCTCATGAGTGTCTTATACAGGGGCAAGATGACCTTCCTCTTTTATGCTCCTGATACCCCTCCCTGTGCATCCAAGCATCTGGCTAGCCTTTCCAGACACCTTATCACACTGCCTAGTTTCTGTTAGGTGCTGTGAGATGATAACTCCCAAGTCCCTTTCCTGCTTTGTGACTGTCAGTACCTCCCCACGTAGTGTGTACTTTGCCCCTGGGTTCTTGTGCCCTATCTGCTTGATCCTGCACTTCTTTGCATTGAATACCAGCTGCCATTCTTCAGTCCATTTCTTCAGGTTTTTTATTGTGTTTATGCCCCCTGTTTTTCCTCCATTTTCACCCAACTCCCTGTGCCGCAGCCGTGCATTCACAAGTTGAGGCACATGCACGTTGTGGTTCTGCAGTGCCTTCCCTCTGCTTGCCTTCTGTCTGCCTGTGCAACCCTCAGGCCTCTACCTGGGGGCAGTTGGACTGCAGGGGGTGACAGGGTCCCTCCCCGGGACAGAAGAGCTGCCTTGTGGCTGCTCAATCCTGCTCCCTCCCTCCCCCAGCAGGCTTTTGATGACCTGGGCTTGCTCCCAAACCTGGGTCATCAGCGTAGCATGAGGTGTGGCATTCGGTGGCTCAACCCTCAGCACCACTGGGCCAGCTCTCCACTTTTTTAAAGTCTTCCATCATTCTTTCAACACCCCCTGGCTTGTCCATCCTATTGCATACCTTTGTATCCACTGCAAAGAGAAATGTCTTCCCCCTCCAGTTCCTCTGCAATGTCCCTAACAAAGACATTGAAGAGGCCCAGCCCTAACACCAACCCCTGTGGCACCCTGCTCATCACTTCTCCCTCTCCAGAGAACTCCCTGTTTACCACAACCCTCTGACTCCTGCCATTCAATCAGTTCTCCACCCACAGAACTATTTTAGGATCCACTCCTAGGCTGTGCAGTTTGTTAATCAGCCATCTATGAGGGATGGTGTCAAAAGCTTTTCTAAAGTCCAGATAAGCCACATCCACCAAACGTCCCTGGTCCTACTTTAGTTACCCAGTCATGCAGTAGATTAGTACAATGAGTAAGTGCAAAACACAGTGCTTAGTCAAAATACAGTAAAAGTTAGGCTAAAATGTATAAGAAAATAAATGCCAAATAATGACTCCACCAAGTCACAGCAATGACAATTTTGCTGCAATCCTTTACATCACTGCAATCCCGCTGACATCGCCGACACATCCCAACAATGACCCGCAACATGCCGACACCAACCACCATGCTTAACTGTATCAAATGTATGTGTGTGTGAATGCTCTATGTGTGCAGACAGTGCACTGCTATGTTTTACTGTAATATAAATGCATATATGTGTATTTGTATTAGTCAGCCTGTGTATCACAACTATAAGTGCAGTTAGGATGCTCTTTGGTTAGTGCAAAAAGTGCTGGTTCCCCCACTATCTAGATCAGTTTCAGCCTTCTGCATGTCATTGCTTATTTAATTGAGGATATATATATATATATGTATTAGTCAGTGTGTGTGTGTGTATCACAGCAATTAGAAAGTGAAGTTAAGTGGCTCAGTGGTTAGTGCAAGAATTGCTAGTCTACATTCCCCCACTGTCTAGATCAGTTTCAGCCTTATGCATGTCATTTCTGAGTTAAATGAAAGTCTGTTGCTGCCCTGCCGTAACTGCCTTCCCCCCACGCCTAGCCCTTCCCAAGCCCAGCCCATATTAGTCTTCTGACATGGGGATCTGCTCCTAGACCTAGTACAACATCAATATCAGTGGCAAACATCTGGCACTGACAAATGCTTGTTATGTAATAAGATAACTGAGCCCATATACATACTAGGTGGTAACTGATTTTGTTGTAAGCTGATTGTGAATAGGTCTGCTAATTCTTTAACCGAAGTTGGGGCTAATATTCTACAGACCTGACTTGGGAGTCCATCTTTTCCCACAGCTTTACCCATAGGGGACTGAGTTATGACCTTCTGAACTTCTTGCGCCGTAACTGGGGATAACAAAGAGGGAAGGAAGTATTCTAGGATTTGCTTAAGGTCACATTTTTTAAGCCATATATTAATGTTGGCATCAGTGACTTCTGGATTGGCCACAAAGAGAGAGTGGATATAGTTTTCTACTTCTGTCAGAATTTCTCTATTGGTAGTAAGGACCTTACCATCTGTTTTCCTGGGTCTTTTAATTTCTTTCTTTTTCTGCAAGGTCATGAAACACTCAAAGGGATTGATATGAGCTTGTTTGCCTTGGCTGCCAAATTTTTGCTCTTGTATAAGAGACGACATTCTATCATATTGCATCTGGGCTAATGCTGCTTTAGTGGCTTGAAGGCTGCTGAATCTACTGTCTGTCCCTGTGAGAGCATGTCTTTGTACTTCAATAAGTTATACCTATGTTCATGATATTTTTGATTGTTGTGTTGTCCCAATAACTGTGCTACTGTCCGGAAATAAGATTTAAAATCCCTTTTGGTGTCCTCCCACCAGTCTTGTTGCGAGCCATAAAGAAATAAAACTGATTTTCTTGCCTCCATAGTATACTGGAAACCCTTCCTGATCTCGGGGATGTCTAACAAGGAGCGGTTCAGTTTCCAATAACCTGGCCCTTTAGATGTATGTTGATAATTGGAAATCACTAAACTGAGTAAAGTATGGTCTGAGGTGGGCACTATTTTAGCCTCTAAATCTCTGCATTGCAATAGGGGCGAAATAAACCAATAACTGATCCTTGAGGATCTTTTCCCCTGAAAAGGTATGTGGGACTGGAAAGCCGTGTGTGTCAAAAGCATCATTCAGGCCTGTTTGTTCTAAAAAAAATTGTGTCACAGTATAATTTACTGGTCTTAAAACCTCTATCCTTCTGAAACCTGTTGATATTGAAGTCCCCTCCAAAGAGTACATTTCTGCTTGTAAATAAGTATGGCTGAATGATTTTCAGCAAAGCTATCCTATCAGCCTTAGCTTGTGGGGCATATATATTATTAGGCAAAAATCAATACCCTGTAGTCTAACATCCAAAAGTAGGGCCCTACCTGGGAATATATCTACCATATAAGAAATTTTAACTGAGGAGTCTGAAAAACAAACTTAAGCCTGAGCAAAGATCCCCCAACCAATAGCTAGGTCCCCACACCCACGCTTTGGAAGCTCTGCTACAATCTCAAACAATATAATTTGGTATCCTGAAAAACAAAATCAAGGCAAGGCAAGTTTTATTTAAAAAGACACCCATCCCAGAGGCTCTGGGCACTATACAAACAGATCAGACTCAGAAACAGAAAAGGCAAGAAATTAAACACATTTATTTATTATTTATTTATTAAATTTTGATGACCGGATAGGCCCATTGGTCCCCGAAGGTCCCTTTTTCAGGGACGACTCGGAGATAACATTACAGGTTGAGAAGCAGATGAAATTGGTTACAGAGTAAGTGCAGATAATTAAACAGGTTACACACCAATAACAATTTTTCAAAGTAATTTAGATAAGCAAGCTGTGAACTGTATGATAACAACCTAGCCTTGAGGTCTATGAGTGTGACATAAGGCATGTGGCAAGCAGTGGTGAACAAGAGATAGGGTTGGCGTTGTTATGTTGGGGGCTATCAGGTGCCGTGACAGTGACAGATGGTAGTTTTGGTCATGTGGGCCTTGAGCCGAGTACGAAAGTTCAGAAGAGAAGGGGCTTCCTGTATTGATGGTGGAAGTTTGTTCCACAGGTGGAGGGCAATATAGGAGAAGGATTTGCCGCCCGTGTTAGTCCTAAGCCTAGGAATTTCCAGCAGAGTCCGACCTGAGGTTCTAAGCCTCCGAGGGTTGTGTTTGGGAGTTATCATTCCTTCTAGGCTGGGAGGAGCTGCTGGGCTGAGTAACTTATATGCCAGACAGAGCAGGGGGTACTGTAGCCGAGAAGCGAATGACAGCCACTGCAGTAGGGCCAACGTATCACAATGGTGGCTTCTAGAGTGACCATGAGTTGCGAACCAAGCTATCTTGTTGTACAGAACCTGTAGCCGGTTGAACTCCTGTTTAGACAGGCCCTGTAATACTGGGGCAGCATAGGTAAGTGTAGGGAGCAGGACACTAGAGGCAATTACAAGTCTAGTTTCCGGGATAAGCTGGTCTTTTAACTGGTACAAGGTCCCAAGTTTGCCAAGGATGGTCCTGGTTACTTGGTCAATGTGGGTGTTGAAGGTGAGCCCGTGGTCAATTGTTAACCCTAGGTATTTTAGGGAGTCCACCACATCAATGCTTTTGCCAGCATGCGAGTGAAGCTGTAGGGAGTTGGTCCTGTCTTGTCCAAGGGACCTGGGACCGAACAGCATGGCTTTTGTTTTGCCTGCATTGAGAACCATTCTGTTTGATGTTAGCCAGGCCTCAAGGGTCAAGAGGTCTGCTTGGAGGAGAGGACCTAGCACAGACAGATTATCCAAGGAGTGGTAGATGACTGTGTCGTCTGCATATTGAATAACCAAGTTGCCCCCGGAGTGGAGGTTTAGGTCGTTGGTGAACAGAGAGAACAGGAGGGGCCCAAGGATTGAGCTCTGTGGTACTCCCTCCTTTATGGGTAGTGGGTCAGACAGCACACCCTTCCAAATGACCCTCTGTGTGTGGCCAGATAGATAGCTCTCAAACCACTTGAGAGCAGGAGGGTCTAGGCTGATTTTGTCTAGCTTTATTAGCAGCAGGTCATGGTCCACAAGGTCGAATGCCTTGGACAGATCTATAAAAACTGCACCAGTCAGCTTCCCAGTGTCCATTGCTCTGAGTACGTCAACCGTGAGGTTGGTGAGGGCAGTGTCAGTTCCATGGTTCCATCGAAAACCATGCTGGGAGGGCGGAGGGGGCTAGGAGCTGATGGAACTCCAGGTATTCACGGAGTTGGCCATATACTAGCCTTTCTTGTAGTTTTGCAAGGGTACAGAGCAGGGAGATAGGCCTATAGTTGCTTATGTGTTCTCTCGAGCTGCCCTTATGGATAGGGACCACATTTGCCTGTTTCCACTGGCCCAGAACAGTTCCTTCAATTAGGGATCTATTGATAAGCCATGTCAGGGGTCTGGCGAGGGATTGGGCTCCTTCCTTTAGTAGCCTGGGATTGATCCCATCAGGTCCTGCTGAGCCTTTGACTTTCAGAGCCGTTAGAAGAGTTAGGACCTCTTTTGTCTTGACCAGTCTAAGGTGAAATGAGGATCTATTTGAGCAAGGGGGCTCAGTCTTGTTCTGTGCCAGCATTGAGAGGGGTGGTCCCGATCTGTATCCATCAAGGTTAGTGAAGTGGAGAGTGATAGCTGAGGCAATTTGTGGGCCATCGCTCACAAGCTGACCGTTGACCTCAACAGGGCCTAGTTCGGCCTTGGAGCTCCCACTTAGCAGCTCGTTAATGTGAGACCAAAAAAGCTTAGGATTGCGTAAGTTGGTTTTTTGGAGGTGAGTGACATAATCCCTTTTTGCAAGTTTGGTAGATCTCTTACATTTGTTTCTTAGTGATTTGTATGCCACGAGATCAGCAGGGAGGGAGGAGTGCCTGAACTTCTTCCAGGCTTTGTCCCGACTGATCATCAGGGATTTTACAGTCGGGGAGATCCACTTGTAGCAGCTTCCCTTTGATCTGAGTGTTTCAAGTGGGGCAAAGAGGGTGGCTGCCTTAGTGAGTGAATCATAGAAATATTCCAGGGCCTTGTCCAGGGTTGGGAGGAGCTGGATGGGGCTCCAATCCAGGTTACTGAGGTGGTCGTTGAATTGTGCCGCCATGAAGTTTGAGTAGTCATGGGCGGTGAGTATCCTAGGTTGTACCTTAGGTGCTCTATTCTTCCAGATGCAGAATATAGGGGAGTGGTCACTCACTACGTCAGCCATTAGGCCGGCTTTCTGGATGTTTAGAGGGTTTGATACCAGTGCCCAGTCCAGGATGGTGTGATTTCCCCATTTTGTGGTTTAGTCTGGTAGGTTCTGAGATAACTTGTACCAGGTTTGCCTCTTGGGTCACTGCAGCAAAGATAGATTAGATATAGATTAGAACAATTAAAATTAGAACTATAGATTAGATCACACAATATAAAGTGAATCATGAAATAACTATAAATAAATACTACATACATATCTAAAATCTAAAATCTGAAATCTAAACTGGCCTATGACCAAATCTGAACACAAAGGACGGCCTAGACAGGAAATATCAGCCAAAGTCTGGGAAGGCCTGATTATACAGAAAGGCCTTGAGGTGGGCCTTGAACACCTCTATTGAAGGGGCCTCTCTTACAGCTGAAGGTAGCAAATTCCATAGGATGGGGCTGGGGACACTGAAAGCTCTGTCACCAGCAGTTTTTAACCTCGCCTTGGGAATCGCAAGGAGGCCCCTAGAGGAGGAGCAGATCAAAACAGTAAGACAGAAATAAATCAAAAGTTGCAAGCATTTTCATGTCAGAATGAATGCTATTGGTATTTAGACTAGCTATTGTTAGCTCATAGATATGATCTTCAGAAGGTGGAGTAGTTTAAGTAGTGGCAGCAGTCTTTCTGGAGCATTTTCTAAGTCCCACATTAGATCCCATCCGATGTTTTTTCTTCACCGTATTTTCCACTACAGCTGGCATGTCAGTTTCAGAGGCTACATCCATCTGAGAAGTTCTTGATGCTGTAGCTGAGTCTTATTCTTCTTCCCCTAAATCTGTCTGCACGACAGTGTACCTGTTTTTCATAAGATGCACAATCAGGGTATTATCAGGTTCTGCAGTTTTTGTTGGCACAGTGTGTTTCTTTCTGGAAATTTGAAAGTTAGCTGAGTCAGTTGGCTGGGGATGGGGTAGGGTGGTGGCATAAATGCAGCTTCATTTATGTCTTCTGAAGCATGTGGCTGGGGTTGATGTCCTGGTTCTTTAGATGTAGAGGGTTCTGAGCCCATGGCATCAGTTTCTGGTGGTGTAGTAGCCCTGACCTGAGCTGTTCTGCAGTCACAATGAGCCTGAGGATTTCTTTGTGCCTCTGGCCTTCACTGTGGTTGGGGACCTGGGAGGGGTCTCCCTCCAGCTGAATCTTAGGCCATCCTTGCAGCTCTATGAATATAGTGATCTTGTATACCATAATTGGTGTCCTCTGTGTTGTGTGCCACCCAGGGGCACTCAGTAAAATTGTGACTACCCTCCTCACATAAATTGCATTTTGGTGAGTTGCCACATTCAAAGCCCGAATGGCCTTGTTCCCCATATTGTGTGCATTGGACAATGTTACAGGCTAAACTAATATGTCTTACAGAGCCACATTTCTAGCACTTTTTTGGTTGGCCAGGATAGAAAATAAATGCTCTGTCCCGCCCAATATAAAAACAGTTTGGCAGATGTGTTAGTTTGATGTCGGTCTGGAAAAGTTTCACTTTAATTTTCCACCCCCCATTCCAGAATCCCACCCTTCTAGAATAGGGTCAGGTGTACCTAGTACATTACAGTGTTTATCCGGCCAATACAGAATGTCTCATACATTTACCCCCTAGTTTCTGAACAGGATGGTAATGACCCGAAAAGGTTGTTTGGTCAAGGGGACTACCTGAAATGGCATCCACAGGGGGGTTGTTTAACCAGCATGTGCTTTATCCAGAAATGCTCTAGTATTTCAGGGGTTCTAAAACTAACATCAAATGTGTGCTCCCCAGAACACGAATTAGAGTTGTACACCTCTGTTGGTGTGAATCCCAAAGACTGTTTCAACAAAATACGACCAACATAGTATCTATCTGGTAAATGGTCTAAGCCCCTCAGATAGCATAAGCGTATAGCATTATACCTTTTGGCAAGTTCAATTGGTTTACGAAATAACTCTGCATAAGTGGGTCTTTGATTTAGTTTTTGTTGGTCCTGCTCAGGTACTCCTTCCCCATTGTCTTGCCCCATATTGGATTGTGCACCCTGATCCCCTTGTGTAGCATCAAAAAAGATTTCAGACTGTGACCCCCTGGGTGAAAAAGAAATGTTACCTGAGTCACCTCTTGCATTATTTGAGGCAATTTCTATGTCCTCCTCAGCAGGAACTGTGTCCGTAATGCTAGTGGTCATCTTGGTCCATGCTTTCTTTTGTATTTCTCTTGTGTGGATGTTGTAGATGGAGCCTACTCTGCTGTCCATCTGCCATCCTTTGTTTGTTTCCAGTCCACGCTGCACAGCTCTAGCTCAGGGGACCAGTGCAAGCTTCCTGGTTCTTGGTCCACTGCATTTTGCATCCGACTTTCTTCCTGTTCCATCATGGTGTTGGGAGAAGCTTCCCCAGCCCGGAAGGCAAACAGTTTTGCCTGGGATGGTGGTGAGTTTTCAGAGCTCCTTTTCCTCTTCTCCTCCTCAAGTAAGTGCCTCGCTGTCTGGTAATCCTGGTCTAGGACATCCAATTGCTGCTGCAATACTTTCTTCTGTTCAAGCATTTGTTTCTGCAAGAGCAATTCTCTTGTATCTAATTCAGGAGATATTTCTGAAGGTACCTGAGGATTCTGAAGTCCTCTCTCTCTGTCGGCAACATCTGCACCTACGGAGGTTCTTAGAGTGTGAGGGATGTGTTGCTGGCCACCCAAGGGTGCATTCCAGCCATCCCTAAAGCAAAGTTCATAACAGTAGCAGCGCCATGCTCAGCACCTCCTCCTCTGACCACTGGAGATCCAGCACTGGACTCCTCTATCTCTGCCAAACAGCAGGGCAGTGCCTCCTGCCTACAGATTAGGGAACTATTTTATTGAAAAAACATCAAATACAACAAAAGAAAATCATATAAGACATTTTGGCTCAGATATTTGAGCAGTAACTGAAAAAATATGGCAAATTGCCTTAAGCAGCATGGATAATAAACATAAAAGAGATTTCTGCACATATCATGGTACATGAAACAAAGTAATATTCCATAACCCATAAAACTTGGTGATTGTCCAAAACATTAATAAAAAAGGAAAAATCTTTCCACCATCTAGATACTTTAGCCAGTGGATGTATGGAAATATCTTTCTGGTAGACTGACCAGATTTCATTTTGACACAGAATACAGAGAGTGTCATAGCTCATCATTTTTTGCCTAAGTACCCATTGGCACAGGGCCTGCCATAAGAAACATTTCAAAACACAAAAGAAAATTTCAAGTGTTCCCTTAAAGTATGTTTTTGGGATGGCTGCATAATCCCCTAAAATAATGATATTATATGTCAAAGAAGTAAGCCAAGGTAAATTCCACTTCTTGGCCAGGTAGTCCCAAAGTTGTTTTACTCATGCACAGTGCAATAAAAAATGCCCCATTGTCTCCTCACAGGCCCAGTAGCTGGGGTAGGGATAATATCTTTCTTCCAGGGTTTTGTGTTTATTGTTCCCTTTAACACTGAGCCTACCGTACGAAGAGCACCATAAAATTTCCCATATTTGTGGGGGTATTCTTGAATTGTTTAGCTGGGCCAACACTCTTTTGTATGAGTGCGAAGGGCAATTTTTAAACTCTGCTTTCTGAGCTTGAGTTTTGCCCATTACTAGTTCATAGAGTTTGGAGACCGAGGATTGGGAGATTTGAGGTTTAGATAGGCCTCATTTGAACACTGGGCTGTAGGCTTAAAATAGAGAGGTATCTTAGTGCTAGGAATGGGTTTGGGAGCAAACATGTGCCAAGCTGATATATAATGCTTTAAGTTATTGGAAATCCATAAAAGTAGTGGTGTTTCCATAGGAGATAATCCTATTTTAAAGTGTGTATTATAAACACAGAGTGGAAACACTGAATGGTGTCAATCATTCCAAGGCCCCCCTTGGATCTTGGTAAGTAGGTGAAGGTCCTCTTAATAGGGTTTAATCTGCTTCCCAATAACATTTGGAAAAAGCAGCTTAATATTCGGGTTTCAAGATTTAAAGGGGGGGGATCGTTGCCACATACTGGAAACATGGAATAAGGAATTTCTTTATCACCTGTACCCTTTTTAATTTGGACAATTTCCAGCATTTCCATCTGTTAACCTTTGTCTCACAAGACTACAGGGCATGTTCCCAATTTTCTGGGGGAGATTCTGTTGTCCAAACTGTACCCCTAAAATTTTTAAAGGTTCTGAAGGAAGGGGGAAGCCATGGACCACTGGATCCAACTGAGGGGCTAGGCTTAAATATAACCCTTTGCTTTTTTCGATATTAAGTTTTGCATTTGATAGTTTTGAATAATGTAGGATATCTTGCAGCACAGTTGGTATATGTTCTGGACTGGCCAAAAACAAGCAGAGATCATCAGCATATGCTAACATTTTTATTTCACCACCACTATGGTCTCCACTGACACCTTGCCAGGACTGATTGTTTACTAATGTTCTGATTAGTGGGTCTAGGGAGAAAATGTAAAGCAGGGAGCTAAGGGGGCACCCTTGTTGGACTCCTGTTGTCAATTTCATTTGCTGAATAAGCTGACCAAGTACAATATGTTGAATTACTGCTGAGGAATACAAAATGTGTATCCATGTAATAAATCTAGAAGGCAGTCCATAAGCTTGAAGTGTATGTAATGAAAAGGGGTGGCTGACCCTATCAAAGGCTTTGCTTAGATCTAGTGATAGTGATATACCAGATGTATTTTTAGCTTTATAGAATTCCACTATTTCTCTGATGATAATGAGTGGGAATTGGATTTTCCAATCAGGGAGGCCACAAAATTGAATAGGGTGGATAAGTGAGTTTGCCACTTGGTGGAGGCATGAATTTAATAGATGGGTCAGGATTTTGTAGTCTGTGTTTAATATGCTAATGGGTCTCCAATTTGAGATTATGTGCCTGTCACCTGATTTATAAAGAAAAGTTATTAAACCGGTAAAAAAATCTTTAGGTGGAGAGTCATGTTATAAGATAGAAAAAAATACTTTCTCTGAGCATAGTGCCAGGAGGTCCTTAAAAATCTTATAAAATTTATAAGGTAGTCCATCAGTACCAGGGGAGGTAGCCAGTTTCTGCCTTTGTATTACTTGTGTTATTTCATCTGCTGAAGTAGGGGCTACCAAATTTTCTACGTTTCTTGGGGGTAATAACGTTTTAACACGAGAGAGGTATGCCAATATGTCTGCCTCTGGTGGTGGTGATGAAACCGCTAAGGAGTTTAAATGGTCAGTTATAATGGTGTTTAATTTTTTGGGGGAAGAAACTATAATTTCTGCCTTATCAGCAAGGGAGGTAAAAGAAGTGGCTATCTTTCTCTGTTTAAGAAGCCAGAGGGGGAAGGAAACATATTCAATTCAGTGCTTTACAGTAACTGGTAATTGCTATTTTTCTTTTAAACTTAGATTGTGGGCTTTTAGTGACACTGTACTTTCTTTGTTGTCTTTACTTAGAATTGTTTTTGGGCTGTTGAAAATTTAAAACATAGAGGTGGTGTATTTCTTTGCTGTCTTTAATTGCTGCAAATTTTCACACCCCCTCCCTCCCCTTCCCCCAACTCTTAATTATATGCCCTATTAAATCTGATTGACAGGAGCTAAACGCAAGGTATAGTAAGGGGTGTGGATTAGGAGGGGCATAAGGGTGAAGAAACCCACCCTCAGCACGACAAGTGTTTTGACTCATTTATTTATTTCTTGGTTTATTTTCTTTTTTTTTAAAGAAAAGTATCTAAGGATCAGTGGCAGGATTTTTAGGACAGTAAATTAATAAAAAGGGAACTAGGAGAGCTTCAGTAGCAGACAAGTAGTGGAAAAGCAGTATAATTGCAATATAATGTGGGGAGTGGTGCAATGCAGTGGCTGTGGGGCAGCCATATTCAGGCAGACCTTCTGGACACTGAGGTGCTGCCCTATCTGCATGCATCTCTCTGGACTGTGGGATGAGGTAGCCAGACTCAAAGCGGAAGTAAACTGGGTCAGGAGTACCATCACCCCTATCCAGAGACCACCCAGTCCAATGCAACTGCCTCAAAGGATGCCAAGAATGAGAAGCACTTGGATGACAGTGGGCTCAGGGAGGGTTAGCGTGGTCAGGCAGAGGCACATCCCAATTCCTATTCCACTCAAGAACTCATATGCCACACTGGCAAACGCGGACAACCAAATAGAGGTACCCAGAGAAGTGGAAGGAAAGAATGTGGAGGTTAGCCAAGGAGGTGACCTCAGCGGGGAAAGCAGTGGACCCCAGAGGAGGAGGAAGCGAACTGGTGGGGACTCCATCATAAGAGGGATCCAGCTAGGAACACAGGAGGGGGAGGATAGGGAGGTGAGGTGCCTACCAGGTGCCACGGCATGGAGGGATGGAAGGAAGATCCTGGGGATCACTGGGAAGGCAAGATGGGAGGGTGAGCTGGATGTCATTATCCACCTAGGTACTAATGACCTGGTAAATGGGGAGACAAAGGAAGTTCAGAAAGAGTTTAGGAAATTGGGAAGGGGTCTCAAGCAAGTAGCTACTTCTGTCACTTTCTCAGAAGTACTACCTGCAAGAGGCAAGGGAGAGCATGGTGCATGCACCAGGAACTTTAACTCATGGTTGAAGAACTGGTGCTGTAAGGAAGGGTTGGATCATTGGTGACTGGGGACCCACCTGGAGGGGATGGAGGTTTGTTCAAGCCTGACAGCCTGCATCCATCCTGGAGGGGAATCCAAGCACTCAATGATAAGTTTAAATGCTACATTGACAAGCATTTAAACTAGCAAAAGAGGGGTGGCAGGCCAGCAAGGAGGGTACCTACTTGCTCACCCCCCACGGCTAGCAGTGCAACCAGTGAACCAGAGGAGTGGCTATCTCTACAAAGCAGTGTGCAAAATATGGAGATTAGCACCCAAGAGGTGGATAGGCAGAAAAGGGGCAAAATTCAGCAGAAGGGCAGACAGCAAGGAGAACCAGGGATAAAGGACAACCAAGGAAGGGGCTGGAGTAGAACAGCAAAACAGTCTAGGGAGCTCAAATCATGGAAAGCCATGTCAATGCAATGCCAGGATCCTTAGCAACAAGATGGAAGATCTGAGGCTGTCATGGTGCAGTCAGACCTGGACATTGTGGCCATCACTGAAACCTGGTGTAATGATAACCATGACTGGAGATGGCTATACCTGGCTACAACATATTCAGAAGAGACAGGGCAGGCAGGAAGGGAGGAGGAGTGGCACTGTATGTGAAAAATGACATAAGGGCCACAGAGATCCAGGAGGAACAAAATGGGGAGAGATACTGTGGGTTGGCTGGGAAGGAAAATGGGCCAGCTATCCACGCAGCTGTGGTCTATAGACCACCAGCCCAGAAGGAGGAAGAAACAGATAGGAGTTGATGCTAGCCATCCAAAGGATGGCAGACAAGGTGAGGTAGTACTGGTTGGAGACTTAATATTCCAGACGGGACTGAGCATCCCAGCAGCAGCATCAACTAGGAGCAGATTTATCCTGGACTCTTCAGGGTGCCTTCCTCAAGCAACTGGTCATGGAACCAACTCAGCAGAAGGCAATACTGGACCTTAGCTCACAAACAGGGACAGTGTGATGTGGCTAACAGTGGAGGAGCACCTGGGGAACAGTGACCACCAGTCATTGTGGTTTGAAATCACAGAAAGAGCAGAACCAAACCACACAAAAACACGTACCCTGGATTTTAGGGGGGTAGACTTTGGGAAAATGGGGAGATACTTGAAAGAGGCATTAAGGGGAATGGGGCAGGAATCAGGGGTTGAGGAACAGTGGGCAGTATTTAAAATGGGGATTATAAGAGCAACATAATTATGCATTAAGCAGGTAAGCAAGAGGAAAAGGAAGAGGAGACCATTATGGTTTTCCAAAGAGGTAGCAAAGAAAGTGAAAGCCAAAAAGATTGCATTCAGGCAATACAAAAGATACAGGCAGAAGGGATAGGGAGAAGTACCAGGAGAAGCAAAGGAGGCAGGGTCAGTAAGGAAGCCAAAGCTCAGACAGAAGAATACATTCCAAAATCAGTGGGTAGAGGGACAAAACCTTTACAGGTACATACAAAAAAGAAAGGCAAAGGGAGGGATAGTGAGACTGAAGGGGAGGATGGGGTCAAAGTGGAGGATGACAACAGTAAAGCTGACATATTGAACAGGTATTTCTGCTCAGTCTTTACTGAGGAAGAGGAGGGTAATGGGTCTGAAGGAGTACAAGGGTGAGAATGGTGCAGAATGGACACAAGTCCCTTTACACAAGAAAGGGTCCTGAAGGAACTGGAAGTAATAAGAGTTGATAAAACAATGGGGCCAGATGGGGTGCACCCCAGGTCCTTAAAGAACTAAGAGAGGTGGTGGCTGAACCTCTGGCTATCCTGTTTAGCCGATCACTGGAAACAGGAGAGGAACCCAAAGACTGGAGGATAGCAGATGTAGTCCCCTTATACAAAAGTGGGAACAAAGAGGAAGCGGGTAACTACAGACCAGTCAGCCTCACCTTGGTAGTGGGGAAGATCATGGAAGCACTACTGAAGGAGAGATTGGTGGAACATCTGGTTGTCAGTGGACTACAGGACCCAAGGCAGCATGGTTTCACCAGGGGGAGGTCATGTCAGACCAACCTCGTTGAATTTTTTGACTGGGTGACCAGGGAGATGGATCAGGGGAGGGCAGTGGACATGGCCTATCTGGACTTCAGCAAGGCCTTTGACACTGTGCCACATAGAAGACTATTACACAAACTGAGGAATATGGTGTGGGCAGGACAGTAGTGTGGTGGGTAGGTAACTGGCTGGGCGGCAGGACACAGAGGGTGGTGGTAAATGGCTGTCACTCCACAGAGGGAAGAGTGACCAGTGGGGTACCACAGGGATCAGTGCTGGGACCGATCCTATTCAACATCTTCATCAGTGACTTGCGCAGGACCTAGAAGGCAGAATTTCACTGTTCGCTGATGACACAAAGCTCTGTAACAGAGTAGACACACCAGAGGGTGTAGACAGAATGAGAAGGGACCTGCAGAAACCTGAAGAATGGTCAGGGTTTGGCAGTTGAAATTCAATGCAAAGAAGTGCAAGATAATGCATATGGGGCACAAAAACCCTGGCACAATATATCAGTTGGGGGTGAGGATATAGCATGCAAGCAGGAAAGGGATCTTGGGGTTATCATCTCTGATGACCTCAAGGTAGGGAAACAGTGACAAGGCAGCAGGTAAAGCAAATAGGATGCTGGGATGCATAGGTAGGGCATCACCAGCAGGAAAAGGAGGTCATAATTCCACTATACAAGACACTAGTGAGGCCCACCTGGAGTACAGTGTACAGTTCTGGAGACCTTACCTATGTAAGGACATAGACAGGGTAGAGAAGGTTTAGAGGAGGCAACAAAGATGGTGCATGGATTGCATCACAAGTCCTATGAGGACAGGTTGAAGGAACTGAACATGTACTCCCTGGAGGAGAGGAGGGAGAGGGGATATGATAGAGACATACAAGTATCTTACAGGTAGGAACAGGGTGCAGAAATACACTATTTTAAGTGAAAAGATGTTCCAGAACTAGAGGGCATGGGATGAAGTTGGAGGAGGATGATTCAGAGGAAGCGTGAGGAAGAATTTCTTCACAGAGCGGGTGGTGGACAAGTGGACACACTGCCAGAGGAAGTGGTGGGGGCTGAAACAATCACGGGATTTAAGAATGCATGGGATAGACATGAAGGAATTCTGGAGGTCAGGGGTAAGGGGCAACAGACTTCTAGGAAAACATAAACTGAACTTACAAGCTCAAATGGGCAAACTGGGTGGGCCATAGGCCCTTATCTGCCGACACTGTCTATGTATCTATGTACAGGCCTCACATGGACTCAGGGGACTTTTTTGTGCTATAGTTTAACTCAGCAGTAATAGTATAAGCCCTGTTGTTCTGATAATCTCTCATTTGATTTTTGATTGTAGCAATTTGATCTGAGTAATCATACCTGGTGGTAGAAGCCAGAGAGAATAAGTATTGTAATTGTGTGCATAGTTTTAGGTATTGAAAGAATTTGTTTTTCTCTCAGTTTTCCAAATTTCTGAAACCAGAGTTGTATGTCTTGTTTTGTGTCTGACCACCATTTCTCTTCTTCTTCATATAAATCATAAACTGAGGTCCTAGCCCATAATATTTTTTCTGTTTCTTTTTTTACAAAGGGATCCTGTAAACCAGAAGTATTCAGCCTCCATCTATTTTGTTTCGTATTTAGAGTTTGGGGTTTTCGAATTTGCAAAGATAGAATCAAGTGATCACAAAATTCTGAGGGCAATGTGGAGAATGAATCAATTTGCACATTTTAGATGTGAAAATATGATCTATTGTTGAAACATATTTCCCTCTTCTATAAGTAAAACAAGGACATGATTTCTGAACATTTTTACTATTCATCAGATTTCCTTTAGAAATGCAATTTTCCAAAGCTTGGGAATTGTAGTATTTTTTTTTCCTTCATTTGTCTTTTCTATGCTGTGAAACCCACAATTAAAGTCCCTTCCAAGGAAGATCTGCCAGGAAGTAACCAAAAAGGGTTGCAGGAAGGTCAAAAGGTTAACCCTATCGGCCTTGGACTGGGGTCCATATACTACAATGAATCTAGTGGGTGTTTCAAGCCAAAGACCATCTAAGATCAACAGCCTTTCTGGAATTACATCTATTAGTTTAGACAGGGAAAAGGATGTGTCCTGAAAAAGTATACTCACCCCATCAGCTTTATTTATTTATTTATTTACATCTTTGGTAACCGGGTAGGTGCACTGATCCAAAGGACCGCTTTCAGTCATGACCTGGGCCACATACTATAGTGGCAGAAAACAGCACATATACAAACAGTCCTTATAATGTACGGTACAAAATGCACACCCCGCTTGAGGTGGTGGAAGAAGGTATACAAGAGGTTAAAGGACAGTGTAAACATAAGCAATGAACACGCAATAGAAGCAGTTGGTACAGATTACATATAATAACAGTATACAATTTCAGTGGTTCAGGTTCCTTACAATTAGTGCAGCTCTACAGGTAACACACAATAATGGTATCTAATTACAGAGGTTCATGATTCAATGTAGTAGCATCAACAATCAATTGTGCAATATCAGACAGTATGATACCTGCAATGGAGACATTTGTTGTAGAAGAGGAGATTGAAAAAAGGGGGGGTAGAGCTAGGCAACAGGGTGGTGAGAGATGGGGTGGGTAGGAAAAGGATGATGCGCAAAGTAGCTTCAGGTAGATCAACACATTGATTGTATGATTTAGATTTGGGAGGAGGGTTTAGCTAGGGTGTCGTAAAAGGTGTGGAGGTAGGGGACAGCGGGTCGGGGAGTCTTAGGGTTGTGAGGGAAGGACAGAGGTGAGGAAGGATGGACAGGCATATGGCGTGTAAGTGCTACTTATTTAGGGAAGAGCATTTTTCTCTTATGTAAATGACAAGTCAGTTGATAGAACAACTGGTTCAATTACAAGTAATGGTGCAGAAATCAGCAGACCTGAAGAGACGGCTGAAGCCTTTAACACCTATTTTTGCTCAATGTTCAAACCCAAGCACTAGTCATTTTATGGATCCAAGTGGTAGTGAGACAACAGAAGTCTTTACAAAGGAAGAGATAATAAATAAGCTTGAAAAGATAGATACCTCAAAGTCAGCAGGTCCAGATAAATGACATCCCAGACTTCTAATAGAAGTTATGGCTTGGTTAGTAGATCCCCTACACTGTCTTTTCAACTTGTCATTTAACACTGGTTTGATACCAGATGATTGTAAATCTGCGATTGTGGTTCCTGTGCACAGAAAGGGTAGTAGAAATGAGGTGTGCAATTATAGGCCGATAAGTTTGACGTCTATAATTAGGAAGATACTAGAAGCTTTAATAAGAGACAAATTAGAGGTAGAAACATTATGCAAGGAATTAGCTGATGAAAATCAACATGGTTCTAGGAAACAGAGATCTTGTCTGACCAACATGTTGGCATTCTACAACAAAATAAGTGCCTTCTTGGACCAGAATAAGCCAGTGGATATTATCTTTTTAGACTTCAAGAGGGCATTCGATAGGGTCCCTCATGGTGTCCTTATAGATAAAATAACTAAAATGGATATCAGTAGTAACATCATCCAGTGAGTTAGGAACTGCCTTAGGGATAGGATCCAAATTGTGAGAATTAGAGGTAGTATGTCCAAGAACGGAAGAGTTACCAGTGGGGTACCTCAGGGCTCCGTTCTAGGACCATCACTGTTCTCCTTGTTAATTTCTGATTTGAGAGCTAGCAATGGAGCCTACTGTACGAAATTCACAGATGACACAAAATCTTTATGGAAGAGTCAAGTACAGATCAAGCAGAAAGACTGCAGGCTGACCTTAATGAAATGCAAGTATGGGCCATAGATAATGAAATGGAATTTAACTCCAAAAAATATGTGATGATGCACCTAGGAGCAAAAAATAGAGGACATACATATAAATTAAATGGTATTGTGAAGAATGTGGTGGATAAGGAAATAGACTTGGGGGTGCTAATAACAAATGATCTCACCTTTGATAGCCACTGTAACGAATTGGTAAAAAAAAAAAACAGGACAAATAATGGGGGCCATAAGAACAGCTTTTGTTACAAGGCACCAATCATGTCTCTTACCTTCATATAAAAATCTTATCAGGCCACATTTGGAATATTGTAGCCCATTGTGGAGTCCATACCTAAAGAGGGACATTGGTGTCCTGGAAAGAGTACAACATAGAATGACAAAAATGATCTCTGGATTCCAACACCTTTCATATGAAGAAAGCATGGCAAAATTAGGATTGTACTCAGTGGAAAGAAGGAGAATTAGAGGGGATTTATTGCTTATACATAGGATCATCTATGATAAGGAAATGATAACTAGTCTAGGTGTTCAACTAGCTAACAGAACTGTTGAATTAAGAAGTCATAATGCACAATGGAGTCTGACGTATCCAAGAAGAAATAAGAGGAGGAATGTTTACACCCAGAGAATCATTCTATATTGGAATAGACTTCCAGAGCAGGTTATGATAGTTGAAACACTGAATCTGTTCAAGACAAGACTAGATGCATACCTATTGGCTACAGGAAGTATACACCCCTTACCGGGGAGGCAGGCAACAATGGGCAGTTGGCCTTTTACCTGTATTACGCTACCTTGTATGAGATCTAGTATGAGCATAGCTGGTAAGTAGGCTTTAGGGTCTTTGCATGGTGCAGAGACAGTTTTCAGCCATGAGGAGCCAGACTTTCAGGTCTTGTTTAAAAGCATGGTGGGTGGCAGATGAGTGAACGGACAGAGGGAGCTTGTTCCACAGGCAGGGAGCTGCGATTGAGAAAGCTTGAGTTCCCATGGTAGTGGTGATGCGTGGTACTTCAAGCGGGGGGATTGATGAAGCCCTGAGATTCCTTGAGACCACTCTGTCAGTAGGGGTGAATATGAGGACAGGTCCTGGTTTCAGAGTGAGTTGTCCACCAGACAGCCCATGGCATAGTCAAAACGACCTTGTAGCAGGAGACATCCTAGGGTATGGTAGAGAGAGCAATGATGGGAGCTGAAATGAGCTAGAAGGACAAAACGACATATGGAGTTGTAGGTTGTGTTTAGCTGAGACAGCAGGGTACAGGATAGGTGTGAGCAGACCTGGAACAGTAGTCAAGGAGGGACAGTAGGTTTCCCCAAGTGATGGCAAGGCATGCTTCATCAGATAGGTAATGTTTATGTCGATAAACAGCACCCAACTTTTGGTGGATCCTTAGTGTGGTTTGATTGACATGTTCAGAGAAAGAGAGGGAGGGGTCGAGGGTGACTCATAAGTATTTAAATGAGGTGACATTTTCAAGGGGAGGACCAGCTGGGGTGAGCACCTAGAGGGAGGATTTGGCTTTGGCAGCCTTGGTGAGGAAGGGTCTAGAGCCTAAGATCATAGACTTTGTCTTCTTTTCATTTACTAGTAGTTTACTGGAGAGGAACCATTGGTGGGTGGAGCAATAGTTGTATGCGAGGGCAGAGGAAATGGAGTCAACCGATTTGTCACTGTGATATATGACTAGATCGTTGGCCTAGAGAAGAGCGTTACAACTAAGGCTGTCCCTGGGGAGCATGTTAATAAACATGGAAAAGAGCAGAGGCCCAAGTATGGAGCCCTGGGGGACCCAGGTGAGTACAGAGAGGGGGGCAGAGGATGCTTTCCTAATGATACCTGACTGAGATCTGTTAGAAAGGTAGCTGAGGAATGAAGCAGCAGGACCTTCAGAGCAGCCAAAGCATAGCAGGGTAGAGTGGAGGAGGTGGTGGTCAACCAGGTCAAACGTTTTGACAGATCAACAAAAACCATGCCCATGGGTTTGCCCTGGTCCATGTTCCTCAGTACATGATTTGTGAAGATGGCCAGAGCAGATGAGGTGCTATGTTGCTTGTGGAAGCCATGTTGGAGGGGGCAGAGTAGATTGTGTTTATCGAGGTGTTCTGACAGCTGATCATGCATGATTTTTTCAAGCAGTTTGCTTAGGTGGGGGAGGAGGGAGATGGGCCTATAATTATCAGGAGAGAGGGAGTCACCAGCCCTGAAATGGAAGGGAGGGGGCAGGGTGGTGGCTGAGGAGGAGGGGGAAAGACCAATAGGATGGTCCCCACACCCATTCTGATTTAAACAACCTGACCTGGTATATTGAGCACATCCATGTTTCCTGAAAAAAAATTACTGGAAACTGACATTCATGAAAATACTGAAAAATAGCGTAACGTTTCTGATGATGTAAAAGACTACACACACTGAAAGAAATTACACCCAGTTTAGTCATTTGAAGTGCAAAGAAAAAGAACTAACAGAAACTCAAAGGTTCTAAGTCTTTTTTACGTTGATTGCGAGCATGCGCAAGAAACATGTTGCGGCAGCTTGCTGTAGAAGCAGGTTGTGGAGGTGCGGCACTGTTGTGGCCAATGCCCCCACTACTTTTTGAGGCTTGGCCCCTATTCCCCAATGCCATGGCATGCTGCTGCTAACACTAGTTCAGCCAGCATGCCACAACCTTGAAAAGTTTCAGCCGCTGCAATCAGGGGCCGCCTCATCATTGCAGCGTCATCCGCTGCAATGAGGGAGCGACCCGTCATTGCAGGGCTCTCTTGCACTCCCCGACCATTTTGCTGATGGGAAGCCCAGTCCCCATCAGTTTGTGTTCTTTGCCAAGGGGTCCCAATCCCTTGGCATCATGTCCCCTGTTTCTTTGCCGACAGGTGCCCAACTCGTCGGCTCATGTTCCCGCCTCCAGTTCTTGTGTGCCGGGGTGCCCAATCTTCCTCAGGTCATGAGCCCCCCCACCAGTATGTGCTGATGGGGGGTGCCCAATCCCGATCGGCTCCAGTCCTCTCCACCCCAAAACACACAGGTGGCAAGCTGGGAGCCCACCCCAGAGTGCCAAAAGTACCTGGTAAAATGGAAAACTGTCCCGTGATGTCTATTTTTTTTTTTTAACCCTGAAAAGAAGAAAACGGTCCCTCACCGTCTGTGCCCCCTCCCACAACCCGCACCCTCCTACTGTGTACCCCACCTCCCAACACCCCCCCCCCCCCATACTTACCTCTGGAGCTTGGCGCGATGATCTTCAGTGGACTGGGAACACGTCTGCACTCTTCAAAGCCGACCGCGAACTGAGGAAATGTTGGTAAGCTGTATAATGGCATAAATAGGGTTTTTTTCAACTTTGGTACATATCTCAGGCATTTTTTGGAATTTTGGCACCAAATGTTCAACATGGGGTTTTTGGGATCCCTCCTCATGAATTCAGCAACTGTCATGACATTATTCGGCCCCAAAAGGTGATTTCGCAATCACTGCGCGGAATCACCTTCCGGGACCAATCAACAAAACGACAGTACCAATGTTCATAAGGTGGACTCTCAAAAATGCTATGTTGCAAATTTGGTGAAAAAAATCCAAAAAAATGCCTGTTTTAAGAACGTGTGTTGCACAGTTGCTACGCATGCTCGTAACTTCGCGTATTGGTAATATTTTCTCACCAGATTTTCAACATTGGCATTTTTTCACACCTCCTTATGAACAGTACAGCTGTCATTTTTCCCATCCTGGCCAAAATCTGTTTTCGCACTTCCGGCACAGAATAGCGCAGTCACTGTGGGAAATCAGTGTTCGGGACAGATTAAGAAAATGACAGTGACACTGTTCATGAGCAGAGGTTCTAAAATGTCTATGTTGAAAATTTCGTGATGATACCCCATCACATGACTGTGTTACAAGTGTGCATTGCACAGTCTCCACTCACCCTTGTAACTGCAGATTTGTAATTTTGCCACGCCAGATTTTCAACACTGGTATTTTTTCACACCTCCTTATGAGCAGTACAGTTGTAATTTTCACAACCTGACCGAAATGTGTTTTCGCACTTCCAGCGCAGAATAGCACGGTCACTGTGGGAAATCAGTGTTCGGGACAGATTAGGAAAATGACAGTGACACTGTTCATTAGCAGAGATCCTAAAATCCCTATGTTGAAAATTTGGTGACGAAAGTCCATAAAATGACTGTGTTACATGTGTGCATTGAACTGTTTCCACGCACCCATGTACTTTCGCAAATTTGTAATATTTTCATGCCACATTTTCAACACTGGCATTTTTTCACACCTCCTTATGAACAGTACAGCTGTCATTTTTCACATCCTGGCCAAAATATGGTTTTGCACTCCTGCCGCAGAATAGCATGGATGCTAAAGGAAATCAGTGTTTGGGACAGATTAAGATCGAACGAGTGAGAAGAGGGGAGTGATCGAGCTCAACTGAGCTCTGTCGGAACTGCTGTGGATTTCTTTGTGGGCAGAAAAAGGCCCCAACACAGGAGCCCAGTATAAAAGGGCAGCCTGCAGTGCTGGGAGAAACAGAAAGAGAGAGCAAGTGAGGGAGGGGGAGTGAGCGAATTCAACGGAGCTCTGTCGGGACTGCTGCAGATCTCTTTGTGTGCAGAAAAAGGCGTCAATGTAGGCAGGGGCCCAGTACAAAAGGGCAGCCTGCAGCGGTGAGAGAACCAGTACGAGCAAGTGAGAGCGGGGGACTGAGCGAGCTCAACGGAGCTCTATCAGGACTGCTGTGGATTTCTTTGTGGGCAGAAAAAGGCGCCAATGCAGGCAGGAGCCCAGTACAAAAGGGCAGCCTGCAGTGCCAGGAAAAACAGAATGAGCGAGTGGGGGGGGTGAGCGACCTCAATGGAGCTCTGTCGGGACAGCTGTGAACTTCTATATGGGCAGAAAAAGGCGCCAACACAGGCAGGGGCCCAGTACAAAAGGGTAGTCTGCAGCACGGGGAGAGACAGAATGAGTGAGTGAGAGAGGGGGAGTGAGTGAGCTCAACAGAGCTGTGTCGGGACTGCTGCGGATTTCTTTGTGGGCAGAAAAAGGCGGCAACGCAAGCAGGAGCCCAGTACAAAAGGGCAGCCTGCAGCATCGGGAGAAATAGAACAAGCGAGTAAGAAGGGGGAGTGAGCGAGCTCAATGGAGCTGTGCCGGAACTTTAGAGTTGCCCACCCTCACTCCCAGGGTCCTCTGTGGTCCTATATTACAGCAGCGTCTCTGGAGTGGAGACAAAGCAATGACTGGATACTTTTAGGATTGTTCTAATAATACAGATTAAGAGGTTCTGTTAATTTTTGTTACTGAGCTAAGTACTGAGCTATACTGTTATGATTGCTGTAATAATACATATGTATTTGTTCTGCTTATTTCTCTAGCTGAGCTGAGTAATAAATTTGGTAGAAAAAATCCAAAAAATGACTGTTTTATGAGCGTGTGTTATGAAGTTGTTACCGCATCAGAATCGCAGAATTTGCAAATGTTCAATTCAGATTTTCAGCATTGCATTTTCCACACCTCCTTATGAACAGCACAACTGTCATTTTTCACATCCTGACGAAATGTGGCTACGCACTTCCAGCGCAGAATCAATCAATCAATCAAAGTCTTTATTTAACCAGGCGATCACTGTTGAGCAAGCTCATTTTCGAGGTAGACCTGGGTTTGCTAACAAGGAACAAGGGACAATATGCATGGGATGCAACACGCAAGAAAATAGTAATAATACAAATAAAGTGAGATGCAATAATACAGTATATACAAAGTATCAGCAGGTAGCATTGACAGTAGTATATGTTTGGAACAGAAGATACATCTAGTTTTGGGTAGGACACAATTTTTCATAAAAGTAAAGAAATGTACATATCAGGTGCACTGAACACAAATAAAACCTAATATAAAAAGATATATAGTGATACGGTATGGAGAATTTAGAGCTGGAACCAGGGACAAAGGAATGTGGACGGGACGGATATGGGGGTAGAAAAAGGGGAGAGGGAAGAGTCGATTATAGATGTGATCAGTCTTTCAACAGTAGTAATTAGAGTGTGCTTGGACTTATAGGAGTCACTATTTAGGGTAGACAGGCACAGGACTCCTTATTATGATGTAGATATAGAGATTTAAAAGCTGCTAGGCTGATGGGGTGAGTTAATTTCAAAGTTTTTTGCAACTTGTTCGACAGTTGAGGGAGCACAAAGATGATGGCTGCTCTGCCAATGCGAGATTTTGCTTTGTAAACATAAAGGTAGATATATGAGGTGCTTTTCAGGGCATACTCTCCCAGAATGCACAAAGGTAATCCGACAGAGATATACTGGGGCAGTTTATTTGAGATAGCTTTGTATGTCCAAACCGCAATATTTTTTTGCCGTCTGTAAGCAAGGGATGACCATCCCACTGCCGTGTACAATGCACAGTGGTGGGTCGAGTATGGAAGAATAGTGCGGTCGCTATGGGAAATCTGTGTTCGGGACACATTAAGAAAACCACTGTGACACTGTTCATGAGCAGAGGTCCTAAAATGCCTATGTTGAAAATTTTGTGATGAAAGTCCATACAATGACTGTGTTTATTTATTTATTAACGAGATTTACCAGATAAGCATACTGAGCGGACAACCACTCGTTTCCAGATGCGACCTGGGTGTTACGAGCGTGCGTTGTTCAGTTTCCACGCACCATTGTAACTTCGCAAATCAGTAATATTTTCATGCCAGATTTTCAACACTGGCATTTTTTCACACCTCCTTATGAACAGTACAGCTGTCATTTTTCACATCCTGGCCGAAATGTGTTTTCTTGCTTCCAGCACAGAATAGCACAGTCGCTTTGGCAAATCAGTGTTTGGGACAGATTAGGATCGTGCGAGTGAGAGAGGGGGAGTGACTGAGCTCAACTGAGCTCTGTCAGGACTGGTGTGGATTTCTTTGTGGGCAGAAAAAGGTGTCAACACAGGCAGAAGCCCAGTACAAAAGGGCAGCCTGCAGCGCCAGGAGAAACAGAATGAGTGAGTGAGGAAGGGGGAGTCAGCGAGCTCAATGGAGCTCTGTTGGGACTGATGCGGATGTCTTTGTGGGCAGAAAAAGGCACCAATGCAGGCAGGAGTCCAGCACAAAAGGGCAGCCTGCAGCGCTGGGAGAAACGGAACGAGCGAGTGAGAGAGGGGGAGTGAGCAAGCTCAACAGAGCTCTGTCAGGACTGCTGTGGATTTCTTTGTGGGCAGAAAAAGGTGCCAACGGAGGCAGAAGCCCAGTACAAAAGGGCAGCCTGCAGCGCCAGGAAAAACAGAATGAGCGAGTGAGAGAGGGGGAGTGAGCGACCTCAACGGAGCTCTGTCGGGAAAGCTGTGTACATCTTTGTGGGCAGAAAAAGGCACCAACACAGGCAGGAGCCCAGTACAAAAGGACAGCCTGCAGTGCCGGGAGAAACAGAACGAGCGAGTGAGAGGAGGAGTGAGCGAGCTCAAAGTAGCTGTGTTGGTACTGCTGCAGATTTCTTTGTGGGCAGAAACAGGTACCAATGCAAGCAAGAGCCCAGTACAAAAGGGCAGCCTGCAGCTCAGGGAGAAACAGAACTAACGAGTGAGAGGGGTAGTGAGCGAGATCAACGGAGCTCTGTTGGGACTGCTGCAGATTTCTTTGTGGGCAGAAAAAGGTGCCAACACAGGCAGGAGCCCAGTACAAAAGGGCAGTCTGCAGTGTCGGGAGAAACAGAATGAGCAAGTGAGAGAGGGGGTAGAAGCAGGCTCAATGGAGCTCTGCGGGACTTTACACTTGCCCACCCTCCTGGGGTCCTCTGTGGTCCTCTATTACAGCAGGGTCTCTGGTGGAGAAAAAGCAATGACTGGATGCTTTAGCATTGCTGTAATAATACAGATTTACTTCTTCTGTTTCTTTCTCTAACTGAGCTAAGTACTGAGCTATACTGTTATGATTGCTGTAATAATACATATTTATTTGTTCTGTTTATTTCTCTAACTGAACTGAGTAATACTTGGAGTGCAAAGGATTTCTAACTGAGCTAAGTGAAACTATATGAGAGCCGAGATCAAAAAGTATGGTAGCTGAGGGGTGAAAAACGGACAAGGAGGCTTTAGGATTCCTACAGTAATACAGTGTCTAACGGATGACATTTGAGCCTGAATTACCCCCTTCGGCAAGGAGTTAATAGGGGGACTAGTGTGGGGGGACAAGAATTTGAGTAAATAGGGGCCTAACAGTTGCAGTAGGGTACAGAACCTGGGAGTAAGAGCCCCTAGCATAAGTTGGCGACCAAAATGGGGCAGGTGCCACGTGTCACTAGGGCCGGCATCATTGGAAAGGTGGAGGGGTGTACAGGGTGTGGGTGTGCCATGATCCTGGACTGGGCTTGGAGGATGGGGCAGGTGTACGGTCTGTATATGACTGGCTACTTTGAGGGAGGAACTGTGGAGGTTAGGGAGGAGTGTAAGTGGCAGGGCAGATAAGTATGATAGGCATCCTGGGGGGGGGATAGGGGATGGCAAAGGGGGACAGAGGAAGAATAACTAGGGACTGAAACCGACCCCAGTATCAAAGACACTAGCAGGAAACAGAGGAGAAGGGAGGGGGTGCCCGAGGTGAAGGCGGGGCTGCCTCCTGATATGGGAGGAAGACACCACGAGGAGTACCAGGACCGAGAGCAGATGGCTGCGGGTAGGGAGGCACCAGGGGTGGCACAGAGGGGAACAAGTAGAAGGGGGGGAATCGATAGGGGGAAGAGATGTAGAACAGGTCTCGATTATGAATAGATTCAAACCTCTGCTATGGGACAGAGAGGTGGAGCAGGAACATACTGAAGGGTGGAGGACAAGCGGGGCATGAGAGGGATGGCAACAGGTAGGGGAAGAGATAGCGAGGACAAAAGGGTAGAAGGGGCCTAGTAAGGAAGGAGGGGGTTGTGACTGAAGGAGAGAAGGCTACGGGAAGGGGGAAGGATGGGAGGGGCATCACTATCGGGGTAGAAGGGAATGGGGGCTCTAAATCGACAACAGCGGGGATAGGAGAGGGGATAGAAATCAGCAGGGGAGGAGGGGAGGTCGACATGGGAAGCCCAGTAGGAAGTAGTCAGGCTGGGAAGGGGTTCAAGGGGGATGGGAGGAATAAGGCAGAGAAAAGGGGTGAGGCGGAAGTAGGGGGTACAGATTTAGAAGTCACAGAGGGTGCAGTTGGCGGGGGTAAGGGACAGGGAAGAACGAATACTGGGGTGGTGGAAGGGGCATTAGAAGGGAAAGGGGGTAAGGGATGGGGGTACTCATCCTGGGAGATTCTATACTGAAATGGGTGAGATGGGGGGTAGGCACAGACATAACTGGATTGAGGCTGTCCCCAGGTTGAATGCAGGAGGGGCAGGGCAGGCGCTGCTCAAGCATGCAATGAGGGGTAGGAAGAAACCTCATTTACTGTTGCATGTGGGTACAAACAACTTGGGGGACACTGTGGAAGTAGTGAGTGGGAGGTTTGAGTACTTGGGCAGGCAGTGTGAGGGGTTGGGGAATTCAGCATTCTTGGATGGAGGCACTACCAGTACCAGAGCCCCCCCCCCAAACATACACATACACACTCCCAGAAAAGCTGCTTAAAAGCCTGCAATTCATTCAAATCAATTCTGTTTTCTTACTTACTTGGGGTTCAATGCCAACAAGTGTAAAATCATGTACCTAGGGCACAGGAACTCCGATGCTGGGTATACGATGGAGGGAGGTACGGATACTCACTAGACATGAAAGGGTCCTTGAGGTTATTGTATCAGAGAACCTCAAGGTGGCAGTACAGTGTGACAAGGCTATGGGCAGGGCAAATTGGATTCTGGTGTGCATAAGGACTGGCATCTCCAGTAGGGGGATGAGGGATGTTGTGCTGCCATTGTATCACTCCCTGGTATACCCCCAGCTGGACTACTGTGTCCAGTTTTAGAGTCCACACTTCACAAATGACATAAGCTGGAGGTTTTCCAGAGGAGGGCAACTAAAATGGTTCAGAATTTTCACAGGAATCCCTTCAAGAAAAGGCTGAAGAATCTCAGGATGTACACTCTGAAGGAGAGGAGGGCAAGAGGTGACATGATCAAGACCTACAGAGTATCTCACAGGGGTAAAGAGGGTACAGTTGGGGAGTTTCCTTCAAATGAGGATGAGCACCCAAACCAAGGGACATACAATGAAGTCGAGGGGGCATTCAGGATAGATGTGAAGAAATATTTCTTTACTGAAAGGGTGGTAGATGCCTTGAACAGACTGCCAGGAGAAGTGGTGGAAGCTAAAATGGTAGGGGGCATTAAGCATGCATGGGATAAACACAGGGGTATATTACAGAAAGGAGAGGAGGGCATCAATGGAGATCAATAGGGCCATGGAAGTGGAGTAGGTTCAAGTTCATTGCAGGAAAAATCCATTAAGCAAGCTCATTCACAAGGAGGTCCTTATGTACGCAGGCAGAATAAGACATGTACTAACACATACAGGCAGGAGTTACACGTAGGTAGAGAACACTTGGCCAGACTTGGTGGTCTGAGTGGTCCTTCTCTGCTGACAAATTCTATGTTACTATCACATGATGTGTTAATTCAGGTGCAGTGTTTATTTAAAGTTGGGCCTACCATACATCCACATGTAAGGTACAGCAACTTACTGAATTAGATGCAGCCCACTTACAGTGCAATAAACAGAAACCCAGTCCTTTGAGAAGCCTTTACTCTTCATAAGGCTGCTTAAAGAACTGGGGTTCTATTTGCAGTGTCCACACCAGTATGCTGATCTTAAAATCGACACCGCATCTGAATAACTACTTGATTCTTGCTCACTCCATTTCTTCCCTAATTTGAAACCTGTTTCTCCTGAGTTACTTTTGGGCTTGTAGCACCTCGCCTGTGTTGGAAGATGACCAATAAGCGGCACTGAAAGACGTCAGACTTCACAGACTGTGAAGGCAGCTGCTCACGGACAGACATAAGGCAATTCTACTGGGAGGTAGGAGAAAGTAAGCTGTTGATTAACTAGAATCTGCAGCTTATCCATCAGGTAGAGAAATGGTCAGACTAGGTGGCCCAAGCGGTCCTTATGTGCCGGCAACTTGTATGTTTCCATGTTTCTATGTTTCTCACCCACATCTTGGCAAGAAGAAGGCTGAAGCTGTGGCCACTGATGACTGTTGGGGTGTGGGGATGGGGGGACCAAAGGGGACAGACATAAGGAGATAAAATCATAATAAAAATTGTGAGACTTTCACCAGCTTTCCAAAACGCTTACCAGTAAAAGGAAACTCTATGAAGTTTTTCAAATGGCAACACAATCTGGTGAACCCTCTGTCTGCCATCTGACACCAGGCATCAACCAGCATAAAATTGCCTAAAGAAGGCAGTGTGGTCATGTGGTTACTAAAATACTGGAGATTACAGATTTATAAGAACAAAAGAATATGACACAGAAGCTGGCACATATGGCTATAGCAGCTGTCTCCTGCTTCTCAGTAGTTCTATTTTTAACTTTGACGTACTTGAATGTTTCTATCATATCCCCTCTTTCCCTACTCTCTTCCAGTGAGTACATATTGAGGTCCCTTAATTTCTCCTCATAAGTCTTGTGTTGCAAGCTCTGTACCATCTCATTCGCCCTTCTCTGGACCATCTCCAGCCTGTTAATATCCTTACGAAGGTGCGACCTCCAGAACTACACACAGTACTCCATATGAAGCCTGACCATGGTTTTATATAATGGCATCACTACCTGCCTCCTTATGCTGGTGATACCCCTGCCTATGCACCCCAGCATGTCACTGGCCCTCCCAGCTGCCTTACCACTTTGACATTTTCAGGTCATCTGAGATAAGAACCCCCCAGGTCCCTTTCCTTCTTTGTGACTGTCACCAACTCCACCCCCATTCTGTGCCTTTCCCCAGGGTTTCTGTGTCCCAGGTCCATACTTTTGCACTTTTTTGAATTACATTTCAGTTGCCAGTCCTCAGACCATTTCTCAACCTTCCCCAGGTCCCTCCTCATTTTCTCCACCCCCTCTGGGGTATCCACTGTGTTACAGATCTTGGTGTCATCTGCAAACAGGCAGACCTTTCTATTCACCCCTTCTGCAATGTCACTAACGAAGACATTGAACAGGACTGGCCCCAGGACTAATCCCTGCGGTACCCCACTGGTCACCCCTATCTCCCCAGACTGCGCCCCATTTACCACCACTCTCTGCCTCCTGTCTCTTACCCAGTTTCTAACCCACTTTACCACCTTTTCCCCCATGCCCACCCAACTCAGCTAGTTTATCAGCCTCATATGTGGGACGCTGTCAAACACTTTGCTTACATCAAGGTAAGCATTGTCCACTGCCCCACCCTGATTTACTTCCTTTGTCACCCAAAGAGATCAACCAGATTTGTCTGCCATAACCTCCCCACTGTGAATCCATGTTGCCTATGGCCCTGGGCTCTGATGGCTTCTACATGCCCCACTATCCTTTCTTTAACCAATGTCTCCATGATCTTCCTCACTACTGAAGTGAGGCTGACCAGCCTATAGTTCCCCGCCTCCTCCCTACTGCTCGATTTCTATAAAGGGGACCACATGTGTCCTCCTCCAATTCTCTGGTACCACCCCTCTGTTGAATGACTCAGTGAACATGGCTACCACAGGTACTGCTATTTCCCTCCACAGTTCTTTTCATATCCTTGGGTGTATGCCATCTGGTCCCATTGCTTTGTCTACCTTCAGTTTACTCACCTTCTGCAGGATTCTTCTGCCTGTGAATGGACTATTGTCCACCTCTTCATGCCTTTGCAACTGCTGTTCTGCTGTGGTCCTTGCCCCTCCCCCTCTTCTGTCAATACTGAGCAGAAAGACACAGTGGATATCTGGGGGGGCCCATGACACTTCTTAGGCATGGTACTTTCACTTCTAAATACCTAAGCAGTGGCTCAGCAGGTAGCACACTCACCTCTGAGGCTGGGAGATCAGAAGGCTGTGGGTTCTATCCCCACACCAGGCACTTGGGTTAATATCCCAATACTGACACTGTAGTGCAGCATGAAGGGGGTGCTGCACTCCTGAGGTGCCGTCTTTCAGATGAGACGTTAAACCGAGGTCCCATCTGCCTGTTCTGGTGGTAGTTCAGGTGGATGTTAAAGATCCCATGGCACTTCTTGAAAAGAGTAGGGGAGTTTTTATTGTGATAACAAAACATAAAGAAACAACACAGTAATTCTGAAAAAAAATTACAACCAATCAGAAACACAAAAAATTCATGTGAAACACTTAGTATTTACCGCATATGAACAAGCTACTTAAATTTTATAAAGTGAGTAAAACCCTTCCAGCATTTTGTGACTGTGCATGAGGTAGACACTTTTGATTCATGTGCATATATCTTTGAAAGTTCATTGGATACTAAACATTCGTAACAGTCATAAGTCATTTTCCGTTGATAAAGCACCCATTGGCATCATGCCTGCCACAGATAATTCCGTACACAGCCAAAAAATAAAAATAGGGTACTAACATGATAAGTGGCTAAACTAGGGGGATAAATTCCTAAAACCAGCATATCATATGTGAGGGCAGAAAGCCATTTCCAGTGCCACACTTTGTCTAAGTACAGCCACAATCCTTTGGCATAGGAACAGTGAAGAAAAAAATGTTCCATAGTTTCTTCCATATTTATACAATCATTATAAGGACAGTTCCTTTCCTCCTTGGCTTTATATTTTGCATTTCCCCTGACATTTAAGCGATCATACATTATGAGCCATTCTGTTTCCCACTGAGATGAAGGCAGTCTGGTATTATTCAGTTGAGCCAATACCTTAGAATTCAGGGCAGATGGACAATTCTTAAAACAAGGGATTTGCGGGTGAATCAACCCCATTATTAACCTATACATAGTTTGCAGATTATTATTCAAAATCATAGGCTTTGTAATTTGCCATTTAAACAATTTTTGAACTGCTGATTTAAAATAAACTGGAATATGGACATGGGAGTTCAGCTTAGGGGCCGATTTCAGCCAAACTTTAAAATAATTACCTAAAGCCATAAGCACCCACCCTTTACTAATACTGTCCACTTGTTGTATCCCTGATTTAATGGTATTCACAAAAAAGAGAGAATGCACAAATACAATTGGGTCAATCATACCTAACCCCCCACATTTTCTATCTAAATATGTATAATGCCTTTTGACGGGATTCAGCCTATTCCCCCACAACATCTGGAAAAAATATATTGTACATTTTGGTCTCTTGTTGAGAAGGGAGAGGGAAAATCATGGCAAGATATTGCAGACAAGGAAATTCTGAGAATTTCCATTGTTTCCAATGATTTACTTTATTTTCTACCCCCTTAAGTACTAGCTCCAAGTTTTCAGTTGGCATATTTTGGGGACCAAAAAGGATTCCCAAAATTTTTAACGGAGTTCGAGAGATGCTAATCCTATCCTGAACTACTTCTGTGGGACCTGATGCCCCAATAAATAAACTTTGAGTCTTCTACAAGTTTAATTTGGCATTAGAAGCTGCCGAAAATAGTTTAAACACTTCTAAAAAATGATGAACCTGGGTATGGTCCATGAAATATAAAATCAGATCATCTGCATAAGCTTGTAGATGAAGTTGGTAAGCAGGTACATTTCCAATACCCATCCACCGTGGTGTCTTAACTAGGTACTGTAGAAGGGGATCTAGTGAAAAAATATAGAGAAGGGGGCTCAGGGGACAACCCTGTCAAACTCCAGTGTGTAAATGAATGCACTTGGCAATACTGCCCTGTAAAAAAGGGTAAACTGTGTTGTGTTGCTAAAGTAATTTAATAAGATGTATCACTTGTGCAGGAATTCCATAACGTTCTAGAACCAAATAAAGGTAAGGAAGATGAACCCTATCAAACTGATACATGGATATAACCATTTCAGCATATTGTTTGAGCCTATTGTTTAAAATATTAGAAAATATCTTATAATCTGAATTTAGAAGGGTAATAGGCCTCCAGTTCTTAATATCATTCCTATCACCAGATTTAAATAAATATATCAATAAACCGTTAGTAAAAGATGGAAATACAGAATTAGTGTCTAAAAAGAAATGAAACAGAAGCACCAGACATTCACTAAATTCTTTGAAAAAGCATTTGCAAAGGTGATTGGGTAACCCATCCAACACCGGGGAAACATTTGGCTTCATTCTTTGAATTACTGCCTGTATTTCCTCACTAGTAACTGGTCCCAGTAGGTTAAGCGCCTCCACTGGTGCAGAGGGTAAGTGAAAGGTGTTAAGAAAATTCTCAAAATCTTCCCCTACTATTAGGGAATCAGGATCTAAAGACTGAAAATGTCGGCTAATGGAATATCTCAGTTGGTCTAATGTTGTTGCTTTAGAGCCATCGGCATTAATAAAAAAGTAAATGACAGAGGAGTCTTTCAAGGATTTACAGGCCTCAAACGGGTCACCAATAGGGGTTCTGTGTGTGCCATTTGAAAAAATAGCCTGTAATGTTTTAGCCCTATCATACTGATAAGTTTTCATAGAATTTTTTATCACTCTAATTTGTTCCGAATAATCTAATCTGGAAACATAGGAGATTGAAATTAGCCTCTGAAGCTGCTGCCGCAATGATAAATACTTCATAAAATTAGTATCTCTAGCTAACACGCCTTGGTGTTTAAACCATTTCTGAAGAACCAGTTAGGAATCGGTCCACCAGACCCCCAAATCCGTATACAAAAAGGCCACTGATAGGCGAGGCTGTAGGATCGACTGCACCCCTAATTTTATCTGTGGAGGCTCTAATATTGAGGTATTAAGCTTCCACCTCCCATTCCTCCTGAGGGACAAGCCCTCAGTATGAAGGGAACATAGTAACAATAAATGATCAGAAAATTCTATGGGTCTCATCTGAAAGCCTTGTACATGAACTAATGGAGAGACTAACATATAATCAATTAAAGAACGTAACTTGCCTTTGGAGAATGAAAAGTTAGGGCCCTTAGACTGATAGGAAATACAATTATGAAGGCCAGCCATCTTAACTATAGAGGCTAGTGCTTGGGAATCACAATAGGTCTTTTTTATGCTGCTGATTTAAACCAAGTAAGCTGCAATTAAAGTCATCACCCTGTAGTATATTCAAGGAGGTAAGCAAATATGGTTGTATAGCCTTCATATAAGTTACTCTATCAGCCTTCAGCTGAGGGTTATAGATATTGATAAATCTATAGCAGGTGTTGTGCCATTTCCCATCTAATATCAAAACCCTACCAGGAATAAGGTCTATTAGTTTGTGAAGGGAAAAATTAAAGCAGTTAAAGAGAATGCCAATGCCATCAGCACTGTCAGTGCCAAACGACCAGTAGGAAGGGCCCCAGGGCCATTCTCTTTTAAAAGTGTACAATTGTTCTATTGTGTACATCCATGTTTCCTGTAAAAAAGTAACTGTGATTTTATTATCACGAACGTACTGAAAAAGGGCCTGTCTTTTGGTAATGTTCAGTAAACTATGAGTGTTTAAAGAACCCCAAGTAAGCTGCATTGAAAAACCTTATTAAGAACAGCTATGTTATTTTTTCCTCTTTTTCTCCTTATAATTATCAATGGACTGTGAAATGGTGGACAAAGAGGATTTCTGAGAGTCTGAATCCTCAACTTCCATATCTGTCTCCCCCCAAGGAGTAAACAAAGCAGCATAAGAATTAACGGATTCAACAGGGGCCAGAACAGGGGGAGATTTTGGTTGTAAGTTCCTGGAAGATCTTCTTCGAGGTAAAGGAGATGAAGGGGCTGGAAGCTTCACCCCGGAACCGAAGGGGCTGGATCAGTATAACATACTGGCACCAGCTCCTGAGGCACCGAAAGCACCGAAGGCACTGAAGGTGCTGAAGGAGCCTTCCCCCCCCCTCCTCCTCCACCAACAGTTGTGAAACTATAAGAAGAGTTTTCTCTTGAGGCCCTGGGGAGGAAGATCTAGTCAGTGAGATTTTCTGAATAACCTGCTTTTCTACTGCAGGAAAGGTTGGGTGAAGAGGGGGCCACAGATTCCTGAGCTTGCTGAATCAGCAAGTCAGGACTAATGCAGGAGGCTTTATTCTTAGCTGCCCAAGGACAATCCCTGAAAACGTGGCCATATTCCTCACACAGATCACATCTAGTGTGGTTTGCGCATTGCATGGTAACGTGACCAATTTCCCCACAATTATCGCACCTAGGTTGGTCACAGACACTAGACAGGTGAGTCCTAGAGCCACACTTATAACAGGCTCTGGGTTGACCCCCATAAAAACAGACCCCTTGATCCCTCCCCAACAAAAAGGAATTTGGGATATGTTCAATTCCAGAATCAGATTACCTCAATTTAATTTTATATTTCCACCCACCTGTCCAAAACTGTTCAGAATACAGAATGGGTTCTGGAGTACTTAACACTTCACACTTCTGGGAGAGTCAAAATGTAATATCTTCCACATGGACGCCCTCATTCCGAAACATCACAGTAATAAATTTGATCAGGGATTTGGTAAGAGGAATTACCAAAAAGGGGGTCCATGTGGGAGAAAACTTGACCTGCCCATACCCTTCCCAAGAGAGGTCTAAAGCATATGATGTTCTAAAACTAACATCGAAATTATCTTCACCTGAAATATTAATAAATGCAAAAACGTCTTTGGGAGTAAAATGAAGAGAGTCTTTTAGCAAAGTCTTTCCAACATAGTATCTATCATGTCTGGATTCTAACCATCCTTTAAACCTAATTTGTTCAGCATTTCTTCGGGGACCAGCTTCCCTTTTAGCGGTGGAGAAAAGTTCAGACATCAAAGGTTTTTGACGAGATGGTTTAGAGGCCTCTAAACTTGATGGAATGTCTTGAACAGGTAGATTTGAAGGTCCATCCCCCGCTGTGTCCCGCAAAACTTGTGGTTCTAGTGGTGCAATGGGGGGGGCTTACTTCTTTATACTTGGACCTATTTACTGCACTTAAAGAATCAATTAAGGTACCATTTGAGCTTGGCTTCCACGTAGGGGAATTTTGAGAAAAGTCCAAATCCCAGTCAGGGTCCCGTCCCAACCAAGGCCTTTCCTGGCATCCAGGGCCCCTCAGTCACATTAGGAGAAACGATGAAGTTGGTAGAAACATTCCCAGTTCTAATATTAGAAGGATGATGAAGTATCTGTGCAGAACCCTTTTTGCCCTCAGGATTATGATGTGTATCAGTGAAGGAAAATTCTGTGACACCTGATTGGGGCTCCGTTGAGGTTTGATAAACAATGTCAGAAGAAACTAGTTTCTTTTCCTTATTCGGTGTCTTAAAAACAAAACCTGCCACTTTGCCCAGTGGAGCACTAGTTGGTGAAGCAAACCCAGTGGAAATAGAAGCCGAAAGCCCCATGTGTTGCCATACTAAGTTTTCAGGCTTAGAAACAAAACTGTCTTTCAAAATCTCAGGCTGTAAAAGCTCAGGCTTTAGGCACTCATTCATCCAAATGATTTCACTGCCAGCCTGTAGCACTAGTTTGTCGAAATTAGACTCAGAAAGAATGACAGAATACGTTGACTCACCAAGCCCCACCTGGTGTGTAGCAGGCTTCTCCTCAGCTGAGCTGCTGACAGAACTCACAATGGTAATGACAGGGTGTGTCACAGTGAGTTGCTTTTTTTCCGATTCTGCGGTTAGCTGACTTTGCAATGGAAGAGCCGAATCTCCTGGGATTTTAACCTCAATATCTGTTTCCAAGGGTTTATTACTCAAAATTTTACCAGTCGAAAGCTCCATTTCCTCCATGGACAGAGGAGCCTCATGAAATTCCTCCTCTGAATCGTATTCAATATTGGCTACTCATTTTGCCTCAAGCACACCCACAGTGGGAGATGAGGCAAACCCTCCCACTGTGCAGACGTCCTCTCCCTCCAATGACTCACTCCAAGTGGCCATCTTGCTGATAGCCGTCCCCCTACTGGCCAAGAGTAGGGGAATTTTATTGAAAAATGGACTTCAATACAGAAAAAAAACAATAAGCAACCAAACAAGAATCAAGAATAAACAATACAAAAAACAAGCAAAAAGGAAAATAAATTAATCAGTCCATGCAATGCAGTTAATCCAAAAACATGTAGCTTGTTCATATGAGACATGAGTAAAGTCAGATTGCATCAGTCTTTTCACATCTTTACAAACATTGGCAAGTAATTCTCCATATGAAACATATTTCTGCTGCAAGATCCAAAGACACCTAGATTGCCATATATGAAAACGTAAAATAGAGAAAATAACATAAAGGGTGTCACTGTTATACTTAACAAAGGTATTCGGGAAAGGACCAAACATGATAGTAGTATAGTCAATATTCCTAAACCCAGGCTCATTCCAATGGTTAGCCAGTAAAGCCCAAAATGGTTTTATAGATGAGCAATCTAAAAACAAATGACATTGGGTTTCTAATAGTTGAACACAAGTTGAATAAGGACAATACCTGTCTGACAATTGTTTGTGTTTACTATTCCCCTTAACTCCAATCTACCATAATTACAGAGCCATAAACAATCCCAGGCATAAGACGGAATGCATTTATTCACAAGATAATTTAAAATAACCAACTGTCTATCTGCCGCACATTCAGGAAAAACAACCTCAGTAGTACGTTCAGTAGATAGAATGTGCTTGTACACCTTCTTACTATCATAAGTCTGAAGATGATTTGGACTAACATCCCACTTAATAAGTTGATTCATGCATTCCAACATGTAAAGGGGTAAATCAGGAAGTCTAGACAATATCCTAGGTTTCTTTTCCTGCCAGCTGGGCCTACACAAGTGTAGCCAGTGTTCCATCAAAGGTCTCCAAATAACAAACCCAGGTTTTAAAACCATCCCCAAGTTATATATAAAAAAAATACTAAAAAAGAAAGCAACAGGGTGGATCATAGAAACCCTACCTTCAGCAATTGGGAGATAGGTCAAGTCCCTCTTAAGAGGGTTTAAACGAGACCCCCAGAATGCTTGAAAAGAAAACACTAAATAGCTGTGTCCAAACACATAAGGGTGGTGGAAAAATATAACTAACATACAAAAATATAGGGGTAAGTATAGTCTTAATTAACATGACCCTTTTTTCTTAGAAAGTTGCTGTCCTTTCCAGTCCCCCACTAAACGATTCCCCCTAGCCAAAGCCATGTCCCAGTTACAATCTGCCGTATCTCCAGGACCAAATAGCACCCCTAGAATCTTAATAGGTTCTCGGGAAACAGGGATCCCTGCTATGACCCCATTAGCTGGCAAAGGAGTGGACCCAATGACTACCCCAGTACTTTTGCTATAATTAATTCTGGAATCAGAAATACTCAAAAAAAGATGAATAGACTCTTGTAAGGCAGAAACAGAAAAGTGAAGGGGTAAAATCAACACCAGATCATCCGCATAGGCCAGTACCTTTTGTTGTGGCAGGGTGGGAAAAACATCAATACCCCTCAGAGCAGCATTGGACTGTAATAGTCTAATAAAAATATCGATTGTGAATGCATAAAGAGTAGGGCTCAGTGGGCATCCCTGTTGCACCCCTTTAGTAACAGACAGTTTCTTTCCAAACCATCCATTCACATTAGGGACAATAACAGCCCCCTGATACATGGCAGATATTCAGGAAACAAACATATCCAGGATCCCAAAGGCCTTTAATACCAAAAATAAAAATTTATGAGCAACCCAATCAAAGGCCTTCTCTTGGTCTAAGCCAAAAACAAACCCCTGTAAATGTCCGAAGTCTCCCTTAGGAAAAACCTCTCTTAGTAAAATAAGGTTGTCCTGCTGTTTTCTTCCCTGAACAGCACAGGTCTGTGCAGGATGAAGGAGCTGTGGAGTAACCCTAGAAAGCCTGGGCAACAGAATTTTACTAATTATCTTTAAGTCAGAATTCAGGAGACTAAGGAGGGGTGCCAATTTCCAATATCAGTTTTGTCACCTTTTTTATATATTAAAAGTAATATAGCCTCAGTCATAGAAGGAGCATAACTACCAGAATGCAAGATATAGTTCAGAAGAACAACCAAAACAGGGCCCAGAACATGCATGAAAGTCTTATAAAATCCTGCACTAAGGCCGTCAGTACCCGGGGCAGACTGAGAGGCTAACCCATGAACAGCGGTGGTTACTTCATCTAAAGTAATGTCAACCTCCAGAGCATGCTTGTGTGCCGCAGATAAGCTAGGTAACTAAATCATGCAAAATCCGGTTAATAACATTATCTTCCAAAACAGGGTCAGCAGCCAGGCCTGCAGACATATAAGTTTCCACAACATCCAAAAGCTGCTGTGGGTCACTCACAGTGTGTCCTTGTACATCTGTCAGGGTGGAAATAAGTTGAGAGTCAACTCTTATCTTATTTTCCCTAAAAGGGTCCAAAGATTGTTTGGACAGGTGTGTTCCGAACCTTAATTCCTGGTCTAAAGACCTTTCCCGATTGTACTGTAAATCTACCATCTGCTTCTTGGTTGTGGCAATTACATTGCTATGGTCGTGTGTAGTTGTTTCAGTTAGTGAAATGAGGTGCTGCAGTTGATGCCTAAGCTCCAGATATCCCATATATTCTTTATTAGATTTAACATGTGCCTGATGTTGAAAAAAATGTTTCCAGCCCAATTTAGCATCATCCCACCAGTCCAAGATGGAATCATAACATTCTAAAACTGAAAATCTGGCAACCCAGTTACTCTCAACCACAACTGTTTAATAATAGGATCATCTAACAATGACTCATTTAACCTCCATTTATTTTTTTTACATCTGGGGGCCCCATCCCAAGAAATAGAGATGGTAAGGACACTGTGGTCAGAAAATTCTATTGGTCTGGTGAAAGCCTGCACAACACATAAAACAGTTGACAAAAAAATAAAATCAATTCTTGTCTGAAGGACACCCCTAAAATAAGTATAACCCCCTGTAGGATATAATACCCTGTAGGCATCTAACAGGTGAGCCTTGGAAACAATATGTTTTAAAGCAACAGAATCACAAAATAGTTTATCAGTTTGGAGTTCTCTATCAGCAGTAGATAGGCCACAATTAAAGTCACCCAGCCAAATTACCATACGGGAGGTATGTAAAAAAGGTTGTACTTCCTTAAAGAGAGCTATCCGTTGTGCTTTGGTTTGGGGTGCATAAACTGTGACAATCCGAAACCGTTCTGAGCAAAATGAGACATCTAAACACATGGCCCTCCCAGGGTGGATATCAACCAGTCTAGAAACTGAGAAAACTGAATTAGAAAAAAGGATACCTAACCCGTCACAAGGGTCCTCCCCGACTGACCAAAAGGAAGGTCCCAAAGGCCAGCAGTTAGAAGCATGCTGGAGTTCTTGATATGTCTTCAGACGGATATCTTGTAAACAAATACTATCCGATGTAAAAGTTTTAAGAAGCGGAAAAAAAAAAACGATACGCTTCTTCTCACCCTTAATCCCATTAACATTTATTGTGGAAATCATTAAAGAAGACATGGCAGGGAGAGAAAAATAAAGAAACTACAAGAGACAAAAGTAAAAAGTAACCTCAAGGGGGTTTAGCTACTTGTCTACGTCTGGTCCTTTTGGCAATAGAATCCTCTGGCCTGCATTCAGTGTCCATGGTGGAAACAATAGAAGAGGTATCTGTATCATCCCCAGAGTCCCCACCAGTACCTTCCTCTAATGGGGCAAACACATTCCCTACCTTCACAGGATCCCTCTGAGACACAGTTGTAGGGAGGGACTTAGTCTCAGTCATGGCTTTACCATGTCTATTTCTTTTTCTGGGTTGACCAACCTTGAAGGGGGCTTCAGGGGGGTGGTGGGGGGGGCATGTGCTCCTCTGTGCCCACTACAGGAGTAACAACTGTAGTATTGACACTAGCAGTATCTAAGCCCACCTCAGGGTGTATAGGATGTAAGACAACAGCTGTGGTTACAAGAGGGGTAACTATAGGTGAAGATACAGGAGCTGGAACCTGTTCAGAGTCTTGAGGTATAGGTACAGCAGCAGCCACCTTCTTTGCTAGTGCATACTGAGCTTGATTGATAAGTCCCTCATGAGAGGGGCAATCATCTCGATTGTGAGAAGCACAAGGACAGCGCCCATAGGCATGGCATGTTTGCTCACCAAGGTTACATTTGAATAGATTAAGGCAGGCTGAAGCCAAATGCCCGTGCTCCAAACAATGACTACATCTAGAAGTATCACAAGCCGAGCTAAGGTGTAAATGAGACCCACATTTAAAGCAGGATCTAGGTTGTCCAACATAAAAAATAGACCCCCTATCCTGTCCCAGAAAAAACACACTAGGTAGATGTACAGGGCCTGAATTCGTAGAAAAAAGTTTTACCTTCACCTTCCAACCCCCATCCCAAATTTGCTCACTATCCATAGTGGATGTAGGCCTCCCCAAAATCTCACAATGCTGTTGTAACCAAAAAAGAATGTCCTCAACATTTACACCCTCATTCTTAAACAAAACAGTAATACAGTAGTTTTAATCCTCAACATTTACATCCTCATTCTTAAACAAAACAGTAATAATTTTAATCAAGGGCTTGGTGAGAGGAATTGCTTGAAAAGGTACCCATAATGGGTCGTTTTTAAGCGAATTATATTGGTCCCAAAACCTATCAAGGTTAGATACATTTTTAAAGCTGACATCATAATTACCATTTCCCAAGGAAATTAGGGCAAATATTTCCGATGAAAAGTATTTCATAGATTTTTTCAAAAGGGTTTTAGCCATAAATAATCTGTCAGGAGCATGTTCTAAGCCCCCCTTGTACAACAACCAGACTGCATTCCTCCTAGGAGCAGGCTCTCCAGTGGAGTGGAAAAGGTCAGCCAATACTGAACAAGGGGGCCAGAGAAGACTTTCCCTGGTGCTCAGCCAAAGCCTCCGAACTAGGGTCCAACCTAACATCTACAGGTAAAAAAGTGTCAACAGGAGCTTCTGGTGTGGTACCTACACCAGAAGGAGCAGAAATAGTATTTAATAAAATAGAAGCATTACCCCGGGGTTTGATGGAGCTCTCTGTCAATCCGGCGTTGGTGGCCACAAAGGAAGTAGCTGAACACAGCCGCTGATAAGATGGATCTTTAGGGTCAGGAGTCCAATGGCTCGAAGCCTCAGGGATCCATCTCACTGCAGTTAGGGCCCTTTCAGGGGACCAGGAAGAGTCCCGTAATGGTAGAGTAACAGCAAGAGGTTCATGGGCTAAGTCACCCCACTCTGTAGTTTTCCGCGATCCAGAAAGGAAAAAGTCTGCTCAGAAGTCGCCAGAGGAGCTGCTGAGTGAAAAAGTGCCTCTGGGACCTTTCTACCCATACCGAGTCTGGATTTTCTATTTTTAGAAGGGTCCATAGTAGCTTGTACGGGAGAAGCTACAGACGGCTATGGGCATATGACAGGAACGGCATTATTACTGCCAGCCGCACTGACTTCCGGACATACAGCAGGAGGAGGAGGAACCTCGGGAATCAAACCAGCGTCCGACCTGAGTAGTTGCTCTATCCGGTCTGAAGAGTCACTAGCCCCTGGGGACTCATCCGGCAAGGCCAAAAGTTCCGAATCAATTTCCTCCCCTTTCTTGAGCCATGCTTGTTTGCGTAGGAGGACCACCTGATGGCGACTAAGACCAGCTTGCACAGGAGAAGGAACAAAGGCAGCATCTACCTCCAAATCAGGTAGGTCCGTAGAAATGGACGCAATTCCCATTCCATCAAAAATAGTCTGATCCTGTGAAAAGTCCACTACAGCCATTGCCAGATCAACAGCCTCCTGCGTCGAAAGGACAGGAGCAGAGGCCAGAGCTCCCATCCCAGCAACATCCTCTTTCTCCACACGTCCCGGCGAAGTGGCCATCTCGGCAAGACAGCCAACAAATCCCCCAGTGGAGAGTAGGGGAATTTCCTCGGTGCCCTGGCCAAATTTCCCTCATTCACTAAAAAATTACCACCAACAGCTTACTCTGGTTCAAGGTCAGTTGGCATTTCATCTGTATCCCCTTCCCCCCCGGGTCGTGCCTGAAAATAGGTAGAATCTGCCTAGTGCACTTACCTGGTCAACAAAAACTAAATAAATAAAATATAAGCAATCAACATTCGGCACTGACAAATACTTGTTTCTTTTTGCCTTTATAATCAGCAACATCCAGAGTGGGGGCAGAACAGCTCTCTGGGGAGTCAGGTTCCTCTATGTCCATCTCCGTGTCAGTCCAGTTTGTGTTGGTTAAGGCAGAAAAGGAACAGTCCTGCTCAATTTTCTGAGCTGCTGGTTCCATTTTGACATTTCTAGCAGATCTCCTTCAGCTTAATACTGTAGTCCATTGGCGCAAGGGGGGGAGATTCGAGGCCTGTTCCTGCGTGAGGTTTACGTCTTGCTCCACAGGCTGATCATCATAGCATACAGATTGCAGGGTAATTGGTACTTCCCCTGCTGATTCTGGTACAGACGAGGGGTGGGGTATTGTTCCTCTGGAAGTGTTTCTGTATTAGTATTTTCAGAAGGTGGGTCTGGATTATTTTGTGGATTTTCAGAAGAAGTCGGTGAGTCTGGAGACAGAACTGCAGTTTGTTCTTGCTGAATAAGCAAGTCTGGATTTAATTCCAGATCCTTATTTTTACCAGCCCAAGGGTATTCTGAGAAATTATGCCCATATTCTTTGCACAAATCACATCGAGTATGGTTAACGCACTGGTGAATTATATGGCCTGTTTCCCCGCAATTGTCACATCTGGGTTGATCACATACATTAGATAGATGGGTCTGGGCCCCACATTTATAGCAGGCCCAGAGCTGGCCTGAATAAAAACAGACCCCTCTGTCTCTACCAAGCATGAATGAATTCGGGATGTGGCATATGCCGTCATTATTTTGATGAAGCGTCACCTTAAATTTCCAACCCCCTGTCCAGAACATCTCTTCATCTAACACAGCTTCCGGGGAGCTAAGAACGTCACATTTTTGATTCAGCCAGTATAGTATATCGTTGATGTGAAACCCTTTCATTTCTAAACGTAATGGTTACATGTTTAATAAGTGGTTTTGTCAGGGGGGTCACTAGGAAGGGGGACCACAGAGGAGAGAATTTGACCTTGTTATAAAGTTGCCAGAAGAGTTCCAGGCCATGGAATGTTCTAAAACTGATGTCGTGGTTATCCTCACCCGATACGTTTATAAAAGCAAAAACTTAGGCTGGGGAAAAATGAAGGTAATCCTTCAATAACGTCTTCCCCTCATATCTCGTGTCTGGACATTGTTCCAGACCCTTTTTGTACCATATGTGCACTGCATTTCTATGAGGGGCAGCTTCTTTCTTACTTTTTGCAAATAAGTCTGATAGTAATGGCTTAGTGGTAGACTCTGATTTTTCTTCGTTTAGATTTGTGGGCTGATCGGGCCCTAAAGGTGGATCACTAACCTGTGCTGGGGCATTTATGCATTTATCAGAAACATAATTTTTTGGTACAGAAGAAGGAATAATAACATTTGCATTTTTGGTTATATGGAAATAATCTTTACAAAGTTTAATTTGTCCACCCTCATGTGCACTTTGTAGTTGTTTAGCCCCAGTTAGAATGGCTGCAGCCAAGCCCTCCCATAGAGGGGACAGTACCTTGGTATGATTTCTAGGTTTCCACTCCGCTGTTTGTAGTGGAAAGGGCATGCACCATGGGGGGTCTGGTGTCCAGGATCCATCGGGTAGCTGCTTCCAACCTGTACCATGGAGATCCACCTCCAGAGACCAGGGAGCCAATGTGTCAGTCATCGAGGGCCCAGCAGGAGCGTCTTGAGACACAGTGCATGAAGCAGTGACGTTAGCAGGGATAACTTCGCTTAGAAGAGCTTTTATTTATTTTTTGAATTCTTGGATTAATACCTTTGAGCTTAATTGCTCGTTTACAGAGGTTCCACATTTTAATGGCACAGATAATATTACAAAATACAGACATGATACAGTAACAAATTTAACATAGATACAGAGTTTACAAGATTCAAGTGTTGGAAGTAATGGGTACATTAAGTCAATTTAAAACACCAAGTATGCGAAGTACCTATTACAAAGGAAACAAATAGCAGGGTTAAAAAGGTACTGAGTATTGCCTCTAGGGAAGAGTTATTGGTACAGCTAGGGAAGTGCCCAGCTTTGGGGAAGTAGGGTCAAGGAGGAGAAGGTGAGGGAAGGAGGCAAGTTAGAGGGGGAACTATCCAGGAGTTAGTGTGGGTGACAGGTTGGGAAAGTAAGAAATACACCTATAGGGTTTTGTTGGAGAAGGTTTGGGGTGATGATGGGATCTGGATTGTAAGGTAGTATGGGGTGAGAGGGGAGAAGAATATGAAGGAGGAAACAGCAGCGGAATTACCAGATGTGGTTTTAAATCCTCTGTCTTCCTCCTTCTCACTCCTCCGCCTTCCTCCTTCTCACCTTACTCCTCCCCCCATCTGCCCCTACCTAACCCACTGCCTTCCATCATTAGGCACTTCGGACTTCTGTCCATTCTACCTTGCACTTCTCATACCTACCCCCACCCCCTGACAACGGCCCTTCAGCCTGCCCACTCCTTTCTGACCCTCCCACCCCCCACCCTTACTGCTTCCTAAACTTGCTTAACCTTGCAATTGTTGTCTCTCCCCATTAAATACTGTATGTTGTTTTTGAGACTCTGTAATATTGTTTACACCTTTGTTTGTATGTTAACCTTCCATCTTTTGATGTGGAACCTTTGTAAACGAACATGCTATATTTGAGACTGTTAGGAATTCAGGGGTTGGGGGGAAGGAGATAAGTGCTCAGCAGGGCAAAATCTAATGGTATTAGGTTGTAGTATCACAGTCGCACGTGCTGAGAGGTTCTGGAAGTGATGGTTGCAAAGCGGCTGCTCCCTGTGAAGTATTCATGAATTTATTGTCCTCTTCAGGTAGTTTGTCACAAATGTTTAGTTTCTCGAAAATTAGGGATGTGTGCTTATTTTTTGCTGTAGAAGTCAAAGGAGTTTTTACAAGCGGAGCTCTAGCGGTGAAAGAGAAAACAGTTGCAGCAGTCTGCTCAAATGGTGTCATTTGGAAAGTCACTGTTGGGACAGCTGGATCCGCAGCTGTAATTGGCATTTGGTTGCCAAGGGAGGAGTCATTTGTGGTACTACTAGGGCAAGCTGAGCCAGCGGTCAGGCCAGAGATTCCTGTGTTTCCCGTTTTGCTCTTTTGAAGTTTTGACAAAGCATCCGCAGTTTCTTTTTGTCTAGCTGCCAAGTGTTCTACCTCTAACTCAAGGTCAGCTTGGTTTTGTAATAAGACCATATCTAGAACTCATGAAATGGGTATACTCACACTGTTCTCAGCCATAACAATAGGAGAGCCCTGAGCAATTAAGGCATTTCCTTCTAGAAGATCACCACCCATATTCATATTTCCATTATCAACATCAACATCAAAGAATTCTTCAGTCTCTGGCATTGCCAAGGTTGGGGAGGAGATCCACTCCCCAGCCTCCCAAACGTCCATCCTCCCTGAGGGAGCGCCTGGACTGGCCATCCTGGGAACGAACAGCAGCTCCCCCTACAGTCAGAGTAGGGGAATTTACCTGGTGTCCTGGCCAAATTTCCCCCATTCACTAAAATACCACCAACAGCTTAATCTGGTTCTGTAAGTCAGTCTACATCTATACAAATATTCCCCTTGCCTTGCCCCCGGGTCGCACCTGGAAATGAGTCATGGCTCAGTGTGCCTCTCCCAGTCACAAACTTTAAAATAAATAAATAAATATTGTAATGTCATAAACCAAGAAGCATGATATCAGGTATAGACAGGTTATCAGAGATGATAGTTTCAATAAGACAGAGATCCTGTTTTTATGCAAATGTCCTCAGTAATAAAGAAATACAGATAAGAAGTACAGAAAAAAAATAGGACATACAAGATAAATTGTGCTAAACATTACATTTTTCAAAGTCATCTCAATGGGGCTGGGGGATCGTAAAAGTGCCCAACGGAATATAATTTGTGGTTCATGTTTTAAAAGTAGTCTAAAAGTAGTATGTGCCAATGCGAGTGATTATATGATTCTGTACTGTGTGATCATGAGTTTATTTTTGAACTCCAAATACATGGCACAAAGTCACTTGGTTGCTATAAAATCTAGCTAACCAGCTTTTCAGAGATGTGTGTCCCCATGTCTATGCCACAATGTGGTAAACCGAAGCAGGTGCCATCAGGGTTTAGTACAGTTAGTACATGAATACCAGATGCTGTCACTCTGTGTGTTATGGAACATGTCACTCTGCTGTAACCACATAATGTAATCTAATGTAAAGACCGTTTTAGATAGGATCCTTAACTAGAAAATCTACCCAGGGTATCTAAAAGCATTAACATAAAATACAGAAATTGTTGGCAAACAAATGCTCTGGTGCCCACCCAGTCAGCCCTACCCTACCCATTGTTGGTTACGAGAGCCCTAGTGGCCCCTCGTGCCTCTTTGGCCCCCACCCTTTTTGCTGATGTCCCTACAAGTTCCATGTGGCAGTCATATCCATGTTTTAATTTACTCCCACTGATTTTGCAAACATGGCATCGCTTGGTGCTGTAGTCTGTTCCGCACATCCACCACCCTTTGCATGAAGAAATACTTCCTGAAGTCCCTCCTAAATCACTCCCCCCCACCCTCTGCCACCTTCATTGAGTTCCCCCAGTACTTGAGTTCCCAATTAGAGTGAACAACTATCTACTATATTTATCTTGTGGAGGTATTTGTACATCTTGATAATGTCCCACCTTCTCTTCTTGCCTTTAGTGTGTACATGTTGAGGTCCTCCAACCTCTCCTTGCAAGCCCTTCCCTATCGGGAAGCTGGGGAAGGGAAGCATTGCAACACAGCCTTCATGAACCATAGCTGCTAAATGCCATCATCCTGATCTCTTTTTGTACACATCTTTGTTTTCTTCTCCTTTTCTCAGTGCAGTATGTAGCCCCCACCCCTCATTATACCCCTATAGGTGCGCCAACCAGTGATATCATTAGCTGCAGACAGTGGTTTCTGACACTGATACTGCCACTCGCACTTTGATGAAAATTGGGAGATGTGCCACTGTCATATATGCAGAGTGATGGGGGGCTAAATTACAGAGCTGGTTTTAAAGACCAAGGGGATGAAAAACAAAAGAAGAAATACTTACTGACAAAGAGAATAGGGCATAAGTGGACACAATTTGGAACTGTTGCACTACATCCCTTGTTCATTCTCTGGTTGTCCATGTTTTCACAGATGAACAAAGTTGTCCATGGACACCCATGGTCGTCCTTGCTCTGTCCCTAATCTTTATCCATGATAACTCCACACATGGTATGGCCAAGATTCATAGACATGACTGCCCATGGTTGATGAGCAAATGCCTGGAAAACCCACACACTCAAAAGAGACTAATCAGGACAATTAAATCCATTTTCAATTTGTTAAATGAACAAAAGATTTCTTAAAATAACATTTTAAATTATTTAGGTCAGAACCATTATTGTTTATGATCTAAATATGTTTTTTGGTGTTAATGCTTGAAAACTAATGGTTTTAAAGGTTTGTTGTTTTTTTTTTTATTATGATACAGCACTAGTCAAACTTATTCTGTTTGTATCCAGTTTCCAATTATATCATGGATGGTATCCTGGTTAAAATATAACCTTTGTTGTTATCACATTAGCTGTTCCATCATTTAGGTTACTTATGGTATAGATTTTACAGTAAAACTGTGTACAATTTTTCCAGTTGTCAGTTTAGCATCATTTAGGGATGGGTCGACTGAAGCCCTTTATAGGGAGTCTAGATAATTTTAAGTGGTATTAGAGATATCAACTCCAAGTGTGAACATTTGATTCAAAGATGTGACCTTCTTGAATTATTTTGTCTTGTTAGCCTCTTTTTCAAGTAAATGTCATCTCTTATTTCATTTATTCATAGTTCGTCCAAAGCCTTGGCCAGGATCAGTTTAATTCTTAAACTGAATTATGCCACCTTTTATCACCTAGCAGATCTTTTTCAAAACTGATCTCCAAATATACTCAAGTTGTAGCTGTATTCCTAAAATCTATCGTTTCTCAGTCGACCGTGTTAATTAATAAATTATTTTGGTTCAATCTGGCTAGTGTTCTTGTCAAAGTAACTATGCAATTCTTCAAGCATGTTCTCCATATATTATGACCTTTCCAAGTTCAGTGCAGCCCACTTATGGTGCACACACTTAAGCCGGAAAAACAGTTAAAGTGGACAGTTTCCAAAAACCAAAAGCCATATGCATTGAAACCCTGTTAAAAAGTGCAGGATATGATGAACCTTAAGTTCCGTCTATGCCAGACATTTTCTTCTCATGTCTACTCACATTTGTTACTCCTGCTAACTCCTGCTACTCCCTGCTTGTCTTGATGATGTACTAATACACTAGGCAACTAATATACTCTTCACCCTTTGTATTTCAAATGCAACTGTTAAGTGGTCATGAATGATCAGAGATTGAGAGTCTCTCCTGTTTGCTTGCTTGTAATCCCCCCCTTGTATTTTCCCCCTTCACCTTGGTGCTCTCTCTTACCAACTTATATGCTCAATGGGTGGTCATGTCCTTGCAGTAATTGGGTTGTTTGGCCCCCAGGAATGGTAAAAAAGAAAGTAGAAGTAATGACACTGAGCCAAGTAGCGCTCGCAATCTGATGCAGTCTGCTGTACCAGTGAGTCGGTGTGTGGCGGGTCTGTGACAAGCAGATGGCTGGTGATCAAACCTAAACTGCATAATCTGTACAGTACTTGATGTTATCTTACTGAACTATTGACTAATACAGTAATTTATAACAGAAAACTCAATATGCAATCCACATCTGTGAGCCTAGTTGGTGTGGGGATAGAAACAGCCTACTTCTTCCTACCCCCCACCAGCATTGCCTTGTGTCTTTTCCATGCATTCTTCAATTCCCCAACTTTTTTGACCCCACGATCACCTCAGGAAGGCTGTTCCATGCGTTCACCACCCTCTCTGTGATAAAATATTTCCTCACATTGCCCTTGAGCCATCCCCCCTCTATCTTCAAATTGTGTCCCCTTGTTCTTGCCCATCTCTTGATTCCCTTGAGATAATTGAAAGTTTCTATCATGTCCCCCCCTTGCCCTCCTTTCCTCGAGGGTATACATATTAAGCTCCTTTATTCTCTTCCTGTACGGCTTCTGGTGCAGACCCTGCACAATTTTAGTTGCCCACCTCTGGACTGCCTCCATCCTGTCTATGTCCTTATGGAGATGGGGTCTCCAGAACTGCATGCAGTACTCCAGATGGGGTCTCACCACCTGTCTGTACAGAGGGATAACAACTTTCTGTTTTCTACTGGTGATGCCTCTCCCTATACATCCCAGTATCCCCCAAGCCCTCGTGTGATTGTGAACATGAGGGAGAGAATTGTAAGCAAAAAACAGCCTGAAAAATGAATCTGGGTACCCACTTATAATGGACACAATGGGTATCCATGGAGGTGTCCATTATAAGTACGTTCCACTATGTTTTCTGAATGTTCTGGATATACCATGGTCAACCATATAGCTAACCATGGTTACTCAATGTTTAGATCTAGAGGTTGAGAGATACAGAGAGAAGAGTCAGTCTAGCACTGACCAGTGAGAGAGAAGGTTCAGTTTCCTAACTGATTGAAAGGAGCCATTGCTGGGAATTAAATTGGCCTCGTCCAAGGCAATTGACGTTGATGTGAAATTGATGGACTAAACGTATGAAGTAATACTTGACTTTTATTCTCTGTAAATATTTTCAGTAAATACTGATGGTTATAACAGTATGGGAAAGTAACCAAATTTGCATAATTTATTTGCATATCAGAATGCAGAATTTGACACTATAATATAAATGATCTTACTAATAACATTTGTTGCAGTTTATGAACAAAACATAAGATTTACACAACGAAAGTAATCACCTGAGCATAAAAATAGTACTCATCATATGTTAAAAGTTTAGTTAATGAGGAGAGACTATTAGAAAGAGGAACGGCAACAGCAATGGGTAAATAAAAGCTATTTCAAAAGTATGTGTGGATATATGTATTTGTTAAAGAATGTAATTTTGTTGGGGAAAAAATAATAAATCCTAAGTTCTGTAGACATTTGTTTTATAATGCAAGAATGAACAACCATGGGCAACCATGAATGTCCACAGTCAACTTGAATAATTCTCATACTATAATTACCATGGCCATTCATGGTCTGTCTTGAATCATAACTGTCAGTGGTTGACCATTGGTAACCATGGTCAAAATCATGGGCAAACCATGAATGGCCATGGACCATGATCATGTACAGCAATGATTTAACAATGTTTATAAAATGGGTGAGAAAAATCAGCAAAAATGCTGTCTCCTGATTGGAGGAGACACACCACATGACCATGCATTATCCCTCAAAAACTGCACACCTGCACTTCTTTCTATTTTTCACTCCCTCTAAACAGTTTGTCCATTTTATAAGACAGACAGTCCACTACAGGGCAGGCAGTCATGCTCTGATATATACACGCCCCGGGTGGTTGAACGCACTCGGCCTACGGCCTCATGCCTCACAGCACACACCCAGGCATACATATATCAGAGCATGACTGCATGCATGTAGGGGATTATCTGTTACATAACCATGGTTTGTCTATAATCCTAAAAGTGGGTTTTCCCTTTCACATAATTAATGTTAATCCCGAGAACACAATTATGCTGATCAATGCATCAGAGTGACTTGTTCAGTACAGTAAAATCAGGTAAACAATATGCCTCCCCCATACAAGACTGGAAATAGAAGTGGCAATCATAACAGAATCACGTGGGTTGCAAGATGCGTCCCCCCCCCCCCCAACAACATGGCAAGATTTCTATTATCAAACATTGTAGAAACCTTATTTAAGGGCCTACAGTGGTTGCAACTACAACCAAACTACAGCCAGAGGGGTTGCTACAGTCACTGTAACATTGTACAGTAGTAGGGGTTGCAAAGTTGCATCAGCTGAAACCTTGACACACTCTAAATGATTGCACCTTGGACTGAAGAATGCCCCATGGCAAGACAAACAAATATATATATATTTGAAATAAGAGTTTACTCCAGAAAATAACCACAACATGGAAAGTTAGCAATAGAATTCTGTTCATTGTGCCTGACACAAATCCGCATGAGGAGGCACAAAAAACTACAACCTTACTGCCTTCATGGCAGGGTAGATGGGTGGGTGAATGTGGAGCAGTGAAGAAGTACTTACTGCTACCTGCTAGCACAGTACACAATCCAAACAACATTGTTAACAGTTGGAATTGCTGTGCTTCACAGAACCTAACACACTTGCATCACACCCTAAAGGTAAGCAAACAACCCACTTTCAGCTTTCCCCAAGGAACACCTCAGTCATCCAGAAACTCCTGTCACTCGGACACCCATAAACCTGCCACATTGACTCACAACCCCCCAGCCAAGCTGTATTGCTCAGCTGTTTAGCAACTCCTACAGCTAAGTGTGTGTGTGTTCAGTAGCTATGGAGAACTTGGAGAAGGACCCAGTCATGGTTCTTTCACTCACAGTTTTCCTAACTGTTAATGCTTCCCCTTTTAGAGTGACTGAAAATGTTATTATCATTATTAGTTTGTTGTCTTCAGTATAACCAACATATCAAGAGCACCTGGGTATGTCACCATTGTGTTTGCACCTTAGCACCTGCCACCCCCCACATCTTGCAAACTGTGCAGCTGACTGATGGACCCTCAGCAATGTCGACATCTAACATGGTGGCAGTTTCAGTTGTCTGAAGAGACTGGACACATTTTTGATTTATAGTTGATTTACCCAGGATAATCCAGCTATCTTATAATTTGCGGATTCCTGCTTTTACCCATTTTGAGGCACTGAAAGGGTTAAGTGATTTGCACTGTGTCACTCAGCAAGAATTTGTTCTGGTGGGATTCAAACTCAGGTCTTGTGGTTCCCCTGCTACTTGGCTAGCTACTATTCCACTCTGTCTCCATAAGGCTACATAATGCTCCACACTGCTGCAGAATATTTGCTGAGGTATGACAATATTCCCCCATCCTTCTGACAGTGTTCTGCAGCAGTTCTGAATTGGAACTTTCATGGCATGGCTGCTAACCAGGTCAGTCTGCAATTCAGAACAAAATAGTTGCTTTGGGGTCTAGCTTGGGGGTGGGGGCACACACTAGCATGTTAACCTTGGAACTTGGGTGATTTGTAGGAACCGTTGGACCTTTATGTACTTACTCCAATTGGAAGTATCACCTCCACTTGTATGTTTGACTCCATTGTACTGGTTATTGTTTTGAATTTGTTGAACTGTATGTTTTTTCCTCTGACTGTAGGTTATTAATTATGTACTGTGTGCTAAATCTAATGTTTTGTATGTGCCATCTTGATGGCCCAGGTCATTCCTGAAAACAGTCCCATGGACCAATGTACATACCCGGTTATCAAATAAATAAAATAAAATTAATAAAGAAAGATGTGGCCTGTGCATGCATGTGTATGTGTGCTTCCTTAGATTGTGGCCAAAACATAGTGTGGCCATGTGGTTTCAATGATGAGTCACAATTGTACTGTCTGCAGAATAAAAAGAAGTTTATTGCAGTGTTGGGAGTTTCTGTGTTTTTTTTAACAGTGTGGGAAGTACTTTTGGCACAGCACAGAAACACAGACAGTGGTAGAAAAAAGATCAAAGATTCATGTAGTCCGCCCAGAGTTCCCTCTCTTCCCCAGGACCTATTGTCCATTCAGGGTTTTATCCCTCCCAGTCCACCTGCTGTTCCCCTGCCTTCTGCTACCGACCTCAGCAATCACCAAACCCTTTACTCCATCCCAACCATGCTTGAAGCCATTTATGGTCTTGGCACCCATCATCTCAGCTGGCCAACTGTTCCATGGCTCCACCACCGTTTCTGTAAAACAGAACTTCCTCACATTCCTCTTAAGCCTTACCCTAACCAGTTTCTACTCATGACCTCAGGTTCTTGACTCTGTACTACAGCCTGTTCCTGTCCTTACTTAGATGAGAACTCCAAACTGAGCACATTTTCAAATGCAGCCTCAACAGTAACCTATATAGGGATAGTAGTTCTTCTTTTTTCCTGCTGTCAGTACCCCTCCCAATATACCCCAGCATCCTATTAGCCTTACTACAGTATGTGCCTTGTTACAGTGGCTTGATTGTTTGAGGGAGTCACTAACTAATGATGACTACCGGGTCCCTTTCCTCTGCCATAGTGCTCAAGTTTAGCCCCTCCCATAGAGTACTCTGTCCAGGGGCTTTCTCCTAGGTGTATAACCCTACATTTTTTACCATTGAATTTCAACTGCCAAACCTTAGACCACCCTTCTAGCCTCTGTAGATCTTTCTGCATCTCCCTGAGCCCTTTGTCACTGTCTACCCTATCACAGAGCTTTATGTCATTTGCGAAGAGACTCAACTTGCCCCGATTCCCTCTCCAACGTCACTGATGACCATAACCATGGTTTATTTATAATCCTAAGAGTGGGATTCCACCTTCAAATAATTCATGTTAAGTTGTTAATTATAATGTTGGCACAAGCTGCCATAAATCATGTAAACTTTGCAACTGCAACCAACCTACTAAAATCAGATGCAGTCGGCACACCGTCAGATTCAAACTGTTGTGTCATAGGCCTTGATGCAAGCACTGTGCCACTCTTTGAAACTCTGTCCACTAATCTCTTCAGCATTGGCTTGTACAGGTGAGGGAGTAGTTTTGAAAGCTCATCACTGTTTTTGTACTGACCAGTATCTCTGGAAGCTTGTTCCACCTCTCCACCAACCCTTGTGCAAAATAGTACTTCCTGGCATCCCTCCTGAATTTACTTCCCCACCACATTTGCTTCCATTCTCTCTAGTAGTCTTATTGCTACAGATCTTAAACAGTCCACTTTATTTCTACTCTTCATGTATTTAAAAGAACTTCATGTACTCCATGTAAAGGTGTCAGCGTGGCTCAGCTGGGAGCACATCTGCCTTTGGGCCAGAAGGTCATAAGATCTAGTTCTGGCACTCGAATGCAGTACTTGGTGGATGCTGTACTGCTGAGTTTGCCATCCTTTGGATGAGACCTTCAGCCAAGGTTCCATCTGCCTGTTTTGGTGGTTGCTCAGGTGGACATATCAGATCGCATAGCACTTCTTGAAGAAAGTAAGGGAATTTCAACCAGTGTCCTGGCCAAATTTCCCCCATTCACTAAAATACCACAGGCATCTTAATCTCGTTCAGTTTCAGTTGGTTTGCATTGGTATCCCACCCCCAGATAAGGGTGAATATGGCAGTATTGTATAGCCCTCCTTTTCCTGTCAAGAAAAACTAAATAAATAAATGTTTCAATTAAATGCCCCGGTCTCCATACTGTTGCCTTGGGCTGTTATTTGCTGCACTTTTGCCTTCCGACCATCACTCCCAGTATCTAACAAATTGTTTTACAGAAGACTGCAAGATACATTCTGCAAGAAAGGCACTCAACAAAGCCAAACTCTATTCCTCAGCTACCATGTACCTTTTTTAAATAGCACTCGGGCTAGTAGTTTTCTTGGCTGCATTCTGGACTGAGAAAAACTAAAACAAAAAACAGAGTCAACCACAAGTCTATTCTGGGGAGAGTGCTTGGCTCGGAACACTTGTTTACTGAAAATAAATAAAAAAAGTAGTTACTGGGATGCACCGTGGTCAGAAAGAAGTGACTGTTTCCTCCAAAAGGGTGAAAGCATTGGCAGTCAGTGGTGATGTTGATGTGACTTGTACATTCTAAAGAACAAGGAGTTAACCATAGGGTGCTCACCCGCAACATACAGTACCTGCTTTGTGAGGTACAGGGGAGTCAGGATGGTAAAATGATCCCCTTACCTGATTATTCTATGATCACTTATCCTTTCAAAGGGAAAATAAACATTTTTAATGTATAATCATAACTTTGGGCATGTGTGAAATCTGCTGATTCACCCCAATAGAAACATAGAAACACAGACAATGATGGAAGAAACAGACCATTGGTCCAACCAGTCTGCATCTAAAACAATAATAAACCCAGGACCTATTGTCTGTGCAGGGCTGTAACCCACACTATCCACCACTGCGTAATGCGTCCTGCCCCACTGCTACCACCCTGAGCAACCACTAAGCCCTTCACTCTGTCCCAGCCATGTGTAAAACCATTGAGAGTTTTGGTAACCACCACATCAGCTGGCAGATTGCTCCACAGCTCCACCACACTTTCTGTAAAATAATTCTTTCTCACTTCCCTCTTGAACCTCCCCATCATCAGTTTCCACTCATGCCCCAGTATTCTTGATCCACTACTTATGCTGAATAATTCCTCGCAGTTTACCTTGTTCATTCCCTTCAGGAACTTGGTCCTTATCACATCTCCCTTCTCTCATCTGGCCTCTGTCAAGTACATGTTCAGTGCCTTGAGCTGATCCCATAAGATCTGCTCTGCTGGCTCTGAATCATTTTGGTCACATTAAATTGCATTGTCTTCAGCCTGTCCTTATCTTTCCTTAGGGGGAGGACTCCAGAACTGGGCACAGTACTCCAGGTGGGACCTCACTAGTGATCTATAGAGAGGTAGTAATATTTCCTTCCTTCTGCTGTCAATTCCCCTTCTTATACACCCCAGCACACTGGCTTGATTGTTTTAGTGAGTCACTGATAATGAGCCTTAGGTCTCTTTCCTCAGAGATTGTGACCAGCTTTAACCCCCCCCCCCCCCAAGTACTCTGTCCTGGGTTTCTTGTTCCTTATGTGTATCACCTTGAACTTTATGGCAGTGAATCTTAACTGCCAAAGCTTTGACCATCGCTCTAGCCTTTGCAATTGTCTTTGCATTTCCCTAATCTCCTACTCCAAGTCACTAATGAATATATTAAAATTGACTAGCTGGGCCCAGGACCGATCCTTGTGGCACCCCACTGATGACCTCCCTGTCTTCTGATTTGACTCCGTTAATCACAATCCTCTGCTGTCTACTTTCCAGTCAGTTTCTCACCCCACTGGGTACAGTGAATGACACAGTTAGATGTGTGAGAAACTGGTTGGAGGGGAGACACCAGAGGGTTATGTTGCATCCTGCTCCACATTTCCTGATTTGTTTTATGTACAGTGCCTGAAGACTTTGGGACAGTGTACTCTGAAAATAAAGATTGCCAGGGGCCAGCCCACCAGTGCAGTGGATAGATTCACAGCTGCAATGCCGATGACCCAGGTTCAGCAATGGACTCAGGCACTGGAGGGCCAGTCGGGGGGGGGGGAGGCTTGAACATCTGCCAACTGCTTACTTTCTCTTGGGGAGAGGGTGGGTAGAGGACCAGTGTCTACTGACCTCTGGTGGAGGCCGGGGTACAGCAGCACACTGGGTCCCACTGTCTGAGGAGCGTGACAGATGCTGGCATTGCCTTGCATCCTGCACGTCACGCTCCTGTGGGAGAAAATGGGAAAATGGTGCACTAGCCGATCGGATGATGGCCTCCCGGATCCTCACTGCCGAGCTCCCAGACCTCCATCAGCCACCTCTGCAGCACCCAGGATCATTGGCATGGCCAGTAAGGCTTATTCCCTATGCAGGTAAGGGGACCCACCCAATGCATCAGGGTAACCTGGGGTGGCTGCGATGTGGGGTGGTGGGGTCGGGAGCAGCCAGGGTGAGAAGATCCCTGAGAGGCCTGAAAGAGGGATCAGTCAGGGTGCAGGGTGGGAGTATAAAAAAATAAATAAATAAGGATTGCTTTGTCAGACTAGTCACCAGTGGGGAAGTTGCCATGGGGACCCTGGTGTCACTCCTTCACGTGTCAGCAGTGGAGAAGCTGGCACAGATACCCTAGTGTCACTCACTCACTCACCTCTCACTGGTTGGGAAGCTGGCACAAGTACCCTGGTGTCACTCCTTCACCTCTCACCAGTTGGGAAGCTGGCACAGATACCCTGGTGTTACTCCCTCACCTCTCATTGGTTGGGAAGCTGGCACAGGAACCCTGTTGTCACTCTCTCACCTGTCACCAATGGGGAAGCCAGCACATAGGCCCAGATGTTTTTCCTTCAGTGGTCACCAGTGTGGAAGTCAGTACAGGGACCCTGATGTTATTCCCTCACTGGTCACTTGTGGGGAAACTAGCATGGGGACTGTGGTGGTATACACTTCCCACAGCAAAACCCCTACAGTGACATACATCGCTGCCAACAACAGCGCCAAGTCACTGTAGGGGATGCGCTCGGAACCCAGCAACACTCTCCCCTGTCTTGCACCACCTCCCTGAACCAACTGTGACCTGGAGTTGGTATCCATAAGTATGGGAGGTGAGGGAGGCAGAGCACCCCATATGGAGAGTTTGGGGGTGAAGCCCCCAGAAGAAAAAAACAGTCCCTGCTCTGTGCAGCTCCCTGCCGACTGCAACTGCAGTCAGCAGGGAGGTTAGCATCATGATGCTGGCCTATGTTAGAAGGTCGATCCACAGCATCGTAAAGCCAACTGTCGTGTCATTCTCTCACCTGTCACCAGTGGGAAAGCCTGCATGGAGACCCTAGTGTCATTCCATCCCCTGTCACCAGTGGGGTAGCCAGCACAGGGACTCTCACTACCTCACAGATCATCAGTGGGGAAGCCAGCACTTGGACCCTGATGTCATTCCCTCACTGGTCACCTATGGGGAAGCAAGCAAGAGTCCCCTGGCGTCACTTCCACACTTATCACCAGTAGGAAAGCTGGCACAAATACTCTGGTGTCACTCCCTCACCTGTCACTGGTTGGGAAGCCAGAAAGGGGACCCTGGTGTCACTCCCTCACCTGTCACCAGTGGGGAATTTGGCAAGGGGGCCCTGATGTCATCCCCCTACTGTTATTTGATTACATTGTTTGATATCCTTAGCACACAGTTTTTAACCAATGCTCTTTAATGCTCTTTAATTTTTTTGTGTGTTGACAATGTTGTGTGTAGTTGGGTCTGTGTTTTTTGGTTTACTGTGTATGTGGTTGGGCATTCTGCATGTTGCTGCTCAACTGTGACTGCAATATGTATGTGACTGTGTGCATGTTGTACTGCATGTGTTGCTGTGGTGTGGTGTCTGGGTGTCTATGTGTGAGGGTGTGGATATTGTTCACATCGTTGCCCAAGTGTCACTGTACTGTGTATGTGAATGTGTGTTCTGCTGTGTGTGCTGCTGTGGTTTGGTAGTCGTGGGTTCCTATGTTTCACTGTGGATTGTTTTTCCATTATGTATGCTGCTGCCCAAACGTGGCAGTACTAATGTATGTGAGTGGGTGTTGTACTGCACGTATTGCTGCGTTGGTCCTTCTGTCATCATGTTAATTTCTTGTGTCATGGAAGCATCCATTATTAAAACACATTTCTCTTCACAGCTTAAGTATCTTTGGAAGTCCGGAAACTTTGATTCCGGTGGAGATGAGTTACAGTACCAACATACAGCTGTCCTCATGGTCTGCAGCCCTACTTATTCAAACCAGAACATGATGAGTGTGAAACGCCACAAGATACGGAATGTATCACTACTGAATCATAATCAGAAGACAGTGATGTTGACATTAATACTACTACAAACAAAGCTGGACTGGTGGTGCAGAGGGCTGAGTCACCAGCCTCAACTGCCACCATACCAGCAACCCGGGGTGAGGAGCGACTCAGGTCACTGGGGATTGGCCGGGGAGAGGAGGATGAAGGGTCCCAGGACAGCTCCCCTCCTCTGGGGAGGGAAGGGTCTCAGCGACCTGTGCAGAGGCTGGGGCTTGGCACACTGACACTGCAGAATGGGGGTGGAGGTGGGACAGATGCCTGGCGTGCCATGCACAGCATTACCACAGGCATCACTGTATGCTCTTCCTCTGTGGGGGAGAAAAAGGAAGGGAAAAAATGCCGGTGGCTGGGTGATGGCATGCACTCACAGGTCCTGCTCCCAACTAGCTGGGCTGCTAGCCTGAACTGGATCTGTGCCACAGTGGCCCCTGCCGACTCTACCAGGGGGGGAAGCCCTGGGGGAAGAAGGCTTGCAAGTCCCAGTGGACATCGGGGGCAGGACTGGGGTGCCCTCCTGAATGAGGGCCAACTGGGCAGGAGAGTAAAATAAAATAACAAAAATACTACTACAAATAGAGCTGGTATCATGGATTGGTGTTCATGCAGTGTTTGTGAAGTCATGCCTGCAGAGAGAGAGCTTGTGTTGTCAGGAAATTGATGCAGTGGATAATAAATGTCAGGGTAATCCTGTCATTCATTTTTAATTGTTATACATTATATAAATGTGTTAAAAAATTTAACAATTGTAATGAATAAAATATGTTTTTTGGATGCCCTGTGTGTTACCCAAAGGCACAATTTTCAAAATGTTTGCCTGGATGATGAGGTGCTTTGGTGCACAATTGTACAGCTCCATGAAGTGAGTCACGATGCATTCCAGCAACCCAACCCCAATCAGTAAGCGTGTGCTAAATGTAATGACCAATGCCTGGAAACCACAATGTGTTTTCTTCCAAACTGTGGTGCCAGAGGGAACATGTGGTATTATGTTGTGCAATTCTGGTCTCTATTGTCCAGTTCAGTCCAGACTGGCTATTGGAAAGGATTGCCGTGGGTGAATTGGAAGTATTTGTCATGCAGTACTGACATCATTACAATATCACAATAACATAGATATCACTAATGCAGCACAAAAAAACAATTCTAAAATCTGATTAACATGCTGAACATCCCCCTAAACTACATATTGGGCCCAATTTTCAAAGGAGGGGCAATGATGCATGGTGCTTGTACCAAAAAGGGGCACCGTGCACCACACTGTGCATCATTCGCAATTTTTATTATGTTGGCTCGCGCTTGCATGCCAGCCAACATCTTGCGGTAGTAGCAGATTTGGAGGCGCAGTCACTGTTGGGCAAATGCAGGGCACGCATCAGTAGGTGCATCCCTCATTCCCCAATCAGCCAGCAGCAGGTGCTGACATCATGAATCCCTAATGTGGCTCCCAGATTTAAGAAAAGGTCTGCTGCAATGAGAGCAAAGCTCTCATGCAGTGTGACCACAACATGCCTCCCAACGAGCACACAAAATGGCAGCAGTGACTGCCTCCGCCTCCTGTCACAATGCCGACGGAGGAGCCCACTCCCTGTCGGCATAATGACCCCCTCCCATTTAAAATGTATGCCGAGGGTGCCCAATCCCCTCGGCATCATGCCTCAACAGTTTTCTTTTGCTGATGGGGGCCCAATTCTCATGCATTTGTCCGTTTATTTGCCGATGGGGAGCACAGTCCCGTTGGCATAATGTCTCCCCCACTTTTGTTCTGTGCCGTGGGGTGCCCATTCCCCTCGGCTTGTGCCCCCCTTCAGTATGTGCCGACGGGGTGCCCAATCCCCGTCAGCTACAGCATCCCCCCAAAAAAAACACTTAGGTGGCACACTGGGAGCCCACCCAAGTGTGCCAAATCCCCAGCAAAATAAAAACTGTCCCGTAATGTTTTTTTTTTTTTGTAAACCTGTAAAAAGGAAAAAGGTCCCTCGTGGTCTCCCCACCCCCTCCCACAACCCGCACCCACCCTCTGCGCACCCGGCCTCCCCACACCTCCCTCACCCCATACTTACCTCCAGAGTCCGGTGTGACGATCTTCGGTGGACTGGGAACATGTCTGCACTCTTCAAAGCCGACCGCAAACTGAAGAAATGCTGGTAAGCTGTATAATAGCATAAATAGGGTGTTTTCAACTTTGGTGCATATCTCAGCCATTTTTGGGAATTTTAGCACCAAATTTTCAACATGGAGTTATTGGGATCCCTCCTCCTGAATTCAGGCACTGCCATGGCATTATTCAGTCCCAAAGGTGATTTCGCAGTCACTGCCCGAAATCACCTTTCAGGACTCAGATGTAACGACAGCGCATGCACTATTCATGAGGGGGCTCTCAAAAAGCTTATGTTGCAAATTTGGTGAAAAAAATCCCAAAAATGACTGTTTTATGAGCGTGTGTTGCACAGTTTCCACGCATGCTCATAACTTCGTGAATTTGTAATATTTTCATTCCAGATTTTCGACATTGGCATTTTTCCACACCTCCTTATGAATAGTACCGCTGTCATTTTACATATCCTGGCCGAAATTTGTTTTCGCACGTCCGGCGCAGAATAGCACAGTCACTGTGCAAAATCAGTTTTCAGGACAGTTTGAGGAAATAATGGTGACACCATTCATGAGAAGAACTCCTAAAATGCCTATGTTGAAAATTTGGTGACGAAATTCCATAAAATGACTGTGTTACAAGTGTGCATTGCGCAGTTTACACACACCCTTATAACTTTGCAAATTTGCAATATTTTCATGTCACATTTCCAACACTGGCATTTTTTCACACCTCCTTATGAACAGTACAGCTGTAATTTTTCACATCCTGCCCTACATGTGTTTTCACATTTGTGGCGCACAATGGTGTGGTCACTGTGCGAAATCAACGTTTCGGACAAATTAACAAACTCACAGTGCTACTGTTCATGAGGGGAGGTCCCAAAATGCCTACGTTAAACATGTGGTTAAAAATATCCCCTAAATAATTGGGTTACGGACATGTGTTGCACAGCTTCTATGTATGCTCATAACTTCACCAATTTTTCATATTTTCACTCCAGATGTTCAACATTGCCATTTTTTTACATCTCCTCATGAACAATACAGTTGTCATTTTCAACATACTCCCCAAAATGTGTTTTCATCACTGTGTCACCAAATGGCATAGCCTCTGTGCAAAACCACCTTTCAGCTAACAAACTGATAATGCCGCTTTTCATGAGGTGGGCTCACAAAAAGCCCATGTTGAAAATCTGGAGTGAAAATACCAACAGACACCTGCGGTGTTAGGGTTTCCAACTGTAGCACCCCACCCTGTAGAGACTGACAGGCATCAGGGGTGTGACTTGGGATCATCGGCTGTAATGCTCATACCATTCCACCCCCACCCTGCAGCCAGTGACAGGCATCGTGGTGTGCTTTGCACTGTTCGGCCACAAATTACACCCCATTCTCCTATACTGCACCCACCTCAGCATATTTTCTTATTGAATGGGGTAAGTATAATGCTCAAAGACCCCAAAGCACACCACGCCACTTGTCAGTGTCTACAGGGTAGGGTGAGGTACAATGGCATGAGCGTTTTAACTGACGACCCAAAGGCACACCCAATGCCTGTCGCCTACATGGTGGGTGGGGTTACGCCATCACCACTGCCATTCCTATTATGCATCTCTAACTCCGGCACTACTAATGCCAATGCCAACGAGACAACATTCGGCATTGACAAATGCTTGTTTTTTTTATATAATTCAGTTGGTATAGGTTGGTCAGACCCCTCCCACACACCTTTACTCCCAAATAGATAAGAGACCCCTGACCACTCTGAGTCCCCAAGCCCCTCCTATTCTACAGTCCCAAACTTCCCCAAACTAAGCATCTCTGATTTATGGAGGTTAAGTTTATAACCAGAAAAGGATACAAATTCTACTGCTACCTGTACAAGGGCCAGCATCGATTGCTGTGGGTCTATAATAAAAAGTAATAAATCATCAGCATATAAAGGAATCTTAGATTGTACCACTCTTGTTTTACCAGATTCACGTCCCTGACCCTCACATGTTGGTAAACTTTCTTAGCTACCTCAGACATGAGTGACATAATATTTTATTGTCGGGCTCTTGCTTTTGATGCTGTCTTCTCCCAACTGCAGGTGGACTATACCTTTAAGAGATGGAGACAGTTGGGCTAGAGTTACATCTTTCAATATATGGATGACACAGGGGTGGTGCCTTTTCAGGGGTTACACACTTCTTATGGTCTCACAGACAGACCTGCAGGTGTGAACATATCCATTGCATTATGCAACGTTTAGAACAGGCCTGCCAGATCCACTCCCACTGCTCCTACATAGAATTCTAAATGCCCTTAAAGAAGAACTGTGATGAAACTGCAAGTCATATTTCCTAATAAAAGCTGTTTTTAAATACTGGTTAAAATTCTGTTATTGCTCCATCTGTACAGGCCTTTCAGTACACATCCAGGGATAAGTACTTCCCTCTATAACAACTAATTGTAACGTCCAAATGCTGGTGATAAAAATACTGCTCAGCACAAAGAGTAAAGCTTTAACGCTGGTGTCTGTCTATACCCCTCCAAGGAACAATCCAGTGGCTTCAAAGTGGTCCTTCACTACCTCGCTGACCTTCGTCAAAGCTCAGAGCTCATTATGGTAGGAGATTTCAACATCAACTGGTTATCCCCTGATGCAGGACCATATAAAGACACCTTAACCTCCCTAAATATAGCACAATTAGTAGACTCCCCCACTCGTATAAATTCATAAACTGGGACAAGTACGCTAATACTCTGGCTTATCACAAACTGACCTGAGAGAATAATCCACAGAGTTGTCCTCCTAGATTCCATCAGTGACCATTCCCCTATCCTCTTTAATTGGTCAGACAGGTCCCCAAGGATCCCTGCAAAAAACACTCATGACGAGGGTTCTAAAAAAAGGGAAACTGGGTGCACTCAAAGTGCACCTAAGCTACCAAGAATGGGGCTTCATAGACACTGCAGCAGATGTGGACTCAGCTTTTGAAAGCTTTCTCTGCAAATTCAGTGAGGCATGCAATATACGCCCCTTACACTAAACATAAAATCCGGGGCTCCTGTAACTCTTGGATCTCCCCCGACTCATGGAACAGATGAAGCACAGAGATAACCTGTGGTACAAAGCAAAAAGTATGGTTTCACCAGCAGATTTGCAGAGCTATAAAACAGCCCAAAACAAGTGCACATGGGCAATTCGAAAGGTCAAAAGCCAACACTTCAAAAGTGAGTTGGCACACTCCTGGGGTGACAGCCATAAGTTCTGGGAAAACATTAAGACACTGTCTGGCAAACCCAACAAGTCACCACCTACCATGTTAAATGTGATGGGAACAAACCAGGACCCTAGTGTCATTGCAAACGCTTTCAGTAAGGGCTTTACTGACCTCAGCGGTATACTGCCACCGGGTTTCTTTCAACTTACGAGCGACAATAATCTTACACCCATAATAGATAACCAACTGGGTCCCCCCCTCCCCCCACCTCAAAATTGTCACCCAAACAGGGGTCAGAAATATCTCTCACAAGTTCTTGGAAAATTAAGAGCCAGTAGCGATTCGCTTGACCTCAAACTCATGGCGCTCACACTCAATATTATTCCCCGAGAATTCTAAATGTACCCTTTAAATCCAGTAAATTCCCTCGGCTCTGAAAAGCTGCAGTAGTAACAACAGTCTACAAAAGTGAGGACAGGACCAATCATACAAATTATTAACCAATCTCTATGCTACCTCCCCCACCCCACCCCACCCCATCAAAAGCTCTGGAGCACATTGTTTATTATCAAATAACTGAATACCTTGGAAAATATCAGCTGCTATGCCCACAACAGCATGGGCTCCAAAAGCAGCATAGCACAACAACTGCACTGTTAGAATTCATAGGATTTATCCATGATATATCAGACTGGAGGCTCTTGGTGGGGGCTACATATATAGACCTCACCAAGGCCTTTGATACTGTAAACTATGAGCTACTTCTGAACCAGCTATCCCTCACAGGACTGTCCCCAGAATTGGTGAACTGGTTTAGGAGCTACCTCACAGGGAGAGTACAACAGGTGAAAATGCTGGATGTTCTCTCAGAAAAACAGAGCATAATTACAGGGGTGCCCCAAGGCTCCATTCAGGGCCCTCTGCTCTTTAGTTTGTTTCTCAATCAGCTCCCACTAGCTACTCAAGATAAAGTCCTACTCTACGTGTAACCCCTAGGTGGCGCTATCCCAAGGGCTACTACCCATTCCTGCTTGGCTGGTAGCAGGTTAAGGGGCCTGAGTTCTGAAACATCCACCTGGAGGTCAGGGTTGGTAGTGGTCAAGCTAACCTGGGCACAGCCCTCCGGGATGCAGTAACCCCCCTCTTTCCCCTCTAGGGGCCTGAACACTGTACAATAATCATTTTCACAATACCCGTGGTACACCACACAAGTACCCACACTGTTTGCACTTACCACCAGGGCTGGTTCCTCTGGCTTGACCCTGGGCACCCCCTGTAAAACAATGTTAAGCACAGCAAATAGCAACAGTACAGTACTTTGAGCACAAACTGGAACCACAGCCAGATCACAGGCAGAAGAAGTTAGATTTTATTTATTCAGGGGATTTGAACAAGGGAGGGGCAAAATCAGGTTAATTAGCTTAAAGGTTATATCAATCAAACAGTTATGCATGCGCTTTGAGTCCCCCTACACAGTCCACCTCTTGGTACCCAGGTAGAGAAGAGATGGGCTAGCCAGGACAGTTGCCCGGGGTTGCAGCTGGCTGGGGCCCTGTGATGGAAAACACAACATGCACAGTACACAATATTTGTAATCCGGAGCCAGAGGGCTCAGTTCGTAAAGGAAACGAAACAACAAGACAATCAGATGACACACTCAGATTAAGCTGTTATTGTAGGGAGCTACCCTGGTATTTACTCACGATACCCAAGACTGGACACAGGCTGGACGAAAATCGAGACTGCAGGTGGTTGATCTGGAATGCCAGGAGAAGCAGGGCCCACACAAGTCATAGGCGTTGTTCCTGTTCAAGCATGGAGCAGGGGGCTGAACCCCAGGCAGGTCTCTCGTTGATGGCTTCTCTATGCAGTGGGTAGTCTGGCTGGGCCAGTCTGGCAAAGCCCAGACCGCATGGAGACAAGTTCGGAAGCAGTCCGTTTTGGGCTGGATACAGCTTCCAGCAAGCAGAACACAGTTCACACAGTGGGGAACTAACTCACAACCCACTAGCAGCTCATAGCACATTTACATGTACGAGAATTGTACTGTACCAGGCAAAGCGCTCCCCGGGCACAATCGCAAAGTCTCTACGCACACTGGGAGCTTAGGGGTAGCTGGAACTCCTGACAGGCCGATCGCATTCAGCAAAAAATATTCGGTCTTCTTCAAGTTGTGCCTGGCTCACTTCAGTAGCTTACTTTAGTCACACAAACTTAGATTTAGTCCAAAATAATCTCTTCTCTCCCTCTCAGGAGCAGCACACCAACATGCATGACAAAAACTTAACCTTTTCAGAGTTCTCCCATGCGAATCCACTCAGAATTGCCGCTCAGAAACACTTCGGCTCCTTCTTGCTCAGCTTCCAGCTTAGTTCTAACTGAAAACTGCAAGCAGCCCGGGACTTCCCCAAGATTCAAAAGATTTGGTTGGTTGATTTGGCTGTCAGTCAAAGCAAGAGCTCCCCCTTCAGTTGCAAAAAAGGTGCAAAAAAGCTCCAAACTAAAGTTCCTACAGATTTTGAATTCAGACAGTTTCTGTAGTCCAGCTACATTTTAGGTCTCACCAGTACTGTTTGGTCCGATTTGCAGTCCTGGACCAAGATAGCGGAGACAAACAAAACAGTCCTTGCTACAAAGAAAGCAGGTTAGACAAACTACATTATCATTATCACTCTAAATGATTTTCAGTAAATAGTTACATCTTTCAACAGAGCTCCCTCTCAGATTACTTAAACTACAATTAGGCATCTCTTAAAGAGATAGTGCACAGAGGCTATACAAACTCTGGTAATCACATTTAAACTGCTAAAATGTGGGACACCAGCCTGGCAGTGAGCATTTAGGCAAGCTCAAGGAAGACTTTTTGGGAACCTCCATTTGTAGGGGGTTACACCCTTCCCTGCCTGGGAAAACTTGGCATCCGCATCAAGTCTGTACCATCATCACACTGAAAATGCAACATATACAAGATATTTATACCATTAGCATGCTATACAAGTGCTATCTGATTCATCAATTGGCATAACTTGTCACTTTACTATACATTTCAATGTACTCCACTATATCATTTCCATTCTGACAATACATTATGCATATTTCACACAGGTAAATTGAACATTACCATAGAGAATCATGTAATAACTTCTTGTACTCTAAATAATACAACAGGGGGCCCTTCCCTATCAGCTAACTTGGGGCTGGATGGGGCAGGGGCACCATGGTGAGAGGGCAGGACAAGTAACCTGGAATGGGCCGTCAAGCTCAATTTGGGCAGTGAGCTCTGAGAGACATAAACACCTTTGTGGACTACATTGAGAGGCAAATCCACTGGCCTCCCGGGGGAACCGTAACTGAAGCGCATCAGTGGCTTGACATCTCGGCCAGTCTTTCTGGGGTGAACAACCACAGTCTCTGTACTTTCAGCAATGGTCTTGGAGCTTTCATCACTTGTGAGGGGTGCCTCTGCATGAAGGGGAATGTCCAAGATGGGAGCACTATCAGCCCCTTGCTCTGTAATCTCTGTTTCTACAACACTTGGCTCCTTTTGAAGACACTCTGGCACTGATGGGGGTTGTCAGCACTCTCATAGTGTTCCTCAAGTTCTGGCATGTCACCAGAAAGACTGATACCATCAGCCTCTCCTTCAAGCAAATCATACAGTTCCATGATACACAGAGACTCAGCATCCTCAGACGTGATACTTTGCACTTCACCTTCAGGGAGCATTGGCTCCAAGGATAATGCCGGGGCATTAGACAGTCCAGAAGGCCCAGCTTCATCCCCATAATTCAACATAGGATTTCCACGAAACAACTGACTCAGTTCATATGAGGGGTAATAGGCATTATACAATGGCAAGAACATTTCCTGGACTCTGATTGGTCAATGTATGCCTGAGACAGTGATGTTATTACACAATAACATCACTGTATTGCTTTTGGATCCTATGGATCCTGACCATCTTGCTATGGATCATGACCATTTGGATTCCTTAAAATCATTTTTTTATTTTTTTTTTTTTTTATTTTGTATAACAACGAGCCATTGTATAATAGCAATAAGGCACTCCAGGGATGTGTGTTATCGTGTAATAACTCCACTCCTGGGGTGATGGAAGCACTCGGCTTTGCCTCGTGCTTCAACCCACCCCAGGAGTGATGTTATTACACGATAACACACACCCTGTCATGCCTTATTGCTTAATTATCACACTCACTGTCATCCGAGTTAGTCTGGCAGTCACTATCATTCTGGGCTTGCTGCGGGGGAAGTCTTAAATCGGCAACCATGGGGGCAGGCTGACTCTGTTTCTTTCTTGCAGCAGCACAAGTCACTGGTCTAGGGGGAATCAATCTCAGTGGGTTCAGCCTTAATTATAACTTGACCAATAGGTAGTAAGTGGCAACAGTGCATGGTCTTGACAGTTTTGGAGTTATTCTCTGGGCGCACTTTGTACACTGGCAAATCGTCCAACTTTCCAACTATGACATGGGAAAGATGGTGCCAACAATCAGCAATTTTGTGTTTACCATGCAATCCTAAATTTCACAACACACGGTCTCCAGGCCTAAGCTCTTGAGCCTTTACTTTTCTATCATGTCTCTCTTTGTTGGCTAGATTTCTTTTGGCAGCCATTGTCTGTGCCAGTTGATAGGCATAGTTCAATTGAGCTTTAAGTTTTTGTACATATTGCAGGTAATCTTCGGCTCGGGCCCTATTGGGAGAAACCCCAAAACAGACATCAACAGGCAACCAGGACTCTCTCCCGAACATAAGGTGGTAGGGAGAGAACCTGGTAGCATCATTCTTTGTGCAATTGTACTCGTGTACCAAGGTGCTAATCTGCTGGCTTCATTTATGCTGATCTTATGGGTGGAGGTGCCTAGCATGTCTAGTAGGGTGCAGTTAAAGCGTTCAGGTTGAGAATCCCCCTGCGGGTGATAAGGGCTGGTTCTTGACTTTCGCACCCCCCATAGAGAAAGCATTTCTTTGATTAGCCGACTCTCAAAGTCCCGGCCCTGAGCAGAGTGAATTCGCTGGGGGGGCACCATAGTGGACAAAGAAATTTTCCACTAGCACCTTGGCCACGGTAGATGATTTTTGATCTTTGGTGGGAAAAGTTTGTGTATACCGTGTGAAATGGTCCGTAACCACTAACACATTGCCAATGTTTCGCTGATCATGCTATAAACTCAAGAAGTCTATGCAGACTAGTTCCATTGGGGTGCTGGTAGTAATGTTGACTTGGGGGCAGCCTCTGAGACAGGGCTTTTCTCTGCAGGCAGCGACTACAAGTCCTTACATGGTGTTCAACATTATTTCATCTGAATGATAGAATGAAGATAAGTACTGGTCAAGGTGGTGATACGGTGGTCCATATGATTGTGGAGGACCTCAGTACCGTCTGTTAGCCACCCCAATCTACAGTTTCTCTATACAACAACTGATTAAGCAACTTCAACCTGGGGCCTTCTTTAAAACAATAAAAGCGGTTCTCAGATCAGAGGCATAACTTGGACACATCTTTTCCTGCATGAAGGCGTCAATGTACTGGTTGAATCATAGGATCTCGAGATTGAGCCCATTGAATCTGTCATTGTCAAGCTGAGGTAGTGCTAATATCTAGAGCAGAGAAGTGGCATCACGCAGCCAGTATGAAGGTGTCAGAGGGGCCCAAGCAATCTACTAAGCAGTCTGCTGTGTCCGTAGACATCTGTTAATTTCTATCAAACTTTTGGCACAATGCTCAGATGTCAAATTCAGACAGCCTGACCCAGTCGCTCTTGGAAATGGCCTCCGAGATAGGGCATCAGCATCACGGCCTGGTCTGTATTCGACAGCATAATCATATGTTGACAATGCAGAAAGCCACTGGTGCCCCATGGCGTCTAACTTAGCTGAAGTCTGTACATAGGTCAACGGGTTATTGTCAGTCCTCACCAATATTTTTACCCCATAGAGGTAATCATGAACTGGTCGACAATGGCCCATTTTAACGCAAGGAACTCCAACTTGTGCACAGGGTAGTTTCACTCTGACGGGATCAAGCTCCTACTGGCGAATGCCACTGGTCTCAAACCATCCTCATGGTCTTGATACAGTACAGCTCCTACACCCTGCAGACTGGCGTCAGTATGCAGCACATAGGGTTTGGTGGGATCAGCATAGGCAATGATGGGTGTGTGGGTTAGCTGGTATATGGCTTCGTGGAAAGCTGCTTCACAGCACAGTCAGGCATCCAGCTTGGAACCGAGATTCACCTGGGTGAAAATATGCTTTGTCTGGTTCTTTGATGGACCCTTTTTGTATTTCGATTGGTAGGAGGGTAACCCTGGTAAGATTCAAGTGGCGAATCACTTTGGAATAGTCCTTTATGAACCAGCCAGTAGTAGCCACAGAATCCAGAAACATTGTAGTTCTTTCAAATTGTGGGGCTGAGGCAAGTAGTCAAGGTTTCAACTTTACTAGGATCAGGTTTCTATCCCTCTGTAGACACCTGTTCCCACATACTTCACAGAGGTTTGGAAAAACAGCACTGGTCGATGGACAGCTTGAGGACGAAATCTTCAGTCGGTCCTAGTCTTTGAACAGTCAACTCTCAAGTTCCTCTAGGAGCTTCCAAACACAATGAGCATCGTCCAAGTACACCAGGCATTCCAACAAATTCATGTTTCACTCTGGTTCCATCAGTCACTGGAAGTGGCTGGGGTGCCCAATATCCTCTGTGGCATACTCAGAAGTGATAGAACCCCAAGAACAGATGAAGGCTGTCTTCTCACAGTCCTCCAGAACCATCGGAATCCGGTAATATCCACTGTGAAAGATCAACACCGAGAACCATTTGCTCCCATTCAAACAATCCAGAGCATCTTGTATACAGGGCATGGTGGATTGATCGAGAGAAGTCACCGATTCAGGATTCGATAATCAACACACATTCTCACAGATCCATTCTTTTTATGCACAACCACAATGGGAGAAGCATGTGACCTGGATTCTTGTATCACACCAGCCACAAGCATTTCCTGCAAGTGTCTTCTCACATCGTCTATGTCTGAAGGGGCTAGGCATCGAGACCTCTCTCAAAATGGCTGTTCATCGTGCAGACGTATGTAATGCTCCGCACCTTGGACACATCCCACATCTCATTCCTTCAACGAAAGCACTTGATCTCTCTGGGCAAGTTTCTGGCTAATTCTAGTCTTCCATTCAGCTGGCAATGGGGAGTCACCAAAATCAAACAAGTCGGGAGTCACTCTATCTGTCTTGCCAGGGTGCTTGTTGCTGGGCAACACTGCAGTGTCTACACAGTGTACCATAGCTAGGTTGCATCCTCTGTTCACCCAGATCTCCCGATCTGACACATTATGAATCTGGACCATCACTCGTTATGCATAGGCATGAGCACAAGCCGGCAAGATGCTGGGCTTAACCAATAATCCTTCCGGCAGTTTTCCATCGCCTGGAGCATCCAACACCAGTATTTTGTTCTTGACATCTTTATAGAGGCGACCTCCCCTTGAACTGTACACTGGGCATTAGGGGCCAGTACGATTGAATCGGGATCCTTCTTCCACACGACCCCTATCGGTTTATCCTGGCCCACTCCCTTGGGGTTCTGTTGCAAACCATAGGCCCTCTTGATCAGAGCGGGAATTCTTAGGGCCCTCCCAGTCCGTCACCCTTGTTTCTCGTGACTGAGTTGTGCCAGTCTCCCAAACATACGGGCGTTGGTCCCAATTAACAGGGGAACCCCATCATACAGTCCAGTAGGGGGACACACTAAGGCCAGTGTCTTGACTTGCTCCTCTACACCAGTTACAGCTGCAGGAAATGACAACCAGAGGTGGACATATCCTAGGTAGGGATAAGACTTGTCACTCAGCCCCCATACATGTAGGCCTTCCAGGGATTGTAAGGGCACAGCAGATAAGTGTTTGTCATACCAGTCCTTAAATACAATGGTCACTTGCGACCCACTGTCCAGCACAGCCTGAGTAGGAATACCATACACAGCCACCATAGTCTCCATTGAAGGGCCCACTATTTTGGACCAGTCTGGAGGGACAGCAGCAGGGGCCTGGAGCGAAGATTTAGCCACATAGGAATTTGAGTTACTACTTCTTGAACCCTCACTGTGGTCATTTTGGGTACTCCTTGACCGCTGAATCGTTCACCAAAGCTCTCTTTGAAGCCTATATACAACTTTATCTAGGTCTTTTGTGGACCAGCATTCCCTCTTCATGTGCCCATCCTTCCCACAATTATGGCAAAATATGTTTTCTGGGATTTGGGGTGGCCGAGGCATCACACTGGGAGCTGAGGTGGTGGTGCTTCCAACTGAAAACCTTGGTGCTATCTCTGTCTGCTGTGTGTCAATGATCGAAAAAACTCTTTGCTATAGCAGAGTTTCTACCTGGCTAAGTCAGTGAGCGATGCCTATGACATTCTTTATGAAATCATATCCAGCGCCCTAAACAGCCATGCTCCCCTGGTTAAAGCACAAATAAAAGCCAGAACCTGTAGTTGGTTCTCACCGCATCTGAAGGCTGCCTTACTCAAAAGAGATTACCTCTGGAAAAAGGCTTGTAAATCTCGTGCCGACACAGACTGGTGTCTCTTCAGGGCATCTAGAAACGTCTCTACTAAGTTGGCCAGAGAGGCCAAAGCCAACTTTTATCAAACCGAACTACTCTCTGCGTCAAACTGCCCTACCAAGTTCTGGTCCACCATAAAATAGGCATCTGGCCACTCTCCAGGAAGTGTGTTTCCTTCCAAAATTACCACTGATAATATTATCATTAACAATAAATTAGAGATACTGCAAGCTTTCAACAATCACTTTGCCACTGCTGGCCTGGCGTTTGATAACGCACCTGTAAGTAGCCTTCTTCCTCAGACCAACACCCAGCCTTCAGAACCAAGTAGCAATAACCTGGACCTCTCCTTTTCACCTACCACCATAAAAGAAGTTGAAGATCTTCTTCTACGACTAGATACTAATAAAAGTGCTGTGGCCAACTCCTTCGACCCATATTTCTTGAAAATAGCATACCATATACTTGCTACACCTATAACACGCCTATTCAATCTGTCCCTAGCACAAGGCTCCATCCCCTAGGCGTGGAAAACTGCTCACGTCATTCCCCTGTTTAAAGCAGGGAACCCCTGTGACCTAAATAACTATAGACCAATCTCCATTCGTCCCATACTTTCAAAACTTCTGGGAAAATATTGTGGATACGCAGCCGAGATCTTTCTTAGACAATGCTAGACTACTCAACCCAATGCAGTCTGGCTTTAGAGCTAAGCATAGTACAATTACAGCAATGGCAAAAGTTACTAATGACTGGCAATGGGACCAAGACAACCAAAAATTTGTTTGTGCTGTGTTTCTGGACCTCAGTAAGGCTTTCAACACTGTTGACCACTGCCTGCTCCTCTCCACCTTAAAAACTACAAGCATTGGCTCAACCACACTGGGATGGTTCCAAGACTACCTTTCTGATAGACAGCAACAAATTAAGGCTGATGGAGAGATTTCTCCACTTAAACCGATAAAAAGAGGTATCTCCCAGGGCTCCATACTGGGCCCATTACTGTTTGCCATTTATATCAACAGCTTGGATGTAGGCATCAAAGATGTCAGTATTCACTTGTTTGCTGATGACACGGTGCTCTACTTAAGCCAGGGATCACCTGAAGCTGCCCTTCCACTGAGTTACAAGCTGACTTTAATACTCTGTAGTACCAGCTCCTTAGCAAAAAGTTACTACTAAATGCAAAAAAAACCAAGGCCATTCTTTTCTCACCATCAGGCCCAGGGACTTACTCTGCAGTCGCTAGTCCATTACCATCAATCTCTACTTTATTAGGAGAAAATCTTGAATTTGTGACTAAATTCAAATACCTTGGTATTTGGCTAGACAACAAACTCTCTTTTGTGGAACACACAGAAGAACTGATGAAAAAACTGAGGCAGAGACTTGGTCTTTTTTTCAGAATTAAATGCCTCTTGACCACAGATGCAAAAAGACAGCTTGTCCAATCTACATTCCTTTCATTAATTGACTACGCCGACTTCATTTATGGCCATTGCCCTGCCTCATATCTTGCAAAACTGGATGTACTATATCATAGAACACTGAGATTTATAACTGGCCTCCTGTACTCCACACATCACTACTCTTTATACGCAGCCATAGGGTGGCCCTCCCCTCAATACAGGTGATATAGAAATGCAGCCCTATGGATGTTCCGAGCCCTTACCAACAAAATCCCACAATACGTTGTTGACTGTCTATCACTTAGTCTTATTAGGAACTATCCTTAAGAAGTCAATCGCAGATTTCTTTGAATGTCCCAAGGGCCAACACTCGCTTTGGAAGGGCCGCCATAAGCAATTCCCTGCCTACTCTCTGGAATAGGATACAAAAATTGTTGCGACTTGGCTCACCTGTCAGTCCTTCCTTCTTTAAGACCCTCCATGACAAAACGTTTGCTGAAATCTGTAATTGCTTCTATCGCTCCTAGCAGCTTGACTATTGTTCTTCTCTTCTTCAACACTAGTCCCAGCTGTTTATCCAAATCAGCCCTTGCCACTACTACTCCCCCCTCCTCTGCCCCACTTGCCCTTAGCACCCTCTGCATCCCTCTTATTCACAACCCCCCTTCTGCCGCATTTACCTAAGGCTTACACACTGTTACGCGCACTTCCATAGCTTAGGAATTTCCATCCAGGCCTGTAACGTGTTTCTGCTGGACAAGAATATAAATAATCTTTCTTTTTTTTCTTCTATGGTTTGCATATAACATCCACACACATCCTGCTCCTGTGGGAACTGTGTGTGTGTATATGTGTATATATTACGTTCGGGTTGTGTTATGTATATCTTTCTTGTACATGTGACTTGGAATGTAAATGCTCTGCTCCTATCAGTATTGTAAACATGCTGTTCCTTTTGAATTATGTATATTTATATGTAACTGTACAATTTTCTTTGCCAACAGCAGGTCCACCTTGTAAATGAGCTTGCTCAATGGTGATCGCCTGGATAAATAAAGATTTGATTGATTGATTGGTGAACATTTGGAGACATCTCGTCAATTCTCTTACTTCCATAGTCAAGGCATCGAGTTTTGAGCTGCTGTCAGCAGGAGATGCCTAGGTGGACACCCCAACCCCCATAGCAGATGTAGTTGGTTAAGGGTCAGTGCCTGTACTTGCAGGAGCGGTCTTCATTAAGAGACTGTTTTTTGTTTTCCTGAACTCCCTCAGCAGTTCATCCCATGGCAGCACACCCTCATTGGTCCCCACTTCGGAAGGGCCTTCCAATGCCGTGATCACTTGGGCTGTGCTCACCCTAGAATTACAATCCCTCTCTTCATCTTCAACCTCCCAGAGTTCTTTTATCATGTCACAATAGTCCAGTGGGTTACCCCCTCTAACTGGGAGCCTTAATTGAAGAAGCTGCAATTTAGAATGTTTTGCATGTTGCAGTATGTGTCCCAACCTCACATGGTTTAAGTCAATGGTGGCTACCCCACCTTTTCAGTAAGCCTTTTGCAGCACTCTTTCCAGATGAGTAAGATATGCAGACAAACTTTCCCCTGGCCATTGTTTTGTACCTCGAAATTTCCACATCAAGTTCTCCCCTGACTCAATGATCCCAAAATTGCCTTCGAGTGCAGATAGGTACTTCTGGGCAGATGCATCAGGGTTTGTGGACCTCAGTAATTTAATGGCCTCTAGGGTGGGACCTCTCAAACTTTCTATGATCCTTTTCCATTTCTCAGCCTCCACACACTGCCATTCAGGTACCAAAGGGGCAACACAATCTATCCAGGTCTCCCAATCAACTTCCCCTTGGGGGTGGGGAGGGTGCCAGAGAAGATTCTCAACCTTCAGTAAAAGTCGTGACTAATGGCAGGTACAGACATAGGAGCCAGCATTGGCATGGGCACAGAAGGAGGGGCAATAATAGGTGATGGAGCGGGAGGGGGTGTTGGGGGAGGAACACCCCCAGGTGGCAGGAATAGTTTCTTTAAGTCCTCCACAGTTTTCCCTTCCTCCAGCAACAACTTAGCAAATTTCTCCTCAAAATTCTCAGATAGTGGGGGGGACTCATTCTCTCTGGGGTCTTTATTGTCTTTAGTTATCACTCTCCAGGCAGTGAGGGCTCCTTCGGGGGTGATAGTCTGTGGCACTTTGGAACTGTCTACTGGGTCCTTACACTCTACTAACGCCATGAAATTTTGTGCAAGCAGATTAGCCTGTCGACCCACCACCACAGGGTTTTGTAAACATTCAACCTTGGAAAGTACTCCCTCTACAGTGTCCTTATTGGTACCCAGGGGAATATCCAGGATAAGTATAGCATTTTGGGGGTTGATCTCGTGCCCAGTACACCACCCCACCAACTGGTGTACAGCCACTTCTGTTGGGGTAGCCATTTATGTTTGACAATAATTCATAGTTTGGCCACTAGAAGACACAAAATCCCAGCGGTGAGCCTCCAAGATATAACCCCTAGGTGGCGCTATCCCAAGGGCTACTACCCCTGCCTGCTTGGCTAGTAGCAGGTTAAGGGGCCTGAGTTCTGAAACGGGTGCCTCCACCTGGAGGTCAGGGTTGGTAGTGGTCAAGCTAACCTGGGCACAGCCCTCCGGGATGCTATAACCCCCCTCTTTCCCCTCTAGTGCCTGAACACTGTACAATAATCACTTTCACAATACCCCTAGTACACCACACAAGTACCCACACTGTTTGCACTTACCACCAGGGCTGGTTCCTCTGGCTCGACCCTGGGCACCCCCTGTAAAACAAGGTTAAGCACAGCAAATAGCAACAGTACAGTACCTTGAGCACAAACTGGAACCACAGTCAGATCACATGCAGAAAAAGTTAGGTCTGATTTATTCAGGGGGCTTGAACAAGGGAGGGGCAAAATCAGGTTAATTAGCTTAAAGGTTATATCAATCAAGCAGTTATGCATGCGCTTTGAGTCCCCCCACACAGTCCACCTCTGGGTACCCAGGTAGAGAACTGATGGGCTAGCCAGGACAGTTGCTCGGGGTTGCAGCTGGTCAGGGCCCTGTGATGGAAAACACAACATGCACGGTACACAATATTTGTAATCCGGAGCCAGAGGGCTCAGTTCGTAAAGGAAACAAAACAACAAGACAATCCGATGACACACTCAGATTAAGCTATTGTTGTAGGGAGCTACCCTGGTATTTACTCACGATACCCAAGACTGGACACAGGCTGGACGAAAATCGAGACTGCAGGTGGTTAATCTGGAATGCCAGGAGAAGTAGGGCCCACACAAGTTGCAGAGGCATCATTCCTGTTCAAGCGTGGAGCAGGGGGCTGATCCCCAGGCAGGTCTCTTGTCGATGGCTTCTCTGTTCAGTGGGTAGTCTGGCTGGGCCAGTCTGGCAAAGCCCAAACCGCATAAAGACAAGTTCGGAAGCAGTCCGTTTTGGGCTGCATACAGCTTCCAGCAAGTAGAACACAGTTCACACAGTGGGGAACTAACTCACAACTCACTAGCAGCTCATAGCACATTTACATGTACGGGAATTCTACTGTACCAGGCAAAGTGCTCCCCGGGCACAATCGCAAAGTCTCTGCACACACTGGGAGCTATGGGGTAGCTGGAACTCCTGACAGGCCGATCGCATATAGCAAAAATATTCGGTCTTCTTCAGGTTGAGCCTGGCCCACTTCAGTAGCTTACTTTAGTCACACAAACTTGGATTTAGTCCAAAATAATTCTCTTCTCTCCCTCTCAGGAGCAGCACACCAGCATGCAGGCCAAAAACTTAGCCTTTTCAGAGTTCTCCCATGCGAATCCACTCAGAAACACTTCAGCTCCTTCTTGCTCAGCTTCCAGCTTAGTTCTAACTGAAAACTGCAAGCAGCCCGGGACTTCCCCAAGATTCAAAAGATTTGGTTGGTTGATTTGGCTGTCAGTCAAAGCAAGAGCTCCACCTTCAGTTGCAGAAAAGGCGCAAAAAAGCTCCAAACTAAAGTTCCTACAGATTTTGAATTCAGACAGCTCCTCTAGTCCAGCTACATTTTAGGTTACACCAATACTGTTTGGTCTAATTTGCAGTCCTGGACCAAGATAGTGGAGACAAATAAAAAAGTCCTTGCTACAAAGAAAGCAGGTTAGACAAGCTACATTATCATATCACTCTAAATGATTTTCAGTAAATAGTTATATCTTTCAACAGAGCTCCCTCTCAGATAGCTTAAGCTACAATTAGGCAGCTCTTAAAGAAACAGTACACAGAGGCTATACAAGCTCTGGCAATCACATTTAAACTGCTAAAACGCAGGACACCAGCCTGGCAATGAGCATTTAGGCAAGCTCAAGGAAGACTTTTTGGGAACCCCCATTTGTAGGGGGGTTACATATGCAGATGATGTGGTACTTTACTCCAGCCACTCTGACCATAGAGCTTTAGAAAGTCAGATGCAGACTAACTTCTCAGTAATCAAAGAATGGTTCCTAAAATCAAAATTGCTGCTAAATTACAAAAAGATTAAAACTATGGTATTTGCCTCTACTCACAACAGACACAGGTCCTACCAGCTAAAAATACTTAACAACCGAAATACACCTCTAGAAATGGTTCATAATTTTAAATACTTAGGTGTAACATTAGACAGTTCCCTGTCATATATACAACAGATAGATCTTGAAGCTAGATCTACAAATGCCAAATTGGGACTGCTACACAGGAACAAACAGTGCCTTAAAAATGATGCACTAAAACTTGCGGTGACTAGTTCAGTGTTGTCTGTAATTGACTATGGGCTAGTGGTCTACAGTGCTATAATCGACTCAGCCCTCAAATGGATAAAAACAACCATCAACAAGGCCTGTAGGCTTGTGTTGGGTGCACACCATCTTACACATGTGAGTTGTATGCATAATCAGGTTGGCTCAACCTGGACTGTCAAATACAGTATCAAGTTTGCCTGCTCGCAAAGAAATCCACCATAGGCCTAACTCTCCCAGGTGTGTGAAATCTCCTCTGTATGTCCAATAAAAACAGGTGCACCAGGGGTACAAACAGCTAGCCCCTAAAAGTCCCTTTCTATCGGACCACACAGGGTCAACAATCTATCAGTACTATGCACCTTACTGGCTTAACTCAATCAGTGATAATATACTGATGGAAACCAAACTTGGCCTGATTAAATCCAAGCTCCGTGTTGTTCTTGCCTCAACCAGTAGCTGTGACTGTAGGATCTAATCTCAACTTACCTTCAATAAAACCTAGCCCTACCACTTATTGTAGATCACCCAGTACTCCAACCTGCTCCGTCCATCCCCCGGAATGGGCTCCCTTCTCCTGTCACCCCTCCCATCCAATGACCTCCCCACCCAGTCATGAAAATCCAGCCCAGCCTTTTTATAGGTCACCTGTTGCCCCATCCCTCCCACCCTCTGCTTCACAAATCTCCCCTTTCAGGCCCCCCACCTGACCTCTCAGTCCTAGGTCCCCTAGATCCCCTCCCATCTGCCAACCCCACCTCCTTATAGACTAGGGCTATGACCTTACCCAGCTCCTCTTCCTCCCACTGGACCCCTGTCCAGTCTCCCCCAAAATCCCCAGTTGGTCTCTACTCTACTAATCTTTTGTCCCTGCCCTCATACTGCAACTACTAATCTCTCAACCTTTGCAATTATGGGCAATGGTTTATTACGTGTTATTCTGTTTGTAATGCACTTTGTGATAAGAACTGTTCTCAAATATGTTTACTGTTAGCTCTTTCCAGTTCCTCAATCTGGTAGTATTGTACTCATGGATAATCACATGTAATACTGTTTTGAAATAAGAAAGTGACTGTGTGCGTGAGAACAGGGACTTGTCTGCCACAGTTGCTACCAGTACAATCATGTCATGTACTGGCTGCACCTCCCACCTACCCACAGGATGACGATGATGTGGCCCAAAGGCAGGCAAATCCTGGATCTTTATTTTTTAACCAGTCTCCGAAGTCTGACTTTTTGTAGAACGGGATAGTGTGTTTGGCAATTGGCACCATTTTTGTTTAGCAATGGCTCTCGGTATGGATGGAACGCAAGCAACGTGACAGAAGACAGAGCACCAGGCAGTCTGAAACTTATCACTTCACTACTGCTACAACCATTACTATCAGGGGGGAAACACAGCTAGAAGCATTTATTTTTTAATGAGTCTGGTTAGGCACATTTAGCTACAGTAAATGATCTCCTCAGAAATGAAAAAGCAACTGTGTGTGTGAGAACAGGGGCTTATCTGCCACAGTTGCTACCAGTAGAATCATATCATGTCATGTACTGGCTGCACCTCCCACCCACCCACTCACAGGATGAGGATGATGTGGTACAAAGGCAGGCACGTCCCAGATCTCTACTTTTATAGTGCAGTCTGAAGATTGAAAGCTGATGTGTTGCTTAATCCACAGATGCAGCACAGGTACTGCCATCAGTGTCATCTTCTTCAAGATTAGCATCACATATGCAGCCAAAGTTTGGCCAGTTAACCTTCAAGAACGTTAGTTTCTCTACATTGTCTGGTGTTAGTTTTGTTTGTTTATCAGTTACAACATTCCTAGCAGAGTTAAATAAATGTTTGGAACAGACACTGTACTTACAAGTCGGTGTAGCCAGCTTTGGCCAGCATGATTTTATTCTGTTTCAAGTAAGCTAAACGGTCATTCTTAATACTAATGTTGGGCTCAGACAGAACTACATCTACCATGCTTACTACTGAGCATGAATCTTCTCCTTGTAGAATGTCAATGTCCTGCAGCCTGCACCAAATGTCATCCTCATCATTGTCTACTTGTTGTGTACTGTTTTTTGGAGCAGTATTTTGAATCTGAGGTAGTGTCATTGTAGTACTACTTCATAAATCCTCATCTACTGCATCAGTCAAAAGCTGCCTGTAGTTGAACTCCTCCATATCCTCAGAAACAACATCAGGAAGGTGTCTGTTCTGGAAACGTGGATCTAGCAATGTTGCTAAGATATGCTTCTTGCTCCATGTCATGGCTGATAATTTATCATCATTGCTAGGTGTGGTAAGCATGTTATTGACTAGAGACTGGTTCATATCTAGGTTGCTCCTCATTTTCTCCAACCTTTTTTTGAGAAGTAGACTGAGTGGAATAACTTGGCTAAAGGATGCCTTTTCTGCACTGACCTCTTTTATAGCAGGCATGAATGGTTTCAGAACATGACACAACTGTTCCAGCAGAGACCACTGAATAGAATGGAGTACAATGCCCTCCCCGATATCATTGTACGTGATATACTCAATGATAACTACCTTTTGTTCAAGGATGCATGCAATCATAAAGTAAGTTGAATTCTGCCTTGTTAGTACATTCTGAACAAGCCGGAGATAATCAGACTTTTGTCCTTCTGGAGAGCAGCAAGTATGTCATGGGCTTTTACTAAATGGTTGAAGTGGCCTCACAGTGAAGCTCACCAGGATCAAGTCCAACTCTGCAGAATTCTGCAGTAGACTTACAGCAAGGAACAATGCAGTTTCAATGGGAGTTAATCCCTGTTGTCATGCAGGGAAACTGTGACACTCCACTTGATCCTAGTGGGCTTCACTGTACTTTGCGCACTGTTCCCACAGTGGTTGATACTTGCCAGTCACTATCCAGGAAGCTTCGAACAATTAGGTTAAGACAATGTGCAAAACAGGGTATATGTACATATTTGGCATTAGGAAGTGCTTTTTTAATAATTGAACCATTGCCTGCAACAAAAAACAACAACTTTCAAACCCTGTGAAGTGACTCAAGCAGTAACTAGTCTTTCCAGTTCTTGCTGAATGGGCTGTGCTGTGCGTGTATCTTGAAAGTGAGATGCATGGAGAACTGCCATTTTCTGAAATTTGATGGGTTTCTTTTAGCTCTGAGAAACAGTAGTGGGAGCAGCAGTGCTGGTTGAAATGGTAGGGGCAGCAGGCAGACTGGTAAGTGAGGATAATGAGTTATCCGCAAAAAGACCCAGTGTGCAGTAAGAGAAAGATAGGCAATGGTTTGGGTCCTGGTCTACGTATCGGTAGCAAAGTGAACTACCTTGTCCTCAGCCTCTCAAAGAACACGCCTTACTTGAAGTATTAAGTTGTCATACATCCTAGGCACAGCAGTTACCGAAAAGTATTTTCTACTTAACATTAAATATCATGACTCTAAGTATTCTATAAGACTTCTGAAACCCATGTCTTCCACACCAGAGTATGGCTGCAAATCAAGTATAATCATTTCTGTTATTTTATGATTTATTGCCACTGCTATGGGATGGTCTGGTGAATATTTACACTTTCTTTCAAAAACTTCTTTTAACTTCAATTGCCTCTTATCAGGGGTAAAGTTAGATTTGGCTGAGGGTGTCGTACAACTGTATGCCCTGCCTGGTAAAATAGAGGACCTTACAGAATTATCTTGAGGTGAAAGTGGACTTTTGGATCTTGGCTGGTGATTGTCTCCCACTGTTTCAGCAGAATGATCCTGTTCACCAAGAGCCCTGCTAGATTTCCAGGCACCAGTGTTAGACTGCGTATTTGAACCATATACAATGATAGGGTGAATTTGCGTAAGATGTCGCATCATTGTTGTGGTTCCAAGATGCCCTTTATTTTTCCCCCTACTAACACAAGTATTGAAATGCACACATATAGCTTGACAAGCATCCCTGGGGTTTATGTAAAAAGGATTCCAAACAGTAGAGGTGGACTGTTTATGTCTAGTAAATGAGCTCAGTAGGGGTCGAGTGGCTGGGTTTAAGTAGTGAAGACATATCAGCGGGGGATGCAGGTTCATTGGGTGAGACAATCATAGAATTCTCTGCAGCACCACTGTCAGACTTTGTTTCACTATGTGTGGCTTGTGCCTTTTACATTTTCTTTTTCCCTTTTGACACTGTACTACTCTCTTTATCTTTATCCACATTGTCACTGTCAGAACCAGAATGAGACACAGGTAAAGCCACAAGCTCATCATCAGTCTGACCATGACCATGGTCATCATCATCACTATCATCATCATCATCATCATGAGATTCAGCAGAGCTAGGACCTGCAGTCACAGACTGAGTTATTTGATATGCATGTGTTGCAAATCGAGCAACTCCACTGCGAGTTGGTACAACACAGGCAACAGGACAATTGTACCCATAAGTGCTTTAACTTTACGCATAATTGGAATACTCTTTGTTTGTGCAATTTTCTCAGACAACTTGCTAGTAGATGCCTTGGATTCTTTTGAAGCATTGCTTGCTATACTGAGCCCTTCTGACATGGACAGTCCACCTCCCTTTGCCAAGTTTTCAGTATTTTAAAAGTTAGCCAGCACATTGATAGTAGTAGCATTTAGTTCAGCCTCTTCAACAAACTGTGGTGCTCTTACTTTACTTTTTGGGATACTCCTTTCTGGGCTCTTGAATAAACTTTAACCCCAGGCTTTTGTTTTACAATTTGAATTTTTTGGAGTACTCATAATGCCAGTCTGTAGCTTATTCAGGGTCAAAAATGCACGTGGTGGCTGGCTGTCAGATGAATTCACACACAGGTCTGTCACACTCACACACAGTAGTTCACATGCTGGACCTTGGCTAAAGGGCTGGAGCTGCAACCCATACAGATTCAGAAACCTGGCCTAACCCTTTATGACACAGTACTTTACTTTTCCTTCAAGGATGGGGGGGGTGTCCTGACACCAAGGAGAATGGCCGCTTAAACTGATAGCACTGCAACCCTGTACTAGATCAGTTCCGACTCTGGGCATTCTGCAGCTATTAATGGGCAAGTAAGAGGGAATAATCAATATAAAAACATTACCTGTTGATCGCTGTGCCTCTGAGAGCTTTAACTGCTGAGGAACCAAAGACCTCACCTCTTCCAGACTGCCACGAGTTTGGGGCCTTCCTCCGACTGCAGAGCCTCGGTATGGAGTCAAAATCTCCCCCAAGGCAGGATCCCAACCTTCAAGAAATACGGGGCATGTTTAAAGAGATCATCCAAAAAATGGTGAATCTGGAGCTTGCTGCACAGCGTAACACTGCGGATATCATTGAACTTTCACACAGAGTAACTGAGCAAAGGCTAGCGGACACTGAGGACACTAATCACCGCACTGACTCACGGCTGCAGGAGCAAGACCACATGATCCAGCTCCTCTGGTGATGAGTAGAGGATCTGGAAAACTGCAGTCACCAGAACAACCTCCAGCTGGTGGGCTTTCCAGAAGGCTGCGAGGGAAAAGATGGCATTCTTTTTCTCTAGAGATACTACCTGTGATCTTGGGTTGGCAGGGGGAGAGCCCTCCTTGAGAGAGATCATGCCCATCGATCACTGGCACCTAGGCCAATACCTGGGGGCCACCAGCACCCAATTCTGGCCAGATTCCTGAGGTTAAGGGACAGGGAATCTATCATCCTTGCTGCCAGACACAAAAAGGAGCTAAGCTGGAGGGAGCAAAAAATTCAAGTGTTCAAAGATTATTCCCAGGAATTGTCATCCAGATGCAGGGCCTTCACACTGGCTAGGAAAGCAAATGCAGACATTGGGCTGTAGTACTCTCTCAGGTACCCAGTCACACTCAGGATTATGGTAAATGGATCCCCCAGATTTTTGACAGTCCAGAGGCAGCCGAGGCTTTCCTCACCTCCTATGCACCCACACTGAACTGGAGCAAGTTGGGGGGGGGGGGGCGAACAGGCCTTGCAAATCTTCAGCCAGGCCCATCCCAATGGACTGCTTCATGCCATCTGTGCAGAACCTACCACCTTCCCAAAGATCATCAACGGCCCAAACACCACACATTCCCGAGGCCAGGGACTGAATCCAAGTGCAGAAGGGGTGGCACTGTAATTGGAAAAAGCCCAAGGAAGAAGGAATCCACCTGGACAAGGCACCATGATTCTGTTCTCAAATCGCAGCAAGACCCAAGAATCTGGGATCAGCCATTAGGCCCCAACCACTTCTCCATGCTGAGGGATCTACCGGAAAATGACCTACCACAAAGACTGCCTCCGCAGGCTAGAACGAGCAACACACCAGCTTCAGAAGAACCATTGGATGTGTCTTGTTCCTGGGCCGAAGAAGTAGATGATGCTACAATGCAGGGCCAAGTGCAGACCGAAGAACTGGTGGTCACTCTACCATTGGGGGCCTTCCCACTCCCACCTACACTGGTTGACCTGGAGGGGTGAGGTATCAGGTTTGGACTATTTTGTTTCGATAATGTTTCCTGTTACCCACCAGGTCTGAACTATTCTCCTCACTGGTACTGGCATGTGCGGGGTGGGGGCACATATTAAAGGTAACCTGTCCTGCATAGCAGGCTTCAGACACACCCCCATCCATAGTTGTTCTGGCTTGTTCCAGGGGAAGGCCTCTGGCATGATGTAGGGCCATTTGTGCGCTGTTGCCCTGTGTTAATATTGAACATTTTAATGAGTTGATATGAAGGCTATCTCATAGTTACGTTAATGGCCCACAACTTTCTCAGATGCTGTTAAGGAATTGGCAGACCATCTTTTAAAGTGTGGCCTCCGGTCCCCTGTCTAGAGTTCCTCTTTGAGTTTCTCTTTCTGGGGTCAGAGACTGACTAACCCAGGGGAAGTGAGCAGACAGGTCCCTAAAGGGCCCTAGCATGGGTCCAATCAGTCTGAGATGTTGTCTGCTTGAATGAGGAGGCTTATACAAACCCTGAGAGTACCGGGCTTGTCCGCCCCCAAAACTGCAGTGTTTGTGCATCCCGCATCAACTAGGGAAGGGGGTGGAAAACTTTGCTTCCCATGTACCGAGGCTCGCATCTGGACTCCTCAGGGAGTGGACGGCTATATCCTACCAGTCTGAGGGAGACTACCTGGTTACACGAAAACGTGGGACCCTGTGGACAGCATGCTGAAACTAATACTGAGCCTGAGTAGGGGTGAGGATTTAGCCATTCATAGATCTTCAACGGCTGCTGACCACATCACCGGGGCAGATACACTAAGCCCCCACCAGCTGATCAGCACCTAGGGCAATAGTTTTTCTTTTTTTTTTTTCTTCTTAGGTTTCTCTCATGCACCCAAGGGTCTTATTGCTTTGGCCATGGATCCCCTGTTCACTTGCCTCTTATCCTATCTCCTTGCTACTCCTGCAGAATGCCTCAACATCCAACAGGGTAGGAGCTGCTGAATGACAGCTGTCTCTAGACACTAGGTTTCAGTAGCCCACCCAGGTGGTGCACCCCCAGCAACTTCCGCCAACATCTTGGCTGCAAGTTGGACAATGTCACAGGTGGCTGCTGGTCAAAAAGGAGGGGTTCAAGGGATCAAGGGGGAATGGAAACTATGAGTTCTTAACAGTTTACAAAATGTTGTGGGTTTATTGTACGTTGCTTCAATGTGTATGTGTTATCCTTAGCAGGACAGGCAATCAGGACATAGGGCAAAAGAGGGAAGGGGAAAGACAGGTGTGAGGAATGAGGGTGGTTGTGTCATTGAGTGTACCACTACTAGATGTCTCAGGTAGGAGCATCCCTAATAGTCCCAGTCAACACATAAGCAGAAGGCCACCGTATGGAGAATAGATTGATATCCTGGAATGTAAGGGGGCTCAACTAAGTAGTTAAGAGGAAAAAATATTACTGCATCTTAAGAAGCTGAGCCCCAGATTGCATTCCTACAGGAGACCAAGCTTTCTACTGGGGAGGCCAGGAAGCTGTGCCAGGGATGGGTAGGTGCAGAGCTCTGCAGTGCAGCTTCTACACACAAAAGAGGGGTCTCCATTCTACTGCACAAGGACTTGGGTTGGAAAACAGCTCATCTCAAGAACGACAAAGAGGGCAGGTGGATCCTGGTGGAGATGGAGACCCCTAAAGGACCCCTCATTTTTATTAATGTATATGCTTCTAACCAGGATTGCCCGTAGTTCATTCATGAGCTAAACCAAACCCTTATAGATTTTAACAGTGGGGAAGGCCTCAGTAATAATGGGAGAGGATTTTAACCTTACACTAGCCCCGAAGATGGGCAGGAGCAAAGGAAATGCTGAACCACACAGGCAGGCCACCAAGGAAGCCCTAAGATTAATGGAAGCGCACTCCTTACTCGATGCATGGTGCACCAAGAATCCCAGTATGAGGGACTATACCTGCTTCTCTGCCACACACGGCTCTTCCAGCAGGATAGACTTCTGGCTGACATCCTGTTCCCTGTATCAGGGGTTAACAAAGGCCCAGACACATCCCATAATCATTTCCAACCATGCTCCTCTGGAGCTATGTATTAGGTGGGGTTCGGACCAGCCTATGTCCCCCTCCTGGTGGCTTGATGTGCTACTGCTGGAGGACCCCCCAATTTCAGACCTGGCACAACAATGATAATGGCGAAGTCTCTGACTCCACACTGCGGAAGGCTTTCAGAGCCACCATAAGGGGCAGAATAATAGCCTTTTCCTCAGCTAGGAAGAAACGCAGAGAAGCCGAGCAGGCTGTGTTACAGCAAACTTTAGCTGTCCTAGAGGCCCAGAACAAGAACATTGGGTCCACAGACCCCCCCACACACACACACTCCTGGCCCAGCTGTCCAGTACGATGATACAGCTCAATCCCCACTTAACCAGGCAGACCAAATTTAATCTCAGGCGAATGCACCACTCATACTGGGAAGGCGGTGAAAAGGCCAGTAAGTTACTAGCCTACTGCCTAAAAACAAACAAGCAGCCAGAACTATTCAGGCCTTAAGTGACAAATCAGGCTTCAGGACTGGCTCACAGAAAGAGATTAATACAATCATGGCACAGTTCTGCAAACAACTGTATGCCTCCCCTTTCCCCCCAGACTCTGCTAAAATTGAGGCTTTCATGTCAGAACTTCTGATACCCAAACTGTCGGAGGCCATGGCTGCTCCACTTGAGGTACCCCTGACAGAAGTGGAGTTCCTAGAGGCCATAAAGTAGATGAATGTGCATAAGCCCCCCAGGAAAGACAGCCTACCTATAACCTTTTATCAGATGATGGGAGTGAAAGTGGCTGAGTATCTGCTGAGGGCCTTTCAGGATTCCCTGTCTAAAGGGGTGCTCCCTCCCACCATGGGGAAGGCTGTGATAACTGTCCTCACCAAAAAAGACAAGAACCTGTTCTCCCCAGGCAGCTATCACCCAATTTCCCTCATTAATACTGATGCCAAGATATTGGCTAAGATCCTGGCAGGGAGACTGGAGAAACTGCTGCCAGGCCTGATACACCCAGCGCAGGCAGGTTTTATCAAGGGGAGGCTTGGCTCAGATCACCACAGAGCCTTGATCACTCTCATGCATATAGCACAGGCCTCCAAGCCCCCTATGGTGGCATTAGCTATAGATTTTGAGAAGGCCTTCAACTCTGTCAAATGGTCATACTTGATGGACACCCTGGAGTAAATGGGGATAGGCCCAGGATTCAAAGCGTGGGTGTATCAGCCCTGTTGCAGATCTTTATACTCTTCCCCCCTAGCCTCGGTACTCACCAACCGGATGATGTCCCCAGCCTTCAGCTTACATAAAGGGACTTGACAAGGCTGGCCCCTGTCACCATTGCTGTTTGTCCTGGCTATAGAGCCGTTGGCAGTAGCAATACGAGAATCCAAGGAGATATCGGGGATATAAGTGGGTGGTTCCACCCTGAAAACATTCCTGTATGCAGATGATCTTTTGATCACTATGGCATATACCCCACAGATCATACAAACAGTCTTGGATACTTTGGCCAGGTTCTCATGAGCCTCTGGACTGCAAGTTAACCAGACCAAAACTGAAGCCTTCCCGCTTAACAATGTATGCTCTGACCAGGCCTTCATCGCCCTGGGCCTCAAATGGTCCCCCTGGGGCATTAAATACCTGGGAGTCATAATTCACCCCAATCTCACTAAAATGGTCACACTGAACTTCAGTAGCCTACTTGAGCTCATAAGGAATGATTTAGAAAGGTGGAAGCCCTTACGGCTGTCTCTAGCGGGCAAGATAGACTCCTTTAAATGAATGGCCGTGCCAAAAACCTTGTATCTGCTGGCTCTCCTCCCCATACATGCCCCCCCCCCCAAGTGGTTTCAGAAACTAGACACACTAATAGGCAGTTTCCTATGGGAAGGGCGCCCTCCACACTTTAGCAGCCAAAAACTGTGCCAACACTGGAGCAAAGGGGGTGGGGTTTGCCACGGTTCCAAGGGTACCACATGGCATTCATCATATCACAGGTGGTAAAATGGTTTTCCCCTATAGGGCACAATTCTCCAACCTGGGTCCCCCTAGAAGCAGAGCTCACAGGGTCTCCCCCCAGCAGCAATGCTTTATACCAAGAAAAGAAGCATTGGCCCTGACTCCCCCAATGACAATATCTATGAAATACTGGAAGAAGTACACTCTATCACACATTCTAACCCAACCCCATGAGCGTTTATGCCCCTGTGGAACAATGACTGCCTCAGAGTGGGCAGATTGCCCTTACGATGGCAGCTATGAGAATCCCAGGGCATTAGGTCGGTAAGAGATCTGCTGATACCTGGCACAAATACCATAGACTCATTCGAATCTCTGAGGGTGAGTAATTGTAATAGTAAACGGAGTCCACTCTGAAGAAAGGGGGGTTACTGGTGGGATACCACAGGGTTCAGTACTGGGTCTAGTCCTTTTCAATGTCTTTATAAGTGACATTGCAGAGGGGCTGGAAGGAAAAGTATGCCTCTTTGCAGATGACATAAAGATCTGCAACAGGGCTGATACACATGGAGGCGTGGAAAGAATGAGAAGGGACTTCAAGGTTGGAGGAATGGTCAGAAGTATGGCAGCTTGAATTCAATGCAAAGAAGTGCAAAATAAAGCACCTGGGAAACAAAAACCTAGGGGAAGAGTACACAATGGGGGGGAAGTAGTAACAACAACAAAAATGGAAAGGAACCTGGGGGTAATCATATCAGATGACCTTAAGGTTGGCAAGCAATGTGAGAAGGCAGTAGGGAGGGCTGAGGGGATACTGGGATGTATAGGTAGAGGCATCACCAGCAGAAAACAGAAAGTTGTTATTCCTCTGTACAGACAGTTGGTGAGATCCCATCTGGAGTACTGCATCCAGTTCTGCAGATCCCATCTCCACAAGGACATAGACCAGATGGAGGCAGTCCAGAGGAGGGCAACTACAATGGTGCAGGGTCTGCAAGAGAAGCCATATGAGGAGAGACTAAAGGAGCTTAATATGTATACCCTTGAGGAAAGGAGGGAGAGGGGGACATGCTAGAAACTTTTAAGTACCTCAGTGGAATCAACAAAGTCCAGGAGGGTAGAATCTTGCAGAAAAAGAGATGTGCAAGAACAAGGGGACACAATTGGAAGATAGAAAGGGGACAGCTCAGGGGCAATGTGAGGAAGTATTTTTTCCCAGAGAGGGTGGTGGACACATGGAACAGTCTTCCTGAGGAGGTTGTGGGGTCTAAAACTGTGGGAAAATTCAACAATGCATGGGACAGACATAAGGCAATTCTTATGGGGGGTAGGAAGAAATAGGCTGTTGGTTAACTAGGATCTGCAGCTCATTGAGTAGGTAGGGAAATGGGCACACTAGGTGGGCCAAACGGTCCTTATCTAGCATCAAAGTCTATGTTTCTATGTTTCTATGCGAGGTACCATCTCCCTGCAGGACATTTTTGGAGGTACTTACAGATCAGGGGTGTGATCTCCCATGCAGTGAATGCCCCCTAGGCCTGGACAACCCCTGGACCTACACTCATTAGGGATCTGGACAAAACTGACCAAGAGCAGAGCTAGCAGAATCTACAAAGCCCTAAGAGAGGCTGCCTCTGACCCCACCCTCTTGGCCAATGCTCAGTGGGAGTAGGAGCTGAAAGTTACAATATCAGAACAACAGTGGTCCCACTGCTGGTCGAGAATCCACTTGGCATGCAGAGATGGCCGCGCACGCCTTATCATGAACAAAACCTTGCTGAGATGGTACTATACCTTGGCAACATTTAAGTATCAAGGTTTACTGCATAATCATAGTTGCTGGTGGCGTGGGCAAGAGGAGCCCATCTATACCACATCCTATGGGAATGCCCTCTGATCCAACCATTTTGGAACAAGATTCAGGACATGTGCCATGATATAATACCAGAGGTTCCCCGGATCCCCCTCTGCTACTATTGGGATGTGGCCAGATGGGCCTCCCTAGGCATAACCCTGCAGCCCTGTAGCCACAGTAGTAGGTGCTGCAGCAACAAGTCAAAATACTGCCATAAGGCACAAGAGGAGTCCCCCTGAGGGGTTCCACCTCCTGTTGTACCACAGTCCTTCATTGAGTAAAGATCCCCCCATGTCTTCTGCCCCTTGTAGCCAAATAGGACAATGGCCTGTCCTGAGATTGCCATATTGTAAATAGTTTAAGTACTTATGGTACAGTTTATCACCCTGACATCTAGGTTATATCCTAGGGTAGCACTAGACCTGTATGAGCCACTATCCAGCACTCCGCTCACACGCTTGGCAGCTGCCAACAGGCCTATTAGACAACTACTTATCCTAAAAAGCCAACATTTCAAGTGGGATCCTAAAGGTCTAGTTGGTCAGCTATCAAACAGCAAAATGTAGCTTCGTAATGTATGTATAGGCAGTGTTTTACCCATGCTATGATTTTCTCCAGCTGTCACCAAATGCTGCAGCGTACTCTGGAGGTGTTGTATGTGTGTTTGTTTCCAATAAAAATATTTAACATCAAATTTTTCCTTCAGAGTTATTTATTTTTTTATTTATTCCACATGACGGAATGCCCACTGAGCCAAAGCTTGTAGATTTGCCCCACAGAGCACTGGGAGAAGAAGACAAGAGCTGACTGACTTGTTCAGGAGGTGGGGGGTCACACAGATGGTACATACAAATAACAGCGCAAGCAAAGAGAGCACCAGCAATAAGGGCGCAGACAAGAGGGCACAGGAAAAGAGGGCGCCTGACAATGGGGGCGCATGTGTGCCACCCATGCAGCCATTATGCAGGAAGGGGGCTCTGCCCCCGCACCACCCCAAAATATATATAATCACCCCTCCTGTCCCATGTGGGTGTGGAGAGAGGCACTGTTGAGGGGTGGCAGAAAGAGTGAGTGAGAGATAGAAAGTGCTCTCAGCACCCACATCACTGCACCCAAAGCTCCTATGCTCCGCAGTTGCCGGTGCCCTCTTTGCAGTGCCCTTGTTCCCTCACCCTTTTGACAGGGTACCCACACAGACAGTATGCAAGAAGTGGCACTGGTGACTGGCTGTCAGATTTTATTTCACACACAGGTCAGTCATACACAAGTTCACACACTGGACCTAGGTTATAAGGACTGATGCTGCATGTGCTGCTACCCCCAGAGATTCAGGGACCTGGCCTAACCCTAAATGACACATTATTACTTTGTGCTTCCTTCAAGGATTATTTATTTTTCATTTATTCCACATGACGGAATGCTCACTGAGCCAAGCTTGTAGACTTGCCCCATAGAGCGCAGGGAGGAGGAGATGAGAGCTGACTGACTTGTTCGGTGGGGAGGGGGGGGTTGCACACAGACAGTATGCAAGAAGTGGCACTAGTGGCTGGCTGTCAAATTAGTTCATCCACAGGTCTGTCTCACTCTCACACACACACACTGGACCTAGGGTAGGCTATAAGGTCTGATGCTGCATCTGCTACCCACGGAGATTCAGGAACCTGGCCAAACCCTCTATGACACAGTACTTCACTTTTCCTTTAAGGATTATTTTTTATTTATTCCACATGACAGAATGTTCACTGAGCCAAAGCTTGTAGATTTACCCCACAGAGCACAGGGAGGAGGAGATGAGAGCTGACTGACCTGTTCGGGAGGGGGTCACACAGACAGTATGCAAGAAGTGACACTGGTGGCTGGCTGTCAGATTTTACTTCACACACACACACACACACACTGAACCTAGGCTATAAGGGCTGGTGCTGCAGCTGCTACCCATGGAGATTCAGGGACATGGCCTAACCCTCTCTGACACATTACTTTACTTTTCCTTCAAGGACTATTTATTTTTTATTTATTCCACATGACAGAATGCCCACTGAGCCAGACCTTGTAGATTTACCCCACAGAGCACAGCGAGGAGATGAGAGGTGACTGATTTGTTTGGGGGGTCACAGAGACAGTATGCAAGAAGTGGCACTGGGGCTGGCTAGAAACTTATCTTTTTCAGACACAACTATTCAACCCTTAACTTGCAGTTTCTTGCTTTATACTTTTCTGTGCTTTTTTTTTTGTATACTAAAAGTAGTTTGCAGGCAGTGCACTGCAGGACAGAAAAAGGAAAATAATTATTTCTCCTCCTAAGTCCTTTCTCCAAAGTTTGTTCTTCACTGACTGTGCTGCCTGCTGCCCCCCAAAAAACTGGCTCAAATGTCACTTGCCCCAATTCCATCCTCCACTCCCCTCCCCGAGTCCCCGATTCCCTGACCCCCTGTTCCCACCCCCACCTTCCAAAGTTTTCCTTTTTCAAAAAATTTTACTTTTTTTTCTAAATTTCTGTTGTTTGCATGATAAGGTTTTTTTCCCCCTCTGCTTACTGTCACTGTTGATCAGTTGCTTTGAATCATGACAGAAAAAAAAGGCACAAAGCAGCATGGACAGTGTAGCAGCTGCTGCTCCTTCTCCATGTCTCTGTTCTTTTGCAGCCAGCTCCTAAGGTGGACCACATGGGTTCCTAGCTGCAAACCCAATCAGGTACCACCTTAGGAAGATGGATAGCATGTCTGTCCAATGAGGAACCAGAATCTTGTCTCTGGTCCCTCCTGCGCTCTCACGCGTGTCATTCCCGCGATGGACTCACCCTCCGAACTGTTTCGAACAGTCAAAACTGATCAGAAGCAATTCATTTGGACTTACTTTGGTTTGTTCAGGGTGGTTCAGATTTTGGACAAACTGGTTCACCCACCACTATTTAATACCCTTGACATTCCACAATACAAATTTTGTGGGCTTGTTAGCCATATTCACAGCTCTTTGTGGGGTAGGGGGTGACCTTGATACTGTTTGTAGGCGACCACGTTCAGGTTTAGGCCCAACAACTTTAGTGCGTCCATTCTGGTTGTCCTGGTCCTTTGAATAATTCCTATCCAGGATTGACCTCTTGATGTTATCTATTCTGGGAAAACACTTGCCCCTTATCATTTCTGAACAATCAGTGTTACTAATCATTAACAAATACAAAAAGCTCAACATTTTAAAACCCCATTAGTCTTAACTTAAGTATGATGAGGAAGAAAGCCCTTAGAATAGGACCCGTCCAAGAAGAGGATGAAAGACTACATTGATAAAAAGTTTGCTTTTTGTAGTCTCTGGGGAGTGTACTCAGCGGGGACTCATTCCCGCGTACCTGCTCTTCCTGAGGCCTAGGCTAGCACTATGCATATGGTCTCAGCTGACATTTCCTCTACCTGTAATTCTGTATCAGAGCACAGCAGTCTTTAGTCTATTGTTTTCTTGTTTGTTTTTTGTTTTTTCCCCGATTGCTATTCCCCCTCTCCCAGCCTGGGGCCCAGCTTTAGCTTGCTGGGAAACGGGGTAGGTGGGACATCTCTATAAAATCTCCTGTGGGAGCTCTCCCTTTGACCTAGGCTTGTGAACATTGCTGGTCCTGGGAGGTACTTAAGATGGATTGGAGAAGGTAGGTTGTGGAGTGGTAGCTAACTCCTCTCAGCCACCAGGCAGTCAAGCATGGAGGGGTGAAGAAAAATCATCCCTAGTCCTTCGGGGTGCACCCTGCTGCTACGAGCGCCACCTGGATTTGAAGTTAATCTGCAGTATTCTCCCCCCTTCAGCCCTAGGGGCTTATTGGTAACAACCCCTCTCCTTCTGGCACCCCCTACCACTCATTTGCCCCTCGAGGCTTTCTGTGCTGCTTGACTTCTCCTCCTCACTCAGACCCCATGAACTGAATAACATTTGTTCTCCCCCAGCCTGTTCTCCCTTTCCTCTTGCCTCAGAGTGGCTAACATTAGCTTCTGTGCATACTGTAGGCAGAGGGTGGGGAGTGGTCTTTGGGTCACGCTGAGGACCACTGAAGTTGCCCAGTGACAAGTGCCCCCCCTTTACAATGTGAGATTCTTAACAGTGTCAGCATTAACTGCCCCCTCAGTGATGAAGGTGCTCCTATGTGACAGATTTACAACATGGAGGAAGAGACCCAGGAAAACAGAGATTCATATCTTTTAATTGCCTTCATAGCCAGTCTTGGTAACTCCCTTTACACTGTGCCAGTTGGTAATGCAGACTCGTAATCAATCATTCTGAGGCAAGCCATGAAAGGCAAAGTTAACTACCCCACGAGCTACCGCTGATGCCTGAGAATAATGCTGTGCATCCCTTCTGAACATTCGCACATTTACACCGTAGAGTAGCCTGCAGGTAGCTGTTGGGGGTGTGTCTTCCCTGGTCTCTTCCCACCAGTCATAGCAAAGCATTATCTGACAGCTCCCTCCAGGTCTCCCACTGAAACCGACATGACTCAGTTCTGCCCGCTCTCCTCCCCGATTGTAGAAATGTGGCCTCACCCCAATCTTACCTGGTATAACTGTATAGATATTCCCTGGTTCCAATCCTGGCCTTGTCTCAGGGGTTACCACAAGCTCCTGGGTGAGTTCTGAGCACTCATGCTACCCATTCAAACCAGCTTGCCCACCAGTAACAAGAGCACCTGCATATTTTACCACCCATGGCTTCCAGGAAACATAACAGGCGTTCCGAAAATATGGAAGGAGAGCTTCCTGAGTCCTAATAACCCCGGAATTATCCATAAAGGATGAAGTGATCAGTGTGGGGGGGTGAATTGCAACCCATGAATACCCATAACACTGAGTGGGAGGGGGACTCCAACTGACAATTGTGTAGCTGCACATGAAGTTTAACCTGCGGAGAAAACAAAGGTTATTTAAGATGCACCATATTTATTCATGTGCCTACTCAGTTCAGTGGGCTGAAAGTCCTCAATGTCCACAATCAAGCAGTGTTGCCAGGTTCAGTTAGGGAGTGTTTAGATTAAAAACAGTAGTGATATCCCACTGATTTATACATGTTGGTGAATGCTGTCTTGGGGGGTGGCTGCATCCCAGCCTGGTGTGGACTCAGGGCACCCCTCTTGAACAGTTTCTTGCAGAGTGGGCTGATCGAACACAACATCAGCCCATGACTTAAGCTCCTCGTCCTCCTTGCTCTTGTCAGTTTGGAGTGTGACTGAGCATGCCAATTTAGCTGCCCTCAAAGCCTTTGGATCCTGTCTTTTCTCCTGGCCTAATCTCTTTGGTGCCAGTTCTGCCACCGAATTGGATCCATTGGATGATGACCCAGAATCCCTGCTGCCATCTTTCTGGCCATGGGTCGCATGCCCTTACAACTTTTTGCAATCCTTTGCTCTGGCCCTTTTTAAGCATGTTGTTTGCCAGCTCATTTCAGGGGAGGCAGTGTTAGATCTGGGGCGTGTTGTAGACTGGGGCACTTGATGTGCAGAGCAAGAAGCTAGCGGCTGTGACTTGGTGTTGGCAGCTGTCCTTGGGGCCTCCAGGTGCTGATATTGGTCTGGCCAATGTCGGCGGAGGTAGCCTGCTGCTTCTTCAGGTGATTCAAAGATGTGGGCTACTCCATTCCTCAGTATCCAAAGTCAAACTGGGTATTGTAGCTGGTAGGGGATGCCCAGTTGTTGAAGAGCTTTCCTGACCATGGTGTATGCTTTTCTTTTTGTGGCCGGTTCTGTGGAGTAATCATTATAGATAAGAAGCTGATTGTCTTGCCATTTTCAGGACAGTACCCCCTTTCTCTTGCCAATGTCAGTATATATTCTTTTTCTGGGAACCGCAAAAATGTTGCAATTATTGGTCTGGGTTGGGCAGGAGGGTGAGGAATTGATAAGCCCTTTCTATTTCCAGGGGGTCCTCCAGTTGTATTGCAGTATTTTGGGCAGTTCTTTTTGTAAAAAGATGGCTGCGTCTAGTCTGTCAACACCCATGGGAAAATCAATGAAACGTGAATTATTTCTTCTGCTTCAGTTTTCCAAGTCCTCTGTATGATGCCACAGAAGCACCACCATCCTCTCCAGCTCCAGCATTCAGGCTTCGAACCTCATGTCTTTATCATCGATGTACATGAGGCAAGTGTGTAATTTTGTCTATTTTCCAAGGCTTTCACTCTGTCTTGTAGGTCTGTGACCAATGCCTTAAAAGTGGAGATTTTGTTTAACACTTGCTGGAGCATCTCTTTGAGAAACAATCCTTCACTCACGGGCATAGAAGTCTCAGGCATTGCCATCATTGTTCATGGGCTCACTGACGAGAATCCTCCCTGAGCTGACTTTAGTCAACGATTTTCCACTCTGGCTTATCACAAGCTAATTTGGAAAACGGATTTTGTTTGTAAAAAAATCCACTTTAACAAACTACACAAGTGTGCAACTGCATGCTGAGGTCCAAATTCAGATGTTTGTGGATCTTATATCCAGCTATTCAGGAGTCAGTTTAAGCTGCCATTCAGGCTCCTCGCTCGTACATGACCATATTATATCGGCAAAGCCATGCACTGCTGTCGTGCATGTAGGCACATCGAAGTGGATGGCCCCATCTTGAAAACTCTTTCTGTGAGGTCCAAATACTGATAAGTTTACAGTAAGGCAAAGCAAGGCAAGGCTAAGTTTATTTCTAAGGCGCCCAATCCCGGAGGCTCTGGTCGCCGTACATAAAAAACAAACAGGCAGGGTTACAGATAAAACAGAATCATAAATAAAACAACTAAATAATAAAACAGCAAATGCAATATCAGAGTCAGCAACTTTATAACAGTACAATGTCACAATGTGATAATGTGAAACACAAGCACTGTATGCCTGCGGATGCCCTTAAACTAGCCATCTACAGCTCTGTCACCTCTATCATTGACTACGGCCTTGCCATCTATGGCTGTGCCCCAACAAGTGCCCTCTGCAGGATCTCAGTTGCTCTCAACAAAGCCTGTAGACTACTGATGGGTGCAGCCCGATAAACTCACACCTGTGACCTCTATGCACAGGCCAGCTTCTACCCTCATGACAGAATACAATACCAGACCTGCTTACTTACCAAAAGATTCTCCTTGGTCTCATGCCACCTGGTGTTAGCTCACTCCTTACTACCTACAGTGGCACTCAACAAACACGTGGTGCCCAATCTCCTAACCTTTCAGGTTCCCAGATGTCATACCTCCATGGGTCAGCGGTCCTTTATCTATAGAAACCGCTCAATGGTTCAATTCCTCAATAAAGAAGCACTTTCTCTACTACACTTGGACCCTTCAAAAGGAATCTCAAACTTTACCTCACCTCTACCACTCAATGTGACTGTTTCATTGAACAGAGATCTCTCTAAACACCTCCAGCTCACTCATGTCTCACAGCCCGCCTTTCCCAATCTCATTCCCTCTGGCACTGGGCCTTCCTTGTGACTCCTTTCCTGCTTCACATCTCCACTGGTACAAGACATTTTCCACCACCATCGGACAGTGGCCCATTAGCCTATAACTTCCTCTCCCGGTGGCATGCCTGCAATACTAACTGCCTATGGTGCCCTCTATCTCTTATTATTACAGCCAGCTGCTCTCAAGCTGCTCGTTTTATGAATATTATCACAATGTATGTTATAACTGAGTATAATTTTTTCTTTTAGTTGTTTTGGTTGTTTATTGTGCATTCTTTTACTACCTCTGTATGTATGTTGACCCTCATCCTTTGACGTGGAACCTTTGTAAACGAGCAGTTTCTGCTCAAAGGTATTTGTAATCCGAGAATTTAATAAATAAAAAATAAATAAAATGTATTGTGGCTCTATGGAGATAGTCCCAAAGAAGATCTTGATACAGCACATCCCTCCAGTCACTTTGGCACTCCCCTGTCCAAATGTTCTGTTACAAGACAATTTACTAAGCAACACTTGCAGGACACTGGTGTGGACTTGGTGGCAATGTCATCAGCTGGTTTAAGTCATACCTCATGGACAGAGTGCAGAGGGTGTTGATGGGATTATCCTCATCCAGCCCAATGCCCCAGTGCTGTGGCATTCCCCAGGGTTTGATCCTACCATCTCTGTTGTTCATGGTGTACATGTTGCCCTTGGGAGATATTATCAGGTGGTATGGCTTGGGTTTTCATTGCTATGCTGATGACACCCAGCTATACCTGTCCTGTGTGCCTGGGAGCCAGATGGTGGTCTCTGTGTTTAACACTTGCCTGGCTGAGATTTAGGACTAGATGACTAGAAACTGGCTATGACTCAATCCAGACAAGACAGAGGTACTGGTGGTGGAGGTAGGTCATCGGCTAGGTGGAGGGGTACAGAGTAGTGATCTGGGTCTGAGACTGGGTAGTGTACCCCTAATCCCCTCCACATGGGATAAGGATCTGGGTGTGGTACTTGACAATAGCTTGACACTTGATGTTCAGGTGTCAGCCATCATCCAAAGTGTTTTTAATTATCTAAGACATATCACCCGGATCCATTCCCTGGTACTACCTTGCCACCCTAATACATGCCTTCGTCACGTCAAGGTTAAACTACTGCAGTGCCTTATACATGGGACTTTTGGGAGGCAATCTCCACCATCTGCAGCTGGTGCAGAAAATGGTGGCCAGGCCATTGATGGGTGTTCCTAGATTTGAGCATATTATGCCAGTTCTCTGTGGGCTGCACTGGCTGCCAATAAGGTGGAGGATTGTCTTCAAGGTTGGATTACTGATCTATAAAGCCCTACACGGTCAGGGACCTGACTGACTGCAAGTCCTGGTTCCCCATTGCCCGGCTCGCCTCCTTCATTCCTCCAAGGGTGACCTCCTGATGGTTCCAAGGATGAAGCTGTGGCTTTCTGGAGACCGGGCTATCTCTGTAGCCATGCCTGTCCTGCGGAATTCATTGCCAGCTTATCTTAGAGAGGCCACCTCGGTGGACGCCTTTAAGAGGGGGCTCAAGACATTACTATTTCAGCAAGTATTTAGCTTAACATAGTATGAGAAATAAAGTTTATAACTATTATTGATTTTAGTAATATAGTTTTTATTTGATGCATTTGTGCTCTGAAATGTATTTTAAATGTGTTAATCATGTATCGTACAGCACTCCGAGCCCCCGGGAAGGGGTGCTTTATAAATAAAGTTTTGATTGATAGATTGATTGACACTGTACTGTCTTTAATCACTCTACCTTTGGAGAACAGAGGAAGTTTATAAACATAACCATTGTCAAGAGCTACCTTTAGCTTATGGCCCTTCCAACAAGAACCTGGTCTGTTCATCTCTCCTGCACTCTTGTTAGAACTAGAAACAATCAACATAGTGAGAAGAAGTCAGTTGCTAACAATTCAACTTTTATTTCATAACAATGTCTTCTGGACAGAAATTAATGCATGGCTAAAAGTCAGTTCAGCACGTAATTAATACTGTATGTGCAGAGTTCAAAGTTCTCAGATCTTATGTGGACAGTCACATGGTCCTGCCCTGATAATTCCCTCCCCTCGGGGGCTTAACTGAAGTTTAGTTGGACCCCTTGTCAAACTCCACCTTCATTCATGTGATAATTTCCTGGACCCCAGTGATAACTAATGTCCCTGCCTTTTTCCTGCTTTCCTTGGTCTCCTCACTTGATCTATCCATCTTGGTGCTTGCTAGTTTAAATGTACTAGAAAAATGATTTGTTTCCACTATGTTGGTGATGAATGATAGGAAAACTAAAGCATTCTTATTTGGGCCCAAACACCTATGTTCAAATACAAAAAACATGCTCCCTCTATTCTCTGCATCTGGGTCCCTGATTGAGGTGGTTAATAAAATAAAATATCCTGGAGTTCACCTTGATCAAGAGCTTACATTTAGGCCTCCTGTTGAGCACATTACTAAAATCACCAGAAACTTGGCCTTCTGTACCAGTTGTGAAACTCACTGGCTGCTGAATCCAGGATTGCCATAGCAAGTGGTACCTTACTTCCTACTTTTATTTATGGTGCCCCTGTGGTACAGTTCTTCAGGAACTCAGAAACCTCTAGACTTTGTTGTCTTGTATAACAAGATTGGTCACTTTACATCTGGGTCTTCCCCAAGGAGGCATCATTGTGAGGTTCTCTCTGGGCTGATTTGGCCTACCCTGGAAGTCAGACTTACTTATCCTCTCCTTTGCCTCACCTTCAAAGGCCAGGGTCTATACCCCTCCTAGCCTACTTGGGCTACTTACCCCTAAGACCCCAAGGCAAACATTGTGTTCCACCAATAGCAACCTAATTGAAATCCCCAGGGTGTGGACCAATCTTGGCAAACAGTTTTTTACCCACTCCATTCCATATTACTGAAACTCCCTTCCTGAAAAGCTACTTAATTCCACCTGTCCTGGAGGGTTCAAATCAGGGCTTAAAGCCTATTAGAATGCTGTCAATGCAGTTACTATCACTGATTCTTCTTTACCTCCCTTCTCCCATCTATCTCATATATTGCTGCCTCCTTACATTATCAACTTGGTGTATGGTGTATTGACTATTGCTGAATTCACATATATATTTTATCATTGAATGTATTCTTACATACTGTCCTACTTATTAAGCTATTGTCTTTTATAAGATACTGTGCAATTTATTGTTTGTAACTAAACGTCATTGTCCTTGTATACAATTTGTACTATTGCCAATGTCTTGATATTGTGTATTTATTTGAAATCTTTGATTGTAACTAATTCTGGGTCGCCCTGGAAAAAGGGACCCTTGGTCTCAGTGGGCTTACCCGGTTACCAAAATTCCATAAATAAATAAATAAGCCACTGATGCTAACTCCTCAGCAGTGGGGATTGAGCAATTATCCTCATTGGCACAGCTCTCTCTCAATATGAATGGGTGACAAACATGGGGATGTACTCCATGGGTGCATCCTACACCCTCTGGACCCATATCTGCCACAAGGCAGCCGTGGCATTGAGGATTTACCTTGGGGTAGTGTTTTCATCCCACCTACTCCCCATGTCTATTGGCTGGATTGTTCTGCTCAGCTCTTGTTCTCATTGGTTAAAGAATGCTGCAGTACCATCAGTCAATGGCTCTGTGGTCTGTAGCATTACCCGGAGGGCACCTGCTTTTTCCAGTTTCTGTTCTGCATACCTTGTTTCAGCTGTTTCCTCCCACTGTGCGTTTGCTTTTTTTTTTTTTTGGAGTCTTGCTCGTTGCTTGAACTTGTAATTTTCCAGATTTCTTTTGGACGAGTGATGAGTTATGTTAGCATTGTATCGTAGGCCAGATATTAAAACAGATTTTCAAAGAGCAAAAATGTTGTAGTGTGCACTGTAGTTATTAGCTCTGCCCCTGGTTTTATGACTCAACTCGACAGACCAATCAGGAGTTGAGTAGGGATGACTAAAGGGCTAGAGGAGGAGGAGCTCAGAATCTTTCTGTTCTCCTCCTCCTCAAGCTGACAGGACTGCTGTGGGTGGTCTCTGCTACAGGCAACTCAAAGTTAAAGTGACAAGTCACATAGCTGAGGGGCTACCACAGCCAAAATTAGAAAAAAAAAAACAGATTAATCAGAAAAAGATCGGTCACAATAATTTTTACAGACATACTTGGACCTTGATAGTCCAATTTAAGGAGACATGAAGGGAAGTACATTTTTTCAGTCACGTTAATTGATCAAGACCTCTCAAAGAATGTGTTATTTTAATCAGTTTAAAGTTATAGGGAGAGTAATTCACCTTCTCCTCGGAGGACCAGAAGAGGATCAAAGCTGCTGTGGAGCCAGCAAGAGGACCTGGAGGACAACGCCTCATCATCCCTGGCCAGGGCAGTGCATCAGACACCCGAGTCACCATCACCATCATGGACAGCACGAATTTGGGGTTTGAGGTAGAAGGGACTGTGACCTCAGGAACCCCAAACTGATTGTGAGACTTATTGCAGTTTTGGGGTGAAGTTTAAATGCTGATCATTGCAGAAAATGACAGTAGATATTTTGTCAGCGAAAAGAGAAATGTTTTTTCAGAATGTACAAATGTTAGTTTATTGAATAGTCATTAGCTTAGTAACTGATGGAGCCATTGCCTGATGTTAAAAATAAATCTGCTCTATCTTTGAAAGTGTTTGAATCTGCTCTGTCTTTGAAAGTTTTCTCCCACATCCGTGGTATTTCCTGTTAGCACTGTCATTTTTAATTAATGCACATGACTATCTGACCAGCTATTGTAACTGATCTTTCTTGCAGCTAGCAAGATACCATCACCAAGGTAGGTGAAATTCGGGGTGCAGGCAGGTGTTTTACTGTGAGACTCAACCATACCATAAACAACCATGTCCACTAGCCAGCTGGTGAAGTGGTAACACTATGGATTTGGAAGCATGCCTGGGTCATCAGTGGTTGGCCAGGCGGAGGAGGATTGAACATCAAAGTGGACACTCTCCTCCTATGGGGAAAGGGATGGTATTACTCCACTGCAATACCACCACTTGGGTGACCACAGGGGCCAGCAGAAGTGGGAGGGTCAGCAGCATTCATGCTCAATATGCACAGCTCTCATGGCAGCCATCTGCAGCTCCAGCCAATGAGTGGGGAGTAATTAAGTGGTCAAACCCCTCTTGCTGCTGCAGCATGAGGATCAGACCTTCACAGGCCCCGCATCAGTTGAGGCTGACCAAATTAGCATCTCAGTCCCTCTTAACTCCTAGGAGTCCCTTGATCTCAGGGTGGGGGAGGGTCCACCATGGGGGATAAGCCATGGTCTCCTGGTTGTGTCAGATGGTGGGGAAACAGGGCTAGAAGGACCTGGTTGACAGTATGAAAAAGGTACATCACCAGGGTACCAGCCAGAGGAGCAAAAATACAAGTGAAAAAATAAATAAATAAATAACCCAAGCCTTCTAGACTGGATTCTTTTTAACCCCCTGATAGAATTTCCACTTCGGGTGTACTTTCAGACTGCTTCCTCACCTTCTGTGTCTCGAATATTCATAGCAAAAAATCTCCTCTGAAATTGATCACAATTCATTCATATATGCACTTCATGCTGTAGGACTTCTATGCAGTCCTACCTGCCATAAGATTGAACCATATTATTTATTTATTTTTATTTTATTTATTTCAGTTGCAGATTAACACCTTTGAGCCAACAGGCTCGTTTACAAAGGTTCCATGTCAGGAAGAACAAACAGACAAAAAATGACAAGGTTCAATTACATTGGGACAAGAGACAAAATTACAGAGGTAGTTTGATGAGCATTGCAGGAAGACAGAATACTGACAGGCTGTACAAGCAGACGAGTAGACTATTGCATTGCTTATATTGTACAGGTACTGGAAGTGCATTTTGACATGCGGTTCACTATATTGTTGAGTCCACAAAAAGGCATCAAGGAATCAAGCCGAAGTTAGGGAGGAGTAGCCTGAGGGGGCTTTGTCATAGGTTGGAAAAGCAGTGAGGGGTGGAGCAGGAGAGGTGTACAGCCGCCATATAGCTTTGTCATGGAGGTGCAGGAGAGCAGCGGAAGTGGGGGGTGGGATGGGGTAATATATCATGGTGGTGATGGCCGCCTGCATTTAGTGATTGCAGTCACATTGGTTATTTTGTGCCAAAAGGGTTAGCAGGTCTCTTTTAAAGGGGCCAATTTTTGTGTGCTCCAGTGTGGTAGTAAGGAGTTCATTAAACCAAGTGGGGCCATGGTAGGAACTTGACCGCTGAGCAAAGCATGTTCTTTTAAAGGGGACATGGAGCACTCCTTTAGCCATTCCTCTAGTGACCTTTGAGGAGGGGTATCGCTGAAACAGTGCTGCGGTAGAGTCAGGCGTGAGCCTAGCAGGGCTTTTTTACCCATAATGCAAGCCTGCTACTTTGTCCTGAGGTGGAGCTGGAGCCAACCAGTAGAAGAGTAAAGGGTGCAAGTATGGGTACGCTGGTTGGCACCAAGGACCAGGAGGCAGGCCTTGTTGGCTAGTCATTTAACTCTTTTTAAGGCTGAGTCAGTGGCAGCACTGTAAATGACTAGTGTGTAGTCGATGATAGACAGTATAGAGCTTTGAGTAACTAGTTTAAGAGCCTCGTGAGTCATGGCTTGCCTATGCCTATAGAGGATGCCTAGCTTAATATTACCAGTTTTGACTATGTGGTCGATATGGTGCACAAAGGAGAGTGTATCATCAATATGTACTCACAGATATTTGAAGGTGGAGACTTGTTCAAAGCTATCCCCTTTTTGGCTATAAATAGCCAAGGTTTCAACATTCCTTTTGGAATGTGGCAAGGTTAGGTGCATAGTTTTAGTTTTTTTATAGTTCAGTAGGAGTTGGTTTTTGGAGAACCACACCTATAGCATGGCAAAGCTACTCTGTAGGTTTTTAGAGATTTCACAAGCATTGTTGCCTGGAACTGAGGTCACTGTATCATCTGCATACAGCAGCATTTTAGCAGGACAAGCTTTGAGAAGGGAATTTATGAAGAGACTGAAGAGAAGTGGCCCAAGGATTGAGCCCTGTGGGACCCCTAGGGTTACCCTTCTGGGATCAGAGATTACACTCCCTATCCTGACACTCTGCATCCTGCATGATAGGTAGCTGTTGAACCAGGAGATGGTATCTACTGACAGTCCTAGGGTCCATAGGTGTCTTAGCAGGATTTGGTGGTTAACAGTGTCGAGGGCTTTTGTGAGGTCTATAAATATAGACCCCACCATTTTTCCTGAATCAAGGGCTTCGCATGCGTGGGAGGTAAAGTCGATAAGGGCGGTGATGGTGCTGTGCTTGTGACAAAAACCATGTTACTGAGGGCAAAGCAGATTGTACTTGTTTAGATATTCAGTGAGCTGATCAAAGATGACCCTTTCAAATGTTTCTGAGAGAGGGGGTAGTATTGAGATAGGGCGATAGTTCCCCATATCAGTTCTGTCACCGCTCTTAAACACAGGGGTGACCAGGGCAGTCTTCCTCCTGTCTGTAAAGATTCCAGTTCGCAAGGAGGTGTTGAATAGTTTGGTTAGCGGAGCGGCAAGTTCTTCCAGGGCGAGCGCAAGCAGTTCATGTCTAGTGAGTCACTGTCGATCCTGGTTTTGTTTAGAATCCTTTTAACATATTTAAAGGCCTGTGGCCTTGTGATTTGCCTAAAGTAGAAAGGTGGTTGACCATTTCTACATGATAGTGGTGGGTTTGGGTCTATGGGATCTGTGGATGGCGAGGACTGGAGAAATTCAGGGGGGAGTACAGAGCTGAGGTCTGTCTGTGAAGGCCTTGTTAAAGGCATTAGCCAGGTCTAGAGGTTGCTGTAAAGCACCAGATGCGGTGACTATTAGATCTGGTGGAGCTCTGCATTCTTCACCAGAGAGGGACCTAATGTTTTTCCAAAACTCGCTGCCATTACCCCAGGTTTTCTCCAGCTGTTCTTTGTAATAGGAAGCTTTGGCCTGTCTCACTATCCTAGTGCATTTATTCCTAGCCATTTTATAGGCTGTGATGTCAGTTTGCCTGCCTGTCTCTCTGGCAATATGCCAGAGATTGTCACGTTGTTTCACCTAAGCAATGCGTGGTCCTGTAAGCCAGGGGTTAATGGCCCCTTTTATTTTAACAGTTCTGACCGGGGCAAATAGGTCACATACATTGCTGAGTACAGTTATGAAGTAGTCTAGAGCTTTATTGGCATCACTGCAGCCATCTAAGGGGGACCAGTCTGCATTCTTCAGGTACCTTTCGAAATTGCTCACTTGTCCCTTTTTGAGAAACCGCCTTTTAGTGCGCTGCGGGGGGTCTTTAGGGCCCTTCCTTGTTTGTCCAGGTGCAGACTACTGGCGAGTGATCACTTAAGGTGTCGGGCAGGTCAGAGACGCTTTTGATATGCTCAGGGTTGGTTGCAAGAAGCCAGTTGATAAGAGTGCTAGTGCTGGTGCGGTAGTTCCACCTTGTTGCCTGCGTAACCATCTGCGTAAGATAGAGCCCATGGATTTTCTCCCTAGAGCTAACAGTATCCTGTGCCAGCCAGTTTGTGTTAAAGTCCCTTATGATGATCTGCTCCCAGTCTTTGTTTAGCTTGCTACAGTGGTTAAAGAATAGGTCAAGCCCTAGTGCTTGTTTATAGGGGGGGTATGTAGACTGTAGTCAGGGACATTGTTTTACCTTGCCAGCCGATTGATAGCTTGATGGTAAGAAATTGGGCATCTTTTGTGTTAACACATATAAATCTTATTCCCTCAGTAGCTGATGCCTGGGAATTCTTTGCTTGTGAATTTCTTAATGTCTGCAACAAAATTGCTCCAATCAGATCATACATGGCCAAAAGACACCACTACCTTTGAATCTCTAATGAAATCATTGAACTGTAACATTCATGCAAAGAAATGTTGCTTGGGCCAGATTTAGAAAAAGTGTATCCCTTCATGACAAACACAAAACTTTGGAATCTAAGTTGTAAATTAGCAGTAGCTAAAGAAACAGTGGACTACTACCACAGCTACTGGGAGGAAAACAAACATCATTTAAAACAAGCATTTGTCAATGCCGAATGTTGTCTCATTGGCATTGGCATTGGTAGTGCAGGAGTTAGAGACGCATAATAGGAATGGCAGTGAAGTACTGAAGTGATGCCAACCCCATCCCCACCCTGCAGAGACCGACAGGCATTGGGGTGTGCCTTTGGGTCATCAGCTGTAACGCTTATGCCATTATACCTCACCCTACCCTGTATACACTGACAAGTGTCGTGGTGTGCTTTGGGTTCTTTGGGCATTATACTTACCCCATTCCATAAGGAAATATGCTGAGGTGGGTGCAGTATAGGAGAATGGGGTGAATTTTGTAGCTGAACAATGCAAGGCACACCACAATGCCTGTCACTGGCTGCAGGATGGGGGTAGAATGGCTTGAGCATTACAGCCGATGATCCCAAGTCACACCCCTGATGCCTGTCAGTCTCTACAGGGTGGGGTGCTACAGTTGAAAACCCTAACACCGTAGGCGTGTGTTGGTATTGTCACTCCAAATTTTCAACATGGGCTTTTTGTGAGCCCACCTCATGAAGGGCGGCACTATCAGTTTGTTAGCTGAAAGGTGGTTTTGCACAGCGGCTATGCCATTTGGTGTCACAGGGACGAAAACATATTTTGGGCAGGATGTGGAAAATGACAACTTTATTGTTCATGAGGAGATGTAAAAAAATGGCAACGTTGAAAATCTGGAGTGAAAATATGAAAAATTGGTGAAGTCATGAGCATGCATAGAAACTGTGCAACACACGTCCGTAACCCAATTATTTTTGGGATTTTTTTAACCACATTTTTAACATAGGCATTTTGAGACCTCCCTTCATGAACAGTGGCACTGTGATTTTGTTAATTTGTCCCAAATATTGATTTCCCACAATGACCATGCCATTGTGCTCCACAGGTGCGAAAACACATTTAGGGCAGGATGTGAAAAATGGCAGTTGTACTGTTCATAAGGAGATGTGACAAAATGCCAGTGTTGAAAATCTGGCATGAAAATATTGCAAATTTGTGAAGTTACAAGGGTGCTTGGAAACTGCGCAACGCACACTTGTAACACAGTCATTTTATGGAATTTCGTCACCAAATTTTCAACGTAGGCATTTTAGGACCTCTGCTCATGAACAGTGTCACTGTCATTTCCACTGTCCTGAAAACTGATTTCACACAGCGAATGCGCTATTCTGCACCGGACGTGCAAAACCACATTTCGGCTGGGATATGTAAAATGACAGTGGTACCGTTCATAAGGAGGTGTGGAAAAATGGCAATTTTGAAAATCTGGAGTGAAAATATTACAAATTCACAAAGTTATGAGCATGCATGGAAACTGCGCAACACATGCTAGTAAAACAGCCATTTTTAAATTTTTCCTACCAAATTTACAACATAGGCTTTTTGAGAGCCCCCCTCATGAATGGTTTACCTATAGCGCAATGACAGCGCTAGCGCCGACATCCCCTACAGCGACGGCTGCAATGCAGACTGTCAGCATTGTAGCCATGGGGATGTCATCGCACAATAGAGGGGCTGCACAACCCGAACCCCCCATAGTGGAGGCTCACTCCGGCCACCCCCGGTCTCTCTAGGATCTTAACCCAAGTTGGAGTTGACCGGGGAGAGGCAAACACCAGCGAGGCAGTCCCGATCGCCACATAGACCATCACAGCAATGGGCAGATTTTGCCCAATTCCTGTCACTGTGATGGTCTTTGCTCTGCCAGAGTCACTGCGGTAACAGTATACCCTCATGAACAGTGGCACTGTCGTTTCGTTAATTGGTCCCGAAAGGTGATTCAGCACAGTGACCGTGAAATCACCTTTCGGGACTGAATAACACCATAACAGTGCCTGAATTCAAGAGGAGGGGTCCCAATAACCCCATGTCGAAAATTTGGTGTCAAAATTCCCCAAAATGCCTGAGATATGCACCAAAGTTGAAAAAACCCTATTTATGCCATTCTACAGCTTACCGGCTATCTTCACTTCAAGGTCGGCTTTGAAGAGTGCAGATGTGTTCCCGGTCCACCGAAGATCATGCGCCATGCTCTGGAGGTAAGTATGGAGTGAGGGGTGTGGGGAGGTGGGGTGCGCAGAAGGTGGCGTGGGTAAGGTGAGGGGAAGGGAGACATGAGGACCATTTCCGTTTACGGTAAAAGAAGAAAAAAAAACATTGTGAGGAATTTTTTTTACAAGGCACTGTGGCATGCTGGGGTGGCCCCAGTGTGTCACCTGAGGTTTTTTGTTGGGGCTGTAGCTGACGGGGGATTGGGCACCACCATCGGCAAATACCAGTGGAGATGGGAGAGCCAAGGGTGATTGGGCACCCCCTTGGCACACAACAAATGGGGGAGGGACATTATGCCAATGGGGAGTGGGCTCCCCCATTGGCAGATTGAACTGGGAAAAGGGGAACTGAAGCCAATGGGGATTGGCCCTCCCGACGGCAAAGAAAGACTTTTGGGGGAGTGCATGATGCCGAGGGGGATTGGGCACCCCCTCAGCACACAGCGGAAATGGGAGGGGGAACATCATGCTTATGGGGAGTGGGCTCCCCCATCAGCATTGTGACAGGCAACAGCAGCAGTCACAGCTGCCATGTTGCTTGCACGTCAGGAGGCGTGTTGTGGTCCCGCTGCATGAGAGCTTCGCTCTCATTGCAGCTGACCTTTTCTTAGATCTGGTGGTCACATTAGGGATGCATGATGTCAGTGCCTGCTGCTGGCTTATTGGGGAAGGAGGGATGCACCTAGTGATGCGTGCCCTGCATTCGCCCAACAGTGACCGTGCCTCCAAATCTGCTACTACCACAAGATGTTGGCTGCGCGAGCCATCATAAAAATTCTGATTAGAGGCTAAAATCCTAGTTGAAATGAATCATCAAGAGCAAATTGATCAAATCCAGAACCCCTCTGGAGACCTTGTCACCTCTCTTTGAGACATTGTGAATGCCTTTAACACCAGCTTCACTAACCTTTGCATCTCTGCCAAGCTCCAATGCTCCTTGATGCCATCCATGGTTGGTCTCTCATCAAGCAGCCCAGAGCTTGACCCACATGATCTGCCAGACTTTAACCTGTGAAAAACCACTGTAGCAGAGGTCCTTAAAGCACTAAAGGGCCTCAGTCCAAACAAGAGTGTGGGTGCCAACTCTCTCGACCCAAAGCTTCTCTGCCTTGCATCGCATTATATCTGTGCCCCAGTTATCATGGTGTTAAACATCTCTATTGCCTCTAGTGAGATACCCATTGTCTAAAAATGTGCAGGAGTTTAACACCCCCCCCCCACAAAGGAGGGTCTAAACAGGATCTGAATTAATACAGACCCAGTTCAGTCCTTCCCGCCCTTTCCAAGGGTCCTGAAACGTGCATCAACTCACAGTTGACTGCACATCTCAATCAACACAATCTGCTCTCTCTCTCTCCCCCATGCAGTCTGGCCTCAGAAAGGGGCATTCAACCATATCCGCATTGGTCAGTCACCAATGATCTCCACATTGCTACAGATAATGGTCTCCTCACTGGGGCCATCTCTGTGGACCTCTCCATGGCTTTCGCATGCAGTACTCCTCATGCTCATGACCCTAGGTCTCAGCCAACCATCCATCAAATGGTTTAAAAACTACCTGAGTAACAATACCCAGCTAATGTCAATACAAGGCATAACTTCAGACCTTGCTGTCTTAAACTATGGGGTTTCTCAAGGTTCAATCCTTGGCCCTCTGCTGTTCTCCATTTTTATGTTGATTGTGCGCATGCACAAGAAACATATTGTGGCAGGTTGCCAGAAGCAGGTTGTGGAGGCACAGCGCTGTTGTGGCCAATGCCCCCACAGCTTTTAAAGGCTTGGCCCACCTTCCCCAATGGCATGGCATGCTGCTGCGGACACTAGTTCAGCCAGTGTGCCACAACCTTGAGAAGTTTTAGCCACTGCAATCAGGGACTGCCTCGTCATTGCAGCAGCATCCGCTGCAATGAGGGAGCAACCCCTCATTGCAGGGCTCCCTTGCATTCCCCACCTGTTTGCCGAGGGGGTGTCCAATCCCCAGCATCATGTCCCTTCCCCTGGTGTTTTTGTGGCCGGGGTGCCCAATCCCCGTCGGCATGCCCCCCACACAAGTTCTTGTATGCCAGGGGTGCCCAATCCCTTACTCATGAGACCCCATACCAGTATATGCCGACGGGGTGCCCAATCCCATCGGCATAATGTCACCCCTCCCCTGCTTTTGTTGTGTGTCAACGGGGGTGCCCAATCCCGGTCGGCATGATGTGCCCCCACTTTTGTTGTGTGCCGACTGGAGTGCCCAATCCCCCGTTGGCTACAGCTGGCCTCCCCAAAAAAAGAGTCCTTTGGCATGATGAAAGCCCACCCCAGTGTGCCACATCCCCTGAAAAAAAATAAATGGTCCTGTGATGTTTTAACATTTTTTCCCCTGTGAAAAAAGGAAACGGTCCCTTGCCAGTCTTCCTGCCCCCCTCCCACAACCCGCGCCCACCCACTGCGCACCCTGCCTCCCCACACCCCCCTCAACCCATATTTACCTCCGGAGTCTGGCACGACGATCTTCGGTGGACTGGGAACACGTCTGCAGTCTTCAAAGGCGACCTCGAACTAAGGAAATGCTGGTAAGCTGTATAATGGAATAAATAGGGTTTTTTCAACTTTGATGCATATCTCGGTCATCTTTTGGCATTTTGGCACCAAATTTTTAACATGGGGTTTTTGGGACCCCTTCTCATGAATTCTGCCACTGTCATGGCGTTAATCGGCACCGAAAGGTAATTTAGCAGTCACTAAGTGGAATCACCTTTCAGAACAGATTAGCAAAACGACAGCACCAGCGTTCATGAGGTGGGCTCTCAAAAAACCTATGTTGCAAATTTGGTGGAAAAAATCCAAAAAATGACTGCTTTACAAGCGTGCATTGCACAGTTGCTACGCATGCTCATACCTTTGCGAATCTGCAATATTTTCACGCCAGATTTTCAACATTGGTATTTTTCCACATCTCCTTGTGAACATTACAGCTGTCATTTTTCACATGCTGGCCGAAATGTGTTCTCGCACTTTGGGCGCAAAATCGCGCGGTCGCTGTGGGAAATCAGTGTTCAGGACAGAGTATGAAAATGACAGTGACACTGTTCATGAGCAGAGGTCCTAAAATGCCTATGTTGAAAATTTGGTGCCGATACTCCATAAAATGACTGTGTTACGAGTGTGCGTTGCAGTTTGCACACACACACACACACACACACACACACACACTCATAAGTTCACGAATGTATAATATTTTCATTCCAGATTTTCAACATTGCCATTGTTCTCTACCTCCTTATGAACAGTACAGCTGTCATTTTTCAGATCCTGGCCGAAATTGTTTTCGCACTTCTGGAGCAGAATAGCGCGGTCGCTGTGGGAAATCCATGTTTGGGAGACATTATGAAAATGACAATGACACTGTTCATTAGCAAAGGTCCTAAAATGCCTATGTTGAAAATTTGGTGACGAAAGTCCATAAAATGAGTGTGCTACAAGCGTGCATTGCGCAGTTTCCATGCACGCTTGTACCTTCACAACTTTGCAATATTTTCACTCCAGATTTTCAACATTGCCATTTTCCACACCTCCTTATGAACAGTACAGCTGTCATTTTTCACATCCTGGCCGAAATGTGTTTTCGTTCTTCCGGTGTACAATAGCACGGTCACTGTGGGAAATCAGTGTTCAGGACACATTAAGGAAATCACACTGACACTGTACATGAGCAGAGGTGCTAAAATGCCTATGTTGAAAATTTTGTGATGAAACTCCATAAAATGACTGTGTTACAAGCGTGTGTTGTGCAGTTTCCACACACCCTTGTAACTTCACAAATTAATAATATTTTCATGCCACATTTTTAACACTGGCATTTTTCCACACCTCCTTATGAGCAGTACAGCTGTCATTTTTCACATCCTGGCCGAAATGTGTTTTCACGCTTCCGGTACAGAGTACTGCAGTCGCTGTCGGAAATCAGTGTTTGAGACAGATTAGGATCGAGCGAGTGAGAGAGGGGGGAGTGACCGAGCTCAACTGAGCTCTGTCGGGACTGCTGCGGATTTCTTTGTGGGCAGGAAAAGGTGCCAACGTAGGCAGGGGCCCAGTACAAAAGGGCAGCCTTCAGCGCCGGGAGACACAGAACGAGCGAGTGAGGGGTGGGGAGTGAGTGAGCTCAACGGAGCTCTGTTGGCACTGCTGAAGATTTCTTTGTGGGCAGAAAAAGGCAGCAATGCACGCAGGGGCCTAGTACAAAAGGGCAGCCTGCAGCGGCAGAAGAAACAGAATGAGCAACAGAGAGGGGAAGGGGGAGTGAGCAAGCTCAATGGAGCTCTAGCATGACTGCTGCGGATTTCTTTATAGGCAGAAAAGGGCAGCAATGCATGCAGGAGCCCCGTACAAAAGGGAAGCCTGCAGCACTGGCAGAAACAGGATGAGTGAGTGAGAGAGGGGGAGTGAGTGAGGTCAACGGAGCTCTGTCAGGCCTGCTGCAGATTTCTTTGTGGGCAGAAAAAGGTGCCAGCAGAAGCAGGAACCCAGTACAAAAGGGCAGCCTGCACTGTCAGGAGAAACAGAATGAGCGCGTAAGACAGGTGGAGTGAGCAACCTCAACGGAGTTCTGTCGGGACAGCTGCGGATTTCTTTGTGGGCAGAAAAAGGTGCCAATGCAGGAAGGAGCCCAGTACAAAAGGGTAGCCTGCAGTGCCGGAAGAAATACAACAAGTGAGTGAGAGAGGGGGAGTGAGCGAGCTCAACGGAGCTCTATCGTTACTGCTGCGGATTTGTTTGTGAGCAGAAAAAGGCAGCAACGCAGGCAGGAGCCTAGTACAAAAGGCCAGCCTGCAGTGCTGGCAGAAATGGAACGACTGAGTGAAAGAGGGTGAGTGAACAGAGCTCAATGGAGCTGTGTAGGGACTGCTGCAGATTTCTTTGTGGGCAGAAAAAGGCAGCAATGCACGCAGGGGCTCAGTACAAAAGGGTAGCCTGCAGCAGTGGGAGAAACAGAATGAGTGAGTGAGAAGAGGGAGTGAGCGAGCTCAACGGAGCTCTGTCGGGACTGCTGCAGATTTCTTAGTGGGCAGAAAAAGGCACCAACAGAGGAAGGAACCCACTACAAAAGGGCAGCCTGCAGCACCAGGAGAAACAGAATGAGAGAGTGAGACAAGAGGGATTGAGCGAGCTCAATGGAGCTCTATCGTGACTGCTGCGGATTTCTTTGTGGGCAGCAAAAGGAGGCAACACAGGCAGGAGCCCAATACAAAAGGCCAGCCAGAAGTGCTGGCAGAAACAGAATGTGCGAGTGAGGGAGGAGGCGTGAGTGAGCAAGCACAATGGAGGTCTATCGTGACTGCTGCAGATTTCTTTGTGGGCAGGAAAAGGCAGCAATGCAGGCAGGAGCCCAGAATAAAAGGCCAGCCTGCGATGCTCACAGAAACGGAATGAGCGAGTGACAGAGGGGGAGTGAGCAATTAAACGGAGCTGTGTCAGGACTGTTGCAGATCTCTTTGTGGGCAGAAAAAGGCACCAATGCAGGCAGGAACCCAGTACAAAAGGGCAGCCTGCAGCAGTGAGAGACACAGAACGAGTGAGTGAGGAAGGGGGAGTGAGTGAACTCACCAGAGCTCTGTTGGGACTGCTACGGATTTCTTTGAGGGCAGAAAAAGGCACCAACAGAGGCAGGAGCCAAGTACAAAATGGCAGCTTGCAGCGCCAGGAGGAACAGAATGAGCAAGTGAGACAGGCGGAGTAAGCAACCTCAATGGAGCTCTATCGTGACTGCTGTGGATTTTTTTGTGGTCAGAAAAAGGTGGCAACACAGGCAGGAGCCAAGTACAAAAGGCTAGCCAGCAACGCCGGCAGAAATGGAACGAGCGAGTGAGACGGGGGAGTGAGCGAGCTCAACGGAGCTGTGTCGGGACTGCTGCGGATTTCTTTGTGGGCAGAAAAAGGCAGCAATGCACCCAGAGGCCCAGTACAAAAGGGCAGCCTGCAGCGCCGGGAGAAACGGAACGAGCGAGTGAGAGAGGGGGAGTAAGCGAGCTTAACGGAGCTCTATCATGACTGCTGCGGATTTCTTTGTGGGCAGAAAAAGGTGGCAAAGCAGCCAGGAGCCCAGTACAAAAGGCCAGCCTGCAGCGCCGGCAGAAACGGAATGAGCGAGTGACAGAGAGGGAGTGAGCAAGCTCAATGGACCTGTGTCGGGACTAATGCAGATTTCTTTGTGAGCAGAAAAAGCCACCAACAGAGGCAGAAGCCCAGTACAAAAGGCCAGCCTGCAGCTCCAGGAGAAACAGAATAAGCGAGTCAGAGAGGGGGAGTGACCCACCTCAGTGGAACTCTGTCGGGCCAGCTGCGGATTTCTTTTGGACAGAAAAGGGTGCCAATGCAGGCAGGAGCCCAGTACAAAAGGGCAATCTGCAGCACCGGGAGAAACAGAACGAGCGAGTGACAGAGGGCCAGTGACTGAGCTCAATGGACCAACGCAATCAACATCCAACACTGACAAATGCTTGTTGTTAATGCTCCCAAAGCACATACGTATACAGATGACACTGTACTCCACTATGGTGCAATGACAATGTCTGAGGTTGATTCAGTTATCCAGTCTGATTTCAATGCAGTTTCCTCCTGGTTCATAAACCATCTGATCTTTAATGCAACCCAAACTAAGCCTGTGGTGTTTGGATCCCAGAAGTTGCTAACTCATTCAGCTGATCCACTTGCAGTCGTAACATCAGATGGCAATACTGTCGAGAAAGTCAACATACGGTATTCAAATATCTAGAAATCTGGCTTGATGTCACTTACAGAGATACAGCCTCGAGGAAAGGAGGGAGAGGGGGACATAATAGAAACTGTCAAATACCTCAAGGGAATCAACAAAGTCCAAGAGGGTAGCATCTTTCAGAAAAAGAGATGTGCAAGAAGAAGGGGGCACAATTTGAAGATAGAGGTGGGGTGGCTCAAAGGTAATGTGAGGAAGTATTTTTTCCCCAGAGAGGGTTGTAGATGCATGGAACAGCCTTTCTGAGGAGGTCATAGAGTCAAAAACAGTGGGGGAATTCAAGAATGCATGGGACAGACATAAGGCAATTCTAGTGGGGGGGTAGGAGGAAGTAGACTGTTGGTTAACTAGGATCTGCAGCTTATCCGTTAGGTATGGAAATGGGCAGACTAGGTGGACCAAGCGGTCCTTATCTGCCGTTAAATTCTATGTTTCTATGTTTCTACATACACCAGGTATTTTTTTAAAATATCCCATTAATGTGACTGATTGTTGCCACTGTGATGTTGCCGATAGAATAATGCTGCACGATTCATGTGTGACTTTGATTTCTTGGCGTCGAGCAATGTTGCCGATCCCCGGGATGCCCTTGTTGCCACTAGGATGGGACCCAGAGTTTGTTATATAAATAAGGGGGTGCTGGGGCAGCTCCCCCAAATTATGTTGCTGTTATTGCCAGATGGCAGATAGTTTGAGCGTGGTGCCTGTGTCGGTGAGTACTGATGTTGTATTTGCTGGCAACATTGTTGTCGCTGCAGCATGTGTGAACCTTTTTTTTTTTTTTTTAATATAGATTTTTGTTCTCTGGAGTCAGGTGGACAGCTTGCTTAGTCCCGTCCTTGTTACCCACTACTGGCTGCTGCATCCCTTGGCCCCTGGGACTTAAGTCCCGTATGGATTCCCCTCCCCTCCACGACAGGGCGATAGGACAGAGGGCCTTCCTCCCTCTCCGTGTACAATCTAGAAGTGCCCTAGGGAGCAAGTGGCAGTGTGGGCCACAGGAGAGCGGGGCTCACTGGGCTCCATGTTCTCTCCATCCCTGGCTGCAGTGACATGTAAATGCATGCACATGGAGGTGCACATGCAATGAGGAACCACAGCCCCACCTGTTGAGTTGCTCGGAGCTTGCACTACACCTGGGCCTCCACCCAGTGGCAGTCAAAGGCTGAGACAGCTTAGTCACTCCTCCCTGGAAGAGGATAACAGTCCCTGGCTCAGTTCCATCACACCCCCCGGCCAACCCCCAGCAACTCAATGTCATTCCCAAATCCGGGAACATGGCGGTGGGTGAGAAGCAAGAGCCTCAGCCCTCCGTGCCACTGGGCCATCTATACTGTACAGTAGGTATGTGATCACATCTTGTCAAATGTAGGGCCCAAGCTCAACCTTCTCTAAAGGTCTAAGTATTGCCTCAGGGCTGCCATACAGAAGTAGGTAGTCTCCCATTCCCTATTTCATTCCATTGACTATGGAGACATCATGAACTGCTGTGCAAACAAAACCACCCTGCTGCCCCTGGATCATTTGTCCAGTACATTGTGCAGATTCATACTCTCTTGTGACTGGTCTCTCCATCATTGTCTGCTACATAACCAGCTTACCCGGACAAGTCCCTCAAGCAGACATGGCTACCAGTGGTTTTCTTTGTTATGTAACTGTGTACAAGGAAAAGCCTCTGAGTATCTCCTAGCCCTCCTCACAAAGTCAAGCAGTGCCTAGTCACTCTGTCAACAGCAGCACATACCTTCTCAGTTCCCAGGATGAAACTTAAAGAGCACCTGTAAAATTTATTTAACTTCACAGCTGATCTCCCATTCAGGTATGGAAGCTGCCTGTTCCTCCTTGAAAGCACCAACAATTATCGAGAAAGGTACTCTTTAAATGTGACAGAAAGGCCTTTGTATTTGCAGCACCACATACCTGGAAAAAAACTCCCTCTCCAGCTGAGGAAAGCTTCTAGCTTGCAAGAATTCAAGTCCACTGTTTCCAGCCAGCTTAGAACTTCCTGTATTTGTTTTGGATCAGAATTCCCATTTAACTGACAATGATCATAGTGCAGAACAACGTTCATGCTCTTTGTTTGCAGTGAACCCACTTTGCTAGCTTAATTACTGTTTGGATGTACTTATCTTTAGATCTTGTTTGTTTTTCTTGCATGCAATTTAGCCGCTATACCATGATATGGGCAAAGCAAATTGAGCGACTCAAATATGAGCGTCTCAATTTGCTCGCTCAACGGAATAGCTACTGTTAAAGTATATGGTGAGGGGAGGGAATAGCAATCAGCAGAGCAACAGAACAGCGAGGGGAAAAGGACGAGGGAGGGTATAGTCATGTGGGTTAAATGCAGAAATGAAGCCTACTACTACTCAGATGGTCACCTGGAGTGGTGGATATGGCCACCACTTGGAATGCCGATGGTGTCTGGTTCAGGACTGCCTGCAGGTATATCATTTTGTGTCTTGTGATGGCTGTTAGGGTTTTTTATTTTGTTGCCTGTCCCCTGGTTCCCCTGACTGTGGTGCCCCAGTCGCAGTAGTCCCCCTCCTGTGTATTTTCCTTTCCCCAAGTGTATGCCCTTCCTGGAGTTGATTATAATAATATGGTGGTGCAGAGGACTTGCCCCCCCCTACAAAGGGGGCTGCAAGTGGCATAGAAACATAGAAACATAGAATTTGACGGCAGATAATGACCGCTTGGCCCACCTAGTCTGCCCATTTTCCTACCTAACAGATAAGTTGCAGATCCTAGTTAACCAACAGCTTACTTCCTCCTACCCCCCACTAGGACTGCCTTATGCCTGTCCCATGCATTCTTGAATTCCTCCACTGTTCTTGACTCCACGACCTCCTCAGGGAGGCTGTTCCATGCATCCACAACCCTCTCTGTGAAAAAATACTTCCTCACATTACCTCTGAGCCGTCCCCCCTCTATCTTCAAATTATGCGCCCTTGTTCTTGCACATCTCTTTTTCTGAAAGATGCCACCCTCTTGGACTTTGTTGATTCCCTTGAGGTACTTGAAAGTTTCTATCATGTCCCCTCTCTCCCTTCTTTCCTCAAGGGTATACATATTAAGCTCGTTTAGTCTTTTTTCGTATGTCTTCTGGTGCAGACTCTGCACCATTTTGGTTGCTCTCCTCTGGACAGCCTCTACTCTGTCTATGTCTTTGCGGAGATGGGGTCTCCAGAACTGCACACAGTACTCCAGATGGGGTCTCACCAACTGTTTGTACAGAGGGATAACAACTTCCTGTTTTCTATTATTGATGCCTTTTCCTATGCATCCCAGTATCCCCCCAGCCTTCCTTACTGCCTTCTCACATTGCTTGCCCACCTTTAGGTTATCTGATATAATTACCCCCAGGTCCCTTTCTATTTTTACTGTTGGAGTATCTCACCCCCATTGTGTACGCTTCCCTGGGTTTTGTTTCCCATGTGCATTACCTTACACTTCTTTGCATTGAATGTGAGCTGCCATACATTTGACCATTCCTCCAACCTTGCCAAGTCCTTCTCATCCTTTCCACTCCATCTTGTGTATCAACCCTGTTGCAGATCTTTGTGTTATCTGCAAAAGACATACTTTCCTTCCAGTTCCTCTGCAATGTCACTTATAAAGACATTAAAAGGACCGGTCCCAGTACTGAACCCTGCGGTACCCCGCTAGTAACCCTCCTTTCTTCACTGTGTACTCCATTTACTACTACCCTTTACGTCCTGTTGTCTAGCCAATTTTTTATCCAGGCTACCACCTTGGGACCCACTCCAAGGCTGGCTATCTTGTGTATTAATCTTTTGTGTGGTACTGTATCAAATGCCTTGCTAAAGTCTAGGTAGGCCATGTCCACAGCCCCTCCCTGGTCTACTACTTTGGTCACCCAGTCAAAGAAATCTATTAGATTCATCTGACATGACCTTCTCATCATGAATCCATGCTGCCTTGGGTCCTGTGCCCCACTGGCCTCTAGGTACTCAACAATTCTTTCCTTCAGAAGTGATTCCATTATTTTCCCTACCACTGAGGTCAAACTAACTGGTCTGTAGTTTCCTGCCTCTGTCCTGCTCCCACTTTTGTGAAGAGGAATCACATCTGCCCTCCTCCAGTCCTCGGGTACCACCCCATCCTCCCATGATTTGTTAAAGAGAGTAGTCAGCGGTGTCACTAGTTCTACCCTTAGTTCTTTTAGAATTCTTGGGTGAATCCCATCAGGCCCCATTGCTTTGTCCACCTTCAATTTTATTAGTTCTTTCAGAACCCTTTCTTCTGTAAATGGACTGGTATCGATCCCCCGTCTTCAGAGTGTTTCTCTTGTTTGGTTTAGGTAACTCCCCCTCCTCTTCCTTTGTGAATACTGAGCAGAAATATTCATTCAGTATCCCTGCTTTTTCACTGTCACCCTCTGCCCACATTCCCTCCCCTTTATTAAGCTTCAGTATCCCTCCTTTGGTCACTCTCTAATGTACCTATAAAATGTCTTATCCACCTTCTTAACAGAATTGGCTATCCTTTCCTCAGTTTGGGCCTTTGCTATTCTGACTGCCTTCCCAGCCTCTTTCTGCTTTAACTGATAAAGTTCTCTGTCCTGTTCCTTCTGTGTTTCCTTATATTTCCTGAATGCTGTCCTTTTCTCCTTAACCTTCCCTGCCACCTCTTTTGAGAACCATAGTGTTTTTTTTCCTTCATTGTGTTTTATTGATTTGCTTTACACAAAGGCTTGTTGCCTCTGTGATGGCTGTTTTGATCACTCCCCATTGTTCCTCCACCCCTCCTTCTTGCCTGTTTGCTAGTGCTTTTCTGAGGCACTCTCTCATTTTCCCGAAGTCAACCTTCCTAAAGTCCAGTACCCTTGCTTTTGTATGGCTTGATAGTATGGCTGTGTTTATCGTGAACCACACTGTTTGGTGGTCGCTTGTTCCCAGATGGCTACCCACTTCTAAATCTGAGATTCTTTCTCCGTCCCCATTTGAGAGCACCAGGTCTAAGGTTGCTCCCTCCTGAGTGGGTTCCAATACTAGCTGTCTGAGGCATGCCCCCCCTGTAGGGCATCAAGAATGACCCTGCTCTTGGATGTGCCTGCAGCAAAGGTGCTCCAGTTAACATCTGGCATATTCAGGTCCCCCATCAACAATATCTCCCCTTTTTCTGCCATTCTAAGAAAGCCTTCTATCATTTCCTTGTCCATTTCCTCCCCCTGAGATGGGGGTCTGTATACAACCCCCATGCGGATTGTGGTGCCATTTCCTGTCTCCAGGGTGACCCAAAGTGCCTCATCTGCTCCCTGTTTACTCTTTAGTTCTGTCGCTTTGATCCCTTCCTTTACATAGAGAGCTACTCCTCCTCCTCTTTTACCCTCCCTGTCCCTCCTGTAGATTGTGTATCCTGGTATGTTGACATCCCAGTCATGGTTCTCTGTGTACCATGTTTCTGTGACTGCCACAATATCCAGGCAACCTCTTCCATCAAGGCCACTAGTTCAGGGAGCTTGTTACACAGACTCACGGGCATTGGTACTCATCACCCTCCACTTTTGATAGCCTTACCCTTTAGCCCCATTTCTGTCCTTACTGCCTTTGCCTTTTTTACATTTAAATCTGTTCTGCTCCTAATAACTTCTGTACCTTGGTGTTTACCTCACTAATCACCATGTTTTGTGGGGAGGCTGGGATTTCCTGCTCCTTTTCAGTGCCTCCCCTTGGCTAGTTTAAATGCTTGCCAATGAAGCATTTAAACCTCACCTAGGATCCTGGTTCCCCCGGACAGATGCAGACCATCGCACCAGTATAGGTCTGCATCCTCCAGGTCTCCCAGTCCCCAATGAAGCCAAAACCCTGAGCTCCACACCAGTTTTTCAACCACTCATTGAATTCCTGGTGAGGAGTGCCCTAACATCTCCTTGCCATAGACAGGCAGCACCTCAGAGAAGGTTACGTATCGTTACTTGTCTAAGGCCCCTTCCCAACTTACAAACTCCTTTTGCACTGCTCTGATCCCATTCCTAGCCAGGTCATTTGTCCCTAGGTGGACAATGACATCCAGCTCCCTCCCTCAAGCAGCTCCTCCCACAATCCTGAGGATTCACTTCCTGTCCTTCCAAGCCATGGTGCCAGAAGGCACCACCCTCTCCCTTCCTCCCCCATTTCTACCCTCCTAATGATTGAGTCCCCCACCAGGAGTTGTTTCCTTCCCCTGTGGGGTCCCATGCCACCCTCCTGTGGGTCTCCTTTGTGAAGGTTCCCAGCATCCTCCTTGGTCTCCACTGCAGGTGCCTCCATAGAGGAACCACTATCCACCAGAAGAGCGAATGAATTGTGGAGAGGTACAGCTGGAGGGATGCAACTCTGTTCCACCACCCTCTCCCTCCCTGAGCCCACCCTGGTCCAGCCTCTCCTCTTTCTTGGCAACCTCTGAGGCAGTGGCATTGGCCCTGGTGGTCCCTGGGTGGGGGAGGAGGTTTCGAATCTAGCCAGGTCAGCCTGGAGGCAGGCAACCTCCTCTCTCAGACCAGAGAGGTGCCTGCAAATAGGGCAGCCGCAGCCTCCAGAACGTCTCCCAGAACACTGCCGCCCCCACAGCCATTGCACTGCACCACTCCTAACATGTCTTATTTTGTGTCCCTCTACTGTTTCTCTGGATGCTTACTCTCTCCTCTCCTTACAACTCTCACCCTTCCTGTTCTGGGACAGCAACTTCCTATCTTCTTCAGTAGCCTCCTTCTTCCTTGCTCAATATCAGACCACCAGCAGCTGGGGGGAGGTGAGCTACTTTTTTCTTTAGGGTTGACAAAACCAATGTTTCTCTATGATCCTTTCCTTCCTACTGCCAAACAGGAAGTTCCTGTTGACAGTCAAATCCAGTGGCTATAAAAGTAGAACTGACTTTCGGAGGGTGGGTGGAGGGGTGGGATGGAGGGCAATTAGTAAGAAAAAAGGCTAGCAACAGGAAGTTGTAATTTGACTCACCTGCTTTTATAGTGTCTAAACCACACACCCCCAATTAAACTCTCTTTCCTCCTACTGGTTTAGCAAAGTCAGCTGATACAGTACCCTTCCCAGCACAGAACACACACTGAGTTTCTTTCTTTTCTTTCTTTTTTTTAACCCTAAATAAGACTCCTTCTACTTCTAATAAAGTTATCTGTCTACTTAATCTTAGCCCCCACATTAAATATTAGATTCCATTGTGTTGGTGGAGTATTGAGTAGTGCCATTGCTGTAATGGGGATTGTTGTGGTGGGTGTGTAGCGGATGTTGGATTCAGCTATATGTGCTCGTTGTTATGCGAGTCGCCGTTCCATTTTTGCCATTATGACATGGAACCACTTTAGCTTGTATGTAACTATTCCTGCTGGACTACTGTATCTTAACCTACTGACTCGTGTTATCTACCGTGGAATCCCCATAGATTCATAGAATCACAGAATGTGTTGGCAGAAAAGAACCAGTAGGCCCATCTAGACTGCCCTGTTTTCCCTGCCTAACACAATACCCCAGACTCTACTTGGTCACAGAGGTCCCTCCATCACCTCTATTTATTCATACTCTTGAAAGCAAGATGCTGCATCTCATGGGGTTACCCCAGTTGGAGTTAGTTCAAATAAATAAATAATCCCAGGGACAGGAACTTACACTTTCAGACCTGTGACTCAGTTTACAAAAGGTGTCCTCCCACGAGCTGGGTAAGGGCATTACAGGAGTTGCACCTAAATGTGTAGGTAAGTACTGTACTAAGGCAATATAGACACATTTTAAAGGACCACACAGCTTAGGCACTGATGAATCCTGAACAGGATAAAACATGTGTCTGTGGTTTACTGTTTTCAGTTTACAATTTTATATAAGTAAGTCCAGAACAGTGCACCCTCTCTCCTAGGAAACAAGTGCTATGCAAAATAATTTGGGGGTTGCTGTGGCTCACTAGGCCCCATGCTCCACGCATGTAGTCTGGATGCTAACACAAATTTCACCAGGCGATTAATAAAGGAGTCCGGGAACTTTTCAAAGCTGAAGTAGCAAGATTTTATTTTAGCTGGTGAAACACAACACCAATAAGGATGCCCCAGCACGTCGACCATGTAGGTCTTCCTTAAAGGGCAGGGCCATCATAGAAAACACACCTCTTCTTAAATACTCCGAGTGTGATGACATCATAGTAGCATGATGCATAATTCATTTTAAATTATACATACAAATAAATCACACTGCCATAATTTTAGCCTACCACATTTAAGAACCAATGTCAATTTTCATAAATACAAAAGGCGGGGGCTAAAAAGATACAAAAAACAATTGGGTATTATTCAAAATTTCAGCAAGTAGAATTCTACAAACTAGGTACCGCTCCTCATGTGTTTACTTTTGTGAATTTGCACCATATTCGAATAAGAGAGTTAAGCCCAGTCCCTGGGGTGGTTCAATTCCCAAAATGCGATCACCCTTGTGAAAATTCCAGGCTTTCTTACTCAATGTAGGGGATCCACAGCAGAGAGTATAGCCCTTCCAGGTGGAACAACCTAAAATATGGAACACAATGTTAATAAAAGTAAATTAATATTTTAATGAGGTAAAGCAGTAAGGTTTAATACAGACAACTGAGAACAGTTTTTTGTTTTCCCAAGTTCTAAACTGACCAGAATTAGTTCAAACCCAAGTCTCTTGACGACAAATATTTTTTATTGCAGTAAAAATGGTTTTAAACCCCATTCTTCATAGAGACCATTGGGTTTTAAACACTTCAATGTAAATATCCAAAATGTTTCCCTTTTAAGTAGTTTGTTCAGCCTGCTGCCTCATTTGTTAGTGACAGGCACAGATTCTAAAGCTATGAATTTTAACGTTTTTAATCTGCCTAATGTGTTTCCTGAAGATGCAATGAAGATGCAATGATGTGGCCTGTGTGCATGTTGTTGTCCAGGTTGTGAACTACTTTCTCTTCCCAGTATCCGGGAAAAAGATTTGCCCTCATTGTCATACCACATACCTGTAGTCAAAATTCCCCATTAAATTGAAATTAGTTCTTGGTTAAAACAAACCATAGTGCTTCCAACAAGAAATCAATGGGGGATTTGCTACTGTTGGGGCTTTTTTTTAGAAAATACTGACAGACCCTATTCTAGGCCCTAAACCAGCACATCGACCACATCATTTGCTGGCATTGCCTTATAGCCAACATGGTCTGCGTGTAGGATGGGATGGACCTGGACGATACTGAATTTCTGAGATGGCTAAGTTGCAAAATGAAGACGCCAGCAGAAAAAGTCCATTAGCTCCATCATGTCTGCTCGTATTGCAGGATCCACAGCCTGATTTTTATTCATAGATTCAGAGAAGTAGCCAGCAGATAAGGACCATGTGGCCCACCTAGTCTGCCCATGGAAACCCTCAGTGTGCCATCTACTGGGGGATCACCAACCTTGCCCCTCTCCACTCAAGCATACCCATGTGTTTGTCCCAGACATGCTTGAACTGCGTGACTGTATTCGCCCCCACCACCTCTTCCGGCAAACTGTTCCAGTCATTCACCATCCTCTCAGTGAAGTAGAACTTTTTAGATTCACAGAATCTTAGATTCACCAGCATGTGCGGCAAAACTAGTTTGAACTTCCTAGACATCACTTATTTATTTATTTATTTAAATTTTGAAGACCGGGTGGGCCCTCTCAGACAGTCAAGTCCCTTTTTCAGGGGCGACCCAGGGAACCAAATGTTCCAAGCACAAGAAAACAGTACAGATACAGATACAGATAATTATGTACAAATATCATTGGCCAGTTACATTCACTCATGGACTAAACTAGCCATCCCATTCATTGGGAGACAGTACAAATTACAGATGTCGATTGCAACATAGGTAAACAAACAGTAAGGTTGATACAAGCATACAGTATAATCGTAGTAGAGTCAATTAGTACATAAGTGCAGGGTATAGACAATGGGCTATGTACAGACTCATAGTCTTATACGTTGATCATATACACCAGGAGAGTATAGGCAGCAGGTGGAGAAGTTTACAGAAGATTAGGTACAGTTCCCATTACAGACAGGAGGCTTGTAAAATATTTCCCTATATTGTCTTTTGAAGAGAGTAATGGTCTTGCATGAGAGTAGCGAGTGTGGGAGGTCATTCCACTTTTGTGGTTCTGCGAAGGAGAAGGATCTTCTTCCAGCAGCTAGACGAGTCTTGGGCAGACCCAGCATCAGGAGGTGTGAGGACCTGAGTGTTCATGAGAAGGGTTTCAGGGTTAGTAGGTTAGACATACTCGGAGGAGGTGGGAGGTGTATTAGCTTGAAGGTGGTGCAATATACTGGGAGGTTAAGTCTGGCCATGAAAGATGGCCAACCCAAATTGTTCAACACGTCACTTCGAATGTGAAAAACGTGCAAAAGGTTAGCACTAAAACTTTCCATAAATCCACTGCCACCAATCATCTTCTAAGGGCAGATAGTGTACACCCTAGGAGTTTAATTGAGTCAATTCCACATGGACAATATCTATGCTTCAGATGCAATTTTACTGACATCACAGATTTTGAGGAACAATCAGGTAAGGAAAGCTTTATTTATATCGCACCCAATCCCAGGGACTCTGGGCACCCTACAGAAGGTCAGAACAGGCAGGGTAAACACCAACAACACACAAATCAAAGTTGCACAAGGGCTATACAAACTGCAAAGTTAAAATTTAACAATAAATAAGCATTAATTAATAATAATAATAATAATTAAAAAAATAAACAAATTAAAATCAGCTGCAGTTAATCTGCAAATGCCTCTCTGAAAAGATATGTTTTCGGACCCCTATTGAATGCCTCCACTGACAGGGCCTTCTCACAGATCTAGGAAGCAAGTTCCAGAGGACCAGGATGGCCACCTCAAATGCATAGTCACCCGAGGTTTTCAGCCTGGCCCTTGGAACCACAAGGAGGACCCTGGTGGAGGAGCAGAGAGTGAGGGCCAGAATGGCAGGTGTAAGGAGGTCGGTCAGGTAGCCAGGGTCCAAACCATATAGGGCCTTGTAGCTGAGCAAGCCCACCTTGAAGATGATCCTCCACCAGACAGACAGCTAATGCAGATCTCATAGGATGAGGGGATCACGACACAAGACCTAGGCAGGCCCATCAGTATACTGGTTGCTGCGTTCTGCACCAGCTGCAGTCGGTGGAGGTTCTCCCCCACTGACCCCGCAGTACAGAGCGTTGCAGTAGTTCAACCTGGATGTAACAAAGGCATGCAGTAGTGAGGGAAGGTCCTCTGGTGGAACTAGGGGTTTAATCTGTGTGACATTCCTTAAGTGGTAAAAACCACTTTGGACAACAGACGACATCAGAGCATCAAGCGTCAGCCTGTCATCAAGGAAAACGCCCAGATTTCTCACCCTAAAGGATGCCATCAATGGGGTGGCAGGGGAACCGATGAAAAAGTTCCTAGATAGAGGCTATAAAGCCATGTTACTAACAGTATTTGAGAGGGCAAAAATGCTAGACATTTGAAACTGAAGCAAATTACCAGTTCAGAAAAACAACCAGTTTGCTTTGTCATAATGGATTCAGTGGCAAGATAGGGGGTATTCTGAGGCAATTCTGGCAAATCGTAAAGAATGATCCTGATCTCTCTATAGAATTAGGAAATGTCCCTAGAATATCACACAAAAGGGCCACCAATCTAAAGGGCAAGTTAGTCCATAGCCAATTTAAGGAGCCCAAAACAAAGAAGAGACCATCACATTTGACCTGGTTACCTGACCTACTGAATTCAATGTACAGATGTGGCAGATGTAGGGTCTGCAGTATTTGCTGCCAAACCAAAAATCTCAATCTCTCTACTACTACAAAGAAAGTAGAGATTAGAGAATTTTTAAACTGCAACTCTTCCTCTGTAGTAGTTTATTATGTTGGCGTGCTTGCGCAGCCAACATCTTGCAATAGTGCAGATTTGGAGGCGTGATCACTGTTGAGTGAATGCAGGGCACGGACCAGTAGGTGCGACCCGCATTCCCCAATCAGCCAGCAGCAGGGGCCGACACCCTGCCTAGCCAATGAGGTGAAGACATGAGAGAAAAGGTCCACTGCAATGAGAGCGAAGCTCTCATGCAGCGTGACCACAACACGCCTCCCCCTACGTGCAGGCAACATGGCAGCAGTGACCGCCGCTGTTGCCTGTCAACACCACCATTTATTGTGGCGTCGAGGGTGCCCACCCCGCCAGCATAATGTAACCCCACCTTGTTTTGCTTGCCGAGGTGCCTCAATCCCCTCGGTTCCTGCAGCTCCTCCTTTCCTTGTTTGCCGACGGGGGTGCCCAATCCCCCGTCAGCTAAAGCACCCACCCATACACACACACATACTCTCAGGTGGCACACTGGGATCCCACCCCAGCGTGCCAAAGCACCTATTAAAAACTAAAACGGTCCCCTGATGTCTTTTAGTTTTTTTTTTTTTTTTCAACCTGTAAAGAAGGAAACGGTCCCTCGGCGGTCTACCTGCCCCCCACTCCCACAACCCGCACCCACCCACTGTGCACCCTGCCTCTCCACACCCCCCTCACCCCATACTTACCTCCGGAGTCTGGCACGATGATCTTCGGTGGACCGGGACCACGTCGGCACTCTTCAAAGCCAACCGCAAACTGTGGAAATGCCAGCAAGCTGTATAATGGAATAAATAGGGGGGTTTCAACTTTAATGCATATCTCTGGCATTTTGGGGAATTTTTACACCAAATTTTCAACATGGGTTTTACGGGACCCCTCCTCATGAATTCTATCACTGCCATATCGTTAATCGGTCCCGAAAGGTGATTTAGCAGTCACTGTGTAGAATCACCTTTTGGGACTGATTAATGAGATGGCAGTGCTACTGTTCATGATGTGGGCTCTCAAAAAGCCTATGTTGCAAATTTGGTTGAAAAATTTTAAAAAAATGGCTGTTTTACGAGCGTACGTTGCGCAGCTGCTACGCAGGCTTGTAACTTCGCGAATTCGCAATATTTTCACACCAAATTTTCAACATAGTCATTTCTGTACACCTCCTTGTGAACAGTATAGCTGTCATTTTTCACATCCTGGCCAAAATGTGTTTCTGCACTTCCGGCGCTCAATAGCGCAGTCACTGTGGGAAATCAGTGCTCGGGCTAGATTATGAAAATGACAGTGACACTGTTCATGAGCAGAGGCCCTAAAATGCCTATGTTGAAAATTTGGGATGACACTCCATAAAATGACTGTGTTATGAGCATGTGTTGGCAGATTGCATGCACGCTCGTAACTGTGCATTTGTAATATTTTCACTCTGGATTTTCACCATTGGCATTTTTCCACACCTCTTGATGAACAGTACAGCTGTCATTTCACATATCTTGCCCAAAATGTGTTTTCGCACGTCCGGCGCAGAATAGCATGGTCGCTGTGCAAAATCACTTTTCGGGACAGTTTGAGGAAATAACAGTGACACTGTACGTGAGCAGAGGTGCTAAAATGCCTATGTTGACAATTTGGTGCAGAGCATCCATAAAATGATTGTGTTACAAGCGTGCGTTGCGCATTTCCCACGCACCCTTGTAACTTTGCAAATTTGCAATATTTACATGCCACATTTTCAACACTGGCATTTTTTTAACACCTCCTTATGAACTGTACAGCTGTCATTTTTCACATCCTGCCCAAAATGTTTTCCCACACTGCACTACCAAAGCCAATGCCAGTGCGACAACATTCGGCATTGACAAATGCTTGTTTCATCAGGTGCCCTGTGAAAAACTTTACATAGGAAGGACAGTTAGACCAGTAAAACAGAGAATACAAGAACATAACAGGAGCATGAAAAAACAAAACAGAAATACCTCTGTGGGACTGCACTTTCAGGAAACACATCAGGCAGATTATAAAATGCTGAAATGCGTAGTTTTAGAATCTGTGCCTGTCCCTAACAGAGGAGGCAGCAGACTGAACAAACTACTTAAAAGGGAAACAGTTTGGATATTCACATTGAAGTGTCTAAAGCCCAATGGTCTCAATGAAGAATGGGGTTTAAAACCATCTTTACTGAATTAAACATATTTGTGGTCATCAGACTTGGGTTTGAACTAACTCTGGTCACATTAGAACCTAAGAAAACAAAACACTGTTCTCAGTTGTTTCTGTTAAACCATTCTGCTTTGTGTCTTTAAGATATTAATTTACTTTTAATTTTTTCCATATTTTAGGTTACTCCACCTGGAAAGGCTACACTCTTTGCTGCGGATCCCCTACACTGAATAAGGAAGTCTGGTATTTTCACAAGGGTGATTGCATTTTGGGAATTTAACCACCCCAGGAACTGTGCTTAGCTCTCTTATACAAATATGATGCGAAACCACAGGAGCAAACACATGAGGAGTGGTACCTGGTTTGTGGAATTCTACTGGCTGACATTTTGAATAATACCCAATGTTTTTGTATCTTAGCATCCCCCGCCCCTTTGTATGTATTAGACCCTGGTCAGTTGAAAACCAATTATGACTGACTTACCACACATTATGACTGATTTTTTCAACTAGTTTGAAATTTATGACTTCAACTAACTAAAGAAAGTTCAACCAATTTTTTCAACTTTCACTATTGCTGAATTTTATTTATGTACTAGTTTGTCGCACCTTTTGAGACCAGTTAGTGGAAAAACTTCACAGCACATTCATTTACTTTGTCAATACACTAGTATACAACAAGATACTGGTTAGAACTATTTAGACGTACCTACATCCACTTTCGACAAAGACAACCAGGCATTCAAACATCATTTTGCAATAATAAAGTGATTGAGGACTTAAGACACGTACTGTTATTATTTTGCCCCCTTTATGAGAAAGGCAGGAAACATTGGTTGGGTCCAATGCTACAGAAGCTCAGTTAATTTTATTACTATTATTCTCATTGTTTTGGTTTGGCCTTGCTTGCTTGTCTTATATACCATTACCTTGTGAGCATACTTGTCTTGTACCCTCACACTCCCCGGCTCCCAAGCCACATAAACAGCCTTAGGCCCTGGTGTGGGAGGATTAAAGCCTGGTGATGGAATCATGCTACAGTTCACCTCTGAAGCCACATGTCATGAACAGCCTTAGACACTGGTGTGGGAGTGGGATGCTGATGTACAGCCCAAAGCCACATAAGCAGCTTTGTATCAGTTGAGGGATACTAATGTACACCCCCAGACCCAAAGTCACTTAAGCAGCCTGCTGCAGCCTTGTATCAGTTGTGGCATGCTGCAGTACAACTCCACAGACACATAACCAGCCTTTTATCCAGGATGCTGCAGAAGCCAGTAAACCTCCAAAGCAACCAAACATAACCAGCCTTAGAGCTGTGAGATGCTGCAGTACACCACCAACGCCTCATAACCAGCCTTGTATCCAGTGTGGGAATGATGCTGCACTGCATAGAAACACAAAAATTGTTGGTGGATAAGGACAGCTAGGCACACCCAGTCTGTCCGTAAGCTTTACTGTGTTCCCTGGCTGGTAGCACGTAATAACGGCTACTCAATAACGACTAAGTCAGAAGGTTGATTCAATAATGGTGAAAACAAGAATGGTGACAGTGAAATAATGGCAACCGTGCAATTACGGCTACTCACTGTAATAGCAATAGTAAGCATCAATGAGCGCCTCACATTGAAACAGGTGAACTGTGTGCAGAAGTGGTGCAGTGATAATGGCTCAGAAATTCACTCTAATCTATGGTCGCCATTATTTACTGTCACCATTATTGCAGTTGCAGTTATGGAGTTCCTGTATTGACGATCACCGTTATTGATTAGCCGTTATGACATGGAACCCCTCTGTCCCTATCTGGCCAGCAGCTTTTCCCCCTTCCTCCCACCTCTAAGGATCCAGTTGTTCATGTCCCGGGCATGTATAGAAACATAGAAATTGTCGGCGGATAAGGACTGCTAAGTTCTGCAGCAGTAGTACACTCCTAAGGCTACATAAACAGACATGTGTTTGAGTAGTACACCCCTTCAAGTTCAAAATTCAAAGCAACATAAACAGCATTAGACCCTTCTGGCGGTAGATGCATCATGCAACACCCTGGCCTGATGCCACATAAACAGCAGCCTTACACCCTGATGTGGGATGCTGCAGTAGACTACTTCACCGCTGCACTGAATCAGTGAATTACCATAATCGCATTTTCCTTTTGTATATACACACCACCAAGTCCAGGACTCACACACTGTCCAGACAACTCCAGCTGAGCTGTAGCAGTGCAGGGCAGGCCAGGCTAGCTCAGCCCAGTGAGCCAAGGCATGCCTACTTGAGCTGACAGCTGTTTTCAGGGTAAGTAACAGGGCAATCTGGATCGGTGTTGTACATGTAGAATATAAATAAATAGTTGTGCAAGAAATAAAACTACAGCTTCCATGTCAGGATGCTCCAGTCCATGTCGGGCTAAGACCACCTGCCCTACCCTCGGCCACTTGACCCCCCCCAAAAAAACAACAACTGGCAAGTACCAGGAGGTGCATGTAGCCCCATCGTGACCACTACATTCTGCAGGGATAATGGGTAATCCAAGCAATCAAAGGTTATATAATGTCTTTCCCAACCAAGCCTTCACCCTGCCACCAGGGGCGTAGCCACAAGGGTGTAGGGGGTGCAGTCGCACCCGGGCCCATGAGGTCTGAGGGGCCCAATACTAATTTTGATGTCTATTCAAAACCTGGGAGGCCCTATAACATACCCTTGCACCCAGGCCCTCTGAGAATTTGCTACACTACTGCCTGCCACCCCCGGCAACTTCCTCTCATTATGCCATTTAAAATGTGAAATCTTAAAACAGAGCATAAATGTTTAGTTTCAACCACACATACACCAGCACTGTACAGTAACTGTACCTGTGTAAGGTTTTTCTTATAAGGATTTTTCACACACCTGAGGAAAATCCTCATAACTACACCTGCATAGGCATTATTCTCTATATAACAACCATCTGCAGTCTCAAAGGTGCAGTCATTACTAGGAAAGATCATTACCCTAAAAAAATATATATATATATATATATATATAGACACCTGCCTGGGCTTCTGCCACCACAGGCAGAAAGAAACATTCTTCCTGCAGTCATGCCGTTCCACTGCCGTGCAACAATGGAGGTGCCCCGTCAGAAACGGCCTGCTGCAAACTGACAAAATCACTCATCAAACTAACAAGGCATCATGCCCACACACTCAGAGATCTGCAAGTTAAAAAAAAAAAAAAAGTTAAAAGGGTCCAAATGACCAGCAACATAGAAGCACATTGGAAACCAATAAAAAAAATAAGTATCAAAAAAACAAAAAACATAAAAGCATGAAACACCCTGCCTCAGCTCAGACCATTCTGTTGGTGTGAACATATAACTATCTCATTCTCTCTCTCTCTCTCTGCAGGCAGATAGTGTTTGCTTTAAAGGAAAGCTGTCATTTGTAGGGGCTCCCCGCCCCTGCAAAGCTTACCCTGCGGTTTAGCTTCTGTGAAAAAAGTGACTTTTTTCTAGCGCTGCAAAGTAATTTAATTTAATTCTGAAAAGTCCGCTACCAGATGTTTGGCGGATGCTGGGACAGCTCCATTAACTGTAAAGGTGCAATGCCACACCATGCGCTTCAGTGCATTTGTATTGAAGCACATGGTGTGGCGCTGTGCCTTTACAGTGATCAATGCCCATAAATTTAAGTGCATAAGTCAGAGTGCCATGATGGCACTGTAAGTTACTATACACAATACATGTAAGTCCATTAGACTCCCAGGCACTTTAAGCACCTCAACATACATATCTATATATAGATATATATATACGTATATATATATATATATACACATATACACACTGTATCTATATACATATTTGTAAATAAATGCATATTGTATTCTTCGTAAATTTTAGTTCCGCCAACCACATTTCAGCTTACTGTCTCCCTTACACACCAAACACTTTTCTCTGCTCCATAAATCATTTTAGCAAACACACTTTATTTTATAAAACCTGTCTAATTTAGTTTTCAGTACCTTTCTTCTTTTCCCTTTGTTTCTACTAGCAATAATGGGTTTACTAACTGCTCATCCTGACGCTCGCTCAATAATGACCCCTCTGTGAGTGATACTGAGGATCCTCAGCTGCCCTCCAGCATCGATGGTTCAGATTCAGAATCACTGCTTTTTATGTTTGCTTGCACGCATGTGCAAGAAACATAGTGCCATCATCCGAGTTTTTGGAGGTGTGGCAGCCCTCTCCAAATTCATACAGTGTGTTTGCAGGCGTGGCCGCAGTTCTCCAATGGCTGCTGGAGCTGTCTATGATAGCAGTTGAAAATGCAGTGGAGTACAGTTGAAAGGGGAGCTATGCTTCAGTGAGCATGATAAGGGATACCGCCTGCCTGCGCGCGCCTCCCCACACACACAAACCATGCATACTGCGTGCTCACCCCCCACGCACACACTGTACAGCCGACAGGGGTGCCCAATCCCCCATCAGCTGTGCTGCGCTCCCCTCCCCAGAGATCCACATGCCACGCTGGGTGCCCACCCCAGCGTGACTAAACATCGATAGCCGATGGGGTGCCCAATCCCAGTCGGCTCCACTGTCCCAGAGTACAGGGTGCCAAGCTGGGAGCCCACCCCAGCATGGCAACAGATGCTGTGCAGCAGGGAAACAATCCTCGCGGCTCCACGCCAACCCAAACAGCCGCCCCTGTGCCACACTGGGAGCCCACCCCAGCATGGCAAACTGCCCGCTCATCGCCCTTTTTAAAAGTAAAAACCCTGAAACGCAAAAACGGTCCCTCACTGTCTCTGCCCCCACCCGCGCTCACCCACTGCACACCCTGCCTCCCCACACCCCCCCTCACCCCATACTTACCTCTGGACTCCAGCGCAACGATCTTTAGTGGACTGGGAACACATCTGCTGTCTTCAAAGCCGACCACGAACTAAGGAAATGCCGGTAAGCTGTATAATCAGATCGATAGGGTTTTTTTCAACTTTGCTGCATATCTCAGGCATTTTTTGGAATTTTTGCACCAAATTTTCAACATGGGGTTTTTGGGACCCCTTCTCATGAATGCTCTCACTGTCATGGTGTTCATCAGGCCCAAAGGGTGATTTTGCAGTCACTGCTCAAAATCACCTTTCTGGACTGAGTAATGAAATGACACGGACACTGTTCATAAGGTGGGCTCTCAAAAAGCCTATGCTGAAAATTTAGTGGAAAAATTCCTAAAAATGCCTGTTTTTCGAGCGTGCGTTGCGCAGTTCCTACGCACACTCGTAAGTTTGTGAATTTTCAATATTTTCACTCCAGATTTTCAACATTGCCATTTTACCACACCTCCTTATGAGCAGTACAGCTATCATTTTTCACCTTACCCAAAATGTGCTTCCGCCCATGTAGCACACAATGGCGCAGTCAGTGTGCGAAATCAATGTATGGAACACATTAAGAAAATCACAGTGACACTGTTAATGAGCAGAGGTCTTAAAATGGCTATGTTGAAAATTTGGTGACACAAGTCCATAAAATGACTGTGTTACAAGTGAGCATTGCGCAGTTTCCACGCACCCTCCTAAGTTCATGACTTTGTAATATTTTCAGTCCAGATATTCACCAGTGACATTTTTCCACACTTCCTTATGAACAGTACAGCTGTCATTTTTCACAACATGGCCAAAATGTGTTTTCACACTTTCAGCGCAGAGATGCGTAGTCACTGTGGGAAATCATTGTTCGGGACAGATAAAGAAAATCACAGTGACACTGTTCATGATCGGAGGTCCCAAAATGCCTGTGTTGACAATCTGCTGTAAAAAATCCCAAACTAATTAAATTACAGGTGTGCGTTGCACAGTTTCTATGCACGCTCATGACTTCACCAGTTTTTTTAATATTTTTACTGCAGATTTGCAACATTGCCATTTTTTACTCCTCCCCATGAACAGTACAGCTGACATTTTTCACATCCTGTTCGGATTGTGTTTTTGCACCTGTGTTGCTAAATGCTGTAGTCGCTGTGCATAAGCAGCTTTCAGCTAACAAACTGATATTGCCACTGTTCATGAGGTGGGGGTCACAAAAAAACCACATTCGAAAATTTGGAGTGAAAATACCAATGAATGCCTGAGGTGTTAGGGTTTCCAACCATAACGCCCCACCCTGTAGAGAATGACAGCATCAGGGGTGTGACTTGGGATTCTTGCCTGTAATGCTCATACCATTCCACACCCTGCAGCCAGTGAGAGGCATCGAGGTATGCCTTGGACTCTTCGGCCCCAAAGTTCACCCCATTCTCCTATACCGCACCCATCTCACCGTGTTCCTGATGGAATGGGGTGCGCAGAGGCCAAGACCCAAGGCACACCGTGACACTTGTCAGTGTCTGCAGAGTGGGGTGTGGTGAAATGGCGTGGCTGTTATGCCTGACGACCCAAAGGCACACCCCAATGCCTGTCACTCTCTGCAGGGTGGTGGTGGGGTTGGCTTCAGTTCAATACTTCACTGCCATTCCTATTATGCAGCTCTGTAACTCCTACACTACCAATGCTAATGCCAGCAAGCAAACATTCAGCATTGACAAATGCTTGTTTAAATAAGAAAAAAGAGTCTCTACGCACGCTCACAGCCTACAGCTACTCCAGTTCATTCTTTTCATTGCTTAAAATTCATACCTTACCGACACCAGTACTTCGTCTGCAGCCTGGGCCCTCTGTCTGCTCACTGCCTTGCTCCTTGTGGTGGTGCCCAAGGCCAAAATACCAGCCAGGGCCAGGCTCCCCCCTTGCACTGGGCACCAGTTAACAATATGGTGCCAGCTGAGCTGCATTCTTTGTGACATTTACCCTTAGAACAACTGCAATTTTTAGGGTGTCTGTAATCCTGGCAGCAGCCCAGACCCACCCGCAGTACTACACATCCCAGTTTGTCACTCACCTCTCCGCATTCCTGAATCCCACCCATGGCACGTACCAAACCAGCTGCTCAGCCAGATGCCATCACTCCTGATGCCTCACGGCATGACCTGCCAGACACCACTGCCCTTCCTGACTTTCCCTCAAGTCTGCTGACTGCTGGTGTTGGGACCCAGTAGAAACTCCACACATTGCGCAACAAACCCACCTGGCCATAATGGTCCCCCTTGTCCTCCCGCGGAAGCCGAACTCGTTCCTCTGTCCACTTTGTTCTCTCACCAGACCTACACTAACTGAGCTCATGTGCAGCGTGCACAATGCCTGGCTCCTCCCTCTCTCTTACTCTCTATTGGAGGACTAGCGGGCACCAAGTGAAGGCAGCACTTGGCATTGGTTGGGACTTGGGAGGGGGATGGAAGAAGGGCTGTGGCAAAGGGCACTCACAAATGATGTCTCGGCTTTTGTGGGACGGGGGCAGGGCAAACAGCAGTAAACTAGAAAGGCAGTCTGCGTTGTGGATTTAAAGCAAAATACGACTAAAGTAAATTATGGCGGCAACTCAGGGCAATTCCAGCCAACTGCAACTGCCCTGAATTGCAGCCCATGATTCCGATGGACAACGGCGGCTCCGAGGTCTAGTATATATGAAAATTGACGTTGGTTCTTATATGTGGTGTGCTGAAATTGTCAGTGTGATTTATTTGTATAAATAGTTTAAAATGAGTTAGGAGGCAGTATAGCACAGTGGTCTAAGTCTCTGAGCTGCAAATCTGGTGACATCCAGCAGACCAGACCTGGGTTTGAATCCCACAGCTTCCACTTGCCTGGCCCTGAGCAAGTCACTTAACCTCCTTGTGCTCCCAGATCGCTCCTGTAAAAAAAACTTCCAGCTTAGTGTGCGATACCTGGTTAAAATAAAAAAATAAATAAATAAAAGTTATGCATCATGTTACTATGATGTCATCACACTCATAGTACTTAAGAGGTGTGCTTTCTATGGGGACCTCACGCCTGAGGAAGACCTACACGGTCAAAGTGCTGGGCCGTCCCTATCGGGGTTTTGTTTCACCAGCTTAAATAAGATCTTGTCACTTCAGCTTTAAAAAGTTTCCCCGACTCCTTCATTACTTGCTTGGTGGTACTCATGTCAGCATCCAGACTACTTGCACAGAGCATGGAGTTCAGTGAGCCACAGTAAACTGCATTTTTTGCATAGCACTTGTTTCCTAGGAGAGAGGGACAGTGTACTCTTCTGGACTTACTTATCTGTTACTGGGGTTCACTTACCCTCCGTCAGCACCTAAACCAGCACCACAGAGCACGGTTTCCTTTCCCTGTCTACCATTTTATATATCCTTTCAGTTCAAAGCCAGAATCAGGCCACTAGACATGAGTGAAGCGAAGTCAAGAAAAGAACGAACAAACATGTGGTGGTGCACCAAAGGAGACCAACGGTTCCTGGGATGTCAAGCACTTTAGTTCAGAGGTCAAGATGTTTTTCTGTTTCCGACTGTTGTGAATCAAACTCCCATGCCCCATACTCCATAGAAGATGCACACATAAACTTGAGCTATGCTGACAGAAAGACACGTGGGCTAATCTGTCACTTTGGATGCATACTGTATAGCTGTACATACATGGCACATGCATGATTACACACGTCTAAAGTGACAGGTATACATGTGAAGGAGTGGTCATGCATGCTGGGACAGGTTAGTGCTCTCTCAGAGCTCTGAAGAGACCTCCCTGCCATGCCCCCCCCCCCCCACACACACACAGAACAAAAGTAAACAACTCCTGGTTTGGGCTGGTTTGTTCTTTTCTCCAATCCTTTGTACATCCTTGGTAACCTTTGTCAGCATTCTGGGACTATGGGGGTAATTCTTCCTGCTGGTAGCCCTCTGACTAGCTGGAGGAGTGGAAGTAGGAGTCAGTGCATTAAACAGTGGTTAAAGCACTAAACTGTGAAACAGCAGATCATAGGTTCAAATCCCACCACAGTCACTGCCTATGTAACATTTGAGCATGTTTTTTCCTTTTTTTCACACTTCTGTGTAGTTGGCCCCATCTTCTGCTGGCTACACCAGCCCCATCATCTGCAATCTCTGGGACTTGATCCATTCCCTCAATTCTTCCTCATCTGTACCACTGTGGCAGGGCTGTTGGGGTTCCCCAAGCCCTCCCAGTTGTCATGCTCTGTTGGCGGCGAGTACCCAGTAGGCAGTGTGGGGCCTGCAGGGGGTCACCATGTGATCCTTCTCAGTCTGGAGGAGTGTTTCCATTTTTATGTCAGCCCTGCATCCCCCAGATGCCATGTGGGTTTGGTCGGATTGTGGAGTGTGTGTACAGAACATGTTCACACTGCTGTCAGGAGGCATCCACCCACCCATTGTGGCTCCAGCTTGCACTGCAAGCTGTAGTCATCCAAGTAGTGACAGTACAGCAGAGCTCACAAACCTCCTTCCTGCTGGAGAAGTATGTCCCGAGAGATACAAAATCCTACACTGTACCCCCTGCTGGCCCTCCCATGATGGAGGCCCATTCTGAATCCTGACCTGAGTCATCAGCATGGCAAGTGGTAGCACTACCATTGCACCAACAGGCAGGCATCACTGAGGCCATTACCTGACAACCATGTCCTTCAGTTCTTCCCAGTTGAAAGCTGGATAGAACAGGCATGACATAAATCAAGAGGTTGCATCTCAACTGGGTTATCCTGGGGAAATAAATAGATCTATCCTCACTCATTTATTCAGGCAAATGCAGGGTGACTACTGCTTTGCTACTCTACTGCTATGCTGCTCCTTAATCTTTCCTCCTCCCCCAGTTAACCTCTTCTCCTCCCCACCTTATATACCACCATTCCCCCATTCATCTCCCTCCCCTCCCTCACTTACCCTCCATTCCTCTACCCCCCATCCCAATCTCCCTGGCATTCTGGTGCTGTCTTGTCCCTTCTCCTTGGCTTCACTTGAAGCCTTCAGATGTCTCTGCCCGCCTACCTCCCTCATCCTCCTATCTTCCCTCCCTTCTTCTCTCCCCACAGCATGTCTCATAGGCTCTCTCAAACACCTAATGTCCTTGCTGGTCTATAGTAACAGGAGATGTCAAGCTCATTCAAAGCCCTGCCCCAACATCCCCCTCTCATCTCACTAAAGGACTGAGAGCTGTCCATGTCAACATCCACAGCCTCCTCCCCAAATGGTGACCAATTGCAACTGCTTATGTTAAACTCAAACCTGATGTGTTGGTGATCTTGGAATCTTGGCTGTTCCCCAAGATCACCAATACCACTGTTGCTATCCCAGGTTTCAACATCATCCATCAGGATCAAGTGAGAAGGGGTGGTGGAGTCCTTATCTACCCCTCCTCAAGCATCCAGTTTTGAACCCGTGCTCTACATCACCTCCCTCTCTGCCTATGAGATACTTCTTCTAAAACTCTCCCTCCCCTTCTCTGTTCCCATATTCATTGCCGGAGTTTACTGCTTTCCTGACATGTCCCCACCATCAGTCACTGAGCTCCTCACCACCATCTCCTCCCAAGCCTCCCTCTGGCAAGTTACTCATCCGAGGTAATTTTATTTTATTTAAATATATTTAGAGTACCTTTGAGCACAGGTGCTGGTTTGCAAAGGTTCAACGTCAAAGCGTAGTTACGAACAGAACAAAAAAACAATTACAAGGGAGCGTGGCTTGGACCCTGGAGAGATGGCAGCGTGATTTCTTTTCTCTACCCCGACCTGGCACTACTTTCCCTCTGATCTGTCGGAATGCCGGACTGAATTTTATAAATACCCGCTGGGACTTCCAGTTCTACCCCTACTGAGGCTAGCATAGCAGTTTAATCACGGGAAGTCACGCCAGTATAACAAAAAAACAACCGCGAATAGGTCGGAGTGGTATGAGGAGGTAAGCCGCATAGGCCAGAGTGCGGGGGAGCAGCAGCACTGTAAATCTACACCACTCATTGGGATTAGCTGGACATCATGGGGCAAGGGTCGCTAACGTCAGATACCCTCGATCAGTTGGGAAAGCTGCTGAGAAGGAGTGATTTAGGTCCTCTGAACACTGGAGTCACAGAAATAGAGATGGAGGCTTCAGGAGATACCGTAATGGGGCAGTCCATACAACCCCCACTGGCCTCTCAGGAACAGACCCAAGTCAGTGATGCACTAGCTAATATTACCAGAAATGTTAGAGGTGCCTCTGGTTAGAGTGGACAGTAAAGGGGCGACCGTGGCTGGAAATGTTGCTGATGTACGCAAACTGGAAGATCACCAAAACGTACTCGATCAGCGGACAGAGGAGCTGGAGAGACAGCATCTCACTGTGCTACAAAGGCTTAAAGACCATGAGGATAAACTTTCCAGGCTGTGGCAAAGATCAGAGGACCAAGAAAATAGGAGCAGGAGAAATACCATCCGGATCCTGGGGGTGCCGGAGGGGGTTAAGGGGTCGAATATGGAGAAGTTTCTGAACAAATGGTTGCCGCTGTTCCTCGGTGAGAGGTGAAAAGAACCTGTGGGGGTGGAGAGAGCACATCATGTATTTGGCAGGCCTGATGGTGCACACGGACCCAGAACGATCATATCATACTTGTTAAAGTACTCCATCAAGGAAAAGCTTCTGCGGGATACCAGGGAACTAGGGGAGATCACCTGGAAAGGCAACATAATTTCTTTTTACCGGGACTTCTTTCAGGAGGTGGCAATGATGTGAAAGGCATATGGGCCACTGAAGAAGAGCCTTGCCACTAACTCCTTTCAGTACAGATTTAGAAGGCTGACTGCCTTGCAGCTGTCTAAAGATGGCAGAACGTTTCTAGCTGAATCGTCCAGGGAGGCAGAGGCCTGGGTAAACAATCAATGGTCAGGCCTGCTACCAAGGCCTACACTCCCCAGATGCCTCTAGACCCCGAGAGAACACCCACTAAAGGGAACAGACAGAAGGGGAAATAGATCTCAGGGAGGTGGTAACCCCGATCGGTCAGGCACGGTCACAAAGGAGACCCCTTTGCTTCCTCCATCTGCATCGCAAAAGGCAGATAAACGCTCCTGTGTGAGCTCTCCCCCAAATTGAGATGGGCATTCAGATAACGGCACTGACAATAGGGGACAAACAGACCAAGCAACTCTGCCAACACCAGGCAGACAACGACAATGGGCTAGGAGCCCTCGTCAGCTAGCTCCAGGCAATGTGGAAGCTTCTCTCCCTTCCAAATTCCCCAGAGCGGAAGCCGAGGCAGCTGCAAAAAAAAAAAACAACTACAACTTCATGGATGGAAGATGCCAAGGAATCCGCGGATGGTATGGAATTATTGGACTGGGCCGCTCAAGTAGAAGAAAATGAGCAAGAAGCTGCTGCAGAGGCAGGCCTCCTGAAGCCTGGGACTAAATCATATGCAAAGGCACTCAACTCGCCCTTTAACATATCCAGCCCTATGTGCAAACAGCAACCCACGCTATCGGGGACAGAAGGCTGAATGGATTTTTGGTTTCCCTGGCTGGACTTTTGACTGTTTTTCTATTTCCACTGAGTAGGATATGAGGGAATTGGGGTAGCATGCCAGATACTTTATCTTGCTGTCGCACTCCTCCCCACCCACCCCACGGTGAGGACATTCATAGGTTCAGGGGTGCAGCTCGGAGTAGACCCCCCATCGCATTCCTTATTTCTTTTCAATAATCCTCAGGTTATGAATATGCTTTGTTATTATGTATGTACACAAAGTCCCGGGCAGGCAATTTAGATCTGAACGTGGGGCCTCTGCCAAATGGCTGAGATGCGTGTTATGTATATGTCACTTGCCTTTCCTGGCAGCATTCCTTTTTGTGTGGCTTCTCTCTAACCTCTCAAGGCATTTACAATTTAGTGCTAGCCTCAGACCCGCCCCCTTTTTTTCTCCTGGGCTGTATAGTGGTCAGGATGTACCCTCCCCCCATGACCCTCTCCCCGCCTTTTTTCCCCTCCCCAGTGGATGTGCATTTGATGTTTGCCCTACCACTAGGGTAGGCTCTCTCTCTCTCTCTCTCTCTCTCTCTCTCCTGGACCCTCCAGATCCCAAATAACCACAGAGATCCATGAGGCCAGGTTGGGGCAGGTTACTTATATATTGGTGTAACCTCTCCCCTTATATCTCTGGTGTTTGAAGCAGTGTGGCGCGAGGCACCCTCTTATTTTGGACAACTTCTTTCACACGTTCACCTCAACACCAGCAACTTTTGTTTTTTAGGGTGCTCTAATAAGATCCTTCGTTTCACTGTTATAGTTCTGAGTATTGTAACTTTAAGGTTGTTATTTATATAATAGATCTTGTGTGTGTGCTTTCTTCCTGTTCTTTTTCCAACCAGGTGGGACAACAACTGCTCATACTCTCTATTCTTCTACCTTGCTATCGCATCTGCTACTTGGTACATACAGACATCAGGCAGGTATTCTCTTTTACCCCACATTTGTTGCCGCTTTGCCATATACCCCCAGGGAGGTAACAGGGTGAGTACCTAATTTGTTTTATTTCTCACTGATCCTTGGATGAATGACCGTGACTGCAATACCCTTGTCAGGTCACGGCTGGAGGTGTGTTTCCTGGAATGTTAAGGGGCTTAATCATCCAGCTAAAAGAACCAAGGTTCTACAATATTTGAATTCTATGGGGGTGGATGTAGCCCTTCTGCAGGAGATGTACCTTACCAGCCGGACAGTACAATGGCTAAAGAAGCTCTGGGTTGGGACAGTGGCTTCCAGTTGTGCCACTACCAAATCCAGGGGAGTGGCCATTCTATTAAAGAAATCTATACCATGGGTAATAGAGGACAAGCACTCAGACTCACAAGGGCGCTGGATAGCAACTCGGATATCCTATCCGGGAGGCAGAATACTGATTGCTAATGTATATGGCCACAATACGGATATAGGGAAGGTATACTCGGACCTCAGCCAGGCCTTCTCGGACTAGACGAGTGGCTTCTCTGATGTCCCTATTCTATTAGGAGGGGATCATAAATTAGTCCTAGACATTTTTCTTGATAAATCCCTACCCACCCCACAAGCCCATCCTAAGGCATTAGCCAGTCTTACCGATTTGATGATAGAATGGAGTCTATGCTACTGCTGGAGGAGGGCCAATCCACAGGGGCGAGACTACTCTTTTTACTTGGCAGTACATCATACACATAGTAGACTGGACTTCTGGCTCACTAATTATGCAGCACAGCTGGGAGTAATTGATGCCTCTATAGGCAGCATATTAATTTCAGACCATGCGCCACTCTCTATCTTGTACTCCCCACCGGATCAGGGTGCTCCTACCACGAGATGGAGATGCAACCCGTCCCTGCTGCAAGACAAAACCTTTCAAGCTTATATTAAAAAGGAAGCTGAAAGTTATTTTGCTCTTAACCCCCCCCCCCCGGGAAAACTACGGCTTCTGTTGTATGGGAGGCATTTAAAGCAGTCCTACGAGGAAGAATTATATCCTTCACGGCTGCCAAGAATAAGGCCAGAACAAAGACCATTTCCTCACTGCAGGCAGAGCTTGTGACCCTGGAGAGACAGTTTAAAGTGACAACTCAAGATCCACTTAATTGCCCTCTCCTGTCCGCTATCACTGGCTTAAAATACCAACTAAACACCTTGTTAAATGAAAAGGCTGTTTGGCAGTTAATCTGAGCCAAGCACAAATCCTGGGAGGGAGGGGACAAAGGGGGCAAACTTCTTGCGTACTACCTTCGCAAGCAGCAAGCATCCTCCAGGATCCTTGCTCTTAAAAATCCACAGGGCAGAGTAGTGTGTACACCTAAGACCATTAATGAAGTAATGCAGAATTTTTACCAGGAGCTATACCGATCTAAAGCTCAACTATCAGGCACGGAGCTCACCACCCGGCTATCCAAGATGTGTGATGGGGTCTCTCTCCCCAAACTTTCTCAGGAGCAAAGTACAGTTTTAGATGCCCCAGTTACTGCGGAGGAACTCCACTCTGCCTTGTTCCAGCTAGCCAAAGGGAAGGCACCAGGCCCAGATGGAATGACAGTGGAGTTATACCAACTCCTACTAGCAGAAGTAATTGTTACACTCCTACAGGCTTTGCAAGAAGCCCATGCATCTACAGCTCTCCCTCCTACTATGCAGGAGGCTCTGGTGACCTTAATCCCTAAGAAATCCTCTGACGCAATGGACTGTGCCAATTTTCGGCCCATTCTTTGCTGTCTGTGGATACCAAACTGCTAGCCAAAGTCCTGTCAAATAGGCTCTCTCCGTTTTTACCAACCTTAATACACACCTCACAGGCTGTTTTTTCTAAGCGGAAGTTGGCGGCAGACAATCTTCGATTATTACTTAATTTAAAATGGTTAGCCTTGCACTCAGACACACCTATGGTGGCCCTGGCCATAGATTTTGCCAAGGCTTTTGACTCTTTAGAGTGGGGTTATCTCCGCACAGTGTTGCCCCTTTACAGGTTCGGGCCAAGGTTCTGCTCCTGGGTCTTCACTCTTTACCATTTGCCCACAGCTAAAATTGTAACCAACCAGGATGTATCCCAGCCCTTCCCTTTACAGAGGGACACTAGAAAAGGCAGCCCTCTTTCCCCTCTTCTTTTTATTTTGGCTCTGGACTCCCTGATACGGAAGCTTCTGAGCACCCCAGACATTACTGGGATCCCAGTGAAAGAGCATTGTTTCCTGGTGAACGCCTATGCGGACAATATGTTGCTTACCTTGTCTAACCTGGAGTTCTCTATCCCTACAATTCTCCAGGTGATGCAGAAGTTTGCCTTCCTTTCTGGCCTGGTAATTAACCAAAAGAAGACAATTTTATCTCCCCTGAATGCAAGGTGCAGTAGAAATTGTCTACGAAATACAGACATTACCTGGGCACCCCAGGGATTTTCATATCTTGGGATCTTTATTCCTTGCACCTGGAGGGATCTAGAAAAGGCCAACTTTTCTCCCTTGCTAACAGCCATTACGGCTGAGGTTCAGAGATGGAGAAAGTTACAGCTCTCCCTGAAGGGTAAAATAGAGGCTATTTGTATGTTTATTTTTTCCAGAGTTTCATACCTCCTTGGTAACCTCCCCATCCCCTTAACCCCTAGGCCCTTCCTACAACTGGACAAACTAATCTCCTCCTTCTTATGGGAAGGCAAAATGGCACATTGGAGCTGAGTCAAATTATGAGCACACTGGACTAGGGAAGGGCTGGGACTCCCATGGTTTATGGGATATCACCTAGCCTTTCGCATGGCCCAGGCTACCAACTGGTTTGCTTCCCCCTTGTCCCCTTCTCCTCAATGGGTTTGCTTAGAAGCAGCTCTCCTACCTGACAACTCACTTTTCTCTGCTTACCAACAAGAAGCCATCGGGAGATTCGTTCACTCCTATTATGACAGAAACCTGTAGGGCTTGGTGACGGGCAATGGCCCTTACTGGTACTCCAAGAGGAGCATACCTCCCTCCGATCCCTTACGCCCCTCTGTGGAACAACCAACTCATAACGGTAGGCCATTAACCCATTTATTGGAAACACTGGCCACTAGCGGTATTCGGGTGGTGAGGGAACTTCTCCTCCAAGGTAGTATGACATTTATGTCCTTTGAACAGCTGTGAGAGATATATGGAATAAAAACTCAGGACTTTTGGAGGTACCTCCAAATCCAGAGTGCAACTGCATCTCTTTTGACGGCTCCAACTGGTACAGGGAGGTGGAAATGCCTTGCCACCCTTCACGAGCCCGGAAAGGGTAGGGGCTTGGTTGGAACTTTGTATAAGGTGATTAGGGATGCCCAAGCCGACACTACTCTGACTAGTGGAACAGCCTGGGAAACTGAACTTCAATGCCCCCTTTCCCAGCAACAATGGAGTGACTGTTTGAAAGCTGCCCATTTGGCGTATGAGGATGCCAAAAGTCAACTGATTCAGTTGAAAATCCTTCTCAGGTGGTATAAGACACCTGCAGTGCTTCATAAACTGAACATTATGAAACATGATAAATGTTGGAGGTGCAACACCTCCCCTGCCCATTTACTTCCTATTCTATGGACATGTCTAGCAGTTCAGGGGTTTTGGCAGCAGGTGTTAGAGGACTGCTCTAAAATCGTTGGCAGACCCCTATCAACTGCCCAACCCACACTGGTGCTGGGGATGTCTCTACCCTGGGCCCATTGTCTGCGTCAACTAAGGCCTGGGTGTTGGTGGCAGTCATGGAAGCTAAGAGATCTTTATTGATGAAATGGAGGCTGCCTACTCCTCCCACGATCACTTACTGGCGGGCAGCAATGGCGCGGCTGGCTACTTTTGAAAGACTTTCCATGATCGGGAAAGGTCGGCTCTCCAGATTTCATGAGAAATGGGATGCATACCTGCACTCACACATTTGTGCGGTCCCACCCCCTCCCCCCAAAACCCGCCAATATTCTAAACTGTGATGTCTCTTCTCTTTTTCTCTTATATTTGCCTTCATATCTACTTTCTATTTAGGCAGTGGATGTCCAGTGTCTGTATAGACTGTGTATTTACCTTACACTGCTCATACTACTGTCAGTCTATCCTTACTAGCCATCCATGTGTTATAGGTCTCAGATGACCATTCTGAAAAGACTTGGGTGGTCTGACTAATAAGAAGAGATATGAGGACGTTGACCCATGACACTTATGACTACTCTATGAGCAGCTAGTTCCTGAGACTTCCCTGGTTGAAGGAGGTATTGATCTAAAAAAACTGCCTGGTATATATAGATATGGTTTAAATTAGCTTGAGTAGAATGTAAGGTTTTCTGATTCATAAAAGTAATAAGAGGTAATACGCAAAACTCTCCTAGCAGTCGTAGTTATGGAATATTTCAAACATGGTTATGGTATTCCTGTTTACTTGTATGATGAATGCCTGGGTGCTTCTACCTTGGTTGGATGTACTTGGAAAAACTAATAAAATCTTATATGATTAAAAACAAAAAAACAATTACAGCAATTCCAATGGAATGTAGTCAATACAAATACAGCATGTAATAGGATGATTAGGGTATGATTAAGCCAACAGATACATTACTGTGTGGGATTTTAGGACCATCAATGCACGATTATGGACTATTTGTGACAAGTTCAGTTGGATTTGGGGGAGAGGGCTGCATGCAAAGCTTTTATAAATTGGGTAATGTTTAGTAGGCTAAGAATGGATTCATGCAGTTCATTCATCCAGATTGCGGCCCACACAGCAAAGGAGCAATTCCCTAGATTGGTTCTCCAGCAAGGAAGCTCTAGGACAGATCTTGACATGCTTCTAGTGCCATATTGATTGTTATAACATGTCTGAAGCAGCTTCGTATTGCCAGAGGGGTGAGACCCAGTACAGCCTAGTGACACAAGTAGATTTCAACCTCAGTTGGTTCTCTCCTTCCCTACATATATTATGCCAAGTCATAAAGTCCCTCCAACTCTCACAAGTTAACTGATCTCTGACTGTACTGGATACAATCACAAGTTCCTCCATTACTCCCTCCAGAAATGGGTACTCTCTTCCCATTGTATTGTGGATGTTGATAACCTCAACGATGCTTTAATTGACCACAATATGGTCTACTGTGTGCACAAGATTTATCGCCTCAGAGCTTTTTCCCCCAAATTCATTCAGAGCTGGACTTATTCTCTCTTCATGCTGACCTGGTGGCTTTTTACTGGTCTCTCATCTCAACAGCCATAATGTCAACACTGCCCTCCAAATCTTCACCACCAAATTCATGACAGTCTGGGATCACCATGCCCCTCTTAGAAGAACCAGGGTCCCCCGGTCCCCTGACTGCATGCCTTCTGGCACATAGGTTCCATGGGTATAGACACAGGGCCTCCATTCTGAAACTCCACCATCCCATCAAGGGACACGTGGTACGGGATGTAGGCACTATTACAGATGCATTTGTGTCTTATAATACCAGACTGTGTGTCTACAAAGGTAGTGCCTCACCTGAATCCATCCAGGGTTTTCTGAATTCCCTGGACCTCCCCATACTTTCTACAGAATCTCTTACCTATCTTCAGGCTCCCATTACAACAGAAGAGATTCAAGGGGCCGTAAAACACCTCAAGCCAGACAAATGCCCAGGGCCAGATGGGTATCTGACTGAGTTTCTGAAACTCTTCTCCCTGTAACTCTCTCCTGCAGCTGCTGAACTCGCTGCTTGGAGGAGATGCCCCACCACCCTTCTGGGATTTCAGTCATCTCAGTGATCCTAAAGCCCAGGAAATCTCGAATTTTGTGAATCCTACCAGCAAATTTCAGTGCTCAACACTGACTATAAATTATTTATGTCTATCTTGGCCCATAGAATGGATTTTCTTCTCCCATCCATTATCCATATATACCAGACCAGATTTATACAGTCTCAGCAAACCATGTACAGCATCAGATTAATGCTTTCCCTTCTCCACCGTACCTCCCGTACTGCATCCCCCTCCTTACCCTGAGTCTTGACACAGAGAACGTTTTTCATAGATTTTGGTCATCCTCTGCACCACACTCTTGAAGTCTGACTTCCCCCTTCCTTTTGTGGATTTACTTTTCTCGATCTACTCTAGATCCCAGACACAGGTAACAGCAAACAGCCATCTTTCAGAATTTTTCCCACTGGAAAGAGGCACCCACCAAGGTTGCCCACTCTCTCTCCTTTTATTCGGAGTTTATATTGAACCACTTGCGCGGGCTATACATCAGGACTCAAATGGCAGATAATGTTAGTGAACACTGTATTGCCCCGAATGCAGATGACATTCTCCTCTATTTGTCAGACCTGGAGGTAGGCCTCCCAGGGGTCTGGAGCCTTCGGATGAAGTTTGGCCAGTTATTTGGCTAGAAATTAAATAGCATTAAGACTGAGGCCATATTTACAAATTTTGTCCCCTCTGCTCACCTTCAACAGCAATATCCCTTTCATTGGGACCTCAGTACTATGAAGTATCTGGGTGTCCAACTTACCAGCTCAGCTTGCCGTATATTTGCTGCTAACCTCCTCCCTTTGCAAACCAGGGTTAAACAGGAGCTGGGCAGGTGGAACCTCCTACTGCTTTCCCTAGAACAACAGGTAGCCTCTTTAAAATTCATGATAGTACCCCCATTTCTGCACCTTTATCAGTCTTTATCCATCCTAATCTCCATAGTCACATGGACAGCATGAAGCCATATGTTCTCCCTATGTCTCTGGCAAGATAAACCTCCATCCAGCTTTCCACTTATGTCTCCCAAAGTGGGAGAGGGGAACTGGGACTCCCACACCCGATTGTATGTTATGAAGCAGCACAATTGCAGACTAGTTTATACTGGCTTCAGAACTCTCCTTGTTAACAATGGGTTCACCTGGAGAGGATTGCACTTCAGAGTGGACTCCCAAAGGAAATTCAGTTTCTTCCCAGGCCTCCCTATGTTCAGATTCCTGGATCTTCTCTGTATGTACATATAGTGCTAAGGACATGGCACCAAGTCCTGTGGAGGTCTCAGCTAGAGTGGCACTTGCTCTGGCTGCTTCCCCTACATCTGCATCAGGACTTCTTCTCAGCAAAAATAGACCCTTGCTATAAGATGTGGTTCAAGCAGGGCCTGGCAGGCCCTCTGACTCTCCTGATAGATGGGGAAATGACCACATTCCAAACATTTCGAGACTTAATACCCCTTCAACAATCTGCTCAATTTACATATTTCCAAGTTAGGGCCTACCTTTCCTGACTGCTGCAGAAATCCCCACCCGCACTGAAAAATACCCTCCTGACCCAGATAACAGAGGCCATGGACAGTGACCTGGGGGAGCATCTGGTCTCTCGGCTCCACTCTTTCCTCCAGCAATTAGGTCCAACAGAGCACCTTAGGGCACTGGAAAACTAGAATAATGAGCTCACTACCCCGTTACCCCAGAGCAGTGGCAAAAGATTTGTCAGTACACCCATAAGGCTACAAGCTCCATGACATGGAGAGAATTCAATTGGAAGTGCCTAATTTGTTACTTCCTCACTCTGGCACGGTATGTCCATTGGGGCACGGCTCCTACCCCAGTGTGTTGGCAGGACTATGTAGAGGCCAGAGCTACCCACTATCACATAATATGGTCCTGCCCATCCCATTAACCCTTTTTGAAGGTGGTGGGCAGTGCTCTGCTTGAGATATTTACTCCTCAACTGGATCTCATAGAACAGCTTTTCCTGTTTGCTTACTGGCTGCATAAGGAAATGGATGCAGCTAAAATATAGCTTATGTTAGTAGTACTGGTAGCAGCAAAGAAATGCATCACTAAAAAAATAGCTCTGTAAAAATCCTCCCACACTAGAGGACTGTTGTCAGGTAATGAAGGGAATCTATGACAGAGCAATTAACATTTTCTATATGCCAACAGGCAAATAAAGAGACTAATAGAGTGGCAAGATGGGTCACGTACGTGATGACCAAAGGCTTCATTTTTGCACCATAAACAGATTGCCTCAATAGGTGCAGCATACTACAATTCATGTTTCATAACGGTTTAAATACCCCGGAGGGGAATATAGGGTAGACCTGGACTCTTACAAACCCAAAGTAAACTGTAAACTGCAACCTGATCATTAAATGCTTGTATACTGTCAAATCACACTACGCATGTTTGTTGTCAATGTTGTCCGTTGTAAAACTGAAAACTCAATAAACAATGATTATATATAAAAAAAAAAAAACAGGGACCAAGGTTCTCACCTCCATGGATCTCAGGTGAGTTGATGGCTTGTCACTGAGCACATGACCTTTTCTAATGGATTCTAATGGACCCATATGTCCACTGGCTTTCAGTCTGACCTCACTAAGCATCAGACCCTTTGTAGTGCCTGCACCAGAGCTAATAGGCTTGCAAAGTGTGAATTCTTCGCATCCATGGTCCAGAACAACCTTAACCACCCCTCTATGTTCTGGTAGGTAATCCATGCACTCTTCTCCTGCCTGATTCAGTCCTTTTCCCTTGTTCTTAGGATGGGCAACTCTCCGATCTCAGAGCTCGTTGCAGTTGCCTCCTCTTTCAACTCCTTTTTCACCTCCTGTGCCTTCTCCCTTTTCTATTGCTCTGCCTCCTCCTTCTTGCCTCCTCATCCTTCTGCTAAACATCTTACCACCTCCTCCATTTCTCCTTCTTGCCTACCACTCCCTCTGCATATCTTAAGGCCCTCTTAACTCTAAACTCCCACAATAGTGTGAGCCCGGATGGTCTTGCCCCCAAACTCCTGTATTTCTCTGTTCATGCCATTGTTCTCCCCATCACCTCCCTTCTCAACCTCGCCTTCTCCTTAGCTTCTATCCCAGACTCATGGAAACAGGCTGCATTCATCCCCCTTCCCAAAAGGGGGTGACTTCTCCTCCCCTGGAAGCTACCGCCCAATCTCCCTCCTCCCCACACTGGTGAAACTCCAGGAACACCTTGTTCCTTCCCAGATCTCCCACTTACTTGGCTCATCCTCCTTCACACCTTTCCAGTCTGGCTTTAGGAAGTCTCAAGCCACCTCTACCTCCACCTAAATCATCTAGCTTACTGACACCATCCTGTCTGGCATGGATCAGTGCCTGGTCACCTCTGCTATCTTTGTCGACTTAGCCACAACTTTCAGCATTGTTGCCCGCGCCATTCTCATGGACAAGCTTAAAGCAGTGGGGTTTCCTTCCTCCTCAGTTGAGTGGTTTCAAACCTACCTCAAGGGCAGGTCTCAAGCTTTCTAGATTGAAGATTCACTATCCCCCTCTCCCAGTCTGCTGAGGCATCCCCCAAGGGTCTGTCCTTGGCCCAATTTTCTCCATTTTTCTGAATAACCTCCCCCACTGCCTGCTCATCTGTATCCTTTCATATGTGTACAGATGACGCAGTACTCTATGCCTTTGGTTCCTCTGCCCTGACCTTATGGCCCAGCTCCAGCTGGACTTACCAACATTCAGCGCTGGCTCCTATCCAATCAGTTGTCCCTCAGTGCCAAGAAAATAGTCTCTATGACTTTTACCACTATGCAGAGGCTTGCTAGGCTCAACCTTCTCCCCTCCTTCCATACTCTCAATGGTGCAATGATTGAGGATGTCTCTTTCTTCAGATACTTCAGGGTCAGGTTGGACTGTCACCTCAGTTTCTCTATGCGTGTGGACACTGTCTGGCAGAAGCTCTACCCCAGGCTTGGTGTGGTTTACAGAAATAAGTGGTGTATCACTCTCCCTGCCCACAGAGAGATCATCCTGAAGATGATACTCCCCATCTTCAACTATAGTGACATAGCTTACATTGCTGCCTCCAAGTCCACCCTTGCCAGAGTGGCCCCATATTTATGTGTTCTGCCATTTTGCTCTGGACAGGCCCCCATGCACCCACCATTGTGCATTGCAATCATCCCTCTCCTCCCGATGCCAGGCATCTTGCTAAAGCTACCAACCATCCTTATTTTCTCAGGACAGTCCCTATTTGCAATTTGATGCAAAGAAATGCAGAATTATGCATATAGAGTGTAGAAACTTGAAGGCAAAGTACTGGCTTGGGGGGGAAGAACTGGAGACAACAGAACAGGAAAGGGACCTGGGTATCACTATTTCGGACAGCCTGAAGGTTCAGAGTCAGTGCGACATGGCAGCAGGGAAGGCAAACAGAATGTTGCCATGCATAGAGAGGGGCTTTACAGGTGGGAGAAGGGAGGTGATCATGCCACTATACAAAATGGTCAGACCGCACCTAGAATATGAGGTACAGTTCTGAAGGCCATACTTACAAGGGGATAAGGACAGGCTGGAAAGGGTCCAGAGGTGGGCTACCTGAATGGTGAGTGGGCTGCAGGAGAAGACATAAGAGGAGAGACTGGGTGAGTTGGGCCTGTACACACTGGAGGAGAGAAGGGAGGGGGGTGACATGGTAAAAACATTCAAGTACTTGAAAGGCATAAATAGGGTAAGGGTTGAAAATATCTTCCATTTGAGTGAGAACAAATCCACTAGGGGGCATGCATTAAAACTTGAGGGTGGCAGATTTAAAGGTGACATCGGGGGAAATTCTTTACTGAGAGGGTGGTGGGGTCATGGAACAGTCTGCCAGAATGGGTGGTGGGGGTTGATACAGTGGGCAAATTTTAAAAAGTTTAGGATACGTACATGTGCCTAAACAACAGAGGGCAGACAGAAAATGGAGGGCAGAGGTCTTCCGGGAAGGGGGGAGAGAGACTCGGGCAGACTGGATGGACCATGGGGTCTTTTTCTGCTGACAAATTTCTATGTTTCTATGTATTTTATGCAGTATGGCCCGATGACCCCACAAGTTTACCAAAATGTCACTTTTGTCCTGGTTTTTGCTTACTTGTCCTGTTTTTGTCCCCTTTTTTTTTAGCTGACTGCTGATCCACGAGTGACACTTATTTCAGCACCACCGTGGCACTGCTCGATCTGGAGAGCAATTTGCAACCTGCTGCCCCTGCACCTACATTGTGCCATGAATGTGAAGATGCTCAGGTAGTCAGATGGCAAGCAGGTCAGTGGGAGAACCGTAAAGCATGTTTTTTCCTGTTAGACTAGACTGGGTCGCAGTGTGAGCAAGCGCGTGTGGCCGTCTGCCTGCCAGTAGTTGAGAGGGACTCCAGACAGAGAAGAGACTGGCAGCAGTGAACTAAGGTACCTGACCCTGATCAGCTGTAGGGAAGTGTGTGACAACAATCCGGTGTGGTGGTGGGAGTCACTGAAGTGAAGTTTACTCAGCAAAGGATGTGAGTGTGAACAGGTTGGGATGGGATTGTCAGGAGGAGCAATGTACGCAGCTCGAATGTCTGAACACAATCTAAAGCAAGTTTGCTTCTAATTAACTTTGTCTGTTACGATTCAGAACTTGGTTTGCAGCAGAATGATGTATTGTTTTAATCTGGATGTTTGCTACTGGCGTTACTGTGGGGCGGCATGGCCAGAGCAAGCAGCAGAATGTAATTGAGTGTGCTGCTCTGTCTGCATCAGAACCCGAGGGAGGGAGTGACATGAGGGGGGCAGGATGGACTCTTTCCCCATTTTTGGCTTTGGAAATCTGGTAGCTTTGCATCTTGCCCACTGCATTTCCTTTATCTCCAAATACTGGACAGGCTCCCTCCTCCCACACCTTGTCTCCCTCCTCAATCCCCTCCCCACCACTTCTTATTCCCTTCACATCTCTGACTCTCAATCTCTAGCTCTCCCCCAAATAAAAACTGCATTCTCTTTCTGCTTCCCTGAATTCAGGGGCTCTATCCCCTTCTTCCATCCACTCTCTGCAATCTCTCCTCCATGACTTCACTACTCATTCCTGAAGTTGCCCTGGACTCTAAGCCCATGGCTCTTGTCTGTCACCCTCCAATCCCTGCCCCTTTTTCACCCTACACTTACTTTAGTGTAGCTTCCCCTCATTCCCTCCTTATTTCAACCATCCCCCCATTCTATACTCAGTATTGCACAGTTGCACACTACACATTGTTTTTTTCTGCACTTTATTATATTGTACGTTTATTACACGGAAACATTGCCTGTACAGTTTTTCATTTTGTTGACATTCACTTACATATCATTTCCATTTTTGTATTTTTGAAGTTCGCATTTGTTGTACTCTCCCCATCCCTGTCCCCCCAGGACGCATCTAAAAACAAGCTGTCGGGCCTGCCCGTCAGTGCAGCAGTTGGATTTCCGCTAGCGACCCAGGTTAGGAAAGGACCCGGGTCATCAGAGGGCCAGCTGGAGGGAGAAGGATCAATCATCCCCAGGACTGCTCTCCTTCTCCGGGGGGGGGGGGTTGAGTGCTCGATGCATGAGCGGCACCCAGCGGAGGCTGGGTTTGCTGCAATGCACTGATGCCGGCAAGACTACAGGACGGGGTGGATGCTGGCTGTCATTGCATGCCCCCGCCCTGCCCACAGGGGGAAAATGCTGCTGTGTCATCTCCATGACGCCCTTCCCTCTGGGTCCCAATTAACCTCCGGTACCGGCTCTCCCAACCAGATACTTATAGTGCAGAGCTAGTAGGGGAACAGATCCGCAACCCTGCCCTCTAGGGGGAAAGCCTGGGGTGACTGTGGAGAGCTCAGTCATTGCCGGAGGTGGAGGGAAGAGGGGCTGTGACCAGAGGCTGAATTACTGGCGACTCAGCAGGAAAAAAACGTAATAAATAAAATAAAAAAAGAAATGAGCTGTCACCAGCTCAGTATGTCTTTCCTGGTAAAACTTGAAATAAACACAATAGGACGGGGGGGGGGGGAGAGATGCTAATCTGAGATGCCAAGGTTCTCTTTCCAAGTGCTTTCCTCCACAACCCTCCAGGTACCTGTTTCAAGAGCCTTTCAGTAATCCAGTTATTGTGTGCTTCCCCCCTCTTTCTCTGCCTCTCACTATATCTGTCCTCTTCTACCTCCTATAGGCAGGCTCAGAGTCTCACTATAACCCTCCACCCATTCTGCCCTCCCTCTCTCCCTTCTTGGGATTTGTCTGGGTGTCAGAGCCCAAGGGCTGGCAGCTGGTTTAAAAGGAATGGGACAGCCTCCCAGAGAAGCAATCCAGCACATCAGTTTAAAGAGCAGGAGGAGGCGGAGGCAGTCGGAGGAGCAGCAGCAGCAGCAAAAGGAACTGCTCTGACTCAGTCTGGCAGCTCAGAGTAATACAGAGAAAGAGACAGACAAGGTGTGAGTGTGTGCTCTGAACATTCAGAATCCTTCATTCATAACTCTCCACTCCAGCAGCTTACTGGTGAGTTCATGCCAAGTTCTCCCTTGGTAACTAAAGTCACTGCATGCAGACATTCATTTAATGAGGTTATTTGTATTTTTCTCACTATTTTAACTTGCAGTTAGGCTGCTGTATATTAGACTATTATATTTCCTTTTGTAAGGCTTTTTATTTTCACTTCCCCTTATTTCCCCACCACACACACACACACACACACACACACACACACACACAGACTAAGAAGGTTCTTGGGTCTTTCCTTGATGGCACTTTCACCTATTCCTGGCTCTCGTGCCCATGGAACAGAAGCTGAAGCTTTGCCCTCCTCAGGGTGCCAGCTTAAAGCAACACATTTACTTAAGAAGTCTAGATTTTTTTTCTTGCTTTAATATTTCACATTCCATTATCTTATTTACATTTGCCTTTGATGCCTGTTCTTTTCTCTACCACCAGCACTCAGTTGATCTACTTTTGGTTTATGTTAAAACCATCCAGGAGAGCCTTGTGAGATACAAGAGCATCTTGTTTACACGGGGGTCCTGGGATGGGTGAAGCAGTAGTACAGTGTTCTCTCTCTCTCTCTCTCTCTCTCATTGACACTTGTGAACTTGTCAGGTCTTTCAGAGGGAACAGCATTCTGTCTCCTTTCTCTCCTTCTTACCCAAGCTGCTCTGACCTGCACCCCCTGCATTTCATCTGTAGTCCTAAAGAACAGACAGAGCTCCCTCTCTGGGATGAAAACAAACACCTTCTTCCAGTCTGCCTCACCTAACCACTGTGGCACTTAATCTTATTTATTTCAATTTTTTTTGTCCATGAAAAACACGTTTAGCTGCTAGCAACTCATTTCCAGGTGTGTAATCTGGACAGCTGGATGTATATTGCCTGTATATTTATTCCATGATGCCTTTCCAGTATTCTCAGTATTTGAATGCTTGCTGTTTTTCTATCTTTTTTTATTAATTTAACTTTTTATTTTCCAAAACATTACAAAAGTTAGAGCATGACAGATGCAACATAATATTTTTACATCCAGAATGTTCTGGTTTTACAATTTTTTTTTATAACCTAGTTTTGCCCGAGATGTTCTCACAATTACCTTACATAGCTTTTTCTTTATAATATTTTCATTATTTATTTATTTAAGGTTTTTCACTAGGAAAGCACGTTGAACTGAGAGCAGCTCATTTTGAGTTGTATCCTGATAGGAAAGGGTACAGGAAGACACAATAAAACATAATGATAAAGCACAGTGTGAAAATCAGAACATGAAAAAGTGTGCAAACAGAGGCAGTGTGCAGAACAACAGGTGTGCAGAACAGATGTACAGTAGCTAAAGTCCATGTTGCAGTGCACAATTGTTAAAAATGCAGATATGAAGCCCAGGGACGGGAGACCACAAATGGCAGCTGTCTAGAAAAAAAACTTGGTTACTTAGGGTGAGAAAAGAATTTAGTCTTATACAGAGAGGAGGAGAATGGGGCAGAGGAATTTTAAGGAAAATGGGGAGAGGGAGCAAGGGGGGCATCGAGTGCAAGTGCAGACATGAGATGTGTGTTCACAGATAGATGACTTCTGCAAAGAGGGAGAGGAGGAGGAGGAGAAGCAGTTGGTGGAGGTGGGGACAGGGTATGACCAAAGTATGAGAAGAATCTAGGAGAAAATAACCTGACCAGCAGTGCCTGTAGCGCAGGGATGAAAGAAAAAGAGTGAGTTGGAGTTTCAGTGGGGCTAGGAGAAGAGGAAGGGGACAGGAATGGAGGAAGAAGCAGATCAGAATTTGGAGACCAGGACAGTGCAGTGAGAGGATTCCACCCTCATAACTTTTGTATGTGATAGTCACATGATCCCTCATGATGTCTTGAGGGATTTAAGTGGTGGTGTTGCATTATTCTAGCTTTTATTAGCTATCTTCTGTTCCAAAATGGGGTTTTCATTGCATTAAACTATGCAAACACTGTTAAAGTAAAAACATGATATCAATTTAGTCATTTAGTCAAGAGTGGAGATGCTTTACGACCAGGGCAACAAGTGATGATTCAGGAATTACCATTGGCCAATATTTGTAATTGATTGCTGTATTTTTGTTGTTGTTGTCGTTGATGGTTATTTTACTACACATTCTTCTGTACATCTGCATGTAAAGTGTAGATTACGCTGACTACTTATTGACTGTATGCTTTGTACCCTATTGGATGCTGTTTGTGATGTGCAGTTGTGATGTAACTGCTGGCATTGCGCCCCAGGGCTTCATTGCAAGTCAGCCTCAACTCATACAGAATAATGTATGGGCAACCATACACAGTTTCCATCAAGGGGTTGAGATGACAACTCAGGGACCTCAAGAGCAAAGCTTGAGAGGTCCCTGATGTCATCTCATCTCAGATCTGAGACGGAAACACATGCTGAGTGGTGTTGTGGTTGCCCATATATTATTTTTTATAGTATATGGGGTTTATTGTATAAGAGTAAACAAAATAGAGTGCTCCAAAGTCTTTCTGTTCTTAGAAAAAACAAGGAAAAAAATTACTTTTAAAATCCAAAATGTAAAATATGAATGGCAGATTTGTGTTTCAGGTGAGGGTGGGGGCAGGGGAGCATCACAAGGAGAGACAATTGGGACACACTTTATAGTGAAATGTTGTAGTAAGGCAGTGATAATACTACTATACTACAACAATTTCCATGACCTTTGAACTGTACTACAACAACTTTTGTTAACCTTTGAACTGTCCCACAACAAGAAAATTGTGTGTCTAGAAATCTATACACAATAGGGGCTAACCATATACTATAATTAAAGTGTTCCTGGATCATTAATGAATGAAACCACTATTTGCCCAGGACAGCCTAGATGAGAAGTAACCTCTCATTTTCAGTGGGAGATTCAGTTCTGCTTCTAGTCAGCCCAGTTCTTACAGCTAGGAGTGATGGAAGCACAGGGAGGACAAGTAACATGCTCAGGGTCACACAGTGGCTGTGGTGGGATTCAAACTGACGATCTCCTGCTTCACTATTCTGTGCCCTAACCATGTGAGCTGTGCAGAATGAGGAAGTCCACTGGTGAAATTCATGTGGCATGGCAAGTCCCACTTCCAAAATGCTTTTTTGGAATTTCTTTTTGAGTTTCGTGCAATTCTCTAAAGTATTTCTTTGTAAACCGTGGAATGCATAAACTGCAGAATAATTTATTACAGATTGTGAAAAAGGAACCCACAGTTTACGTACACAGTGGAATACTAAATTCCACTTTCAAAATTTTGGAATTCTGCTACTGACCAAATTCTGCATAGTTAGGAGGAATGTTCCAAAATTACACGGAAGTAGTTTCCGTCAGAATCTGACAATTCTGCACAGCATTACTAACCATTAAATCACTCTACTTTCCCACAGTTTAGAGATTGTGGGTGTGGGTGTGGGATTTTTCAAACAACTACGTCCATTTTTTTGAAAGCAGTTGCCAGACATCTGCCCCGATAGTTAGGTAACTAAAAAGGTGGTCCAACCTCCCAATGTAATTGCAATGTTTCAAAACTTCCTGATGCATTTCTCTAGAGGCAGCATGCATCAGAAATATGGACACAAGGGCTGTGTCCAGAGTTTTGAAAATCCTACCCATAGGGCCAGATTTTTTAAAAGCCCTGCACATGCCACAAGCCCCTGGTGCACCGAACATATGGCATAGGGGGGATTGCGGCATTTTCTCAGCGCCAATTGGGATTTTCATCCCTATGCACCAAATGCCAGAAGTTTGACCAGCTCCCTCCTTGTCAAACTTGCACCATTTAGGGAAGCCTTTTTGAGAGGCTTGCATCCAATGTTTGGCACAAGCTGTTGTGAAGTGTGGAAACTGTCACAACTGTGCCCGATGTACTAAAATTGGGTGCAGTTGCTCAAAGAAGTTTGCCGCAGTTGCACAAAACATCGAGGGCCGACACAGGGCTTGACACAAGCGTTGAGTCAACCTTTGAAAATCGGCCCCTAGTATCTAACCTGGGCCAGTTACATACAGTATGACCAGCAAGTCATTGTCAACTTTGCTAACAGATGGTTCGCTTGCTAGTTGTTAACCCACGAAACTGCCTTTTACAAAAAAAAAAAAAAAAAAAAAAGTTAAAACTTTTCTGCATGTGTTCCCTCACAGAATGGAAATCTTAAACCAGTTCTTCTATGCCATTTTTGTAATTTTTCTCAATTCCACCTCTGATTCTTACTTGACCTGAAAAAGACTACAGTCTTGTTTTGCCGTTTGTGTATGATGCCCTGTTTATTGTGTTCATGTACCTCTATGTTGTGCATCTATTGTTGCCCCCTTAATCTGTGTGTAATTTAGCTGTTGTTTGCCCTGTGACCCTCTTGTAATCTAAGTGCTGCACCTAGAGTAAATGAGGCTAATTTACTGGAATCATTTTAAAAACATCATTTTGTTCCTGGACTAGCAAGCTGAGTCACGGCAGACTGGATTTACGACTGTCAGATTCACCTCTCTGTTTTACCCTTTACAGACCTTGAGGGGAGATTAATGCAGTGGTGGGGGTTGTTCTCTGGGTGATTTAAGACAGAGTGGCATTGGGATCAGATCACAGACTCTTGGCAACCAAGAGTTCCGGGTTGAAACCCCACCACAGCCACTTATTGTGTAACCCTGAGCAGATCAAGTAGGATACCACTGTGAAAATGATATTGCATCTCAGTTGGGCTGTTCTGGGTAAATAAACTGTAACGAGAATCCACTGGATCTCCCAGATCTGCTCTCTTGCAGTTTGTAGCCACATTGCCAGTAAAATTGCTTATGTAGAGTCACAACTGGGTGGGAGGGTTGTAAGAAAACACTTTTCATAAGCTGATGTTTCCCTTAATTGTGTAAGGCCCCCATACAAAATTTCAAATTTTAAATCCCAGCAAAGCCACAGCCTATGGATATGGGTAAGTCAGTGAAGGCTCAAGCACTTGGTTTGAGTTCGAGCTGCATTACCTCCTCGGTGCACATAGTGCAGATTTGATGAGTATGCAGAAGCAGTTGCTAGAATGTCAGTGTCCTTTAGGGTTGAAGCAAAATGCATTAGCGCAATGACCACTGTCTTCCCAAAATGCTAGTGTCCAGCTTTAGTTTAGAAAAACAGGAATATACTTGCTACATCAGCTTTCAGATGCTTCCTATGCTGTGCACAGTATATTATATTACATGTACTCAAATCCAATCCCAAACCTTATCTTTGTCGGGTCCACAATGCTATTTTTTAGCTGAAGGAGTCAGCCATTTTTTTTTTTCATAAGCAAAAAAAGTAATATAAAACATTTAAAAAATACTTCGACAATACCAAAATATTTTACAATCCAAGGAGAAAGGAAGCTGACTAGAATTATTGCAGTTAAAAAAGGGTAGGGTCAGAATTTCTGCCCAACTCTGCTGCACACACGGTGTACAGGGATGTGATCGAGTATTATTGAGAGGCTCAATTTGAGCGACTCAATAATACTGCTCGTACTGAGAGTGACTATGAAAGAACAGCGACTGGGAAGTTACAGAAAGTGTAGCAGTAAGCTGCACTTGCTGAAATAGAATATGAGCATTTGTATGGCCAAACTCTGCTGAGCTGGCTGTTTGGTGTAGTGGCTATAGCCACTGCCACTTGAGTTAGTAGATCTGGGTTCAAATCCCAGGTCTGGCTACAGGAGAAGTTTTTTGTCTTTTTATTTTTTCATCATACCCCTAGGTCCACTCCCCCTGGGTTGATAATCTTTATTTTTGGGGTGCGGGGGGATTGCCCCCACAAAGGAGGGTTGGGGGGGCTTGTCCTCGCATTAAAAGTATTTTGTTTTTTGCCATATGAGGAAAGTAAATGACCATTGCTATTTGCGATGGTCAGTGATATGCTGCTCACCCTTTTGATGTCAGGCACTCTGTTTCGTGGTTTGTGGGCAGCGATATCAAGAATCAACTTTATCACATAAAACCGCAGACGCTGCTTTGAAAAGACCGCGTTATGTACCTGTATACCTCACTGTCCTCCCCCCTCCCCTCAGTATGTATCTGCAAACAAGCTGTTACCTGCTCGGTATGTCTTTCCTGGTGAAATTGTTGTAAAAAATACAAACATTTTAGAGAATAAGACGAGACAGACTGGAGTTTAAGCTAGCACTACACAGACCTCCTGCTGGTTTGAGATAGGTACAGTCTGGCCTTCAACCACTAGAGGGGGGTATTTAACATGGCTACATCCACAAACTCTGGCTGTGCATCATGGCCTTTGTCCCAGCAAATTAGTGTACCCTGAAAGAGAAGAGGGGGGATATGATAGAGACCGTCAAATACCAAAAAGGCATAGATAAGGTACAAGACGCAGTTGCTGTGCAAAATTATAGAAAAAAATGATATTCAAGAACAAGGGGTCATGATTTGAGGCTGGAGGAGGGGTAGATTCGAGCAACATGAGGTAGTATTTTTTCACAGAAAGGGTGGTGGATACATAGAACAACTTCTCAGTGGAGGTGGTGGAGGCAAAAACAGTAGGGGAATTCAAGAATACATGGGATAGGCACAAAGGAACCCTAGCACTAGGAAAGAGAAGGTAAAAGCCAGAGATCAAGTAGGATCCGCGGTTTTACAGTAAGTAGGGAAAATGGGCAGACTAGGCGGGCCAAACGGTCCTTATCTGCCATCAGTTTCTATATTTCTCTGTTTCTAAATTCTCACGCACACACCAAGACAGAGATATTTTTTACCTGAAGGGCTCAGAATAACAGGCAAACTTGTTTAACCTAAAGTCTCAGTGTTGTTTAGGCTAAAATATGTACATCTGGCTCTCTGTACCACTATGGTAAATAAATATTATTCTACTCAAGGAGTGAATAGAAAGCTTTCACAACTTGGTGCGTGCATGAAAATTTGCTGGGACAAAGGCCATGATGCACAGCCAAAGTTTGTGGATGTAGCCGTGTTAAATATCCCCCTCTAGTGGTTGAAGGCCAGACTGTACCTCTCCCAAACCAGCAGGAGGTGTGTGTAGTGTAGCTTAAACCCCATTCTCAGTTGTGGAAGGAAAAAAAAACTTCTCATCTTGCATGTACGGGAGAACTTGTTGGGGCAGTATCTGGTTCTGACTGCCATGATACAAGACTTTCTGGCTGCCACCCAAGGATTTTCCCATTTTGAATGCTGTTGCAGACTTTGGCAGTGGACAACAGCATGCTGTACTTGGAAAGCCCAGTGTGAGAACTGACCTCCCTGTTTAGACTTGGCTCACAGCATCACTCAGCAATGGAGTGGAGCCAAGCTAGCATGTGGAACACTCATGTTCAAAGAGAGACTCCAGCCACCAGCAAAAACAACAAGCATTTGTCAGTGCCGAATGTTGTCTTGCTGGCATTGGCACTGGTAGTGCAGGAGTTAGAGAGATGCATAATAGGAATGGCAGTGAAGTATTGAACTGATGCCAACCCCACCCCCACCCTGCAGAGACTGACAGGCAATGGGGTGTGCCTTTGGGTCATCGGCCAGAACGCACATGTCATTTCACTTCATCCTACCCTGCAGACACCAACAAGTGTCGCGGTGTGCCTTGGGGTCTTCGGGCCTCACGCTCACCCCATTCCATAAGGAAATATGCTGAGATGGGTGCAGTATAGTTGAATGGGGTGAACTTTGGGGCCCCGAGGTCCAAACACCTCAATGCCTGTCACTTTCTGCAGGGTGGGGTGGGGTGGAATGGCATGAGCATTACAATTGACAATCCAAGTCACACCCTGACGTCTGTCAGTCTCTACAGGAAATAAGTGTTGATGAAACACTAACGCCCTAGGCGTTTATTAGTATTTTTACTCCAAATTTTTTACATGGACTTTTTTTGACCCCCACTTGATGAACAGTGGCACTATCAGTTTGTTAGCCGAAAGGTGATTTTGCACAGCAACTGCGCCACTTGCCGCCACAGGTGCGAAAACACATTTCGTTAAGGATGTGAAAAACTGACAGCTGTACTGTTCATGAGGAGGTGTAAAAAATGGCAATGTTGAAAATCTGGAGTGAAAATATGAAAGATTGGTGAAGTCACGAGCATGCGTAGAAACTGAAGGACCTTCTCATTCCTGCTGTCTCGGCCCACCCCCTCTGCTCCTCCTCTAGGGGCCTTCTTGCGATTACCGGGACAAGGTTAAAAACAGCAGGTGACAGAGCATTTAGTGTTGCCGTTCCCGTCCTGTGGAATTCACTTACTCCAGCTGTTAGGGAGGCCCCTTCTGTGGAGGTATTTAAGGCCCGCCTCAAGGTCTTCTTGTATAATCAGGCCTTCCCGGACTATGTAGCGTATTATAGTCCTTGCTGTTTTAGAACCTATGTTTAGGTTAGCCCTGGCTTTTTAGGCATTGGCTCTTATTGCCTAAGCTACTGTATATATAAATTTTGTTTTTTGTATTGTGTTATATCTGAGATGTTGTTATGTATTTTGTTTTATAATGTATAGTATTTATTTTTAAAATGTCCGGCGCCCAGAGCCTCCGGGATGGGCGTCTCTTAAATAAAACTTGCCTTGCCCTGCCTGCACAACACACGCTCATAACATAATTATTTTGGGGATTTTTTTAACCAGATTTTCAACATAGGCATTTTGGGACCTCTGCTCATGAACAGTGGCACTGTGATTTTGTTAATCTGTCCCAAACGTTGATTTCCCAAAGTGACCATGCCATTGTGCGCCATATGTGTGAAAACACATTTCGGGCAGGATGTGAAAAATGACAGCTGTACTGTTCATAAGCAGGTGTGAAAAAATGGCAATGTTGAAAATCTGGAGGGAAAATATAAAAAATTGTCGAAGTTACGAGCGTGCATGGAAACTGCACAATGCATGCTCATAACACAGTCATTTTTTGGAATTTTTTCACCAGATCTGCCACATCGACTTTTTGGGACCCCACCTCATGAACAGTAGCACTGTCATTTCATTAATCAGTCCCAAAAGGTGGTTCCGTGCAGTGACCGTGAAATGACCTTTTGGGACCACATAATGAGATGACACTGCATGTGTTTATGAGGTGGGGTCCCAAGAACCCCATGTTGAAAATTTGGAGCCAAAATTCAAAAAAATGGCTGAGATATCCACCTAAGTTGAACCTCCCACCCCCACCCCCAACACTGATGCCATTATCAGCTTACTGGCATTTCTTCATTTTGCAGTTCGGCTTTGAAGAGTCCAGACATGTTTCCACTCTACTGAAGATTGCAGTGCTGGACCTCTGGAGGTAAGTATGGGGTAAGGGGGGGGTGTGGGGAGGTGGGGTGCACAGAGGGTGGGTGCAGGTTGAGGGAGGGGCGCCACAGACAATGAGGGATTGTTTCCTTTTTTCAGGTACAGAAAAATAAAAGAACATTGCGGGACCATTTGCTTTCTTTACAGGTGAAGTAAAACAAATGTTGGGCACACTGAGGTGGGTTCCCAGTGTGCCACACAATGGGGTGGGGTGGGAGAGAAACATGCCAATGCGGTCGGCTTTTTGTGAACAGTGGCACACTGGGGCGGGCTCGGGTGGCAGACATGCAGACACGGGGATTGCACCCCTAAAGTTTTCTTTCTTTCTTTGGGGATTAGCAACCGCCATGTTTATTGACATATTTCACCAGGAAAGGTACGTATGAGAGGCGTGTCATCTGTGCCGCTGCATGACGAGCTTGTCTCTGATTGCAGCGGCACATTTCTTTCAAGTTGGTGGCACTTTGCATAATTCTTGCAACAGCGCTAGCAATCAATCAATCAATCAAAAATCTTTATTTTGCCAGGTGGAACACCATTGAGACAAGCTCATTTACAAGATGGACCTGGGGCAAAACAATTGCCAACAGAGTTAAGACATAACAGGTTGAGTGAATGTACAAAACAATTATATAGTAATAATAACAACATAATAACATATAATTATCACATGACCAGATACTTGCACCGGAACATAGCAATAGGTTCAACAGAAGGTAGTGCCATTTAAATACAATTGCATGGAAACAGATATGTGGATGTAAGGTAACGAGCTGAAGTTTATACAGTAAACATCATTGGAGAAGTCATAGTGAGCAGGAGTGGCAGTTCCTCTAGCGTCAAAGTGAGAAGAAGATTGAGATGTAACAGTCCTTTGATAAGTACTGTAGGCATGGCCTGGCAAGTGGGGTGGGAAGGGAAGAGGGGTATAGAGAGTGGGGAGGGAAGGTCAGACAAGATAGGAGAGAGTTGGACATGATGGCCTAGGGAGGAAGGACTGGCTAATTGGGGAATGAGGGACGCACCTACTAAAGTGTGCCCTGCATTCGCCAACACTGACACACCTCTGCATTTCTGCTACTAACACAAGATGTTGCTTGTGCACTGGGTTTGAATCCCACAGCCCCCACTTGCATATACTGTGTGCCCTGAACAAGTCACTTAACTTCCTTGTGCTCCCAGGTCGCACCTGTAAACAAGCTTCAGCTTAGTGTCTCTCTCCTGGTTAAAAAAAAAAAAAAAAACATAAAAATGCCAGTGAGCATCAGCAGAGAAAAATTACAAAATCTTCCAAGAGAAGTGTAAATGTCTTTATATGGTGTCAGCATGGCTCAGTTGGTAGCACATCCACCTCTGAGCCAGAAGGTCATGGGTTCTAGTCCCACACAGGGATAGGGCTCATACCTTAAAAATGACCCCCAGTACAGCACTGGGGGGTTGCTCTACTGTTGAGTGTGCCATCCTTTGGTTGAGATGTTAAACCAATGTCCCTTCTACCCATCTCTGGTGCTATCTTAGCAGGTGTCCAGATGGAAGCTATAGATCACAAGAGTATGAGATTTTCTCCACTGTCCTGGCCAACATTCCCCTTCCCATAAAACTGGTTCATGCAAGTGTCCAAGGCTGCATGTCAGTGTTGATGTGCAAAATACACATTCCGTCACTTCACTACCAGTCTAGCATTGCTTGTAGAGTGCTTTGGGATACAATGTGTGTGAAAACCACCATATAAATGCTGATTCTTCTAACAATGGTGATAGGAATATAGTAAATGGAATACTGAATGACAAAAGACTTGGGGAGGGATTGGTACTCACCTCCAGCCACCCAGGCAGCTGCAGCACCCAACACTGGGTGCATAGGAACATCAGAAATTAAACATTAGATAACAGAAGAGGGAAGGGGGTGCATTATACTCACTTCCAGCCACTCAGGCTGCTGTAGCACCCAACACTGGGTACAGAGGAACATAAGAAATTAAATACTAGATGACAAAAGACCGGGGGGAGTCCATTGTTTTCACCTCCTGCCAGCCAGACAGCTGCAGCACCCAACACTGTGTACATAGGAGCACAGAAATACTAGGCTGCAAAAGACCAAGGTGGGGGAGGGGGCACTGTGCTCACTTCCGGCCAGACAGCTGTAACATTTAATATTATGAGACTGGTTGTAACATTTTGTTGATGGAAAGTGGTACCAGTAGCTGTTATAAATGTTGGGAAACAGACACCACCAGTGGTGGAACCCACTGGGAAGTTAGTTGAACCTTAGGCCAAGATTTGCCCGATTCTCTCAGACATACTAATTCTGCTGCAAGATCCAGTCCTCCTCATGACTATGAACATTTGCGTGACGAGCTTTTTGACCATCAGAGTTCATCTGTGCCCCACAATAACTCCTTAGGTGAGCTCATGATGCTCTACGCGTGACAATGCAATATTAATGCTCACAGCACCAGACATTGCTGTCACGGGGGTGAAGACATCAGCTCGGGCCTAACCACCAGAATCAGATGGACTTCAGTGAACAATAGCTTGCAATCATCTAAATGTCCCCATAATCACGGCTTGGAACTTACATTTTTGGTTTAGAGGAGAGTGATGTGCATATATTTGAACTACAATTTACAAGTGAAACAGAAACAAGTGCCCTAGCTGGGATTCGAATATAGGTCTGCTTGGCTTATGGTTCCACAACTATAGCCAGCTGAGTTACGAGGACAACTGGAAGCCTTGGACTCCCATAGACACTCATCTCTCTCAAAGCACAACCTAGAGCTAGACACATTTGAATTTGAAGTAGTCGGAATTATATTCTGTGCAGACCTGGGTTAAAATCTTGCAATTCCCAGCTAGGGAGCTTACTTCTTTCTCACATCTAACTTGCATTTGAAATTCCCGTTTTAGAGGAGAATGTTGTATAACTGAGTTCACCAGATGTCATGTTCTTACAATGTTGGTGTTCAGAGATCCTCTTAAAAGAACCTCTGATGTCCCAAGGGGAAACTTTGAAAAAACATGATTTATTTCTACACAATTTGTCTTATGCTTTTCTGTATTTTTATTTAGTATTTCTTTTTTGTTACAATAATTTTTTTTTTTTTGCCATGAAAACAAGATGCTGCAGCTCATGGGGTTACTCCGATTGGAGTAATTTCAAATAAATAAATTTCCAAATGTGTCCTGGGAGCACAGGGAGGATAAGTGACTTGGTCAGAGTCACACTGAATGCAAGTGGCGACTGTGGGTTTCAAACCCAGGTCTGCTGGGTCTCCATCTCCAGCTTAACAGTTTGGTGCTGTAACCTGTAGAATTTCAAACTGTAAATCTGGAGACCCAGCAGACCTAGGACTGAGCGCACATCAACATGAAAACAGGAGCACTGTTCACTAATATTCATTCTTTCTGTCTGCATGTCTACACCGGACACCATAATCTCATGTAAAAGGCATCATTATCATTCTACAGCAGCAGACTGTGCTGTCTCAACTAGCACAGGATTGCAATATATAGACAAGCAGGGAGAGAAGATGATGTTTAATGGCCTATGATCCTGTTTTACGTGAACGTGCAGTAGTTATAAAGAGCAAGAGTTGGCTACATCCAACAACGGCTGCTTTGGCTGGGCATTAGCATATGTTTAAGGTTGTACTGCATTTGTGGTTTGCTGTAATTAAATACAGAATTATACATTAGAGTAATATAGAAGCAGCTGTTGTCTTCTCTCTAGCAGACTACAGCAGTGTCAACAGCCCTGCATGCTGTGAACTACACACACACAGCCTTTGGCACTTACTCTGCTACTCCCCATTACCTGATTCCTGCAGGGGCTGTCAGTGCATATACCAGTGGGTGGTGCTGTGAAGGGGTCCATGGGGGGGGTGGTCAGTGTGGGTAAGTGCCCATGTGTGCATGCATTAGTGTGTATGCGTGTGTAGGGGGGTATTTCTTGCTGTGTCTGGCCCCACTCCCCTGTCTTCATCTATCAGACAGGATCCTGCAAACTACTAAAGTTGACCTAGCTGAGCCTAGCTCTGCTTGCACACAAAGACCTTTCTCCATAGGGGCAGCTCCTACAGGAACTGACAGCAGGTCTGCAGGTGGGGGGTGCTCTGTGTGTGTGTGTGTGTGTGTGTGTGTGTGTGTGTTGGGGGAGCTGGCTGGGCTGCTCTATGTCTGTGTGAGAGGAAGGTAGTTTGTTCTATGCGGGGGTATTTGGGTGTTATCCCCTCCTTGTTGGGGCTCCACTCTTGTGATTCGCCTGACAACCAGGGTCTGGTCCTGGAAACTATTACAGTTCTCCTGGTCTGCAGTGGCACTTGTGACAACAAACAGATCTGCCATGGGATGTGGTGTGTGTGTGTGTGTGTGTGTGTGTTTAGGTGTGGATTTAGAATTTTTTTTTAAATGGATAGCACTTTCCCTAAAAAATGTACAATGTTCCCCATCAAAGAGGCTACCACAGCTACTGTTTTCTGCCCTAAGGTTTTAGTGGGTGATACTTCACTACATAGGTGGATTCACTAGTGGAACTTGTGTGTGCGCCTGTGCATGATTTGGAAGTGTGCATGTGTGTGACTGAAGGTAGGGTGGGAGTTACCTATTTCTGTGTTGGATACCAGTCTCCTCTGTCTGTGTTGCCCCAACAGTGACCGGACATACCCAGGCCCTGTCTGTAGGGGCAAGCAATAGGAGTAACTTAATATAAATCATACTGTAGATAATGTACAAAGAAAACTTAAATTGTAGTGAAAAATAATTAATATGCTCTAACTGGGAGATGAACCCAGGCCCTTGAAATACCATCCCAGAATGGTAATCCGGGGACCTGGGTTCAATTCCCAGTTTGTTCACATTATTTCTTTTCCCTTACAATTTGTTTTTTAGTTGATTATTACCAATACTGCACCACTAAGTTTCACTTTGTTTTGTTACAAAATAAAAAAGGTTTTATCCCCACCCACCTCTTTGAAGCGCTCCATACCACCCTCCTTTCCCTACCCAGATTGACTATAACACCCTTTCCCCCACCCACTGGCGCCACACACACACACACACACACACACACACACACACACACACACACACACACACACCACCGCCCTTCCCCCAAGCCCAAGCAAGAAAGAACACTTCCCTCCGCCTTTGAAATACCAAATCCGCTCCCACACACCCACTGCAGCACCTATCCACCACATGCCACACCAAGAAAAAGGATATCACCAAAGAAGAGGGACGCCTATGTGCACTGACCCTCCTCTTACTACTTCTGATGACCGCCATCTAAATGAATGTGAGGATGCATGTGCTCAAAGTAAAAACAGCTGATTGCTATGAGTGCATGCCACCTACTATTCATTCAGATGGTGGTTGTTGGAGGTGGTGAGAGAAGTGTCAGGGCCAGCCTCTAGTCCTCTTCTTCGGCAATATTCTTTTTTCTTGGGGTGGAATGGGGGTTGTAGTGTGGATGGATGCTGAAGGGGGTGAGTGGGAAACAGGTGTCGAATTTGGTCATGATGGCTGGAGGGTGGAGGAGGTTGGATTGGCTATTCTGAGCATGTGGGGGGAAGGATCTGTCTGGGCATAATGTTCCATTCAAACTAGATAAGGCTGGATGGGGGAGGAGGGTGGTATGGAGTGCTTCCAGAGGGTAGGGGATAGGAACCTTAGAAAATTAAAATAAAAAAAGGAACTTTGCGCTGCTAACTTTGTTACAGCCATTGGTCTTGCCTCCATGCCTTCCTTGCCACTGCCTTTGGCGTTGGCTTCATCTGTACCCTCTGCCACCCAACTCTGGTTCCCAGTTAAAAGTGTACCACATCAGGAAACGTCACATAGCTAAACTCTTCCCGATGCTTCACGACTTTATATTGCAGAGAGCGGCACTTTAGTACTTCCTTATCTTTGCTCATTGAGACTACATGAAGTGGTACTTCCCAGGCAGAGTGCCACTACGTGTTGTTCTTCACCAGGAGAAGTGGGCGCCTCACTGGAAAAGTGACACAACATGTAGTGCTGGTTTTAAGAAAATAAAATGTTTGTCATCAAAGAACCCACTCCTCACCCACACAGTTATATTCTCCAGCCCTTCCCACCAGCCTTGACCATTTAATGTAAATTCCACCATCCTACCCCCACGTCCTGGCAAAGTTGTGCTTAACTTTCAAGTACTCCTTTCCCTTTTAATTGTTCTTATATTAATTTCAATAATCACCAATACCTCCCCCACCCAATCCTGGCACATAGACATAGCCTTAAGTTTTTGCCACACAACTGTTTATCCTCCTTGAGCCAGAGTGGGGTGGCTCTTCCATCGCATTCCTTGGGGTACCCCAGACCATCCCATTCTTCCCTCCATGCTGGGGGGGGAGTTCCCCCATGGATTCCACCCCTGTGGCAGGGCCAGGAGGAGGGCTATTCCCCCCCCCCAGAGTAATCAAATCCATAAGTCCTGCCTGCAGGAGTGGAATGGCAGATCAGAGTGTTCCAACGGGCTTTGTGAAGCCCCCGGTCCACTAACTTTTTCCTCCTGCTTTCCTCTCAGATCTGCTGTGGCATGGATGATGCATGCACGTGGAGGTGCCCATGCATTCTGGAACTACAGTTCTTTCCACGCTCTCAGACTTTCATCTTGCCTCCTGTGCACTGGTGCTACCAACAGGCCTCCACCCAGTGGCAGCTAAGAGTTGGGAAGGCCCACCACCCCAATCCAAGAGAGGAGAGCTGCCAGGCAGCTGCTCTATCCTCTTTCGGCCCTCCCCACCACCAGCTCCCAGTGACTGGAGCTTGTTCCCAAATTCAGGTTATCAGCATGGGAAAAGGGTTCCATGTCATAGCAGCGAATGCAAAATTGCGACTGGGAAAACAGCTCACAGCAATACGATAAGGCACAAAGACAGACCAGGATACACAGCAATCACCGAAATGGTGACAGTGTGTTTCTGAAGGGCGCTTTGCTCCCTGCACCCTCTTACTTTAGATAACCAACTCCGGGGAGGCACATCTTGGAGAGGGGGAGAAAGCCGTAGGTCGCCATTTTGGTGATCGTTGTGTATCCTGGTCACTTTTTGTGCCTCACTGTATTGCCATCATTTTTATCCCAGTCTCGATTTTGTGTTCACTGACTTGACGTGACACCTGGAAAAAGCACCCCAGCCATGGAGCCAGCTTGACATACCTTTAAGTTAAATATTACCATACAGTGGAGACGGCACAATGTAGTAACTTGCAGTAAAGGATATTTTGCAAAATAGTGCAGTAAAAACGGGCTTAATTGTTATTGAATTACACTGTTCCCTGTGGCATACTGCAGCATTTTGTGATATACTGCAGCATTACTGCATTGCATCCCGGCTGGGGCCACTGTATAGCCCCCACCCCACCCACATTTTCCCCACCACTGAGACCAAATGGAAAGGATATAGCACAGGCTGGACTGCTACTGGCAGTAAAAAGGAAAATTGTCCCTTGATGGAGACAGTCTACATACAGACCTCTCCATCGTGATGTGGCTATGAATGATGAATGAACTTATGATGCACTCCTATAGTACGGATCAGAGCTAATCAGGTTTTACTATAAGGGTGCATCATTGGTTCATTCATCAATCGTTTACATTTTAATTTGTTACCTAATTTTAACATATAACGCTACATGACAAATCCTCACTATGTCACTGTTTCAGCCTGCATGACCACTCCAGTACCGTAAAGCAGCAGCTTTCACTTGGGCTGAAACAGTAACAGAGCATTTTATGTTAAAATCAAACAACAAAAGAAAATCTAGATACTAACCAGGACTACTTGGGGCTTCAGGCGGGTGGGTTATATTCTGCATCTAGGTGTGGGTGGAAGTTTTTAATAAAACAAAAATAACAGATTCATTAAGGTTTGTTTCAATGTAACTAATCATTAAGTGCATGCAACAGGGTAATTACATTGTAGTTACATGTTTGTTGCATGCAACTAGATTGCAATTACAACGTAGTTACAGTGTAGTAACACTATAACTACAGTGTAGTTAAGTGACATTTAAAATAAAGTGTAACCTCATTAAGGTTCCCAGAGCTGTGTTGGGTGGGGCCCCGTTGTCCTGCCGTGTTATTTTTTTATCATATATTCCCATTAACTTCAAAAAGCTTGACCGTTAATGGCTTTGCCTGTTTTATTTTGTTTTTGTTGACCAGGAAAGGAGGGCTAGACAATTCTGCCTATTTTCAGCTTCATCACAGGGTGGGGCAGATGCAAAACAACTGAAACTGGAGCAGATTAAGTAGTTGGTGGTATTTTAGTGAATGGGGAAAATTTGGCTAGGACTCTCCCTACTCTCTTCGAGAAGTACCATGGGATCTTTAATGTCAACCTGAGCAACCACCAGAAAAGGTAGACAGGACCTCAGTTTGATGTTTCATAATATAGACAGTACTATCAAAATAACAGATAGGAACCCCTTTTTACAGCAAGGTCCTGTACCTATCTTGTGGTCCTAGTAATATCACAAGACTACATGAGATTCACTCTGTCAATTTATAGTGTCATCAGAACCCCTTGATGACAGCACAGCCTAATTTTTAATGGGATTGTAATCCTATCTATTATTATATTTGCTGTTTATTAAAATGTTGTTCTGTTCTAGGGGAAAGATACAAAAGGACCATGAGATCGAGAATTGTCTCCACCACGCTGACCTTGTGTCTTCACCTAGCACTGCTCTGCGGGCTGTGTTCGGGGCAGCAGGCCACCAGAATCCAGATGCGTCTTGCTGGGGTAGGAAGGCAACCACATGAGGGCCGGGTGGAGGTGCTCTACAATGGACAGTGGGGAACCGTGTGTGATGACGACTTCAACATGCAAACTGCCACTGTGATCTGCAGGGAGCTGGGCTTTGTGACAGCACTGACCTGGGCCCACAGTGCCAAGTATGGACAAGGGGAAGGTACTTTTTTTTTTCTTCTTTTTTTGCACACTCTCACCTTAATTTTGCCCCAACAATACTGACAATTGGAGAGATCTTATGGCAAGAGGTTTCAAAGAAGGGAATAGAACACCACAGTTTTACCTTATGTTTAGTTCTTAGCCTTTGGTCCTGTCATTGTTACTGTGTGTATATTAATGTTGCTCTAGATCTTCATTGCACTGCTGAATTATGTTTAATTTACCTTGCTGTGTTTTATTCCAGTGACTCTTTTTTTCTATATAGGTTTTTTTACAACTCCTGAGCCTGGCAGGTGGCTCCGGTCCCTCACTCACAGGGACTCAGTCTCCGGCCGCACCGTTCCCCAACCCTACACCCCCCTAATTCCCCCATGGGTCCACCCAATGGCAGGTTTGGGGTGAAGAGGAGCCAGCTTTACCCCCACCCCCGGAGCGAAATCCAGACACTGGGAGGCCAGCCAGGGTGCTGGTGCGAGCATCATGGAACCTGCCAGCTCCTTTTTCCTTTTGTCCCCCCCTCCCTACTGACATAAGGATGCTGGCACATGCCCTCCCAACCCATACTGCCCTCCTGCCATCACCAGAGGGCAGTCAGCGAGTGGGATGGCAAACCTCCCTCCCCCAATAGAGGAGACCAGTCCTCCAGATGCTCGATCCTCTCTCACCCCACCACCCCCCAGCAGCCCGGGCTCATTCCCAAACCCAGGTTGCCGGCATAGCGCAAGGTGTAGCAACCAGCGCCTCAACCTCCAGCACCACCGGGTCGGCCCTGTTCCAGAAATTCTCAGGCCCTTATTTATCTTGTCTCTTGTGCACCTTGTCGATGTGGTCACTGTCTTTGTAATCTATGTTTCCCCTCCCAAGGTTGCACCATGAAACAAGTTCCGGCTCAGTGTGTCTTTCTTGATTACCAATTTTCAAATAAATAAATTACCAACAGCCAGGATTTCAGCGAATGTTTTTTAAATTAGTTGAAAACTTCCTTGGGTCCAAATATAGAAGTTATTCCAGTTTTTTGGAAGTCAAAATATTTTCCATCTTCCAAATGTAGGAAGCCAAATTTGTCAAAAGACCACCTTTCAGAGGACAGTATAAATCAGACTTGATAAAAAGAAAAAAATGTCATTAAAATCCACATTTTTAACTTCAATACCTTATCAAAACCAAAAGGTATCTTTTTTTTCTTTATTTCTTTTCCTTTTGGAAAGTCAAAAACTTCCTCCCCCTCCATGTTGGAAATGTTAACCTTATTTTTGGGAAGTCGAATGCAGTCAATTCCATTTGTATGCAATTCAGATGCATGCAGTTTTCAGTAATATGAACATTTTTCTTCAGTCCCAACTCATTTCCTGTTCAATATTGTGTTTGTTTGTTTGTGTTATATGCATATCAAATTTTGGTATGCAGCCTTTTAGCTTCTTTTCTTGATGTTCTGATGTGGTTGAGGGGGTAATTGCTCAGACTTAGAGTAAATGTTGTACTAAACGGTGCTGAAGGAGTTACTTTTTGGCCTCTTTTCCTGGTATTCTGGCCTGGTTGGGGGGGGGGGTAATTGCTCAGACTTGGGGTAAGTAGATACTAAGTGGTGTTGAAGGTGTTGCTTAAGGTATGAGGAGTCCTGTAAACTCAGTATGCTGCCTACCTAACAAATGAGAAAACCAATAGAACTGTGCTGTCCTTTGAGCTTGAAGTACAACTGCTTGGTAAACCTTTCCTCCGTGGAATACATAAGACAATTAGTTACTGCACTGAAAACCTCACCTTCCTGCAGGCTTTTAAAATGCATAGTTCATTTTCTGGGTATATGCAATTTTGGATGCATGCACAAATAGTGCTGTTCCCAACAGAGTGCATACAAGAGGAATTGACTGTGCTTCCAACATGAAGATACTTAAAGCCCTGTAAACTGTTGATGAAGATGTCTCACTTACCTGTGAACTGCCATCGTCAAGGAACTTGAGGTTCTGGATTTGAATCCAGTCCAAGTCTTTTCTCAGCACTGCATCCAAAAACAAAACTGTATAGAGTTTCCACTTGCGATGCTGGCAACTTGAATTTGGGAACAAGCCCGGGCCATCAGAAGGCCAGCAAGGGGGGCAGTGGGTGTTGAATGAACATCTCAGAGGATGCCTTCTCCTAGGGAAGGGAGGGTTGCTGCCTTCACTGTAAAACTGTCAGCTGCATGACCACAAGTCAGAGTGCAGTGGATACGGAGTGCGTGGTCAGTCATCAGCTGGGTTCAGTGACATGTATGTTGTATGTTGTATCTCTGTGAGCCTTGTCCATACAGGGCTGTGAGAAACAAGCTAGAAAAAAACCCGGTAATGGGCAGAATGTAATCCTGGTGCTCTCAGGCCCCAAGCAACTGCCAGTCACCTCCTGTCACAGAACCAGAGTACTGGGCAGTTCAAACAGTTTATTTGTTTGGCCTTAGGTCATTACAGATGGACAATAAAATACATTAAAATAGAATAGAAAGGCAGAATAAGCAGAATAATACACACAATACGTACCTCAAGGACTGTATCAGGAGGCAATCAGTGGGGAATTATTACATATCCTTATGTAACCCCCCTGCAAATGGGGGTTCCCAAAAGACTTCCAGGAGCTTGCTTGAATGCTCCAAGCCTGAATGGTGTTTGGCATTTAAGCCATTTATCAGTGAGTGTTTTTAGAACCTCTGGTACTGTCTCTTTAAGAGCTGCCTGCTTGCAGACATAATTAGTTTGTATGGGGGACTGTGTGTTTCTTTGATTGAGTACCACTCAGCTGCTGCCAATTCACTTCATTTTGCAGTCACTAGGAGTGCAAAGGAACCTATCTGAAGATGTAACTGTTTGCCAGAAATTATTTAGAGTAATAATGAAATTACAGTTTGTCTAACCTGCTTTCTTTGCAGTCAGAACTGTGTCTGCTAGTTCCCATTCTAGTTTTGAACTGCTGAACTGGACCAATCAGTGTGGGTAAGCTAGCTCTAAAATGGTGCCTTGATGAATCAGAACTTGGACTCATAATCTGAGCCAGCCACAAGAGGATTGTATGAGCAGTGACTCTGGGAGATGTAGTTTAGACTTCAGTGCCTTTTGGACCAACAGCAGCAGTCTATTGTGAGTGACAGCCAATCCAGTCAAGAACTGGAGGAACTCAAAGCAAGTGCCCGGTTTTGTCGGTTGGAGTTTCAGTTGAGCTTTGGCAGTGAAGAAGGAAGGAGCCCTGTGCTTTTCAGTGTGCAGTTTTAGTCAAAAACGTGTAAGGCCCAGAGTTCCGTCTGCAGCTTGTGTAACAGCTTGTTAGGACTGAATCCGTCCTGTAAAAGAATCAAAGGATCTCTGAAGAGTAGAAACCAGGCTCACCCTGTAGAAGACTGGAGGAATTGCCGAAAATTGCACTCTGTCTGTCAGGAACTGAATCTGCTGTGTGTTCTCCCGGTATTGTGCAGTAATTGCGATCGGGATACAGATGCAGCCTGCCTGGTATAGTGCTTTCTTTATATGGATGTGTGAAGGGTTTGTATCCTCAAGTGAGCCCTGCTGACATTGAAGGACCCTATCTTATTTGGAGGTCGTGAGTACTAATTCAGGGTCGCTCCTGTTGAATTGCCACATTAAATCCAAATGGAATTACTGTACTGCTGACTGTTTAATTCTCCTTTTCTCTGTGTGAAGGGCCCCTACCAGCTGCCACGGTTTGGACTAGCCACTGGGCTTGGGTACCCAGGGACAGTAACTGATAGGGATAGGCCTGTGCACAGAGCCATAGTAGATTATTAGAGTGATAAGCTAATTAACCTGATTTCCCCTGTCCTTGTTATATCCCCTAAATAAATCAGAGCTGCTTGTTTCAGCAAAGTTATACTGCCTGAGGTATTTGTCTATGTTAAAGTACTGTACTGTGATTGTTGCACTGTATCTCATTTCACGGAGGTCCCAGTGCCGAACCAGACCTGGGGATAAGTGTATACTGTGAAGGTAATTCTAATATATTGTGTGGCCACTAGTGGGAAGAAAGGGGTTGCAGTGTCCCAGAGGGCTGTGACCAAGTTAGTTTAACTATTGCAAACCCTGACCTCTGGGTGGAGCACCGCCATTGGATCAGGCCCCTCAACCTGTTAGTAGCAAATCAGGCAGGGTAGTAGCCCTGGGATAGCGCCATCTAGGGGTTAGATCTTGAGGCTCACCGCTGGGATGTGTGTCCTCTAGTGGCCATATTCTGAACCACTGTTAAGAAAAAATGGGTACCCGACAAGTGGCTGTGCACCGGCTGGTGGAGTGGTGTGGTGGGAGAGATCGACCCTCAAAATGCTATGCTTATCCTGGACATCCCCTGGTATCAATACGGACACTGTGCAGGGAGTACTTTCCAAGGTGGAGGGTTTACAAAGCCCTGTGGTGGTGGGTCGGCATGCTAATCTGCTCACCCACACTTTCCTGGCCCTAGTAGAGTTTAAGGATCCCATAGATAGCTCCAAAGTGCCACAGACCATTACCCCAGAGGAGCCCTCACTGCTTGAGAGTGATAACTAAGGACAGTAAAGACCTGGGGAATCAGCCCCCACCACTATCTGAAACTTTTGAGGAGAAATTTGCTGAATGGTTGCTGGAGAGGGAAAACTGTGGAGGACTTGAAGAAACTATTCTTACCACCTGGGGTGTTCCTCCCCAACACCCTCTCTGCTCCAGTGCCCGTAATGGTGGCTGAACCAATGCAGACTCCTATTTCTGCACCTGCCATTAGTCACGACTCTCACCGAGGTTGAGGATCTTCTCTGGCACCCTCCCACCCCCAAGGGAGGATGACTGGGAGACCTGGATAGACTATGTTGCCCCCAAGTGCTAGAATGGCAATGCTCGGAAGACGGAAAGCTGGAAGAGGGTTAGTGAGAGCCCGTAGGTCCTGCCCTGGCTACCATCCGTGCTAAACGGCCAGTAACCCTGAAGCGACTGCACAGGCCTATCTTGAGGCCTTGGAGAATGTGTATGGGAGCCCAGATTCTGATGAGGACCTATGGTGGAGAGTAAGAGATGCACAACAGTACCAAGGGAGTTGTTGTCTGTGTATGTATCTCGGCTGGAAAAATTGTTGCAAGAATGCCTCAGAAAAGGTAGTTTTCAGCGATTGAACTGGACCGAACCAGGCTGGACAGGATCCTTAAGTCTGCCCCCTTCTCAGAACTGCTGTTGCTTCAGTTCGCCTGGCAGATCGACTGGAATCCCCACCCTCCTATGATGAGTTAATGAGAGAAATTCGAGAGTTGAGAAAAGACGACCTCGGGAGGGACCTGCACCAATAGCTGCGGCTACGACCCGAGTGACTGAGGGTGACCCAAGTGAGTTCAGAGGGCAGAGGTTGGCAGTCAATGAGTGCTCTGACAAGGAAAAGATATGTCACAATGGGGCGAACTGTTGAGAGAGATCCGAATTCAAAACAGTCCCTTTATGAAGGCCACACCTGCAAGTACAGGCCCTGACCTATATCCGATTGCATCTTATGGGGTGGGGGTACCCACCCATGTATCTCCTGCTGATAACAGCTCGAACTCGATTCCTTGACCATGGAAGTGGAGAAACTGACGAGATGTCTCCAAATGCTTATCACGCCGCAGACAGAGATGGCACCCAGGTTTCCAGTTAGTAATACCCCGCCTGGCTCCCAGTGTGGCGCCTCGGCCAGCTCAAACTCCAGAAAGTATGTTTTGCTATAATTGTGGGAAAGATGGGCACATGAAAGGGAATGCCAGTCCCCAAAAGACACTGACAAAGTTGCATATAGGCTACAAGGAGGCTTGAGAAGAAATCAGTGGTTAAGAGGTGCCGACATGATCCCAGTGAGGGCACCAAAATGCTAATTCACGTCCTTTTGTGGCAAGGTCAGTTGCCCAGGCCCCCACTACCGCCTCTCAGACTGGTCCAGAATAGTGGGTCCCTCCATGGAGACCACTGTAAAGGTGAATGGAGTGTCTACAAGAGCTGTATTAGACAGTGGCTCCCAAGTGACAATTATGTTCCAGGATTGGTATCAGAAGCATTTGTCAGACGTACCCTTACAACCATTAGAAGGACTGCATGTATGGGGTTAAGTGAGAAGGCCTACCCTATTCCGGTATATCCGAATTTGGCTGTCTTTCCCCACCTCCGTGGCTGGAGTGGCGAACAAGTAGAGACCCTAGCCTTAGTGTGTCCCCACTGGACTGTATGATGGTGTCCCTTTGTTGATTGGAACAAATGCTCATATGTTCGGAAGGCTGGCACAGTTGTGTTATGAAAAACAGGGGTCAAAGACTAGTAGAGCTTTAAGAGTTCCGGCTTTAATTAAGAAGGCCTATGAGGCACAGAGAGATGCTGAAAAAACAGAACCAGAGGAACCGGTCGGAATTGTATGGAAGAAGGATCCTGAGTCTCTGATCCTGGCGCCAAATGCCCAGTGTACCTTACAGGGAGAGGTCCGTATCAGAAAGGATGTTAAGAATAAAATATTAATGTTGGATGCACCAGGCGATGGAAAATTGCCAGAGGGACTGCTGGTCAAGCTCTAGTATTTTGCCTGCTAGAGCCCATGCTTATGCCAGAAGGGTAATGGTCCAAAGTTCATAATGTGTCTGAAAGAGACATTCGAGTGAATAGAGGTTGCATCCTGGCTAATGTGCATTGTGCAGACACTGCAGTGCTACCCAGCAGCAAGAGTTCAAGGAAGAATGACAGAGTAACGCCTGACTTGTTTGATTTCAGCGACTCCCGCTGCCAGCTGAATGGAAAGTGAGGATCAGTGAGAAGCTTGCCCAGAGACCAGGTGTTTTCTTTAAAGGAATGGGATGTAGGATGCGTGCAAGGAGCTGAGCACAATATCCGCTGCATGACGAAAGACCATTTCGTGAGAGGTCTGCACGCCTGGCACCTGCTGACATAGATGATGTGAGGCGGCATCTGCAAGAGATGTTAGCTGCTGGTGTAATACAAGAATCCAGAAACCCTTATGCTTCCCCATTGTGGTAGTGAGGAAAAGAATGGAACAGTAAGGATGTGTGTGGATTATCGCACCTTAAACCGCGCGGACTATCCCTGATCAGTACACATGCCCCGCATTCAGGATGCTTTGGACTGCCTAAGCGGGAGCAAGTGGTTCTCTGTGCTGGATCTCCATGAGTGGGTACTACCAGATCCCGATGGCCCAGAGGACCGTGAGAAGACGGCCTTTATCTGTCCGCTTGGCTACTATGAATTCATGAGGATGCTCAAGGATTTCAGGTGCCCCAGCCACTTTTCAACGATTGATGGAGCGTGCAGTGGGGACATGAACTTACTAGAGTGCCTGGTATACCTAGATGATGTTATTGTGTTTGGCAGCTCACTGGAGGAACATGAAGCAGATTATTTAAGGTATTGGACCGACTGGAGGACTTTGGCCTTAAACTGTCCATTGATAAGTGTCAATTCTTTCAAACATCAGTAAAGTATGTGGGACACATAGTATCCACCGAGGAATAGACCCACCCAAGTAAAGTTGAGGCCTTGACCACCTGGCCACAGCCCAAAAATCTAAAAGAACTGCAAAGATTCCTGGGATTCTGTGGTTATTATCGGCGCTCATCAAGGACTATTCAAGAGTGATCCGCCTTTACTTAACCTTACTCAAGGGTATCCCCAACCCACAAAAATACCAAAAGTCAGCGTCCTCAAGACTGAAAGAGTGTATTTTCATCCGAGTGAAGTATTTGGGGCCCGCTGGACTCCTGATTGTGAGACTGCTTTTCATGAGATCATATATCAACTTACCCATGCTCCAGTGCTGGCCTATGCCGATCCAAGAAAACCTTCGTCCTGCACACTGATGCTAGCTTGCAAGGGTTGGGGCTGTGTTGTACCAAGAGCACGAGAATGGCCTGAGACCAGTGGCCTTTGCCAGTAGAAGCCTGACCCCATCCGAAAGAACTATCCTGTACATAAGTTAGAGTTCCTAGCTTTGTAGTGGGCTATTGTTGACCAATTCCATGAGTACTTGTATGGGGCTAAAATACTAGTAAAACTGACAATAATCCTTTGACCTATGTGCAGACCTCAGCTAAGTTGGATGCCACTGGCCATAGGTGGCTTTCTGCATTATCTACATATGACTATGCTCTCGAATCACCGAGCAGGTCTGAACCACATAGATGCTGATGCTCTCCTGGAGGCCTGTTCCCAGAATGATTGGGTCCGATTGGCAGAACCTGACATTCGGCACTCTGCCGGAAGTTTGACAGGGAGGAACAAATGTCCACGGACACAGTGGACTGCATGGTGGATTGTTTGGGAGCCTCTGAGAATTGCATACCTGCTGCTTATTGCCACTTTTCTGCAATAGACATTGGTGCACTGCCTCAGCTGGACAATGACAGTATTCGCGGGCTCAATCCCGCATCCCATGATCAAAGCAGCTTTAGAAGCCCTCTATGCAGGAAAAGATGTGTCCAAATTACGCCCACTGATTTGAGAACTGCACTGTTATACAAAGAAGGTCCTAAGTTGAAACTGATCAATAAACTGTTATACAGAGAAACAGTAGACAGAGGGGACAAGTAGACAAACAACAACTAGTGCTGCCCACTGCCTGAGACTCAGTACTGAGGTCCTTGCACAACCACATGGGGCACCTTGGTATAGACAGAACACTTGACTTGGTGAGATCCAGATTCTATTGGCCTAAGATGGGGGCTGATGTGGAGCAACACATTCGAACTTGTAGTCGCTGCTTACAGAGGAAAGCTTTGCCCCAGAGGGCTGCCCCCTTGTTAACACATCACCACCAGTGCACCCATGGAGCTGGTCTGTATTGATTTTCTAAGTTTGGAGTCAGATCAAAGAAATATCAGTAATGTGCTGGTGGTCACTGACCATTTCACGAGATATGCCCAAGCTTTCCCCACCAAAGACCAGAAGCATCCACTGTGGCCAAAGTACTTGTAGAAAACTTTTTGTTCACTATGGGGCTCCACAAAGAATCCATTCTGATCAAGGGAGAGACTTTGAGAGTCGTCTGATCAAAGAGATGCTTTCTCTGTGGGGAGTAGCAAAGTCCAGAACCACTCCTTACCACCCCAGGGGACCCACAGCCTGAACGTTTAACCGCACTTTGCTAGATATGCTAGGCACCCTGCACCAAAGGACAAGCCTAGATGGAGCCAACAAATTAGCACCCTGGTACATGCTTATAACTGCACCCAAAGTGATGCCACTGGATTCTCCCCCTACCGCCTGATGTTTGGAAGAGAAGAACGACTACCAGTAGATGTGTGTTTTGGGGTCTCTCCTGATGGGGTTCAAGCTGACAACTATTTACAGTATGTGCAAAAGTTAAAGGCCCAGCTAACTCATGCGTACCAACTGGCTCAAACCATGGCTGCCAAAAGAAATCTGACCAACAAAGAAAGGTATGATAAAAGGTGAAAGCACAGGAACTCCAGGAGGAGATCGGTATTGCTAAGAAATCTGGGACTGCATGGCAAGCACAAGATTGCTGACAGATGGCACCATCTCCCTCACATTGTAGTGGGCAAACTAGATGATCTGCCAGTGTACAAAGTAAGGCCTGAGAATAATTCAAAGATGTAAAACAATGCATAGAAATCATTTACTGCCCATTGGACAAATCTTAATTGAGTCTGAGCCCCTAGAAGATGCCCTCTGGACCAGTGACTAGAGCTGCTGCTAAGAAAAGACCAAGGAAGTCTGCACCTACAGAAGCAGAGTTAAAGTGTTCCCCTGCACAAGTCCCAGTTGAGCATGACTGTCAGTCCATATCAGAAGAAAGTGAGAGTGACTTTGAATACTATCCTTCTTACGAACTGAGTCAATTGTTTCGGGGCAATCCCCTAGTTAATACTGGAGACAAAGCTGGGCCTTCTGGACTGTCTAAGCCCCCAGCTTCATCCCTGGAGCCATTGCTCCCAGAAAGTGAAGTGCAAAGCATCAGATCAGATGAAATGGAATCAATGTGCATGGTTGAACTGTTTGAGTTTTCAGGGAGGAAAATGATAGATTAGGGGCAGACTGGTGATACACCCGAACAAGAAGAGTATTTTGAGTGCCCTGACAGTCCACTGCCAGTGTCCGAAAGCTCTCCATGCAGGCCAAATGTTGTGGACTCAGAAACTGTAACTCCTGGAGCTGAAAGTGCCCCAAGTTCTAGCCTCTCTACCCCAGGGAGACTCCTGACAAGTGAGGACAATGCTGAAAATGAGGCTCAGAGTGCAGAGACTGTAACAGTTCCCCTAGAAAGACTGGTCGAGCTGTAAAGCCTGTGGTGCACCTCAGTTATGATTCCCTTGGGAGGCCTGTGGATTTGCCTCTCAATGTTGTCCATAAAGAGTGTATGTCCCGAGCTCATTGCCCAAACTGGCGTCAGTGCTAACTCAAGTTACTTGTGTTGCCCTCTAAGTATGGTGCCCTTGCCCCATCCAGCCCCAAGGTAACTGATAGGGAAGGGCCCTCTCTTCAGGTTTCATGTACAAGAGGTAATAACTTGAGTTATGGTACAATGTATGTAATACTGTGTAAAGAGTGACGTACTGCAATGTTTCAGAAATGTGTTCTTGGTAAAATGATATATTGACTGATGATTACATGTGCGAGCCTAATGCAAATGTATATGGTTGCAGTTGAAACTTATGGGGTACTTGCTTGACGCGACGTCAAGCTTTCCCAGGCCAGGAAGGGTGTAACCCCTGCAAATGGGGTTCCCAAAGACTTCCAGGAGCTTGCTTTGAATGCTCCAAGCCTGAATGGTGTTTGGCATTTAAGCCATTTATCAGTGAGTGTTTTAGAACCTCTGGTACTGTCTCTTTAAGAGCTGTCTGCTTGCAGACATAATTAGTTTGTATGGGGGACTGTGTGTTTTTTGATTGAGTACCACTCAAGCTGCTGCAATTCACTTCATTTTGCAGTCACTAGGAGTGCAAAGGAACCTATCTGAAAGATGTAACTGTTTGCCAGAAATTATTTAGAGTAATAATGAAATTACAGTTTGTCTAACCTGCTTTCTTTGCAGTCAGAACTGTGTCTGCTAGTTCCCATTCTAGTTTTGAACTGCTGAACTGGACCAATCAGTGTGGGGTAAGCTAGCTCTAAAATGGTGCCTTGGACGAATCAGAACTTGGACTCATAATCTGAGCCAGCCACAAGAGGATTGTATGAGCAGTGACTCTGGGAGATGTAGTTTAGACTTCAGTGCCTTTTGGACCAACAGCAGCAGTCTATTGTGAGTGACAGCCAATCCAGTCAAGAACTGGGAGGAACTCAAAGCAAGTGCCAGTTTTTGTCGGTTGGAGTTTCAGTTGAGCTTTGGCAGTGAAGAAGGAAGGAGCCCTGTGCTTTTCAGTGTGCAGTTTTAGTCAAAAGCGTGGTGTAAGGCCCAGAGTTCCGGTCTGCAGCTTGTGTAACAGCTTGTTAGGACTGAATCCATCCTGTGAAAAGAATCAAAGGATCTCTGAAGAGTAGAAACCAGGCTCACCCTGTAGAAGACTGGAGGAATTGCGAAAATTGCACTCGGTCTGTCAGGAACTGAATCTGCTGTGTGTTCTGGTGGTATTGTGCAGTAATTGCGATCGGGATACAGATGCAGCCTGCCTGGTATAGTGCTTTCTTTTATATGGATGTGTGAAGAGGTTTGTGTACCTCAAGTGAGCCCTACTGACATTGAAGGACCCTATCTTATTTGGAGGTCGTGAGTACTAATTCAGGGTCGCTCCCTGTTGAATTGCCACATTAAATCCAAATGGAATTACTGTACTGCTGACTGTTTAATTCTCCTTTTCTCTGTGTGAAAGGGCCCTACCAGCTGCCACGGTTTGGACTAGCCACTAGGGCTTGGGTACCCAGGGACAGTAACTGATAGGGATAGGCCTGTGCTGAGAGCCATAGATAGATTATTAGAGTGATAAGCTAATTAACCTGATTTCCCCTGTCCTTGTTATATCCCCTAAATAAATCAGAGCTGCTTGTTTCAGCAAAGTTATACTGCCTGAGGTATTTGTCTATGTTAAAGTACTGTACTGTGATTGTTGCACTGTATCTCATTTCACAGGAGGTCCCAGTGCGGAACCAGACCTGGGGTAAGTGTATACTGTGAAGGTAATTCTGATATATTGTGTGGGCCACTAGTGGGAAGAAAGGGGGGTTGCAGTGTCCCAGAGGGCTGTGACCAAGTTAGTTTAACTATTGCAAACCCTGACCTCTGGGTGGAGGCACCCGCCATTGGATCCAGGCCCCTCAACCTGTTAGTGGCAAATCAGGCAGGGGTAGTAGCCCCTGGGATAGCGCCATCTAGGGGTTACACTTAATATATCTGTTCATATTGAAGACAAAGCAGTTCATCACACTTTAACATAATCTCTGATTAGTTTCACCTTTTATGATATAATCCTTCTCTTAACTTCCAAAAATGCAGTCTGTAAACTATTTATTATATTCCCACTAGGACCACGTTGTATAACAGGACAGAAAAAGACCATACATATGTTTCAGTGTAACTAACAGAGACAGTACACCAGGGTCAAAGGGAATACAGCAGAATGCCCAATGTTCAGAAGAGAAAAATTCCACCAGGCTTACAACTGTTACCAAGACATAGTTAACTTTTCTGATACTCTTCAAGTGACTGCTTAATCATATACTGTAGTCGATATGTGCACTACCAGGGCTCTACCAGTTTTAGAGACCCACTATGTGCCAGCAGGGGCAATATCTCGATGGCACCCACTTGGTGTGATCCTGGACAGCAGATTGACAATTGAGGGTCAGGTGTCTTCTGTTGTCAAAAATGTTTTTACCACTTGAGAAACATTGCCAGGATCAAGTCCCTCATTCCGCCCGAAGACCTGTGGACACTAATGCATGTATTCATTACCTCTAGGCTCGACTACTGTAATGCTCTGTACTTCAGGGTCATGGGAGAGACCTTGCACAGGCTGCAGCTAGTGCATAATGCTTCAGCCCCATTACTGACTGGCCTGTCCTGATCCAGCCATGTGACCCCAGTCCTGCGGGCTCTGCACCGGCTGCCTGTCAGGTGGTGGGTCCTCTTCAAGGTGGGGTTGCCACCTTTAAGGCTCTATATGGACTGGGCCCTGTCTTACTGTAAGAGCTCCTTACACCGGCCACCTCTGTCCACTCCCTCCACTCCTCTTCAAGGGACCTCCTGGACATTCCCGGACATTCCCAGGGTTCAGCTTAAGACATCGGGTGACTGTGCTTTTAGTGTTGCCGAGCCGTCCCTGTGGAACTTGCTACCATATGCAGTCCAGGAGACTCCCTCCAGCAGGGCATTCAAGCAGAGGTTAAAGGCCTACCTCTTCCACCTGGCCTTCACTGATGACATAATCTGACCAGTCCGACTGCTTTAGGGAAAGTATAAATCTGTCTCCCTCGGATTAGTAGTTTTTAGGATTGTATTTTTGTTTACTGATGTGTTTTGTTTTAATATTTTAACTGCTGTTTAATACTGTGCTGTTGTTAGGCACCCAGAGCCTCCGGGATTGGGCACCATAAAAAATAAAATTTGCCTTGCCTTGTCTTGTCTTGCCACCCCATCTCCCTAGAGCACTACTATACCAAATGAGGCCTGAGTACTAGTCTGTCCTGGCTGAGAAAAAGCTAAGGCTGACCTTCTGATTATGCCATTTATGGTCCTTGACTGCCAAATTTGGGAACAGGGACCCCAAATAGCCAAAATACTACCAAGGTGCAGGGCAACGACTGGTCCTGTCACAGAGTGGACATTACAGCCCATTAGATATTGTTTAGCCCCAAATTTCCATACTAAGTCATGACTTGAAACTTGTGACCTCTCACAGAAGATACCTCCTCTTACTTTCTGAGCAGAGTCACGGCATAACCTTATCCCTAGTAGGCTGCTCCTAAAAAAGAAAAACAGAAACAATTCAAAAGCCTATCTGTGAAAATCCAAATTTGTGTATAGGTAACTCTTTGATAAGGAAAAAATGGATACCGGCCCTTTCTGACTGCAAGGTGTCAGATCTTTATACATCAGATAGTATGTTAACCGTGGAGGAAGTTCTGAGAAAATTCGACTGTCCGGTTGCAGCTGTTTTCAAAGTTACTCAGATCATGCATTTGTTGAGCAAAAGGTTTGGTCGCGACACAAAATCTCCCATTTGGCTGATTTTCTCCAACAAATCTTCCACAATAGTTAACAAACCACATCCCATTTCAATGTATATAGTATGCTTTAACATTTCCAGAAGCCCCAACAATTACTGGTGCTTCAATATGGCAAAACCCTATTCGGACGAAAGGATTAACTGGCAGAATATGTGGAGAGATCTATACACTACCATACCCAGGACAGGTATAGGATAACAGTATAATATTTTAAACAACCTCTATTACACTCCTGTTAAATTGACCCACATGAGCGTCTATCCTCGACAACTTGTACTAGATGTCAAAAGAAGAGGGCACCCTATTACATGTATTATGGTCGTACGAGCTAGTATCGCCTATGGAAACAAATAGAGTTAACCGCAGACCCTATTTTTAGGTCTATGGACTATTCTCTCCCAAAACTTGCATTTTGGAGATTATTCTGTAATCCCAGTAAAAGAGAAGAGGTACCACTTAGCTTTGCTATCAATGGCAGTTAAAATTAGTGCTCAGGCACTGGAAAAGACCAAGCCAGCTTAACGTACTAGGAGTGGTTGCCACGAACTGTGCTTAGGCTTCTCCGGATTGAACATTTACTGTGCAAGTGAACCATCGCTAATCTTCTTTATGGCCAAATGGGGCAAGTTATATGTGCCTTTACTTGAATTGAGGATGGGCCCTGATACAGGTGGTATGCTCCACTCTGAGCTAATTAGACTAAAGAGAATATGTTATTTTAATCTTTTGCTTCCTCTTCCCCGTCTTTTTTTTTTATCTATCCCTATTTATTTCCTCTCTATCTTTTGACATGACCCATTATCTTCTCCTGCCTGTAATGTGTTACATTTTATAAGAGGTATGATACTTATGCACCACAGCATACAATTGGGGGTTAGAGGGGGGTCACTATGATGAATATCTCTCTTGGCTTTTATCTCTTGGGATGCTCTTGATTTTTCTTTTTCTTTTAGGATTGTAGGTTTAAAGGATGTAATTTTCTTGATATATCTTAATCATGTTTTGATTTTTATATCATATTATAAAATAAACTAAATAAAAAAAAAAGAAAAGAAACAATTCAAAAGGCTAAATCAAAACCGGTTTCCCAGATTAAATTTGGATAAATCAGTTATTTTAATCTAAAACAGTTAACCTCAGGGAAATGAATAAAGTTATAGAATTTCAATGATAAACCCTCAAAGGTAAACTATAACGCTTCCATATACCATCTGTTTTGTTTTTTTAAAATGTTATGTTCTCCTGTCACTCTTGCCTTTTTTCATACAGTAGTGCGTATGGCAAGTTCACACAAACTAATCATGTATCAAACATATATTTATGAAGGCAATGCTGAAAAGGTGAAAAAGAGAATGCAACTTCAATTAAAATAACATAAAAATATGCACGAGGAGTCCCTTTTCAAGAAGGTTACTTTCTGGCACTTCGCTGATGACCATCTAGTTCCCCATGGGGTAACTGAGATATAGGTTCCAGCCAGTTAAAGAAATATCGAACATCCTCAGGTCACAGTCAATCCAGTTACTATACAAGGCCTGGGCCTGTGTTAGGGTCTATGGCCACAGACAATATAGGCCCTTTTGGCATTCAACGTCCACTATTTTGTCCCATGAGAGAGAAAGTTACCTCTATGGTGGTGTCCAGTATCCCCCTCTGATGCACAGCTATTAGGAAGCTATTAGAAAACAGACCAAAATTAAAGGTTTGTGTAGTCCTACTTTTTGACTTTAGTAGGAGTCTCCAGGGGGAAATAAACTCCTTTGTATGCATTTCAGGAGTCTGATGTTGTCTTATGTGTCTCCATGAATGAGTTTTATCTCCCTTGAAATTCAATTTCCATCATAGTAACCCTCAAAAAGGACAAAAAAGAATCACTCTGCTGAGCACAGTATTTTCAAAACCACAAACCAGTAACCCCCAACCCAAGGCATAGCTGGCATACCTGTTGTAAACTGGGGGGGAGGCCTCTCACAGATGGGGAAATCCAGGTAGGGAGGGTGAGGGAGGCTCTCAAGTCCTTGAGGACGGATAAAACTCCAGGGCCAGACAGCATCCACCCCAGGGTTCTGAAGGAACTGGCAGATGTCCTGGCAGCTCCAATGATGGAACTATTCCATTCCTCCCTCCGATCAGGATGTGTCCCTCTAGACTGGAGGTTGACCCATGTTGTGCCCCTCCACAAGTTTGGACCGCAGGATGAACTGGGGAACTACAGACTGGTGAGCCTGACATCCATAGTGGGGAAAATGTTGGAGGCCATCTTAAAGGAATGGTTGGTAGATTTCCTGGAGTTAAATGGTTTTCAGGATGATAACCAACATGAGTTCAGTTTTGGGCCCTATCCTGTTTAATGTATTCATTGCAGACATCAGGGAGGGGGTTGATAGTTAATGAGTTTGTTCACAGATGATTCTAAATTGGGGGCAGTAGTAGACAGTGAGGAAGGTAGGAGGGCACTACAGGATAACCTGGGGAGGCTAGAAAACTGGACCCAAGCATGGCAGTTAGGGTTTAATGTATGCAAATGTAGCATTCTGCTCCTGGGTGTTAGGAACCCTGGGTATAACTACCACTTGGGGGGTACAGCTGACTGTTGTGATGATGGAGAAGGATCTGGGGGTGTTGACTGATGCTAAAGGGAACCACTCAAAGAAGTGCAGAAGAATAGCGGCTAAGGCAAACAAAATGCTTGGGTGTGAGCCGGGGGATAATGGCCAGGAGAAGGGAGGATATACTTCCACTGTACACCTTACTGGTGAGTCCGCATCTGGAGTACTGTGTGCAGTTCTGGCACTCCCACCTAAAAAAGGATATGACACTGCTGGAGAGAGTCCAGAGAAGGGTGACAAGGATGATTAGTGGCCTGGGGGGTTTGTCATATGAGGACAGACTTAGAGAGCTGAACATGTACTCTCTGGAGAACAGAAGGGATGGGGGGGATACGATAGAGACCTTCAAATACCTGAAGCGGTTCAACACAGGGAACAAGGAGGATCCATTCAAGTTAAGGGAGGAGGGGACTAAGAGAGGCCATAATCTAAAGTTGGCTGGGGGGCAGTACAGAGGAGAGGTGAGGGGGCATTATTTCACAGAGAGGGTGGTGGCACCTTGGAATGCACTGCCGGATGACCTGGCAAAAATGGTAACTGTGGCAGGTTTCAAAAGGCACAGGGTGGGTGAGAGGAAAGGGGAGGGAGGGAGAAGTGAAGGGGGGGAGGTAGAGCAGCTACTATACACTGTCAGTGAGCGGAGTCAGGCAGACAAGCTAGACTGTTAGGCCTCATCTGCTGGCAACTCTGTATGTATAAAAGCCCACCTCAGCACTTCTAATGTAATTTTGTTTTGTTTTTTCCTAATGTCTCCCATTTCTTTATTCTGTCAAGAATCTCCCCATGCCAGAATCAGCATCTTTCTCCCCATTCCTTTCTCCATTTGGGTTTTCCAGGCTCAGCTAAACTCCACATTTCTTTAAAATTCCTCTTCATAACGTTCAAAATCTGCAGACTTACTGCTATAGGCCCCTCATGTCAGTCAGTTTGAGTCCAGCATTTCTACTACATCTTGCCTTTAAGTGCATTGTTTTAATAAAAAAGTCACAAGCAATTTAATCGGGGAATTAGGCTCTTAACAGTTGCTCTGAAAGTTAGCTTGGTAAATGTTCAACAATAAAATTAGAAAGCCATACCGCTAAGTTACCTTTTGAGGTACCTTTGCAAAGAATGCTACGCTGAGCACTCCAGTGTTCACGCTGCTTCCCATTCCCAATATCTCCAAAGCATCCGTTATAATTTTTTAAAAACTCGGAAAGGCAAAAAGTTGCAGTCGGGAGTATAGGAGAGGTAAGTGTGCCTTCTCCCCAACCCCTATGTGCGGAGTAACAGTAAGGCTGTTGGGGGTCCCAGGTTGGGGTCACAACGCTGGGTGGAGGGGGTTGCCCCAGGATGGCAGCAGGCCAGGTCAGCAACTAAGGGGAAGAATATAAGTAAAAAAAAAGAAACCCTGTATGACTCCATCAGAAATACTGTATACTGCAATTGTGTTTGGGTACAGTACATCCTGTGCTCCCTGGGATACCGGGGTCCACAGGTGACCCCCAGAATCCTTCTCTGATATCAGCTGGGGGACTGGGCCTGTAGCAAAGGTGTGATGCCATGTGTGTGCCCCCTGTTGGTGTTACCACAGAAAGACATTGGCATCAGCTGGGAAGGCTGCCACTTATCACCTGCCTTCCTGGCTAAGGGAGGGGTGCCGCCATGGCCTCCCAGAACATCGGAGGGGGAGGGATAAGGACAAGTGGTGACATTCAAGAACACACACTGCTGAGTCTCTTTCTCTCACCTGATTTCAAAACCTGGCGTGCCTTATCCCTGTTGGAATACAGTTTTTATAGTCTAATTTATGTATAATGTGAGGACTGTGTTTTTTTCTGAATGTAGTGATGAGATGTGTTGATAATGTGACTGTAAAGCCTCTGAACCCTTGAGATAAGGCACTGCACAAATAAAACTGCCTTAGTTTTCCTCACAAAGCTGAGTTCCATCCTGCTCATATGAGACCCAAAACAATGTGTCCAGTTATGGGCACCAGTTCTGAGGCTGGGCAGACCTTCCAAAAATCTGCTGGTGAGCACACAATCGACTGAGAAACTCACTACATGGAAGGAAAGGAATCTGGTTTAATATAGTGCCTTCCATACTCACCGTATGTATCCCAAAGTGAATTACATACCATGGACAGTGACAATGGCCAATGGGCACAAAGGGAAACAACATGAGACTGAAAGAGGTTAAAAGGCACCAGCAGGCTGGCAGACAGTGAGAGGAGGTTAAGCATAGGCACAGGAGACTATGTGACTAACTCAAGGTCACACCATCAATCAGGGATGGTGGTGGTGGTGGGATTCTTCACATTCTCAGCATTATTAACAGAGAGATATAGGGTCCCATTCTCAGTCACAATGGGGTGGTGGCACAAAATGGTTTAATTACTGTCAGCCCATAGGGCTGACCTCCATTTGCACTATACACCAAATCTGTAACAAGTCAAGGGGTGGGGGAGGGGGTGTCTCCCTTGAGACTGTGTTGCAATGCACATGAATAATACAGATGTTATTGTTAGCACACGCACAAATGTGGTCTGGGACACTTTGCAGATTGGCTAGTGAGTGCAACTGGATCACAGGCTGCCTTGGTGCCAGTCACATGGTGCTACGTCATGCTGATGGCCATTAAAGGACCAGTCACCTGGAAGATCCCACCCCCAGTGTCTTTCCTGCCAGACAGTCCTGGAATCCTTGGCCAGATGGTCCACAGTCATTTGGGTCTACCAGCTTGCACCCCCTCTTGCTACTCCAGTTTTAACTCTCCACACGGTAGTACCCCCTCCTGCTCCACCAGCTTTAGCTCTCACTCCAGTAGTGTACCTCCTCCTGCACCCCAGCTTTAGTTCTTAGATCAGTAATATCCTTTCAAACTCAAACTGCGCCAACATCTCCTTGTACTAAGTAGCTGATTGTACCACCTAGCTGGCCACCCGCATCTGTCCTCCCAGACACCTCTCTTTCCCAACCTCCTGTCTCCCCGCCATCCTCATGGCCCTGTCTTCTCCATCCCCGTCTTCCCCTCCCCTTCGCCTCCTTTTCTACACCTCCCTGCCTTCCCACGTCCCTGTCTCTCTATTCCCCGTCTTTCTCATTCCTCCCTTACCTCTCCCTCCCACCCACTTCACCTGTTCCCCTTCCCTTTTCTTCTTTTTTACCCCTCTCACTCCCCTCCCTCCCGTTACATTCTCTGAGGCTCACTATGTTTCAGTTCTTCCCTATCCTTCTTCTCCTCCTCCATTCCCCCTCTCCTCTCACCCCACTGCGACCCAGCCCGATACTGCGCTACCAAGCACTTATATTGACTATGTCATTTTTTGACTGCTTCACAACCTGCACTTTCATGACTGCCTTTCATCAAGTACTATTTGTAGCATGGTTGTACTGGAACCTTATTGTATTGTAACTTCCTTGATTTGTAACATTTGTTATGTTATTGTACCTATCTTTGTTCAACATGGAACCTTTGTAAACGAACCCCTGATTCAAAGGTATTTGTAATCCTAGCTATTAATAAATAAATAAAATAACTCCTCCTGCTACCCCAGCTTTAGCTCTCAGTCCAGTAATACCCACTCCTACACCCCCAGCTTTAGCTGTCAGTCTAGTAGTATCCCCTCCCACACCCCCAGTTTTAACTGTCAGTCCAGTAGTGGCCTCCCATACCCCCAGCTTTAGCTCTCAGTCTAGTAGTATCCCCTCCTACACTCCCAGCTTTAGCTGTCAGTCTAATAGTACTCCCTCTTACACCCCCAGCTTTAGCTCTCAGTCCAGTCGTATTCCCACCTGCACCCCAGCTTTAGCTCTCAGTCCAGTAGTACCCCCTCCTGTACACCCAGATTTAGCTCTCAGTTCAGTAGCATGCCCTCATGTCCCCAGCTTTAGCTGTTAGATCAGTAGTAGCCCCTCTCACTACCCCAGCTTTAGCTCTCCGTCCAGTAGTACCCCTTCCTGCTACACCAGCTTTGGCTTTCAACCTAGTAGTACTCACTCCTGCACCCCAGCTTTAACTCTCAATCCAGTAGTACCCCCTCCCACATCCCCAGCTTTAGCTCTCAGTCTAGTAGTACCCCCGCATCCCCCAGCTTTAGCTGTCAATCTAATAGTACTCCCTCTTACACCCCCAGTTTTAGCTCTCAATCCAGTCGTACTCCTACCTGCACCCCAGCTTTAGCTCTCAGTCCAGTAGTAGCCTCCCATACCCCCAGCTTTAGCTCTCAGTCTAGTAGTATCCCCTCCTACACTCCCAGCTTTAGCTGTCAGTCTAATAGTACTCCCTCTTACACCCCCAGCTTTAGCTCTCAGTCCAGTCGTATTCCCACCTGCACCCCAGCTTTAGCTCTCAGTCCAGTAGTACCCCCTCCTGTACACCCAGATTTAGCTCTCAGTTCAGTAGCATGCCCTCATGTCCCCAGCTTTAGCTGTTAGATCAGTAGTAGCCCTCTCACTACCCCCAGCTTTAGCTCTCCAGTCCAGTAGTACCCCTTCCTGCTACACCAGCTTTGGCTTTCAACCTAGTAGTACTCACTCCTGCACCCCAGCTTTAACTCTCAATCCAGTAGTACCCCCTCCCACATCCCCAGCTTTAGCTCTCAGTCTAGTAGTACCCCCGCATCCCCCAGCTTTAGCTGTCAATCTAATAGTACTCCCTCTTACACCCCCAGTTTTAGCTCTCAATCCAGTCGTACTCCTACCTGCACCCCAGCTTTAGCTCTCAGTCCAGTAGTACCCTCTCTTGTACACCCAGCTTTAGCTCTCAGTCCAGGGTACCAAGTTAGAATAGCACTACATGAATAGCACCAGTCTACAGAGCACTAGTTCGTGTAGCGCTAGCGTGGACAGTGAGAGGGTATATACAGCACTTTCAGTAAGTGCTCCACTGGTCACTGTCCGAGGTGCTATACAGACACAAGGGCACCAGAATCCAGGAGGCTGGCTGAGCTACTCCCATGGCGTGGAGGGCTGGTGAATAGAACGGCTCAGCCAGCAGCAATGAAGACCAGGGTTCTAATCCTGGTGTGCAAAACTTTTCATGCATTGGGACTTGGTCTTTTTTTTTTTTTTTTTACATGGGGTCGTGGAAACAGTATTTCACAGCCCCACAAATTTCAACTTGCCCCATGATCTGCCCCCGGAGTGAGAATCCTTCAGTCCGGGAGGTGCAGGGGGAAGAGCACCCCCGCAAAAACAAAATTGGTGCTAATTTTTTCCCAACGATTCTTGACCACGCTGTTATTATCGGCACTGTTCTGAACCAGTGCCCTCAGTCCAGTAGTACCCCCTCAAGCACCCCCAGCTTTAGCTCTTAGACCAGTAGTACCCCTTCCCAATCCCCTGTCCTCTCCAGGAGCCAATTTACTGTAACACCCAACCCCGAAGTACTCACTGACTTCTCCAAAATTCAGGTTGCCACACTATACCCCAATTACCACCTGGCTGTAATGGTTCTACAGGCTGAACAACATTGACCCCCACATGAGTGCTAAAACATTTGCGTAACTCAATTACCCAACAGGATGTCAAACTTGCTGTGCAACCATTTAGTGCCATGGATTGCAATGTGAGCATGGCACACCTAGACTTTTTTGTTTCAATCAAGCTTTTGCTCCCACTTTTGTGGCTCTGCTTCCCTCCTTTGGGTCCCAGTCACCTCCCCCACCCCATCACCACAGGTGCAGACCACTCTGAGTGCCATAGGGTCTGAGAGCACAGTGGAGGCCAGCATTTGGGAGGCCAAGCCACGGCAGTTTACCCCACTCTTTTTTTTTTTTTTTTTGCTGTGTCCCTTTATCCTCCCATCTTCTCAATGGTACGGAGCCAAGTCCATTAGTTGCCTCATGAGACATGGACTTCCTCTGTGGTAGAAGTGCTACCCCTCCTTGGCCCACCACTGGGGTTGCTATGCCTGAGGAATGCAGCACCACTATCTCTCGATTCAAAAACTATCATCTCTGGTAGTGCTCTCCTACCATGGCTGCCTATTTGCAGGTGGCCCAGGCTCATTACCAAACACAGGTCATCCACATAGGACCACAGTGCACTACGGCTGGCCATTGGGGACATCCAAGACTTCCTGTGTCCCCTTCCAGCAGCTGCCTAGCCCTGTCACCTCACTTCTCCTGAACTTACCCCACATCTGTTCTTTGTGATTAGCCATGGCAAGGTTGTCAGCATTGTCTAAGCCCCTTCTGGGAACCAGATCCAGTAGTGGGGGTGCCTAGGTCACCACTGTAGGGCATGTGGGAGGCTGGCTTGATCCTGCCAGTTGGGGTGTTTCCTTGTTCTCCCTCTTCGGGTATGCAGGCATGAATTGCATGGCATCAGCCAACACCTTCCCATCCTCTCTTAGTGCTGACAGCCATTCCATCTGTTGTTACACAGGTAGCAGTCACATGGCAGGGGCTGTTTCCCTCCTTCCAAGAAGGAGGCGAGTGAGTGTAAACTGGCGCACTCAATCCTTCTCCCCTCCCAAGCCTGCCCCTGATAATCATTGTTTTTTCCCAAACGTGGGTCACCAGCATCACTAGCAGTCACTCCTACAGCTGTGCCGACAGGTTGGCTGACCCCCCAAGACTTTTATTGGAAGCACAGAACTATACATATCTCTGAAATGAAATGCTTATGTGAAAAGTTGCACGCAATGATTTTGGTAGACTGGGCTGTCAGCAGTACTACAACATGTAGAACTGTTCACAAATAATCTGCAAACACTGAATCAGCAAGCAAAAGATTTTGTTCTATTAAGAACTTCCGGGCATATGTGATTTTGTATTTCTTTGAAATCTAGCTTTATTGCCAATGGCCTGTTTGGTAAAAATTGCCTCATTCCCTTTGAGCTGAGGTTCTTTGTCATTTAGATTGTCTTCCTACGTTGGGCTCACCATGACCCAAACCAGTAAAACCATCGCAGGGCTGGTTCCCACTCTTCTGGCCTGAGAGACAGATGAGGCACACTGGTTAATCTTAACAAGGATACAACATGTCTTTTGCTGCTGTTTTTGGTCTTTGCAGATTGTGTGAGAGACCTTTTAGCACTATGCAGCCCTGCTTATAGTGGTAGCAGCAGCCTAAATTCTTTCATGATGAGTTGCACATACTTCCCATGACACTACGCCTTATTACTGAATGTGCAATTTTGTATTTCTTTGATGCCAGGTTGTTGAGTCATGGTGAGCCTTATGGAAAAAGTCTCTAGATGGCACAAAAACCCTCTCCTCTGTCTCTCTAAAGGTGCTTTTACATTCAACTTACTTGGAGCAGTGCCATCTGAATCTGTCTCCTCCACTCCAATAGCACCTCAGGCCTCATTTCTTTACATGCTGTAGCTGTGCAGTGTTCCTGGTGGCCTTCCCATGTTTTATGGTGCATTTCTGGTGGAGGGGTTTGTGAACAGCAGTGACACCAGTGCAGGTGAAGCAGCATTTTTACACGCTTGCAAACACCACCTGCAGTGGTCCAGGGAATGCTCTGTGCCACAGCAGAGTGTGACAGAGTGGCTTGCAATGCTCCGACAGCTCTTTACACTGCTGGATATGCACCGGTGAAACTCATTTGCACTGCTGGCACCGGTGCAGACCCGGTAGTGTAAAAGTACCCTAGACATGCACGGCACTCCTCTCCTTTGAGGGAATGAAGCCTCAAGAAATATTGGACTTCTTGGCATAGTGCAAGCCTTCATGAACAGGACAAGTGCTTAGTGAGGCACATCTTGGAATGACTTGTCCATTCAGAAGAGTGTCAAGGATGTCAGAAAGAGGGGAGGAAATCCCTTCCGTAGCTGCAGAGCTCTGAGGCTGACAGCTGAGTGACACTAATCGGGGTCTGACTGCAGCTTTGCCACTTTCTCCCACAGATTAACTGTTTCACCCTCATCAAAATGTCAGGCTCAGCAGAAGGATCTTACTAGTTTGGGCGGAAGTTTGAAGTATCTATAAGGTTTCATGTCAGCGCAGGGTGCATTGACAAAGTGAGGCTGACAGCACTGACAAAAGAACACCAGGGCTACACAGAGACAGTTGTCAGGGACACCTGCATTGTAAACAGCGGGTTTTGAAACATTATGGAAGGTAAATTAAAAAAGAGATGACACAGCTAAACTGAAGCTTAACCAGAGTTCTGAAAACTTTGCTGACGTGGTGGAAAGCTCTCATACACTCATTTTATAGCAGTGTAATGCTGAGGTGGCATTCTGCAGGTTCCATTGCCAGCTCCCAGGCAGTGTGCTGCCCTTCCTGTGAGCCAGGAGATCCTAGTCTGAATCCCAGCACCCAGTCAGTGTGGTCTAAGAGTTATATCGAGACAGCCATGACATGAGAGATCCTGGTTTGAATCCCAGCTCACAGCAAGTGTGATGTAGTAGACAGGACTAAAACCTAGAGGTCCTAATTCAAATCCCAGCTCCCAGTTAATGTGGTCTACTGATTCTTGGCTGTAACAGGTTAGAAATACATTTCAGTTATGTATGACAGGGATATATAGAGGATAATGTAGGGGTGCTGGCCTCTGAACAATAAGCTAGTAGTTTCATTAAATGAGGCTTGGGGAAGGATGAGCATCTGACACCAAAGGCTCCACAAGATAAAATAACTACCGAGTTCTTTACATGCATTTATCTTTTATTGATTATATTTCATGGTTTGTTGCATTCTAAGACACCTGGAATACTGTGTGCAGGTATGAGGTATTGTTCTTAATAGTTCACACTCCTGAGGATCACTAGGGCAGCTGAACGGGAGGCAGAGCCAGATGTCATTGTCCACCTGGGGACTAATGACCTGACTAGAGACAGGGCTGGGATAGACTGGGGAGTTTAGGGAGCAGGGAAGGGGTCTTAAACATTTAGCATACTCAGTGGCTTTCACTGAGATACTGCTGGCCTGCAACAGGGGGGAGAAGCGGGCTCGCCACACCAGGAGCTTCAACTCATGGTTGGAGGAATGGTGCAGACAGAAGGGGTTCAACTACATTGAGGACTGGGGATCCACCTGGCGAGATAAGGATGCATACAAGGGTGATGGCTTGCATCCTTCTGGGAAGAGAACCACAGTCTTCAGTGGATGGTTTAAATATTACTCTGATGAACATTTAAACTAGCCGGGGAAGGGGGGTGGTGGAAGAAATTGAGGAGGCAGAAACTGCCCCCAACTAGCTGGAGTAGAGAGTAGGGAGAACATGAGGGAGAGAAGAAACCCAAAGGTGCAAATTAATAAAGGAAGCAGGGCGGCAGAAATGAAGGGGGAGAGGAATGGGAGCATTAAAAAAAGAGATGAGGGCAAAAAGGCAATAAAAGAGGTAGCATGCAGAGTGGTAACAAAATCTGGAAGGCCATGTGTGCCGATGCTAGAAGTCTAGGAAATAAGATTGCGGATCTAGAGCCCATCATGGCAGAGGCTGAGTTGGATATTGTGGCCATTATTGAGTCATGGTGAACTGAAAACTATGACTGGGACATGGCCATACCAGGCTCTAATCTGTTCAGGAAGGACAGGATGGGAAGAAAAGGAAGGGTGTGGTGCTTTATGTGAGGGAAAGCATAAAAGGGAAGTAGATACTAGGAATATGGGGGAGCAGAGGTACTGTGCATCACCCTGGAGAGGTGGGATGGAGCCCCTATTCCCACTGGCTTAATCTGCAGACCTCTAGAACAGGGGAAGGAGTCAGATAAGGTACTGCTGGAAGCAACTGGCAAGATGGCAGTAAAGTGGGAGGTGTTGCTGGTGGGGGACTTCAATCTGCCAGATGTAGATTGAAGCCTCCTAGCTGTGGTTTAGCTAGAAGAAGGGACATTCTGAACTCCCTACAGGTGACATTCCTCAGGCAACTAGTCAGTGAACCCACTTGATATGGGTTAATACTGGACCTAGTTCTCACTTCAGAGACAATGTTGCAGACGTAAAGGTGGGAGACCACCTTTACCAGCAATCACCATACAGTGTGGTTCAATATAAGGATGGCTGTGAAATCAAACCACACAAGAGCAAGGGTCCAGGACTTCAAGAGGGCAGATTTCATAAAGAAGGGTGCGTACCTCAGGGATGACCTGGGTGGGGTGGAGAGCAAAGCTAAAGGGGCATAGTGAAGGCAACAAACTTCTGTGTCAAGCAAGTGGGCAAAAGCAAGAAGAAAAAGAAACTAAGGTTCTCGAAAGAGGTGGCAGAAAAGGTAAAGACTAAAAGAGCAGCATTCGGAAAGTATAAGATGATGCAGAGGAAGGGAGATAGGGAGGTGGATCAGGGGAAACAGAGGAAAGTAGGGAGAGCAGTAAGGAGTGCAAAGGCGCAAACTGAAGAGAAAATAGCCCAGGCAGTAACAAAAGGGGACAGAACATATTTTAGCTTTGCAAGTGAAAAGAGGAAGACCAAGAGAGGGATTGTAAGGTTAAGAGGGGAATGTGCAGAGGTGGATCAGGAAAAGGCAGACATCCTGAACAAATACTTCTGTTCAGTGTTCACAGAGGAAGGAGAAAGGAAGGGGCCACAAAAAGTAACAAGAGCATTTGAAGGAGATGGACATTAGTTCAGTTTCAGAGGACAGAGTCCTGATGGGGCTCACTAATCTGAAAGTGTATAAAGCGATGAGGCCAGACAGGGTGCATCAAATGGTTCTGGCAGTCCTATTTAACAGCTCACTGGAAACAGGATTGGTTCTGAAGGTGTGCAGATGTAGTCCTGCTTCACAAAAATGGTAGCAGGGAGGAAGCTGGTAATTATAGGACAGTCAGCCAGATATTCGTGGTGGGGAAGTTAAGGAAATCACTGCCGAAGGAAAGGATTGTGGAATATCTTGAATGCAGTGGGTTTCAAGACTCAAGGTAGCACAGATTCATGGAGGGAAGGTCACGTCAAATGAATCTGATAGTTTGGTTTGACTGGGTGACCAAGGAACTAGATTGGGGGTAGTGGTGGGCATGGCCTAGTTAGAATTCAGTAAGGCTTTCAACACCATTCCATATAGAAGGCTAGTAAGATAACTGGGTAGCTTAAGAGTGGGTCCAAAGGTGGTATACTGGGTAAGAAACTGGTTAGGGGACAAGCAACAGATGGTGGTGGCAAACGGAGTTCACTCCGAGGAAGGGAGAGTGACAAGTAGGTACCTCAGTGATCAGGGCTGGGAACATTTATCTTTATTGTCATTATAAGTAACATTGCAGAGGAGCTGGAAGGGAAGGTCTGCCTCTTTGCAGAGGACACTACAATCTACAATAAGGTGGACACTCCAGGGGAGTGGGAAGCATGAGAAGAGATCTGTGAAAACTCAAGGAGTGGTCAAGGGTATGGCAGCTGGGCTTCAATGCAAAAAATAAAAGTGCAAAATAATTCACTTGGGGCACAGAAACCCAGGGGCAGCATACAAAATGGGTGGAGTGGTATTGACGACCACCAAGCAGGAAATTATATCAGATGATCTAAAGGTGGCCAGGCAGTGCGACAAGGCCGTTAGAAGGGCTAGTGGGATGCTGGGGTGCATGGAAGGGGTATCACCAGCCAAAAGAGAGAGGTGGTGTTGCCTCTGTATAGATTGCTAGTAGGAAACCACTTAGAGAACTGTGTCCAGCTGCAGACCACATCTTTGGTAGGACATAGGCAGAGTGGAGGCAGTCCAGAAGAGGACAACTAAAATGGTGCAGGGTCTGCATCAGAAGTCCTATGAGGAGAGACTAAAGAACCTCAATATGTACACCCTGGAAGAGAGGAGGGAGAGGGGAGATATGATAGAGACCTTTGAATACCTCACAGGGGTAAATAAGGTACAAGAGGAGGGTATTTTTCAGAAAAGCGGGTGCACAAGACCTTGGGGGCATCCTATGAAGTAAGAGGGGAGTAGATTCAGTAGAGGTGTGAAGAAGAACATCTTCACAGTAAGAGTGATGGAATTCTGGAACAGCCTTCCAGGAGAGGCGGTGGGGTGAAAACAGTGGTAGGGTTCAAGAATGCATGGGATAGGCATAATGGAATCTTGGCGGGAAAGAAAGCGGGAAGGGAGAATGGGCCAGAGATCATGTCAGGTCTGCAGTGATACTGTATGTAGGGAGAAATGGGCAGATTGTGTGGACCAAGCAGTCCTGATCTGCCATCAAATCCTATCTTTCTATGTTTTTGCTTCTAATACGCAGTTAACACCATTACTCATGGGTATGATGTCACAGAGTGGGAACTGACTAACTGAGAGTGACCAGTGAATTACAGTAATTTCTCACTTCACTGAAATCATTGGGTGAGGTGGGTCAATAACGTCGTATCATATCACTAGGAATCTGCCATACAGGATCAAATTCATTAGATTCCAATCCAGTTTTCAGAATCAAGATGTTTAGAATTGCAGTCTGAAAATCCTAATTCCTAAATTGAATCCTAAATCTTGTTTTCCATAGGAGTTTACATACGAACAAGCCAGCAAAAGAAGGCCATTTGGTCTATCAAGTCTGCTCGTATTGCAGAGTCCACAGCTTGAGCTAATGTCCCTGCCCTCCCTCCCCACTCCTCCCATCCTCCCTACCCATGATTCAAACGAACATACGAACATATGAAGAAGCCAGCAGAAGGCCATTTTGTCTATCAAGTCTGCTCGTATTTATTCTTACCTTTCCCCATGCCTATCCCAGCCTCTCTCAAAGCTGCCCACTGTCTTCAACAAGATGACCTCTTCTGGCAGCGCATTCCAAGTGTCCACCACCCTCTCTGTGAAAAAGTGCTTCCTGACCTCCCTCCTAAACCTCCTACCCTCCAGCTTAAGACTGTGCCCCCTTGTGATATGGTTGCCACTCAGCTTAAAGAGACTCTCCTTATCAACCTTATTTATCCCTTTCAAGTACTTGAAGGTCCCAATCATGTTCCCTCTCTCTCGCCTATCTTCCAGGGAGTACATGTTCAGTGCCCTCAACCTCTCCTCATCTGCCTTGCCCTGCTGACCAGCTATCATCTTTGAAGCCCTCCTCTGTACCTTCTCCAGCAGGTTAATGTCCTTTCTGAGGTCTGGGCACCAGTATTGAACTCCATATTCTAGATGCGGCCTTACCAGTGACCTGTACAAGGGCAGTATAACCTCCTCTCTCCTACTACTGATCCCCCTAGCTATGCATCCCAGCTGGTGGCAGCTTAACCAGATCTTGCTGCATTCCCTTTGCAGCCCCCACTGTGATATCAGTGTAGTGGGATTCTGGGAAGACCACCAGTGATTTATTGGTAAAGTGGGCAGCATACTGTCTAATCAGACAACATAAAAGATATCAAGTGAGCTAGCAAGTTTATATCCATACTAGAAACTGCTACAGCAGTCTGGGGTAATATTTATGAATACTGACTGTAACATAATCCCTTCCCTTTAAAATCAATACTTTTGGCCGGATATATGTATACATATTTTTACAAAAATGCCTGATATATATCAATCAAAATATCACAAAACTGTCTTTTTTATTTTTTATTTTTATGGTCCCCCACGAAGGGAGCTTAGCCCTGCCCATGCACCACCACCCCCATGCCCAGGCTTACCCCTGGGTGGGCCCCAGGGTGGTGCCCCTCCCCACAGTTTTTCATAATGTGTCCTGGCTTACCCCCAGGGTGGGGCCATGGAGCAGGAACCCCCAAGAGGACACTGTTGGCAGTGGGGACGGCAGCAGAACAGGGCATCATGCTGGGGCCAGGGTGTATTTTTGTGACTTGCAGCAGTACCTGGGGTGGGGACATGCAATGGCAACCAGCGTCTGCCCCGCCCCCTCAGGTGACGGCGCTGGCATAAGGGAACCCCCCAGCCTTCGCCAGAGGTCCGTGATGTGCCGGACACTCTACCTCCCTCTCTCCCCAGAGAAGGAGAGCAGACTCTAGGATACTCAGTCCTTCTTCCCCCAGCTGGCCCTCTGATGTCCCGGGTCCATTTCCGAACCCGGGTCGTCGGTGTCATAGACGGACACCCTGCCTCTGTGCTGGTGGGCCGGCCTATCACAAAACTGTCTATGTCTTAAGCCCCCAGGATTGTCTGTCCCAACCCACTTTTTTAAAGAAATCTAAGAACTACCCCTGACTTGACTGATGATCCAGGAACACATCTGGAAGAGCATGTCTCCTATATGGTCACAGGGTGGGGGCTAATTGTGCTTTTCTACACTTGATGGTTCATTGCCCTGCAGATGGGGTGAGAGTGTGGTAAGGTGCATGATGATGTTGGCTATTGTGTGTGCAGAGCCAGGGTTGCTTGATTGAATATCTCCTGCAATGGGATCATATGGTTTGGAGGAGGGGCATAGAAAAAGGAAGGCAGAAAACAGTAGGGGAAAGCCTGAGTGCCTACAAGGCATGTATTTTTCCTGAAGGGAAAAGGCAATAAAGGAGCAGCTGAAAAGTGCAGTAACCGTGGAATACTGCATGATTTGCAGTTTTTGTACTGTATAAGCGTACAAAGTTCTGTAAGATAATTATTGTAATTATTGACTAGTGCAGCCATCTGTGTACTAGTACAATTTTGAGTGGGATAATGGGATGTATTGAGAGAGGCATCACCAGTAGAAAACAAGAAGTTGTTATCCCTCTGTACAGACAATTGGTGAGACCCCATCTGAAGTACTGCATCCAGTTCTGGAGACCCGATCTCTTCAAGGACGTAGACAGGATGGAGGCACTCCAGAGGAGGGCAACTAAAATGGTGCCGCGTCTGCAACAGAAGCCATATGAGGAGAGACAAAAGGAGCTTAATATGTATACCCTTGAGGAAAGGAGGGAGAGAGGGGACATGATAGAGACTTTTAAGTACCTCAATGGAATCAACAACATCCAAGAGGGTAGCATCTTTCAGAAAAAGAGATGTGCAAGCACAAGGGGACACAATTTGAAGATGGGGGGGGATGACTCAGGGGCAATGTGAGGAAATATTTTTTCACAGAGAGGGTGGTGGACACATGGAACCACCTTCCTGAGGAGGTTGTGGGGTCTAAAGCTGTGGGAGAATTCAATAATGCATGGGACAGACATAAGGCAATTCTAGTGGGGGGTAGGAAGAAATAAACTGTTGGTTAACTAGGATCTGCAGCTTATCCAGTAGGTAGGGAAATGGGCAGACTAAGTTGGTCAAGTGGTCCTTATTTGCCTTCAAAGTCTATGTTTCTATGTCCTGCTGGTTAGTACAAAAAAGTTAAGGTCAACCTCTGCTAAAGATATTATTATTCTAACTTGTAACAGCATGCAAGCAAACATGTTTGGTATTGACAAATGGTTGTTTAATTTGTGCATGTGTATAGGAAGAGGATTTTGAGGAAAATAACATAATTCATGTTTTTATTAAAATTAATTAAATTTGATGTTCACTTATAATTCCTGTCTTACACATACAGTTTTATTTTTAGGGCCCAGCAGAAGGTTTTTATTTTTACTGAGTAAAGGTGGTGGCCAGGTATGAGATGCCAACCAGGGATTTGTGATTCTTATTGATTTTAGTGTGATCAGGTTGCCGGATTTTTAGCCATGCTGCTGCAATGAGATGGCACAGGGGTAAAGATGGTCCTCTGTCAATTAGATTTCATGATTTTTGAGACCCGTTGCATAATCCACAGTTATTGTGTATAACTGGACATTTTGCTGATGATTCGTCTTCCTGCCTTGGATCTGCATGTGAATTAAATGTTACGTTTAATGTGGTTCTTCCAGAAGGACGAACATTTTGGGTGTGTTGTTTAACTGTGTTTGTATTTATTTGAGGTGAGTGGATTTGTATTAATTATGTTAATTTTATTTACGAGCCAATTTACTAGCCAATTTTTACTCTATAACCAAGCACTAGTCACAGGACAACTTCGTAAATGGGACTTTTGTCTTAATAGTCTTTATCCTTTGATTTTGAATGAATGAAAATAAAGAAATAAATAAATAAGCAGAAGATAGACCAATAGAGAAAGCAGATCCTGTAGCATAGTATCAAGTATTACAGTTGTCTGGGCACATAATCATCTATTACTTCAGCCTAACACTTACGGTACAAACTAACGAAAGTTTATTGGTGTCACACCTTTCTGAGGCTTAACATGTTTAAAATGGTAAAACAGAGCAAAACCTCAAATCACATACAGTTATCACAAAACTCTGATTTATTATTACAGAAATGCCAACAAAACCAGCCTGTTTTTAATTTTGCTTTACTGCAACATTTGCGAGATAGAGAGAGTGTGTAGTATGAAGCAGTGGGCAAGGGTGGGGTGGCACTCCTAGGAGCCAGGGCAGGCAGTAAGAAAGTCTGGCCATCTGTGGATCTCAGTCCTAGGGGAGATAGCAGCATGTCCCCCAGTGATCACAAATACTAAGAGGGGGACGACGGTGTACAGTGTCCCAAATGCAGCTAAGTCACGAATCAAACTGAAGAACAGATTATGAGAAATCCCGCTAGAATGGGAGAGAACAGAAAACTGAAAGCATTGGTGAGGCTGACTCTAGCAGTAATGAGAGTTGCCCAGAAGTGATGATTACTACTGTATCTGCCTGCATACCCACTTTGCCAGTGCGGGAATGAGAACAGCCCATCAGGATTTGCGAGGAGCAAGGACATCACCATTCATTCATTTGCACCATTACTGAGATGGACACTGAACAGAGCAGGTGCTCTGTACTGGGGGACCATTTTCTTTATTACAATTTTTCTTGGGGTGCTGGTGAGGGGAGGAGGGTGGTGGGGACCACAAGGGGTTGGGTTGGGGGGTTATGACTTTCTCAGTTGGACTCAGGTGGGGGAGGTAGGGATTGTGTTTGGGGCATGGGTGGGGGAAGGGTATGGTAGGGTATTCACTTTCAGACTGTCTCAGAGTCGTCCAACTCCTACTGAACTGTATTATTACTTTGCTGCAATTTGCCAGGGCAGGGGGAATAGAGAGCAGGGTGCCAGCAAGGGGATAGGGGTATGATGAATCTAATGTTTTGGGGGGGTAAGGGGGGGCATTATAGCACACTGAGTGGTGGAGCTTTTTTTATGAAGTTTCAGTTTAAAAATATATATATATATATATATATATAAAAAAGACGGGCAGACTAGATCGACCACATGGCCCCCTTCTGCCTACACTTTCTATGTTTCTATTTTGTGTGGCCAAGTTGGTGCATCTTCTGCAAAATTCGTGAAAAGTGAATTTCCATGAATTTGTACTGACTTCATTGGTGAATTAAAACTTCACTGCATCTCTAGCTGGGGGCAGTCAGAAACTTTTTGAAACACACACTGAAATAAGCACGTCAAAATCTGGAATATTTAGCATATCACCAACAGAAGAGAGTAAAATAAAACTATAAAACATGACAGTTACAAATACTGAGTATTAAATGGAGGAAGGCAATCTCAACCATCATATCCAACTTCCACAACTAGTGCGGCCAAGTTTTACCCTTCTTGTCAAGCAAGTACAGTATGTGTAACACCTTTCTAAAAGGGGGCTTATCTTTGGCTCTCTACGGGCCACTGCTGCCGCCTTCCCCTGCACTGCTCCTTCTCCCCACTCCCGGTCCAGACTGCAGCTGTGGGACCTGGGGCTGAACTAGACACTAGGATTGTTCAGCACCCTTCTCACCATGACTGGTGCGCTGCCACCTCTTTTGCTCAACCAGTCTCTGGACTGCCTTCATGTTAAGGGAGCCCACAGCAAGAAGGTTGCTCAGTTTCAAGTGGCTCTCAAAGTTGCACAAAGTGCAGAACTGTTCCTCCCCTGGATGCATGGGAGCACAAACTTTGGGGACACACACCAGCACTCCCCTGCCAACAATTCACCCCCCCAAGTCTCACCAGATGGAACAGGGGCCGGAACATATTGATGCTGATTGCCAGACACCACACCAAGGGACAGAAACATGTTAAAATAGAAGATAAAGTGAAAGACTACAAAAGCAGCCAAGTATGTAGTTCCTTTGATCCCAGGACTACTAAAAAGGGGTCAGAGGACACACAACCTGGCTAGGAATGTTGGGTGTGCCTGTGTTTAACTTTGCAGAGCCAGCAACAGACTAGCTCAGCTCTGCAAAACAGGTAAATTGGTACATCCTGTCTTTGCAAAACTGACATCAATTTGGAGGCTAGCTCAGCTCAGCAAAACTGCTAAATTGTAAGCTAGCTCAGGACTTGTATGCATACTTTCCCCCAGGAGCTGACAGCTACTGAGAGCCAGGGGTTTAGTATAATAAATAATGAATGAAATGCTTGCCATCGGTATCTGATCCCTGGATTTCTGCACAGGGGAGAGACATGTGAATAGAGCAGATTTGTTTGGGAGACACAGGGAGAAAGACCTGTGAGTAAAGTCAGCAGTTAGCCACAAGACTGTAAGAAAACTGTTTAAAGAATCTTTGCAAAAAGATTTCGGTTTCCTTCAATACCTAAGCTCCTGCCTCATGAACGATCAGGACTTGTCTTGACAGAGGGTCTAAGTCGCCAGAGGCCCTGAGTAATTGCCTACTCTTCGGGTGTGGGTGAAGGCAAGTCCCTTGTGGGGTGAAGAAGACATCAGAGACCAGCATAGCCTGCACCCTTCACCACCTGGAAGTGCATTTGGTCCATAGCTCCTGTACCATTGGTTACATCTGCAACCCTGAAGGAGACATATTGACAGAGCCAGCCTGCAGAGTTTGTTAAGGTTGTGAGTCATGGGTCAGTTCCCTTCCAATTCTTCCACTAGTCAGGAACAGATAAAAATACCTACTGGGCATTTATGTATACTTATACAAATCCCATTTATAGAACTGCAACAGCCAGGGGCAATTAGAATTTGTGCTGAATAATTTGCTTAGGATCCCTAACCATCAGCTTTTAACCGATGCCGCACTGTGGTCCAACATCAGGCCTGCAGCTGCCCACCGTGTGCACACAATTAATGGACTGCACTGGGAGCTGCCAAGGGATTTTGTGGTACTGGTGCACCAGTAGGGGTAAACAATACATACTGTGTGGATACACACCACAGGGAGGTGGGATTTGGGGAGTGATCCTAGAATTATTTCACTGCATTAAAGCCATTCCATTCCCTCATTCAAAGCTTGTTTCTGTCCCCCTTATAAATATCCCTTGTGTTTAAATTACAGTTATTGTGTTTTGCATAGTGTTGTGTTTGCATGCATAGAGTATAAGTTGGGCGTTGTGTATAATTTATTTATTAAATTTTGTTAACCGGGTAAGCCCACTGAGCCCTGAAGGTCCCTTTTCCAGGAGCGACCCGGTATAATCATAATGATTTCCTGTCACAAGGGTGGGGGTTGTATTCACTTCCTGTAGACTAGTACCCCGGCAGTCATCTGTCTAAAGAATCCCCATAGGTGAAGGTATCGTACCACTTTTTTATTACCTCCAATACCAGCCGAGCCCAGGTGCCATTCCCCAAAGGCCTTATAGATTGTGTCCAAGTATTATCAGACAAGAGCAGTCTCACACTTTGTGGGTGGGGGTGGTTACCTATGCATCCAGCTTGCATTTCAAACCATTCAAAGTGTTAGATTCTAATATCTCCATTACTAGGGAGTTCCATATTCTGCCTGCCCTCTGAGTATAAAGCCTCTTCTGCTGTTTTTTTTTTTCTCTTTCTAATATGATTTGCCTGTTGTGGGATCTCGAGTTGGGTGAATTCCATATCTTGTACTTGCATGTTCATATCCAGTGTAAATGCTCTGTCCTTTATTATTTTATAAAACTACAGCATATTCTCATTCTCTCTTTGTCTCTCTCCCTCCTCTAATGTACATATTGGCCTCTTTCCTCACATGTCATGGCCCTTAATCTCTGTACCATTTTTGTAGCGCTATGCTGTTCATTTTTATGTTTGTTTATTTATTTATGTCAAATGTTGTGCACCCTCAATTACCCTAATATCCTTTCTGTGATATGGACACCATAACTGTGAACAGAAGTCAAGGTACGGTCTGATGTAGGTTTTGCAACTAGGTATTATACTTTGCTCAGTTTTAGTTATGAAAGTGCATTTGATGTTGTTGAATGTTACATTCGCTACTAGGGCCACCTTTTTACAGTGTTAACTCAATCTAAAATCTTCAGTAATTGCATTTCCCAGGTCCCTTTCAGCATGTACCTTTTTAATTACCTTCCTATTTAGTTTATAATTGTGCTTGACATTGTTTGACCCCATATCAATGACAACACATTTGTGGTTCTTCAATAACGTATCATTTTTATTTGTCCATAAGTTTTAAATCATTATTGATGGATTTCCTTCCTTCTGCTGTGTCTACCCTTCTTCATAATTTGGTATCATCTGTGGATTTTACAATCCACCTTTCCATACTGGTGTTAAGATAGGAAATGAAGAATGAAACCAGCCCACCAGCACAGCGGTTGGATTGCCACTTGCGACACCAATGACCCGGGTTCAGGAACAGACCCGGGAGTCTGAAGTCTGGCCAGGAGAGAAGGATTGAGCATCCTGGGGACTGCTCTCCTTCACTGGGTGGAGGGAGGGGAAGAGTATCCAGCACTTTACAAACCCCTAGTGGAGGCTGGAGTTACCACTGTGACCAGCACCATTAAACTGGGGGGTGTGTGAGCTCTCAGACATCCTGCACATCCCCCAGGAGCAAACATCAAGAAAAAAATAAGCCAGGCCCCCGGCATGATGATCGCTCCGGGACCCCCACCCCAGTGGCCTCAGCCGGGGGCATGCCTGGGCATGGGGCAGCAGGACGGGTGGGTCCAAGATAGAGGGGATACTGAAGGGGAAAAAAAAAGGAAATGAGGAATGAAAATAATGCTGGTCCCTGGACAGATCCCCGTGGCACCCCGCTGATAACTCCACTCTCCTCAGACAACATGCCCTTGATTCTTACTTGCTGTGTTCTTCCGCTAAACCAATTCTGTATACAGTTTTCAGTCCTTATGTCAGCCCAAGCACATTTCAGTTTCCTAGTCAGGTTATCATGGGGGACATTAAAGACCTTTCCAAAACTGAGGTATATAACATCTACTGATACATCGCTTACTATATTGCTGCTATTTCATAGAATGTTAGATGGTTTAATACGTAGGACCTATTACTTTTGAAGCCATGCTGGTACCTATCGATGAATCCTAGGTTAGACAGGTTACTTTTGAGTTTTGTTTTCATCATGGCTTCCATCATTTTAGCTGGTATTGATGTCAGGTTTATAGGTCTGTAGATGGAGACATTAGACCTGTTCCCCCTTTTTACGTTCGCTTGCGCGCATGCGCAAGGAACATCTTGGGAGAATGGGACACTTTGGAGGTGTTCCCCTCCTGTGCAATCCCCTGCTCCATTGAGCAGGCGTGGCGGTCCTGCACAAATTGGATGCGGTGTTGTGTATGACAGCGGTGGTCTTCTCTTCAAAGAAAACCACTGCTGTGTGCTTGTACCGCGTCACGCCTCCCCCCCAAATCTTTGCTGCTACGCTGGCCACCCCAGCGTGGCAAAACATCCGCATCATCTGCTGACAGGGGTGCCCTCCCCACCTCCATACTTACCTCCGGACTCGGGCGCAACCATCATCGCTGGACTGGGAACACGTCTGCACTCTTCAAAGGCGACCGCGAACTGAGGAAATGCCGATAAGCTGTATAATGGGCTAGATGGGGTTTTTCAACTTTGTTGCATATCTCAGGCATTTTTGGAATTTTGCACCAAATTTTCAACATGGGGTTTTGGGACTTACTTCTCATGAATTCTGTCACTATCATGGTGTTATTAAGACCCGAAGGAGTGATTTACATGAGTCACTGCGAAATCACCTTTTGAGCCAGATTAACAAAATGGCAGTGCCAGCGTTCATAAGGTGGGCTCTCAAAAGCCTATTTTGAAAATTTGGTTGGCAATCTCAAAAATGACCGTTACTGAAGCGTCGCTGCACATTCTCACGCAGGCTCAGAAGTTATGGAATTTTCAATATTTTCACCCAGATTTTCAACATTGTCATTTTACCACACCTTCTTATGAGTAGTACAGCTGTCATTTTTCACATCCTGCCCAAAACGTGTTTCCGCCCATGTAGCGCACAATGGCGCAGTTGTTGTGCGAACTCAATGTATGGGACACATTAAGAAAATCACAGTGACACTGTTCATGAGCAGAGGTCTTAAAATGGCTGTATTGAAAATGTGGTGAAAAAATTCCTAAAAATGACTGTTTTACGAGTGTGCGTTGCGCAGTTCCTAAGCACGCTTGTAAGTTCGCAAATTTTCAATATTTGCACTCCAATGACTTCCAGATACCTAAACAGCACATAGAAGCAAGCAACATTCGGCACTGACAAATGCTTGTACTTCTTTGTCACTGATTTTTTTAAGCCATGTCCAAGTGCCAAATACCACTGCAAATACCTGCAAGCGAACGTTCGGCATTGACAAATGCTTGTTAAAGATGGAAACCGCTGTTGTTCCCTTCCAGTCTTGGGGTACCACTCCTGCATTGTATCATTTGCTAAATATATATGTTAATGGTTTAGCTATGTAGTCTACTGTTTCTTTTAGCAATCTGGGGTGAATATTACCTGGACCTGCAGACTTGTTAATGTTCAGGTTGTTTAATAATTTTAGTGTTTAAGTTTCTTCAGAAGGGCTGATGCTGGTACCCAGAAGATTGCCATTCTGGTTAATTATTTTGCTACTAGTCCCATTAAAGACTGAACAGATATACATAGCAAAGAGATATGACAGGTACTTGGAGTCATCAGTTAGTGAATTCTCATCCAAAATTGGGCCTACCTATCTTTCATGTCCTTTGCTGCTGTTGATACATTAGAAGAATCCCTTGCTTCTATCCTTAACTGTGTGCAGTTCTAAATTCCACATGGGATCTACCCTACCGTATCTTATTTTTTTTAGTCCTTTTTATGATGCTTGTACGCATGTGCAAGAAACATAGTGCCATCATCGGAGATTTCGGAGGTGTGTCACCTCCTCCTCCTCCAATTCAGGCAGTGTGCTGGCAGGTGCGGCCCCTGTAAGTCAATGCATTTTGGAGCGGTCTATGACATGCTCCAAAATGCAGTAGCACTCTGATTGAAAGGGGAGCTACGGCTTCACTGAGCAGAGATAAAGCCCACTGAGCATGGCTCCCCCACACGCGGGCGTGGGCGCCCCGCACCTACTGCATAGCCGGCAGGGTGCAAATCCCCACCGGCTGAGCTGCTGTTGTCGTTCTCCCCAAGTTGCGAGGTGCCACGCTGGGGAACCCACCCCAGGCGTGGCAGCTAATCCTTTGGCCCGGCAGGGGTGCAAATCCCCTGTCGGCTGAGCGCACCCAACGTCCTTATGCCACACTGAGGAGCCCACCCAGCATGGCAAACTGTCCACAACGTCTTTTTTTTTTTTAACCTTAAAACGAAAATGGTCCCATGGTGTCTCGACCCCTCCACAACCACTTACCCACTGCGCACCCAGCCTCCCCGCCCCCTCACCCCCATCTTACCTCCGGACTCTGGCGGCGATCTTGATTGGACCGGGGAACACGTCTGCACTCTTCAAAAGCCGACCGCTGAACTGAGGAAATGCCAGTAAGCTGTATAATGGCCTGAGATAGGGGGTTTCAACTTTGTTGCATATCTCAGGCATTTTGGGAATTTTTGCACCAAATTTTCAACATGGGGTTTTTGGGATGCCTTCTCACGAATGATGTCACTGTCATGCGTTACTCGGGCCGAAGGGTGATTTACGTGCAGTGACTGCGAAATCACCCGCCCGGGCCTGAATACTGCCATGACAGTGACATCATTCGCAGAAGGGTCCCAAAAACCCATGTTGAAAATTTGTACACCAAAAATTACTGTTTACAAGCGTGCATTATCGCAGTTCCTACGCAGGCTCGTAAGTTGCGGAAATTTCAATATTTTCACCCAGAGTTTCAACATTGCCATTTTACCACACCTTCTTATGAGTAGTATGAGCTGTCATTTTTACATCTCACCCAAAATGTGTTTCCGCCAGGTAGCATGAATGGCGTAGTCGGTAAAGCGAAATCAATGTATGGGACAAATTAAAGAAAATCACAGTGATACTGTTCATGAGCAGAGGTCTTAAAATGGCTATGTTGAAATTTGGTGAAAAATTCTAAAATGACTGTTTCACGAGCATCGTTCTGCGCAGTTCCTCATGCGCTAAATAAGTTATGAAATTTTCAATATTTGCACTCCAATGACTTCAAATACCTAAACAGCACATAGAAGCAAGCAACATTCGGCACTGACAAATGCTTGTTTATATTTCTTTATATTAGTTGTAGACAGATTATTTCTCATTTTGTAAAAGGGTTTTTGTTTTTTTCTTACTTTGTCTCCTTCGCATGACTCTTGAACCATTAGAATATTTTGCCTTTTTTATATATATATATATATATATATATATATATATATATTATTTTTTCTGGTATATATTCTTCGCTCTCGGGGTTTATGTAGCATCTAACCCCTCAGGTGTGTGTAAACTTCTCGTTACACACCCCGACCCATTTTTTATTTTATATAATTGCTGGCTTTCCCTTTTTAGCCACAGCAAATATATAAACTAAAAAGCTGTTGCTCTGCGACCGTGGTCCAGTTTCAGTGTGCGGTCCGTGGTTGCCGTCAGGAGTGATACATCTCTTTAACTTTTTAGTTTAGTATGGCAGGCATATGTTTGAGTATACATTTTATATTGTAAATAACACTTACCGCCGAGTCCCAGTGGCGGTTCGCGATTCGGCGAAAAGGAAAGCAGAAAGCATCGGAATGGCAGGAAGACAGGAGGATGCATGCGCAGAGTAAGGGAGACAGTGCGAATGTTTGCCATTATAAACGCTCCTTTATATCGGCAAATTACGTCACGGTTTCCCTATGGAAAAAAGGGAAAGCCAGTTATAATTATAGCTTTAAGCCTTTCTTTTAGTAGTTACGAAGGGATGTTAAGCAAAACACTGTTAGTTTAAGTACAGCGAATTACAGAGAGAGAGAGTGGTGAGCACACTTGGATAAGGTAAATCACTGAGCAAACTGTAGCAGATGGACTGAACCCTGGGTCTTCATGTTCACAGCTTAGTGCTCAAACCTCTAGGCCATACTGACTTGTTCCCATTTTTTTTTTTAATCTGCACTTTATGCTTCCTTCCTGTCTCAGGCATTTGAACCCCTCAGGAGCTCCCAGGGCACACTGATCTCCAATATTTCTCTATTACCTACCATTCCCTGTCCTCCATGGAGTCTTGGTTTACCCCCTTCCCCCCAGCAGGGTCAAGGTCTGTGATGTACTCCCGACAGTGGTTCAGTATCAGGTGGTGCTGCAGCAGATGGAGGGAACCTAGATATAAAAGGGTCTGTCGACACAGGTGCTGGAGCCATTTTTAATTTTTTGGGGACACCAGTGGCTGGGATGCAGAATCATGGGCATGCATGCAGAGGGTGTTGCCACACACCATTAGTCAGCTTTTCCCTCCCTGTGGTGCACCAACATGCGGGTCCAAACGTGGTCACTCAGGTGGTACTGCTACAGCGGTGTCACTCTACCCCCTCCCAGGAAAAGGAGACCATCTCCTGATATTTTCAATCTCCCCCCCCCCCAAAGACCCAGGCTCATTCCAGAACCTGGGTCACCAGCACTGCAAACAGTAGCCCCACTGCTGTGCTGCCAGCTTGGCCCGACTTCTTGCCATTTTTGTTGTGATTGACACCTCTGCCCTTTCTGAGTGCCTCTCACACTATTTTAAGCATTATCAGGTGGCGATAAAATCCTGTAATTATGAGTTAAGATATATACAGGCAACATGGACTGTAGCTGTTCTCACACCTCTAGAAGAGTTCCGATTCTGACAGGTTTTACTCAGCGCTGCAGAGATTATATCTGAGAACCCTCAGCCTTTTGGGATGCCCATTAGAGAGCTGTCAATAATCTTGGCCCCTTCTCTCACTCTAGGAAACGGCTGTGGTGCATGAAATACTGGGGGTCATTAAAGAATGGGTGGGGAAGCAGACATTACTCCATCACTACCACTACTAATAATGGACTACTCTTCTAGGGCAGTGTCTGAACAAGCTGTCAAAAATAAAGTGTGATTCAGTAATGCTAAGACTTCTTTTCCTCCCCATACAATGCCTTTTGATAAAATGCTGACATTTTGACACAATCCCTGAGAGGTACATTTCCGTTTAATACCCGCTCCCCCCATGATGTCACTGTCAAACCTGAATTTCAGATAATCTGTAGTAACAGAGATTCTTGTAAGACATTTTGTTCCCTATTTATGGAATTAAAGTGCTTTAAAAGAAATTGCAGAGCTCATCAAAGCTGAGAGATTGACAGCACTGCAAACAGAAGCTCTTGTTTCATCCACAGGTAAGGACAGGTAGGCAGCTGCAGGCTTCCCTTTTCTGCTGAGGTAGTAGCCCCAGCTTGAATGGTGGGGCTGCACACCTCCTCAGTAAGGGCTCGGAATTCAGTCTTCCTGTTTATTCGTTCCTGGCCCTTCTTTGTGCAAAGCTGTGCAAAATGGTATAGTGCTGGTAGTTTTATGATGTCAGCAGCAGAGGGATAATATAGGATATGGTTCTCTGGAGAGTTCAGCTGACATAACTAATTGCATTCACACCCTCAGTACCAGTAGCATGTTGGGCTTTAGCAGAATGTCATAATAGGAAGCTTGTGAGCTGGATTCTTACATGAGACTCAATTTTATAAAGAGATTAATCATAATATAGCAACAGATTTTACAGGCTTGGGACTGAGAACAAGCTAGGAGACCCAGCTTTAGATCCCACCATAAAGCCAATTAGTTATTCACTCCCTCTGTGACCCAGAACAAGCCACAAATTCTCTCAGTGCTTCAGTTTACAATGCTGTTAAAGTACATCAGCATGGTACCCCACTGAAAATGAGATACTGCATTTCTTCTGAGCTATCACGGGTAAATAAACTGTACAAACATAGCTGCTTAATACTTTAGCTACAGCAACTGAATGCATATTACAAATGGTTCTAGTTGGGGGCCACATGATTGCCCAATGGGTAATGTGTTATGCTTCCAGAGCTCCCAGATCTACAGGGATTCATATATTTTGCAGGGATTTGGAGCTATCTACAGGGAAATTTTTCCGATAGACTTACAATGGTTATTCAGGAAAACTGTGCAATTTGGCTTCCATAGGAAATAATGTAATCTACATGAAAACACAGGAACATTGCCCTGCAGTTACAGGGAAAATGCTAAATCAGTCTGTGAGTACTGCACTTCTGCGCCCATGACTTGAGATTGGGAACAAGATCAGGAAACTGACTGGACAGCCCAGGGCTGAGGGACGGTGCTGCCGTGCAGCAGCGCTCCCAGCTCATGGAGAGATGATGCAGTGTTCCACATCATGTGAACATACATATGAAGAAGCCAGCAGAAGAAGGCTATTTGGTCTATCTCGTCTGCTCATATTGCAGGGTCCACAGCTTGAGCTACTGTCCCTGCCCTCCCTCCCCACTCCTCCCATCCTCCCTACCCATGATCCTTAACTTCCCCCTATGCCTATCCCAGCCTCTCTTAAAGCTGCCCGCTGTCTTAAATGAGATTACCTCTCTGGCAGTGCATTCCAAGTATCCACCACCCTCTCTGTGAAGAAGTGCTTCCTGACCTCCCTCCTAAACCTCCCACCCTCCAGCTTAAGACTATGCCCCTTCATGTTATGGTTGCCACTCAGTTTAAAGAAACTCTTCGTATCAACCTTATTTCTCCCTTTCAAGTACTTGACGGTCCCAATCATGTTCTCTCTCGTTCTCGTCCTCTCTCTCTCTCTCTCTCTCTCTCTCTCTCCCTCTCTCCCTCTCTCCCATGGAGTACATGTTCAGCACCCTCAACTTCTCCTCATATGCCTTATCCGCTGTCCTGCTATCATCTTTGTAGCCCTCCTCTGGACTATCTCCAGTAGGTTAATGTCCCTTTTGAGGTGTGGGCATCAGTACTTAACTCCATACTCTACATGAGACCTTACCAGTGACCTGTACAAGGGCAGTATAACCTCCTCTCTCCTACTGCTGATCCCCCTAGATATGCATCCCAGAATCTTGTTTGCCTTTGCTGCTGCTTTCTTGCACTGTGTGAAGTGCTTCAGGTCACTAGTAATCATCACTTCCTGGTCCTTCTCTTCCTATGATGTAGATACTCGGACTCCACCCAGGCAGTACTCTTTCCCAGGATTCTTGGCTACAATATGCATAACTTTGCATTTCTTGGCACTGAAGTCAAGCTGCCAGATCCTGGACTACCTTCCCAGCTTTTCCAGATTTTCCTGTAGGTCCTGTATCCCTTTAGCTGTGTCCAATGTCCCGCAGAGCTTGGTGTCATCCATGAATAGGCACATTTTGCCCTTAATGCCATCCCCAAGGTCACTGATGAAGACATTGAACAACACCGGCCCCAGCACCGAGCCCTGTGGGACCCCACTGGTTACCTCTCTAATGCCAAATAACTCTCCCCCAACAACTACCCTCTGGATTCCGTTCCTCAGCCAGCTTTCCACCAATCTGGCCATCTTTTACCCAACCCCGAGATCCACCAACTTCTTGAACAACCTTTTGTGGGGCACAGAGTCAAAGGCCTTGCCAAAATCAAGATAGAGGATGTCTACTGCTTGGCCACTGTCTACTGTCTTAGTGACACAGTCAAAGAAGTCAATCATATTCATTTAACACAATCCCCCCCCCCCATGAACCCATGCTGCTTCGCATCCTGGAGACCATGCTTCTCTAGATATTCCACCAATCTTTCCTTTAGCATGGTCTCCATGAGCTTGCCCACAATGGAGGTCAGACTGACTGGTCTGTAATTCTCAGGGTCATCCTTGGGACCACTTTTGTGGAGGGGCACTACATGTGCTGTGGTGTGTACAGGTGGCAGCTTGTGGTGGGCTGGGGAACTTTCCTCTGCAAGGTAAGCTGTGTGCACTGAGGCTGGCTATGGGGCTACCCACTGCATCAGGTGAGGTGGGTGGGCAGAACAAGGAAAAATGTCACAGCAACCACAGGATGACTCCCTGGTCTCCAGAGCCCCACACCACCTAAAGTGCACTGGGGAATGTCAGGACTGTGCTTCGGGGGGGGGGCCCTCCACCAACCCCCCCATGGGGGGGATTATCTATGGGGGATCTCTATCCCAGGTAAATCCCTGACATAGTGGGTGTTGGGGAGAGGGGTGACCACAGAAAGAATGGGGCAGGTTGCACAAGGAGGAAAAAAATCACTAAGGGAAAACAGTAGTTCTAGTTGGCCTATACAATACTGCAACTTTACAACTTTATAAGAAACAGATTTACAGACAGTGAACTGCTTGCCTTCTAAACAAAATATATACTTTTATCTTGTAAGTTGTCCTATACTGTAAGGACTGCCAGCTAAGACAGCTGTAGGCAAACCATGCTCACTCAGAATCAAACAGGAAGGAAGACCTCTGAGATTGTAAACCCCGCAATATGCGCCCTGTTTCACTGCAGAAAAAACAAGAACTTTGAAACAACCTTGAACTTTTTTCTCATATTTATAAAGCCATTGTCTAAGCCACGGCTATTGTATAAGTTCAACAACACACTCCAGGCTGCTGCACAACATCTGTTGTGGTTAGCAATTTTCAGATTGTGCCTTTGACTATCCTAATGGGATCCAACAGATAGTCACTTTACCCGACTCTGAATCAAACATCCTATCCAACACCATTATGTTTTCAGATTTAAGGTAGGATAGTGGGATCTGAGGTCAGATTCCAGTTAATCACATGGGACAGTTGGTATCCTATTGGATCCTAGGTGATAGGATCCAGTGGTTGGATACCAACATTATCCAACTCCATCTGGCATTGGAGGATAGTGGTGGTATCCAACAGTAGCCAATTCCATTAGATACTATCTGAATACTACTAAGTGAGGTACTATACAGGTACTTCTCTGGTGTGTGGCAAAATACTCTCAGCCTGCAGCCTCATGCCCTGCATCACACACAGGAACAGGGACTAGATTTCCCAATGAACATGCACCTTGTCATGTGTTATTGCCCACTGATTAATATTATCTTTTCTTTATCGAGTGTCAGTGACTCAGCAGGTAGTACGTTTGCTTCTGGGGCCAGAAGATCAGGTTGTGGGTTCTAACGTGGGAAAATACGCATAGAGGACAAAGAAGTGCGGGGGGGTGGGTTACTGCACAGATGAGCTACTGTCCTTCAGATGAGATGTTAAATCGAGATCCCTAGGTAGAAGACCAGATTTTGCTGACCGAGTGGAGTGAAAGCATCTAGCTTTACCTGAAATATATATTCATATTTATACTTCTCTTCCTTTTGAAAGTAGCAGGGTACATGGGGAGAAAAGAAGAGCTCTGTAAGCAGTGATTGGGGCATTTTGACACTTGGTAGGCAGTGTTTGGGATATCTTGAAACTTGACTTAAATTGTAACAGGTGGTGTGGGGGAACTAGTTCAGGAGCTTAATCTTGGAGTAAGTAGATTCAAGAAGCCCTGTTAATCAGGTGCATAATTGTGGAATGGAGCTGACAGAGGCTTAGTGCCGTTTTACAAGAGCACTATAAAAGTACTTCCACTCTAATGTGTCCAGCACGTTCATATCCCAGCGAGTGAGTGGAACAGTGAAGGAGTGCAGCAGGTGACTGGCATCATAGGCATCAGCAGGCATCAGTAGAAGGAAGTGGAAGTGGAGAAGTGGAGGACTGTTCTGGTTGACTAAAGCAAGGAGCCTATTCACTGCTCTTTAACAGTCACTGCTGGGAATGGTTGAAGATCAAGGGTAGGCCAAAACTGAGACTAGATGCAACACCATATCTAGGATAGGAGTATGGAGAGATACATAAACAAGGCACAGGGAAACACAAATGGAAATTAATAAATAAAGGGGAAACTAGAAACACTCTATTAGGGGTAAGGGTACAAATGTATTTCCAGGTAGCACAGGAAGAACAGCAGTTGAAAATGCTGGGAGTGGTGTAGTGCAGTGGCTGTGGGACAGCAGTTTTCAGAGACCTTCTGGAGACTGCGTTGCTGCCCCATCTGCACACACCTCTCTGAATTGAGGGAGGAGGTTGCTAGACTCCAGGTTGAGTAGGCCAGGACTCAGGGGACCTCCTTCCCCAATCAGGGGCCACCATGTCTGCCATCATTGCTTCAGAGGATGCCAGGGAGGAGGAACGGCTGGATTGTGGTGGGCTCTGGAAGGGTGGAGATGAGAAAACAGAGGCACATTCCTCAACTGGTACCACTACGTAATTCTTACGCCACTATGGTGGGGTGGGGCTGTCGAAAGGAGGTACCTGCGTAGTCACCAGGGAGGAAGTGGGGGCCCTCCATAGTGGAGATGCCAAGTAGGATGGTAGAGGACCGCAGAGGAGGAGGATGCAACTTCTGATGGGGAACTCAATCGTGAGGTGGGGATAGATTTGGGAATAGGAAATGGGGGAGGGAGGCAGATTAGGTGCATACCAGGTGCCAAGGTCCAGAGGGATGGGAAGCAGATCCTAAGGATCACTAGGGCAGCAGGACAGGAGGGAGAGCAGGATATCATTGTCCACTTGGGGACTAAAGATCTAGCTAGCAATAGGGCTTGGATGGTGCAGGGGGAGTTGGGAGCAGTCTTAGGTAACTCGCTCGTGGCTTTCGCTGAGGTGCTGCCTGTCTACGACAGGGGTGAGGAGAGGGATCTCTACACCAGGAGCTTCAACTCATGACTGAAGGAATGATGCAGAGAGGAGGGGAGGGGTTCAGCTACATTGAGGAGTGTGGACCCTCCTGGGAGGATAAAGGCCTATACATGGGTGATGGCCTGCATCTATCCAGATTGGGAACTGCAGTCCTCAGTGTATGGTTTAAATGTTACTTCAATTAACTTTTAAACTAGCCAAGGGGGGTGGCGAAAGAAATCAGGGAGGCAGAAACTCCCCCCCAGGTTGAAAGTAGAGAGTAAAGAGAACCCAATAGGAGTGGAATCCCCCATGGTGAAAATTAATAAAGAAAGCAGGGAGGCTGAGGTAAAGAGGGAGGGGAAGGGAAGCATTAAAAAAAGAAGGGGAAGGAGGAAGAGCAAAAAGAAAAAAAGGGGTCGACAAGCAGAGTGGATACAAAATCTGTAAGGACATGTGTGCGAATGGTAGAAGTCTAGGAAATAAGATTCCGGATCTAGAGGCCATCATTGTAGAGGCCGACCTGGATATTATGGCCATTACCAAGTCAAGGTGCACTGAAAACCATGATTGGGACATGGCCATACCAGGTTATACTCTATTCAGGAAGGATCGAGTGGGAAGGAAGGAAGGGGTGTGGTGCTTTATGTGAGGGTAAGCATAAAAACAACAGAGATACAGGGAACACGGGGGAGGCAGAGGTACTATGGGTCACCCTGGAGATGGGAACTGGAGCCACTGTTCACACTGGAGTGATCTACAGACCTCCAGCACAGCGGGTGGAATTAGATAAGGTACTGGTGGAAGCCATTGGCAAGATGGCAAAAAAGGGAGATTTGCTGCTGGTGGGGGACTTCAACCTGCCGGATGTAGACTGGACCCTCCCGGCAGTGGATTTAGCTAGAAGCAGGAACATCCTGGACTGTCTGTAGGGGGCTCTCCTCAGGCAACTAGCCAGTGAACTCACTCATTGAGGGGGGTAATACTGGACATGGTACTCACTAACAGGGACAGTATTGTGGATGGCAAGGTGGGAGGCCACCTGGGGACCAGTGATCACCATAGAGTGTGGTTCAATACAAGGATGCCTGCGGAATTAAACCACACGAGGGCGAGGGTCCTGGACTTCAGGAGGACAGATTTTATAAAGACGAGTGAATGCCTCAGGGATGACTTGGCAGGGTATGTGACCTGGGAGGGGTGGAGGAACAGTGGGCTTTGCTAAAAGGGAGCATTGTAAAGGCAACACACTTCTACATCAAACAAGTGAGCAAAAGCAAGAAGAAAAAGAGACCGCTTTAGTTCTCGAAAGAGGTGGCTGAAAAGATAAAGAAAAAAAAGCAGCACTTGGAAGGTATAAGGAGACACAGAGGGAGGAGGATAGGGAGGTGTATCAGGGGAGACAGAGGGAAGCAGGGAAAGCAGTAAGGAGTGCAAAGGTGCAAACTGCTGAGAGAATAGCCCAGGAGGTAACAAAAGAGGGCAAGATATTTTTTTAGGTATTTAAGTGAAAAGAGGAAGACCAGGATTGGGATTGTTAGGTTAAAAAGGGAAGGGGATGGGGTGCTGTGCAGAGGGGGACCAGAAAAAGGCAAACATCCTGAATAAATACTTTTGTTCAGTGTTCACAAAGAAAAGAGAATGGGAGGTGCCATGAAAAAGTAACAGAAGCTTTGGAAGGAGGAAGGCGGTCACCAGTCCTTTTTAAGAGGGGAGAGTCCTGAAGGGACTCACTAATCTGAAGGTGGACAATGCAATGGGGCCAGAAGGGTGCATCCAAGGGTATTGAGGGAGCTCAGAGACATACTAGCTGCACCTCTGACAGTCCTGTTTAACAGCTTATTGGAAACATGAGTGATTCCGGAGGACTGAAGGAGGACAAATGTAGTCCCATTACACAAAAGCGGTAACAGGGAGGGGGCTGGCAATTATAGGCCAGTCATCCTGACATCAGTTGTGGGAAAATTAATGGAATCACTGCTGAAGGAAAGGATTGTGGAATATCTTGCAGCTAGTGGGTTGCAAGACCCAAGACAGAGCGGTTTCACAGAGGGGCGGTCATGTCAAACAAATCAGATAGATTTCTTTGACAGGGTGGAGCACGGATGTGGCCTACTTAGATTTCAGTAAGCCTTTTGACACCATTCAAACAGAAGACTAGTAAGCAAGCTGGGTAGCTTAGGAGTGGGCCCAAAGGTGGTAAACTGGGTAAGAAACTGGTTAGGGGATAGGTGACAGAGGGTGGTGGTAAATGGAGTTCACTCTGAGAAAGAGAGAGTGACCAGCGGGGTGCCTCAGGGATCAGTACTGGGACTGGTTCTCCTTAATGTCTTTATAATTGACATTGCAGAGGAGCTGGAAGGGAAGGTCTGCCTCTTTGCAGATGACACCAAAATCTGCACTAGGGTAGACACTCCAGGGGATGTAGAAAGGATGAGCAGAGACCTGAGAAAACTAGAGGAGTGGTCAAGGGTATGGCAGCTGAGTTTTAATGCTAAAAAGTGCAAAATAATGCACTTAGGGCACAGAACCCAAGGGGCAGAGTACAAAATGGGTAGGGTGGTATTGACAACCAGCAAGCAGGAAAGAGACCTGGGGTAATCATACTGGATGACCTAAAGGTGGTCAGGCAGTGCGACAAGGCAGCTGGGAAAGCAAGTGTATTACTGGGGTGCATAGGGAGGGGTATCACCAGCAGAAAGAGGGAGATGGTATTAGCTCTGTATAGATCTCTGGTAAGACCCCACTAAGAGTACTTTGTGCAGTTCTGGAGACCACATCTTCATTAGGACATAGACAGGGTGGAGGCTGTCCAGAGGAGGGCAATTAAAATGGTGGAGGGTCTGCATCAAAAGCTCTATGAGGAAAGACTAAAGGACCTCAAAATGTACACCCTGGAAGAGAAGAGGGAGAGGCGGAATATGACAGAGACCTTTAAATACCTGACAGAGGTTGATGAGGTACAGGATGGATGTATGTTTCAGAAGAAAAGGTGCTCAAGAACACCTGAAGTACTTGAATACTGTGAAGCTGGCGAGGGGTAGATTCAGGAGAGATGTTAGGAAGTACTTCTTCTCAGAAAGAGTGGTGGATTCCTGGCACAATCTTCCAGCAGAGGTGGTGGGGGCGATGACAGTGGTGGGGTTCAAGAATTCATGGGATAGGCACAAGAGAATCACAGTGGGGGGAGAGTGGTAGATCAAGTACAGTCTGTGGTAACAACGTCGGAAGGGAAAAAGGGCAGACTGGGTGGGCCAAGTGGTCTTTATCTGCTGTCAAATTCTATATTTCTATGTCCAGGTGGACATTAAAGATTCCATTGCCCTTCTCGAACAGTAGGTAATGTGCAATGGTCAACATTCCCTCTGTCCCTAAAGCAGGTCCTTATACCCAGCCCCCTAGGACACACCTAGAAACATGCTATCACAGCTTAGAGTTCCTTTCCTATTCAAAATTAACTCTGGCCAGAGCCGATAGGACTGCAGCTGAGGAATTTGGGTACAAATATTGTAAATTACCAAAGTTACAAACCTGCATTTATATAAATGTGTTGTTTTGTAATATTTTTACACCAAATTTTCAACATATTCTTGTTATGACCCTGCCTCATGAAGACAGGCAGACAAAATGTTCAGGTGATTTTGAGCAGGGACTGCAAAATCAGCTTTTGGGACACAAAAACACATTTTGGGAAGGAGTTAAAAAATGACAGCTGTCACACTTATGAGGTGCCATAAAGAAAGTGCTATACTGAAAATTTGGGGTAAAAATTTTGAATATTACCGAACGTACGAGCCTGCGTTTGCAAAAATCAACGTAGGCTCATAACTGATTTCCAACATAGCCTTTTTATGATCCCACCTCATGAACAAGGGCAGAGAAAAGTTTCAACTCCTGACTAAAAGGTGATTTCACGAAGGGACCATGAAATCACCTTTTGGGATGTAAAAAAACATATTGACCAGGATTTAAAAAAATGACAGCTGTCACAGTCACGAGGTGCTGTAAAGATATTGCTATGTTGTAAATTTAGGGTAAAAATATTAAAAAGCACCATAGTCACAAGCCTGTGTTTGCAAAATTCTAAGTAGGCTCGTAACTTGGTTGTCTTTTAATATTTTTGCACCAAATCTTCAATATAGCCTTCTTATGACCCCACCTCATGAACAAGAGCAGATAAAATTTTCAACTCCTAGCCGAAAGGTGATTTTGCACAGGGACTGCGTAATTACCTTTTGAGATGTAAAAAATTACTTTGGGCAAGATTTGAAAAATGACAGCTATCACATTCATGAGGTGCTGTACAGGTATGGCTATGTTGTAAATTCAAGGTAAAAATATTTAAAAGTACCAAAGTTATGAGCTTGCATTCACAAAATGCAATGCAGGCTCATAACTTTATTATTTTTCAATATTTTAACACCAAATTTTCAACATAGCCTTCTTATGACCCCACCTCATGAACAAGGGCAGATAAAATTTTCAACTCCTAGCTGAAAGGTGATTTTGCACAGAGACTGTGTAATCACCTTTTGGAAAAGATCTGCTTAATCACAGTTACATTGTTCATGAGGTGGGGTTCCAAAGGAGGCATGTTGAAAATTTGGGCCCAACATATGTAAAAATGCCCAAGTTATGGCACTAAGTTATAAAACCCCATTTAAATACATTGAAGTGCATACCTGCGTCTTCAGTTTACGATCCAGCTTTGAAGAATGAAGATGTGTCTGCGGTCCAGACAGGATTACAGTGTTGGACCCCCAATGGGTATGCAAGGGCTCGGGAGGGGTGTAGGGGGGCTGTGCGCTGAGTGGGAGGATTGGGTGGGGGTTAAGGAACAGCTGCAAAAAACATTGGTGGGCATTTTGTTTTTACAGGTGGGGAAAAAAAGGACCTAGGATCTCCGGTCATGACACTGGGGGATTGGGCACCCCAGTGTCACAGTTATGTTTCTGCGGGGTGGGGTGGTGGGTTATGACTGAGAGGGAAGGTTGGTTAGGGGAGAACACGGCGCAACACTAGGGATTGGGCACCCTCAGTGTGATTTCTATGTTTCTGGTGGGGTGCTGAGAGGGAGGAGTTGGGTGGGAGAATTTCTATAATACAAAACTATAAATAAATGAAATAGGTGGTCATGGCAGAACCGTCCCACTCTGCCGTGACCAAGATGCCACCACATGCTACTGCGCATGCGCAACTGCTATCGCATGCACACTAGAGTGTGGCCGCCATCTTGGACATAACAAAGTGGGCTGTGTTCCACTGAGACCACCTATTTTATTTATGTGAAATAGTTCAGTGCTGCAGTCAGTAGGGACAACATGGGAGGAGTGCTTCACAGATGCAGAGGCGACTGTGATGCAAGTCCAACATGTTCATTTGGAAGGAATGCGGAGTCCTTTTTCTCATCGATCATAAAAGGCCTGCAGGGCTCTACCCACTGCAGCCCTAAAAATTACAAAGAAATTTGTTATACTGTACTTAACAGTATATTTGTCATATGCGTACATTACAGTCCCAGACCCCTGTACTTCAGTACTAATATCTATGAGTGTGTAAAATGGTGCTATGTAATTCAAAATTGTTTCCTGTCTAAGTGATAAATTTGTGGTAGCTGAGTCACTATACAAGGTGATAATGTGATTGTAGAGTGAATAAAGTGTGCAAGGCTGAAGGCTGAGTACTTCATCTTCCTCAGAGAATCACATTATAGTCGAGGGTAGTGACCTAACTAGCACAGTACAACTGTTAAGCTTCATGTATTTGCTGCTGTGAGTATAGAGCAATCAGAGTGCAAGAAAGATGATGATGTTACTACTATTTTATTGACTGTACTAAGCATGTAGCAGTACAGCTGGTGAGAATTTGCTAAGGAATAATGTGTGTGTAACCCTGCCTTCGGATTGGAGGAGAGGGTCCACATGTACTGTAACTAACTATATACATCAAACTGGTACTGAGCCAGTGATCTGTCTGTACAACTAATAATTATTTTGTATTTGAGAACATTATAACGTCTTCATCCCATCTGTTTGTGATTAGGTCCGATTTGGCTGGACAATGTGTACTGTACTGGAACTGAGAATTCCATTGCAGAATGCACCTCAAATGGCTGGGGCAACAGTGACTGCCAACACTCTGAGGATGCGGGGGTTGTCTGTTCAGCAAAACGAATTCCTGGCTTCGACCCTGAAGAGACCTTTCTGAGTTTGCCTATGCAGGTAAGAAGGGATGGATCCTGCAGCGATTATAAGAAAGTACCATTCTGGAGATGTTCACACATTTCTGGAACCTATCTGATTGACCAGATTGTATGTGCTGTATTTCAAATTATTATGGTATAAAATGGCAACAAAAAATTCTGAAACCTCAACAGCTGAGAGACATCATGTGCACATGCATTAAAAAGCTAGAGATACACGGTCAGGTGCCAGATCTCATTATCGAGGCAAAAAGCCTTATTATATAATAGCGAGATAAAATCCTGCATCCTGGTTGGTCAGTGGATGCCTTCAATAGTGATGTTATCCCAGCACAAAATCACTGTGAAGCTCTTGATTGACTGTAAACTACTATGTAGTTTCCTTTACCAGACTCTTAAGAAACCTAGGTATGCTTCCTCACTAAAAACATTCAATTAAAACTATTTTAAAATATTTTATTCTTTTATTCTGTATAAAATGAGACAATGTAACACAATAATGCACTCCAGAGTTTATGTTGTGTGGATAATATCACTTCTTGGAAGTTTTAAGCACTCAGTCTGCGGCCTCAGTCCCAATCACCCGAGGTGTAACCTTATCCTAGGATAACACACACTCCCTGTTGTGCATTATTGCTTAATTATCTTCAAAAATCAGGGACAATTTCATGTATAACATTTTACTATTAAAATTATATTCAAGCAAATGATTTTGTCAAAAAAATCATATTAAATGTTTCAGTTTATATGTAATACATAACAGCAGCGAGACATTTTATATGCACAATTAGCCGCTTCAGGGTGCGAATTAAAGAATTTAAATGTACTTCTCAGGGCCTAAGGACATTCGGCCTTCAGACTTGTGCCTCACTCCCCCGGAGTGTGCGTTAAAATCCTTTAAAAAATGGGTTGGAAAAATCCTGCTCACTGATTGGTCGAGAGCACACTCTACCCAGGCAGGTATCAAGCAACAGAGACCAGTAAATAACTAGCCCCTGTGCCAGCTTGCCTTTTTACAAGATCATTGTGCCCCATAGAATTTTAAAAATCTTGCTGTCTGCCATTTTATTTTCCTCTCTAAGCAAGTGAGTCACAACCCTCCCATCCCATTGTTGTGCAGTCTTTCACTTCACTGCCAACAATGGATTACATTAATATGATTGATTTATGCAGTGTCCTCTCTCCTACCACAACAGCTCTCCCAAACCCACTTCAGTTACCCCTCACACTCCCGATTCTCCACTGAATTATATATCGGGCTCAGCTTCCTCACAACCATGCCAACTCTTGACTGAGCACAAATATTTTGAAATGGTCTCATGGCTGCAGTAACAAAATAATAAATAAGCAGTTCTGTAAAGCACAAAAACAAAATGCATGGTGTGAACTAACAGAGTCAGCGCTCATCTTTTGCCAGAGGGATGGGGATCTGAATTACTAGTCTTAGTTTCTGTTCTCTTGCACATGAAGCAGCAGGGCAGGATTTCTCTGTGTTGGATCTGGACTACGCCCATAATTTATGACTATTGCTTAAGCTTTACTTCTGCAGGGGGTGGGGGGCGGGGAGAGTGGAAAAAAGACAAATAAATGAATAAAAGACACACAATGAAAGTGGCTCAGAAAGTAAAGGTGTCTCACAAGCAACAGCACCCTCTACTGGTATGCATACCAATAGAGGGACTACTTTGCAGTAACATTAATTTTTATTATTTTTTTACTCTATTGATTGGGATATTTTACATTTTTTAAGAGATTATATACAAATTTGAAGTAAGACCCATTTTCAAAGTGTAATACCTTCCAAGGTAGGTGATGGGGGCTATACGAGACCTTCCAGAGGGCTACAAGACCCTTCAGCTGCAGTATTGGGCCTCATTACACCCCTGGGTATATATAATCCAATACCACCCACACTGTTAGGTATTATTGCTTACGTAATGCATACCCTGTCGTGGCTTCTTTCTTACAGAAGCCACAATGGCTTTAAATGTAGGAATCTGTGGCTAAACGTGATGTGACCAATTTAAAATGTTTTCAGTACCCATGAAAACTGTTAAAGTATTATGTTCAAACACACTTTGGTTTTTATGCCAGTCATTTTTCATATTTATTCCCCCTCATGACCTCTGTCCCCAAGACTTTATCTCATCCTCCTACATCCCCCTTCCGAAGCTGGAATATACCCTTTGGGGGGTTTTTTACACCTTCTCCTGTACCCCTCCAACTCCCACTCTTTCTGGCTGCTCAACATCTGTGTCTGCCCACCAGTTTCACCCTTCACTTCTGTATCCTACTACCTGGCTCCCCAGGCTGTCCCCACCTCCTTAAAGCGTCCAGCTTATCCCTGCGGATGGGCCACCCTCCCTAGGGGAGAGAAGGAAAGTAGTATTCCTGGGGGGGGTCCTCCAAGGTATACAGGGTGGGAGAGAGGAGTGGTGCGCTAGGGGGACTGTAGCATGGGAGGGGATTAGGCAGCCATCATCTGGCAGCTGTAATGGGTGCTAGCTTTCTGTTTTCTGGGCCCCTCCCCACACCACAGTGGCATGCAGCACAGCAATGCCTTGGAGGCAGAGCCAGCTGATGTGTGGTCACCCATCCGCAAACCACCAGATGTCACTCTCTGAATGGTGCCCACCCTCCCCCGGGAGGAGAGCATCCATACAGATGCTTGATCACCCTCCCTACTGGACTTCGCTCCTGACGTCTTGGGCCTGGGGCTCGAACCCTGGTCCCCAGTGTGCCAATTTGGTGCCCTACTGCTCAGTGCCATGGAGTCAGCTCAGACTCTATTCTTTATGAAATGGTACTACACTCAATTCATGATATATGCACATGTTTGGAACACCCTGTTTTTGTGCATACCTCCCAAATGACATACAACCAAAATTGTATTGAAATCAATGGAGCCACTAAGTAAAGCACACTTTCTCATTTACTAGTCACTTTTTATGTTGTCTTACGTGCATGCACAAGCAACATCTTGTGGTAGTATCACATTTCAGAGGTGTGTCAGTGTTGACCAATGCAGGGAATGCTTTAATAGATGTGTCCCTCAGCCCCAAATTAGCGAGCATGCTAGCACTGATGCAAAACTTCAAAGCGTGCCAAAACCTTGAAAGAAATCTGCCCCTCCAGTGAGGTGCAGTTACCTCATTGGAGCGTCAGATGACAAGTCTCCATATTACCTTCCTGGTGAAACATTTAGTAAATATGGCGCTGCTGCCGCCCACCGCCACACAACCACAAAGCCGACATCAGGTGGCCAGTCCGTGTTGGCATGTCTCCCACACACACACACACAATTTCTTGCCCAGTCCCCATTGGCATTATGTTCCCCCACACACACATATACTTTCTTTGCTGATGGGGTCCCAATCCTGTCAGCATCATGTTCCCCCACCCCAAACTCATGGGGCACACTGGAAGCCCACCCCAGTGTGCCCAACATTTTTTATTAAATTTTACCTGTAAATAAAGAAAACCATCCCCAATGTTCTTTTTTCCCCATGTAAAAAAGAAAATGGTCCCTTGTCAGCCCCGGCACCCCCTGCAAGCACCCTCTGTGCACCCCACCTCATTGCACCCTCCACCCCATACTTACCTCCGGAGATCTGGCGCTGCTATCTTCTGTGCACTGGGAATATGTCTGAACTCTTCAAAAGCCGACCTAAAAATGAAGAAAATCACAGTAAGCTTTATAATGGCATCAGTTTCAACTTAGGTTGTAATCTCAGCCATTTTTTTGAATTTTGGCTCCAAATTTTCAACATGGGGTTCTTGGGGCCCCAACTCATGAACACATACACTGTCATCTCATTACTCTGTCCTGAAAGGTGATTTTTGGGTCACTGCAGAAATACTTTTGGGACTGATTAATTAAACAGTGCCATTGTTCATGAGGTGGGGTCCATATGTCTTTGTTAGTGACATCTTAGAAAATATTCAATTCTAGCGTGCGTGCTCTGATTTCCACGCTCGTAACTTCAACAGTTTTTAATATTTTCACCCAGATTTTCAACATTGCCATTTCTTCACCTCCTTATAAACAGTACAGCTTTCATTTTTCACATCCTGCCTGAAATGTGTTTTCATACATGTGGCGCACAATGGCTCGGTCACTGTAGGAAATCAACTTTCGGGACAGATTAACAAAATCACAGCACCACTGTTCATGAGCAGAGGTCCCAAAATGCTTATGTTGAAAATTTGGTTAAAAAAATCTCCAAAATAATTGCATTTTGGGCGTGTGTTGTGCAGTTTCCACACAGGCTCGTGACTTCACCAATTTTTCATATTTTCACTCCAGATTTTCAACATTGCCATTTTTTTACACCTCCTCATGAACAGTACAGCTGTTATTTTTCACATCCTGCCCAAAATGTGTATTTGCACCTGTGGCACCAAATGGCGCAATCGCTGTGCAGAATCACCTTTCGGATAATGAACTGATAGTGCCACTGTTTATGAGGTGGGGTCACAAAAAGCCCATGTTGAAAATCTGGAGTGAAAATACCAACAAACGCCTGGGGCATTAGGGTTTCCAACTGTAATACCCCACCCTGTAGAGATTGACAGGCGTCAGGGGTGTGACTTGGGATCAATGACTGTAATACTCACTCCATTCCACCCCCCACCCCCATCCTGCAGCCAGTGACAGGCATCGAGGTGTGCCTTGGAGTCTTCGCCCCAAATTCACCCCATTCTCCTATACTGCCGTCATCTCGGTGTATTTCCTTATGGAATAGGGTGAGCATAAGGCCCAAAGACTCCAAGGCACATCACAACACTTGTCGGTGTCTGCTGGGTAAGGTGAGGTGAAATGGCGTGAGCATTATGGCTGATGACCCAAAGACACACCCCAACACCTGTCAGTCTCTGCAGGGTGAGGGTGGGGTTAGCATCAGTTCAATACTTCACTGCTATTCCTATTATGCATCTCTCTAACTCCTGTACTACCAGTGTCAGTGCCAGCAAGATAACATTTGACATTGACAAATGCTTGTTACTTTTAGTGAATGTATCAAACTCATTCAAAACATGTCAAGTCATCAAATGTTGCATACTCTGATCTGTTAAAGCTATTTGTTTTCGCCAAAGCTCCTTGTTCTGACAAACAGGCTGAAACTGAGTAAAACTTGCATGCCTTTAACAACTGGCAGCACAGTTAGCACCTGTTTAACAGGTGTGACTAACAGTATTAACGCATGTGAAGCCCCTGTTTTGAGGACAATGTGTGCATACAACTAAAATTTGGTATGTCATCTGTTAGCACCCTTTGCAAACTGTGTGAGAGGCCTTTTGGCACCATGCAATTCTGCTTAAAGTTTAACCAGCATAACATTCTATGGTGATTTGCATATGCAGCCCATGATGCTTTGCATTGTGTGGCCATGTGTGATTTTGTATTTTCTTGAAACTTGGCTTCCCAGCCAAATGCCCTTTGGGGTAACCCTTGCCTCAGTGTTTGTGCACAGAGGTTCTTTGTCTTTAAAATTTGGTATGCATACAAGCAAATTTTTTATTATTAAGTGTATAGGGTTGGGTCTGGGACATGCCATTTTTGTGCATACATCCGAATGGCATAAAAGTGGAATCCACTGTATATGGTTAGGGTTGTTTTCTCATAGGGAAACAGTGGAGCCAGAAAACTGTAATACAATTGATCTGATCACAGAAAGCCGTAATGACATTGTTCTGAGGTCAGACTGATGCTATTGCAACTCTGAATCTGTCAGCAGGCTCATGCTTCTCTCACATTTTAAGACCGCTGCTTCAGCTGTAAACAGAGAGGTATGAGGCACAGGCTCCAACAGCAACAGGGAATCACAAGTTGTCGTAATCAATCAACTGTGGGAGCAGGTGGGCTTCAAAGGCAACAGAGATTTGTAAATTGTCATAATTAATCAGCTGTGGAAAATTAAGACAACAGATGCTGTCAGCCGTGGCCAATTGCACCAATGGAGGAGGTTAGATAAAAAAAAAAAAAAAAACATATTACAAAAATCAACAAATGGCATAGAGTTTATTATGGTGCGTGTAACTCCATCTTGGGATTTCAGTGGCACAGTAAACCTTTAGAACTTCTTTCTCAAAGTTTGTGACATCACTAGAATTCCTTGATGGAGTTACAGCACTGTAATAGATACTAAGCCATATGATATTCTGTTTGCAACCATTAACACAGCAACAGACTGCGATGTCACAAACATTGACATCAGCTGGGGGTGGCTAAGCAGGAGGCTGTGATAAAATCTGGGGTACACAACTAATATGTTCATACAAATACCCTCAGTAATAAAGAGTGAGGGGGGTAAAATAGGGAAAATAAATCATATACAAGTTGAATTGTGTCTGAATTTTATATTTCAAAACATTTTCCTGGATAATAGAAAAACATGTTAAAAAGTACATGGATTGCTGAACACAGCCACGACATGGCATTTTTCTGTTTTTCAGATTTTACTGAGATTAAATTCAAACTACAGTATGCCAGTTGGAGCCACAGATCATTTGCCTGAACTGGATGAAAGTGTTGAAGAGGTCTTAATTCGTATTATGAAATGGGTGGAAAGAATGCTGGCTCCTGACTGGCTAAGAGGTACTTTCAGCTGGGCCAGTATCTAAACACAACAGCCTGGCTGAAAGTAGCTCAACAAAAATGTGTTTAAAAAATACATCCAGTTTACTAAAAATGATCCATTTAGTAATCGCAGTAAGGCACTCCGGTAAGGCAGTGCAGGGGGTGCGGTTTGGTGGACTAATGGCTGTACTCAAGTGGTGGAAGCACTCAGCTTCGCCTCATGCTTGTGACCACCCAAAACAAGCAGTTATCCCACCATAAAATATCCCCTTGTCATGCCTTATTGGTTAACTGACAGGCACTTCATCTAGATTGCCAGAAAGAGACAGTACCCATAGTACTTCCGGGTGCTGGTGTTGATGACGTCTGTAGCTAACTGCTCAAAAAATAAACCATTGCTCCCTGCTCCATGTCAGGGTGCAAAAAAACAACAACAAACAAACAAAAAAACAGCTCTGTTATTCCAAGAGAAGTTAATTATGAGCTGTAATATTTTTTTCAACAAAAGCTGATGTAGTAGTCTCAAATTCCAGACAGTCTTATCAATGGCCCACGTCTGCAGCCAGAGACTTAAGCTCCAGTTTAATTCATACCCTGCTATAAACCACGCTCAGCAAAATACAGCATAAAGTATTTTCCTGGCTTAGGGCTGTGCTGTCTCAAAGGTAAACAAGAAGCCAGTACTAACAAGGTAGCTAAAAATAATACACACCTGGGGAATGAGGGAAGTGCTGAAACGAGAGTAAAGAGGTTTGTGTTCAGGTCTTAACGTTTTCAAGCAGGGTAGTTAACGTCAGTTTTGTTGACATATATTGAAATCACTGGGTAATTTAAAGAGCTAGTGGAGCCAAAGCAGACAGACAGGAAAATTATACAAATTTTAAGAAGTACTCAGTTGTAACTTTTCATTTCTGAAGCATTTTCCTTTTTTCTTTTGCTCATTAGAATGTCTTCTGTGATAATATTGTTCTGGATGTGTGGAACAGCTCTTAGCCTGTCAGCTGACTTATCTATCTGTATCACCCTCCACTATGTCATTAGCATGGTGATTGCACCAAAAGTGACATCACAAGTGAATGACCTGGCAGGCATTGAATGGCTGTTCCTAAGCAACAGTGATGTCACAGTCAGTGAGGTAACGATGCTGAAGATGTAGTGGGGGCAGTAGCGGTAGATACGTGGAACAGCTCTTAGCCTGGCAGCTGATATATCACACCTACTAACATCAGGTAAACAATCTTCTAATTAAACAAAGGGAAAAGGAAAAGTACCTTAGATATAAAAGATAATGGCTGATTGGTTTTAAAATCTATTATTAGTTTTAGGCAGTACCCTAGTTCTTTAATGTCTTTTATTGGATTAACATATACTGGATACAAAGCTTTTATAGTACACAACGTTTCAGGGCCACACTGGTCTCCTTTCAGGGCCACACAGGTCCCTTCATCAGGTGTTAATTATACTTGATGAAGGGAACTGTGTAATACAAGTTATGTACTATAAATCTTGGTCCAGTAAAGGTATCTAACAAGGATGGTTTCAATCAGTGCAGTACTCTAGAGCACTGCTGTTTGCGATGTCGTTGACTCAAGTGTGGGAATGGGCCCTGGCCTAACTTACTCCTTTTTGTCTAGTGTACCTTCCTTGACTCCATCATTGTTCCTTTCCCAGTGTTTCTACATCGATCCATGCAATGCTTCACAGAGGTCAGGGGTCTGTTTTTTTTTTTTAATAAAGCTTTTTGGCCCAGGATTGCCACCATGCACCTATCTTTGGGTCAGAAACTAGTTCCCAGCTCCAACGGCTGCTCCCTCACTGTCAAATCCAGCGGGATCCACATGGAGTAGAGCTTGAGAACCACAAAGATAGTCACTAATGGCAGTTGCAGCCATAGGTTTTTCTTTCCTTTGTTTTCTTTGGTCTCTCCCACCACTCCATGATGGCAAGCTGTGCCTCTGTCGGCATTGGCGGTGACAGTGCACCCTGAGCTGATGCCATCCCCCGCAAGGGGGGCCACTGCTGCACCAGAACCCAGTGGTCACCCTCCCCATCTGGCTCACACTCCCCACGGGAGCACTCCCTACCCTGGCCACCCAATCCTGGTAACCCCAGGCTTGCTACCAAACCTGGGTCGCCAGCATGGAAGCGCAAAGCACCTCCACTGAGCCATCAGGAAGCTCAGATCAGATGTCTGTTGAGGTGATATGTGCCATTCCAGCTCTGAAGAGGTGGTCCTGTATGGCAGTCATTGGGATCAGTGAGTATGAGCCGAGATCCACTGAGCATGGAGGTAGGGCTGAATGCTGGAGGTGCCCAATGTGGTCTTGTGGCAGGGCAGACATCATCTGCCTCATCTTATCTGTTTTAACCCCACCTCCTCAGTGAAGCCAGAGGTTCAAACTCACCAACAGTCCTTGTTGATCTTGTTAGCAAATTAATCTCTCTCTCTCTGGTGGCACAATGGGCAGTGCTGCAGTGGAAAAGCAGTCATACCCTACCGGGAAGAAGAGAGCATCATAATTTGGACAGTGCATTCATCACGGAAGTCATGGAAGCCATGATTTTTCTTATTTGCATGAAAAACACCATGGTCATTGGCTTCTTTCATCACAGCACCATAATTAGAAGCCTATTCCATAAAAATACCATAGTGCTTTATGTCTGCCATGACAAAGCAAGTGTTTTTTACCTCTCATCTATGGCTCACTTGGACCCAGCCCGCCTCAGTGCAGGATTCTGGAGTTTACAACTTGAAGTCCATTTTCCCCGCTGATAAAAGGCCCTCAGCCAGCTCCAGTGTGGGATTCTGGGGCTCACACGTGAAGTCTGATCTCCAAGCTGCTACGAGGCCCCAGGTCAGCTTCAGTGTGGGATTGTGGGACTCACATGAGAAGCCTGATCTCCCAGCTGACAGTAGGCTCCAGGCCAGCTCCAGTGTGTTATTCTGAAGCTCACACATGACGCCTGATCTCCCAGCTGACAGCAGGGCCCCAGGTCAGCTTCAGTGTGGGATTGTGGGGCTCACATGTGAAGTCTGATCTCCCAGCTAACAGCAGGCCCCAGGTCAGCTTCAGTGTCGGATTGTGGGACTCACACGTGAAGCCTGATCTCCGAGCTGACAGCAGGCCCCAGGTCAGCTTCAGTGTGGGATTCTGGGGCTCACATGTGAAGCCTGATCTCCCAGATGACAGCAGGGCCCCAGGTCAGCTTCAGTGTGGGATTGTGGGACTCACATGTGAAGTCTGATCTCCCAGCTAACAGAAGGCCCCAGGTCAACTTCAATGTGGGATTCTGAAGCTCAAACGTGAAGCCTGATCTCCCAGCTGACAGCAGGGCCCCAGATCAGCATCAGTGTGGGACCCTGGGGCTCACACGTGAAGCCTGATTTCTGAGCTGACAGCAGGCCCCAGGTCAGCTTCAGTGTGGGATTCTGGGGCTCACAAGTGAAGCCTGATTGCCAAGCTGACAGCAGGCCCCATGTCAGCTTCAGTGTGGGATTTTGGGGCTCACACATGAAGCCTGATCTCCGAGCTGACAGCAGGCCCCAGGTCAGCTTCAGTGTGGGATTCTGGGGCTCACATGTGAAGCCTGATCTCCCAGCTGACAGCAGGCCCCAGGTCAGCTTCAGTGTGGGATTCTAGGGCTCACACGTGAAGCCTGATCTCCTATCTGACAGTGACAGCACGACGTGCCACTGCTGCCCGTCATGGGGCCAGCCTAAAAAGAGCAGCTCACACGTTATCACCTAGGGGCAGACAAATCACAAAAAAGATCTGGCTGCCTGAGGATCTAACTGAGTTATAAAAGCATTTTTTCCAGAGTCTTTTTTATTATTAAAATTTACTTACAACAATCCCTGTTACAGCTTTCTACTTCTGTGCTGCTCCAAAGCCAATCTCTGCAGCCCCTCTCCCAAAAACATACAATAATCCCTGTCACAGCTTTCTACTTCTGTGCCACTCTGAAGCCAATCTCTGCAGCCCCACTTCCAAAACAGCATTTTAATATTGCTAAGTGAAAAACTGGAATGCAGTCCTTACAACAGACAATGATCAAGATTTGGGCAGCTATATATAGTTCACTGATTAAGCTCTGGTGGCCACAGTTTATACCAACTCGGTTATTGGGTGTCAGGGACGGGTGTCAGCGTGGCTCAGTTGGTAGCACATTCACCTCTGAACCAGAAGGTCGTAGGTTCTCATCCCACACTGGGATTGGACTTGTACCTAGAATGCTGGCACCCAAGTGCAGCATTAGGCAGGGGGGCTGTACATAGAAACATAGAATTTGATGGCAGATAAGGTCGGCTTGGCCCACCAAGTCTGCCCATTTCCCTACCTAATGGATAAGCCGCAGATCCTAGTTAACCAGCAGCCTACTTCTTTCTACCCGTACCCCCTAGAATTGCCTTGTACTGCTGGGGTGTACCATTCTTTGGATGAGATGTTAAACTTAGGTCCTTTCTACCCATTCTGGTGCTCTCCTGTTAGGTGTCCTGGTGGAAGTAAAAGAACCCAGGGCATTCTTCACAAAGAGTAGGGGACATTCCCGGTTTACTGGCCAACATTCCCCTTCCCATAAAACCAGTTCATGCAATTGTCCAGGCTGTGTATGGGTGTTGATGTGTGATATGACCACCATTGCACATTCAGTCACTTCACTACCAGCCTAGCATTGCTTGTAAAGTACTCTGGGATACACTGTGTATGAAAAGTGCTATATAAATACTGATTCTTCTTCTTATGTGGAGGTTTCACAACAAAGACCGAATTTAATATCCTCAATAAAGCTTTTGAATTAGACATCAAGTTCTGCATTCTTGTCTTCTGGCAGCCTGTGTACAGAGTTATTTCCGGCATATCTGGCCACAATTTATGTCTGTGGGATGGTATGTTTATATACCGCTACCTAAACAAATATGAAATCTGGACACAAAAGCTTAATGAATGATTATTCCTCAGCCTCCCCATCCTAGTCCCAATCACATTCTATTGACAACACTGCTGCCCCATTCTCTGCTTAGCATAATCAAAATGATGTTTTCGGGTGGTATTGCAGAAGATGGCTTTGGAGCGGTATGAGAGTATGAAGTTACAAGCACACAGTTATAGGTTAAATTACATTAGAAAAACTGAGAAAAAAATGTTATGGCTCAATTAGATTTCCAAGCAGGTATCACCTTCAAATGAGTTGCCTGTCTGAGTGTTTTGGCACTTGTTCCTGAAAGTGTTTAAATCTTTGTTGACATGCTTGCATGAAAAATACAGTACGTTGAAAAAATGAAATATTTGGTTAATACAAAAGGGATCACGGGCGGTATTTTTGAGAGTTCTCCAACGTGGTGCAGTTGCATCAAGGCATGCAATCTGAGTTATGCAGCTACAACATACAACTGTGCTGTATTTTGACAGCTGCATCAGAAGGTATGCTGATGCCAGTTCAACAATTGTACCGCGACTGACATTACAGCGACAACAGCAACAGGTCACTAATCTCAGCGCTGGATCCCGGCATTGCTTTCTGGGGGTCTTGCACCCCCCTCTCTGAATCAACTCTAACTCAGAGTTGATTATTGTAGTTACAGGGGGTGCAGGGGGCAGAGTTCCCCACATGGGGGGTTTGGGGGGGTTTAAAGTTTTCATGGAACGGCTTTATGCCGACTGCAACTGCAGTCAACATAAAGCTGTTGCTGTAACGTTGGTCAACAATGAGTCTGTCAAACCAGCATCATGGATCCACATCAGAACCACCACTTATACTTGTGTTACAATTGCAGCATGTTTGTGTACTGCATCATAATTGCATCACCTTTGTGTTACTAATCTGGATGCTAGGGCAGGAGCAGCAGATTGTGGTGCAACCATCTTCTGATCCTAGCACACCCTTCTGACACAGACACAGCTGTGATTCATGACACAAAAGAGACTCAACTCGCTGTTCTGTCCATCACAACTCTGAAAATAAAGGCCCATGGCTTTTAGCAAGTTTTACTATGATTTCCTTGCAGTCCTTCGACGATATCAAAACAGTATGACAAATAGAAATAAGTATGGAAGACAAGTTGAAAACAACAGCCCTTCTTTGGGTTGTCCTTTTCAGCTCAAAACACTGTCTTTCTATCATATTTATTTTACTTTTGCCATGCTGTTTATGTAACTAATAGAATAACATCTACCTTGCAAGTTTTGCTGTGGGGTATCCATGCATCTGTTGGATCCAGTAGGAGACAGTGGGAAGGGGGGGATTCAAAATCTGTTTCAAGATGTAATGTTTATATTGTACAACTCTGGACACATGCAACATTGCCCCATGTCGAATTTTCAAAGCCAGGACATAGCTAAGTCCAGTTTTCAAAACTGTTCCTTAGTTCTCTCCAGTTTGCAAAGTTCAGGTATAAATATGATCCAAAAAAACAGTGAGCACTAACTGGCACAGGCCTGGGTGACTGTCACAGGCTGAGCAGGCCCAAACAACATGCCAGAAACACAGAAGTGAGTGCCCTCTTCTGAGAAAGTCACTGTAGGTGGCCCCCTGATCAAGCTCTACTTGACAAAGCACCACAGCACCTGGACAGTGGAGGGTGCTGTCTGCTCATTTGGTCCCATGTCCTCTACAAACCTCTATGTGATTAATTTGCATTAATAAATCTACTTTGGAGGTGCGTGTTATTCTTTTTGTGAACCTCCCAGTGACTTTCACATAGAAATATCCTTGGCACAATTTTCAGACTGAGTGTAACCTTGTCTATCATTTATATCTATGTCTAACATTTTATTACCATAAACTGGATGTGAAATAGAGAATAATATATGGGGTGGTGTGTGTAATGAGATTTTACACACACCCGAGTTGTGGGATGCTACATAAACCCCAAGGGCGTAGCCCAAGGGATTTATAAAATGCATCTCAAGAGTCGAAGGTGTGTGTAAAACGAGTTTTACACACACAACCCCATATTTAATTTTTTATAATTGCTGGCATGCACTTTTTCGCCTCAGCAGCTATAGAAAATAAAATAAACAGATCAGTGTTCAGGCAATCGCGGTCCACAGTCTACCAAGTTACAGCGCTCCACTCCTTTCCTGGTTTTTTTTTTTTTTTTTTGTAAGGGTTCATCAGTGGAGAAAAACGACTGTCACTTCTTTTTAAGTAAAAAAAGCAACTTACCACCAACTGCGAGTGGCGGTGCAGTCTGCAGCCAAAGTAATTGCTTGAAGGAACATTGAGAAGTGAAGGAAGACCACTACTGGTGCATGTATGGTTTGAGGGAGACCTGGCACGTGTTTGCCGTTATAACCAGCTGGCTGTAATGGCAAATTATAACCAGGTTTCCCTATAGGAAAAAGCGAACACCAGTAATTATGTACTACTAAACAGCTAGAACAATCTGCAGAGAAGTCCAACTTTGAAAATAGCCCCAAGTTATGAATTCTGAAATTTCCCCCCAATGTAACTTAGAATTGTGTCCATTGTGTCATTATAGTATTTCTGTGTATGTCAGCCTGTGCAATTGTATATATATTTTTAGAATGTTCTTACCCGTTCCCTCTCCCCTTTCCCCCAGGACAGATCTGGATACGAGCTATTTTGTGCTCAGTATGTTTTTTCCTGGTGAAACGCTTTAATTAATAAATAAATACAATTTTAGGACTTCTAAAAATCCCACAGAACAGAACTAGGAATTTTTCCCATTTTGTGACTTTTGAAAATGCAACCCAAAGTGTTGGAAGACAGACACGCGCACACACACACACACACACACACACACACACACACACACACACACACACACAAAAGAAGAAGGAAAAAAACAGATACCAACTTTTACTAGGATTTCAGATTCCATGACTTCTTCCATTTTAACCATAATAATACCATGACTTTATCCAAAATTTGACAGAGCAACAGCACAGCCCTAGCCAACTGAAGACACCAGAATGACTCATGGTTCTTTCTTGGACTGCTCCTGAAGGTTTCTGCAATGATAGCAGGTTCCCCCATGACAAAGTTAAGAAGTGCAAAAGGTGTACACCACTGTCATCAGTTGGATGGATTTATTATTCCATCACATTGTCCACCAGAAAAAAAATGGGTCTTTCACATAATGTTGATTATTCATGACAAATGGCTCATTCACATTAGGTGAATAACTGATAAGTCTGAGGACATACTAGTCAGTGCATATGTGCTACCATCCTCATGAAAGTGTCATATGCTATTCAGAGATGGGGGCTAGCAGTCTGAAATTCAGTTTTCTGAATTCTTAGCTGGCATGTGCCTGGTGTTTAAAGGGGACAGGAAATGTGTGCTAACTGGCAGCAGTTAGTAATGTTTCTAGTAAGAGAAGAGATAAACCTGCCTTCAAACGAGCCATATTTAACTTTACCTTAATAAACACTGATGTGAAAAACTGTGTATTCAATTGGTTTCTTTTTATGGACAAAATTCTGCACGGTTCTTTTCATGGAACCAGTAATTTGGAGTGTTTACTATGTCACGGTTCGAGTACAGAATGCTAAATGTGAGCTACTGTCCTATCAGAACCATACTTGGAGTTCTTTGCTCAAACCGTGATGTAGTTAAAACTCCACTGGTTCCATGAAGAGAACTGTAACAGAATGCTGCCCATAAACTCAAAACAATGCAAAATACTGTTTTTCACATCACTTTTTATTGAGGTACAGTTACCTATGGATCTTTCAGGCTGATGGATATTATTTCTGTAAGTGGTGACTTTATAAACAGCTGCATATTAGAACTCATTTCCTGTCCTCTTGAAACCATTGAGTATAGCCCTATTCATAAAAGATATGAACACGGTTCCAGTTAACCCCATTTTGAAAGTTTACGACTTCAATAACTACAGAAAAAATTCCAAAACAGAAGGAGATAAAGCATTAGACTTCCTAAAGTAAAAAAAAAAGAAATGTTAAATCAACATTCTGTTTTCTAGGCGGGGGCAGTGATTAGAAAGCCTAGGTAGTGGTTATGTACAACAGCACTTCCATTTTTTTAAATCTTGTGCCAATCAGTTTTTCACCCCGCTATTAACTCATGCCAGCTGTCCCTAATGTTTTTTACGTGCAGTGCTTCCCTCCCCAACCACACAAATGCCCACCACAACATAAAGATGTTTTTTATAAATTTACTATTTCTTTTACAATAGATGGTTAGGCCCTACTGCGGATGGATTTCTATACACTCAACTTTCTTGTTACAGGACAGCTCAATGGTCAACAAAAGTAGCCATAGAACATTTCAAAGATCACAAAAAGTTGTAGTACAGTAGTGACATCAGTACTATACTACAATAGCTTTTCACTATAAAGTTGGTCCCAACAGTCTCTCTTCGTGATGCTCCCTGCCCCCCACCCTCACCTGAAACACAAACCTGCCATTTACATTTTACAATTTGGATTTTAAACATAATTTGTTACCTTGTTTTTACTAAGACTAGAAGTACTATAGGAGTCCATCTCAACTGCCAGAGAGTGCTAAGATGCCCAATTCCACTTCCCCCACATCTTTTTGTTCTGGGCTCCACCTTGGGAGTGCCCCACTTGCTGAAGGAGCAAGCTCGCTGGCTGGTTGCAGTCTCCATAGAGGCTAAACACCTACTACTACTACAGAGACAAAGAACTCCATCTATTCCTTCACTATCCCATGTGGAAGCAAGCAGTAGGCATCCTAGCCCAGCATGAAAAAACTCAAGCCATCTTGCGATTGGTAAACTCTCTGCATACCAGAATACCCGGTCCCCTTTCTTGTCTTATGTCTCTGGGATGATTACCTAACCTGTAACAACTTGACCCTCTCTGCCTACTGGTTTAGGCACACAGGTCCAGGACTGTGGTCATTGCCACCAGGCCTCATCATAGCACTGATAATGATGAAGAGTATGTTAGCTACTCCATTTCCAATTAATAGGCTGAATGGTCTTTTTATATGCTGGGTAACAATCCTTAGTGGTGGTCCAAAGTTCTGTTTTACTGTTTTTGGTTTTTTGTTTTTTTTGTTTGTCTTTTGCTTTGTGTTCCATCTGTTCTCCTTTTTTCCCTAATTGTTTACTTTTATTTATCATATGAGGTTAAATCTAGCCTTTTTTATTGGAAGGTACATTGAGGCTTTTTCGGTTGTTTAGGTTGCAATAATTTATTTCCATGTTTACTGTAATATATTTTGCAGACATACTGTACATACCTAATGTGTTACTCATTTAGTTTGTTATGTAGCATATTCTATGGTTACTGTACCTTCAGTTAGTGCATGTATTAGTGTTTGAAAATTCAATAAATTACAAAAAAGAAAAGAAGTACTACATCCCATTCCATTTTTATCTACTTATATACTATAAAACATATATCCTATAAAGAAATAATATTTGTGCAACCAAAACACCACTTGGTATGTATTTCCATGTTGTGGGTTGAGATGACATCAGGGACCTCTTTAGTTTCACTCCCAAAGTCCCTATGATTTCATCTCAACTCCTAGATAGAAACACAGCCTTGTTGTGAATGGTTGTCCATACTTTATTCTATACTGTATATGTTTGTAAAAAATCCACCCTGCACACAGCACATGATAACCCACCTATTCACCACCCTAAAAAACAGAAACAAATGTAAAGAAAGTTTTTTTTTTTCTACTTGTAAATTATGTCCATTCCCAATCATGATCCTAGCAACTTCCTATTTTTTTTCCAATGCTTGCTGCTGTACTTCAAACTAGCAACACATGTTGAAAAACCCTGATCACCAATGAACATGATTTGCAAGTAGGAAAACTACTTTCATTACATGTTTTTCTGTATTCTAGTTTGGTGAATAGGTAAGCAACCTTGAGTTGGGTGTTGGTGGGTCTTTTCAAGCTTATAAAAATAATGGAAAATTAATTATGTGTCTAGCAGTCCAAAGTGGGAGGGAGAGTGCCAAATTTGAAAAACCATATACCATATAAAATAATTTATGGGTTTAAGCCATGCACAATATGACTGAGATGACATCACATGTACCTCCATGATCACATCTTACCCCCTGTGGAAACACAGCCTTGCTGTACATGGCTGACTATGCATTATTCTATATACTGTACAGTAGCTGCATATACTGCTTTTTCCAGGCAGCCTGTCTGAACAATGAAAAGGGTTTCAAACACAATCTTTTTGCTGAAAGCTTGGGATCGGGGTTCTCTTGGAGACTTGCAGCCTGGGGGACTGTCAGTTTTTGCCTCTGTTTAATTTGTCTGAGTTGCAGAATTTGTGTAAAACTAATTCAGATAAGTATATGAAGGTGGTGGTCTTCCAGAGTTATAAAATCAGAGTAGTTAAGTTTCAGTGTGTTACTGAGGCTAGCTTGTTTCCCTCTTAAAGTCTTATTTATCTGAAGGCTTGCAACCACACTACTAGCTACAGTAGGACGGTTGACTATGTAGGAGACGGACCACTTTGTCTTCATCTGTGTCTTGAATCCTATCTACAGCACCTGATGGGGGTTTCCTTATGACTCAGCAGCTACACACTGCTCATAACTCTGTGTTTGCATATTGCAAAGTGAGCTATCATTTCTGTCCATGAGATCCGCCTTCCCCATGCAGCGATGACATCAACTGTTGGCATGCATAAAGCTCTAGACTCCTTCGCTCAGTTTACTTTGCTGCTCTGCCAATTTCAATGACACTAAAAGACTTCTGGCTTGGACTGATTGAAATAACTTAGTCACTGCATCAGTCTAAGTTAAAACCTTTCCAGCCAGAGAATGACTGGCTAGAGGCTTGCTGACATCACCAGGCTGCAGCCTCTTTATCAGCACATACCAGAGGAGTGATTATATCTTCCAATGGATGCGCACTTTGTTGTGTGTTATTGATTTATTTATTGACTAAAATTGTTTCTCCAAGAAAAGATAAAGAGATACAGTAGGGATCTCATTTACAGATGCAGCGTGCGCATCTTCAGCCTATCAGGTGGACATATAACCCATGCAGTAAGAGTTTTGCGAGTGCATTAGAGGTTGCAACCCACAATCTCATTTACAGATGTCACCTGGGGGAAGGGGGAGGGGTTACAAGGGCAGGAACACAACATGCAGCAGTTATGTAGAGATACAAAGCCAGTTGATTATAACTAGAAAAGAAAGTGTTTATTCTTTGACAGAACAACCACTAGTGTCTTACGGCCATTCCAAAAAAATAATCTTTTTTATGCCATACCTGTGAGTATATTAAGGGCAAATATTGCTGACAGTTTCCCTTCCTTGGAACCTAGAGTGAGAATATCGAAATATTCTCATGCTAGGTCCAAACATACCTATAGTAGGTCCTGATTGGCTCATTTGGAACTCAACTAGGGCTGCAAGACAAACCCCTATTGTAACTTTTATATCTGTATATGTATGTTGTCAATATGTAAGCACTACTGTGTAACACTAAGCAAAGAAGCATGTTTTCTCATAAATCTGTACGTTTGTCCAGACATGGAGCCTTTGCAAAGGAGTCTCTGACTCAAAGGTTGTAATTCTGAAACGTTTAATGAATAAATAAATAAATGTAGAATGTTCAGCCTCAATAGTAGTACTACCCAGATTCAAAAGCAATTAACTTTAAAATGAAAAATGATAGCACAGTTCTGTAAGCACAAAAGTTGTTCAGCTCAAAAATATCTACAAAATGAGTGTTGTTTCATTTGTAGCTACCTTTTTTATAATTAGCAAAAAAACAGCAGAAAATGCAGTTTGTTTAACTTTCTGTAACAAACAAATGCAAATAACTTTAAAAACGAAAAACGACAGCATGGTACTTTGTGCACGAAAGTTGATCAAGACAAAATTATCTACAAAATGAGTGGTGTTTCATTTACAGATACCTTTTAAATTTTTTGCAATCAGCAAAAAATAGCAAGAAATTCAATTGTTTTCACTTTTTTGGAGGTATGGCATAAATAGAATACAGTACCCACCCACTTCAAACTGAATATTGTCGATATTTTTGTTTTTAGACTGATTGACCCAATACCATCACTCATGGCTTTGTCACTCATGATGTTATCGGGTCAATTGGTACTCAAACAAAAAATATCAACAATATTTCCAGTACAGGCGTAGCATATCCCTTATATATTTTATAATGCTTGAAATTAAATTCCAAAAGCTGTAACATTTGAACTGTTAATTATAGAAATGTAAGTTTTGTTAATTTTAAGTGAAAGCTTGAAAGCAATAGCTTATATCAATATATAAATGAAGCTGACTTCAAGCTTTCATTTAAAAAAGTACTTAGCCCTTATAGTTCCAAAGATATCCCATTTTAAAGAAATTATCTTTTGAATGGTCTAACTCTGAAACTGCTGGGGCTAGAAACTTAAATTACTTTAAATAAATGTTTGGAGTTCTTCCATTAAGAATGAGCTCTGCTGGTAATGTTGTATGTGTCAATACTATAAATCACATGAAAAAAAGTTTTCTTTTTTTTTTTTTACTTTTTCAGAATTTTGGTAATAATAAAAGTATTTAATTAGAAACTGTTTAATTTAAAACATAATTTTCATTCATCTTATGCCCTTAGTCACACTGCAAACATTTGACTCTCCTCTCCAGCAATGTATACTCTTCCTATCTTATTATACCCTGGACGGCCACTTTGTACTGTGTACTATGAACTAGATTTTGCAAAAGCACCTTATGAGAATAAATGGTTTACAGAAGTATACAATATTTGCAATTAGAGGTAAAAAAACAAACAAGGGTCAGGCATATAAAACATTTCAATTGAACCACATTTACAAATGAAGAGTCAGGTGTAGACACAAATGGATGTGAGCAGAATCTTAAGAGACAACTTTGTGGTGGGAACACTAGTAAGTAGGTAGGCAGACCCTCAAGGCTAGGTAAATGTGGAACACTATAGCAGATGGCAAGCTGAGCAGACTTCATTTTGTACCTAGGAATGAGGAATGAGTTATTTCTCACATACCTGTCCAAAACTGAAACAAAATACACAAGTGCTTTAACAATGGTAACTAGCCCTCATGGCAACTAGCCACAGCAGGCTAACTGGACTGGCCATCAACTAACTGTCACACTGAGACCTTTAAAAATGGTCTTGTTAATTGGGGCTTACCTTACAATTTGACCTAACAAGGGCTGTTTATTTTCAATGTACTTCTCCCCTCAAGTAGCCCCTGGGGCTCTGTATTTGAAATCTGCTTCTCCTCTTTAAGCACCCATACAAGGGCGTCCCCAAAACTTAGCCTTTCCAAGAGCTTCTCACTGTTGATGTGCTCCTCCCCTTAAAGGAATACTACAGTCAAAATTTGCAAAAACATGTTGTGCAGAGTGTTTTTATTTGTGTGTTCAGTCCTGGTTTGTTTGCTATTAGGAGTCTTTTCTCAGTTTGCCTACTAGTTTTATGGTCTCTGAGGATTTTCATATTACCGTGGTTCATTGCTCTTCTTTTTCTACAATGCCTCCTGGCCCAAGTGACAGTGATGTGTCCGGGAACATAGATTCAGCAAGATTCAGAAAGTACTGATTTAGAGTGAATTTTACAGCAGTGCAGCTGTGATCTTAAGTCACTTTCCTTATCCAGTAGACACTGAAGGCTATATTTACAGCTTAACAATCACTTGAGGTCTAAATGAGTGGGCATTCTGTAAGAAAACAGCTTGAGTGAGTATTCTATAAGAAAACAGTTGCAGTCTTTACTAATCATAATACTGATGACCTAGGTGATTTGTGTGCTTTTTATGGCTGTGTGAGTTTGATAAAATGATAAGTTTTAAAAGCAAAACATTTATTACTGCTGTCTAGACTTAGACAAACATATAGAAAACAAAAATATTGAATTAGAGTTATTTAGTTAATGCCAGAACATCAGGCTCTTATCTTCTAGATTACTGCTGCAGCACTTTCCCTCACTGAAGTAGTGGTCCCAGACGCATCACTGTCACATGGGACAGGAGGCACTGTAGAACAAGAAAGGAGCAATACACCATGCTAATATGGAGATCCCCAAAGGTCATAAAACTAGTAGGCAAAATTTAGAAAAAAACTCCTAATAGTAAACAAAAGCAAGGACACACCAAGACAAAACACAGAGATCAAAACACTCTGCACAACATGTTTCACAAATTTTGATGAAGTACTCCTTTAATGGGGAACAGTCACCACCAAGGGCCGCCACATTCAAGTGTGAGGCTGGTCCCCTTGAGCATTTTGTGCAAAAAAAAAAACACTTTTTGGTTTACTTACTGTTTACTGTAGTATAACAGATTGTGTTAAACTAATTTTGCTTAGTTGTAGGCTTTCATCTTCTGTTACTACAAATCCCAGAATCCCCTGCAGATGACATTACACAGTAGGCAGCAGTGAGAAGATTCAATAGCCTCAGTGCAAGTTAGCATTTATATAGGCTCTGATTATTTTGTTTGCTGGTCTCATTGTCTTCCATGACCTATGCAGAGTTACAGAGGACTGTATTTAGCCCCTGGAGAAAAGCAGCCCCAGAAAACATTTCATCAGAGATGATAAAAGCTCTAACATGCACTGCAGGCTGTTGAATCTCCCATTGTTGCCTACTCCTCTGATGTCAGCTGCAGAAGATTCTGGGATTTGTAGTAACAGAAGATGTCAGCCTAGAACCAAGCAAAATTAGTCTGATGCAATCTATTATACTGCAGTAAACAGTAAGTAAACCAAAATGTTTTTTGGCCACAAAGTGCACATTTTGACCAGCCTCACACTTTAGTGTGGGGGCCTATGGTGGTGACTGTGCCCTTTTAAGTTAAGGAACAGAGTCAACAATAAGCAGCTTGCAATGCTGACAACCCAGCTTCCAGAGCAGACCCAGAGTTGTCAGAGGGCCGGCAGAGGAGGAGAAAGCACAGTGTCCATTGGATTGCTCACCTTGTCTGGGAAGGGAGGGGATCTGACACCTGGCATCTGCTGACCCCTAGCAACATCTGTGGGTAGGCGAGTCTGGGACCAGCACTGAGGCTGGACTGGTAGAGGTGGCAGATGTCTGCATATCAGGGGTGGGAGCACATTTGTCCTTATAACACTGAAGCAATTGCATGCATACCTCCGTCAAGGGGGGAAGCCATGGGGGAAGCCACATGCAGAAAAAAAAAAACTTTGGATGACAAGCAACATGAAGTCCAAGATTCTTACAGGGACCCAACAGACTTACGCGGGGTGTATCCCTTAGTCACCCGAGAAGAATAAACAGAGTTGATAACAAACAAATAAAAGGGTTACTGGGTATGTGAAGCAATGGGGAGGTGGTAGGGATGGTTGGTAGAGGGCGGGATTATTTAAAAGGGGCAAATGGAAGTTGAGTAGGGGTTATGTGTAGTCAATTGCACTGTCGGGGGGAGCGAGGCACAGGCTGATCATGATGCCAATCAGCTGCTTGCTGGGTGGTATTATACAGATCAAAGCAAAGAGCAGCCCTGTGATACAGATGGCTCATTTCTTTGAGCTTCATGAAGTTTCTGCCCAGCAAGCCCAGAAGAGTGTCATGATCAGCATGGCTGATGATTGGTCTGACACTGTTATGCCCACTACAGACTGCCCTGCAGTAGACCAACAGTGGCACACCTGTCAAATCCACTATCGTAGCAATATGTTTGCTTTGTGCAAGAGTAAGAGGGAACATAAAAATGAAAAAAAAAAACAACTGTAAAGTAGTCCCTCTATTGCTACACTTGCCAGTAGATGGCACTTCTGTTTTCCATCAATGCTTGAATTCCCTTTTGTTTGCTTAAGCCCTTCGCCTTCCCCAAACTGCATGCCAGCCTGCCTGCTTGCTGGTATGAAAGTGAGCAGAGAAGTGCTTAATTTTTGCATTTGTCTTCCTTGATTTTTTTTCACAGAGTAGCAGTTTTTTTTAATTGAGCTGTTCTAGTCTCTATCACAATCATGTTCATCGTTTTCAAATGCAACGCGAGTGTCCAGGTAACCATGTGATTTGTGTGCTATCAAGTGCTTCTTTCCAGCGGAAAAAAGAAATGAACAAAAAACCAGCAGAAATGACTTGTTTGTGTGACAGTATGCACAGCATGTCAGAGAGAGAATGTTTCAGTGGTTGGCAGACATACTTGTTGGGCCGGGGGATAGTCTTGTTTGCTAGCTAAGCTAGCAAAAAAATGGCTTCCACTTAGATTTCAATAATTGTTCTTAGGGAACAGTGGTCCCAACTGTGCTAATACAAGTTGGTGTGGCACTTGTTTTTACCTGGGCACTGTTAATAAATAAATGTATTCCCAGAGATAGGTATCAATCAGTCAGAAGTTAGCATTTTAGAAGCCCATTTTCTAATTAAGCAATAAGGCACGACAGGGTGTGGTATATCATGGGATATCGTCACGCCTCGGGTGATTGGGCACAAGGCCGCAGGCCGAGTGCATCCAACCGTCCGAGAAGTGACGATATCCCATGATATACCACACCCTGGAATGCCTTATTGCTATTATGAACTGGCTTAAAAGTTTTAGTTTATTTATTTTTTGTTTTAATTGTTTTTAAATACTTTTTTTTATTATATTTGTGATGTGGAAGTATATCTTCCAATTAATAAGTCCAGTTTCTGCTTTCACCAGAAGGTAGCCCTGCTGCTACTATATGCTGACTGATCTCTGTCAGTCTCCAAAGTTGTTACTCTGCCACAGTATCTGCTGTCTCTTTGTCTCATGTGTAGTCCCCCCATACCTCTCAACTGTCCCTGATTTTCAGGGACATCCCTGATTTTACCTCAACATTTTACTGTGTTCCTCCTAAAAATTGTGTTTCTGTGACCAAACAGCAGGGGTTGTAAGCACAAAATAATGTCAAATATTAAAGTTACAGATGTGTTCTTCCTTAGAAAATGAATTTTACACTAAGCCCCTTATTCTGCCAGGTTCCTGAGTAGATGTCACCAATTTTGAAGATGTGTCCCTGATTTTTTTAAGCCTTGTCCCCGATTTATGAGGCAGGAGGTTGAGAGGCACGCACCCTCCCCCCCCAAGTAGATGATCACGGTATTAAAAACAGAAGAAAAATTAAGCCAACGATGGGCAACACGGGATTTAAAATAGTGGGACTGAAGACCGAGAGGATGAGTTCAGCAAGTACATTGTGCGCTGCCGTTTTGAGACGTGCGCGCGCTTTAGCCTGTGAGAAACAGAAATGTGGCACAGTAGAAAGATTGGCAGGATACTGTGAGAAGCAACTGTGCTGTTAATGAAATACGTTAAAAAATGAACATGTTGTCGGGTACGGGCAGTGATTCAAGTGCTAGTATGGAAATCGCAAGTTCACTGCTGCTGCGTGGTGTGAAAATTCTCCAGGCGGGCAGCAGGTTTCTTTGGTGTGTGCATGTGTCGCAGTTGGCGACTGTTTCACTCCTGTTCATTTAAATTTAATATTCTTTAATTTTGAACAGGGGTTTCAGTTCTGGTTTAGTCTGCTCCACGGTGTGCCTTCTGGTGATGTGTTTGAGGGAGAGTGAGCGATGTGGAGAATGTTGCGGTCGTAAGGTTATTTTCCTGAGTGAAGAGGCTGGTGGTCGGAGGTTTTCTGAAGCCATGATGATGTAGCCCGATGTCATCACATCTTCAAAAACCTCTCGGCCAATCAGCTTCCTCCATTTACGATCGCCAGTTCATAATCCATAATACATACCGCTCAAAGGATTTATTAACTTATATTATAAGCAGGCCCATTAGCACAGCTGTAGTGTTATTATCACTTGCGATGTCGGGGACCCTAGGTCTGGCACTAGCTCAGGTCACTGAGAGCAGCCAGGGAAAGGATCATTCAACTTGCTTGCATTTTGGTGAGTGCTTGATTCCACCATATGTTGTTGCTCACAGTGGGGTTTGCTGTCAGGTAATTTGTGGGTGTAGTCACAAAGTTGCTCTGTGAGCAACTAGCTGTTTGAGCTATACTTTCTCCTCTTGTGACTGAGTATATTTAAACTCAGTTGGCACTCAAATGTTACATTGTAACTGTTCCAGTGTACCTACTGCTCCACCTACTCCCTATTTTGAGAGCACAAAACTCACTTTGTGAGCGCATTTCTGAGTACTTCCAATATGTTGCCCTTCTGTGTATTAAAGACACTATAAACTGAAATTGAAAGTTATCTAATGTTGGTCTATTCTACAGTCACTGCACTGCCACTAAAAATATAGAAACATAGAATCTGACAGCTGACAAGGTCTGCTTGGCCTACCCAGTCTGCCCATTTTTCCCTACCTACAGTATCACCACAGACCCTACTTTATTTCCAGCTCTTTCTCCCTCTCCTCTTCTTTTCCACCAAAATTCCCTTTTGCCTGTCCCATGCATTCTTGATCCCCACTACTATTTCTGCCCCCACCGCCTCCACTGGTAGCCTGTTCCAGGTTTCCACCACTCTTTCTGTGAAGAAGTACTTCCTCATATCTCTCCAAAATCTATCCCCTCCAGTTTCATAGCATGTTCCCTTGTTCTTAAGTACCCTTTTATCTGAAAAATACTTCCGTCCTGTATGTTATTTACACCCTTGAGTTATTTAAAAGTCTCTGTCATATGGCTACTCTCCCCACTGTATTCCTGGGTGTACATATTGAGGTCCTTTAATCTCTCCTCATAGGGCTTTTGATGCAGACCCTGCATCAGTTTAGTTGCTCTACTCTAGACCGCCGCCACTCTATATCTTACCGGAAATGTGGTCTCAAGAACTGGACACAGTACTCTATCTGTGGTCTTACTAGTGATCTATATAAAGGCAGCACCATTTTCCTCAGTCTGCTGGTGATACCCCTCCCTATACACCCCAGCATCCCACTAGCCCTTCAACTGCCTTGTCGCACTGCCTGGCCAATTTTATGTCATCAGATATAATTACCCCCGGGTTTCTTTTCTGCTTGGTAGTTGTCAATACCATTCCCCCAATTTTATATTCAGCCCCACTCCTGGGGTTTTGTGCCCTAAGTGCATTATTTTGCACTTTTTATTTTTTGCATTAAAACCCAGGTGCCAGACCCTTGACGACTCCTCAAGTTTTCTCAGGTCTCTGCTCATCCTTTTCACACACCCCTGGAGTGTCCACTCTAGTGCAGATTTTGGTGTCATCCGCAAATAGGCAGAACTTCCCTTCAAGCTCCTCTGCAATGTCATTTATAAAGACATTAATGAGAACCGATCCCAGCACTGATCACTGGGGCACCGCACTGGTCACCCTCCCTTTCTCGGAATGAACTCTGTTTACTACCACCCTCTGTTGCCTATTCCCTAACTAGATTCTTACCCCGTTTACCACCTTTGGACCCACTCCTAAGCTACCCAGCAGCCTACTGGTGTCCTCTGTGGAAAGTTGTCAAAAACCTTACTGAAATCTAGGCAGGACAAGTCCACTGCTCCACCTTGATCTAATCCCTTGGTCATCAAGTCAAAGAAATCTATCAGAGTCATTTGACATGCCCCCCCCCCCCCATAAACCCATGCTGCCTCTGGTCTTGTAACCCGCTGGATTCCAGATATTCCATAATCCTTTCCTTCGGCAGTGATTCTATTAAGTTTCCCACCACCAATGTCAGGCTGAGAGGCCTATAATTGCCTGCAACCACTTTTGTAAAGTAGGAATAAATCTGCCCTCCTCCATTCTTCTGGAACCACTCTTGTTTCTAGTGAGCTGTTAAATGGAATTGTCAGAGGTGCAGCCAGTACCTCCCTGAGCTCCCTCAATATCGTTGGATGCACCTCATCTGGCCCCATTTCTTTGTCCACTTTCAGACTGGCAAGTACCTTCAGGACTGTCTCCTCTGAAAAAAGACTAAGGTCCACGCCCCTCTCTCCAAATTTTTGTGGCCCTTCCCCTTTTCCTTCCTCTGTGTACACAGAAGTATTTGTTCAAGATGTCTGCCTTTTCCTGGTCTCTCTTTCCACAGTTCCCCCCTTACCTTTCTAACATTACAATCCCTCCCCGGTCTTCCTCTTTTCACTTACATGCCTAAAAAATGTATTGCCCCCTTTTCGTTACCACCTGAGCTGTTCTCTGTTCAGTTTGTGTCTTCATACTTCTTACTGCCTTCCCTGCTTCCCTGGGTTTCCCTGACACACTTTCCCATCCTCCCCTCTCTGCATCTCCTTATACCTTCTGAATGCTACCCTTTTAGCCTTTACATTTTCGGACACCTCCTTTGAGAATCACAGCGCTCTCTTTTTCCTTTTGATTTTGCCCACTTGCTTGATGCAGACATTTGTTGCCTTCACTATGGCTTCTTTTAGTGTTGCCCACTATTTCTCCACCCCACCCAGGTCATCCCCACTGCCAGGTCATCCCAGAGGTATTCACCCATCTTTATAAAATCCGCCCTCCTGATGTCCAAGACCCTCACTCTTGTGTGGTTTGATTCCACAACTGTCCGTATACTGAACCACATTGTATGGTGATCACTAGCTCTAGGTGGTCTCCCACCTTGATGTCTTCAACACTGTTCCTGTTAGTGAGTACCAGGTACAGTATTACCCCATCATGAGTAGGTTCACTGACTAGTTGCCTGAGAAATGACCCCTGCTAGGAATCTAGGCTGTCCCTGTCTCTAGCTGAAACTGCAGTTGGGAGGCTGCAATCTACAGCTGGCAGACTTAAGTCCCCCATCAGCAGCACCCTCTCATTTTTCTGCCATCTTGCCAATGGTTTCTACCAGTACTTTATCTAGCTCCTCCCCCTGTGGTTGAGGTCTGTAGATTGCTTCAATGTAAACAGTGGCTCTGTTCCCCATCTCCAAGGTGACATAAGGTAACCTCTGCCCCTCACCCCATATTCCTTGTATCTCCATTGTTTTTATGCTTTCCCTCACATAAAGCACCACACCCTTCTTCTGTCTCACCCTGTCCTTCCTGAAGAGAGTATAGCCTGGTATGGCCATGTACCATTCATGGTTTTCAGTCCACCATGACTCGGTAAAGGTCATAATATCCAGGTCAGCCTCTGCCATGATGGTCACTTGGTCTGGAATCTAATTCCCTAGACTTCTAGCATTCACACACATGGCCTTTTGTTTCCACTTTGCTTGTTACCCCTTTTTTCCTTTTTGCCCTCCTTCCCCCTTCCCCCTTTCTTCTAACTGCTTCTGTTCCCATCCCCCTTCATTTCTACAACCCTGCTTCCTTTGTTAATTTGCACCCTGAGGGGTTTCCTCTCCCCTCACGTTCTCCCTACTTTCTGCTTCAGCCTCCGTGGGGTAGTTTCTGCCTCCCAAATTTCTTCCGCCACCATCCTCAGCTAATTTAAATGTTCATCAAAATAACATTTATATTCTCCACTGAGGACTGTGGTTCCGCTCCTGGATGGATGTAAGCTATCACCCCTATAAAGGCCCTTATTCCACCAGGTGGATCCCCAGTCCCCAGTGTAGCTGAATCCTCCCCTCTGCACCATTCCTTCAACCACAAGCCAAAAGTTCTGGTGTGGAGATCCCTCCCTTCCCATTGTCATAGACAGCAGCACTTCCATGAAAGACACTAAGCGTGCTACCTAAGACCACTTCCCCACTTCCTAAACTCCCCTGCTCTATTCCATACCCATCCCTAGCCTGGTCATTAGTCTCCAGGTGGACAATGACATCCAGCTCTCCTTTCTGTCCTACTACCTTAGCAATCCTCAGGATCTGCCTCCCATCACTGTAGGCCATGGTGCCCCATAGGCACCTAACCTCCCTTCCCCCCCGCTTCCTATTCCCAAATCTATCCCCGTTACAGCCGAGTGCCCCACCAGACGTTGCTTCCTTCTCCTCCTCCTCCTCCTCCTCTGGGGTCCTCTTCCACATCCTGAGGGTCTTCACTATGTAGGATCCCCACATCCTCCATGATCATTGCCATAAGTGCCTCTTCTTGGCAGTCCTGCTCCACCAGAGCGGCATAGGAATTATGCAGTGGTATCAGTTGAGGAATGTGCCTCTGATCTGTCACTCTCACCCTTCCAGAGCACACCATAGTCCAGCCATTCCTGACATCCTCTGAGGTAAAAGTGATAAATCTGGTAGCCCTGGGTAGGGAACAGGCCCCCTGGATCTGAACCAACTAGTGACCTCCTCCTTCAACCCAGAGAGGAGTGTGCAGAAAGGGAAGCACTGCAGTCTCCAGAAGGTCTATCTGAAAATGGCTGCCCCACAGCCCCTGCACTGCAGCACTTCTAGCATTCCCAATTCCTACTAACTCTGTGTGACCTGGAAATACCTTTGCACTCTTACCCCTGATAGAGTGCTTCTAGTTGTCCCCTTTGTACCTTAACACTAGATAAGGGTTTTCTCTTCTACCCTTCGCAATAAGTAATTTCCTTTTGTCTGAAGAGTTTTCCTGCTTTCTTAACCATCTACCTTTCTCTGCTTTTTCTTGTTATGGTAGCAGCACTTTCAACTTCTCCTAACCCTTTGCTACCTTACATTAGATAGGTTGTTATTTATGTGTCTCTATTCCCTCTTCAAAAACACTGTATACTCTTACCCTAAATAGGATGTTGCACCTATTCTCAAGTTTTGGCCTACTTTTAACCCTTCTCTACAGTGAGTTTTACAACAAGAGTGAACAGGAACCTTATCTTAGTCGACCAGCAGGATCCTCGCTTCCCTGCTTCCGTCTGCTGCAACCTAAGGATGCCTAAGGTGCCAGTTTCCTGTTCCACTCATTCACTGTTCCACTAACTCACTGGGACACAAATGTGAACTGGACACATTAAGAGGGAGTCCTTTCATAATGCCCTTGCTAGATGGCACCAAGCCTCTGTCAGCTCCACCCCCCCAATTACACACCCGAGTCACAGGGACTCCTGAATCTCCTCAGTCCCAAGATTAACCTCTTATGAACATACGAACATACAAAATTTGCCAGCAGATAAAGGCCTAGAGGTCTATCAAGTCTGCTCGAATGTGCAGCTAGCACACCTTATTCTGCAGCTGCCCCTCCCTTCCATTCTTCCCCTTCATTAACCCTCCCCCTTGTCCTGTCCCATCCTCATTTGAAGCAGTCCACTGTTCTACTGCATATCACTTCAGCAGGTAATGCATTCCACCCAGCCACCACCCTCTCTGTAAAAAAGTGTCTCCTCATCTCCCTCCTGAACCTTCCTCGCTCCAGTCTCATATCATGGCCCCTGGTGGCCCTCCCCTCCCTTACTTTGAACAGCTCCTCTGTACCCGTCTTGTTTATTCCTTTCATGTATTTAAAGGTTTCAATCATGTCACCCCTGTCTCTCCTCTCCTCCAGTGAGTACATGTTCAACTCCTTCAACCTTCTCTCGTATGATAAGTCCCCCAGCCCCTTGATCATCTTTGTCGCTCTGCGCTGCACCCCCTCCAGTAATTTAATGTCCCTCTTCAGATACGGATGCCAGTACTGCACAGTACTCCAGGTGTGGTCTAACTAATGACCTATACAGTGGCAGAATCACCTCCTCCCTCCTCGAGGATATACCCCTTGCAATACAACCCAGCAATTTGTTGGCCTTTGCAGCTGCATTCCTACATTGTGCCGCGTTGTTCATTGACCCTGTAATGAGCACACCTAGATCCTTCTCCTCCTCTGTCTGGGCTTGCTGCACTCCACCTAGCTGGTAACTCCTCCTTGGGTTCTTCATCCCAAAATGCAGCACCTTGCACTTTTTGGCATTAAAGCCCAGTTGCCAGGTGTCTGACCAGGTTTCAAGCTTTGCCAGATCAACCTGCAACCCCTGCCATCCCCTAGGTCATCCACCACTCGCCTACCTTGGTATCATCAGCAAACAGACTGATCTTGCTCTTGATGTCCCATGATATGTCTGCAATGAATATCCCAAACAACACTGGTCCCAACACTGGGCCCTGTGGAACACAGCTTGTCACTGCCCTTGGGTGTGAGAGCTCCCCACCCACCACCACCCTCTGTTGCCTTCCTTGCAGCCAGTTTTCTACCCATCTCACCAGCTTTGCACCCGCCCCTGTGCCTGCTGACTTCTTTCCCAGCCTTCCATGTGGCACTGAGTCAAATGCTGTACTGAAGTCCAGATACAGGACATCCACTGCATGGCCCCTGTCCAGTTGCCTAGTTACCCAGTCATAGAACTCAACCAGGTTGGTTTGGCAGGATCTGTCACGTATGAAGCCATGTTGTCTGCTGTCCTGTAGTCCTTTGGCCTCTAGGAGGGCCACCAGCCTCTCCTTCAGGATAGTCTCCATTAGCTTACCCACGATGGATGTGAGGCTCACTGGTCTGTAGTTTCTCGGTTCATCCTTGGGGCCACTCTTGTGGAGGGGCACCATATGAGCCATCCTCCAGTCCTGAGGTACACACCCCAAATGTAGTGAGGCATTAAATAGGTCTGCCAAAGGTCCTGCAAGGACCTCTGCCAGCTCCTTCAGTACCCTGGGATGGATGCCATCTGGGTCTGGCACCTTGTCCACCCTCAGTGCCTTCAAACCCTCTAGAACTCTGCCATGATTTTCCCATCTGTCACCACTCCCCCCTTCTGCCATTTCTCCTACCTTGGGTGTCACCCCTTCTTCTCTTTAGTAAATACTGAGCAGAAGTACTCATTTAGTGCTTCCGCCTTATCGCACCCTGCTTCCACCCAACCCCCCTCCTTCCTAATCCTTACTATGTGGTCCTTACAGCTCCTTTTCTCCCTGATGTACTTAAAGAAGTCCTTCTCCCCCTTCTTAATGCCTTGTGCCAGCCTGAGTTCCGTAGATGCTTTGGCTCCCCTTACTGCCCTTGTCACCTTCTTCGATTCTGTCAAGTACTCCTCCCTGTCCTCCCCCACCCCGTTTTCTTGTACTTCCTAAAGGCAGCTCTTTTCCTCCTTACCTTTTCCATGACCTCCTTGCTCAACCAGGTCAGTTTCTTAGCCCTAACCTTCTTGCTCTGGGCTTTGCAGCAGGTTTTGGTTGCCTCCAGTATCCCCAGCTTTATGAGCTCCCACCTCTGGTTAGTGTCCATAATAATAGATTGAATTCTGGCCAGGTACCCTTTACCACTCCCCCATCCTCCCAAAGTCGGCCCTCCTGAAGTCCAGCACTATTGTGCCAGATTCCCTCCTTCCTTGCCCATATCCAATGTGAGCCATACTGAGCGGTGGTCACTCTCTGACAGCGGTTCCTCCGCTGTAAGTTCTCTCACAAAGTCCCCATTTGCCAGCACAAGGTCAATGGTATTTCCTAACCTGGTTGGTTCACTGACCATTTGCAGCAGGAAGCTGTCCTGGAAGGCATCTTGAACTAGTTTCCCCCACATTAACGGTTACAATTGTAAAGACACGTTTCAAAGTGCCCCAAATACTGAAACCAAATCTTCCCACTTACCCTGCCGCTTTCAGTATGAAGAGAAATAAAACAAAATACAAATATATCTTTAAGGTAAAGATAGGTGCTTACATTCCTCTATGTCAACAAAGTCTGTACTACTAGCACAGGACCCCAACTAACCTGACCTTTAAATCTGCTCTCTTTTTGTTACAAGGCACTAAGCTATTGTCAGCGCCACTCCACAATTACACACCTGATTCACAGGGTTTCCTGAATCTGCTCAGCCCCAAGATTAATCTCCTGAGCTAGTTTCCCCCTTTAGCTCATTGCTGCATTAAACACTCTGAGTCTGAGATATTCTGTGTATGAAAAGCTCTATATAAATTCAAACTCTGTCCAATTTTACACTCAATGCACTACCAGTATCAAACTCACTGCAGCTTAAAACACTCTGAGACACGCTGTGTATGAAAGGTCCTCTGTAAATCCAAAATTCTGCACTGGCCTATTTGACCTCTATTGACCCAAGGTTTGAACTCGAGTCTCCACTAGGGAAAAGTCAGCGGCCATCATTGCTAAGCTGCTCAATCAACAGGGCTGCTGGACAACTGTCAACAACTCCTAAAGGTTTCAATTGGCCAGTGTGTGGCTAACATGCAGTTTTATTTTGAAGCTGTTTGCACATCTGGGGATGTGAAAGAGATGGAGCTGCCAAGGTGTTGCTAAGGAGGTTAATTTGCTTGGTCAACTTACATGACATACTTGTGTTATCCGCAAACATTTCTCAGGCCAAGGGCCAACTCTTGACCTAATCCAGCTCCCACAGCGGAGGATAAAAGATTACAAAGAGAGAGGTTGTCTATACTGTATGTCTGCCTTTCTTGGGGGAGCACTTTTTAAGAGCCGCTTTAAACACACAACTCTCAAATGTTTAGGGCCTAGTGATGTAGATGAGGGGGGTGGGGGCTGGCAGTCACTTACCCTTGTGCATGCACACGTGTCAACAAACACTTCGCAACAGATAAGTGTAGCCTTTTTGACCTGGTCAACACCATTACAGGACATTTGAGTCTCATCACGGAGTCATGGTGGCGCAGAATCCATCCAGCACATTCGTGAGGCACTTGAAATATGGCCTGCTTTATCAATAGAGGAAATGCTGTTCAGAACTGCAGGATAACCCACTGATTTCTTTTTAAAGAGTGATATGAGAACTTTAACATTCACTGGGATCATTGCAGAAGGGACAACACATTCAGCAAGGAAGCATACCACCTCGTAATGCACAGCACTACCAATGTTGAGTATGAGCACAAATAATCGTGTGGCCCCGCTCCCCCAAAATACTGCTAAGCAGTGCCAGTGCTGGGAATGAACCTAAGTTTCCTCAGGTGAGACACCCCCTAGTACAGCACTGCAGAGTCAGTATTAGGTACGAACCCTACACCTGGTGTGGGACACCCTCTCCTACTGCACAGCAGTGTTAATGCTGGGTATGAATCCAAGTCCTGCTGGGGAACACCCTGCAGTACTGCACTGCAGTCAGTGTTGAGTATGAGCCCAAGTCTCCCCATCCTGAGTAAGGCACTGCAGTGTCAGTGCTGGGCATGTACCCAAGTCCCTGGTGTGAGACACCCCGTTGTACAACACTGCAGAGCCAGTGTTGGGCATGAACCCTACACCCAGTGTGGGACACCCCGTAGAACTGCACAGTAGTGTCACTGTTGGGTATGAACCCATGTCCTGGTGTGAGATACTCCCCTAGTAAGACACTGCAGTGTCAGCACTGAGTAGGAACCCAGGTCCCTGATGAGGAACACCCCCCACTAAGGCACTGCTGTGTCAGTGCTGGGTATTACTCCAGAACCTTGACGTGGAACACCCCTCAGTAAGCAATTGCTGTCTGGGTTGGGTATGACCCTAGGTCCCTCATGTGGAACACCTCCCTAGTAAGGCACTGCAGCGTCAGCGCTAGGTATTACCCCAGGTCCCTGTTGTGGAATGCTCCCCTAGAAAGAGACTGGTATGTCTGCATTGTTTACTAGTCCATGTCCCTGATGTGGAACACCCCTTTCAGTAAGGCACTGCAGTGTCAGTGTTGTGTACTATCCCAGGTCCCATATGTGGACCCTTCCTCAGTAAAGCACTGCAGTGTCAGTGTTAGGTATGAGCCCAGTTCCCTAATGTGGAACACTCCCCTACTAAGGCACTGCTGTGTCAATGTTGGCTATTACTCCAGGTCCCTGATGTGGAACAACCCCATAGTAAGGCTTTGCTGTCTCTGGGATGGGTATTACTCCTGGTCCCTGATGTGGAACACCTCCCTAGTAAGGCACTACAGTGTCAGTGCTAGGTTTTACATCAGGTCCCCGATGTGGAATGCTCCCCTAGTAAGATACTGGTATGTCAGCACTGTGCATCAGCCCAGGTCCCTGATGTGGAACATCCCCTTCAGTAAGGCACTGCAGTGTCAGTGTTGGGTACGAGCCCAGGTCCTGTATGTGGACCTCCCCCACAGGTAAAGCACTGCAGTGTCAATCTTGGATATGCACCCAGGTCCCTGATGTGGAACACTCATCTGCTAAAGCACTGCTGTATCAGCACTGGGTATTACTCTAGGTCCCTGATGTAGAACACTCCCCTACTAAGGCTATGCTGTGTCAACATTGGGTATTATTCCAGGTCCCTGATGTGGAACACCTCCCTAGTAAGACACTAAAGTGCCAGCACTAGGTATTACCCCAGGTTCCTAATGTGGAACGTTCCCTTAGTAAGGCACTGCAGTGTCAGCACTGGCTATGAGCCCAGGTCCTTGACTGGAACACCCCCCTAGTAAGGCAGTGCAATGTCAGGATTGAGTACAGACCTAAGTCCCACCCCCCACCCCTGAGTAATGTTCTGCATTGTCAGCATTGAGTATGAGTCAAGTCCTGGTGTGAACAACTCTAAGACATTGCATTGTCAATGTAAGAGATGAGCCAATATCCCCATCATAGGGCATTGCAGCGTTAACCTAAGTTCTTGGTGTTATATTTGAACCCACTGCCTTCTGGCTCAAAGGTGAATGTGGCACCAAGTGAGCCTGGCTGATAGTGTCTCCAATAGTATTTTTCTGATGTACTTTTGGGTGCTACAACAATGATGTTGAAATATGACATATCCGTCCTTTTCATATTCTACATGATAAAAAAAAAGTGTTTTCACAGTGCTGCTGTGACAGCAGGGAATGTGATGGCAATTTCAGCTCAGGAGTTGAACCAATTGTTGTGCACGTAGCAGCGCTGTGAAAAACACCAACTGCCTTGAGGAATTCTGATCAGCTGGAACCTTGTTGTACCACAGAAGGGTACAGCCATATTCCAATGACCTTTGAACTGTGGTACCACAAGGTTTCAGCTGGCATGGAAATCCATGCAGAACCAACCTAGACTATACACTACCATTATATTTATTTTATTTAGCTTTTGTTTACCGGGTAGGTACACTAGACAAGTAGTATGCCTATTTTCAGGAACGACCCGGGAGAGTACAGAACATACAAGATACATACAAGGCAACTTAGGAGATACAGCTTATTACAGGAGGTACTAACAATTGTAGTAAAACATATACACAAGCAGTATTTACATCATATAACAGTAATTACGTAGATTGACATTGGTGACAACTGAGATTCATCAAGAAAAAAAAAGCATTACCCTACGGAGCTTGAAACAGTTACACACTGATGATAATTTTAAATGCGACCACAGGGTGGAAGCGAAATGTCCCATGGGAGGGCCATGCGGACATGATCAGGTAAGGGAGTTCAGAGTCTAGGCACGTAGGCAGCAAGTCTCGACCCCCATGAGAGTCCGAGTGGGAGGAATTTTGAGCAGTCCAGCAGACTGTGACCTAAGCTTGTAGGGCAGGCGTCCATATTTGGGAGGAGATCCGCCAGTCCCTGAGGAGCCAGTAGCGAGCACCTTCTTGGAGAAGCACCCACCCCAAAGTCCAGGTATTCAGCTGGGAGCAACCAGTGAAGTCTATCATAGAGCTACGCATCGATGGGTGAGTTTGGGGGCGGCAAGTGCAAACCGACATATTGTTATATGCCGTGTTCCACGGGCAAGGTGGTTTGAGGGACGGGCAAATAGGTGGAGTCCGTAGCTGAGGGAGGGAAGAAGCACACCTCTGGCAAGCGCGAGTCTCGCCCCTGGGGTCAGGTTGTATTTGGCCCTATAGGCCATACCCAACTTACAGTGTGTACTTCTACAGATATTGAGGATATGACTTCCCATGTCAAGTTGGGGGTCGAGAGTAACTCCAAGATATTTGATGGAGTTCACCGATGGCAGCGGGGATCCCCCATCACAGGTTATGTGGAGCAAAGATGATGAGGCTTTTATCTTGGCTGCGGAGCCAAAAAGCATGGCCTGTGTTTTATTGGTGTTCAACACCAGCCTATGGTGAGTAACCCAGGCCAGGACTCTTCTGAAATCATCAGTCAGGCTCTGGTTTAGTGCAGCGACATTAGGGGAATGGGCTACTAGTACCAGATCATCTGCGTATAAAGTGGCTTGGCAGTGAGAGGTCACCAGTGGCAGTTGATTGATAAGAAGCGAGAAAAGGAGGGGCCCAGCACTGATCCTGGGGACTCCCAGAGTCTTCGCCCTGGGCTCGAGAGGACCTTGTTGAAGCAGGAGCTGCTGTCTATCCTTCAGATAATCCATGAACCAGTTCTGGGCATGGGAGGAAAGACCAACGGCCCTTAGTTGTTCTCCAAGAAGGTCATGATTAACAAGGTCAAACGCTTTCGATAGGTCTATAAATATTGCACCAGACAGTTTACCTTGGTCCACGGCAGATCTTATGCTGGAGGTTACAGTGATCAGTGCAGAAGTGGTGCTATGACCCTTTTGAAAGCCATGCTGTGCTCTGGAAAGCAGTTCATGGGAATACAGATACTCCGAGAGTTGCTCGGCCACCACCTTTTCAAGAAGTTTGCTAAGGGATGGAAGGATTGCAATAGGGTGGTAGTTGTCAGGAAGCTTAGGATTGCCCTGCTTCAGAACTGGAACTATCCTTGCTTCCTTCTATATGACGGGAATAGTCCCTGAGCTAAGGGATAGATTAAAGATGTGGGCAACCAGAGGCAATGATGGGCGCCCCTAGTTTTAAGTCGCGGTTCAGGAAATCGAGACCAGGGCTGGAATACTGGGCCAGGGCAGCAAGAAGTTTCTGGACTTGGAGACTGACACAGCCCTGAGATTAAACACACCCGGTGTTGATCCGCCTGACTCGATAGGGACGGGATCGTGGGCGAGAGAGCTCCACACGTTCGTTGAAGTCCGGGAGGTGAGGGCAGGAAGGTCCAGTAGTGGTTAAGGAAGTCAGCTATGGTCTGGGGATTATTGCAAGAGACGCCATTTAGGACCATATCCGTGACACCCATGCTGGAGGATCCACTAACTAAGGATTTAATGTTACTCCAGAACCTCCTGGGGTCACTGGCAGAGCTGAGTAGTGCAGACTTACAGAAGTCACTTTTGCTACCCTAATAGCCTTCTTACACTGGTTCCTGAGGTGGCGATATCTCTGGAATTTAGAGATCACTGGAGCCCTGGCCTGAGCCCAGCATTGGTCTCTTTGCGCAGCTTAGCTGTAGATTTCCATTCAGCCAGTGGTGGCGCTCCCTCACCCTCCAGGTGATCATGGGTGCGTGCCTGTCCTGGATGTCACCAAAGGTATCAATGAAGCAGGAGGTTGCTACTGTGGTGTCAGTGGCCTCCAATACCCTGGTCCAGTCAGTAGATCTTAATTCATCCACGAAACTCTCTGGGTCAAACCTGGAATAATTTCTAACTCGAATAATTTTGTGAAGGATTTTAGAGGAGGGAATTTTCCAAACACAAAACACTGGGGAGTGATCAGAGATGGAGTCCGATAGGGTACCTGAGGTAGATATTCTCTCCGGGCGGTTGGTAAGAATCCAATCCAACAGGGTACTCGAGGAACCACTAGCGGACTGCCTGGTCGGGTCCTTAATAAGTTGGGTGAGGGATAGGGTGGCAAGAAGAGATTCACATTTCTTAATATTGCCACTCTCCCAATTAAGGTTGGTGTCACCCATAATAATAAGTTGTTGTCTCCCTATACTGGACCTGACCGTGTCTAGGAGATAGGTAAGCCCTTCTAGGCCTCCTCTGGGAGGGATATAAGCACATACCAAATGCAACTTCTTTGTATCCCCTAGCAACAGAAGCCCATGCAGGATCTCACAGGGAGGGTGAACGGCGGTACCATGCGTCACCAGGGAGATTTTCAGGTGGACTCTATAGAAGATCAGGATGCCCCCCCCACACACCCACCCCCTGGCCTGTCAAGGCGGATAAACTCGTACCCTGTTAAGGAACAGGCGGAGTCAGGGATAGAGGATTTAAGCCAGGTCTCAGTAATCCCTAGAACATCGGGTTTGTATAGGTCAACCACCCTCTCAGTTCGTCACGACTGGGTAGCAAGCTCCTGATATTCAGGTGAGCTATTCTAAGCCCCTTACTCACACTCCAGGTGGCGGGAGGGTTATTGGCCGTTATAGTAGGTCCAGGGTTAAGTTCTATGTCCCCTGCCCTGAGCAAGGCAAGGAGGGAGAGCCAGGGGAGGTACCACCTGTGGAGTGGATGCCCTCTAGACTCGTCCCTGTAGTTACCAAGCAATAATATCTCTGCATTGTTCTGACATTGCTTTCTTTGTCAGCATCACATTGTGTTGGAAGTTATTTGATTGGCAAGCAACAACAGAAAGGCAGGGTAAGCAATTTAAGCTACAAGTGCTCTGCTTCTGTTTTAAATCATTTTGAGTTCTTTATTTGAAGAACAACTGCCCCTTTTTATACAATGTATAGGCAGAGCTCAGCCTATACGTCATAGATAGGGAATGTGCAATGGCTTGACTCAAAATATGAACCAGACTTGGAGACAAAAGACACACTCACCAGTATATGTTTTAGAATTTATTTCTGCTTGAGTTGTCTGTCTACCAAAATATCAACATTTTGCAGTGTACTCACTACTTCTTCAGGATGTTTTGGCAGAACAGCAAGTTTCCAATGTTTAGTTTGGACAATAGATTCTACTCTTCAGTGTCCCGTAACTGAATACATAGGTGAATATGGATTCATTAAGGCTTCATATGTATCTCATGTGCAGAAGGAAGCCATTACACAAGGTGTGAAGCAAGAAGTCAGATGATTCTTTTGCAGTCATTGAAACTAACTACATATGAAACCGTAATTAATCTATACTGGCCTATGTGGCAGAGCCACTAGTGAGTTATGAAGGTCCTTCCCCTCACAAGTGATGATAAACTGCATATTTTAGAAACATAGAAATTGTCATCAGATAAAGACCACTAGGCCAATCCAGGCTGCCCGTAAGCCCTTCACTAGTCTGTGGCCTCTGACCCTACCTGGTCAATGGCTTTTCAACCCTTTTTCCCCACCTCTAAGGTTCCCCTATGCCTGTCCCAGGCATGTTTAAATCCCTCCACTGTGCACGCTCCTACCACCCCCTGTGGCAGACTATTCCATGCGTCCACCACCCATTCCATGAAGAAAAATTGCCTCACATTTCCCCTCATCCTGCCCCCTTCCAATTTCATATCATGCCTCCTCATTCTTGTACTCCTCTTATATTGGAAGATGTCTCCCCCCCTGCACCTTGTTTATGCCCTTAAGGTATTTGAATGTTTCTATCATGTCCCCCCGATCCCTCCTCTCCTCCAACTAGTACATACTGAGGTCCTTTAATCTCTCCTCATATGTTTTCGGGTGCAAGCCGTGTACTATTTTAGTCATCCTTCTCCGGACCGCCTCCACCCTGTCAATGTCCTTTTGAAGGTGCAGCCTCCAGAATTTCACACAGTACTCCAGGTGAGGCTTTACCAGCATCTTATACAATGGCATTACTACCTCCTCCTGCTAGTGATACTTCTGCCTATGCACCCCAGCATGCCACTGGCCTTCCCTGCAGCCTTTGCACTCTGCTTAGACATATTTAGGTAATCTGAAATGATAACCCCCAGGTCTTTTTCTTCCTTGGTGATCGTCAGGAACTCCCCTTCCCCCATCCTATAGCTCTCCCCTGGGTTCCCTTGTTGCAGGTGCATTATTTTGCACTTCTTTGATTTGAACCTTAGCTGCCACACCTCAGACCATTTCTCAAGCTTCCCCAGGTCCCTCCTCATTCTCTCCACCCCTTCCAGAGTATCCACCCTGTTGCAGATCTTGGAGTCATCCACAAACAGGCAGACATTTCCCTCCAGCCCATCTGCAATGTCACTAATGAAGGCATTAAATAGGACTGGCCCAAGGACTGATCCCTGAGGTAATCCTCTGACCCTTTGCTTGTAAAGCAAGGACACAGCCAGTGTACCACCTGAGAAGCTATTTTAAGTCACACCATTACGTATTCAATTTATACAATGTTGATTTAATAGTAATAACTTTTAAATCCTCAGTTTGTATGAAGATGTAACTGTTACTGTTTGATTTCAAATACTGGCTTCAGTACTGCACATAGAGTAACTATTATGATGCCATCAGCATAGTGCAAGCTGCTCTCTAGTCATTGTGATCTACCCAACTTTGCTGATGTCAATTGTGACATACCCCAAAAGCAGGGTATTATGCCACCAGTTGGGGAACTGTAGCAGGAGCTGGTGAGCTCTGATGGCCAAAGATCCCATTTCCATGCAAGTACCCTTAATAATAAAGGATTCAGGAAAAAGGGAACTACAGAAAAATGTGAACATTAGAATAATCTGATAAATTGCATCTTAATCTTACAGTATGTTTTCCAAAGTTCTCACAGAGGCAGCTCCTTATAAAATAGCAATTTTATCTTTTTAACCCTTTCTGTACCAGGTCCTTGTGCACAGCACACAATGACATTCTGATCATGACTCCAGCGATCACAAAGCTCATCAGTTATATAATTTATGGCGCCCACTCTGTCAGGTGGTAGGCAAAAAAAAAAAACAGCAGGACATAGAGATTAGTTGTCATGCAGCAGGGGTAGTTCATTACTGCCACCTCCCGATTGTACCTATAGGCAGAATATACTGAGCTCTGTCACCGAAGGAGTTGATATGTCTGTCCTGTCCTTTGGCATTCCCACTCTCAGGTGCACATGTTAACATCTGGGATCCACCATCCATGCCTATGAGTTACACTCATTTACTTAAGTGAACAAGTGGGTGACCCCTTACTAAACACACAAGTTTATAATTGTCATTAATGCATTGCTTTGGAACGGGGTGCCAGATGGGGTTAATCGCATTGCATTTTACTTTTGAGTTGGATAGATGGATAGCTGGGCGTGAATAAGTTCTTTCTGCACCTTAGCCAGGGCAGGGATGAGTGAGAAGGACCACTACCTATGGAAGAAGAGTCACCCTCTTTGAGAAGAGGGAGTATTTAACCCTGCTTCCAGGACAGGGGGATGGATCCAAGTTGGAAAGAAAGATTGAAAAGGAAGGCAAAAGGAAGCAGAGATGGCCAGCACAGAGAGATGAAAAAGGTTAGTATGCAGACCATCTGGGTAGTGCCCCTTAAAATAATTCAGAAGGATTAAAGCAGCAAAGGTGGTCTCTGTGGAGTGTGGGGAGAAGGAAAAAGATGCTGGGATCATGGGTAGGGGAAAGGGGGCATTTGGGGAGAGACAGAGCAGGCAAGAACTGGAGACTGGAAGGGAGGAGCAAGTAGGGAAGGGGAAAATAAAATGAAGAAATTGTTAAAGGTGTTAGTAACCTCAGTTGGGTCAGATATAGGCAAGTTTCCTAGTTTGAGGATGGGGGAGGTAGACTGAGTGGGGGGGGGTGAGATGGGAGTGAATAACCTTGCAGAAGCCATCAGGGGATTTTAAGGTCATTCTTCAGGTTGTAGGTCAAGTAAATTGATTTAGCTTCCTTGGAGAATTTATTGCCGGTGTTATGTAGTTGTCTGTATCTCAACAAATCCTCAAGACAGTCTATGGCTTTCTGGAGATGCCAGACAGAATCATTAGCTTTCAACAGGTCAGCGACCTCTGCAGAGATCAAGGGAGGGTGGGATTCACAGACACAAGACCTCCTGAAAGGGGCATGTCTGTCCCATGCTGCAATAAATTTGGACATGAAAGAGATCAGAGCAACATCTACTGTATATCAGTGGATAACATGTGTGATGACCAGTCAGTGACCCAGAGACTGTCTAGCAGGGATGGAAGACCAAGGAACTTTAGCAAATTACACCCAATAAACTTTGGTGTGGTTTTAATATGGCAGATCTTATGGACACACTAACACAATGTGTTTTGTGCATACTGTCCATTATATTGTAATGTATGTTGTCCATGTGGTCTGGGTCCTCTTGTAAATGGGCATTTGAAGCCACTGGGGCTACCTGGTTAACAAATTTGAAATAAAAATTAAAACCTAAACAATCCAGTCTGTTAAGGATCTTGAATTAATGCCTCAGAAATTGGATGGGGGTCAGCAGATCAGTAAGTCAGCTATATCCAGAGGGCAAGAGAAATGCCACCACTTCTTGGGGAGCTGAAGTTCAATCCATAGCCAGGGTCAGCCGTTTTTAGCCTAACGTATAAAGAGTCCCCAGATCCTTATGGGAAAGGCACTGGATGGCACTGACTGATTTATACTGGCCGCCAGAAAAGCAATGCTTGCAATTTATCACCCTATGCTAAAATGCTAAGGTTTTCCAGTTCTGCTTGCCCCATTTCCTTGTGATGGATTCTAAATTGCATCTGGAAGTACAGGAACCAACCCCTTCTATTTCTGACAACATAGCCTGTAATTACTCCCTAGGCTCCTCTACTGCAGAAATAGCCACAGAGTTCAGCTCAGAGACCCTGGCACCGAGCAGGATAATAAGACCATTGTGGAAAGAGCTATCTGTGCTGTATTTCAATGTGTGAGTCCCATATTACACAATGTAATAACACATGCAGACACAGAGTGGTATTCAGTAGTGGGCAGCAAGGTGCACTCTACAGAAAAAAAGGGTCAAAGTAAATAGGAGTGGCAAGGGATATGTGCAGTTGGAGGGGGTGGAAATTTATGGGGGATGATAACAGATGTGTACATTGGCAATGCCATCAGGTCCCCCTCTTACAGATGGTGTCACCCCTTTCCACTCTCCCATTGTTCTGCTCTAACACGTGGCCTCTGCCCTGTCACCTGGTAGTAATGGGTGTACACTTTGCTGTTTTCTTTTTCTGATGCAAAACCAAAAAACGCTGAAAGGTTCTTGTTTTAAAACTAGTTTTGTAAGTTAGTAATCTGCATCATTGTTCATATTTTTAGTTTAAAATGTTGGACAGGAAAAGTACAATGAGCTGATGGTGCTTGTATCCAGATGCACCCAGGGAAGAGGTACAAATGGCGATACCAATGTATGCAAACACAAGAAAAAAAAAATCAGATCAGCAGTACAGTAGCAAAGCAGTCGGTATAGTAGTAGGTTAATTAGTATAGTAACAGAGTAATCAGTGCAGTAGTAGGTTAATTAGTATAGTAACAGAGTAGTCAGTGCAGTAGTTGAGTTATTAGTACGGTATAAAAGTAATCAGTGCAGTCACAGAGTAATCAGTACAGTAGTAGATTAATTAATGTAGTAACAGGGTAATCAGTGCATTAGTGGAGTTATTAGTATGATAAAAGAGTAATCAGTACAGCAGCAGAGTAATCAGTGCAGTCACAGGGTAATCAGTCTTGTAACAGAGTAATCAGTGTACTAACAGAGTAATCAGTACATCAGCAGAGGAATCAGTGTAGCAATTATACAAATATAGAAACACAGAATTTGATGTCAGATAAGGACCACATGGCCCACCTAGTCTGCCAGTTTTTCCCTGCCTACTGTATCACCACAAACCCTACTTGATCTCTGCCCCCCCCATTGTCTTATTACTAAGGTTTCCTTTTGCCCACCCCATGCTTTCTTGAACCCTGTTACAGGTTTTACCCCCACCACCTCTGCTGGGAGGCTGTTCTAGGCATCCACCACCCTCTCTATGAAAAAGTACTCCCTGAGTCTACCCCCTCCTCCAGCTTCATAGCATGACCCCTTGTCCTTGAGCATCTTTTTTCTGAAAGATGCTTCCCTCTTGACCCTCATTATACGTGTGAGGTATTTTAAATTTTCTGTCATATAACCCCTCTCCCTCCGTTCCTCCAGTGTATACATATGAAGGCACTTCAGTCTTTCCTCATAAGGCATTTGATGCAGACCCCGAACCATTTTGGATGCCCTCCTCTGGACTGCCTCCACTCTTTCTGTGTCCTTCCAGAGATGAGGTCTCCAGAACTGGACACAGTACTCCAGGTGAGGTCTCACCAGTGATCTATACAGGGGTAACATCACCTCCCTCTTTCTGTTGGTGATCACCCTCCAATCAGTGCAGTCACAGAGTAATGAGTGCAGTAGCAGAGTAATAAGTGCAATAACTGGGTAATCGGTGCAGTAGCAGAATAATCAGTGCAGCAGTAGAGGAACCAGTACAGCATTAGAGTAATTGGTATGGTAGAAGATTAATGAGTGATGTCACAAAGTAGTCAGCACAGTAACATAATAATCAGTACAGTAGCAAAGTAATCAGTACAGCAATAGAGTTGATATGGTAGAAGAGTAATGACTGCTGTCACAGAGTAGTCAGCACAATGACACAATAATCAGTGCAGCAGTAGAGTAATCAATGCAGTACCAAAGGAATCAGGGTAGTAACAGAATAATTAGCACAGTAGTAGATTAATCAGTACAGTAACAGTAATCAATGCAGTAGCAGAGTAATCAGTGCATTAGTAGAGTTATCTGTATGGTAGAAGAGTAATCAGTGCTTTCACAGAGTATGTAGTGCAGCAGTAGATTAATCGCCGCAGTAGCAGAGTAATCAGTACATTAATAGAGTTATCGGTCGGTATAGTAGAAGAATAATTAACGCAGTAGCACAGTAATCAGTACAGTCACAGAGTAATTAGTGCAGTAATAGTAATCAGTCCAGTATCAGACTAGTGCAGTAGCAGAGTAACTAGTACAGTAGGCAGAGTACTAAGTGTGGTGCCAGAGTAATCAGTGCAGTAGCCAAACTGAAAACAGATTTTACACACAGGTTACTGAGACACAGACCACAATGTTTAATTTAAGTTGCTAACTCTTATTGCAATAAAGGTTCATTAAATACAAAACCTCCATGCCACTACCATCTCAGTGTGTTTGCTCGTTTGAGCTTCCTCAGGAAGCAAGGGTTCAAGCAAGGGTAGGCACCTGACTCAGCACCCGACCACCGTTTTTCAGATCTCGCACATTTTTCTTGTTTTGGTTATCAGTGCAGTAGTAGATGAATCAGTGCTGTCACAAACTAATCCACACAGTAGTAGATTAATCAAGGCAGTAGTAGAGAAATCAAAGTAGTAACAGAGTAACCAGTGCTATAGCAGAGTAATCAGTAAAGTAGCAGAGTGATCAGTGCAGTAGCAGAATATTCATTGCAGTAATATAGTAATGAGTGCAGTAGCAAATTAACCAATACAGTTACAGAATAATCAGTACAGCAGTAGATTAACCAAAGAAGTAACAGAGTAATCAGAGTAGGAACATATTACTCAGTGTAGTAGCAGATAATCAGTACAGTTGCAGATTAAACAGTAGTGTGGCTGAGTAATTAGTGCACAATTGTAGTAATCAGTACAGTAGCAAAATAATCAATACTGTATCAGAGAAATCAGTTCAATATCAGGGTAATCAGTGCAGTATCAGAGTAATCAGTACAGTAGCGGATTTAAGAGTAATGTAGTGGAGTAATCAGTGCAGTACCAGAGTAATCAGTACAGTAGCAGAGTAATCAGTGTATCAGTAGAGTAATAAGTGCTGTATCAGGGTAATCAGTTCAGTAGTAGAGTAATTCATGCTGAATAGAGTAACCAATGCAATCAAAGAGTAATCAGTGCTGTATCAGGGTAATCAATTCAGTAACAGAGTAATCAGTGCAGTCAAAGAGTAATCTGTGCATCAGCAGAGTAATCTATGCAGCAGCAGAGTAATCTGTGCAGCAGCAGAGTAATCAGGGCAGCATCATAGTAGTTGGTACAGTAGCAGAGTAGTCGGTGCAGTAGTGAACTAATCAGTGCAGTATCAGAATAATAGGTGCAGTAACAATAATCAGTGCAGTAACAGAGTAATCAAAATACATAATACATTCAATAGCATTGTGATATGGCTGGGATAAGACCTTCTCCTATTTGTTATACAAAGAGAGCTTGTTAAAAGCAACAATCTATTCTGCCCTCTCCTATTCTGCCACTTGTCTATATCTTGCCTGTCTGTGCAATCAAATTTTCCTTGTGGCTCCTATGAATTGACCACTCCGACAGTCCCACAATTTCCCTGTTTTCTCCCTTTCTTCACTTACTGTTTCTATTTTTTTATTTCTTCCATTGCTTCTATGTGGTTAAAAACTATGTATGAACCTGTATGTGAAACTGGGATCTCTTGGTTTGCAAATGTATGTAGTTATACTGTTGAAATGAATGCAGACAGCTATTTGGGTTTATCTGAAACATAACGGGTTAACCTTGAGGTACATTTTAACCTACACAAGCTGCAGAATTATCAACAGGAAATGGTTGCACCTGCTAGGACGGTTAATACACTCTTCAGGCTGCTCACAGGAAAGAAATTGACAAAGTCTTAATACATTTTGTGGAACACAGGTGGTGTAATTTACAAGAATAGGATTCAGAATTTAATTGCCAGGGAGAACATCTTATAGAAAGACAGCAATGTTTTATTTGGATAGAGAGAGAGCTGGAGATGTTAAACAAACTCTCAGATGAAAGACTTCTCTTTTTTGAATTGCCTGTATCAAGACCTATCCTGCACAATTATTTTTTTATTTTGTTGTTATTGATAACAATAAACTGTTACTTGTGAGTTTTATAGCTTCTCCTGGATTGCCTATGCTTCTTGTCTTATGCATTGACATTGGGCCCTATGCACAAACAAATGTGTTGCCTATGTGCCGCTGATCTGAGGTGTTTACGCAACCACACGGGTGAATGCCGCACAGTGGATGTCTCGCGGACACCCTGTGGCATTCACCAAGTGCATGTAAGTGCAGTGCCAGGCACTTATGCACCTGGCACCAAAGCCCCTCAGGGAAGTCCACACAGGGAGTGTGTCGGGGGCATGCCTGCACTACACTGCATGTACAAAGCTATGTAGTGCCAGGCAGAGGCGGCACCAGGTATGCCTGCTGAGACCAGGCATAATTCAGCAAGTGCTCCCATGTACATCAGCCACTACATGAGGCGGCAGCACATACTGGACCTCCTTGTTGCCCTACCCCCCCATGCTGCAGGGGATGGCTGGGGCAGTGGCGCCTACACCTGCCCATTGGTGTGCAGCACTGCTGCTATACATGGCTCATCTCCTCCCCCATGACCTCTGCAGGGCACAAGGGATCCACTTAGGGACCCAGTACCAGCATTCAACTGGATACCCACCTAGGTCCACGGCTCCACCCATGACCATCCGTGCTATCATGCACGCCGAGGGGGAGTGGCCATGGACAGGTACCCTGCAGGTGTTAGTGGTAGTGCATACCACTTACCCTGTGACTGTCCAGGACTGCGTGGGTATGCACTTCAGGCATGTATTACCTGTCCCTTCATGCACAGGGGCCATAATCAGTGTTGGAAGAGAGATGAAACCGAGAACAACATAGGATCAGGCTTGGCTTTGTAAGCACTGCACATGACACAAGGAAATAGTCATTTAGTCACAGCAAGAGGAGGGGAAGGTAGAAGTTGTGTAGGCAGGGCATAGCAAGAGGTGGTGCAGTGCACAGCAGTAGGAGAGGATAATAATAAGATGAAGCTGGGTACACCAAGAGGTAGTGCAGTGTGCATCAGTAGGAGGAAACAGAGTCCAGTGCTCCCCCACAGCACATGGTAAATCTTTGAAAAGTTAATATTTATTTCTGCCTAAATTGGCTTTTTTTTTTTTTTTTACTTTATCCCCGCGAAAAAGGTTTGTCTCTTAGCCTTGATATCAGGCTGTAATGTGAATCAAGTCAACCCCCCAGACAGCAAGGTGGAACCCGGTGGTTTGGGCCTACCGATGAGCTCCCTGTAGATGCAGTGCATTGACTAAATTGCCTTCTTTAAAATAAAGGGCTTCCACCTAGGAAACTTACAGATGATTAAAGGAAAGCATGCTACAGGGGTGCCAAACACCTCCAAATGCTTAACAAACTCCAAATCTAGCACGCTTACCCTTGTCTGTTTCATTAAGTTCAATCACATTTCTCCTGAGGAGTGCTACTGGTTTTGTGGCATGTAACAATAAACAAAGTTCAGTGTACACATACCATGATAAATCTTTAAAAAAGGTAACATTTCTTTCTGCCTAAATTAACTATTTTCTTACTTTATTTCCATGAAAAAGGAACTTATAGTCTTCATATCAGATTCTTCATATCGAATGTGAATCACAGCAAACCACCAGATTCCAAAATGGAACACCACGGGGTTTTTTTGTTTTTGTTTTTTAACTATTTTTTCCCTCTGGTCCCAAGCACGCTTTTGCTTATAAGATGCATGTGTGTCGCCCTGCTTCCTTTACATTACTTGGAGCCCTGCTGAACCCTCATGTAGCTGTGAATCTGCCCTCTCGGCAGGAGCCGAGGTGGGGCGCATACACCCTGAACTTCTGTGTCTGCGCTTGGGACAGCTGCTAGACAGGCAGGTGGAGCCTGTCTGCACTCAAGCGCCCATCTACCCGGTGCCTGGAGACCGATTTTCCCTTTTTTTTCCTGGCACAGCATGTGCCCTGATATCAAGGCACCACCGCCGACATCCGCCATGCTCAATCCCTAGCAACTCGACTGGACGCTTGCCATACCCGAGGCCTCCGCCTGGGGTCCGTCAGGCGCCAAGCCATAACACCCCTCCCTCCCTCTCTGGAGAAGGCGAGCAGTCCTAAGGACGCTCAGCCTCTGCCCCAGGCCAGCCCTCCAACATCCCAGGCTCATTCCCGAACCCACGTCGTCAGCATCACAAATGGTAGAGCTACCACTGCATCGGCGGGCCCACAGTTGAGTTCTAACTATGAACTGCTTGCAGTGGCTTCCCTTTTATAGAGTGCATAACCTAAACTGGCTTCTTTAAAATAAAGTGCTTCCATTTAGGAAATTTACAAAAGATTAAAAGGGAGCATGCATGCTACAGGAGTGTCATGCACCTCTATATGCTTTACAGATTCAAAATAACACTCCACTTCTTATTGTACTTATAGTGTTTTCTGTGACTATGTATTTGACAGGGAATCTTTGTAATTGAGCACTTGTACTCAAAGGTAATCGCCAACGTTTTCAATAAATAAATAAATAACACATAGCATGCTGTACTCTTATTTTTTCACAAAGTTCAAATCAAATCACATTTCTCATGAAGGGTGCTACTGGTTTTGTGACGTGTGACAACAAACAGAGTCCAGTGCATCACCCCTGTGCATGATATATCTTTAAAAAAGTTAAAATGTCCTTATGCATAAATTAACCATTTTCTTCTTTTATCTCCATGAAAAAGAGTCTCTCTTAGTCTTCATAACACAGCTCGAATATAAATCTAGCCAAACCACCTGACACCAAGTTGAGACTGCATGGTTTGGTCCTACGAACTGCCAGCAGTGGCTTCTCTTATATACTGTAGAGAAATCTTATTGAGGTGGTCTGATTTGGTTCACATGACAGTATACAGTGTAATTACATTTGCTGTCACTTCTGGCAAACCAGTCTGAAATGCCTTAGTATCAGTGGCCCAGTTTGGAAGCACACTCGCCTCTGAGGCCGGGAGATCAGAGGGCTGTGGGTTCAGTTCCCACATCTGGCACTTGGGTTAAAATCCCAGTACTGACACCGTGGTGCAGCATGAGAAGGGTGCTGCACTTCTGAGGTGCCGTCTTTCAGATGAGATGTTAAACCGAGGTCCCATCTACCTGGATTGGTAGTAGTTCAGGTGGATGTTAAAGATCCCATGGCACTTATCGAAAAGAGTAGGGGGATTTCCTTGGTGTCCTGGCCAAATTTCCCCCATTCACTAAAAATACCACCAACAGCTTCATCTGGTTCAAGGTCAGTTGGCATTCATCTGTATTCCCCTCTTCCAGGTCGTGCCTGAAAATAGGCAGGATTTGTCTAGTGCACTTACCCGGTCAACAAAAAATAAATAAATACATAAGGTACCCCAAATATTTATGGTTTATGTGTATCTGGGGTACTTTTGGGGATCAGGCCCTTACTGTTTTGGCCTCTAGGTTCATTATCTGTATCTGATGTGATGGCCTTCCATCCTTGCTGCTGAACACCGTTGCTAGCTTTGTATAATCTGCAAACTTGTCACCATCTGCCCTGGTAACAGAAGGGAAAAAGTACAGTCCATAGCAGGTCCAAATGGAGCTCTTTGTCACACAGTTACACTCAGCAAAAAAGGGAGGAGCCGCTCAAGCCATGGGACAAAAATATTCTGCCTTAAACACATCAAAACCTACATATTAAAAATAACTCTCTCCCTTCTGGAGCTCTGGTATTACTCCATAATGTCCCTCCCAGCATAATTTTCAGAAGGGCCCCACCTATTACATTGTATAATCAGTTCAGTTATACTACCTCAATGACAGGCCCTGTGTGCAGCAGCACTGCCAGCTTTTTAAACAGTAGCAGCTGACGACTGTATATTGTCACGCAAACTGAGAAAAGGTCAGGCAAGGCCAACCCCAGGCAGCACAGATGCCAGGAGCTGTCACCAGTGAAGTGGGTAAGAAGCAGCCTGACAGTAAAAGCAAGACTGGCCTTTGTTGATTGGTTCCATCTCCCCAGCCTGCTCTATTGCTTCCTAATTTACCTTAACTTTGCTACATCTTCCCTATCTAAGTGGGACGCAGCCTATAATAATGTTTGTTGCTTTGTGCTAAACACTGCTTGCCTCATCCATAGCTGCACACTTTTCTGCTCCCTGGGTTGCATATGCCCCTCCTCCTGTCGGCGTGGCTCAGTTGGTAGCACATCCGCCTCTGGACCAGAAAGTCGTGGGTTCTCGTCCCACACCAGGATTGGACTTGCACTTAAAAATTGCTGGCATCCAAGTGCAGTATTGGGGAGTGCTGTACTGCTGGGGTGTGCTGCCCTTCAGATGAGACGTTAAACCAAGGTCCCTTCTGCCCATCCTGGTGTTGTCCTGGTGGGTGTCCAGGTGGAAGTAAAAGAACCCAGGGCACTCTTCGCAAAGAGTAGGGAACATTCCCGGTGCCCTGGTCAACATTCCCCTTCCCATAAACCGGTTCATGCAATTATCCAGGCTGTGTGGGTGACGTGCGATATGGCCACCACCACACATTCAGTCACTTCACTACCAGTCTAGCATTGCTTGTAAAGCGCTTTGGATGTATGAAAAAGTGCTATATAAATGCTGATTCTTCTTCTTCTTCTTCTCCCAGCACAGCTTTGTAATGGACTGATTTATTGACAACTGTATTTATTTAGTTTCTACTGACAAGGTCAGCACATGAGACAATAAATACTGTAGATGACTTTTTTCAGGTATGACCCAGGAGATTACAGTGAAGAGCAGGTTAATGCGTTGGAGAGAGGAACAAAAAACATACAATGCAACAAACAGCCGACATCGATAATAAACAGAAATTAGATAAAACAAGCATTTGTCAATGCCAAATGTTGTCTCACTGGCATTGGCATTGGTGGTGCAGGAGTTAGAGACGCATAATAGGAACGGCAGTGAAGTATTGAACTGCCGCCAACCCCACCCCACCCTGAAGAGACAGACAGGTGTTGGGCTGTGCCTTTGGGTCATCCACTATAACGCTCATGCCATTTTACCTCACCCTACCCTGTAGACACTAACAAGTGTTGTGGTGTTCTTTGGGGTCCTTGGGCATTATACTTACCCCATTCCATAACAAAATATGCTGAGGTGGGTGCAGTATAGGAGAATGGGGTGAACTTAGTGTCCGAACACTCCAAGGTAAACATCTGAATGCCTGTCTCTGGCTGCAGGGTGGGGGTGGAATGATGGCAGTATCACAGTTGATGATCCCAAGTCACACCCCTGACACCTGTCAGTCTCTACAGGATGGGGTGTAACAGTTAGAAACCTTAACGTGTTGGTATTTTCACTCCAAATCATCAACATGAGCTTTTTGTGACCCCCATCTCATGAAGAGCGGCAGTATCAGTTTGTTAGCTGAAAGGTGATTTTGCAAAGCGACTGTGCCATTTGGCGTCACAGGTACGTAAACACTTTTTGGGCAGAATGTGAAAAATGACAATTGTATTGTTCATGAGGGGGTGTAAAAAAAAATGGCAACATTGAAAATGTGGAGCGAAAATATGAAAAATTGGTGAAGTCATGAGCATGCATAGAAACTGTGCAACGCGCGTCCGTAACACAATTATTTTTCATTTTTTTTAACCACATTTTCAACATAGGCATTTTGGGACCTCCCCTCATGAACAGTGGCACTGTGATTTTGTTAATCTGTCCCAAAAGTTGATCTCCCACAGCGACCATGCCATCGTATGCCACGGGGAACGAAAACACGTTTTGGGCAGGATGTGAAAAATGACAGCTGTACTGTTCTCAAGGAGGTGTGAAAAAATGGCAGTGTTGAAAATCTGGCATGAAAATATTGCAGATTTGCGAAGTTACAAGGGTGCATGCTTGTAACACAGTCATTTTATGGACTTTCATCATCAAATTTTCAACATAGGCATTTTAGGACCTCTGCTTATGAACAGTGTCACTGTAATTTTCTTAATCTGTCCCTAAAACTGATTTCCCACAGTGACCGTGCTATTCTGTGCCGGAAGTGCAAAAACACATTTCAGCCAGGATATGTAAAATGACAGCTGTATTGTTCATAAGGAGGTGTGGAAAAATGTCAATGTTGAAAATCTGGAGTGAAAATATTACAAATTCATGAAGTTATGAGCATGCGTAGAAACTGTGCAATGCACGCTCATAAAACAGTTATTTTTTAGATTTTTTTCACGAAATTTGCAACATAGGCTTTTTGAGAGCCCACCACATGAACAGTGGCTCTGTCATTTCTTTAATCAGTCCTGAAAGGTGATTCCGCATCGTGACCGTGAAATCACTTTTCGGGACCAAATGACGCCATGACAGTGACTGAATTCATGAGGAGGGGCCCCAATAACCCCATGTTGAAAATTTGGTGCCAAAAATTCCCAAAAATGGGCGAGATGTGCACCAAAGTTGAAAACCTCTATTTATGCCATTATACAGCTTACCGGCATTTCTTCAGTTCGTGGTTGGCTTTGAAGAGTGCAGACATGTTCCCAGTCCACCGAAGATAGTCGCGCCGGGCTTCAGAGGTAAGTATGGGGTGAGGGGGGTGTGGGGAGGCAGGGTACCCAGAGTGTAGGTGCAGGTTGGGGAGGAGTAGGACAGACCGCGAGGGACCTTTTTCTGTTTACAGGCAAAAAAAAGGCGAAACATCACAGGGTGTTTTTTTTTTTATTTTTTTAAACAGGAACATTTGGCACACTGAAGTGGGCTCCCAGTATGCCATCTGAGTGTCTGGGGCTGTAGCCAGCAGTTGGGCACCCCATCTGCCCCACAACAGATGGGGGCATTATGCAGACAGAGTGGGCTCCCCATCGGCAAATTAAACTGGGAAGGGGGACTGTAGCCAATGGGCATTGGGCCCCCATTATGAAAGACTGTTGGGGCATGATGCGGGGGATTGGGCACCCCTCAGCACATACTTGGGAGGGGAGCATTATGCCAACAGGAAGTGGGCTCCCCGGAAGCAAATGAAGTGTGTCAGGGCATGCAATGGGGGGTTTTGTGTGGTGGATGAACTCTAGTGGTTCATACCCCTATAGCTAAGGGTGATGCCAGATAACTCTGGAAAGAGAGGCTGGAAGCATACTCTAGAGCCAAGATGCAAGGTTTATTAGCAACAGTTGGAGCACACAGAAAAGACTTAGCATTCACTAACACTATCATAGATGAGAAAGAATGAATAAGATTACCAGGACCACAATTTGGCCCCACTAATGTCATACAAAAGTCCAGCTTATTCAAGTCCTAAGGACGTAGCAATCCGATGCACCAAGCTTGGGTTTCTAGTATTTTGGTCGGCCGACCGCTGAGTGTGAACCTAAGGAAGCACTTCCTATACAGGCCATCCCCAGTGAACCAGAAACAGAGTAAAGCACTGTAGGCCTCCTGGCCCTAGAAAGAAGGTGACTACTGGTGTCACTGAGGCAACGTCAAAAGGGAAACGCCTGGTTGAGGATGGGTGCTGATGCCCGGTTGTGGGTGAAGAGAACCCTTATCTGGAGTTGTCAGCTGCAGTGACCTCAGGCAGGAGGGTAGGTGATATCCAGTCGAGGAAAGGGTGCTGGGTGCGATGATCTGCTGGACGACCTCTGGGTAGGCCCCAGGAACCCTTACCGCCTCACTCCTGCAGCTTCAGAATCTGGCAATCTTTGGTGTGACCTCTTGATGAGCCACTCGAACACGAGCCACCTATGGACAGTACAATCAAGAGCATTTTGACCTCAGTGTGGCTTCTTGCATGGGCCACTGGTACTTACACCACCTTGGGGGATGAGGCACAGAGCCTTGCAATCCTTGGCAAGGCCTTGGTATAGGCCACCGGTACTATTGCCACCTTAGAACAATGTCTATGTGAGAGAATGGGCAGCATGACTCCAAGTTCGTCGAATGACTGAAGTCCCTCAAGCTAGAGCTGGGGTGGCCCCTAACCTGACTCACTTTGGTGGGCCCTAGCTATCAGCTGGCTACCACTTACAACCAGCATCTCGAACCTGGGGTGTCATGGCGAAGACTTGGAGTTGGTGGAGGTGGTTGGAAGTTCATGCAGGTGATACTGGGCTTCCCAGGGACCCTCCCTGGGTTGAGGAAGAGGCACCAGAGGAATCCTAGATGAGGTGTGTGCAGCAGCCCTTGGAGTTCAACAAGGATTTCTGTACCCTGGGGAATGCACAACCACAAAGGAGTGGTAAACCACCCCCAAAAAATCCAAGATATCCAGGTCCTCCCGGACTCACTTAGTGATCACTCTCCAATCCTATTCCACTGGATGCCACCCCCCAACTTAAAGCCCAACCCACGCTCTGCAGGCGCCTCAGACCTGGTGGGCTAAAAAGTCTCAAACGACTTCTTGCCCAGATAAACTGATCACCCTTACAGCATGCCCCTGACATAAACACTGCTCTCACCTTCTTTTCCCAAACTTTCAACCAAGCCTGCAACCTGTACGCTCCCCTTACCAGAACACGTACCAAAAAGCTCAGTGCGCCCTGGGTTACCCCTGCTCTACGTCAACAGCTCAAGCACAGGGATAACCTATGGCACCTTGCCACTGAAACAGGCCGGGTAGCTGACAGACAGGCTTATAATGCAGCACGGAACAAGTGCACCTGGGCTATCCGTAAAGCAAAGGCCGACCATTACCAGGCCACGCTCACCTCCTCCTGGGGGTGTGCTCAAACTTTCTGGGACAACGTTAAACAATTGAATGGGAGTGCCTGCCCCCCCCCCAGCTCAAATCACCATGGACGGCTCTACCTCGACTGACCCAGCCTGCATAACCAAATTCCTAAACACTACCTTCACGGACCTTAGCTCGGTCCTCCCCAGTAATTACTTCTACCCTCCCAACCGGCCCCTGTCATCCAACACCCTTGTTTCCACCAACACAGGGTAACTGACCAGGAAGCCAGACCGCACCTGCTCAAAGCTTTAAAGAGCAATAGTCCCGGCAGCGACTCCCTGGACCCCAGCATTCTCCGTCGGGTGCTGGACCAGGTACTTGCGCCGCTCGCCACCCTACTCAACAAATCCCTCTGCCTGGGACAATTCCCAACTGCATGGAAAATGGCTATAGTTACGCCCATCCACAAAGGCGGTGACAGATCTAATGCAGGGAACTACAGACCTATCTCCATCCTCCCACCCCTCTCCAAAGCCCTTGAAAAGCTGGTGGCCTCTCAAATCACTGAGTACCTATCAAAGTACAACATCCTCTGCCCAGAACAGCACGGCTTCTGGGCAGGCCACAGTACCAGAACGGCTCTAATTGAGTTTTCAAATTTCATACACTCCTTCCTGGATGCCGGCGCCCTAGCCGGTGCAGTGTTTGTAGATCTCTCAAAGGCCTTCCACACTGTCTCCCACCCTCTCCTGCTGGAAGCCGTCTCCCATACTGGCCTATCTACTGGGCCAATCTCTTGGTGCACTAGCTACCTATCTGACCGTCTTCAACATGTCAAAATCAATGGGTCACTTTCCACAACCTGTTCCATCCACTCAGGTGTTCCTCAGGGCTCCATCCTGGGACCGCTACTCTTCTCAATCTTCCTAAATACCCTACCCAGTGCATGCACCGGTAGAATTCTGTTGTATGCAAATGATGCTGTCCTCTTCGCCACCTATCACAACCTCATCACCCTCCAGGACACCCTACAACTCGCCTTCAATGATGCAGAAACCTGGTTCAAAGAGCACAGGCTTGTCATCAATCGCAAAAAAAACAAATCAATGCTCTTTGCCCACCCTCAAAACAAAGCCAGTAACTTCCCACTACACATCCTCCCCAGCTCCAAGCAACCCCTTGAACTAGTCCACTCGTACAAATACCTTGGGATCAGCTTTGACACAGCACTCTCCTTCCACACCCATAGTGATGCACTTGCCTCTGCTACTAACGTGCGGCTAGGTATCCTCTACCGATATAAAAACTGTCTCCCCCCCACCCCGTTGCCCTACGACTAGCAGTTACATCCTCGATACTGTCCCTAGTGGACTTACGGCCTACCTGTATACAGTGCAGCTGATTCAACTGCCCTCAATAAAATCCACATTGTCCTGAACAAGGCATGTAGGCTTATTGCAGGGGCCCCCAGGCTCACTCACACATGTCAGCTATATGACTTGGCAAGGCTGCTAAATCTGGACGAGCGACTTCAATACCAAACCAGCCTCATTACAAAAAAAAGCCTTCTCGGGCTATCTCCCCCTGGGCTGACAGCCTCCATCCACCAAGCCCAACCCTTGGTTAATACCCAAACCTCCTGCAAGATCACCCTTCTGATCCCTAGAACCAGGACAAGCCATGGACAGAGATCTTTCTGTTATAGAGCCCCAGCCTGGTTTAACGCGCTCCCTCCAGCCATCTCGGACACCACTACTATCTCCACCTTCAAAACCGCACTGCGGAACCAGCTATTTAATGCACGTAATTGCACCTGTTGCTAGTTGTGACTTAGTCCACCACATACTGACAAAGCTCACATGAGTGGCACCACTGTAACCAGAATTGGTTCCTTTCGCTCTACAAGTACTTGTAAATATACATGGTTGTCAATATAATGGTTGTCATTTAATTACAATTTGAAACTCTGTAATGTAACAATGAGCCTATAATGTAATGTATTTGTCCTCAATGTGATGTAACAATGAGCCTGTAATGTAATGTAATGTATTTGTCCTCAATGTGACGTGGTACCTTTGGAAATGAGCCTCTGGCTCAAAGGTTGTAAACTGATGTTTCAAATAAATAAATAAAATAAATAAGGCCTCTTCTGCTGGAGAATGCTGCATAAAAGGTTTACTGGGTCTGTTTCCCAGCCAAATAGACTGACTCGTCGCACTGGGGGACCCGACTAGATGGCAAATTTATGCAGAAAACCGACCGAGGCTGTTACTGGAGACCTTCTGGAGGGAGTTACACTGAAGGGACCCAGGGGATTTGCTTCAACCTCCTAACAGGGAAGCCGACATCCATTGCCTTACTGTCCTTCACACTCCCTGATCAAACTCTTTCTTCCTGTCTCTAGCCTGTGCAGAGACTCCTCTAGGTTGGGGCGGTCCTGGCTACCTGCCAGGGGACTGGCTCCTTCATCCAGAGGTCAGCCTCCTGAGACTGGGTCAGTACCCTAAAAAAAAGTCTCCAAATTTGAATCTACCCTGGCAACAGGGATTGGCTGAGAGGGCTCAGCCTAGCTTCCTTCTCCCCTGCTGGGACAGGAATATGGCCCAACTGGTTTGACCTTGGCTGACTAGGTGTCGGTCTTGGACTGGGGGAAGGGAGGCCAAGGAGGAAAAAAAAAAAGGTTTTCTTTTAAAAGTCTGAATTTAGAATGCTAGGACTGTCTGCTGGAGAGGGGCCTGTTCTGTGTTTCAGAGGGTCCCCTAAGCTTTTCAAGGGTTTCCCACTAAGCTGCCAGGGTCCCCATAACTGTCTGACCCCTCATGTCTCTGAGGATCCCCTATTTTCTGTGATGCCCCCAATTCCACCATTTTCTGTGAGTGCCCCAATTTCCTGGGGCACTTACATTTATCACCCCTAGTCGGTGACAGTCAGTGCCGCCATGTTTAGGGGAAAAAAAAAAATCAGTAAAGGCACGTTGGGAGGCGTGTTACTGTGCCACTGCATGAGGAGCTTGTCTCTCATTGCGGCGGCACTTTTGTTTGATCTGGTGGCCAGTTTACGTATGCCTGGTGTCAGCGCCTGCATGCTGGCTTATTGGGGAATGAGGGATGCATCTACTGATATGTGTCCTGCATTTGCCCACAGTGACCGCACCTCCAAATCTGCTACTACTGCAATATGTTGGCTGGTACACAATAATGAACAATAAACAAAGGCAACAAAATAGCAGGAAATCAAGAACAGTAAATAATCAGGCATTGTCTTGGTAGGTCCCTTCCCCCCCCCCCTTACCTGAACAGAAGAGCTATGCACAGTGTTTTGGAAGAAATGACAACACCCATGTGTTTATTTATAAACAACCAACAACAGGTAGCAGTAGCATGACATGCTCAACTCGGTAGTATCAACAAGCCTGTTTTTAGATAGTCCAAGCCTTCCTCTAGTCTGTCCACCTACCCACGGGAGCCCATCAAATCAAGTACAATAAAAAAATCAGGTATATTGCAACAGCTTTGAAGCTGGAGAAGTGCACAGCAGTATGTCATGTACAAGAACTATACCATCTAATAAAGAAATTAGCAACAAAGGCAAATATATACACACATGAAATATAATGAGTTAGGTCAAGTGCAATGGTGGGCTGAATTGGTCTGTAGTTCCATAGAGATCTCCTAGAAAGAAAATGAGAGGAGGAGTTGTGGACTAGCAGTTGCAAAGGGTTATTAAACCTGGTCCCCTACCAGTTAATTACCCCTGTTGCAGCCTCCTGTTACACTTTATAGCCCAAGGCTCTATCCTGGGTCCCATCCTCTTTTCCATCTTTCTAAACTATCTCCCCTAGTGTGCTCTCACTCCCACAATCACCTCTACACAGACAATACCATCCTCTACACTTCTGGTCTTTCAGCCTCTGAGGCATCTGCCCTACTTCAAGTTGATTTCAGCCACATCCTGAACTGGTTACAAGTAAACCAGTTAAAAGTAAACACTACTAAAACAGTCTCGATGAACTCTGGTACACCCCAAAAACTTGCCAAACTCAACCCCCCCCCCTTTCCACTCTTGACAGTACTATCTCAGACATAGCCCCAGCATAAGCATACAAATACCTAGGTGTCTGGCTTAACAGCCACCTCGACTTCACCACTCCCATCAACCAATGCTTCCTCTTTTTGATTATGCAGATGTCGTATACAGGTCTGCCCCCGCATCTACCCTTTCCAGACTGGATGTTCTTTTCAACACCTTTTGTCTCTTCACCTTAAATGCACCTCCTAGAACTCATCACTGTGCCCTCTACTCATCCCTATCTCTCTCCTACCTGTCCTCTCGCTGAGACCACCACATCGTCATCATCTCAGCCAAGTACTGGTTTGGCACACTCACTCCCTACCGTGCCTCCCTTCTAACCCCTGAACATCTCACTTCCTACTACCTCTGCACATGGAACCCTCGCTCCTTTGCCTTTCCTTGACCTCACTCTAACTCTGGCAAAGCAGCTTTCTCCTTCCACTTCCCAAATTTGTGGCACTCCCTCCCCTCATCAATCCGAATGCTTCCTTCACTAAACCTATTTAAAAGGACCTTATTTCATTCCCCACATCCACCCTGCTCATGCTCCCACTTGACTAACCCACAGCTTGAATATCATGATCCCTAGCATCCTGCTCATACAATTTTTGACTCCCTGACTTTCCTGCTTCTTGTGCAAGTCCCCATAGTTTGTAGTATCTGCTCGTTCTGTAGTGCGCTTTATTGAGTCTTTCACCAGGTGGTAACCTGCTTATTAGCATGGCCGCTCGATGTTATGTAAACCTGTATTTTGTACTTGCCTCTTCTAGGTAAATCTTTGTATCTGTTTATTGGAATTGCCCTTTCATGGTATGTTTACCCACGCATTTGTTCTACATCTGCCTTGTTTCCATGCTGTCCACAATCAGTTCCTGCCTTGTACTCATGTATTTACTTTTAGTGCCTGTCTCAATGTTACTGCTTTTTACCATGTACTTTGATGTAACTGTACCTCCAATTCCCTCCTTCCCTGGGTCGCATCTGGAAACAAATCATGACTCGGGTGCCTCTCCCGGTTACCAACTTTTAAATAAATAAATAAGTAGCTTCCACTCCAGCGATGGCCTGCTCCTTCAAAAACCGAGGTGCGCTACTGACATGGGGCTTGTGGTTTCTACTGTCACTGCCCCTAGGTTCTAGAATTCCTTCCTTCCCCTGCTCAGGTGGTCAATTCACAATGCCATTGTTTACTGTTGTAAGTTTTACACAGAACATAGAAACACAGAAACATAGAAACATAGACTTGGACGGCAGATAAGGACCACTTGGCCCACCCAGACCCAGTCTGCCCATTTCCCTACCTACTGGATAAGCTGCAGATTCTAGTTAACCAACAGCCTACTTCCTGCCACCCCCCACTACAATTGCCTTGTGTCTGTCCCATGCATGTTTGAATTCCCCCACTGTTTTAGCCCCAACAACCTCCCCAGGAAGGCAGTTCCACGCATCCACCACTCTCTCTGTGAAAAAAGATTTCCTCACATTACCCCTGATCAGCCCCTCTATCTTTAAATTGTGTCCCTTATTCTTACACATCTCTTTTCTGAAAGATGCTACCCTCCTGGACTTTGTTGATTCCTTTGAGGTACTTGAACATTTCTATCATGTCCCCCGCCCTCCTTTCATCGAGGGTATACATAAGCTCTCTTAGTCTCTCTTCATATGATTTCTGATGCAGACCCTGCACCATTTTAGTTGCCCTCCTCTGGACTGCTTCCATCCTGTCTATGTCCTTGCGTAGATGAGGTCTCCAAAACTGTAAACAGTACTCAAGATGGGGTCTCACCAACTGTCTGTACAGAGGGATAACCACTTCCCTTTTTCTACTTGTGATGCCCCTTCCTATGCATCCCAGTATCCCCCTGGCTCTCCTCACTGACTTCTCACATTGCGTACCCACCTTTAGATCATCCGATATGACTACCCCCAAGTCCCATTCCATTTTTGTTGTTTTAGTACCTCCCTGCTATTGTGTACTCTTCTCCTGGGTTTTGTTTCCCAGGTGCATTACTTGCACTTCTTTGCATTGAATCTAAGTTGCCATATGTCTGACCATTCCTCCAACCTTGCAAGTCCCTTCTCATCCTTTCTACCCCTTGTGTATCAACTCTGTTACAGATCTTTGTATCATCTGCAAAGAGGCATACCTTTCCCTCCAGACCCTCTGCAATGTCACCTATAAAGATGTTAAAGAGGACTGGACCCAGTACTGAGCCCTGAGGTACTCCACTAGTGACCCCCCTTTCTTCAGAATGTGTGCCACTCACTATTACCTTCTGTGTCCTGTTGTGCAGCCAGTTTTCAACCCAGGCTACCACCCTGGGACCCACTCCCAAGCTGGCTAACTTGATTATTAATCTTTTGTGCGGGACTGTCAAATGCCTTGCTAAAGTCTAGGTAGGCCATATCCACAGCCTCTCCCTGGTCTATTACTTTGGTCACCCAGTCAAAGAAATCCATTAGATTTGTCTGACATGACCTTCCTGCTGTAAATCCATGCTGCTTTGGGTCCTGTGCCCCGCTGCCCTCTAGGTACTCAACAATTCTTTCTTTCAGAAGTGATTCCATCATTTTCCCTACCACTGAGGTCAAACTTACAGGTCTGTAGTTTCTTGCTTCTGCCTTGCTCCCACTTTTGTGAAGGGGAATCACATCTGCCCTCCTCCAGTCCTCAGGCACCACCCCATCCTCCCATGATTTGTTAAAAAGTGTGGTCAGTGGTTCACTAGGTCCTCCCTTAGTTCTGTTAGGATTCTGGGATGAATCCCATCAGGCCCCATTGCTTTGTCCATCTTGAGTTTTAGGAGTTCTTTCAGGACTCTTTCTTCTGTAAATGGACTGGTGTCAACCCCCCTACCCAGAGTGCTTCTATTGTCTGGTTTAGGTAACTCCTCCTCATCTTCTTTTGTGAATACTGAGCAAAAGTATTCATTCAGTATCTCTGCCTTTTCACTGTCTCCCTCTGCCCACCTCCCCTCTCCCTTATTAATCTTCACTATTCCTCCCTTAACCTTTCTATGCTCCCTAATGTACCTATAAAAGGTTTTATCCCCCTTCTTAACTGACTTGGCTATTTTTTCCTCAGTTTGGGCTTTTGCTATTCTGACTGCCTTCCCCACTTCTTTCTGCTTTAATTGACACAGTTCCCTATCGTGCTCCTTCTGTGATGCCTTATACTTTTTGAATGCAGCCTTTTTCTCCTTAACCTTTCCTGCCACCTCTTTTGAGAACCATAGTGGTTTTTTACTCCGCTTTGTTTTCTTTATCTGTTTCACACAAAGGCTTGTTGCCTCTATGATGGCAGTTTTGATTTTTCTCCATTGTTCTTCCACCTCTCCTTTTTGCCCATTTGCTAGTGTATTCCTCAGGTATTCACCCATTTTGCCAAAGTCAGCCCTTCTAAAGTCCAGTATGCTTGTTTTTGTATGGCTTGTATCCATGGTTGTGCTTATTGTGAGGCACACTGTGCAGTGGTCGCTTGTTCCCATATGTCTACCGACTTCTAAATTTGTTATCCTCTCTCCATTTGAGAGTACCAGGTCTAGTATTGCTTCCTCCCGAGTGGGTTCCAACACTAGCTGTCTAAGGCCTGCCCCCAGCAGGGCATTGAGAATGACCCTGCTCTTGGATGTGGCTGCAGTACATGTCATCCAGTTAACATCTGGCATATTCAGGTCCCCTATTAACAGTATCTCCCCTTTTTCAGCCATTTTGAGAATGTCCTCTATCATTTTCTTGTCCATTTCCTCCCCTTGAGATGGGGGTCTGTATACAACCCCTGTGCGGATTGTGATGCCATTCCCTGTCTCCAAGGTGACCCAGAGTGCCTCTTGTCCTCCCTCTTACTTTTTAGTTCTGTAGCTTTGATCCCTTCCCTTATGCATAGAGCTACTCCACTCCTCTTTCCCTCCCTGTCCTTCTGTAGACTGTGTACTGCATGTTGACATCCCAGTCATGGTTCCCGTGTACCATGTTTCTGTGACTGCCACAATATCCAAGTCTTCATCTTCCATCAAGGCTACTAGCTCAGGAAGCTTGTTTCACAGACTACGGCATTGGTACTCATTGCCCTCCATTTAATGTTGGCTTTATCTTTTTCCCCATGCCTGCTCTTTTGCCCTTGTCTATTTTTCCATTTACCCCGTCCGCCTCTGTTGAGCACTGTACCTCAGTGTTTACCTTACTACCCGCCATGTTTTGTGGGGAGGCTTGAAATTTCCTACCTCTTATTAGCACCTCCCCCCATGGCTAGTTTAAAAGCTTGCCAAGGAAGCATTTAAACCTGTCACTTAGGATCTTGGTTCCCTTCATGGATAGATTCAGACCATCATGCCAGTATAAACCTTCATCTCTCCAGGTGTACCCCTAGTCCCCAATGAAGCCAAAGCCCTGTGCTCTGCACCAGTTTTGCAACCATTCATTAAACTGCATGGTGTGTAGTACCCTAGCCTCACCCCTGCCATGGACTGGCAGCACCTCTGAGAAGGTAACTGTGCTTGCTACTCTCTGATGCCTCCCCAACTCCACAATTTCATCCTGCACTGCACTGATCCCATGCCTAGCTAGGTCATTTGTCCCAAGGTGGACAATGATATCTAGTTCTCTCCTGTGATGCTGCTTCTGCAATCCTGAGGATTCGCTTGTCCCTCCAAGCCATGGCACCAGGCAGGCACCTTACTTCCTCTCCTCTCCCTTCACCAGGTCTACCCTCTAACAACTGGAGTCCCCATCAGAAGCTGTTCCTTCCCTGTGGTGTCCCTTGCCACCCTTCTGTGGGTCTCCCTTGTGGGTGTCCTCAGCATTCTTCTTGGTCTCCACTAAGGGTGCCATCATAGAGAAACCTTGCTCTGCCAGACTGGCATATGGTTTGTGTAGAGGTACAACTAGGGGGCTTTGCCTCTGTTCCACCACCCGTACTCTCCCAGAACCCACTGTGGTCCACCTGCTCTTCATACTTGGCAGCCTCTGTGGCAGTGGTGCTCTTTGGGTGGAGGAGGCCTCCTTAGTCCTTGCCAGTTTAGCCTGGAGGTGGACTACCTCCTCCCTCAGAGCTGACAGTTGCCTGCAAATAGGACAGCAGTGCAGTTTCCAGAATGTCTCCCGGAAAACTGCTGCCCCACAGCCAGTGCATTACACCACTCCCCACATGTCCCTCTCCCTTATAATATACAATATGTAATATATATATATATTTTTTTCCTTCTTTTGTGTGGTGTGTTCTTACCCTTTATGCTCTGTGCTGGGTTATTAAGAATATGACAGTTCTGCCCCAAGTCCTGTTGAGGAAGGATGTCAGAACCTTGGCTATAAAGGAAATGTCATGCCTGGGGTGGGGTGCAGGGAAGGTGGGTGGGTAGTCCACAACCACTGGTGACTGTTAGAAACAATCAAATACACCACTGCTCCACCACCCTGGTGAGTACTGCCCTTTATAGTAATTCAGCTAATGTCCAGTAACTGATTTGTCAACTATTTAAAAGTAATTTGATGCAAACTGTTACAGAATACTAGTAGACAGTCCAGTTAGCCACAAAGGAAAATCAAATGTGCAGTTATTTCAACCCTTCTGAAGTTGCTCACAAGATAAGTAGTTTTGAAAAACCCTTCCTGATTTAAAAACAAAATTAAACACAAAGCAATACCAATGTAAGACTGTAAAGTAAAGCAAACTTCCCTCAGATGTAAGTAAGAGAGATCAGTTGCAGATTTCTAGTCCAATATAGTATATCCCATGCAACTTCTCAGTTGTTTCAAAGCACAGCCTGTTACACCACTTGAAGAGATGGGCTTCTGTCTGAAACAGGATCACACCAGTAGTTTATAGTAATTGATCAATGCTAGAATAGTCCTCCACCCAAAACAATTGCCTGTGTTGCAAGGTCTCCCTGACTAGTGAAGACAATTTCCCCCACCTGAGGCTGTGTCTGGCATCAAATTACAAACTGCAGCCTTTGCTATTCAAAGTACACAGCTACTACCAGTAAGTTATTTCCAACTATATTTATGTAAACTGTCAGAATACTAGCAGACAGTCCAGATAGCCACAAAGGAAAATCAAATATCAGTTATTTCAACCTTCTGAAGTTGCTCACAAGATAAGTAGTTTTGAAAACCCCCTTCCTGATTTAAAAATGAAATTAAACACAAAGCAATACCAATGTAAGACTGTAAAGTAAGGAAAACTTCCCTCAGATGTAAGTAAGAGAGATCAATTGCAGATTTCTAGTCCAATATGGTATATCCCATGCAGCTTCTCAGTTGTTTCAAAGCATAGCCTGTTACACCACTTGAAGAGATTGACCAGGTAAGTATACTAGGCAAATGCAAGGACTACTCTCAGGTACGACCAAGGAGAATTACAGAGTAAGACAGTGAGTCATTAAACTGGCCCTCCTTAGGCACTACCATAATGTAAAGGAGAAAGGGAAAAGGGGAAATTGTTTAACCAGGAAAGGCACACTAAGCCGAAGCTTGTTTCCAGGTGTGACCTAGGAGCACAAGGAAGTTAAGTGACTTGCTCAGGGTCACACAGTATGCAAGTTGGGCTATGGGATTCAAACCCAGGTCTCCAGGTTTGCAGCTCAGTGCTCTTAACCACTACACTATACTGTCTTCTGAAAATAGGCTGAAAGAATCCCGGTCACCGATTAGCCGCACCTCTTGTCTGGGCAAGCATTTTTGTGCCAACAGAGATCAGGACATAACAAGTGTCAGCACCAGCCTTTCTCAGCAAATGCTGTTACTAATATTCCCAGTGAGGAATTTTAAAAACTGTGATGCTGCCATTTATTTGCTTACTTAGTCAGATTATCCCCCCCACCCGCACCCCCACTCCCCGGTTCGGCTCACTCTGAATCATTCATACTCAGGTGCTCACTTGTATTTGACAAATAAAAAGAAAATAAAGTTAACATGAATGCTATAGCACTGCCATGCTCTCAGCTCACTGCTCAGCCATCAGGTCTCAATGCTCATTCCAGCCCGCACAGTCACTCCCTGTGATCGCAATTTCACTGGTGCCGATTGCCTTCTACTGCTGCCACTGTTTAAAAGAAATGGGTCAAGTGAAACTTAAAACCGGACTGTATTTCAGATTCTCACAGTTGATGTCTTTATTTAATTGAATAAACTTTATTAAAAGAAATTGTCATGATACACATTGCTATACAAAAGTGTGCAAGAATGTGAAAAGCACTGGACAATAAGCACTCACTGTTAACTTTTCAGTGGCAAGCAGATGGAGAGGTGCTAAAGAAACAAACAAAAGAGTAGAAACAAAAAAAAGTTTCTAAAAAAACAACAGCACCCTCTACTGTAATGTATACCAATAGTGGGACTACTTTACAGGTTAATGATCTTTTGTACTCATTTTACTCATTTCTATGTGATTATTTTTTTTTTTTCATTTTTATATGTTTCATTTAAATGTCAACAAACACCCATTTTCTGAAGTGCAATAGTACCCTCCAGGGTTGGCAGTATGGGCTATATTGCACATTCCAGGGCCTATAAGGCCCTCTTCTTGTGGCACCGGGGCCCTATTACACCCATGGGAGGTCTGATAAAGCCCAGTACTGCCCACCCTGTCAGGTATTATTGCTTACTTATCTACCAGCATTTGTTACTGGGCTAATGTGTTCTGGTAGGAGTGTCTGACTCGTATAGCTATAATGGGTTAGAGGAGTATCTGGCTCATATAGCTATAATGGGTTAGAGAAGTATCTGGCTCATATAGCTATAATGGGTTAGAAAGATAATGATTCTGGCTCATATAGCTATAATGGGTTAGAGAAGCATCTGGCTCATATAGCTATAATGGGTTAGAATGATAATGATTCTGGCTCCTATAACTATAATAGGTTAGAGGAGTATCTGGTTCATATAGCTATAATGTGTCAGAAGAGTATCTGGCTCATATAGCTATAATGGGTTAGGGGCAAACTGATTCTGGCTCATATAGCTATAATGGGTTAGAGGAGTATCTGGTTCATATAGTTATAATGTGTTAGAGGGATATCGATCCTGGCTCTAATTCTGTTGTCATATTTATTATTCACTTGTTGTTTGTTCTGCTTATCCCAAGCCATTCCTGAAAATAAACACTTTGTTGCCTAGGGTATTTATATGGTTACCAAAAACTAAACAAATAAATAAAATCAAAACCCTTTTTGTTAGGTCATTGTAAAACTGGAGCTGGAAACCCAATTTCCTGCTTGGCAGTGCCATTGTTGAGACCACTCCGCCCCTCCTTCACCTCTTTGGAAGGATCCACCCTTGGCTCTGTAACCTTCTACAAATACCTGGGCTTCTGGCTCGATCAGCAGTTTGACTACTCCATCCATACTGACTCCATGTGTGCAAAACTTCATCCCAAACTTGGAATGTAGCAGAATAAGGATTGCATCCCCCTTCACCTCTGCCACATCTTGCTCTCAAGACCATCCTCCCCATTTGATTACAATAGTTATCTATGGTTTGTCCTCCACCACCACCCTCTCCCACCTAGACACCCTCCTCCACTCCTTCCACAACTTCACTAACTCCCCACTTTAGACTCACCATTGCTCTCTCCTTTCCTCCTTAAACCTTCCCTCCCTCCCTCTCACACACAAGACACATCCACTCCTTAACCTTCATTGCCGAGTACTGGTTCGACTTCCTTCCCCTTACCTCACTTCAACCCTCACTCCTGCCCCAGTATCTTTCTACACCCTGTGCTCCTATCACCCCTGCACCTTCTCCATCCCTCATAGCTGGTCCTCTTCAGGCCTCACTGCTTTCTCATTCCATCTCCTCCGCCTCTGGAACCAACTACCCCCTAGCCTTTGAGACTCCCCCCTCATTCCCTTCCCTCAAGCAACAAATAAAACTCATTCTCTCTCCCTCTTGCACCTGCCCCAGAGCATAATTCTGAAGCTGGTTCTGGCCAGTCCAGCTGCTATGTGCACAACTGTATACCTGTATTGATCCACTCACACTTAGATTCTCATTGTAAACACATCAAACTTAGTATAATAGTATTGCACTAGCCCTCATTATTACTATCTGTAGTAGCAATGCCTTTATTGTATTCAACTGCCTATATGATGTGATTGTTATTTATTCTTCTGTACCCCATTTCCCTGGCTCACACCTGGAAATGAACGCCTGCTTGGTGTGCCTTTCCAGGTTATCAACTTTTAAATAAAAATAAATAAATAAAACATGATAATCTCATGGGTGGTACGTATGCCCTGCTGAAGCATGAAGCAAGGATGTATGTGCAGGGAAGATTAAGCAGTTATAGTCTGCTACATGCCACTTGATCCTGTCAGTCTCATGTTTCCTTTGTTCTTTTGCAATCCACAGGGAGAAGCACAATTACAGGATGTGAGGATCCGACCCATTCTGAGCCGTGCCAAAATGCAGGAGCCAGTGACAGAGGGGGTCATAGAGGTGAAGATCGAGGGCAAGTGGCGGCAGGTCTGTGACACGGACTGGACTATGCACAACAGCAGAGTAGTGTGTGGTATGCTGGGATTCCCTGCAGAGGTGCAACACAATGTCAAGTTCTACAGGTAAAGTAAGAACAACAATGTAGGGATTGGTGAAAAGCGGAATCACTCCAGAACCAGAATTCAGCAGGAATGGATTGATTCTGGTTTTCCTTTTGTCAGAAGGCTGACTTGGCATCAGGTGCGACCCAGGGAGAGGTCTTCTCCCTCCCCTGTCAGGTTGCATAGGGAAATGAGTTTCAGTTCAGTGTGACATTGCTGGTCACCAATTTTCAACAGAACTGGAATAGGGGTTCCGAAACTGGAATGGACCTAGAATGTATGCTAATACCACCATGAGGACCATTCTTATGCTTGTAAGAGTAGTCTTGTGTGCATTCTTAGGTTATGAGAACTGCAAAATGAAGGAGAGCAGTTCTGATACCCTGAGAATGTAAGTGAAACCACCCTTACAAGTGTAAAAGTGGTCTTCAGGGTGGTATTTATATATTATCGATCAAGGGAGATCAATAATACATATTTTTTTTTTATAACTATCCCAGAATGTGTCTATTTCCAGGGTACCTGTTCATGAGATACTCTTCATGGAATAAGAGTGTTTTATGTGCAGAGAAAAGGAGTGCTCCAATTGGTTGAGAGCACTCCCTCAATCTATAATGGAAGTTCTACAACTGGAAATTCACCCAAAACCAGGATTCCAGAATTGGAATACACCTGGAATGCAGCAAAAATGCATGTTTAGAATGGGAATTAAAGAGCAACTCTGAATTTCAGCATGTGCTTTCATAAATAAGATGTTCCTGGGTTTTACAATTTACTAGGGAATACTTTTTTTCATATTCAATGTTCCTTTGCAAGATTTACAGCACATCTTGGTAGTCCATCTAAAAAGTCTGCATAGAAAACATTTGAAAACAGTTGTCTCTTCCCTGTTAACCTCACACAGCCTTTGTTTATGACATCATAGTGCTCACCATGACAACAGAGTGTGATGTCACAAACAGCAATTGTGTGCTTAGCAGTGGAGAGTAAAACATTTTTAATGACTCAGTGGAATCACTGCTGCATTGTCACAATATTTAGTAGATCAGCAGCATGGAAAAGTAAAACAACTAATAACTAGAAAACAATAAAGTTAAAACATAATTGGCAAGGCCACTGGTTTTCGATTTTTACCAGAAAACCCAGTAAAACTCCAGAATTTGGGACTGTCTGCACACTGGTGAAAACAAAGAATTTCACTGAATTTGGCATTTCGTCCCAGCTCAATAAATCCACAGAACTTGTATTTTACTGGGATTCTACTGTCATTCTTTTAGCACGTGTTTTAATAATCTGAATAAAAAAAGGCTTAATATACAGAGCATTAATTGAAGCAAACTGAAAACTGCAGATGAAGAAATTATAAGAAAAATAAGGTATATTTCACCTCCAGCCATTAACACACACTACTGGGAGCTGTGATTCAAACCAGAATCTCTTCACTTATCACCTTTTGATAAGTAACCAAGTAACCACTGTTATTTTTCTATTTAGTTATTGAAATTATTTTACCAGGTGAGAAATAGAGAGAGTAAACAGTCTCATTTTTAGACATAAGCTGGAAGGAGGAAGAAGTGTAATGGGAAGGGTTGTGCAGGTGTAACATCATTTACCCCATCTGGAGTACTGTGTGCAGTTCTGGAGACCCAATCTCCGCAAAGACATAGACAGGATGGAAGCTGTCCAGAGGAGGGCAACTAAAATGGTGCAGGGTCTGCACCAGAAGACATATGAAGAGAGACGAAAGGAGCTTAATATGTATAGCCTCGAGGAAAGGAGGGAGAGGGGGACATGATAGAAACGTTCAGCACTCAAGGAATCAACAAAGTCCAAGAGAGTAGCATCTTCAAAAAAGAGGGTGCAAGAACAAGAGGGCACAATTTGAAGATGAAGTGTCAGAGGTAATTTAAGGAAGTATTTTCACAGAGAGGTTGTGGATGCATGGAACGGCCTTCCGGAGGAGGTTGTGGAGTCAAAATCAGTGGTGGAATTCAAGCATGCATGGGACAGTCATAAGACCATTCTAGGGGGTGGGGGTAGGAAGAAATAGGCTGCTGGTTAACTAGGATCTGCAGCTTATCCAGTAGGTAGGGAAATGGTAAGACTGGGTGGGCCAAGCGGTCCTTATCTGCTGTCAGATTCTATGTTTCTATGTTTCTAAAACATCAAATCCACCTAACCGGAGTACATTCAGCATAGCAATAAAAAAATAGTCCTTTCACAATGTAATGGATTACAATCGTGAAAACTGAATTGAAAGGTTGCAGTCATTTAGGCATGTGCAGGGGAAGATAAAGTGATGCTTCAATTTAAGTTGGACGTATGGAGACTGGGAGAGCAGGTTATGTCAGATGTAGATTAAACCATGCTTCCAGGAAGCTGGGACTCAAACTGGCATCTTTGAACAGAGAACTGTGGAAGGTAGTTTGTCCTAGTGCTTAGAACACAAAGCTGTGAACCTGGAGATCCAGGCTTAACTGAAAAACTATGCTGAGCAAGCAGAAAAACTATTGAGCAAGCTCATTCACAAAGAGGTCCTGAGAGTTACTCTAAGGTACACAACAACTAAAGTAAATGCAACAATAGCAACAAAAGGATCAGCTATACAGTGCAATGAAGGTTAATAACGATAGAACAGTCAAAAGAGCATAGTTAGTACATATAGGGCCGGATATTCAAACTGCGCTATTTTGTGGCTCAAGCCCTTGCGCTGCATAAAATAGTTGCGCAGTGGTGTGGCCGGAGCGATATTCAAAGGAGTTGCGCTACTGAGCAACTCCTTTGAATATCACCCCTGCCACAGCCACTGTGCATGGCATAGTGGAACCTGCGCCAACGCTATGGTCAGAGGGAGCATTCAACCTATGTGGCACAAGTACCATTGCGCCCATGCGCAAATTTCCGAGCATTCAAAAGGTGACATGCAACAAGCCATAATTCATGCAGGCAGGGGGCTATTTGCATCTGTTTATGGCCCCATTTGCATGCCATTAGCATGCAGGTGCACCGATCCCGAGGATCTGCAACCTGGTGCCCTGCCAGGCAGCAGCCATCAGGGACTGATGCCCCCTGCAGCCCGATCAGGCAAATGTAAGAAACCTCCCCGACTGGCCCGATCGTGGCATAAGCTTAAATCACCTCCCACCAGCCCGATCACGGGCAGCAAAGTGTTACCCCCAACATATCCCTGGTGGTCCAGTGGATCACTAAGCCCGATCGCTGGCTGAAGAGGTTTAAAGTCCCCCGCAAACATATCCCTGGTGGTCAAGTGGACTGATAAGCCCAATCGCGGGCTGAAGAGGTTTGAACCCCCCCCAGAACGTATCCCTGGTGGTCCAGTGGACTGATAAGCCCGATCGCAGGCTGAAGAAGTTTAACCCCCCCAGAACGTATCCTGGTGGTCCAGTGATAGTTGATCGCTGGCCGCACATATTATAAACACCCCCAACCCAAGACCATATCCCTGGGTGATCTAGTGTCTCACACCCCACCCACCACGGCCCCACCACCCTACTCCCCCGGCAGCCAGCGGCGGCAGCATCCCACCCGCCTGTCACCACACCGGATCAAGCTCAGAGCCAGACGCCCACAGAGCAAGAGCCAATGGGCGCAGCCCATAGCCATACGAGGCAGTCCAGATATGTGAATGAATTCATTCACAAATCTGGACTGCCTTTTGACGGTATGGGCTGCACGCCCATTGGCTCTTGCTCTACACCAATGGGCTGCAGCTCTATGGGGGCAGCCAGTCGCATGGTGGTGGGATGCTGTCACCGGGCTGCTGGGGGAGCGGGGTGGTGGGTCTGTGAGTGGGTGGGGTGGGGGACACTAGATCACCAGGGATATGGTCTTGGGGTGGGGAGTGTCACACATAATGCAGCCCGCATTGGGCTGATGGGGGTGATTTAGCTTATGCCCGTGATCGGGCCAGTTTGGGGGTGGGGATTTTTCACACTTTTGCCCACGACATCAGGCTGCGGGGGCGACAGGGAGTAGGTTGAGGGCCAGCCACAGGTGGCAGCTGCTGTGTTGCCCTGCGTACGCGCAGCTCACCTGTGGGTGACCCCGCACTTATTCTTTTTTTTGGCTTAAAGTGTGCAGGCGCAGGTTGGGGTTGCGCCTGCACAACTCTGCACAGCCTGGCTGAATATCAGGCTGTGCAGTTTATGCATGGTTCCTCCCCTCCAGTTCAGCATGCATTCATTTGCATTGCTGTTGCTCAGCATGTTTTCAGTGGCGCAGCTGCCTCCTGCTGAATACTCGTGAGAATGGCGCACTTCCTGACTTGCGAGGTATAATAACTCTATTGCGCATGGCGCAACCCTTTTGAATATCCCACCCCTAATATATTACATATAATTCATAGATGATACATATAATATATTACATATAATTCATAGGCAGTAAATATAATATATTACACATAATACATAGGCAGTACATATATTACATATAATTCATAGGCAGTACATATATTACACAATTCATAGGCAGTACATATAATATATTACATATAATTCATAGGCAGTACATATGAATCAATGAAGAGCAACAGTGAGATGATGCAATACATGAATGTGGTCACTGGAATCATACAGCCAAAAGACCTTGCAAAACAAGCGTAATGTATACAGTACCATTTCACAGGTACAAAGTGCAATAATCATTGGTACAGATAGTCGTAAACAACACATTGAATGCAAACTCAAAAGGTTGTGGAAGCATTTCTTCAGAAATTCATAACCCCAGAGATGGAGTTTGGGACAGACATGGAAGGAGCAGGGGACAGACAGGAGAATAGGGGTGAAGCAGGGTGGCACGTGGGTGGCATGGAGGAAACGCAAGAGTGGGGGGCACAGAAGTAATGGGGTGAGGCCCACCACCCCTATGGACAGACCACTACAACAGACATAACCTGAAGGAGGAGGAATAGTTGGTTGTCAGGATTAGATTATTAATGGGGCTGGCCTTTGCATATGTCTTGCAGTTTGTTGGAGATTACTGTTTTAAAAATATTCAGAGATGCCACATTTTTCAAGTTGAGAATAGATTGTGTTTTGTTCCAAGCAACAGGGAGCGCATGACTGATGGCAATTTTGCTGAACTGGGAGCGAGAGTTAGGGACATCCAGCATGATGTATGAGCTGCTCCTTAGCAGATACAGGTGTACAGTGATGGCCAGTAACAGGGGAACGACAAACGTGGAAAAAACAAGAACACTCTAGAGTTAAACATGATTGTTAAACAAAACCAAAAAAAACTCAAAAATATTGTAGTTTTGACCTTTTCCTTTAATAGACACCTGTGGCCCAGTTTTATAAGGGTATGGCATGGCCCAGAGACTAAGTCCCCGTATGCGACTTGCTGGAGCACTGAAAAGTTGCAAGCATTTTTTGCACATGGATGGCATTTTTTTTTTTTTGCAGAGACATTAAATCTGGGTTGCATGGGCTGCCATAATATGGAGAAGGCAGTGAACCTTAGGAAATTGTGCGCTGGCAGAAAAAGATTGCAGTTGCGAATGAACAACCTCCTTGCTCAACTTTCTGCTGCACATGCCCAATTTTTCCATTCTGGAAATCCAGCCCTTGCTCATTAATCTCCATGTGTTCAACCACTACCTAATTTATCTCTTATTTGTCTCCATGCATTTAAATTTGCCTGTGCGCCTGAAGTGGCAGCATCATTCTCTCCATCCCCAACCCCCCGATTTGTTTGTAAAGTGCTTTGGTATACAGTCTGCATGAAAGAAGCTATATAAACCCAAATTCCTTTCCTTTCCCTTATCTTCTGATCTAGCGCCCCTCACCACAGACATTAGGCCACACTGCTTGGGATCTGGGATTTAACCCAGGAGCTCCTAGCTCAACGTCCTTTACTTTTTTTCATCATATTCTTGTTTCTGCTCCTCGGCAGAGTAGCCCCCCATGATCTCCACACTGTGACCCCTGCCCCGGACCCGGTCATGCATGCGGGCCCTGCAGACCCACTCCCCCAGTGGGCCGACCTTTCATCGCTCATGCACCCACTGAGTACACACCCCTTTCAGGTCTCTCCATGGGTGCAAGGCGTGGCCATCAGCCGCGAAGATCGTCCTCTGCATTTTCCTCATTTTCTCCCTTACGGAGAGCCGGATGTGCAATGGCATCCTAAGCATATAATGCTGACACCCACCATGCTCTGCCCCCACTAATTTGCATGCCACTGTAGTGAGGCTGGCCTCAGTCAGTCATTGCTATAGGGTGATGCAAGCCCCACTACCCACCCCAGAGAGAGGAGAGCAGTCGTTGGACGCTCAATCCTCCCTCTCCCCTGCCAGCTCCCGGTGGCTGGAGTCCATTCCCGAACCCAGGTCACCAGCATAGTGTGTGGTGTGACGTCCAGCGCCTCAACCCTCAGCGCCACTGGGCTGGCCTCAACGTCCTTTACTTGATTAGAGCAAACTGCCTGGGAGCTGGGATTTGAACCTGGGTCTTCTGATTTGCAGCCCATGACTTGAACCATTAAACTGTTGTGTTTAGTAACTGGGGTTTAACCTTGGATCACCTAACTGGCACATGCCATTATTATAAATATTAGAGTCTGATTTCCCCCTAAATTGGCTATCGGGTACAAAAAGCCTCCATGCATGTCAATACTGCTTGTAAACCAGCAAAAGGAAAAAAGGAACTTTGAGACACTAAGTCATATTTTGTGTATCAAGTGCAATTCTGGACATCCCACAGCAGACGCAGCACACAAAACTAGTACTCAGAGTAGGAAGAGATGTCCTTAGCTGGTCGTCCTGCAGGAGGCATTCAGCTGTGCTCTGTCTCTAGAGACTGACATGTCAGGCTTGCCAGTCAGGGCCCCATGAAGCCTCTATGCTTCAGAGTGGAAAGCAGACATTGCTGAGATTGAGTGGCGCAAATGATGCATTACCTCACCTCAGGAAAAGTAGTATAAATAGAACTGGATTAAGCCCCTACTCCTGAAAATTAGGTCAAACACAGATAGCCTGACAGAAGCATCTTTTTCATTTTTTTCTTTAAAATTACTCGCTGGCAAAGAGTCAAGAAGTTCTTAAGCGTCTCAGCTGGAGCTGTACAAGTCTCATAATCCATTCACTGAGGCCTCCACTCCACTGAGTAGTTTGTTGTTATACAGCAAGAAAAAAGTGCAGAACTGAATGAAAATAAAAAGACAAAGACTTGCTAATAGTAAAAATAAGTAAGTAAGACTTCATTTATTTATTGATCGCCTATTCCCTGAGGCTCAGGGCACTGTACAAAGTCAGGACAGTGCAAGCATAAACGTTTCAAATACAAAACGCTTATATAACTTCCAATAAAATAAACAGATAAATTAAATAATATAGTTAAAACACTGATTTCAGACAGCTATAGTTAGACCCGGAGAGCTTGCGTCTGAAACTAGTGTAACTGTGCCAGCTGGCCAGGGTCCCCCATCATATTGTCTCGACTTCCTCATGGCATAATCACACGTGAAGGTACTGGTTACGTCCAGTTTTACCATCATTGCAGACAGTTAGTAAAAATCTGATTGACCTGTTAATGACTGTAAACGATGACAATATTACTACGTGTGACCAATTATTCTGCAGCAGTAAGGAAAATATGAATGAAGAAGCCAGACAGGGGCGTGCAATAATTTCCTGCAATATATATATATATTTTTTTACTTATATAATTTTATAGCAATGCTAGGAGGGCCTCTTATGGATATGAGTGTTGTCTTGTGTGTTCTTAGGGAAAAAAACTGCACACTGAGGATGAGCAATTCTAGTGTCCTAAGGATGAGAGGCAACAACTACGAGGCCCTCCTAGTGTCCCTATAAAATTATCATATACCGTGTGACAGTTTTTATTTTTAAATTACTTTCTTTAGCTATGAAATCTACATGTAGTAGTTGCCGTATTGGTCCTTGCAAGAATAGATCCAGAAGCAAATGATTTGATACCTTTTAATGGACCAACAGAGATGTAACAACAAGAACAAAGTGCTCTAGCTTTCGGACCAACCAGTCCTTCTTCAGAAGCTTTAGCTTAGGTTAAAGAATTGTAAGTCACTGAAAAAACACTTCCTCCATATATCAGTACACCATAAACCAAGTGCACCCACCCAAGCAAGGAGGCCCACTGAGATTAACTAAATTACACTGGGTGCGGTATACTCATCAACTGGTACCAGTAATAGAAATATAGATTCAAGTACAACACAACTATCAACACACCTTGGGTACCCATGAGTTATACTAAACTCCCAGTGCAGGCCTGGTTGCTATGTTGCCCGGGATCTTTCGGTGGTGCACTTGAGGAATGTTAGCAAGCTTGCATTTTAACCCCCCAATAGGCTATAGTGTGCTAGCACAATCTGATAAAAACGTGAAATTCCAACAGACTTGCTTGAACTCTCAAAAGGCTTGAAACCCCAGTTGTAATCCAAACAGGGAGCAATACAAAACTACAGCCAGCAATACCAGCACTCACGTGACCTGCGGATGTGGCAGACCAGAAGAAGCAGGGAGAGGCACACACAAGCAGAATAGCAGTTCAGGTGAAGCAAGGAGCAGCACACAAGAGCAGGATAAATGGCAAGCAAGAGTGTTGGATTCTTTCAAACAGGCACCAACAGCTCAGCCCTTCTGGCTCACACCTCCATGTACGCAAGTCCTCTGGATCAATTCTGAAAACACAGCCCTTCTGGGTCAGCTCTCACAATGTAGGGCTTCTAGCTCACACCTCTCTGCTCACAGCCCTTCTGGTTTGACTCTTATGAGGCAGTAGCACTACACAGTGGCTTCCAAGTTCCCAAGGAGCCCAGACCCAGGAGCAACCCCACAGTCCAACTCCCCTAAGGATCAAGAATGCAGCTGCACTCAGGCACGTGCCTGTAGCTTCCTGTTCCCTGATCCACTCCACTAGATAAGGGCTAGCTGGCCCCTTACTTGGCTCCAGAGTACTTTGGACAAATTGCAGGTCTCTGTCTCACTTGGATCAGCTCAGCAACGTTTGGATGCAGCATTGTCCCACTGGTTCACACTTTCAGCAATTTTTCCCACACAGACAGGGCTCTCAGTAGAAACATTTGTTTGGGGGTCTGGAACTTTCTAGGAAAAAATGGGGATCTGCAGCTAAAAATAGAGTCCATGTGAAATTTATTTGGGTCCCCATGAAATCAAATGTGAGCCATGCCACCGTGCTCTCATGTTTCATGATGTAAGAATCTGGAGAGCACAGGGGCATGCTGCATTAGTTTCTATGGGGCATTTTTTTAATGTTTTAGAGTGCAAATTCAAACAAATTAAGTCCACCACTCAATTAACAAGGCCCTTGCTGGTTGAGCAGTGGCCTTAATTTGTTTGCATTTGCCCTCTAAAGCATGTAAAATTATAGTTAAAAAAAATTGCTTCATAGAAACCAATGGAGCGCACCCCCACACACTACAGATTCTTACAACGTGAAACATGAAAGCACTAGAGCATGGCTAAGAGGATGGACTCCTGAGGCCTTGTAAGTGAGGGTCTCAGGGGCTTTTTTTTTTTTTAAATCTATGCATCCGGAAGCACAAGATGTGCATACAGGATGCAAGCTCCCATGTCCCCAAGAGCTCTTGACAGAGCTCTCTGGAACAGCCTCAGTGTTGATGAACCCAGGGAAAGGTTCACAAGAGGTTTTCTCATTGAACCCTAGATAGGCTTGCATGAGTTATTGGCCTGGCTAGGCCCCTTGCTTTCTCTCAACAGCAGCCATTCTGCACCCTTCTCACTCTCTCTCAGATTGCTCCTCCTACGGGCAATCTCTTTCTCTCCATTCCATCTCTAATTGGGCAAACCAGGTTGTTTATTTATTTATAATATTGGATTTACAACCTTTGAGCCAAAGGCTCATTTACAAAGGTACAGTGTCACATGGAGGACAGAACAGTGATACAGGTTACAATGAAAGCAGTCAGTGAGCAAAAATTACATACATTCTATACAGTCTTTTTACATTGTTACACATGTAGTCAGGTAGTTACAGACATTTTTATATGGTCTATTTACATTGTTACAATAAGAGAACATTAGACACAGACTATGACGTGTTACTCATGGATCAAGGTGACACCCCAGTGATCCGGTCTAGGCAGAGGAGGCGGGGCCAGTGGGGAGGGGGTGTGTGGGGCCAGTGGGGAGGGTGTGTGTGTGTGTGTGTGTGTATATTGGACATTGTCAGAAGTTGTAGGCACTAAGAAGGCATGTGAGCACTAGCTAGTTACAATTACAGCAATTGCGGGTGTTGAAGAGGTGGCTCCGAAGAGTGATTTTGAAAGGGGCAATTTTGGGTGTGTTGGTGGCAGGGAGAGAGTTATACCAGGAGGGGGCCCTGTGGCAGAAGGATCTTTGCACAATGGTAGTTTTTGCTCTGGGTATCACTAGGATAGCTTTGTCCTAATTGCGGGTGAAGATAGTGGGGGAGGCAAGCTGGAGGGAGGGAGGGAGGCAGAGACCCTTGGGGGAGAGACCAAGCAGAATTTTCTTGGTAAGTAGGCAGGTCTGGTAGTGGAGTCTTTCTTCAAGGTTGAGGAGATTGGTGGAAGGAATAGAGGGTGCAGGTATGGGTGAGCCTAGGGGCACCGGTCAGGAGCCTGCAGGCCTTGTTGAGGGAGAGTCGGATTTTATGAAGAGCAGTATTATCAGCAGCTCTGTAAACAGGGAGCCTATAGTCCACTAGGGACAGGATAGAGCATGCGATGGCAAAGCGAAGATCATCGGGCGGGAGACAGTCCTTGTGATGGTAAAGGAGACCAATCCGGCTGTTTGTGGTGGCCAAGAGGGCATTTATGTGGGCGGGGAAAGTAAGGGCAGAGTCAAGGGTAATCCCTAGGTATTTGTAGGTAGATACCTGTTCAAGGGGGTGCTGAATGCTGGGAAGGATGAAGAGTGGTGCATTCTTTGCTTTGTTCTGGTGATGGGAGAAAATCATCGATTTCGTCTTTTTTAGATTGATGGCAAGTCTACAGTCCTTGAACCATGTTTCTGCCTGATTGAAGGTATGTTGAGGGAGTCCTGGAGCAGAGTAGGTTTACAGTGTGAGGCATAGAGAACTGCATCGTCCACATACAGTAGAATTGTTCTGGAACAGGCTTTAGACAGGGTGTTTAGGTAGAGACTGAAGAGTAGGGGACCCAGGGAATCCCAGAGTGGACAGGTAGGGTGTCGGACATGGTCCCGTTTATTTTTATGCATTGTGAGCGAGTGGAGAGGTAGCTGGCACACCATGCAAGGGGGCTAGTGGAGAAACCAATTTGGTAGAGGGAGTCAGGTAGGAGTGGATGGCAGACAGAGTTGAAAGCCTTGGAAAGGTCAATGAACACTGCTCCAGCAATGTTGCCCAAGTCAAGGGAGGAGTGCAGGAAGTTGGAAAATTCTAGGAGGGCTGTGACTATGCTATGACCAGTGTGGAAACCATGTTGCTCAGGGCATAGTACAGCATATTTGGTTAGCTATTCAGTGAGCTGAGTGGCTACCATTTTTTCAATAGCTTTGGAGAGTGGGAGAAGAATGGACATGGGCCGATAATTACTGGGGGAGGACCTCTCACCACTTTTGAGGATGGGGGTGATGACAGCTGTCTTCCAGGCACTAGGGAATTGACCCAGGCAAAGGGATCTATTTAATAGGTCCGTTAGAGGGACTAGGACATCATCAAGGACTAGCCGTAGGATCCTAGAATCTAGCGGATCATTGCTTGGGCTATTGCTGCTTAGTGTCTTGAGCAGATAAGGATGGGATTCATGTGTGGATATTTTGCACAGGAAGAACTGAGGGTGCTGCAGGGTAGGGGGTTTGAGATTCAGGCATGGGGTCAAAGAAGGTACTGGGGAGTACCAAGCTGAGATCTGTGAAGGTGGTATTAAGACAGTTTGCTATGGTAAGCGGGTTGGTGGTAATAGTGCCATCAATGGAGAGCTGGGATGGAGGAAGGGAGTGTGCTTTCCCATTTAGTTCTTTGCTATTCCCCCAGAAGGTCCGGGCAGACCCCCATGTGGAGGTGAGGGAAGCCGGGTAATAATCCGCTTTGACCTTGCGGATGGCCTGCATGCATCTATTGTGTGCGGCATTATAGGTTTGTCTGTCAGCCGACCTGCCAGACTCCATGGCTTTGTACCAGAGATTAGCCCTCTCCCTCAATTTTTGGAACAGGGAGGGGTGATCCATGGCGCATTTTGTTTTTTTGTGCAGAGTTTGGTGAGTGGTGCATAGAGATCACAGGCCTTGCTGAAAGCCTGTGTGAATAGATAAAGAGCGGTGTCAATGTTGAGAGCTAGTTTAATGAGGGATCAGTCCATCTGGGTGAGAAGTTGCTTGAGTTTAATCACCCCCCCCCCCCAGGCAGAGACACCTTTGGAAAGTGGTTTGTGCTACAGGTTTGGGAGTGGAGGAGGTCCAGAGGAATAGGATGGGGGAGTGGTCACTTAGAGTGTCGGGGAGAAATTTTATGTCCTGGATTTTGTGGGGGCGGTTGGAGATTATGATGTCCAGGAGAGTGCTGGTACCATTAGAAGGGTGGAGTCTAGTAGGTTGGGAAACTAATTGGACCAAGTCGAGGGCAGCAAAGGAGTCCCTAGCTTGAGAGGCAGAGGGACCAAGCCAGTTGACGTTTAGGTCCCCTACTAAGGTCTGTTCTGCTTTGTGTGGGAGAGTGGAGAGATAATCAGTGAGGGGATGAGATTGCCAGATTTTGGTTCCTCGGGGGAACATAGGAGACTGTGAGATATAGTGGGCCCCTGGAGGGGTCCGGGGTGATTTTTATGGTGAGGGCCTGAGCTCTATTTTTGAGCTGGGGGGCCGGAAGTGCATGACCAGTGATGTAATCTCGAATGAAGATCGCACAGCCACCCCCGCGTATGCCCACCCGATCTTCCTGGTGTAGGATGTACATGGGGAGTGAGACAAAGGAGCTGGGGGTGGATTTGGAGAGCCAGGTCTCCATGAGTGCAATAATGTCGGGCTGGTGTAGAGTGACCCAGCACTGGAGCACTGTAGATTTTTTAAGCAAGCTGCAGATATTCAAGGTGGCTATGCAGAGTCCTGCGGATGATGTCCTGGGTGTGCAGGTGGGGGGTGGAGCCTGGGTTGGGGTGGACATTACCTGAGAGTAGCAATAGTAGGATAATAATTCTAGGTTGTGTATCAGTACTTCTTATTGGGAGGGTCCTGTTGCATCATCCTCTAACATTCATTGCGTCCAGCTTGCTGCTGAGATCCCTGACCTTCAATTGGCTGGCAGCTAGGTCAAGGGTTGACAAAATGGAGGCTGCCTTTACATTAAACAGGGCTTTTATTTTAAAGTTCATTCTATGTGCCCTTCTCCAGCTTTTTATTTACACTGGCCCCATACTCTGGTAAGCACCACAGTGCCTAACGATCCAGTGGTGGTGTGGAGTGGGTCCAACCCCAGTGCTCCCCGTTGGGAGCGCTATTCGCTGTTCCCCCTCTCTGCAGCAATTCTGTACTGCTGGCAGCCCATTCATTTTCTTAAAGGCACAGTGTAACAAAGTTGTCCAGTCCAGTTCTTTTCTCTTATCCCTCTCCTAGTGCCTCTGAGTTGCCTGATGCCCAATGGTGTCCCTGAGGCTGCAGCACACTAGAGGGGGTGCTGTGACTAGGCAGAAGTGTGGCTTTAAAGTCCTGAGGCTGGAGGGTGGTTCCAGTGCCAAAACATTCAAGCTGCCGAGACAGCTCACATGTTTGAGCAGGCGGCTGCTCGAACGTGCATACATTCCCTGCACTTATGTGCAGCAGTCTTCAAGCAGCAGCTCCACTGGTCCCCTTCAAGTGGCAGTCCTGGGGCCAGTGCAAGCAGGAAATCCAAGGGCAGGGTTCCAGTGGTGGCACAGCAGCAGCTCAGGTAAGCCCCCCCTCCTGAGTAGGGGTTTACAGACTACAAATTAATCATGCTGGCAGTCCACATTTCACATAAGCACAGCACTCCTCACACCAGCTGTCTAGTTACTCCATACTTAGCTGCCCGATGAACCAGTGAATCTTATAAAATAATTGTCTCTATTCAGAGTCCATCCATTCTTGATATGATGTCTAAGTGTATGCAAATTATTTGTATGAAGGGCATTTTAATGTGTGTCTTTTTATTACCACTGCTGAAATTATAGTACAAGTACATGACATGTCCTTATTTGCCCCATGCTGGAAAGTGGCTGATACCATCACACTGCAGTGCAGTTCAATTAGTGAAGCAATAGAGGCCTTTGTTTTCCTATGGTTTTGTTAAATAATTAATGCAGTGGCTGTTAAACCAGACAGTCTTCAGTGCCAGTATGTGGCAGTGACTCCATGGTAGCCATTCATACCTCACAGTCCATTTCATCCCTGTCCCTTCTTTGGTCAGTCTGCTTAGCATTAACAAGAAATGTGCAGACTGCTCTGGGGTTCCCTTGACAAATCTGGCCTTTTGGTGCTAGGGTGACGGTGGATTGGAACATCATTAAAAGATGCATTCAGGAGCTGGCACTGTGCTAGCTCCCTTAAAAACTGCTTGCTTCCTATTTTAAGTGAATGGAAGAATGGAGGGGTGAAAAGGAGTCCACTAGGAGGGGTGGTGATTGATCGCCATGGGACTAGCTCTGACTGTCTCGGGAGAGATAGAGGTTGCCATTCATTATTCTTTTCTGAAAAACAAATAGTCCATCACTTGCGGTATTAGAGAAATACTAGTTTCTTACACATCTCTTCCTTCAGCACCTGTAGCAATCACCTCTGCCTGCTATACAAATCATTGTCCTCCATTCTTGCCATGAATAACCTGGCAATGAGTGATATGTATTTCCGTATCCTTTGAGATGGAGTCCTTGTGTATCCTGTTGTACTTCACTATAAAAAGTACTTTTTGTACCCTGCTGCACCAAGGGACCTCCATGTAAATGAGACACTATATGTTATGGGGCCAGACTCTCCTCTATTTAAAAAAAACATCAAATGCTGCAACTAGCTGCAAGGCCTAACTCTGGGTAGAACCACAGCTGCAGTTGGTGTTTCTGTGGCTCTCTACTGTAAAAGAAATACAGTACTGTATATATGGTAGAAACAGAATTGATGGCAGAAGGAAACCAAACCTCCATCTAGTCTGCCCTTACTATACTACCTCAACCCCACCTACCTACTGTGCTGGTGGTCTGTTACATCCTGCTCCCATTTTCCTCAAACTTGTGTTGCCTGCCTTGCGGACCATGATGAAAAATCACGTTTTGCTTATTCTGTTTTTTTGCATGTTCTAGAAATGTTTCTGTGCACATTTCAAATCAACTTTGCTTGTGTTCTCTGTTCATGCTCATGCTGTCTCCTGCCATACTGTCCCCACAACAGCACTTCACTCACGAATGAAAACCCAGAAGTGAAAAGCATGGCAGCTGCTGTTTTTTCAAAGGCAAAGTCTGGCCACAAATCATACGTTCTCCACCAAAAAATATTAACTTCACCTCTGTCCAAAATCTGTTCCTGCTTGCGCTGTCTCCCACCACACGGTCTCCACAATCGTGCTTCAGTCACGAATCAACGACCGAAATCAAAAGCCATGGCAATCTTCAAAAGCACTATCTGGCCGTAAGAAAAACATAATGCTATAAAAAATGAAAATTATGGGCAACCATGAAAAACTCACCACGTGTTTCCATCTCGGGGCTAAGATAACAGAATGGATCTCTCGAGCTTTATTCTCACGACCCATGTGCTGTTATCTCAGTCTCTCAGTGGAAACACAGGCTTGTTGTGTATGGTTGCCCATATGGTATTTTATACAGTCTATACAGTAGTTTATTGAGTAGGAAGAAACAGACCTTGGAGAGCAAGTTTACCAAACAAACATGGCCCACCATGTCACTTAAAAGTCATAGAAAGTTGGTTTAGAACTTTTTGAACATTTTTCTGCAGTTTGATAGACTGATAATAATTGGGGATGAATGCTACAGATATTCTCTGCCTGACTAAGGTGTTCGTCCCTGCTTTCCTGCAATCTCTGACTACACTGGATAACTGGTATATCTGTTAACTTCTAGTCAATGGGGGCGAGAGATACATAGTCCTCCCAAAGGGATGGATTTGGGTTGCAGCCAGATACATAGGCGGGGTGAGAGGATGATACATTCTTTACATCATTATATATGTACTAAGTAACAGCTCAAGTACAACCATACTGTGTCTGATGGACACTTTTAGTCAGTTACCAGGTGTATTCTGGGAATCACTGGAGTGTGCTTAGTAACAACACATGTAAACCACTGCAGCTGGTGGTGACCACAGTTAGTTGGTTAGCTGGTATGTTCTGATATCACGTAGTACGCACATAGTAAAAACTCAGTCAAAATCACATGTGACTGTTGGCCAGTTACCTGCTATATTATGTGGATCACCTACTATGCACTAAATAACGGCTAATGTAAAGCCGCACTGTGGGTGATGGCCACGGCTATCACACATGGTATATGCATCAACCAGTATCTACTTAGTAAAATGGCCCTGTGGGAGTTGGCTGGTATGATATGTGGATAACCCAGGATGCAACAGTAACAGCATAAGTAAAGCCACACTGGCCGTTGGCTATAATCATCCCGTACCTTATGTGCACCACCTAATAAGCACTTACTAAGAGCACAGGTAAAACAACACTGTGGTGTTGGCCATGATTACCCTGCACATTATGTCCATCACTCAGGATTACCCAGGAGGCACTTTTTCACAGAGAAAATGGCCTCAGGGTGGAACAGACTCCCAGAGGAGGTGGTAAGCCAGAAAATGGTTGGGGTTTCAAGAGGGGGTGGGACAAGTTCAAGGGGAGGGTAAGGGTGTCAGGAGCAGGAGGGCAGAGCATCTTATAATACACATTACATAAGCTCCACGTTGAGCAGACTGGATAGACTGTAAGGCCTTCTACTGACATTTCTGCGTGTTTGTATTGTATGCGCTTAGTAACAGCTCAAGAAACACCACACTTTGATTGACTGACTGATTGATTGATTGATTGATTGATTCACTGGGTAGATGCACTGATCCCAGGGATTGTTTTCAAACATGACCAAAGCCATGAAGATGGCAATGCAACCGAACAGAAGAAATACAACACATACTGTACAAGACACAGTGAAGACATAAGCAGCAGTCGGTAACAGCAGGAAGTTAAAACTGACAAATATTTATAAATACACACCTATAACTGTAAGAGAAGATCCTGCTCCACTGTCAGTAGAGACAAATGATAAGATCAGGAGAAGCCAATGCAGGCGTAGTCAGCCAGTAGAGCAACTTTGTAGAGCGATTTAAACTGAAAATTAGATGCCAGAGAGTGCAGAAAGCTAGGCAGGCCACTCCAGTAGTAAGGGTTGGTCGGACCAACCTGCTAAAATACAGAACCCCTCCCAGATGCAACACGGCCCAGTGGACCCAACTCAATAAGGACCTATAGTCTAATTGCATTGAGTCCAGGTCTGCCATGACACTTTACAAAACTTTATAATGCCTAAGCCTTCTATCCTTCCCTTCCTACAACTGAATTCAAGTCCAAGACTGGTCTGCAGCCTAGCCCCCCTCCTCCAATCACTTGAGTCGTGGCTCGAGTAGTTCTCAGAGTCCCTTCTCACCTGTCCTCCTCCATAAGCCATGCTGTTTGCTTTGCTCCAGTCTTGTCCTGTCCGGTTGTGAGTGGTACTGTCGGCTCATTGTCACCTTCTTTCCTGATTTAACATCCTTACTTGAGTGCTTGTCATCTCTCTTTCATTGGCAATGCTAGCATGGGGGTGGGTGGGACCCAGGGGACACAGACAGACACATTGAAGCATTGCACTGTCGCCACACACACAAACTTCCATCATGTGACCAGCTGCAACTGTCAGTCAGTCAGGCGGTAAGTGCATATGAGGTAAAACAATTGTGTGTGGCACTGTGAATTCAGTACTGCGTGTCTGGGAGCAACTCAGTAAGGAGGACGATCGGAGAGTTAGAGCTTTGATCAGTCAGGTAATTGTTCACAAAAAAGATTTGTAAAACCTGCTCTGACTTGAAGCCTTTGGCAAGCCAAGTGCAAATGAGGAAGGAAGCAAGCAATTAAAACACAAAAAAACAACTGAAGGGGAAAATGTGGAGGAACATGACAGGTGGGAAGAGTAGCGACTGATTGTCTCAGCCTGGGTCTCAGGCTGGCCTAGGCTGACAGTTAGTTGCACTCCTAAATCTGAATCTGGTTGCACTGGTCAAAGCAGTCAAATGTACTAGCGCTGGCCAACTGGCTAAAAAAAAAAAAAAATCAGCCAAATAAAATAACTTAAATTTATTTTTCTGTGGAACCAGCCATCAAACTAGATGTTACTGCATGTCACCTATATTATGTACTGTAGTACTATGCACTGACTACACATCGTTTTTTCTTTAATTCTAGAAATGTTTGGGAAGCGAGCAGTAGACCGAGACTATAAGGCTTATGCAGTAACTGTGTCAGTTTGCTTGCTATATCTTGAATATATATAACATATGCAAAAACAATACTAGCGTAATAATATTCAAAACAGCACTAGCATTTAGCATGTTTGCTTTTTTCTGTCTTGCTGCTATTTAATACATTCTCTGTATATAATGTAAATAATGTTTGTACATGCACTGTTGTCAGTTATTTCCACTCATTGTCTGTTACACCTGCCCCATCCTGTTGTCTGACGAGCAGCCTTTGTAAATGAGTCCTTGACTCAAAGGTTGGTAATTCTGATACAATAAATAAATAAAATAAATGTTTTGCCTTGGCTGGTAACTCTCTAGAGTATTTCATTTCTGAAATATCTGACTGTGTTACTCAACTAGATCATCTCATAATTGTTCAGCAATAAAAAAATATCACTAAAAAGGTGGAGGCAGTAGCATAGCATTATAACTGCCTCTCTCTTAGTCTCTTCTCCCTCCCTGCATAACATGAAAAATCACAGTTGACTTGGTTCTCTGTCTCCTCCTGACTGGTGGTGTGCTGTAAGCTGACCCAGTGTCTGTTCTTGGGGGGGGGCAGCTCAGGAGGTATCAAATAATGGAAAAAAGGTCAATTCTTTTTCATGCAGTTTGCATCACACTTACTCTGTACACTGCTCAGTTGCCTCCCTGTATGATGGTGTTGTGAATAGTTACATATTTCACCCATACTCATTTTTTCTACCATTTTTTTGGGTTCCCTTCCTGCAAAAAATCTCACTTAAATTGTTCCCCGTCTCCTTTCTGATGGGTAGTGGTGATTACTGACTTAGTATCTGGCCCTGGAGAGGCATCCCATTTATCACGTTTGCTTGCATATGCGCAAGAAACATTATGTGACAGCTTAGGAGAGAAGCGGGTTGGGGAGGCACGGCAGTGTGGCATCCAACAGAAGCACTGCATTTGGGGGTCTGGCCGTGGTGCACCAATGGAGGCACAGTGTGCTGATGACACTGGCTTCCAGAAGTTGCACCAAGTTGTAACGTTTTTGCCGCAGCAGTCACAGGCTGCCTCGTAATTGCAGCATCAGCGATTCGCTGCAATGAGGGAGCGACCCATCATTGCTGGGCGGAACATTGGTAGTGTGATATTGTTTGTGAACATGGCGTGCCTCGCCGCCATGTTCACAAACAATATCAATTGGCCCCAGTGCAGCGGGGGTGCCCAATCCCCCTCAGCAGCATGTGCCCTCCCCACAGAAGTGTGTTTTGCCGACGGGGCCCCAATCCCGTCGGCATCCACCCATGTGCTGACTTGCCGACAGTGGGCCCAGTCCCAGTCGGCATCAGCCCCCAAAATGTAAGGAGAGTCCGGGGTACCCAATCCTCCTCGGCACTTGTGCCTCCCACTTTTGTACGCGATGGGGTGCCCGATCCCTGTCGGCTATACCCTCAACAAAAATATTCAGGTGGCATGCTGGGAGCCTACCCCAGTGTGCCCAATGCCCCTGAAAAGGAAAAAAACTGTCCCACGATGTTTTTTTGTTTTAAAACCTGTAAAGCAAAAACGGTCCCTCGTGGTCTCCCTGGCCCCTCCCCACAACCCGCACCCACCCACTGTGCCCTGCCTCCCCCACCCCCACACCATATTACCTCCTGAATCCAGTGCGACGATCTTCAGTGGACCGGGAACACGTCTGCACTCTTCAAAGCCGACCGTGAACTGAGGAAATGCCGGTAAGCTGTATAATGGGATAAATAGGGTTTTTTCAACTTTGTTGCATATCTCAGGCATTTTTTGGAATTTTGGCACCAAATTTTCAACATGGGGTTTTTGGGACCCCTCCTCATGAATTCAGTCACTGTCATGGCGTTAATCAGTCCTGAAAGGTGATTTTGTGGTCACTGCACGGAATCACCTTTTGGGACCGATTAACAGAACGACAGTGCCAGTGTTCATGATGTGAGCTCTCAAAAAGTTGATGTTACAAATTTGGTGGAAAAAATCCACAAAATTACTGTTTTATGAGCGTGCGTTGCACAGTTGCTATGCACGCTCGTAAGTTCACGAATTTGCAATATTTTCAGTCCAGATTTTCAATATTGCCATTTTTTCACACCTCCTTATGAACAGTACAGCTGTCATTTTTCATATCCTGGGTGAAATGTGTTTTCGCACTTCCAGTGCAGAATAGCGCGGTCACTGTGGGAAATCAGTGTTCGGGATGCATGAAGAAAATCACAGTGACACTGTTCATTAGCAGAGGTCCTAAAATGCCTATGTTGAAAATTTGGTGACAAAAGTCTATAAAATGACTGCATTATGAGCATGCGTTGCATGGTTTCCACGCATGCTCATAACTTTGCACATTAGTAATATGTTCACTCCAGATTTTCAACACTGCCATTTTTCTGGCCCTCCTTATGAACAGTACAGCTGTCATTTTTCACATCCTGGCTGAAATGTATTTCTGCACCTGCAGCGCAGAGCAGCGTGGTCGCTGTGGGAAATCAGTGTTGGGAGCACATTAAGAAAATCACAGTGACACTGTTCATAAGCAGAGGCCGTAAAATGCCTATGTTGAAAATTTGGTGATGAAACTCCATAAAATGACTGTGTTGCAGGCGTGCATTGCACAGTTTCCAGTCATGCTCATAACCTCGCACATTTGTAATATGTTCACTCCAGCTTTTCAACATTACCATTTTTCTGCACCTTCTTATAAACAGTACAGCTGTCATTATTCACATCCTGGTCGAAATATGTTTTTGCAATTCTGGCGCAGAATAGCACTGTTGCTGTTGGAAATCAGTGTTCAGGACATATCAAGGAAATCACAGTGACACTGTTCATGAGCAGAGGTTCTACAATGCCTATTTTGAAACTTTGGTGACAAGCGTCCATTAAATGACTGTATAATGCACAGTTTCCACATACTGCATGCTTGGACGTGCGAGCACTTTTTATATTCCCAGTACAGCTGTTCAACATTCAATATTGTCATCTCTTCACACCTCCCTGTGGATGGTACAGCTGTCATTCTTCACACCCTGCCCGATCTGTGTTTTTGTTCATGTAGCACAGAATGGCACTGTCACTGTTGGAAATCAATGTTCGGGACACATAGACATAATCACAGTGCCACTCTTCATAGGTAGGCTGACAAAAAGGCCATGTGGAAAATTTGTAGTATAAACACTAACAAACGCCTGAGGCGTTACGGTTTCTAACCGTAACGTCCTATCCTGCACAGACTGACAGGCATCGGGGTGTGCCTTTGCACTGCCGACTGTAATGCTCATGCCATCCCACCCCCACCTCCAGCCACTGACAGGCATTGAGGTGTACCTTGCACTCTTCGGCCCCAGACTTCACCCCATTCTCCTATGCTGCACCCATTTCAGCACATGTCCTTATGGAATGGGATGACTGTAAAGCCAAACACCCTAAGGCACACCTCAACATGTGTCGCTGTCTACAGAATAGGGTGACGTCACATGGCATGCCCGTCATGGCCGACGACCCAAACACTTACCTCAATGCCTGTGTGTCTCTACAGGATGGAGGTGGGGTTGGCGTGAACGTCAATACTTCACTGCCATTTCTATTCTGCATCTGTCTAACTCCTGCATGTCCAATGCTAATACCAGCAAGCAAACATTCGGCATTGACAAATGCTTGTTATATGTAGAGTGATCGGTTTGTTGTAGCCCCAGAGAGTGTGACAGTATTTTTTCTGCTTTGTAGACAGTAAGTAACAAATTAAAAACACAAAATAAAAAGGATTTTAGAGCACATCACACACAGTTTGTAACTGTAGATTGCTCAGGTGCCTCTGTCTGTGCTGTTGTTCTGAATAGTTACGTATTTGACCAATTTCTAATTTTCTCTTACCATATTTGGGTGCTCCCTTCCTGCGTAAAACCTCACTTGACATGGCCTATTTCCCCACCTCCTGCTTGACTGGCAGTAGTGATTACTAACCTGGAGCCAGATATTCAAAACTTTGCGTCGGCCACAAGCTGATTATGTCACAATTACGCCACATTTGCACTGAATTGCTATATTTTTTTTTAATTGTATTTCTATTTTCTCTTCCTTGCCGCAGAGCAGATCTCCGCGATCCCCAGCCTCCGACATCCGCACCACCCAGGCCTGGTCTGGCACCCCCACAGAGCCAGCCTTTTATTGCTTACGCACTCTGCATGCAGGATCCTCTCGGGAACCGGGAGGCGCTGGGCGTGGCCATCAGCCACCGAGATCACTGTCCCGCCATTTTTCCACCTGATTACTTGTCCCTGTAGAGACGGACGTGCAATGGCGTCCGAGCTCATATGTGCTGATGCGCGCCATGCTCTCCCCCACTGCTGCTCACTGCTGTAGTGCTGCTGGCCTCCGCCACTCACCACTACAGTGTGCTGCAGTGCCCCAGCCCTCCCCAGATGAAGGAGTGCAGTCGTGAGATGCTCAATCCTTCCTCTCCCCTGCCAACCCCTGGTGGCCTGAGTCCATTCCTGAACCAGGGTCTCCAGCGTGGCAGGAGGTGTGGCGTCCAGCGCCTCAACCCTCTGCACCACCAGTCCAGCACAGGACTGCTATATTCAAAAGGCCAAATAGCACTGGCAAAACGTGTTAACCCCAGCACTAAAAGATAATGTATGCATGGTGCAAAGTAAGGGGCGGGGACATGCATACAGGTGCAACGGTATATTCAAAACTATAGCCCCGAGCAATGTGCATTAGCACAAGATGTAGCTCAGCACAAATTATTGCCTATGAAAAGGCAGTCTTAACTCCGGGCAAAGGATGGGGGGGGTGTGGACACAGCAGCAACAGTGAACAAGGTTGTATGCAACCAATGAGGAGGCAGCAAGGGCGGACGACCACCCTGGGCTACACCACTCTAAATGCACAGGCATCCAAACTGTGGAAGACAATGCCTCAACAGTGCTTGGAAGCTAACAATCATGCACATTATACAACGGAGCTAAAACTCCACTTGCAGCAGCAAACTAACTACATTGCTATATGTGAATTGTGTGTTCTTGTACTGTACATTGTACGCATGTATTGTACACTGCATCATCACATGTAGTGGCTCCAGGTCATTCCTGAATATGGGCCACGGCCCACTGTGGCTACCTGGTTAACACAGTGATAAATACATATGAATATATGAAAAACTGGCAGTGCGGGTATACAGCACTTACCTCCAGTGCCCCCACTGAGGTACACCAACACACTCCAGCACATACATGCAGCACTGGGGAACTGGAGGGTGCTGAGGGGAGGGTGCACAGGTGGCTTGGCTGCACCATATAGTGGGTTTTTCCACAAGGCTGGGGCCATCCCCACAGTGCACATGTTCCAGTGTCAGGAATACCGACACCGGTGTGCATGTCGGATGGTATGTGTCAGCCCCCCCCCCCCGGCACATACCTCATATCTGTACAGACATCATGGCATACACAGCCAGCCATGTGTATGTTACTGTGAGTACCCCATGCCAGTGGCGCAGCATATGTGGGATACAGGACAGCATGACAGTGGTTTCCACTATCAGAACACACCTACCAGCTGGTCCTGTTACTGTGAGGAGAGCAGCAGTTATTGATGCTGGACACACCATAGGCATTGCTGTGTCCCTCACAAAACCTGCTACTATGGTACTGTAGCGTCTGCTATGCACCGTAGCAGGAACTACCATATGTCCATGACATGCAGCACCAACACCCGTGGCTGTAGTGATTGTCCCTTGGGGCACACTACACTCTGCTGCTGTGTACAAACATAGCCTGCAGCTACCGACATGTTTCTCCAGTCTGACATACAGGTTGTGCTGTGGGGAGACCTAGCCTGCAACTGTCGACCTGTAGTTGTAGTCCAGCCTACAGGTGGGGCTATGCGCACCCCACGATAGTGCCAGGCAATACACATGGAACTGCATGCAAATCTGGCAATAATGACATGTTAATGTGGCTGTTTGTCCATAGATTGCCTAGGTAGCCTCATTTGCATTGCACTTTTGAATATAGCAATATTTTGCGCTGGGCAAATGTGTTAGCACATGCAGACAAGATTGCCCTGTGCAAAACTGTCAGAACCATAGCACAGTTCTCCAGTATTTGGTCTGCACCGTCATTTGCAGTTTTTGTGACTCCACTTCTTTGCTAGCACACACATTGGCCATGTACTGTACTTCACCTTTGCCTTACTCCATGTCTGTGTGCACTGGGCTGCTGTTGTACAGTAGTTTGCACTGCCCGGTTGCTATATTCAGAGCTGTCTCATTTGCTGGGCTATGTTTGCACTGCACTCAAGGCCCTGTTTGCACACTATTGTTTGCATGCTATATTCAACTGATTTAGCCATGGGACTATTTCTTTGAATGTAGCATGCAAATGGTTCTGGGCTATTTTTGCATGCCATGCAGTGCTACTTTTGCCCTGGGGCTAAGTATTGAATATTTGGCCCCTAGTGTCAGCTGTCTGTCCCCAGAGGGGGATCCCATTTATTATACAGGGAGGCATCAGTTTGTTGTAACCCTAGGCCCCTAGCTGCTTCTCTGCTTCACAGAGCATGACAACAGTGTTTTTTTCAGCCTTGTAGACAGTTGAAAATAAATTAAAAGAAGGTGATTTTAGAGCACATCACACACAGTTTGTACATTGCTCAGTTGCCTCTATTTGTGCTACTGTTCTGAGCACATATTTAACCTACATTATTTCTCATTTTCTCTTACCATAAATTAAAACAAGTTCAGCATGAGCAGCAGTAGCAGGCAGGGAGAGGAGGAGGCAGACATGGGGAAAGGGAAAGGGAAACGTATGGCACAAACAATTTTGCAGACTGGTAAAAGAGTGGTCGCTAGCACATCATTCAATAGCAGTAGTGAGATGTCCCCATTGCCATCCAGTCAGAAAAAGCAAAAGTTACTTTAATCAAAACAGAGGGGGTAGTCAGCACCACAAGGAGTGGCAAGAAAAGATATGCCACCTTTGTATACTGAGCCAATGCAAATAAGATTAATGATGAGGACAATTATTATCTTTTTTCCAACTCTGTTCATGCCCCCTCAGTCTCTGGCCCCTTAGACCGCTCTCTGGCATGGAGGCTAGGCTTCAGCTTTCTCTCGCTCTGCCGAGGTCCTCCAACCTTACCGCCATCCCAGGATTGCCCTCTGCCCCTTACTCCAACAGGACCAACCCCCCAGCTCTGAGCCCTCAGAGGTAGGACTGCCACTCCTTTCTGGCACTCTTTCTAGAATCTAGTAGGTGGCTGGAGGAAGGTGAGAGCTGAAGGCTGGTCGGAAGGGCCCAATGTTGGGTGTGGGTGCCTTGCCATGGGTCCCACCATCGCCTGTCCAGGTGCCAGGGTTCTTCCATTTTTTTCTTCCCCGTGAGGTGTCAACATGCAATAGAACCCAGCGCATGATGGGCACGCTCCTGAAACCCACACACAGAGCGTCCTGGTGCACCTCTCCCCATCTATGTGATTCCTAGGCTGTGATGCCCCAGTCTCCACTGAGAGCCACTAGACCTTTGGAGCCCATAACCCACCCTCCCCAGGAGAGGAGAGCAGTCCTCCGGATGCTCGATCCTTCCTGCCACGACCGACCTCTGATGACCTGTGTCTGCTCCCGTACACGGGTCACTGGTGTGGTGCGAGGTAAGGCGTAACCCTCAGCACCACTGGACCAGCTTTGATGAGGACAATTTTGATGAAGATGGTAATGGTGAAATAGAGGATGCAGACAAAGAGACAAAGGGTGGGATATTCAAAAGGGTTGCGCCATGCACAATAGGGCTGCGCATGCGCAAGTCCAAAATTGCGCCATTCTGCGATATTCAGCAGGAGGCATTTGCGCCACTGAAAACAGGCTGAGCAACAGCGCAATGCAAATTAATGCATGCTCAACTGGAAGGGGAGGAACCATGCATAAACTGCACAGCCCGATATTCAGCGGGCTGTACGGTCTGAAGCGCCAACCCCAACCTAGCCTGCAGGACTTTGAGCCAAAACTTAAGTCGAGGGCCACCCAGAGGTGAGCTGCTGTATTGCAGGCGCAACACAGCAGCTGCCACCTGTGGCTGGCTCCCAACCAGTCTATGCCCCGCCGCGCGATCGCGGCATAGTGCCCCCCACCAGCCCGATCGCGGGCAGCAATGTAGCTCCCCTCTCCTCCCGAGCGTATCCCTGGTGGTCAGTGGACGAAATGCCCGATCGCGGGCGGTATGTGTAATAACCCCCCCGAACATAGCCCTGGTGGTCCAGTGGACCGAAATGCCCGATCGCGGGCGGTGTGTGTAATAAAAACCACCCCCCCGAACATAGCCCTGGTGGCTAGTGTCCCCACCCACCACCCACAAAGCCCCTCCCGCTCCCCGGCGGCAACATCACCAGCCTGCCGCCCCGCTGCCGCCCGACTGACTGCCGGTGAGTTCGCCGCCCGTAGGTGCAGAGCAAGAGCCAATGGAGTGCAGCCATACAGTCATGACAGTCCAGATTTGTGAATGATGTTCATTCACAAATCTGAGACTGTCATCTGATATGAGCTGCCACTAACTCTGCTCACTCATAGGCTCGTCAGCGAACCGAGTCAATCGGCGGGCGGCGAGCGGGTAGGATGCTGCCGCCCGCCAGCTGCCGGGAGAGCGGTGGTGGTGGGGCAGGGTGGGTGGGGTGGGGACACTAGCCACCAGGGCTATGTTTGGGGGTTATTACAATATAGCACCCGATCGGGCATTTCGGTCCACTGACCACCAGGGCTATGTTCGAGGGGTTATTACACATACCGCCCGCAATCGGCCATTTCGGTCCACTGGACCACCAGGGATATGCAGGAGGAGGGGAGCCACATTGCTGCCCGCGATCGGGCTGGTGGGGAGTACACTATGCCCGCGATCGGGCTGCAGGGGGCGTCGGTCCCCGACGGCTGCTGCCTGGCAGGGCGCCAGGCGCAAGTCCTCGGGGATCGGCGCACCTACATGCTAATGGCATGCAAATGGGGACATAATCACATGCAAATGGCCCCCCCTGTGTCTTGCATGAATTATAGCCCCATTTGCATGTCATCTTTTGAATATCGTGATTTTGCGCATGGCGCAATGGTACCACCACCGCAAGTTGAATGCTCCACTCTGTCAACTGCGGTGGCGCCAAGTTCCACTGCGCCTACGCACAGTGGTTGTGGGTTATTCAGCGAGTTGCTCACAGCGCAACCCTTTGAATATCACCCCGGACACACCCCTGCGCAACTATTTTGCGCAGCTCAAGGGCTTGCGCCTATGAATGGCGCAGTTTGAATATCCCACCCAGAGAATTTATTACACTAATGAAGTAAAAAGCCTGAATGAGAAAGAGCTGGCAGGTTAACACATGCAGGAGGATGAATGTGATGATGGGTTTGGATGAGGAAGAAAACAGTATGGTGCAGAAGGATCACAATAAGGGGGCAGTGCAATCTGAACTGAGTCCAGTGGGTGGCCTGGAAGAGCTCGGTGAAGATAAGAATGAAACAGACCTTCATCAGCCCACTGTTGAAAAAGATCAACAGGGTGCAGCCAGTGATAAACAGCAGTATAATATGCCTGGTAATAAAACAAAAAAGTGACCTCTTACATGTGGTCTTAGTTCTCCCTGGCTGGCAATAATGAATTATGTACAGTTTGCAGCAGAGGATGCAAATTGGTGCTCAGGGTACCTCAACAATAAAAAGACATTTAGAGAGATAGAACTCATTGCGCCTGAGGTGTTTATTTGGACAGAGAAAAAGAAGAAAACACCGTGCAGCCAGAGGCAGGTCGGACTCAAGCACTACCTATTGTAGCAAGTGGTAGTACCAGCAGCCCTGCTGATACAGTTCTGATGTCCCCTCTTTCTTAGTTTTCAACAGAAAGCACCACAAACGGTCCCCTATTGCCATTATCGTGATCCAGCACTCCTAATCTGGCCAGTCTGAGGAAGACTTCTTCTGCTAGATGGCAGCTCACAATTTTTCAGACACTTGAATATAACGCTAAATACTACTATACTCATCCTAAAGCAATCACCATAACAAAACTAATTTCTGAGATGGCAGCACTAGACTTACAGCCTGTCAGGGTCAAGGAAAATGTTGGTTTCAAAAGGCTACGGAATCACTTATCACCATGATACAACATTTCATCCAGGAAAAATGTTTTCTACTGTTGCTGTGCCTCAGGTGTATGATGTAGTCAGTGCGAAACTGATGCTTTAAAAGACATAGATGTTGGTGTTGTAAATCTGATCACTGACATATGGACAAGCTGTCAGCCAGAATCATTTATGTCACTGACAGAGCACTGGGTGTCATTCACACCCTGTTGTGACAGGGACATATCCCATCTGAAACTGACTTCCCTTAGCAGCCAGTATAGGGAACATTGTTTAACCAGGGGTAGCACACTAAGCCGAAGCTTGCTTCCAGACGCAACCTGGGAGCACAAGGAAGTTAAGTGAGTTGCTCAGGATCACACAGTATGCACCTAGGCGGCTGTGGGATTCAAACACAGATCTCCAGATCTGCAGCTCAGAGCCTTATCCCACTGCGCTATATTGCTTCCTTTAGTATGTCCCACAAGATCACATGGCTTGCAACATCCTGGATGAGCTTAAAGGAAAACACTGGAAAAAACACAGCTTTCCTCAGACACTACAGAAACTCTCAATTAGTGCTGTCAGACAGTAATAACTTTTTTTAATGGTTTAAAACAGCTACCCACAACTTCCACTTTCTGTTGCTGGCAGCAACCATCTCATGTGCAGCAGTGAGCTTCCTGAGCTCACTTTATGCTAATATGTCTGTTTGACCTCTGCTATTGGTTGGCAGGACATATTAGCATAAAGGAACTCAAGAGAGCTTCACTACTGTCGATAATGGTGGCTGCCAGCAATAAAATGAAGTTGGAGGCCACTGTTTAAATCACTAAAAAAGCAATTAGAGGTGATTAAAAAAATGTTACTGTCTGAAAGCACTAATCAAGCATTTTTGTAGCACAAAAGCTTTCTGTAGGTTTAGTTGAGAATAGTTCAGGCATAAAGAAAACATTGTCTGATGAGGGCTTTGAGCACATTCAATGTTTTGCACACAGTGTAAATTTAATTGTGCATGCCATCCTGGTAAAGGACAGAGATACAGTATAAAAGCTCTCTCATATCTGGCAAAAAGAATGTCCAGATATTTCAGCCACTCCTGCAAAGCATACCAGTGACAGTGGGTCATAGATGACAAACACGGACTGCCTCAGAATAGGTTTATTCAGGATGTTGCAATGAAGTGGAACTCTACATTTTATATGTTCCAGTGATTGATGGAGCAAACAAAAGGCTGTAAGACAGTACACATTGGAGACTAGCATACGGGATGCTGATGTGTACATTAATCCTCAATACTCTGCTATTTTAGAACTTCTCATCAAGATCCTGAAACCATTTGAAGAAATTACTAGGGAAGTGAGCTCTAACAGTGCCACGCTCTACCAAATAATCCCATTGATTAAGATTCTTAGATTTCAGCTAAATGCAATCAAAGAAAACTTGGAAGTTCCAGAAAGCCGGTTGCAGATGGGAGAATTATATGCCACTGACATGGACTTGCCACCCAGAAATAAAAAGAAAAAGACATAGCCCATGGGAGGATTAAAAAGTCAGAGATGAGAAACTGAAATGCTGGAGGCAAGGGCAAGGCATATTTATTTATATGGCTCCCAATCCTGGTGGCTCTGGGCACCTCACATAAAAAAAGCAGGGTAGTACAAATTAAAATAAGTAACAAACAAATTCATTAAAATAAGACATACAATACATAGTACAACTTTAAAATCAGCAAATGCGATCTTAAAACATAACAGCTCTGATTAGTCCAGGAAGGCCAGCTTGAGAAAATGAGTCTTAAGACCCCTTTTAAAAACCTCCACTGTTGGGGCCTCCCTAACGAGGATGGAAAGCGAGTTCCAAAGGACCAGTCCAGCAACCTCAAGAGCTCAATCACCAGAAGTTTTTAACCTAGCCCTTGGAACCACAGGGAGGCCCCTGGTGGAGGAGCGGAGGGAGTGGACTGAGGTGACAGGTGTCAAGAGACCAGCCAGGTAGCCAGGGCCCAGTTCGTACAGGGCCTTGTAGGTGAGGTGGAGGCAGAACATTTTATTATAGTAACAGTATTACGTGGTACAAGATGAAATAGCTCCCACAGTATGACCCCAATTCGTTCCAAAACTGCAGAAGTAGTAGATAAAATTTTGAAAAAAAAAAAAAAACAGTGACGACAGGTGCAGCCCCCTCATCCATTCCTCCTGCACCTGCACCTTCACAATGCTCTTGTCTCCATCAAGCTGCAATACATTCGGCTGCCACCATTCATTCCACTACCACCAGTCAGATTTGAGGTTACTTGGATACTGTTGCAATTGAAAAATCAGGCCTTCCTTCCCCCTATATCACTGCCTCTGCCCTAGCTGTGGTTGACTGTGGTACTGAATGGAATGAAGACACCAAAAACTACTGGCAGAGCAAGGAGCCTGTGTGGCCTGGACTTGTGCAGGTAGCTTTGAAATACATACATAGTCTGTCTCCCAGGCAGTGTATTTTCAGAGCAACTCTTCAGTTCTGCCGGTAGTGTGACAACAGTTAGATGATCTAGTCTACTGCCAGAAAATGTGGACAATTTAACTTTCTTAAACATAAACCTTCCCCAGATGAGTTACACTTATGACCTAAAGCCAGCAAATTTATTTGGCGGTGAAAACAAAGTTGACTATATGCAAGAATTGGATAAGTGAGATTTTTTCAAAAAGAAATAACTAATTCAGTGAGCCGTTCTGTGGGCTACTAATTTTTGAACCTAATGGCACAATTTTTGCAGCATGTCCTATCGGACTGAGCTAATTTTTGGATTGCCAGAACCTGATGGCACAATTTTTGAAGCATGTCCAATTGGACTGAGTTAATTTTTAGGAAGCCTGAATGGCACCCTTCAATAAAATCACTGCACGTCCTGACTTGTAGTTAAAGTTTGCATTCCCTGAATATTCCCTTTCAAAATCATAAATATTATTTTAATTGCAGCATTGATCACAATGCTGCTGTTGACCTACCTGGTGGTGTCTCTCCCCTTTCCACACTTTAGACCAAAGTCTCTCACCAGGCTAAGATGTACCGCTGCTTCCTCCTGTTGCAGACATGTTCTTTTTCAAAACCAGCTAATAATTATGTATGATGCTGACAGATTTGTCATCACTCCTGAGGTTCTTCAATCCTGAATTCACGAACAATCATCTTCATGTTGCTCGGTTGTGCTGGTTACTCATTTCTCCTCTCATTAGTGGCATCTCCCTTAATTTGATGTTCATTTATGTGCTCAAAAATGTAGGACATGCAGTTATTTCCTGTTAGGGGTCCTCTAAATGTGTCATCAGTTTGCGTGCGTGGGTGGGTGGAGGTGACACCGTTCATAGAAAATAACTACATGATTCTCACTGGAGCAGAGAAGCAGTCAAGGTAACAACAAACTGATGTGTCCATTGTATACTAAATAGGATCCCTCTCTAGGTCTGACAGGTCAGTTTACACTACTACAGCCGGACAGGATGCAGGGACGCAGGTTACCTGCATACTGTCATGTATTCAATTGACAAGTCCACCTGTGTCATAAACTTTCAGTTTTCATTTCTGGAAATGCTTTTTGCAGTTCTTGCATGTGTCATAGAGCTTAGTGTCATTTAATTCAACTGTATGGCAGATTTTCAGTTTTCCTCACATTTTCCAAAAGGTCCTGATTATCAGGACGTTGGCCTGGATCTTGATCCTAATAATAGAGGTCTGGACCTTTTGGGGTCTGCTCAACCCTACCAGTAGCAGAGGCAGCAACAGAGAAGGCCTTTCGTATGCACACTGTGTCCATTGGCCATATTTTGTACTTACCTGCTATGTTATGTCGATCACCTATTATGTATTCAGTATCAGCTCAAGCAAAAACCTCACTGTAGATGTTGGCCACATACTGTAGTTTCTGCTACGTTATGTCTATCACCTACTGTATACTTAGTATGAGCTAAAAAAAAAAATCAACTGCTGTGGTGTCGCCCATAGTTGCCTGCTACATTAGAAACATAGAAACATAGAAGTTGACGGCAGATAAGGACCGCAAGGCCCATCCAGTCTGCCCATTTCTTTTTCTACCTTATAAATGTGCCATCGGCCTTTGCTCTGTCAGTGACCTATCTATTCATAGTCATTTGTATTGCTCCCTTATGCCTATCCCATGCCTGTTTGAAGCCCTGCACTGTCTTCATAGCCACCACTTCTTGTGGTAAGCCATTCCATGCATCTACCACCCTTTCTGTGAAAAGAATTTCCTCACATTCCCCCTTAATCGGCCTCCCTCTAATCTCATGCTGTGTCCTCTTGTCCTGCTATTTTCTTATATTTAAACATGTTAGACTCTTTCACCTTGTTTATGCCCTTAAGGTGTTTAAATGTCTCGATCATATCACCTCTCTCCCTCCTTTGCTCAAGGGTATACCTATTGAGCTCCATTAATCTGTCCTCATATGTCTTCTGATGCAGTCCCTGCACCATTTTGGTTGCCCTTCTCTGGACTGCCTCAATTTGGTTAATGTCCTTGTGAAGGTGTGGCCTCCAATACTGCAAGTACTCCAGATGGGGCCTAACCAATGTCTTGTACAGAGGGATTATTACCTCCCTCTTACGACTTGTGATACCCCTACTAATACACCCTAACACCGCCTAGCCTTACCTACTGCTTTAGAGGTCTGCTTGGATGATTTTAGGTCATCAGTGATGATGATGCCCAAGTCTCTTTCTTCCTTTGTGACTGCTAGCAACTCCCCTCCCAGCCTATAAGTGGCTTCAGGGTTTCTCTTCCCTATGTGCATGATTTTGCACTTCTTTGCATTAAATCCCAGTTGCACTCTTCTGACCATTCTGCTAGTTTATCCAGATCTCTTCTCATTCTGCCCACCCCATCTGGATCATCTACTCTGTTGCAGATCTTGGTGTCATCTGCAAACAGACAAGCCTTACCCTCTAGTCCATCTCTGCGAGGTCACTAATGAAGATGTTGAATAGGACTAGCCCCAGGACTGATCCTGAGTACCCACTTGTGACTTGCATCTCTTCTGACTGTATACCATTTACCACCACTCTCTGTTTTCTGCCAGTCAACCAGTTTGCCACCCAGTTGACCAACTTCTGACCCACCCCAAGCCTACCTAGCTTATTTATCAATCTTCTATGTGGAACAGTGTCAAAAGCTTTGCTGAAGTCAAGGTAGGCGACATCAACTGCTCCCCCTTGGTCCACCACTCTGGTTACCCAGTCAAAGAAATCTATGAGATTAGTTTGACAGGACCTTCCTTTTGTAAACCCATGCTGTCTTGGATCTGTGCCCCTATGGTTCCAGGTGTTGACTATCCTTTCCTTAAGGAGTGCCTCCATAATCTTGCCCACTACTGAGGTAAGACTGACGGTCTGTAGTTCCTCGCCTCCTCCCTGCTACCACTCTTGTGGAGTGGGATCACATGAGCCCTTCTCCAGTCTTCTGGGACCTCTCCTGTGCTCAGAGACTCACTAAACAATTCTGCTAATGGATCTGCTAGTTCCTCCTTTAGCTCCTTAAGTACCCTGGGATGTATGCCATCAGGTCCCATTGCCTTATCCACCCTGAGCTTAGCAAGCTCTTGTAGGACCCTTTCTTTTGTGAGAGGAGTAGTGCTCACCTCCCTCCCCCTGTGTCCATGATGCTGAGCTGGCCCTGCCCTACCTTCTCTTCAGTAAATACTGAGCAAAGTATCTATTTAGGATAGATGCCTTTACAGGGTCCTCCTCCTCACATGCTCCCTTTTCTCCATTAAGCTTAGCAATACCCCTCTGGACTTTCTCTTTCACTAATGTATCTATAGAAAGTCTTGTCACCTTCTTTACTGTTCGTGCTAGTGTTTCCTCAGTTTGGGACTTTGCCTGCCTTACTGCCTTACCTGCTTCCCTTAGGGCAGTTTGGTATGCCTCCCTATCTTCATCCCGCTGTGGTTCCTTATATTTTCTGAAGGCCAGCCTTTTGGCTCTGACCTTTTCTGCTACTGTATTTGAGAACCAAAGTGGTTTCCTTCTTCTTTTGCACTTCCTTTTCTGTCTAACACAATGGGATGTTGCTTCAGTATTGTATCCTTAATGCTTGCCCACTTTGCTGTACACCTCACCTGTGTTTCTTTTGCCAGGGCTAGCTTAACTCTGTTGGCCATCTTATCAAAGTCAGCTCCTCTGAAGTCCCATATTTTGCCTTGGAATGGGATGATTTAGATGTAGTAGCCAAATTGAACCATACCATGTGATGGTCACTGGCCCCAGGTGACCTTCTACCTGGAGATCTGTGATCCTTCTTTGTTAGTCAGTACTAGATCTAGGATAGCCCTGTCTCTTGTGGGTTGCTGTACCAGTTGTTTGAGGCCCTCCCCTGCAGGAATCCACTATGAGTCTAGTTCTGGCAGATGTTCCTGCTGGTATTGACCAAACTGTATCTGGCATGTTGAAGTCTCCATTATCAGAACCTCCCTTTAGCTGTCATGTTTTGTATATCTTCTAACAGTAATGTGTCTATGTCCTCCCTCTGGTCTGGGGGCCTGTAGACAACCCCAGTTCTTATGGCTGTCCCATTTCCTGTTTCCAGGGTGACCCACAGTTCTTCTGGCTCCTTATGTGTATTCAATTTCTGTAGCTTTGATATTTTCATTAACATACAGGGCCACCCTCCCCTTTTGCACCTCGGTCTCTTCTGAACAATACACAGCCAGGTACTGAAGTCTCCCAAGTGTGGTTACTGGTAAACCATGTCTCACTAATTGCTACTATGTCCAGTTTAGCCTCTGACATTATTGCCTGCAGGTCTGGGATCTTATTTCCCAGGCTGTGAGCATTGTGTACATGATTTTCCATTGGCCAGATTTTGGTGTGTTAGTTGTTGGGTGAAGTTTGGCATTATCCCTGTGCATCGTATGGGGAGACAAACCTTTTTCTTACCTGGTGATGCAAATGAGCGGCAAACCGCTGAATTCCTGTTTGACCACTAGCTGAGGGGGAGGGTGTTCTTCCCATTCGGCGATATGGGGTGCTGCACCCTCTCCCCATTTGCTAGTTTAAATATTCTGCAAAGACGTCAAACTTCTGCTCCAATGCACTGACTCCTCTTTAGTCAGATGCAGTCCATCAAATTTAAAGAACTTTCGCTCCCAGAACTGTTGCCAGTTCCTACAAATCTAAGTCCTTTTTCCTGGCACCAGTCCTTGAGCCGCGATGTTTAGCTCCCCTATCTCCCCTTCTCTGACCTTCCGTCCATCTGCTCCCTTCTCCCAGACTGGCAGGATCTCAGAGAAGGAGATGCAGACGAAATAGATGATAGTTTGTCACCAGCCTAGTCAGGTGTTCCTTGGTCTCCACAACTGACCGGCTGGCGAGATCATTAGTCCCTATGTGTACTAGGACATCAATGTTTTCTCCTGCTTTGTGAACAATTTTAGCAATGCAGTCAGTGTCTCTCCATGCTGATGTACCTGGGAGACATCTGACCATCACCCCTGGCTGGAGATGGGTATCAACTCCCCGAATCATGGAGTCTCCTATGATCAGAAGTTTTTTGGATTTCCTTTGTGCTTGTTTAGTTTTGGTTCCTGATTTGGGTGAGTATTGTTGTGCTAGCTCCTGTGCCTCAGTGTCCTGCTCTGCAGTGTCTTCTGCCTCTTTATTTGATTTCAGAGATAGAGGCAGATACCTGTTGTAGTGTGTTTATATGGTTTTGGAGGTAATGTGTGGAGAGGCAGAGGTGATGGGGCACCTGATTTGCTCCTCCTAACCACCTGCCAACCTCCTGGACCAACTACCCTCTGCGGTCGAGGTTTTCTATTGGATGCTGGGGAAATGGCGGGTGGTTCTTATAATGTATTTCCTCTTCAATATGAAATTTGAGGCGTGCAATCTCTGCCCGCTGCTCCGGAGCTGAGACCTAAGATCTCCAAAGGCCCAGCATGTAGGACAGTGTCCAAATCCTGTAAGACTGTCCTTCTGAAAATTGTTCCACAGTACCTGCAGTTAATGAAATCCATTCCAAATAAGTTGCTGGGTTTGTATCCTAGTCAGAGTAATTAGAAGGAAAAAAAAATGCAAGTAATGGTTTAATTGTGCGTTGTTAACTTGTTATAACAAGTTAAATTACTAGTGCCTGTAAATGAGATCACCTTGTGGAGGCCCACTGATCCCCCCTTCCTGCTCTGCCACAGGAAATGTCACAACTGTGGTACCCTATAAAAGGAGTGTAGCGTGGGGTGGTTGGGGATGGGGTGGGTGGCTGGGCCCTTCCCTGCCTAAAGAAGAACCACGGACGAAAAGAACAAGGAGGTAAGAGCAGAAACAATCAGTCAACAACAAATGCAGTAACCCTGAAAGCTTATCCTAATGTTAGATAAAACTGTAAAACCTGTAAAGCACCACCTGTAATAATTTCAGAGAAGATATACCCTGTAAGAAACACTTTGCTCCAGAGAAAAATAAAGCAGTAACAGAAGATATACCTTGCAAAGACAATTTGAATCAGAAGATTACAGCAGTAATCTGTTAGCACACACCTGTAGGCACACCTTGTAATAATGCAGAAGAAGGTATACCAGCAACAACAATTTGAATCAGAGAAAAAATAAAGCAATGAAATGTTAGCAACAAACAGTAGCAATCCCTGTGAGTAAAAAATAAAAACACCACCACACAGTAAATCTGCTTAGCCAAACTAAGTCTTAATCCTTCTCCCTTGCTCTGGTAAGTTTCTCTACTCTGCCTTTCAAGCAGTCTTAGAAGGAAAGAGCTCAGGTGAAGCTAGGTGCATTGGCCAGCAAACCAAGTCTTCATTACTGTATGTGGCTCACTGAATATGTACTTAGTATCTGCATATTTAAAGCCGTACCATGGGTTTTGGTCAAGGCTACCTGGTACATAATATGCAACCCCAAGTATGCACTTAGTAACAACTCAAGTAAAATGACACTGTGTTTTTTGGCCATGGTAAGCCGGTCCACTGTATATATCATCAGCATAGTATGCATATAGTAACAACTCTGGTAAAATATAATGTCCCCTATGCACTAAGGGGCATAAGGTAGGCACCAAAGGTGTGTACCCCACTCATGGAGCTCTGCACCTGTGGACACATGTGCACCTGGCCGCATGCACGACCGCCGGCCACCCATCCACTGCCCCACCCCCCAGTGCACAGGTATGCATGGGCCAGACAGGGATGGAGTTGCAGACCCAGGCGGGCATCCAATCGGATGCCTGTCCTGGGTCACAGAGTTGGTCCCTTATGCGTACCGGCATGGGTTGGGTTTGTGTATAGCACCCTTGGCACCTAGACCCATGCCACCCATCCCCCAGAGGACACATAGAGCTGCCGATCCCCACTGCACTCTTCCCATCCACTACCCCCTGGTAAGGGCTCTGCACAGGGCTCACATGCCTGATCACACCCCTGCACTGTCCATGGCACCTGTGCCCCATGGTTATCGGTAGTGCCCCCGCACCCTGGCACCTCCACTAGCACTCCTGTGCTGTGCCCCATACCTGACAAACAGTGCCCCCTATGAGACAGCTGACAGCAGATCCCACCACACACTGCTAGGGCCACCAGCCATCCAAGGGATGCTGGGAGCATGCTGCTATTTATAGGCAACACGCGCCCAGCCTCCCCTGGACAGCCAGCAGCTGAGGAGGTGTGTGGAGGATTGTACTGCTGGCTGTCCCATAGGGGGCAATGTTTGGCAGGTATGGGGGATGGGGTGCAGGTGGTGGTGCTGGGGATGGGTGTCCATGAACCACTGACACCATAGCATGGCACTGGGGTTGGGGGTGGATACCTGCTGACAGGTCCTGGCAGGGGCATAGATGTGCCTGAGCAGGTGTCTACAGTCCATACAGGCAGGTGCACTCATGTGCTGGGGGTGGGTTAAACCTTGGCAATCAGGTGGGGATACTGTTTTATGTGTGCTTGGGGGGCACCCATTTGGTTGTGAGGGGGCAGTGCTGTGTGTTTGGGGAAGGGAGGCTGCAGGGTTGGGCAGGGATCTCCATCTGTGACATGTAGGGGGTTATGGCAGGGTCCCCCCTGCCATAACCTGTGCTCACCTACACCCCCCTGTGTGCAGCGCTAAGGGCCTTCATGCATAGCGCTTAGTTAAAATCTAAGGTTTACAGTATAAAACACTGTTGCAGTACACTGTCATGCCAATGAGTTGGTTTTGAATTGTTTTGGAAGTTGGTAATGCACAGGCAACTCACATTGTGTTGCTTTACAACACTTTGCCTACTCAATAGCAACATCCATGAAATATTTTTACAACTCAACTGGAACACATCTGCAGCAAATTGATATGTAGCTATAGATAAATAGCTAGATAGCAATGGAGAGAAAGAGAGAGAGAGAGAGAGAGAGAGTGAGACACAGACAGACAGACAGATAAACATGCATGAGCTGGTTAAAAATATGTAAAGGGAAAATGCCTTTGGAGCCTTTATTCTGTTTAGTAAAAGAGAGTTCTGAAATGGGTAGGACTCTGTCCACAAAAATCAGGATTAAATCAAGAAGGAAACAATAGCGGCAGGTGATGTTCATTCACCCTTGAATTTTTTTCTTTAAAGCTATAAGATACATAGAGCCAGATATTCAAAAGTATTACATTGCCGCAAGCCTAGGTGCCTCAACGATATGCTGCATGGGAGTTGCATCAGTCTAATGTGATTTTCTATCCTGTTCAGAAATTGTCATAAGTTAGGCCATCTTTTTCTGGTCTACCTTGTGGCAATCCTGGGGGCCGTTGTTATGGAGCTTGTGCCTGATATGTGGTGCAAGCTGCTGTAATTTGTGGAAATTGTTGTAACTGCACCCAAGATTGTAAAATTAGGCACAGTTGCAGTGAAGGGTTTGGCACACTGACGAAACCTAAGTGCCGTGGCACAGGGCTGACACAAGCCCTGCACCACGTTTTGAAAAATCCTGCCCACAGAAGCCAGTGTTTCATAACTGATTGTCACTCCATGAAGGTGATAATATTAAGCACAAAAATAGATTTGAGTCAAAATATACAAATAAACAGTATTGGGTAACAACTAAATAATTAAGTTGTAAGGCACAAAAGGGTGCGGGTTACTGGGTGATTTACCCACATTTCGTGACAAGAGGCGCAGACGTGTGACTTAATCACATGAGAAGTTGATAATCACCCAATTATTCATGCCCTAGAGCAACTTATTGTGATTGTACTATGAATCCATGCTAAAATAAACTGAAAATGTATTTAATTATGTTTTTTTATTTATATATATATATATATATATATATATATATATATATATATATATAGAGAGAGAGAGAGAGAGAGAGAGAGAGAGATATTATATATATTATAGTGGCACGGTTGCACCACTATAGTTAGGGTTGAGTAGGCTGTTTAATGTTAAACCCCAATGTTTGTTCTTTAATAACTTTGCAACCATTCAATGAATGTGCACTAAATTTTGTATACCCTGTTGGAAACACAGGTTCTCTTGATATGCAAAGTTTCATTCCAATCAGACGTGTGGATTCCAAGATACAGACAGTGCAAAGTGTGTAAAAATCCAGTTTTTTTTTTGCTGTTTTTATGTTGACCCCTAGCACCCAGACAGTTTGGAACTTTGGTCTGAAATGTTGCGGGTAGAAAGGGCCTGGCCCACAGTAGTGCCTTTTGCTGGTTTGGTGAAAATATAATAAACCATTGCAGAGTTATAAGGATTTGAAATTTCAGTTCTTAGCATATTCAGTAGGCACTTTAGGATAGATGTTTGAAACGAAAAAAGAATTTGGCCATGCAAAACAGGATTCTTTTTCATATGGGTACTACTCCTTTTTCATATGAAAATTACTTTTTTGTATGGCCACCATTTTGTGTCCATATTTAAAAAAGAAATATCAAAATTCATAAAAACAATATCTTGGCTGATGTCTCTGTAAGGTGGATGCTGATGTTAGTTTTCAGAAAAATGAGTTGGAAATGTGTTGGGTTTTTTTACATTTACAAATCCTTTTTCATGACTCACTGTTCCTTTTTCATATGCCCATATAAAAAAAGATTTGAGCACATGAGAAAGGATCCCTTCAAATGAAAAAGGAATTTGTTTAGTCTTAGATTTTTTTTTGTTTACAGGGATCCTTTTTGGTGAGGTTGTTCTGTTCTCACAAAAATGGATTCCTTTAAACAAAAAAGAATTTGGACTTCGATTTTTGCCCATATTTGAACTTTAATAAGCCATAACTCCCTCTATATTTGGACTTAAGGGACAATCTATATATAAAAGCAAAGGTCTTAATAAGAACTACAACAGTAATGCATACCCCCCAAACACACACACACACACACACACACACACTGATTTAGGAATAATATACAAATGCACAAAAAAAAAAAAAATGCAATTTTGTATAGGATAGCACTGGAAGTTTAATAAGCCATATGGAGGGAATGGAGCACAGGGCCTGGAGGGCCCAGACAAATGAGGATACAATTATACTATCTCAAAAAGTAAGGAAATTCATTGCAAAAAACTTTAATGTACCAGTTAGGGTTAAAGCAACAAAAGTAGGAAAATGTAGTGTTAGGGTTTCCAACCCTAACACCCCACCCCCACCCTACAGTCAGCAACAGGAAAAACCATTACGGTTTGACCACTCCTGCATCTTCGAAATCAGGTACCTTGAGGTTGTCAACCATGACACTCACCACAATTCTTGTAAACTATACAAAATATAAAAATGCACGAAAATAAAAAAAAAATGCAATTTTGTATAGGATAGCACTGTCCCCTAGGAGTGTAATAATAAGCATAGGTGGATTATTAGTGGAACGAGTAGGAGGGTAAAAAAACATGAATTTTTTTTTTTTTTTTGGCATCAGTAGTAATTTAGATGAGAGTGGATTGCACTGACGTTTGTTGAAATCAGTTTGAAGTGCATTGAAGTGTATTTTTGTCTCTGTAACCCTAACAGGTGCAGTAACAACATTTTTAACAATGAATATAAACACCCTTCCACAGCTGTGGGTTATTGATGGATTTACTGAAGGGCAAAGACCTTAGAAGACCAATCAGTTTACAGAATTTGTTTAGGTCCTTTATATAATATTCAATACTGATGTACAAACTAGACCCATCTCATTACCTTTTTTAAATAAGGGTAAATTATTGTGGTACTTCCTTCTCACCTGCCTAATAAGTAAACAGATTCACACTGTCACCATGGATTACTAATGAGTAACTCACAAGATTGTGTGGGTTTAAAGGAGAACTGTGTAATGCTATGATTATTTGCAGGGTTATTCTTGGCCTGGAGACAGCTGTGTGCACTTCACCAATATTTAACCTGTCAGTCAGACTGCTGTACTTAACTGAAGGCATGCAGTATTAACCGCAGTTTGTAAATGGATTAGTTGCTGGTGGTGGTGTATGCCTGCAGCCTAAAGAGAAAGTAGAGGTCCTTTCAAAAAGCATCAGCAGGCCATACCATGGTCCTACTCTCCTCCTCCTGTCAACTGCCCTTTTTTTTTTTTCCCCATGGAGCATTCTAGCTAGTTGTTACTTTCATGAGTGATGTGCAGACTGACTGCACAGAAGTAGCTGGTATGCATGACTCCTGACATAACAGTTGCCTGCATACTCAAGGGTATCCACAAGATTGAACAGAGATGTAGTATTTCTAGTAGGCCACAGGAACACACACTGAAGCCCAGGGTAGTAGTAAGAAATGATGAGAGACAAAAGCCCGAGCCTGAGAATCCTAGCACCGGAATGCCGAAACACAGAATGCCAATGGCAGACCCCCGACAGCCACATTCCCCCACGGTATAGTGACCTGGAGTTGGTATATATAATTACCCAGGGATGCGGGGAGGTAGAGACCCCCACGTAATTGTGTGGAGTGTGGCCATCTCCTGTCGGGATTCTGTGCTTCAGAATTACGGTGCCAGGATTGTCTGGCCTGGGCTTTTGTCTCTTGGCATTTCATACTATATCCAAAGCTCAGAGGTGCTACTGTAACTTCAGAGCTAATGCCAGGTGGCATATTTTCTTCCAGAGGGTAATGAGTGGGGACAAAGGACTTGGAAACAGTACAGGCCTTCCAGGGAAGCCTGGACAAATTCTTGCTTCCCCAGGGAATTACTGGATATCCTGAGTAATAGAGTAGGAAGAGCACCCCCTTAAGATAGTACATATTTGCACAGTGCACTTATTCATAGCTGCATATGAAGGTGGTGGTAGACATGCTGGAATGCTTTCCAAGGCTGCCCTGATGAAGACCTAGTGGTTGCTGTACCAGGCCCACCAGTCGGCATTTTGTGAGCACAGTTCTAATAAATTTATTGAGAAGCAACTAGCTGTGATGTGACTGTTCCCATTAGCCCTCTGAGTGCCTCTATTCTGTTTGCATGATTTCTGGGAGGTTAGCAATGCCAAGTAGCACTAGCACCCCCTCCCACACTTTCCAGGACATGCTGATTTTTTTTTTTTTTTTTTTTGTGGAGAACAATTTATTTACCTAGGCTGGTCCTATTATTGTGATATGACATTCAGTTTTAGTGAAAGTCCTTGTTTTGGCCCTGTTTTAGAGCAGAGAAGGGCAGAACTGTAGGCAAGGCATGTGACTTACTCAAACTAACAAGAAAAGCTAGTGGCAGTTTGGGGTTCAAACCTGACACCCCGTTTCACAATACACTACTCTGACTACTCTCCCTTCCCCCCCAGGGAGGTCTTTGATAGGGGACTGGAGATCTTACTGTTCCAAGAGACTTTTGCAGTTGGTTAGAAGTCTCTGAATTTCTTAGCTGCCACAGAACACCTGTGTAGGATTCTGTATTTATTGTTCTTAACTGTGACATAAGTGTTTTGATTGTACTATTCTAAGCTCCGTTTCATTTCCTTGTTCTTATTTATTAATGTAAAACACTCTGAGCCTCAGGGATAGGGTGGTTAACAACAGCATATAAATACTACTATTTTCTAAAAGGAGCCTTGGCCAATGCCCATCAATGTTTGCTTGCAAGTTTTAATGGTGAAATTGTCACGCTTATTAAGTAACGGAGAAGGCATAGAAAGTGGCACAGGCCCTCCCAAAACCTCAGCTAGTGATTGTCTGAATGAAAGCATGCATCCTCATAGTAATCTTATTACTATGAGTCCATTCACTTTCATTCATTCAGGCAGCAGGAGGATCTGTACTACGTGATGTAGCAGGCAGGCCAGTTTTGCAGATGTGTACCACAATTATGAGAAAAAAAGGCACCATCCACTGTTATGTTTCTGCAAAAACAATTTTATTCCATAGTAAAGTGCAATACACATGCAAGAAAAAAAGGAACGCATGAATTCTGTGCTCTAAACAAGATGCTAAGGGTCTAAAAAATGCCATGACAGGTTTCACACATGTGCGCTTTCTCAGGGAAGCACGCATGCATGAAACCAGATGGGGCATTTTTGCAGCAGTGTAACAATGGATAGAGCCATCTGATTTCTCAGTTGCTTGCTTGATTCAGACCATGCAGATCAGTGAATGGAGTGCTTTGTTTTCGCTTTTCTCCTAGATGCTACGCCCCCAGAAAGCTGCTGACATGGGGTTTTCCATGGTGTCTACTGCCAAACCACTCATGCACCCTGTCTCATGTGAAATACTCTCTGGTGTTCAGTACTGGATTGATCTGTTGGCCTTCTTACATGTTTGCATGAGCATCCATTGTTAGTGATGACTCAGGGCTCTTTCATGTGGAGCAGTACACAAACAGAAGTGTCTGCTGTGCCCAGGATCACACATAAAAACCTTTATAGATGATTTAGTCTGCAAAATTTGAAATCAGCAGCTGGAGCCACCAAAAGAATGGTGCTGGGACCTGCTGTGGTAGGTAGACTCTCTAGTGGCCATCCTGTAAGTGGCCCAAGCAGGCAGGTTAGACAGGCACCAGCAGGGGAGCAGAAGTGTGTGTGTGTATCCACTAAAAGTGAACGCCACTTCTGCATCAATGAGTTAGGGGCCCAGAAGGGCTCAAATTAATAAATTTGTTTGGGGCCAATTCAGGGGAGCAAGCGTTGCTATATGGTGGCAGGCACTGCAAAATTTCTGAAATCCAAGTAGCAATACTATAGGTGGCAACCAGGGATGGGACAGAAAACAGCAAGCATTGCAAGATGTCACAGACACTTGTCAATGGCAAAAATGTCCCACAAGACACAAATACAGAAAGATACCAGAGACAGAAATACAGATACAAATTCCAGTGACACAAATACAAATGCCAGAGACACAAATGCAGTACAGATACAACATAAACACCAAAGACACAAGAGGGGAAAGGGGAACTTGTTTAACCAGGAAATGCACACTAAGTCAAAGTTTATTTCCAGGCACGATGTGGTAGCACTAGGAAGTTAAGTGACTTGGTCAGGGTCACACAATATGCAAGTGAGGACTGTAGGATTCAAACCCAGGTCTCCAGGTTTGCTGCTCAAAGCACTAAACCACAGTGCTATACTGCCACCTAAATGCAAATACAGATGCAATGCAAACACCAGAGACACAAACACAAATGCAGACACAGATACAATACGAATACAAGACACCCAAACACAAATACAGCTACAATATAAACACCACAGGCGCAAACATAAATACAGGTACAATATGAATACAAGAGAGATAAACACAAATACAGATACAATACAAATACAAGAGATACAAACCTAAATACAATGCAAATACAAGAGACACAAACACAATCTAATATCTCATTCCTATTTGTATTTATAGTCTTATTTTAAATCAGCTGGTTAATGTTTTATTGGTTATTGTTTGTACAGCGCTTTGGTTTTAGATATTGCGCTTATAAATAAAGTTGATTATTATTATTAAATACAGATAAAATGCAAACACCAGAGATGCGAACACAAATACAGATACAGATACAATATGAATACAAAAGACACAAACTCAGATATAGCTACATTGTGAACACCAGAGACAAACATAAATACAGCTACACTACAAATACCAGAGACACAAACACAAATACAGATACAATATGAATACAACAGACACAAACACAGATACAGATACAATACGAACACAAGAGACACAAACACAAATACAGCTACAATACAAATACAGCAGCAAATGTGAAAGGGTCGCTGGCTATGGTACTGGTGCTCAAAGATCCAATTAAGTCACAAGCAACAGTAAGGGACTCCATACTCTGTCCACAAAAAAAGGCTTTACTCTGCAGCTCAGTGCATAAGTGAATTATTTATTAACTCAGTAAATGCTAAACAGGAATAGCAAGTTGGAGCTGGCTGCATGAGGGAGGAGCCACAAAAGTACCCAAAGCCTTGTTTGTGGATGGAGTGCTGAGTTCTTTACTCTTGCTTGTCCAGTACAAATACGAGAGACATAAATACCAAAAATAGTACAGGTACTATACAAGTAACAGAGACACAAGTACAAATACGAGACACAAATACCAAAAAATACAAAACTGAAATACAGACAGAAATATCAGACACACAGATACAGGTACAAGTACCAAAAATCAGTCCCATGCACACCCTTATTTTATATTAGTGCTATGTCAAAATATCTCTGAATCTTCTTCGTCTGGTCATTCCAGCTTTCTAGAAAGTTCCAGAGTGGGGATCAGAGCCTGTCATTCCACAGAGCACTGGAAGGGGACAGGTCACCACCCTGTTCTAAAAACTGATATGGCCTCTATGTTCCAGGATGTCCAGTTTGGGAAATTTTATAAAAAGAAATGTTCTTTTGGCAAGCCAGACCCTGCACTGCAGCTGCTGGGAAAACATCCCAAAATTGCTTCGGTATAAAAAGTATTTAAGGGAACAGGTGTGTCTTCAGAGCTCCACCCAGGGAGTGAAAAAATTCTTTTTATTTAATGGAAAACAGGAAAAGCAGTTTGAAAGTAGCCAAATTCGCTGAGCTGCCTAAATAAAGAGTGTGGTTGTTACAGTTTCTTCCATTTCCAGTTTGCGGAACGGTGGCAACCAGGGCCCTGTAATTAGGGAGACCCCCAAGTAGTAATTAGGTGGTTTCGTTTACATTGAGCAAGGAAGGGCTTTCTAAGACTGTTGCAGGATAAAGACGTCTGTGGGAAAGGTGCCCGATCGTACTGGCAGGCTGACAAACTGAAATGTGTTTCACTCAAAAAGTTTCAGGATGAGAGATTTGACAGCAGAATATGTATATTTTCAACACAGAGACAGTTACATACTGTAATGCAGAAATACAATAAAAATTCTAAATTTTAAAAGTGATTTGCATGCATCTTGTTATGCCTTGCATTATTTGGATATGTGTGATTTTGTATTTCTTTGAAACTTGGCTTTGTTGCCAATGCCCTTTTTGGGCAGCCCTTGCCTCAGTGCTTTTGTGTAGAGGTTCTTTACCCTTTTCACTTACTGTATCATATTAACATATACAATTAACGCAATAATGTGATGAGGGAAGAGACAAAGTTTCTTTCTAGGAGCATGGATGTGTTGTTCATCCACACTTCTTGGCATGTCCCTTTCCCCTTTAAATCTTGCCGGAAAGTCTTCAAGCTGGCTCCTCCCACCCAACTGAGTGGTAAATACCTCGGCTCCGCCCCATGATGCCAGATCTTTCTTTCCGCTGGAAGATACAGGTTCCCTTGTGCTCTTGCAGCAATTCGTAGGCCCTGGATTCAAAGTGTCGGTTTTTACCAAAACCTACTCTAAAACTCATTCGAGTTAGCGATTCTGATTGTAGTGCGTCGGACATGGAGGAAAAATCTACCCCCGGATTTCACCGGTGTACCTGCGGCAAGAAGATGCCGCGCACCGATCCCCACCTATAGTGCGTTTATTGCTTAGGTGTCAGACATAACACCTCGTCTTGCACTTTTTGCCTGGCCTTCCATCCCAACGTCTTGGATGACCGCAAGGCATGCCTAAAACTGGGGAGACCGGAGAAAAGGAACCCGCTGGTGAAATCGAAGGAGGCGAGGTGAGCGGTTTCCATGGCTGCGGGATCCTCTGAGCAGCTGGAACAAATGAAGGCATTCAAGGAGAAAGCAGCTCAAGCTTTGGGCAATCGAAGCTTTTTTGTTCCGCCTAACCTTGGCTCCACCTTTACGGGATCCTTTAAGGAGTTGTGCCAGTCTCTCCCCACCGGGGTGAGGCACCATCGGACTTGCACTCCTCCCGCCCTTGGAAGAGGGATAAGGACACTAAGTCTTCGACCAAAAGAAGACGTTCTTGGGACTGAGAAAGGTCATAGTCCCAGGAACATGTGATCACGACCTCTGTCAAGAGCACATCCTCGGCCACCGGCTTCATGGATCTTCTGTCTGGCCAAGGGATGAGGAAGTGGCCAATGAGGTGGAGATTTCTCTCGACCCAATTGACCCTCTATCACTGACCCCAGTCGATGATTCTTTAGAAAGGACTCCGGTTCTTGTCTTCCCGGATGAGGAGACCCAGCCTGGTGAAGTCCTCATCCAGGACCTGGTTCCGGACCCTCAGTTTTCACCAACCCCGGTGTTTCCCGATCGAACGGGTTGGCATTCCCGATCGAGGTCCAGAACCCCCTCGGCTGAATGGCCAAGAAAGAGTCATAAGCACTCTAAAAAGAGGTGACGCCACAGATCATCCTCCTCAGACGAGGAGAGGCTTTGGCGAAAACTTCGTCGACGCTATGAAGACTTAATGTGGCAACAGCTGATTTTGTCCAGGCAGAAGCTGACTCCGCCGTCAACCCCAACCATCACTTGGCTCCCACCTCCTAGGCCGAAGCCGACCCCTCCAGAACCAAAGTCCTCAGTTCCTCCACCCTTGGGGCCGGCCTGTATACCGGTTCAGCCTACCTCGGTCTCTCCACCAATTCTGGTGGAACCACCGCCTAAGCAGCCTCAGGAAGGGGCTCCCTCAAAAGAGAACCTAACAGACACTGGGCTTCCCCGACGTCTGTTGATAAGTGTCAACTCTGATTGCCCTCGGCGTATCAAGGGAGACCTAGGCGAGAGGCCATTGTATCCAGACTCTTCAGACTCAGACGTCACCGGATTGCACTCCCATCCTGGGGATGATGAGTCATCTGTGGTGGGTTTGAAGGAAGGCCCTCCCTCTTTTCAGGGTACTCTCTGCCTGATCTATGAATCCACCAGAATGTCCCTGGAGTCCATCCAGAAGAAGGCGGAGTACCCCCTTACGGATATTCTCAAAAGGGGGGATACCCCGACAGAGGCCTTTCCAGTGGCTGAAGCCATTGTTGGCCCAGCCCTTGAGCTTTGGCAGTGCCCAGCTTCTTGCCCAGCACTGTCTTCCTGCATGGCCTGCAAGTACGCAGTGCCCATGGGGTCCCTGGCAGGGTTCACAGAACATCTTTCTGCCGAGAGCCTGGTGACCGCTTCTGTGTTCAGGCATACTGGTAGCTCAGCCAACACTGACCGACCCCCAGACAAGGAGTCCAAAAATATGGACCACTCTGCCCGTAAGGTCTATGTGGCCTCTTCCTTAGGCCAGCTCGGTTGTTATAATGGCACACTTCTCTCATGCCCTCCTGGGGTCATTAGACGAAGTCCTCCCTCATCTCCCAGTGGGCATGCAGACCACAGTGAAGTAAGTCCATGATCAGGGCCATGCTGTCGCAAAACAGCAGCTCCAGATGGCCCTGGCCATCAGGGATTCCTGTGCCCGCTCCTTAGCAGCTGCAGTGGCCACTCGCCGCAGGGCTTGGCTGAGGCTTTCCTCCATTCCGACGGATACTCAGCACAAGTTAGCTGGGCACCGACCTGTTCGGTCCAGAAGTGGCCGGTTATCTTCAGAGCATAGAAACATAGAAACATAGAAGTTGACGGCAGATAAGAACCGCCAAGGCCCATCCAGTCTGCCCATTTCTTTTTCTACCTTATAAATGTGTCATTGGCCTTTGCTCTGTCAGTGGCCTATCTATTCATACTCATTTGTATTGCTCCCTTATGCCTATCCCATGCCTGTTTGAAGCCTTGCACTGTATTCATAGCTACCACTTCTTGAGGTAGGCCATTCCATGCATCCACCACCCTTTCTGTGAAAAAGAATTTCCTCACATTCGCCCTTAATAGGCCCCCCTCTAATCTCATGCTGTGTCCTCTTGTCCTGCTATTTTTCTTATATTTAAACATGTTAGACTCTTTCACCTTGTTAATGTCCTTAAGGTGTTTGAATGCCTCGATCATATCACCTCTCTCCCTCCTTTGCTCAAGGGTATACATATTGAGCTCTGTTAATCTGTCCTCATATGTCTTCTGATGCAGTCCCTGCACCATTTTGGTTGCCCTTCTCTGGACTGCCTCAATTTGGTTAATGTCCTTGTGAAGGTGTGGCCTCCAATACTGCACGTAGTACTCCAGATGGGGCCTAACCAATGTCTTGTAAAGAGGGATTATTACCTCTCTCTTACGACTTGTGATACCCCTACTAATACACCCTAACACCCCACCCTGGATGTTACTTCGGTGAAAGGTTCTTCAGGCAAGAACCAGCAGAAGTGAAAGAAGAAGCCTTTCCGGTATTCTTCCCCTGCAGTCAGGCAACCCTCCTATCAAGGAGGTCAGCAGCAACAGCAACAGCAGCAGGCTCAAGCATGGCACCCAAGGTCCAAGCAGGGTCCTCAACAGCCCCATAAAGGAGGCTGAGGCGCAGGTCCAGGAGCCTCCTCCTCCTCTAAGCCTGCTCAGTGACGGGTTGGGGGTTGCCACCCCTACACCTGTCATGCCAGCTCTGGGTCCTCCCATGGGGGGCCGGCTCTGCCACCTTCTTTCTGCCTGGTCCGATATCACCTCAGACAGGTGGATTCTCGACGTGGTCGATCTGGGACTGCTTCTAGAATTCAAGCAGTACCCTCCCAGACAAGCCCGCGCCCCTCAGGAGGAAAGGATCTCAGCTTGCACCCAGTCAGCTCTCTGAGACGACATAGCTCAGCTCCTCTACAAGGAGGCGGTAGCTCCAGTGCCGGATCCTCCTACAGACCCAGGCTTCGTGTCCAGGTACTTCCTGGTGCCCAAGCAGATGGGGGGGTTGATGCCTCATCCTAGATCTCCATGACCTGAATCAATATCTCAGGTCTTGCACCTTCCGGATGGTAACTCTGAACCAGATCATACCATCCCTGGAGCGAAACATGTGGTTCTGTTCACTGGATCTGCAGGACGCATTCTTTCATGTCTTAATCCGTCCATCCCATCAGTGGTTCCTCTGCTTCAGGGGTCGAAGGGACCCTGTACAAGTTCTGAGCCATGCTGTTCGGCCTGTCATTGGCCCCATGGGTCTTCACCAAGTGCATTGCAGTGGTGGCAGCCCATCTTCAGCGTCAAGTAGTACGAATCTACCCTCATCTCGATGACTGGCTCTTGTCAGGTTCCTCCCTTCAGGAGGTGGAGAGTTCCAGGGATCTGGCTCTTCGAACATGCTCCCAACTCAGCCTCCTGATCAACGAGACCAAGTCAAAACTCATGCCCTCTCAGATGATGGGCTTCATTGGGGCAGAGCTCAACTCTTGTCAAGCCAGAGCTCAGCTCTCGGAGGACAGGGAGGAGGTTCTCTCCTCCTCTGCCTGATCATTTCTGGTTGGGCACTTGCACTCTCCCTGGGCTTTCTGCGCCTTCTGGGTTACATGGTGGCATGCACCTCACTGGTCCATTGGGCCAGGTGGCACATGCGCCCCCTCCAATGGGAGCTGACCACCCAGTGGACTCAGCGCCATGGTCATTTTGACCAGCTGATCACTGTAACCCAGAATATGTGGGACGCTCTCCAATGGTGGACTGCCCCAGAATGTTTGCAGGAAGGGATCCCGTCTGTCCCCCGGCCGAAGGTCATCCTTATGACCGATGCTTCTCATGGGCTGGGGAGCCCACATGGGGGACAACAGGGTCCATGGGTTCTGGACCCCCGAGGAGTCCCGATGCCACATCAACCTGTTGGAGCTCAGAGCAGTCAGACTGGAACTGTCAGCTTTCGCTCCTCAACTCCGGGGTCAAGTGGTTCAAGTCCAGACGGACAATACTACAACCATATACTACCTCAACAAACAGGGCATCACACACTCCCGTCTGCTGTGCAAGGAGGCACTCCACATCTGGACCCTAATAAGCCGGTTGGAGGCAGATCTCCTAGCCATTCATGTGGCAGGAGTCTCGAACCAGCTGGCAGATGCTCTCAGCCGTATAGGCCAGACATCCCATGAGTGGTCTCTCCATCCAGAGGTAGCTCACAGTCTGTTCTCCCATTGGGGAAAACCATTGGTGGACCTGTTTGCCGCCAGGTAAAACACCAAGCTGAGGCTGTACCATGCCCCCCCCAGCAGGGCTCACTGCAGGGGGATGCCTTCTCGAGGCCGTGGATCCCAGGCCTCCTCTATGCCTTCCCTCCATTTCCCTTGATCCACAAGGTGTTACTCAAGGTGAGGAGGGACATGGTGAAGGTGATCCTGGTAGCCCCAGATTGGCCGGCCAGTTCTGGTACCCAGATCTCCTCAGCCTCAGCTGCAGGCCCCTGAGTGGCTATGTACACGCCCGGACCTGATATCATTGAATCAGGGGAAGATATTCCATCTGGACCTTCAATCCCTGCACCTCACAGCCTGGTACCTGAGCGGCTAGAGTTCCAGGCTCTGGGTCTTTCCGAGGATGTCTACACCGTGGTGGAGGCATCTCGTAAGGAATCGACCAGGAAATGTTATGCCTTCAAATGGAAAAGGTTTTCAATTTGGTGCCAGGATAAGAGTCTGGCCCCCTTATCCTGCTCTGTGGCTAACATTATAGACTACCTTTGTTCTCTCTCCAGAGGGGGTCTACAGTCATCAACCCTTAGGGTGCACTTGGCAGCCATTTCTGCTTACTGGGCATGGGCCAGTCAGCTGACATTGGTGCAGGAGACAGTGGTCGGGCACTTCTTCAAAGACCTGGATCACATATCCCCTCCGGTGCGTGAACATCCACCTCCGTGGGATCTGTCACTGGTTTTGGCAAAGCTCATGGGCAAGCCATTTGAACCCATGCACAAGTGTGAGCTCTCACACTTGTCGTGGAAGACGTCCTTCCTAGTGGCTATCACATCAGCCAGAAGGACAGGGGAGCTCCAGGTGCTATCGGTGGACTCCCCTTATCTGGTCTTTCACAGGGACAAAGTTGTTCTGTGCCCCCACCTGAAATTCCTTCCAAAGGTGGTATCAGAGTTTCACCTTAACCAGGTGTTGACTCTGCCGGTATACTACCCTAATTATACCTCGGACACTGAGTACAGGCTCCATACTCTGGACCTGAGACGTGCTCTCTCCTATTATATGGAGAAAATGGTGGAAATTCGTGGAGAGGTTCGCCAGCTGTTTGTCACCTATGCTGAAGCCACTTCTAGCAGACCTGCAGTCAAATGGACCATTGCAAGGTGGATTACATCATGCACGGGTCTGTGCTATAAGTTGGCGGGCAAGGAGCCTCCCAGAGGGATAAGAGCTCATTCTACCTGCCATATTGCTGCATCAGTGGCTGCTTCCAGGGACATCCCTATCCAGGAATTCTGTTGGGCTGCTACCTGGAAGTCAGCAAACTCTTTTATTACCCACTACCACATCGACCTTGAGTCATGCCGGGATGCTGGTTTTGGGGCCTCGGTTCTCCAATCTTTATTTCCCAAGTAGGGGGTTTGCGCCTTGCCACCTCCTCCCAGAGAACTGCTTGGAGTCTGCCAAGAAGTGTGGATGAACAACATAGCCACGCTCCTAGAAGAACAGGTTACTCACCTATAACAGTAGTTCTAGGAGTGGTATATGTTGTTCATCCACATGCACCCACCCAACCTCCCTGGCTTTAGGCGCACAACCTGCTTCCAGTGGGCTAAGATCTGGTGTCATGGGATGGAGCCGAGGTATTTACCACCCGGGTGGGTGGGAGGAGCCAGCTAGAAGACTTTCCAGCAAGATTTAAAGGGGAAAAGGACATGCCACGAAGTGTGGATGAACAGCATATACCACTCGTAGAACTACTGTTACAGGTGAGTAACCTGTTCATCTTGTCTGCCCCTACAGACACAAGACAGTAATTATTCCAGTTTTGAGTATGGTCAGACGTCCAAGCTTATCAGCCAGAAGGTTGTCCCTACATGTTTGTTTATTTATTTTTGTGTTTATGCTTATTGATTTGTTTCACTGGGACGATGGACTGGATCCTAATGAAACTTTGTTCAGTCATGTTTAGGGAAAGGCAGTTGGGTATAGTAGGACGTGTATGGCAATATTACAATGCACATCACATATTTATTGATTAATTTATGTATGTATGTATTTATTTAAAATTTGTTGACTGGAGAGAGGCACACTGAACTGAAGCTTGTTTCCAAGTGTGACCCCCGAAGGGAGCCTTATGGGGGAGGGGGGTTAGAAGGACATGGTAACCACAAAGTATAGTATTTAACAAAGTGACAAAATGCAATTCATGGTACAAAATATCAGATGGGGTAAGGTACAACAGTTACAAACCTGCAAGGATTTACAATGGCAAAAAAAATGATGCATAATAATGCAGAATACCAGAAGGTGCAAGAAGCAAACATTTGCAAAAGTACAACAATTTACTGTGTTGATGGTAATAAATCATTACAAGTAGTGGAAACATTAACGTAGTGGTACAAATTTGCAAATATTTACTGTGTAAAAGGTAATAAATCATCAAAGTAGTGAAACAGTGTGAAGGGTGCAGTGGTGGCTGGGGGAAAGCAATGTGCCAGCCAGAACCACTATGAGTAGCAGACTGCAGAATCAGGGTAGGGAGGAATGAGCCAATATGAATTAGGAATTAACATGAAGTATACCAACATGCCTGTACCATTTAGAGTTAATCAATTGAGCACTATCAGTCATCTTTATAGTCACAGGCAGGTTGCATAGCAGTACTGGCACATAGTAAAGAATTGATGTTTTCCTGTCTCTGTGTTGCATCATTAGTTCTGGTATCAGTTAGGCTTTAATCTCTGAGAGTACAGTATAGGGCATTCCTTACTCAGTTACGTTATCATACAAGCCTTTTGTCTTTTCTGTTTTGTTTTTGAAATTTGGCTCTTGCTGCGTAACCCTCAATTAGGAATGGGATAATACCAAGCCAGCCTAGTGGCGTGGAGGGCTGAGGCATCCACTGCCTTACCTCCTGCCATGCCTGTGACCCATGCTCGCAGTGCAAGTGGTTCGCTGGGGGTCAGCCAGGAAGGGAGAGGACTGAGCATCTGGCCCCTAGTGACAGCTGGAGGCTGGCACACAGGCTCCACAGACTGGGGATGGAAGTGTAGCAGATGCCCGGCGTGCCGCATGCATAAGTGTGAGCACTTCGGCCATTGGCGTCTTTTCACGCTGCTGCTCTGCACTCGGGGACAGGGAGGAAAACGGAAGCTGGAAAAATCCCTCCGACTGGAGAGATGATGCCAGCGGACCTCAGGTTCCACACCTGGCCAGCTGGCACCTCAAAGCCATGAGGTAAGTTCCAGTGGACACCGGAGTGATGGGGCTGGGAGGGCTGGAGGAAGGGGGCCTGTAGGGGGAAGGAGATAAAGAGACTAACTAAAAGAATGAGCTGATACCAGACTTCTTTTCGGGGAAATGTACATATATAGATTCAGCAAATTTTACCTTTGATTTGACCCAGTTGAACTTTTGGTCCACTTCAGATCACTTTGAACTTCAGCCAGATAATTAAAAAAAGCTCTCTAGCCCTTCACAGGTGATAAGTTATATTCCTATGGCCTTTCCCCATCCCAGTCACTTTCTGCAGTATCCCCCCATCCCCAGACATTGGGGCTGGCAGTATAGCCTAGAGGTTAGAGTAACAAGCTGGGAATGAGGTTGGTACATCCAATAGAATTGGGTTTGATTCCCACAACCTCCACTTACATACTGCATGATCTTGGGCCAGCCTACCTTCCCAGTGCTCTTGGGATGCCCCTGAAAACAGACCTCGGGCCTAGTGGGCCTTACCTGCTTACCAAAGAATTACAAAAAAAACTCTGGCTCCAGGCCAGGTGCTGACTGGGGATTTTTTTTTAAATTTGAGGAATAGGAGAGAGTGATAGAGGTTGGAACTGACTGGAGTGGGTGATGGGTAGAGGAGGGGGGCCTCTTTCCCCTATTGTTAGCCTGATAGACCCTCATACCAAAAGGGACCTCTTTCCCCTATTGTTAGCTTGAAAGACCCCCATACCAGTGGGGCCTTTTTCCCCCATTGTTAGCTTACTGGACCCCCATACCAAGGGGGAGCCTTCTTTCTCCTGTTAGTCTGCTAGATCACCATACCAGAGGGGGCCTCTTTCCCCTACTGTTAGCGTGCTAGACCCCCATACCAACGGGGGCCCTTCCCCTACTGTTAGACTGCTAGAACCCCATTTCAAAAGGGGACCTCTTCCCCTACTGTTAGCCTGCTAGACCCCCATACCAGTGTGGGTCTATTTCCCTTATTGTTAGCTTGCTTGACCCCCATACCAATGGGGTCCACTTCCCCTATTGTTAGCCTACTAGACCCCCATACCAGGGGGACCTCTTTCCCCTACTGTTAGCTTGCCAGACCTCCATACTAGGGGGACCTCTTTCCCCTATTTTTAGCCTGCCAGACCTCAATGCCAAGGGGTTTCTCTTTCCCCTATTATTAGCCTGTTAGACTCCCATACCAAAGGGACCTTTTTCTCCTACTGTTAGCCTGCCAGAACCCCATACCAGGGGGACCTCTTTCCCCTATTGTTAACCTACTAGACCCCATACCGGGTGGCCTCTTTCCCCTATTGTTGGCCTGCTAGACCCCCACATCAGAGGGGGGCCTCTTTCTCCTGTTGTTAGCCTGCCAAACTCCCTTACTAGGGGGCCCTTTTTTGCCCCCGATTGTTAGCCTGCTAGAACCCCATACCAGGAAGGTACTCATTCCCCTGTTGTTAGCCTGTAGATCCCACTCTGGGGGACTCTTTCCCCTACTGTTAGTCTTCCAGACTCCCATACCAGGGGAGGCCTCTTTCCCCTATTGTTAGCCTGCCAGACCCCCACAGCAATGAACTAAAGTGTCTTTTTCCAAAGTGTTGAAGCTGAACCAAAGCTAGGAGATCTGAATCAAAACTGAACCAAAATCAGGAGGTCTGAATCAAAGCTGAAGCAAAGTTTCCAATTTTCACATTCGCTCACCCATGCCCTCCATGCCATTCTCCCTCAGGAATCAGTCTGTTTCTGTTTTGAGAGGCAGCACAGTTCTAGACTGCACAACCTCAATGTGTAGGCTATTCTACATGCTGAGCATGCCCTCTGTGTGAAGTAATGCTTTTCATGTTCCCCCTTATGCTACCCCCTCAGTTTAAGCGCATGTCCTCTGCTTCTGCCTGAGCTCACCAGCTCATGTAGAGTCACCCCACCTTGTCTTTCCCTTTTAGTATGCAGAACACAGTGACTGTGCGACCTGTCAGACATTTCTTGTTTTAGGCTGAAGAAGTTAGGCTGTCCAATCTCTCCTCGTACAGTAGCTTTTGCCCCAGAGGGGTCTGGTTTGGGTAAAAGACTGTGGGGCAGGAGTCACAAAAAAGCAGCCAAGCAAGAAATTGTGCATTCAAAATGGGATTTAGTCTGTGATTGGTGCATCCATTTGCTTTTGTCGTATTTCCAATTTACATCTAAAATTGTGTCCGTAAGAAAATGGGGGTAACTATTGTATGCCCACGTGAGACCAAACCTCATGCAGGAAGAGGTGCACCAGCAGTTCATGTGTGCCGTGCACTACAACCCCATGTGGTGGTTTATTCGCAAGTGTCCCTGTTTTAGTTTTTGTACTGTGGAAGTCAGAGCACAACATTTCATGCTGTAGGTATGCAGACAGTTAACGCCCTGTAATGTATCATGCTGTAAAACCCTACTCCCTTATTCATGTTTTATACACATACATACACACACACACACACACACACACACACACACACACACACACTTCAACACAGAAACCAATGAAGTTGGTCGGTGTAGGACGAGCGGACCCTGCATGTATCCTGCTGGGCTAGAACAACAGCGCCATACTGTACCCAGTACGTGCCGAACCCTGCTGCCAGTGCCATATGCCGAGCTGTTTTCTGTCAGAAATGGTGCTTGCTAGCCTGCTTAGATCATCTTTTGGGGGTCCATCAGCTACTGTATGTCCATTTCACACAACCTGCTAGACACACCTTTTTGTGAATTGCATTAATGGGGATGCTGCATTTATTTATTTATTGAATTTTGATGACTGGGTAGGCCCACTGGGCCCTGGAGGTCCCTTTTTCAGGGGCGACCCAGGAGTAACAATTACATATAGGTAACAGATCAGTACACTCAGGTAATTATGATGTTATTTGACAATAAAAGACTTCATAGGATTCCAAGCGGTAAGTAGTGGAGGGCATACAGGCAGTAAGGACATAGGAGTTACACATAATGAAAACATTTACATATCAAGTTCATGTTGAGATTGAGTGTGCTCAAGGTAAAGGCAAGCAGTTGCTAAGGACATATGCTACCTTCATTATGGGCATAGTGGTAAGGGGATATGTTGGAACATAAGTGCTCCCCATCCTTTGAGGGAGGTGCGTTGACCTACCGGGATGGCTTTATATGGTCAGGTCCTGTAACATAGGCATAAGCTTCTATCGAGCAGGTGTGCCTTAAGCTTTGTCTGGAAGCTGGTGATGGACTCTGCCTCCCGTACCTCCGGGAGGAGGTTGTTCCAGGTGGAAGGGGCGGTGTACGCGAAGGACCTAGACCTGGCTCTAGTCCTAGTCTTAGGAACCACAAGGAGGGTTTGGCCTGAGGTACGTAGATTCCGTAGGTTAATTTTAACGCTAATGAGCCCATTCAGGCTAGGGGGAGGTGTGGGACCCAATAACTTAAATGTAAGGCAGAGGGTTGGGTAGATGAGGCGAGCTTCCAGAGCCGGCCACCTGAGCCTTGTTTGGGCCTCACAGTGGTGAATCCTCGGGTGTGACAGAGTGGCAAAGCGGACTATCTTGTTGTACAAGGTCTGCAGCCTGCCTAGCTCCGTCGTGGCCATGCCCTGGAGAACCCGGGGCCACGTGGGTGAGCTTTGGGAGAAATCACATGCCCGCAATGGCTACCCTAGCTTCAGGGATAATCTGGTCCTTTAGTCTGTAGAGGATTCCGAGTTTCCCATGGATGGCTTTGGTGATTTGGTCTATGTGATTTTTTAGTGTGAAGCCTTGGTCCAGGGTAAGTCCAAGGTATTTGGTGGAGGTAACCACCTCAAGTTTTTCACCCCCCCTGGACCGAAGGTGTAGGAGCTGTGACCTCTCAGAACCCAGGGATCTAGGCCCAAACAGCATTACCCTCATTTTGTTGGTGTTTAAAACCATTTTGTTCAGAGTAAGCCAGTCCTCCACCTGAAGGATGTCCTCTTGGAGGGCTGTCTCCAGCTCTGTTAAGTTATGGGAGGCTCTGTAAATGACCGCATCATCCGCATACTGGATAACGCTGCTGCTTCCACAGTGTGTGTGCAGCTCATTTATGAACAGCATGAATGTAGCACCATCCTTACATCCATCTTCACAGATGTGTATCCTTTTTCACTCTGCTTTTTTTTTTATCTTTATGTTAATTGCATTTTCAGTAAAATACACTGCAGTGTATACAGTCGAGAAATGGCAAAACAATTATTGAAGCTAGCACAGGACAGTTAATTAAGTAAACAAGAGTAGCACATTCCTTGTCGGTACCTCTTAAGGGAAATACAAAACCTTGATTAATGTAACACATTATCTATCTCAAATGGAACCATTGTGCAGTCATATGTGTTGATATAAGCCACTTGTATTTTGGACACGGGTATCTTTCTGAATAATGGCAACACGTACTTTGGACAAAACCTTCATTTCAGACACAGCTTCACAACTTTAAACATAACATTTGCTTACATCCATGACTGTCCTTTAATAAGCCCTTTGAAAGCTCCCCAGCCAGATTTGAACCCAACAATGGTATCTTCGTTGACCAGGAACTTCCTTACATTCTGCCCACCCCATGATTATGGATCCTTGTGGTCAAGTTCTTATTCACTTAAAAAGTCTAGAATAACTGACCCTGTTGTATACTTGCAAAAACCTGAAGGACGCTGTCATATTTCCCCTCTTCCTTTTTGCCTCCAGAAAATTATGCCTAGAATGCTTTACCTGGTTACCAAAGTATGAAAAAGAAAATGTATACCATAATTTCAATACACAGTAAATTGCTAAAATTATAATAATGCTAATTAATTCAAATAATAAACTCATACAATTACGAGTTGCTATAGTATATAAATTAGTTTTCTAAACCCAGCAGAAATGACTTTTCTGCTCAACTTCACTGCAAAGCAGTGTGCAAAAGATGGAGATTAGTGTCCAAAAGGTGGATAAGCAGAAAAGGGGCAAAATTCAGCAGAAGGGCAGACAGCAAGGAGAACCAGGGATAAATGACAACCAAGGAAGGGGCTGGAGTAGAACAGTGAAGCAGTCTAGGGAGGTCAAATCATGGAAAGCCATGTGTGCAAATGCCAGGAGCCTTAGCAACAAGATGGAAGATCTGGAGGCTGTCATGGTACAGTCAGACCTGGACATTGTGGCCATCACTGAAACCTGGTGTAATGATAACCATGACTGGGAGATGGCCATACCTGGCTACAACATATTCAGAAGAGACAGAGCAGGCAGGAAGGAGGAGGAGGTGGCACTGTATGTGAAAAATGACATAAAGGGCCACACAGATCCAGGAGGAACAAAATGGGGAGAGATACTGTGGGTTAAGCTGGAAAGGAAAATGGGGCCAGCCATCCGCACAGGTGTGGTCTATAGACCACCAGCCCAGGAGGAAGAAACAGATAGGGAGCTGATGCTAGCCATCCAAAGGATGGCAGACAAGGGTGAGGTAGTACTGGTTGGAGACTTCAATATTCCAGACGTGGACTGGAGCATCCCAGCAGCAGCATCAACTAGGAGCAGATTTATCCTGGACTCCCTTCAAGGTGCCTTCCTCAAGCAACTGGTCATGGAACCACTCGGCAGAAGGCAATACTGGACCTTATGCTCACAAACAGGGACAGTGTGATGGGGGTAACAGTGGGGAGCACCTGGGTAACAGTGATCACCAGTCATTGTGGTTTGAAATCACAGAAAGAGCAGAACCAAACCACACAAAAACACGTATCCTGGATTTTAGGGGGCAGACTTTGGGAAAATGGGGAGATGCTTGAAAGAGGCATTAAGGAGATGGGACAGGAATCAGGGATTGAGGAACAGTGGGCAGTATTTAAAATGGGATTATAAGAACAACAGAATTATGCATTAAGCAGGTTAGCAAAGGAAAAGAAAGAGGAGACCATTATGGTTTCCAAAGAGGTAGCAAAGAAAGTGAAAGCCAAAAAGATTGCATTCAGGCAATACAAAAGACACAGGCAGAAGGGGATAGGGAGAAGTACCAGAAGAAACAAAGGAGGCAGGAAGTCAGTAAGGAAGCCAAAGCTCAGACAGAAGAACACATTGCAAAATCAGTGGTTAAAGGGACAAACCTTTTACAGGTACATAAGTGAAAAGAAGGACAAAGGAGGGATAGTGAGACTGAAGGGGAGGATGGGAGCAGCGTGGAGGATGACAACAGTAAAGCTGACATATTGAACAGGTATTTCTGCTCAGTCTTTACTAAGGAAGAGGGGGTAATGGGTCTGAAGGAGTACAAGGGGTGAGAATGGTGCAGAAATGGACACTGAGTCCCTTTACACGAAAAGGGTCCTGAAGGAACTGGAAGTAATAAGAGCTGATAAAGCAATGGGGCCAGATGGGGTGCACCCAGGGTCCTTAAAGAACTAAGAGAGGTGGTGGCTGAACCTCTGGCTATCCTGTTCAGCCAATCACTGGAAACAGGGAGGTACCAAAGACTGGAGGACAGCAGATGTAGTCCCCTTATACAAAGTGGGAACAAAGAGGAAGCAGGGAACTACAGACCAGTCAGCCTCACCTCGGTAGTGGGAAAGATCATGGAAGCACTACTGAAGGAGAGATTGGTGGAACATCTGGTTGTCAATGGACTACAGGACCCAAGGCAGCATGGTTTCACCAGGGGAGGTCAGCGTCAGACCAACCTCATTGAATTTTTGACTGGGTGACTAGGGAGGTGGATCAGGGGAGGCAGTGGACATGGCCTATCTGGACTTCAGCAAGGCCTTTGACACTGTGCCACATAGAAGACTATTACACAAACTGGGGAATATGGGTGTGGGCAGGACAGTAGTGTGGTGGGTAGGTAACTGGCTGGGTGGCAGGACACAGAGGGTGGTGGTAAATGGCTGTCACTCCACAGAGGGAAGAGTGACCAGTGGGTCCACAGGAATCAGTGCTGGGACGGTCCTATTCAACATCTTCATCAGTGACATTGCACAGGATCTAGAAGGCAGAATTTCACTGTTCGCTGAGGACACAAAGCTCTGTAACAGAGTAGACACACCAGAGGGTGTAGACAGAATGAGAAGGGACCTGCAGAAACTTGAAGAATGGTCAAGGGTTTGGCAGTTGAAATTCAATGCAAAGAAGTGCAAGATAATGCATATGGGCACAAAACCCTGCACAATATATCAGTTGGGGGTGAGGATATAGCATGCACCAAGCAGGAAAGGGATCTTGGGGTTGTCATCTCTGATGACCTCAAGGTGGGAAACAGTGTGACAAGGCATCAGGTAAAGCAAATAGGATGCTGGGATGTATAGGCAGGGCATCACCAGCAGGAAAAGGAGGGTCATAATTCCGCTATACAAGACACTAGTGAGGCCCCACCTGGGTACAGTGTACAGTTCTGGAGACCATACCTACGTAAGGACATAGACAGGGTAGAGAAGGTTCAGAGGAGGGCAACAAAGATTGTGCATGGGTTGCATCACAAGTCCTATGAAGACAGGTTGAAGGAACTGAACATGTACTCCCTGGAGGAGAGGAGGAGAGAGGGATATGATAGAGACATACAAGTATCTTACAAGGAGGAACAGGGTGCAGGAAAACACTATTTTTAGCGAAAAAGATGTTTCAGGACTAGAGGCATGGGATGAAGTTGGAGGGAGGGCGATTCAGAGGAAACATGAAGAATTTCTTCACAGAGCGAGGTGGTGGACAAGTGGAACACCCTGCCAGAGGAAGTGGTGGGAGCTGAAACAATCACGGGATTTAAGAATGCATGGGATAGACATAAAGGAATTCTAGAGGTCAGGGGTAAGGGGAAATAGACTTCTAGGAAAACAAACTGAACTTACAAGCTCAAATGGGCAGACTAGGTGGGCCATAGGCCCTTATCTGCCGACACTGTCTATGTATCTATGTAACTTAGGAAAACTCCTCCAGATTTGAAGTCCTTTTGATCAGTTTACATTCAGCTTAATTAAGGCATTCAAGTAGTGTTCAACTTTAAAGAGCCCCTGACACCATTAAAAACACCTGAAAAAAATTAGAGATTTAGACATTTCAGTTTTTATTTCATGTATTTTTATAATTCTTTCCATTTTTATGTTTGCTTGCATGCATGTGCAAGAAACATAGTGCCACCATACGAATTTTCGTAGGTGTGCCACTCAGCTTCCAATGCCCTGCTCCCTTATGCAGGCGCTGTCTCACCACACCAATACATGTTGGAGCTGTCTATGACAGCAGTTCAGATGCAGTGGCGTACAGCTGAAAGTGAAAAACCACAGCAATCAGTGGTGGTAACGTGTAGGCAATTTGCATACTGCTAGTTACCCGTTTTAATTTTTTTTACTTTCAGACAGAATAGCAGGTGAACTGGCGGTCATGGGGTCGAGCAGAGGGGGTTGAGACAAGCTGGTGACTGGGCAAGAGACAATCACTATGACAACAAATATCTAATTTTTAAACCATACACTATGTAAACTAGGACTGTATATGGTCAACCATACACCAACAAGGACTGGGTTCCCATCTCAGAGCTGAGATGGCATCAGGACCTCTCGAGCTTCACTCTTGAGGTCCCCATGATGTCATTTCAATGCTCGATGGAAACATACTCTTGTCATGTATGGTTGTCCCTTCAGTATTCTATATGAAATAACCCATCAGGGATGTCGATTCACACAAAAATGTGGCACTAAGTTTCCATTATGCATGAGTATTTTATCATACTGTACTTGCAAATAGTGGGGATCCACTCAGCTGATCCCCGATTACCAAATTGCTGTTTTTCACTTGCACTGTACAACGCACACTACAATACATCAATGTCTGGTACCATCTCTTCTCCCACTCCTCCCCCTCGCCAAACAGCCATAGATTTTTTTTTTTTAAGCATATCTGGAGAAAAAAAAATATATCTAACATGTCTGGTTTGTACTACCATTTCTTCTTGTCACGTGAAAGTTACTTACCCACATGGAGCAGACCTCTGCCTGTCCAGTATGGCCTGGGTGTTCTGAGTACCCAAAGGGACTTTTAGCTTGATCACACTATGTCTCAGCTATGCAGTGTCAGACCAGTCATTATAGAAATACACAAATTGTTTTAAACTTTTTTAGATGCCATCAGTGTGTGAAGCTCTCAAGGTTTAAGTAGCATCACACACCTCAGGTGCGTAAGAAAACATGTTACACACTGTTCCCCTACATTGTTCTATTTGAGAAACCCTGATAAAACAACAGAATTTTAAGCTAAAATGGTCCTCTTTTAAATCCTAATTAAGTTTGTACATAGTAGGGTGTGGGCTGGCAGGATAGCATAGAGATTAGAGTAATGAGATGTGAATGAGCTTGGTGCACTCAGCAGACCTGGCTTTGATTACCACAACCTCCATTTGAGGGGGAGACTTTAGGAGGGATGTGTGGACGTATTTCTTCACTGAGAGGGTGGTGGATGCCTGGAACAATCTTCCAGTGGGAGTAATGGGGGCGAAGATAGTTGTGGTTTTCAAGCATGACTCTGATGGGTATAAAGGAAAAAGTGGTATCAAAGTGGGGGTGGAGGGAGGTGGCCGAAGACCAGGTAGGGTCTGCAGTGGCAGAACAGGCTGGGAAAAGAGGGGCAGACTAGGTTTCTCTGTTTCTATACTGTACGACCCTGAGTAAGTCATTTTACTGCACTGTGCTCCTTGGACATACCTGGAAATGATTCACTAGAAGCCAGTGTAAATGAGTCTCAATGTTCTATCCACTTGTCATGAATAAAAATAAATGATTATTCTACGTTGAGGAAAATCACTGTGGGTTTTCTTACTAGTAGCCTTGGAAACAGAAATGTTCAGTGCTTTAAAGCTCAAATATACGATTGGAGTGGAGGTTTCAGTAATATTTCCATCAGTCCTCTACAGGGTATATTTATGCCATATTAACACGAGCACATGTCTGTGATTAGCTGATGTAATTATCTCTTTGTCTTGACAGGGAAGGACATGCAAGAAACTGTATCAGCCCAGTACACAGCCATCTAAAAAGATGCATGTAACAAGGGATTACAGCAAATTACATAGCACACCCAGAGCCCCAAACTGCTCATGACATACTAAGAGGGTTTGCAGGAGGAAAATGTTAGGGTTCAACAAAGTGCCATGGGTCGGGTGGGGGTCACCACAGAGATCATGAATAAACTGCAGCAGTACCAGCAGCATCTCCCTTCTTGTAGGGTAAAGGAAAGCGCCTGAACATCATTAATTTACTTCTTTGTTTTTTATACGCTTTAATTACCCAGAGTAGCACAACTGAATTACAACATCTAATTTTGTTGCATTTAGGGAGGCAGTATAGCCTTGAGGTTAGAGCACACAGTTGTGAACCCATCCTGGAGATATACCAGACCTGGGTTTAAATTCCACAACCACCACTTATATATGTGGGTGGCAGTATAGTGTAGTGGTTAAGAGCAGTGAGCTGCAAACCTTGAGAACTGGGTCTGAATCCCGATTCCCACAGCCACCACTTGCATACCGTGTGACCATGAGCAAGCCACCTAACTTCGCCATGCTCCCAGAATGCACCTGGAAAAAAGTCTCAGCTTAGTGTTACTTTCCTGGCCAAAAACTGTAGAATAAATAAGTGTGACCCTGAGCAAGTCACTTAGCATCCCTGTGCTCCAGAGTCAGACCTAGAAATGGGCTTTGTCTCAGTGTGCCTTTTACTGGAAGATCACCCAACTAAATGTCCGGAGCCAAGATCTGAACATTAATTTCCAGGCTCACAGCCCGAACTGAGTTAGTTATGAACTGGAATCTCCTGGCTAACAGTCAGGAGCTGAGATTTGAACAATAGTGTCTGGGCTCACAGCCCTGACCTGAGTTAGTTATGAACTGGGACCTCCTGGCTAATAGTCCGGGGCAGAGATTTGAACAGTTATCTCCCAGCTCACAGTCTCAAGCCAAGTTAGTTATTAACTGTGATCTCCTGGATAACTGTCCATTTTGTACTTACATTTTTAATCATCAGGACAACAGAACACTGAACAACGCATCAGTATTAGTCACTTCATTCTGACACTAAACATACATAGCTCTAGTGTATATTAAAAATAAATATAGAGCAAAAAATGTGTTTTAATAATTTTGGGGGGATAGAAAAGAAAAGTTTGCAATGAACTTAAACTAGAGCTTCATACTATGCAGAGGAGGAGGAGGAGGAAGGTGACCCCATGGAGTCAGAGGGTGCACCTGAACAAGACTCTGGCTCTCCTTCAAGGCATAATGAGGACTATCCTTCCTTTTCCTCATTTATCGGACAAATGCTTGATACTCTAAACATCCCCTCCCTCAATAAATGAAGGAAGTTGAGGAGAATGCTGAATTTAAGAATATGAGGGGGATGGCACCTGCAAGAAGGTTGATAGTCCTCATACATAAATCACTTTGGAAGGCCATCTCAGAAATCATGTCCGCACCTATTTCAACTGCAGTCACCGATAGAAAAGTGTAAAGAAAATATCCGTTGGATAGACGGGGGAGGGAGGAATACCTGTATGCCCACCCTCAGGGCCCTTGAGAGTCAGGAGCTGATTCACAGCCCTGATAATTCCCAGGGCCCAGCATCAAGAGGGACCCAGGCTGCCAAGCATACTGTATGCAGGAAAGGGGCTTGCAGTGATGGGGGCCCCCGAGTCTGAACTTTACCGGGGCCGAATTCCTCTCAACCGGCCTGCCCACCCTGATCATCAAGGCATAGTCCAGGCTGTTGCTTGTGAGAGGGCAAAAGTCTTCCTGTCTGAAAAGGACTCCGAATAATTAGATGCATCAGCCAGAAAAGTTTATACCTTTGCTTTCCCTGCCCATTAGGCAGGCAGCTTTTCAACAAAAATAATACTTACATGTACTCCAAGCTATTACTACCCTACGATATGACAAGCAAATGAAACAAAATCATAAACCCAAGTGGCATGATCTATATTACACTAGCTATCAAATAATCATGATATATATTACATTAGCTATCAAATAATCATGGTATATATTACACTAACTATCAAGTAATCATGATATATATTACACTAGCTATCAAATAAATCAAGACTTTACATGAAGAGAATCATCCACACCGTAAGATATTCTATTAGTCCCAAGGTGAAGAGAGCAGCACTGACAAGATTACTGTACTGTACTACAGTTTGTACGGGGTAATATTAAGCCACCTCCATATCATTCTCATCAAAGTCTGAACCAGAATCATCTGATAACTTAACATTGGCCTCAGAGAAGCCTCTAGCAGAGTTCAGATCATCAAAGAAATTATTTTCTTGAAATGTAACCTTGAAGTGTGCTGGGGAAAGTAATGTTGTTGGAACCCCAACTGCCTTGAATTCTGAAAAAATAGCCTGGAATCTTTTTCTTCTTTTTGGGGTCAGGAGACTAATGTCTGGATACAAATGGATTTCTGTTATCAAATTTGGGGTCAGGAGACTTAATGTCTAGATACAAATGGATTTCTGTTACCAAATTTGGGATTAGGAAACTAATGTCTGGATACGAATGAATTTCTGTTACCACCATAAAAGCACTGCTTTTTCTGCCTGGCAAGTTGGAGCATCTTTGTGTTTTAGCAATAGATTTAATGTTGATTATGATATATCTTACTCCAGCTGACCAGTGGGCAGAAAACACTAGTGGAGTTTGCTCTTTATTACTAGCGATCCCCTCATTCATATTCAGGACGTTAGTAGGTCTAGGGGTTAAACTGGGCAGGAACTCACTGCAGCTCTTTTCCACCTCCTCTGATATTATTCTCCATTGAATACTATTGGAGACTTCCACCTTCTAGGGAGAGGTTACAGTTCCACCTCCTACCACTGAGTAGGCCTGAAAACTGACTCTACAAGAAGTCAGGGGTCATGTTCAAAAACTGTTGTTAACGTACTGTATTTTCAACAGCAAACTTTAGTTCTCCATTTGGTACAGAACCTGGAAATCCAATAAGCATAACATTTCTCCTCAGTATATTATCCTCCAACCTTTCAAGAGGAACAACTGGGCTAGCTGTCTGTGAAGTGCAGAACTGATTACACCATCAACAGTCAGCGTGCGTGCAGCAACAGAGGAGATTTTTTTTCCATTTTGTGTAGTAGCCTTCTCAGCGCTCTCATCCTTCAACTCAATGGCAGCACACCTAGCTGAGATTTCCTCAAGCGCTGTCTCAATTTTTTGATTCGATATATGAACCTCTGCCTGAAAAACCTGTTAGCAGCGCTTGTACTGGGACCAAAGTCACCTTCGACTGCAGCTTGGGTTTCACCTTCAAAGTCGAGCTTGGTGGTGCAGCAGCTGTACAAGAGCTTTTCCCAGCTGCTCCAAGGGAGCTTGCTAGCCCCACCCAACCCCCAGCCAAAACCCATCTTGCTGCAACCTTTGGGGAAAGAAATTTATCCAAAGTAGACACCATCAGTTCCATCTCTCAACCCAAGTAAAAACAGCTTTCTCAGCTGCTGATAAAGGCTTTGAAATCATTTTTTTTTTTACAATATCTTGGCATTCAACAGCAGAGCTCCACACAAACACAGCCTCTGTTAACAGTCCAGAACTAAGATCTGAACAGAGTTAGTTGTGGACTGGGATCTGAGAGCTAATAGACCAGGGCTGATATTTGAACAGTAATGTCTGGGCTCACAGCCCTGAGCTGACTTAGTTATGAACTGGGATGCCCTGGCTTACAATCTGGAGATGATAGTTGAACAGTAATCTCTGGGTTCACAGCCCTGATCTGAGTTCGTTATGAACTGGAATGTTCCAGCTCACAGTTGAGTTATGAACTGGTATGTCCCAGCTGAGACTGAACAGTAATCTCTGGACTCACAGCCCTGATTAACAGTAAAACTACATAGTAACATACAAACCTGAATGAATGGGGGCTTGTGGTCCTAGGCTGTGTCCTGTTCAGGAGGGACAGGAAAAAAGGCAAGTGGGGCTGTCTTGTATTTTAGGTACAACATCAGGGATATAGAGTACAGAGAAATTGAGGTGGGGGCTGAAATGCTGCGGGTCCAACTGGCTCCAGAGATAAAGTGATCAGGATAGGGTGGAAAAAAAAAAAAAAAGACACCCAATGAGTGTGGTGGGGCCAACAACCAGTACAATGTAAAACGTAGCCAAACGAAAGCTGAGGCTTTCTCACCTCACCACCTGCTAAATAAAGTAGCACACACAGGTAATTAGATACAGTGCTATTTTACTGCAAAATGCCCAAAGTGCATTGATACTTACAAACAGCAAGCAGACCAAAAAAAGCCAACAGTTTCACAATAGTGCTTTCTCAGGGCATCATTTACCACTGCTACCAGGTGCTTATTTTACAAAGGTATGGCAGCCACATAACTAAAAGGTGACTAGTTCAAAATGTAAAAGTTACAGTGAACAGAAATCAACAATACACTGAGTAGCATACAAAGTTTAAAAACATTAGCAGCACACAAGAAATGGGAGTGCGGAGTCCATCATCTGCAGGCGGGGGTCATTTTCCTCAATGTTTTCTGCCCCCCAACTAGGATGTCAGCCCCATGATGCCAAGTGCATGCACCGACACAGAGCAAGCAGCTACATGAAGCTGGCCAGCATCCTCACTCCCCAAAGGTGCACCCTGCCTGTAATGCCACCTGTGATCACTCAGGCTGCACTATAGTGGTGGCTTCACACAGCCTACTGCCCCAGAAAGGGAGCGTGTCCTCTGGGATGCTCAATCCCTGTCCCCTGGTCGGCCCCTGACAGCCATGGTCCACTTCCAAATCACCGTCACCAGCATTACGAGCAGAAGTGCCATCACTGCACCACCGGGCCTCCCCAGAAAATTTACTCTTAAGTAAATAACCAGCCGTGTGAGAAACGCAGGTCTTTGCTGAAATAGCGTCTTGTATTATGTTATTTTTATAATAATAAGAAAGAGACCAAACATCCCCTGCTCATCTTTGTTTTTTCTCGAACCTTAAGGTAGGAATCTAATGTAGCAGGGCAGTGGGAAAGGCCAATGGAATGTTGGCTTGCATAGGCAGGGGCATTACTAGCAGAAAAAGGGAGGTAATAATGCCCCTTTACAAAGCCATGGTGAGGTCACACCTGGAGTATGGGGTTCAGTTCTGGAGGCCACATCTCCGCAAAGATATAGATGCATTGGAGAAGGTTCAGAGAAGGGCAACCAAGATGGTGCAGGGTATGCAGGGAAAGTCATATGAGCAGAGGTGTAAGGAACTGGATCTGTACACGTTGGTTACAAGAAGGGAAAGGGGAGACATGACTGAAGCTTTTAAATATGTAAAGGGGCTCAATAAAGTGGGAGAAGAGTGTTTACTTAAGAGGAAAGAGGGGATCAGAACTAGAGGGCACAGCCTCAGACTGCAAGAAAAAAGATACAGGGGCAATGCGAGAGGGCATTTCTTCATGGAGAGGGTGGTGGAGCGCAAGAACAGACTACCAGATGGAGTGGTGGTGGCTAAATCAGTGGAAGAATTCAAGAGGGCATGGGACAAACATATGGGGCGGCGTATCAGGGGAATGCGGGGCTGGCAGGGAGGGGGAGGTATGGGGGGGAAGGGCCATCTAGATGGGCTGATATGGTCCTTTTCAGCTGTCAAGCTTTTATGATTCTATGATTCTATACTTTTTTCCTCTTTCCTGTCTCCAACACTTATCTCCTTCAGGAGCTCCAAGAACACTGCCAAGCCCTTGCACCTCTTACCTATGGATACATGGCCTCCATGAAGCCTTTGTTTACCCTCCCCCCAGGCTGGGTCAGTGTGAGAGATTTACCCCCAAAACGTTTAGTACAACATGAGGTGTTGTAACAAAGGTGCAGGGCTGGCTATACCGGGGTCTATCACTGCAGGTGCCAGGACCATTTTCCTGGTTTCTTCCAGCCCATCCAGAATGTCGGCATGCTATTGGTGCCACGTGGGTATGTGCACCTGACCAATATTCCCACTCCCTTTCTGGCTAATGCTGTGTGCTCATCTAGGTGGAAGCACTGTAGCGCAGTCAGTGACCCTCCCTCCCCAGAAAGCAACCCCTGAGATCCTCAATCCTCCTTCCCAGGCTGGCCTTCCAATGACCTGAGCTTGTTCCTGAAGCTTGGTCACCGGCATCATCAGAGGTAGCCCTATCGCTGTGCTGATGGGCCCGATTGATCGTGTCCTGCTCATTGGAAGGTAGATGGTTGTCTTAAAAATGTACTTGATTGAAATGATATTGCTATAGCACGTGATGTGGCCACCACTTACAAACTAATGAAGTCCTGCGAGCTGTATGTACTGAATGTCATCACAGGAAATGACGTAACAATGACTCATACGGAAACAGACAAGGGACATCCTGATGCAAGGTTTCCTGCTCCCAGCCCTGGCCTATGGCTCAGTCACCTTCCAATCAGCCTCAAAATCTTCCCTCCATAAATGGGACACCACCTATAACAGCATCTGCCGCTATGCCTCTGCATCCCCACGTTACAAACACCATTGCCAGCTCTATGCTGACCTTAAATGGCCTGGTCCCCTCTACCCACCAACACCAGTCTTTTGGCGCTCTAATTGACTGCATCACCAGATCAGGCCTCCCCCTATCCCTTGCCTCCCTGCTGCATTCACAACCTCTCTCCTATGGACTGCGATCTTCAGACGAAGCTCCTCTTCACATCCCTAGATGCAGAACAAACATGGATGCACGTGCATTCTCTTACACGGCTCCAAAATACTGGAACTCCCTACCCCACACAATTCGTCAAGCAACTTCCCATGCCAGTTTCAAGAAACTGCACCATGAGCAACTGCGGGTAACCAGCCCCTGCACCTGCTTTAATCCACCTTAGACCATCCTTTCTCTGTCCTTCTCCAAGTTAATCCACTCCTCTGACACCTCCTTCCCACCTATCTTACACTCCCTCCTTTCATGTTCTCTCTCTCTCCCTCTCTCCCTCCCTCTCCCTCTCCCTCCTGTTTCAAACCCTTTTCTCCATGCTTCCCACCACTTTTCCTTCTTCTCCTCATTCTTCCCCAACCACAACCTGGCACTTAAATTGTTTTATTGCTTATTGTTTTGTTTTATGTATGCTATCACTTTGCACTGCCTGTATTTCTCAAAGAGTTTTGAATTGCATTCACCAGTACATACTGTATTGTAGCTGCATCACCTGTAAACTTGTGTACTTTGTTTGTGGTCTTACCGCATGTGCTGCGTCACATGCACACCTATGTATTTTTCAAACTGTTCTCTCCCGGTTCGTGCCTGAAAATAGGCATTCTCATGCCTAGTGTACCAACCCGGTTACCAAAAGCAAATAAATAAATAAACACATGCAAAAAACTGGCACTTGGAAACAGTTCTGTTTCTCACCTCTAGATATTGACGTGTTTCATAAACTCCATGGGCTCTCATCTTTCAAGTGCCCTCCCCCGCCCCAAATAAACAGTAATCCAATCAGAGTACAAACAAACAGAATACAGGATGTTTTCTAGCTTAATTGCTGACAATTAGAAAAGCTGAAATGGGTGATTGTGAGAATAAATGGCCTCATTGTGGACAGTGAATTTGGCAAACACAATATTCCTGTTCTCCTTGGTAAACAGAGAGATCAGAGATTGCAGTAGTTCCCAGACAGTGAAAGTCAGAGGACGGGATTCATCTGCCATGGAGCCCTGGGAGTGATTGCTTTGCCCGGAGTCCCACGTTACCTCTTGTTTCACACATGTGGGAAAGAGACAAAACGTGGGGCAGAGAATGACATCTTGGAGATTCAAGATCAAAGAGCACCTGATGCCTCTAGGAAACCTTTTTGAAAGATAGTATCCACACATAATAAACTAAATTGCCCTCCATCAGCCTCCTGCCATGGCTCGCTCATGCTCTACATTGTGATCATTCCCCCCAACCCCTTCCTCATTTACCATATTGTTGCTCATTTACAATTTCTTTATTTTATTTATTTTATTTTTGTAACCGGGTAATTCACGCCCACTAGGCAAAACTGCCTGTTTTCAGGGGTGACCTGGGAGCACTGGGGAGGTTATACTTGCTCAGAGTCACACAGTATGCAAGTGAAGGTTGTGGGAATCAAACCCTGGTCTGCTGGACATACCAAGCTCATTCACAGCTCGTTACTCTAACCTGCAGGCTATAATGCCAGCCCCCATTTCCTTTTTCCTGTGCACCTTTCTGTACTGTATTACAGTTACTCTCTCTCTATAACTGTGTTGGCTGCATAACTGTTGATATTTTATATTTATCACACCTGATCAGATTGTCTGCTGTCCCGCACCCGCTCCCCCAGGACACATGTAGAGTCAAGCTGTTACCAGCTATGTCTTCTTGGTGAAACGTTTGAAATAAACATACATATCGAGTTTATACTCATATTTCAAATTGTTTTAGGCTTAGGCTTTCCCTTATTCTTTATTATTAAAAACATTTGTGAAAACGTGGCCCTTGCACTGTCAAATTCCATCTGCTGCTGTTGCTCTTTCCCCACTTACAGCCATAATCCTCTTGCTGCGACATCACACACTGCTACCAAGGAAATGTACGGATATGATGTCACAAGCAGAGGATGGTAACTCATGTTGGGAAATAGGAGCACTGACCATTCCTGTTTACATAAGGGTAACACAGGTCTGGGTGGATGGTTACAGGGGAATAATGCACACCTTGGGTGGTTGTTAGGTATTGAACAAGCAGCGTCGAATGGCAGAAATATTAGCCTCTGTATGCCAATGCTTGGTGTGTGTTGAAGAACCAACCATGCATGGAGATGGAAAAGCCTGAGCTCTACCAGACCAGCAAATACAAAAAGACTTCCATACTGATGTCCTTCAAGATTCAGAGCTCAGTTCATTAAAATAAATCTTCAAATGGTCAACATGTTAGTCCAAAGGCAGTGTTGCCTCTTACGATGATGGTGACCCAGGTTCACATCCCAAGACCAGGGCGTTGAAGGGCTGGAGCGAGGTGGGGGGCGAGTATCTCAGAGAGTGCTCTCCTCTCTTCACCAGGGGGCAAGAAGTGCTGCCTTTGCTACAACGCTGCCATGTGGGTGATCATAGGTAGCAGTGTAGGAGAGGTGCCACAGGTCGGAGAATGTTGGCCAGACTACACACTGCCATGCTTGCATGTGTGTGCTGGAAGCCCTGTGTGTGCCGATATGCTGAGGCACAAAAGGAAGAAAATTACCCACAGCATAATCAGGAAGAAGGCATTCTTAGGCCCTGCCAGGACAACCACCCTCTCACTACTAGGCATCAGGAGCGGGATGTTGACCTAAGTGCCCCAACTTGGGAGGCAAACCATAGGGCACAGATAAGTGATGGAGAAGCAATACACGGAATGTGGAGGTTGCTTAGTCGACGACAGGCTGCACTGGAGACAGGGGAGAACATGTAAAATCAGACAAAAGAAGCTTTCACAAACCCTACAAAAATAGGAGCCAACAAATGGTAAAATGTGGGATTCTCCCATTGCACTCTGTCTCGCCCTGGGACATGTGACAGCAGCTTAAGGAACATGATTTATGTGGGTCTGAAGAGACAGTGTCCTTTGTCCACTCAGCCAGGTATTTCCTGTTTATTGAGTACACAGTTTTCCTCTCTGAGTTCCCCAGCCGTCACCATCTAGGGTCTCTCAGAGTTATTCACACACTAGTCATTCACTGATCAAGTGGATTCCGACCCTGGACATTCACAGCTGTGTTATAAAATGTGAGTGTGGTGTGTGTCACCTCTAACTGCATTTTAATTGACAGAGAAGTTTCTTGCTTTTTTTTTTTTTTTATTGCGTCAAAAATTGTTGCTGGCCACTGAGATTTGGAGCAGTCAGTTAAATGAACAGCGAATAAAAATATAACTGATCTACCGAAAAAGTTCAATATTACCCATATGCACTTTTTGACAGTCTCTTTCCAGCATCCCATGGTACCCACCACCATGACACCTCACAGATGCTACAGTGATGCCCCCTGCTGGCTGCAGGCGAGACACTAATGGAAACCAGGGCTGCTCTCCTGTAATTAGATGTGCAGTTGAAAGCACAGTAAGGGACAAGCGAGCGCAAAAGTGCGAAATCCCTTAGAATTCTCAAGTGGGTCTTTCTCCCTCTTGCTGTCTTCTGCCCCTGCTTCCTATGGCCAGCAAGTGCTCTACAAAGAGAATGGCCATAGCCAACAAGGTTTTTATACTATAAGATGACAAATCTGCATTTATGAAGTGCTTTTCAATACCCATTGTATCCCAAAGCACATTACAAGCAATTAGACTGGTAGTGACGTGACTGTAAACGTGTACTGGGAGCCTTCGAGTTCATCAGCACCCACACACAACTGTGGACAGTTGCCTGAACTGCTTTTATGGGAAGGGGAATGCTGGCCAGGACACTGGGAAAATCCCCTGCTCTTGTAAAAGGTACCATGGAACATTTGATGTCTACTGGACACCCATCAGGACAGCAGCAGAGATGGGCAGGAGCCTCAGTTTAAGACCTCATCTGGAGGATGACACATGCCAACAGTACAGCCCTTTTCTATCCTGCCTCCACTCAGCATTACCCCTCCCTCCAGCACAGCCCCCTCCCTTAGTACTGCACTGGAGTACCAGTGTCAGTGGCTAGCAACGAAATGAACAAAATGGATAATCAAGAAGGGACCCTGTACTCTCTGTGTTTTTCTGTTTATATCCATATCCTGCAGCAACACCTATCCACTGCTGGCTATGCATTCCCATGATATAGTTTCAGTTGAGATCACTAGACCTATTTGGAAAGAAGAGGTGCGCCATGTGCAGTGACACCCATGTCCCATCACAGTACATGATACATTAAAGGCCCAGTTTTAGTTTTCCATTCTGCTGTTATATAAATGCATGAGCAAGTGTCCCTCAAGCAATGGGCAGTACAGGTTGTTGTATCTGGTGCAGTGTTGGATATGTGTGTGTGTCTGTGTGTGTGTGTGTGTGTGGGGAGGGGGGGCAGTCAAGGGCAATATGGAAGAAGGAATCGTAAAAGGTGTCCAGTCTGGCTAAGGAAATTTTAGGAGCAGATGCATAATTAATGTCCTCATATTCAATAATTGGAGGCATCATGTCAGAGAGGATGTCCTGCCTTGCCATGAAAGGGTGGCAGGGTCTGCTTCCTATACACGGCTTGGATTCCAGGGTGATGTGTAGTACACAGGGTGACCACGCGATGTGTTTTAGTTCAGAAAAAATGCAACTTAGTGTACAATAGTCTGCTAGTGTACTGCCTAAAACTAATATTAATTTTTAAAGCAGTCAGCTATTACCTTTTATATCTGAGGTACTTTTTATTTTCCCTTTGGTTAATTAGAGGATTTTTTAGCTGATGTTAATAGGTATATGGAACTGCACTCTGCCTGGCTGCAAGAAATTGTCAGCTCCACACACGCGCGTGCCGCCAGTAGATCCAAGCAGTAAAGCAAAAAACCAAGGCACTGCAAGGTCATGGAAATGAAATGTAATCACAGCAGCGGCTCTGTTATTTTTACTGCTGTGATTACATTTCATTTCTATTACTCTGCCTGGCTGCTGACATATCTAGCTCTGTTCCTCCCACTACATTATCAACATTGTGACCTCACCGACTGTGACATCATAGCTGCTCAGGAAGAGCCACTCAGTAGCCACCAGTTTGGTCACCTGTGATATCACTGTCAGTGAGGTCACAGTGCTGATGAAGTGGTGGGAGGAATAGAATTGGATATGTCAGTACCAGGCAGAACACTATTCCATACATCCAGCAAAACACTAACACACAGAAAACTTTCTAATAAGCAAAAGGAAACAGTGAAGTACTTCTGAAATAAAAAGTTACAGCTGACATTTTCTTAAAATTTGTAACATTTTCCTATCTGCTATTTTTTGTTCTACCAGCTGTTTAAACAAAGAACTCCATGCCTTGTAAAAAGTCGTTCTACTGCAGTAGTGATGTCCGTACTACAGCAGAAAGACTCTTTGTCCTGCTGCAGTACAGACGTCATGTGACAATGGGCTGCTAATTCACAGCTTGGCAGATGTGCTACTATTGCTCCAACTGTAGTGAAGTGTGCATTGAGTAGCACTTTAAAACAAGCATCCCGGAAGTGCTGCAATAAAAATTTTCAAAACCGAAAGGAGAATCTGTGCTTTCTTTGCACCATACACTACAAACAAGCATTTGTCAATGCCGAACGTTCGCTTGCAGGTATTTGCAGTGGTATTTGGCACTTGGACATGGCTTAAAAAAAAAATCAGTGACGAAGTATAAGCATTTGTCAATGCCGAATGTTGCTTGCTTCTATGTGCTGTTTAGGTATTTGGAAGTCATTGGAGTGCAAATATTGAAAATTTGCAAACTTACGAGCGTGCGTAGGAACTGCGCAACGCACAGTTGTAAAACAGTCATTTTTAGGAATTTTTTCACCAAATTTTCAACATAGCCATTTTAAGACCTCTGCTCATGAAAAGTGTCACTGTGATTTTCTTAATGTGTTCCATACATTGATTTCGCACACCGACTGCACCATTGTGCGCTACATGGGCGGAAACATGTTTTGGGCAGGATGTGAAAAATGACAGCTGTACTGCTCATAAGGAGGTGTGGTAAAATGGCAATGTTGAAAATCTGGAGTGAAAATATTGAAAATTCGCAAACTTACAAGCGTGCGTAGGAACTGCACAACGCATGCTCATAAGTTCGCACATTTGCACTATTATCATGCCAGATTCTCAACATTGGCATTTTACCACACCTTCTTATGAACAGTACAGCTGTCATTTTTCACATCCAGGCCCAAATGTGTTTTTGCACTTCCGGTGTAGAATAGCGCGGTCGCTGTGCAAAAATCACTGTTCAGGACACATTATGAAAATTACACTGACACTGTTCATGAGCAGAGGTCCTAAAATGCCTGTGTTGAAAATTTGGTGACAGTACTCCATAAAATGACTGTTACGAGCGTGTGTTGCGCAGTTTCCACGCACGCTTGTAAGTTCGCAAACTTACAATATTTTCACTCCACAATTTCAACAGTGCCATTGTTCTACACCTCCTAATGAACATTACAGCTGTCATTTTTCACATCCTGACCAAAATCTGTTTTCGCAGTTCTGGCAACAATAGCACGGTTGTTGTGGAAAGCCCGTGTTCAAGACACATTATGAAAATGGCAGTGACACTGTTCATTAGCAGATGTCCTGAAATGCCTATGTTGAAAATTTAGGGCTGAAAGTCAATAAAATGAGTGTTTTACTAGTGCACGTTGTGCAGTTTGCATGCACGCTCGTAACTTTGTGAATTGTAATACTTTCACTCCAGCTGTTCATTATTGGCATTTTTCCATACTTCCTCATGAACAGTACAGCTGGCTGAAATGTGTTTTTGTACGTCTGGTGCAGAATTGCATGATCACTGTGCGAAATCACTTTTCGGGACACTTTGAGGAAATGACGGCAACACTATTCATCAGCAGAGGTACTAAAATTCCTATGTTGAAATTTTGGTGGCGAAAGTCCAGACAATGACTGTGTTGTAAGCATGCATTGCGCAGTTTCCATGCATCCTTATAACTTCATCAATCTGCAATATTTTCATGCCACATTTTCACCACCCGGCATCTGTGCACACCTCTCCACCTCCACCACTGCCAATGCTAGCGCGACAACATTCGGCATTGACAAATGCTTGGTTTTTTTGTTCTGGCTTTGCACATCAACATAAAAACCTGCTCACCATCTCTTAGACTGTGGCTGCATGCCTACAGCTGACATCCCAAACCACTGCTTGTGACATCACAATCTGTTCCTGTGGAAACAGTGATGATGTGTCATAAACCAATGATTATTAGGTAGGCAATGCAAATTTTATTTGCAATACATCGATAAGCCTTTTAATACACTAGTAAAGCATACAAAAAAATGCCATAATACCATCGCCCAAGAACTGATAATACCAATAATGAAAAGTGATTATATTATCGTACAGAGCCCATGATACTATCGTTTGGTGTTCTGAATATATAGGGATAATGTATGGTCTTTGGTTAATAACCATGCTGTAAACACTTCGAGAGGTTGCCATGACATAATTGTAAACCTCAAACGTAGCTCAAGAGGTTTTCAGATGTCATGGCAACCTTGTGATGTGTTTTGAGTGCATTTATTAATCAAAGACCATACATTATATTTTATAGTGTATGGGTTACCAAGATTGTGTAATCGAGGACTGAATTACTTTTCTGAGCAATTTTTACCTTAAGCAGTCATAAATCATGCAAGAAGTTCCCTCAACAATGTTTATTGTGTGTTCTTTGCAACACTATTCATTGGTACAGCCTGGTGCAAATCAATTAATTTAATACCAACATTTTAAAGCAAGCAAACAAAACTTTATTTATAAAAAATGCCTTTCTTACAATCAAGGCATTTGTACAGTACAATAAATAATTACAAAATCAGTTTTCTCAAAGCGGAACATTGAATGTTGTGAGCATTCCATTTTGTTGTACCGTTGATATAACATACTCAAGAAGGGTTAACAACAGAGTGATGTCATAACAATGGCATATATAGAATAGTGGATGGGTGACCATCCACAACAAGGCTGTGTTTCCATCGAGGGAGTTGATGACATCATACAGACCTCGAGAGCGAAGCTCTCAAGGTCTGTATGATGTCATCAACTCCCTCGATGGAAACATTGCCTTCGTTGTGAATGGTCACCCATCTACAGTTTTATATAGTATATGGTTGCCCATTCAAAGATAGAGAAAACCCATTCTTTTTTTTTTTTTTTTTTTTTACCTTCAGCATTTTTCTGCTGACGCTCTTGCTCCTGCTCACTCCCACTCCAGCCTCTCCAATCTATCCCTCTCGGTACGGCTTGCAGAGACTTTGACCGTGTCAGGGAGAAGAACTGTTGTGCGGTGGCTACAAACGCCTGTGGCTGCTCTCATTTTTTTTTTTTTATGACAAAAAAAAAAAAAAAGGTTTACTTTATTTTTATAAATGTGAGGGTTCCCGACCATGTCTGAACTACAGCAGTGCGCAGCTCAGCACTTGCTAAATCACGTCGCTATGTTTTTTCAATTTTTTCCGTGAGAGCGTAGACTGCACCAATCAAATTGCAGGACATATCATAAAAGTTGTTGTACTATCGATGTGACATCAGAACGATAGTACAACAACTTTTTTGACCTTTGAACTGTCCTGCAACAGGATTTGGAAAACCATTGTTTTCCATCCACAACAAACCCTAACCATATACTATAACAAGGTTGTAATGTGCTCAGGGCATTGTACAAACAATAACATAAAATCATAAATGACAAAATATCTGAAAATATCATCAGGATACATAAGTAACATTTACGATAATGTTAAAACTCTCTGGGAAGCCGTCCCAGTGGCGCAGAGGGTTGAGGCGCTGGCGCCTTACCTCATCCCACGCGTGCCACCTGGGTCTGGAGAATGGACTCCGGTCGCCGGGCTAACGAGGGCGGGGAGAAGATCGAGCATCCGAGGACTGCTCTCCTCTCCCGGGGTTGGGTAGTGGGGTCTTGTCACGCCGCAGCGGCCTCTGGTGGAGACCAGGAGCACTGCTGACGCATGCAAGAAAGAGGGAGTAACTAGAAAAGCGTAAATATCACTTCAAGGTAACCGGATGACAGCTGCCCGGTGCTCTGAGGCCATCAAGGTCCTACTGAGCTCTCCATCTCAGCAGCATCCCCGGGGCTAAAGTAGGAGCGTGGTCTCCCCTTGGCTGGTGCCTCGGAGAAGAGGGACCCAAGGGTATGGGTTATGCCGGTCACCCTATGGATCAGCTGTGATATGAGGTGGAGGCTCAGAGGACGGATGGGTTGGAGGACTGCCTTGGCAAGCCTGAAGGAGTGGCTGCTGTGGAGCATGTAGGGGGTAGAAACAGATAACGCAAAAAAAAAAAAAAAAAAAAACTCTCTGGGAAATGCCTGAGCTATAGACAAACTGCCAGAGCAGATGATGTCAAGGGGACAAGGATCCTGTTGTCATGCTAGTCTGCAGCATTATCAAAACGGGGAAGCTGAATATAAAGGAAATATAAAAACAAATTAAAGTGTGTCAAAAAATCATGTTTATACAATGACCCCCTATGATGTCTGATTAAGTTCAGTCTCTGTGTCTCCGATACAGTCTATGAAGTGGAAGAAGTTGTTTCTGCCGTGTCAAAGCAACAGTCCCATATGTAAGGGACAGCACATGACAGGGTGCATGGTTATAAGGGAATAATGCATGCCTCAGGTGGTTGTTAGGCCCAAGGTATAGCCGAGTACCATGACCACCCAAGAAATGCATTATTCCCTTATGACTGCACACCCTGGAGTGCGTTATTCCAATTATAAACTTGGCTTTTATTTTGCTTAAAAATATATAGTTCATGTGAGGTGCGCAAGTGCTAGAAAAATAATCAATTGTCATGTGATGTGTTTTGACTAATGGTATTACAGGATGGATTTTCATAGCCCATTAAAAAAATTACTAGTGATGTTTTCATGATCCCTATTAGTAAAATCCTAGGCATTATAGCAAGGATTGGATATAAAGCTAATGATGCAATGAACATAACAAAATCTTGTATTTTGATTGATCAGCTAAGGATTTTACCAGGTCAGTAAATCCTACAATAACTCATGACTGAGGAAGAGCATATATATATATAAAAAAAAAAAAAAACAACGAGTAAAACACATTGTTAAATTTATTTCACACATGGGTCCATTGTACAGTCGCAATAAGACTATCCAGGACATGGCTAATTGGAGATTACCCACATCTCATGTGATTAAGTCACTCAGTTGCACCTCTTGATATACCACACAAGGTGTGGCTATATCCCCAATTATACAACGTCTTCAAAAATCCTTTCATCTGATTGGCTGACTGGCACGATTTACTGTACCTGTTGCAAATTCTGGCATTACCAATGGGTAAAAGTGCCAGTCAGCCGAATGTGCCCAAAATCAATGCAATCCTCGAATTAAAAAAAAAAAGCCACCAGTTTGTATTGCAGCTAAACGGCAACTCCCACTACAACCGCCAAACAAACACACAATAGTGGCGCTTAACTTACTGACCGCAAAGCACAACATATCTCTCCTCCATTATCATACTGCTGCTCCGCCCACTGTAAAATTTGCAGCCACACCTCGCAAGTTGGTAGGTTTTGTGGTGAATCTCTCCTGAGTGCACCTGCTGCTAGGCCTGCCACAGTGCGGTCACCCGGACATTTGTAAATATCTGGAGCCATCTCCGTTCAGCTACCAAATATTTTCAAACTATGACCAACGCTGAACTCTCTTTGTCAGTTCTGTTCCTGCGGTCTCATTAGCTTACTCCTACCCGCTCACCGCTGCCCATCTCCAGCATACGCCCTGCTGCTCCATTCAGCATGTTACCATAGCAGCTCAGAACTATTTTGCTTGGAGCAGGAACAAAACAAACAAAAAAAAAAATGTTTTTCTTTCTTTTTTTTTGTCACAAAACCTAGAGTGCCATTGTATAATCGCAATAATCCATGACAGGGTGTGGGTGATGAGGGGGTTTACTAACACCAGGCATAGTTTGGTCACTCAGCCAGTGGCTTCATGACTGAACACCACCAGGCATGGGTAAACCCAGCATCGCCCACACCATGTTGTGGATTATTGCTTAAATAACCTACACCCTGTCATGCCACCCTCAATCCCAACTATTCTATCCATGAGGTAGTATACACAGTATTTAATACTTATGTTTAGCAAGCCCAGTCAGCTGTATCTAGTCAATTTCACCATTCTAAGAACCCCCGTGGGCCAGATTTTCAAATGGTTCCTCACGATGTGTGGGTCATATTGGCCAGAATTTGCACAATAGCACCAGAAAGTTAGACTACCTCCAAAGTGGTCCAACTTTTGGTTGCAGTCACCATGATCAACAGCAAATATGACCAACATACATAAAAAAAAGGGACACTTTTTGCATCACTTTTTTTGCTGCAGGCTGACATAAATGGTGACAACTGTTATAAAAACCTGTGCAGCATAGAAATTAAGACGCACAAGTCTAAGTGCAAAAGTTCAGATGCTGACAGATGTAAAAAATCACATCTGGATCAGTGTCCAACTCATCTGAAACTCTTGCTCCCGCCACCCTGCTGGCCTAGCTGAAAAGCAGTGTGCCATGGCCAGGGAGGGCTGGTGGTGGGTTCTGGCACAACAGTCACACCTGCAGGTTGGTCAGGGAGCTTACTCTTCCTGCAGGAGTACACTAGACATTGAGGCCATCATGGCATTGCTCATGCCAGGGGGAGGAAGGAGGACATAAGGGAAGAAATAGGAAGAAAAAATGAGGACAAAAACTTCCTGCTGTCTACATGACAGCTCACAAAGTCTGAACAGAGTTTGTTTGTTTGTTTGGTTGTTCGTTTGCTTGTTTATGTATTTATTTCAAGTTTCACTAGGAAGACAAATGAGCTGATAACAGGTCATTTCCAGATGCGCCCTATGGGTGAGGGGTAAGATGAGTAATTCAAGAGGAGAAAATAAATTAATGGCATTATACAATTGCTCTTAAAATCCTGAAACATGATTGGCTGACTGGCAACTTTTACCCATGGTAAATTCTGGCATAACCCATGGGAAAGTTGCCAGTCAGCTGCAACTGAAGCAGAAATCAATCCAACCCCCCCCCCAAAAAAAATTTAAGACTTCCAAGCTGCCATGTTGTTTTCCCCACTAAACCACTGGTACACAAAACCACAGACTGCCACAGCAGCTCGTGTACACCTCCCACCATGTCCGTTCAGCTAAATATATCTTTTAACAATGACAGGAATGTTGAGCTTGGGAAAGTATCTCTAAATGAAAAACAATGGGAAGAAGTTTTAGAAATCATGGCTGAAAAGCAGAGTCATTACACTGTCCACAAGCTTATACATATCCCCAGATATGCATATAGCATGGGGTCACAATGTTGCACAAAAAATTGCACAGCAAAACAATGCCATAGTCAAAACAGTGAACATAAAAAACAGATTCAGTGAAAACACCGACAGAAACAACAGCACACACCAGACAAAAGAAACGGGAAACATTCCCATTTCTTTGTTTTTTGCAGGGGGCTCTGCCCCCTCATGCCCCAAACCAAATTAACTAATTCTGAGGGGGGTGTGGACCAAGGGGAAATGGGGAAACTCGGGAGCGGGGAAACATTTTTTTTTTGTTTTCCTTTTAAAATACATGTGGGGAGACAGAGAATCAAACCCCAGTCCCTAGATCTCCACTGCACCAGATGCTTGTGCCTTAGCCATTCCACCATCAGAGCGGCTCAATCAAGCACAGCACCTGTGGTCTCTTCAGCCCTTCCTCCAGTTCCTAGTGAGCGACAGGGGCAGCAGTAGTTTCCTACCACTATTATACCCCTGTCACTGTAATTCATTCCGCGCTTTAGACTATGCAGTTATCCTTGCACGGTTTCAGAAGCTCTATACTAACCCAGAACTTATGCATATGCAGAAGTGCATGCCCGGTATCATGGCTCCACTTTTCAACTGCAATTTCTAAAACATATAGCCTCATTTTTCATTTAGAAACACTTTCTCCAGTTCAGCATTCATGACAGTTTTAAAACATGCATTTAGTTGAATGGGGATGGAAGGAGGTGCTGATGAGCCCGTTGCTGTTTCACTGCCCTGCCAAAGGTCAAGCAGAAGCAGTGTGTCAACAAGATGGACAGCAAACAACACAAGGGAGAGAAAGGGCAGAACCTGTGGTGGGGACTTTCCCTGCTGAGTATGGGGCAATACAGATGGTTGGGGCAGGAAGGGGAGAGGGGTGGACATAGCATTCCCAGGCCAAACAAACAAGGAAGGTAGGCAGAGTCCCCTGACAACAAGGAACTATTTTTTGTGGTGGAGCAATAAAATCAACAAAAATATTTTAAAAAAAACAAAAAAACTTTTTTCTTTCTTTTTTTTTTGTTACAAAAAGGGGGGACATTGTATAATAGCAATATGCCACTGCAGGGTGTGGGTTATACTGGGATTTACCCATTTCTAGTGTGGTTTACTGACTCAGCCTGTGGCACTGTGACTGAACCACACCAAGCGTGGGTAAAACCCAGCATAACCCACACCCTGTCGTAGTATATTGCTTTATTAACAGCATTACAAAAACAGTAGTCATATACAGCAACATAGTATATCAAAGGAACATATTCAAACAGTGTAAGGCAAATCAGTGCAACAAGTAAATATTGTATAAAAAAACGGAGCTTTGACAGGTGGGAAAATTACTTATACAGGTACGGCGGGGGGGGGCAAAATGAGTGGGCAGAAGAAAGTCAAGAGGTAGAAAGTCAAGGACAATTTCAGGTGGGAGTTGAAATGTCACAAAGAAAAGACGTAAGGAAGAAAGCAGAAGAAGCAGAGCAGATTGACAGGGGAAGGTTGGGAAGATTTTAAGGAAGTGATATGAGAATGCAGCTAGATTTCCTAGATGGACTAGAAAGGGAAACATTGCAATGGAGAGGGTAACAGGAAGAAGGGACATAAGGTAGGAGGAAGGAACCAAACCAGACTTTGGATATATAGGAGGCACAATGAGAAAGGTGCCTGGCACCAGACAGGGGGGATGAGAGGGCACAGTAGAGTGTGCAGTGATGGGTACAAGGGTGTCAGTCTAAGGCAAAATGACAAAAGGAGTGAAAGAGGGGGTCTAACCTGGCATGGTAGGATTTGGGAGCTTCTCTGTAAACTATGACACTATACTCAAAAATAGGGCAAAGTAGTCTTACAGCGAGCAAGGAAGCGGGATATTTGCATTGTTTCTGTATAGTGTACCAAGCTTGGGGGGGGGGGGCTTATGGCATCAATGTACACAGAGAAACCAAGATGTAAGTCCAGCCAGACCCCAAGGTATTTAGAGGAGGATACTTCCTCAACCACAGCATCGTCAAGGGTGTGGACTAAAGGAAGGGGGGTGAGTCAGGCAAGCCTCTGTCTGGTGCCAAAAACCCATGGAAACTGATCTGTTGGCATCAAGGGACAGTTAGACCGGAATTAGCACTGAATATTGTCCCTGATAACAAGGTTTATCCCCGATTAGATGGCAGGGATAAGGGGAAAAAATGTATATTAAGGGGAATTGTTTAACCAGGAAAGGCACACTAAGCCAAAGCTTGTTTCCAGGTGCGCCCTGGGAGCACAAGGAACTTAAGTGACTTGTTCATGGTCACACAGTATGCAAGTGGGGTTGTGGGATTCAAACCCAGGTCTGCAGGTTTGCAGCTCAGAGCCTTAATCCACTGCACCATACTGCCTCCATTAACAAGAACATCCTGCTCTATTTGTTCACTCCCCTGGTACAGGACACAAGAAGCACAGGAGAACTCAGCCTAGGAGGGAGTCCGAAGTTAACTGGAGAAATGGGCCCCAACCAAGATGAGACAAGTCAAGCAGCCAGCTCCAGCCTGAAGTTGCAAGACTCAGCAGAGAACCACACAAAAGTCTAAATACAGTAGCCAGCAGCTGACATCATGCACCAAGCCCTCATTATCCTAATCACAGCCCCCATCTACCTGCTAATTAGGAGGCGAAGGTGGGTTGAGTCTCAGAGCCGAAGGAAGTAGCGCATCACTGGGAGCCCAGACTGTTCGGGAGGCTAGGTGAGGGAACAGTTACAGACCCTGTCATTTGGGATTTGGTCAGCAGTGTTACATCACCAGATGGAGTTGATACAGCCCCAGTAATTGCCGAAAGCCCATACCATAATCAGCAGCACAGAGCCATATAATTTGAGTTGTTTATTTTCATATCTGTTTTCCTGGTGTATCCACAGCCTATATAGACATATATAATCTTCTGCATGATTCATGGTAAATTCTTAAATCGCAGATCTATGCAGAACACTCCTGCCAGTATGCTTGGGTTATTTTGTAGTTTCTAAAAGAAAACCTACATACAGTTTGTATATGCCAGGCATGTGCTATTTCCCTATCAGAACCATGCTCAGAGTTCTGTGCAGAAACCATGACATACTATACAGTAGTTAAAACTCCAGATCACCGATTCTTTGAGGAGCTGTAACAGAATACTGCCCTTAAAAAAAACAATCATTTCTACAACTTTTCGCACCACTTTTTATTCAGGCACAATTACATACGCATCATTTAGGTGTAAGAATGTCATTTTGGAAAATGTTACCATTATAAACACCTGACAATTAGAAGTAATTTCCTATCCTCTTTAAATGACTTACTAAGACAAGCCTGGACACATTTCTGCTTACAAAGGAAATCGGCAGATACCCTGGATGATGGAGTGAGCCTGGAATCCCTATAAAAATGTACGGTCTGTGTCTTCACAACATGGATTTCATCTCAATTTATGAATTGAGGGAGGGGGCAGACTTGAAGGACCTAAAGTTCCTTCCAACCTTAAATTACTGTGTTACTATATACTGTAAATGTTAGTGCTGTCAGTCCCCATTCACCAGTCCTAAATACATCACAGTGTGGGGAAGTATACGCTGTGCCTAGCCCTGTGAATTAATCAAGGGCTTCAGTCTCCAGTGCTGTCAGCTCTTCTCCTTTCTCCTGCATTAAATATATCACAGTGTGGTGAAGCCTGCACTGTACCTGGCCCTATGGATAAACAGAGGGCTTTATTTATTTGTACATCTGAAGTTACAAAATTGAAGTTACACCATTAAGCACAAGTCCTCATTTACAAATGTTCCACGTCACGGGTAGAGCGCAGAGCAAACAAAGAATTCAAAATGACGTAAATTAGTGGTTTCAGTCACTAATGCTGTCAGTCCATCAACTTTCACCAATGCTAAATATATCACAGCAAGCCTGCATTGTATCTGCCCACACTGAACCCTTCCTGTGGATAAGCAGGGTGATTCAGGCTCCAGTGCTGTCGGCCCCTCACCTTTTAAAGCACTAAATCCACCAGTGTGCGCAAGCCTGCGCAATACTTAGCCTCATACTGTACTGGGATCTGTGTATAAACAGAAGCCTTCAGTCTTCAGTGCTATCAGTCCCTCACTTTTTACCATACCACTCCACCTCTAAGCACTGAAAATCATAGCAAATGGCCAGAATGTGTAGCACTTTCTTATTTTAAAGAATAATATGTCTACAAATAGTGGGTCCCATATTGTTAGTGTTAAGGAATGTTTCTAGAAAGTTAGTTCAATGATGTAATAGTTTGTGTTTCCAGAAATAGCTCTAACATTATTAAGAACATTAGTAAACCTTTGTGTAACAAGGGTAAATCTGAGTGTAAAAATCTTAGCGCTATGCTAAATTCATAGCAGTTGAGAGGTATGCCTTTCACCAGCCTTAAATGCATCACAGAGTGAGAAAGTCTGCACCGTACCTATACCACGCTGTACCTGGCCTGTGGATAAATAGACAGCTTTAGTCCCCTGTGCTGTCAGTCACTTACATTTCACCAGGACTAACTATATCACAGTGTGGGAAACCTTGCATTGTATCTACCCACTCTGTACCTGTCCAGTGGTTAAACAGAGGGCTTTAGTCTCCAGCACTATCAGTCTCTCACCTTTCACCAACACTAATTTCATCACAGCAACAGAAGCTTACACTGTCCCTGCCCACACTGTACCTGGCCCTGTATATAAACAGAGCACTGCTTCAGTTTCCAGTGCCATCATCACCTCATCTTCCCCAGCAGGAAAACCATCACAACCAGAGAGACAGCAAGTGAATTGGTTATCTGGAGATTGAAAGGTGCTCCCATTCCACCAGTAGATCAAACAGTTGGCAGTACCTGAGGCTGCAGTGTTAATTGGAAGATTAGTGTGTGACACGCCGCAGGATGTCTGCTCTGAGAGAGTGCTGCCTAATTACTGGGGGACGGACTCTTCATTTACTTTCAGTGGTTGCACAATGGCTAAAAACCTGCCGTGAGAAATGCTGATTGCAGCTCTAACAATGTGTACAAATTGGGATTACTATAATAACATATAATCTGCCTAGTGATTGCAGGTGGCTAGGAATAGATGAGAGCTTTGAAAAGGGCCCTTACAGTTCTGCCAGCACCTGCGAGGGGAAACATACTCTCTGTTTCCATTCCTCTGTTACTACGGTTATCATCAACAGCACTCTGTCATGACCTGGGTTTCTAGTCTAAATCCTCAGAAATGTATTCACCAATCAAAAATGTTGTTTCCTAAGCAAGTGGGACACTCTTATTCTGATAAGGGTATATAACGGGTTAAGTTTGTCACTGCAATAGTGACCACTTAATCTGTCTCACTGCAAAATACATGTTTAAACACATTTTTTGGATTTTTTTTTTAATTTCTGTTTATTGAGAATGTTAAACTTGATAACAGAACAACATTAGCTTCTCTACAGGTGGTTAACACAGTCAAAACAAGGATTTACATTAATATAGCCATCGAAATATTAACGTCATACCTATATGTAGCAAAACTCAGTAAGCTGATGCATGAACAACAAAAATCAGTAAGGAAAAACCGAGTATGAAACCTGACACACCAACAGAGGAGATTCGCCCATTTGAATAACTCTAAGCCCAGTCCAGCATGGTTGGGACAGCCTGCAATTGATATGTAGGACCCTCTTAGTACTCCTGGGTTCTGCCAGAGGTGGAAACATGGACATTAAGAACAGCATCTAGGTGGAGCCTTCCCCAAGTATATCACAGGGTCCGGAGACTCTCCTCACCCCAACTTTACTGCAGCTCGCTCCAACGGGGACAAGGTGTCCAGATAATGACCCCATTGTCTTTCAAACCTGTCTGTCCATCCCCAAAGTGATAAGTGAGATACTCAAGCTGCAAGACACTGAAGAGTAAGTCTCTCTATATCTGCAGTGTGGGATGTACATGCGACACCCAAGTATTTTGGATGCATCTCCATGCCGTTACCAGCATAATTCTGATTGTCCGAGGGTGAAACACCTAGTCATCCTCCCTCTGGATTCAAATAACAAACAGCATGACCCATGGGTCTATCTCCATCCTAACTTCTTGCATTGTCTGCAAAATACTCTGCCCTACAGTGGATCAGAAATGGACAAGGTCAGGGCACCACCAGAAGGAATGCATATATGTACCCCTATCTGTGCTGCATTGCCTACTTAAGGGTGATACTGTTGGGTTAAACTTATTCACCATGGCTGGTGGCCTACACAGCCTGTACAAGAATTTGTACTGTGCCTCTTTATATCGATTGCAAATTGAGTCCCATATGTGATTCACATAGTTCTCTCCACCCTGTCTCCAGTATGGGCCCCCCCCCCCCCCAAGGCCCTCTCCCATAACATCTTGACATTCACGGAATAATCAGGAGTTTTATCCCTTATACAGCTATAAATCCTAGCCAGTGCTCCCCTGGAATCGATGAGAACCTGTAGCATGCAACTTTCCAGTGCATGTAGAGGGGAGTCCAGGGGCTGAGTGTGGTCCAGCTGTCTAACGCAGTTTCTCACTTGAAGGGCAGATTTATATATGTTCAAGAGCTCGTGTTCAGGTCCAGTAAATAAACAACTGACTATATAGTGCATATTGTGGTTTGCTCGGCATGTATTTCCATGCTGGCTCAAACTTTGTTGTACCCCAGTTCAAAGGTCATGGAATGTGGTTGTACCCTTCTGTGGTACAATATGTTCCAGCTGATCAGAAATCCTTCGTGGCAGCTGGTGTTTTACACAGTTCTGCCACACACACAGCAATCAGTTCAACTTCTGAACTGAAATCGCCTACATGTTTGCTGCTGCCATGGAACCCTGTGAAAACACTTTGAAGTTCAGAAAAAAAAATACTACAAAACTGAAACAAAAAAACTATACACTATAAAAACACATTAATTGGGCAACCACATGGCCAACCAGCCTATGCCACTTCGGGCTTCTGATTATATTGAACCTCACAAGCTTTGCTCCGGAGGTCTGATGTAATCAGAACCCCCTATGTGGCAGCTCAGGCTGGTTCTGCAGGCTTGCCCAATCAGTATTCTCTATTTATTTATTGTGTTTTGATGTGCTAGTAATTACTTTCTGTTTTTATAATAAAATAATTGTGCAGTAAAACAAGTGGGTTTTCACCTTTGTTTTTGCATACTACTAATACAAATAATTCAATAGAATTCTAATACTGTTATGTCAGACACAGACAATTATACAGGTGCCCAATGTATTTCAATGAGAAACTAAAGATTTTTTCAGTCTTTTCCAAAAGAAATGGATACTTCCCTCAGCAGCAAACGTAGCCTTTTATACGTTTTCCCTACTGTGGACTGTTGGTATGATTTTGTAGTTTTTTTAAAACAGTAATTGATTCCTCGTTTCTTTTTCCCATGTAAAATATGATTAGGAAGAAAATATCACCTGCTAAATAAAAAGATCAGGAGCCTGATATTCAAATGGTTGCCCCCGAGGCAAAGTGATCGCTCGCCATTTGCCCAGGGTTTGCACCCATGCACAGTATTGTAACGGATCAGGAGCACATGCTAGATGGGTCAGCATTTGCACAAGGATCGGTGTACAACGGGAGGGGCAGGAACATGAATATGGTTGCAGCATAATAATCAGCCCATTAGCACTGCATGAAAGGAATAGCACAGGCCACCTTGCACTGTACAATTACCACCAAAAAAAAGCCTGACTTACTCCAGGCAACCCTAGCAATGGGCAGAGCCATTGCAGCCAACAACCACGTTGGTGACTGGGGAGCACACCTGCACCCTGGTGCCCAGTGGTACCCCTATCCTCCAATCCCCATCCCCATTCCAAGTAAATGGTACCCTGGTGTCCAGTGGTCCCTCCTGTCCTCTGATTCCCATCCCCGTTCAAAGCAAATCTTTCCCTGGTGTCCAGTAGCCCCCCTCCACCCTCCAGTCTCTGTCCCCATGATAACTAACCCTTTCCTTGGTGGCCAATAGTTCTCCCCCCCCACCCTCCAGTCCCTGTTCCCATGATAACTAACTTTTCCTGGTATCCAATAGTTCCACCCCCACCCTCCAGTCCCTGTCCCCATGATAGCTAACCCTTTCCCTGGTGTCTAATAGTCCCCCTACTCTTCAGTCCCTGTCCTCATGATACCTAACCCTTTCCCTGGTGTTCAATAGTCCCCCTACCCTCCAGTCCCTGTTCCCATGATAGCTAACCCTTTCCCTGGTGTCCAATAGTCCCCCCTACCCTCCAGTCCCTGTTCCCATGATAACTAACCCTTTCCCTGGTGTTCAGTAGAACCCCCCACCATCCAGTCCCTCTTCCCATGATAACTAACCCTTTCCCTGGTGTCCAGTAGTCCCCCCCACCCTCCAGTCCCTGTCCCCATGATAACTAACCCTTTCCCTGATGTCCAGTAGTCTCCCCCCTTCCAGACCCTGTTCCTATGATAACTAACCCTTTCCTTGATGTCCAGTAGTCTCCCCCGCTCCAGTCCCTGTTCCCATGATATCTAACCCTTTCCCTGGTGTCCAGTAGTCCCCCGCCCCACTCTCCAGTCCCAGTTCCCATGATAGCTAACCCTTTCCTGGTATCCAGTGGTCCCCCTCCAGTCCCTGTCCCCATGATAACTAACCCTTCCCTGGTGTCCAGTAGTCCCCCACCCTCCACTCCCTGCCCCCCATGATAACTAACCCTTTCCTGGTGTCCAGTAGTCCCCCACCCTCCACTCCTGTCCCCATGATAACTAACCCTTTCCCTGGTGTCCAGTGGTCCCCCCACCCTCCAGTCCCTGTCCCCATGATAATTAACCCTTTCTCTGGTGTCCAGTAGCCCCCAGTCCCTGTCCCCATGATAACTAATACTTTCCCTGGTGTCCAGTGGCCCCCCAGTCCCTGTCCCCATACTCTGAACCCTGGCCCCAGAAGAAAGCAAACCTTCCCTGGTGTCCAGTAGCACCCGAACCCTCTGATCGCTCACTGCAGTTATGTACAAGAAGTCCCTGGCATCTAGCAGCCCCTCTGCACTGGATACACCACCCTGCCAACACCCTTTACCATAATCTCTGGTGTTGCAGGGAGCCTATATGGCAACTGGCAGAGCTGTCCCCTAACCACCTCAGTTGACTGCGATATGCACAGAAAGCACACATCATGCATACTGTAAAGGCAGCTCATGTACTGTCTACTGTAGACAGTATGTATGCTCCCTTTACAATATGCAGGACATGTGCTCCCTTTCATTGCATACGGCAGCTGGCCCAGTTGGTGAGAGCAGGACTGTGCCAATCACCATATGGGCTCCCCGTGGTGCTGGAGATTATGGTAAGTGGAAGTTGGCAGGGTGGTGTACCCAGTGTGAGTGGTATGGGGGACCACTAGATGCAAGGGATATCATGTACATAACTGCAGCGAGTGATCTGAGGGTGGGGCATGCCACTGGACACCAGGGAAGGTATGCTTTCTACAGGACCTGAGGATCAGAGGTGGACACCATGGAAAATTTACTTTGAAAAGGGATGGGGATCAGAGAATGGAGGAGGGGGGGGACCACTGGACACCTGGGAAACATTTATTTTAACAGGGATGGGGATCAGAGGATGACGGGACCACTGGGTACAAGGGAAAAACATACTTGGAACAGGGATGGGGATTAGAAGACAGAGGGGACCGCTGGACACCAGGGAAAAATCTACTTTGAATGGGGACAGGGATTAGAGGATGGGGGACCACTGGATACCATGGAAAAATGTAAGTTAATGGGGAATGACGATTCAAATGGTGTGGTCAGCCAAGGTTGAGCATGGCTTCCACACAAATGAGACCATAATGGCATGCATATGGCCCCTTAGGGACTTGTATGCCCACGGGCTCATTTGTATGGTACCGGCTGAATATCGTGCAGGAGGCTTCCAGCACTATCGGGTCTGGGGGCACTGTTCCCTGCACTTCCAGGGTCCATGTCAGGGCAGCGCTACTCAGCTTAGTGCTGTGCTGACATGCCCCTACAGTCAGTTGGATAGCGTCAGTGTGTTATCTGACTAAATATAGCATCCTCGGGGTCGTGTCCAAGGGCAAATGCAGCACAAACCTTTATACTCTACATTTGCCCCTTTTCCAGTATTGGACTCCACAAGTTATGGAAAAATAACATATTTCTATTAAATCTTTAACATTTTAGAGGACAAAAGTTCTACTTCTCAATACAAATCAGAAAACAGAATTCCAGTTTCCAATTAAAATATAGTGCCAGCCCTGCCAGTAAGGCAAAGCTGGCAAGCCTTTTTTTTCTGCTCTCCTTGTCTTTTCCTACTCCTCCATCTACCCCCTCCCTCTTCCCCATTCCCTTCCCCACTATCAATCTGCCTATAACATCTACTACCTGCTTCCCTCCTGATGCAGTCTACCTCTGCCTTGTGCAGGCAGGGTTCTCAACCTCCTGGTGAGGACAGACACTGGCAGTCCTCTCTCCTCCTCCTCACCCTCCTTCCCTGCCTCCTCCTTTGCTGCCCTGTCCCCCGTTGGGTCCCCAGCTCATCTCTCTCTCCATTACCAGGCCCCTAGCCATCTTCCCTCCTCTACCCAGCCTAGTTATGGCTCCCCCAAACTCTATTGCACTTATTACTTTTTAGTACTTTTGCATTTCTAGTTACTTGTACTGTATGGCGATACTCCTCTTGCCCGACCAAGCTCCAGCTGTACCTCATTCTGACCTTTCCTACACAGTGAGGAGTCACTTTGGGCTTGCACTTTAGTGTAAATTCTGTGCCACTGTATTAATCCCAGATGTTTATACTAACATACTATTTGCCAGCATATTAGGCCTTACGGTCTATCGAGTCTGCTCGAACCTCAGATCCCTAGTTGGGTGCCGAGGCCCTTCTCTCCCTTGTGTTCCAGAAACCCCCATCATCCATCCCAACCCCCCGGGACAGGTCATCATCTGACACATCCACTTTCTGTGTCTGTCCCACCCTCTCTTGAAGCCCTCCACTGTGGATCTCTGAACCAGCTCACCAGGCAGTGCATTTCAAGGGTCCACCACCCTCTCAGTGAAAAACCTCCTCCTCTTTCCCCCCCTCACCCTTCCACCTTCCAACTTCAAACCATGCCCTCTGGTGATACCTCCCTGCTTTAGTCTAAAGATCCCTCCATGTTTACCCTATTTATTCCTTGAGGTACTTGAAGACCTCAATCATGTCCCCCTGTCTCTCCTCTCCTCCAATGAAAACAGACAGAGCTCCTCAAGTCTGTCCTCATACGTCAAATCCCCTAGCCCTCGTATCATCTTAGTTGCCCTCCTCTGTACCCTCTCCAGGAGCTGTATGTCCCTCTTCAAGTGTGGTCTCCAGTACTGTACACAGTACTCAAGGTGTGGTCTAACCAGTCCATTGTACAGCGGCAGAATCACTTCCTTGCTCCTAGAGGTGATCCCCTTACAATGCATCCCAACATCCTGTTTGCTTGTTTGCCTCGCCTGCGCAAGGAACATCTTGCCACAGTATGACTTTATCATCCAACTCTCTTGTCAATACGGCTAGCTTTCCACTTTTTCAATTGCTCACTGCTCAGACTACTCGTTATTATCTACATGCATTCAAATGCAATGTTTGATTTCTTCTATCTACTTGTATTACATTCATATGCATTCAAATGTAAATCTTGTTATATTGTGCATAGTATCAATTGCTGTATTCTGCATGCCCACCCCAGGTCGCACTGAGAGATGAGCAACATGTTGTTCAGCGTGCCTTCCTGAAACATTTCAATGAATAAATAAAGATTTTCTGACTTCATAATACAAGGATTATACTGGATTATTTTTTACTAATACAGTAGTCAGTGAAATAAAAATTAAAATGTAATAAAATAAACAAATCAGAAACAAAAACAAACAAAATTATTATCAAGACATCTAAAGGCCCCAAACCGTTAGTCTTTAAGATACACACCTTGCAAAGCACATGCTCTTTCATATAGTAATGGCTGTTTTGACACCAATTTTCCTTAAGCGGTGGCAGCCACTTTTCTCGCTTTTTGGCAGGAGTCCCAGCTGATGGCTGTGGATGCTTTTTACTATAATTAAATGCATGTGTGCTTGTGTGGGGATATCAGTGGAAGATTTTCTCATCTTCCCTGCCCCCTTCCTCCCCCCCACCACGACCACTGGGAGAAGCTTTCCTTTTTATTATGTTCGCTTGCACAAGGAACATCTTGCCACAGTATGACTTTTTGGAGGTGTGTGACCCTCTGTTCCAATGCAGTGCTCAGTGTAGCAGGCACAACCCTACCCCACCAATAGATGCCAAGCTCTCTATGACAGCAGTTCAGCTGCTGTGATCTTCACTTGAAAGAAAACCACTGCTGCAATCAGCGATGGTATCATGTGTGTATTTACCATATTGAAGTCACCCTTTCCCTCTGCTCGAAATCTCTCCCTCTTCCTCATTACTGCCCTCCCCCCACATTGTGGGCTGAGGTGGGTGCTCAATCCCCCTCGGCTCATGCCCCTTCCCAACCACACTGTATTGCTGATGGGGGTTCCCAATCCCTGTCCACTCCAGCCCCCCCCAACAAACGCCCAGGTGGCATGCTGGGAGCCCACCCCAGCACACTGTATTTCTGATAGTGGTGCCCAATCCCTGTCGACTGCAGCGCCTCCCCAACAAACACCCAGGTAGCACACTGGGAGCCCACCCCAGCATGCCAAAAACTTCCTACTGTTTATTTTATTTTTTGTTTGTTGTCTTGCGCATAGCAGATTTTGGAGGCGCAGTCATGTTGTGGCCAGTGGCGCCACTGTTTTTTCAGGCTGGAATCCATGGCATGAATTAGATTGCATGCTGTCTATGACAGCAGTGCAAAAGAGTGCCACCAACTTAAATGTTTTAGCTGCTGCAATGAGGGAGCACCCCCTCATTGCAGGGCATGCCTTCCGTGGTGTGACATTTCAATAAACATGGTGGGCTTGTTGCCGGCCGCTTGCAGTCCCTAGGAAGCTGACTTCAGGGGTGCCCAATCCCCCTGTTCACATATGTGGCCCCTTTAGTGTTGTGGTTTGTGAGGGGGTGCCCAATCCCCCTCAGCTTCATGCCCCCAACACATAGACATGCTTGCCGATGGGGGTGCCCAATCCCTCTGTCAGCATGTTTAACCCCACCCTCCCCATCACGCTGGCATTTTCCTGGTGTGGCCCCACCCCAATGGCCTGACTGTGAGTCACACTGGGAGCCCACCCCAGTGTGGCTAACATGCCCCCACAAAAAACAAATGTGCCACACTGGCAGCCCACCCCAGTGTGGTTAAAACCTGTAAAAAAGCAGAAAATGGGCCACAATGTTTTTTTTCCTGTTATCTGCAACAAAGGAAATGGTCCCTCGCCATCGGGTCCCCTCCGCGCAGCCCACACTAACTCTCTGTGCACCCCACCTCCCCACACACACCCCTCAACCCATACTTACCTCCAGAGCCCAATGCAACAATCTTCGGTGGGTCGGGAAAACACCTGCACTCTTCAAAGCCGACCGCGAACTGAAGAAATGCCAGTAAACTGTATAATGGCATAAATGTTTTTTTTTTTTCAACTTTGTTGCATATCTCGGCCATTTTTGCAAATTTTGGCACCAAATTTTCAACATGGGGTTCTTGGGACCCCACTTCATGAATTCAGTCACTGTCATCTCATTATTCGGTCCCAAAGGTGATTTCTTGGTCACCGCGGAGAATCACCTTTTGGGACCGATTAATGAAACAACAGTGTGACTGTTCATGGGGTGGGTTCCCATAAAGCCTTTATTACAAATTTGGTGAAAAAAATTCAAAAAAAATTACTGTGTTACGAGCGAGCATTACAGTTTCCACACACGCTCATAACTTTGAGAATTTTTAATATTTTTACTCCAGATTTTGAACATTCCATTTTTCATACCTCCTTATGAACAATACAGCTTTCATTTTCCACATCCTGCCCAAAATGTGTTTTCATACATCCAGCGCAGAGTAGCGCAGTTGCTGTAGGAAAACAATGTTCAGGACAGAGTAAGAAAATCACAGTAACACTGTTCATGAGCAGAGGTCCCAAAATGCCTATGTTGAAAATTTGGTGACAAAATTCTACAAAATGACTATGTTACGAGCGTGTACTGCGCAGTTTCGATGTACTATCATAACTTCGAGAATTTCTAATATTTTTACTCCAGATTTTCAACACTGTCATTTTTGCACACTTCCTTATGAATAGTACAGCTGTCATTTTTCATATCTTGCCCAAAATGTGGTTTCGTACATCTGGCACACATTGGTGCAGTCACAGTGGGAAATCAATGTTCGGGACAGATTAAGAAAATCATAGTGCCACGGTTCATGAGCAGATGTCTCAATATTCCTGTGTTAAAAATTTGGTGAAAGAATTCCAAAAAATGACTGTTACAACAGTGCATTGCACAGTTTTCATGCACACTCGTAACTTCAAGAATTTTTAATATTTACACTCCAGATTTTCAAAATTACCATCTCTTCATGCCTCCTTATGAATGGTGTAGTTGCCATTTTTCACATCCTGCCTAAACTGTGTTTTCACATGTGGCGCAGAATGGCGGCGGTGCTGTGGGCAATCAACATTCTGCACAGATTAACAACATCACAGCACCACTTCTTGGACAGAGGTCCCAAATGCTTTCATGAGGTGGGGGTCACAAAAAGGTCATGTTGAAAATTTGTAGTGCAAATACCAACAAATGCCTGGGGCATTAGGGTTGCTAACCATAATGTCCCACCCTGTACAGACTAACAAGCATTGGGGTGTGCCTTTGGATTGTCAGCTGTAATGCTCACATCATTGCACCCTCACCCTGCAGCCACTGACAGGCATCAGGGTGTACCTTGGACTCTTTTGCCCCAAAGTTCACTCCTTTCTAGTATACTGCACCCATCTCAATGTACTTCCTTATGGAATGGGGTGAGCGTAAGGCCCGATGACCACAAAGCACAACACTACACTTATCAGAATCTGAAGAGTAGAGTGAAGTGAAATGGCATGAGCATTATGGCCTACCCAAAGGTACACCTCAATGCCTGTCACTCTCTGCAGGGTGGGGTTGGGTTGGCATTGGTTCCATACTTCACTACCATTCCTATTATGCATCTCTCTAACTTCTGCATTCCAATGGCAATGCTAGCAAGACAACATTCGGCATTGACAAATGGTTGCTTTTGTTTTGCTGTAAAAACTGAAAATGGTCCCTTGTTGAGTTCAGTGCCCCTCCCCCAACCTGCACCCACCCTCTGTGCACCCTACCTCCTAACACCCCACCTTACCCCGTACTTACCTCCGTAGCCTGGTGCAATGATCTTCGGTGGACCAGGAACACGTCTACAGTCTTCAAAGCCAACCACAAATTGAAGAAATGCCGGTAAGCTGTATAATGGCATAAATGTGTTTACTTTGGTGCATTTCTCAGCTATTTTTTCAAATTTTGACACCAAATTTTCAACATGGGGTTCTTGGAACCCCACCTCATGAATTCAGCCACTGTCATGCCATTATTCAGTCATAAAAGGCGATTTCGTGGTCACTGTGCAGAATCACCTTTCGGGACCGATTATCAAAATGACAGTACCACTGTTCATCAGGTGGGCTCCCAAAAAGCCTATGTTGCAAATTTGGTGAAAAAAAATCCCAAAAATGACTGTGTTACAAGTGTGCATTGCGCAATTTCCACGCACACTCGTAACTTCTCGAATTTGTAATGTTTTTACTCCAGATTTTCAACATTGGCTTTTTCTCACACCTCCTTGTGAACAGTACAGCTGTCATTTTTCACATCCTGCCCAAAATGTGTTTTTGCACATCCAGTGCACAATGGCAAGGTCGATGTGGGAAATCAATGTTCGGTACAGATTATGAAAACAACAGTGACACTGTTCATGAGCGGAGGTCACAAAGTGCCTATGTTGAAAATTCGGTGAAAAAATTCCAAAACGTGATAGTGTTACAAGCAAGCATCGCGTAGTTTCCACGCACATGCCTAACTTCGAGAATCTGTAATATTTTCACTCTAGACTAGATTTTTGACACTGACATTTTTTCATACCTCTTTATGAACAGTACAGCTTTAATTTTCCACACTGGCCAAAATGTGTTTCCACACACCTGGCACACAATGGCGCAGTCGTTGTGGGAAATCAATGTTTGGGACAGATTAAGAAAATCACAGTGACACTGTTAATGAACAAAATGCCTATGTGGAAAATTTGGTGCAAAAATTCCACAAAATGACTGTGTTATGGGTGTTCATTGTGCAGTTTCCACACAGGCTCATAACCTGACAACGGCCCTGGCTTTAGGGTTCCTAAGATAGACAGTTAAGAAGTATGAGGCTGAAATGTAAATCAGATGCAAGAGGAGTTGCAGAGAGGTACTCTGTTGGAACATGGGTGCTGAAGGGATGTGGATACACCTAAGGGGGGGGTGGGGCCTGCATAAATGCCAAACACCATTGCAAATACCTGCAAGCGAACGTTCAGCATTGACAAATGCTTGTTCAATCTTCCCTGCCATGGGAGAGCCATCCAGTGTTTCCTTCCTGTAGCAGGATATCAAAGGCACATGCTGCCTTTCAAAAACTACAGGCGGCCATTATGGCTGTTGGTAGCAATTTGAGCAGGGAAAAGGTGCCTGAATAACAGATCTTGACAGATTGGTTATACTTTTCAAGTCTTCATCCTCGCACATTCAGTGAGGCCCCGAGGTTAACTACATCGCATCCCAGGTGCAAACAAGAAAGTTGCCTGTAAGTTAATTTCAGTTTGGAGTTTGAAAGAAGTTCAGCTGGTCAAGAGGCCAGAAGATCTCCAGAAGTGGAGCAGCTGAATGGAGCTTTAGCTAGGAGAGGGCTGCAGGAAATAGGAGTCATGCCTGCCTGGCCACCCTTGAGAGGTCACACTGAGCTATGGTTCCAGGTGGCACAGTAGACTCAGATGGCCAACAGTGTGGGCTGACATTTCCAGGTAGCTCTCCACTGGTGCCCTGCAAGCTCACAGCAGGCTCGGCTGGTCAGTTTCACAGCAGTGCAGGGACCAGGTCCTATCTGGGTGCTCCCAAAAAAGAAACCGAAAGAGTCTAGCATGAGGATCCACTGAAGGAGCTCCTGTACAGATGGTACCCAGGGGTGTACTTCTGAAGGACCATTCCTGCTTAGCAGCCCTTGAGGAGGCTTGCAGAGCTGTGAATCCAGGTAAGGCAGTGGACTCTACCGGCAGGGGCTGGCACCAGCAAGCAGCTCATCCAGGAGCCAAGTAAGCTTCCCATTGAACCATCTGGCAGGTCAGCCAGCAGCAGAGGAGTGGGGCTAGGAGACAGCGGAGTCCATGCAGGGAAGTACCAAGATTATGTTTGCAGGGGGAGCTGCAACCTGATACTCCTAGGCCACAGCTGTCTTGGCAGGCAAGTCAGCATACTTCAAAAGGAAGAGGGAGGCCCTTAGGGACAAGTTGGTGAAGGTTAGTGAGGCAGTGGGAGTGGAGGCCAAGTAAGAAATTTAGTTAGGCTAGTTAGTTAGTTAGTTAGTTACTTAGTTCAAATGTTTCATAAGGAAAGAAATACTGAGCTAGTAGCATCTAGTATCTAGATGCATCCTAGAGGAAGGGGGAAGGCAGTATAGTACAATGCTAACTAATATGGTGCAATAAAATAAATATCAAGTTACAGTAGCTGTGCAAAAATACAATACATAAAATACAATGCAAAACTGCAATATAAAATACAATATAAAGATGCAACATAGCTGGCCCAGTGGTGCTGATGGCTGAGGCACTGGATGCCACACCTCAGGTCACACCAGCTACCCGGGTTCGTGAGTGGACTCAGGCCGTTGAGGGTCGGCCGGGGAGAAGAAGACTGAGCATCCAGAGGACTGCTGTCCTCTCCTGGGTGAGATTGGGATCTAGGGGATTCCCGGCCTTGCAGTGGCTCCCAGCGGAGAGCAGGGGTACTGCACAAGACAGAGAAGCAAGTCGGGAAGGTAGTGGCAAACATCTGTGGGAGGAGGAGGAGAAGGTCCATTCCCTCACCATGTTGATGTCATTCCATGTCCACTACCTTGGGAACAACCATCCAAGGTGGAAAACCCCAGCACCAGGAGGTAGACGGCGATCCCCAGGAGCAGATGCACACGTCCAACACTGGTCCTTACCTGGTCAACTCTCCTGGGTCCTCTTTTTTCTACGGGACCTCGAGGGGAGGACTCTGCCCCCAATTCCTTGCCAGGTGGGATTCAGGTAGGGCAGTAGGGTCTGTTGAGCAGGTCTCACCTGAAGGGGCCCTGGTGTCTGGTGACCAGGAGTAAAGGAAAATTTACAAAAAAATGCAATATAAAACACAGAATAAACACAGAGTGCAATCGCCAATACAACAGAGTCACAAACTCAAAACTAGCACAAAGTGTGAAGCACAGTAGCATGAACAGTGGGGACTGACAAGCAATAAAAGGAGGCATTAGAGAGGTGACAAACACATGCAAGAAAAGGGTAGTTAAAAGAAACAATTATAATTTTCCAGTGGGATGGGGAGGCAGGGAGAGCTAAAAGGGTGACCATCAGGAATTACAAGGTGGGGCAAAGTGAGGAAAATTGGGAAGATTACCAAGAAAAATTAAAGCAAGCAAAGAGGCTGGGTAGAAAGTCAAAGGCAGTTATGGACCTAAGAATTGTGGATAGGCAAAAGGAGGGGAAAGAGGTTATTAGGTACACCAAGAAAAAAAGGAAATGGGGAAGTGGATTAGTAGGTTTAAAAAGGAGGAGAGATGAGAGGAAGAGGATGGCAGGAAGGTTGATTTACTGTGCAATCACGTCTGTATTTCGAGTTGAACGGGGGAGGAGGCAGTGCCAAAGGGTAGCATATAAGTGTCATCAAGGTGTGTCATCGAGGGGAGTGAGAGGAATAGAACTAATATGGTTTACAGTTGAGACAGTGTTGAAGATGCTACCCGTGCTTAAGGTGGATGAGGCACTGTGTCCCAACAGATTACATCCGAGGGTGCTGGAGGAGCTTGGGCAAGAACTATCAACACCTTCAACAGACCTGTTCAGGTGCTACTTAGAGAGTGAGGTGGTTCCTGTAGACTGGAGGACAGCATACGCAGTACCAATCCGTAAGAGCAATGATAGAGAAAAACTAGGAAACTACAGGCCGCTTAACCTATCTTCAATTGTGAGCAAGCTACCGGAGACTACATTGAACTGACTTTATTGAAAATCATATTTAGAACCTGATCAAAAAGTGAAATTTGAAGTACGTTACAACAATTCTAATATAAAAAAAATCACACAGTGCAAAATACAAATATGGGCCCGAAAGATAACACAATAAACTTTTCAAGTAAGAAGTAAGGTTAATATACAAATATAAATTTTGCACGTTTTGCTTCTAACATGTTTTTTTGTTAGGAAACCTTAGTTATCAGCTGGTAATCTGGTCCCTTCTTTGTCAATAAACAATGCAGTTTTTTATATGGTAAAGGTTAGATGCGTCAAGAAATAGATCCCTGGTTATGCTTTCTCTTCTACTGTCAAGCCTTTCGCATTGGCATTCACTTAATGAATCTGCACACTTAACTTCATATCCATTGATAACCCCCATAGCTCTTTTCTGCATTCTGTCAGCATCATCCGACAACTACAGTAACCCCCCAGTGCCATATAACTGTGACATATTCTAACACAGGCCTCATGACTGTACAAAAAATGAAATCAGATTAGCCTGATTTAGTCCCACCCTCTTCAGGATCGAAAGAAAATACATTTGTATATATTGCTGCAACATATTCTAACACAGGCCTCACGACTGTACAAACAAGCATTTGTCAATGCCGAATGTTGTCTTGCTGGCATTGGCATTGGTAGTGCAGGAGTTCGAGGGATGCATAATAGGAATGGCAGTGAAGTATGGAACTAACTTCAACCCCACCCCACCCTGTAGAGAGTGACAGGCATTGAGGTGTGTCTTTGGGTAGTCGGCCATAATGCTCACACCATTTCACCTCACCCTACTCTGCTGACTCTGATAAGTCTTGCATTGTGCCTTGGGGTTATCGGGCCTTACGTTCACCCCATTCCATAAGGAAATATGCTGAAATGGGTGCAGTATAGGAGAATGGGGTGAACTTTGGGGCCGAAGAGTCCAAGACACACCTTGATGCCTGTCAGTGGCTGCGGGGTGGGGGTAGGGGTGCAATGGCGTGAACATTAGAGCTGACAATCCAAAGACACACCCCTGATGCCTGTTAGTCTGTACAGGGTGGGACATTACGGTTAGAAACACTAACACCCCCGGCATTTGTTGGTATTTGCACTCCAAATTTTTAACATGGCCTTTTTGTGATCCCACCTCATGAAAGCATTTGGAACCTCTGTTCAAGAACAGTGGAGCTGTGATTTTGTTAATCTGTCCGGAATGTTGATTTCCAACAGCAACGGCGCCATTCGACGCCACGTGTGAAAACACAGTTCAGGCATGATGTAAAAAATGACAGCTGCACCATTCATAAGGAGGTATGAAGAGATGGCAATTTTGAAAATCTGGAGTGTAAATACTAAAAATTCTTGAAGTTACGAGCATGCGTGGAAACTGAGCAACACATGCTCGTAACACAGTCATGTTTGGGAATTCTTTCACCAAATTTTTAACACAGGCGTTTTTGAGACCTCTGTTCATAAACAGTGGCACTTTGATTTTCTTAATCTGTCCCAAATGTTGGTATACCACTACAACTGCGCCATTGTGCGCCAGATGTGTGAAACCACATTTCAGGCAGGATGTGAAAAATGACAGCTGTACTGTTCATAAGGAGGTGTGCAAAAATGGCAATGTTGGAAACTGCACAACGCACACTCATAACATAGTCATTTTGTGGAATTGTGTCACCAGATTTTCAACATAGGCATTTTGGGACCTCTGCTCATGAACAGTGTTACTGTGATTTTCTTACTCTGTCCCAATAATTGTTTTCCTACAGCGACTGCATCACACCAGATGTACGAAAACACATTTCAGGCAGGATGTGGAAAATGACAACTTTACTGTTCATAACGAGGTGTGAAAAATGGCAATGTTTAAAATCTGGAGTAAAAATATAAAAAATTCTTGAAGTTACGAGCGTACGTGGAAACTGCACAACACACACTCATAACACAATTTTTGGAATTGTTTCACCAAATTTGCAACATAGGCTTTTTGAGAACCCACCTCATGAACAGTGACACCATTGTTTTGTTAATCGGTCCTGAAAGGTAATTCCGTGCAGTGACCGCAAAATCACGTTTCAGGACCGAATAACAAGATGACAGTGACTGAATTCATGAGGTGGCATCCCAAGAACCCCATGGTTGAAAATTTGGTGTCAAAATTCAAAAAATGGCCAAGATATGCACCAAAGTTGAAAAAAAAAAAATATATGCCATTATACAGCTTACAGACATTTCTTGAGTTTGCAGTCGGCTTTGAATAGTACAGATGTGTTCCCAGTCCACAGAAGATCATTGCACCAGGCTCTGGAGGTAAGTATGGGGTGGGGAGGTGGGGTACGCAGAGGGTAGACGTGGGTTGGGGGAGGGGCACCAGATACATTGAGGGACCGTTTTCTCATTTTTCAGGTAAAAAAAAAAACAAAACCCAAAGACAAGGTGGATTGGTTTTCTTATTTTGCAGGTGTGTCTTTGCACACTGGGGTGGGTTCCCAGTGTGCCACCTGTATTTTTGGGGGGGACCAAAGCCAACGGGAATTGGACCCCCCCTCGGCACAGAAACATGTCTGGGGGAGCACATGATGCCGAGTGGGATTGGGCACCCCCTTGGCACCCAAATTAAATGATAAGGGGGCCATTATGCTGCCGGGGATTGGGCTCCCCTGTTGGCAAACTGAACTGGGAAGGGGACATGCCAACAGGGGGACTGGGCACCCCTGACATCAGCTTGATTGGGACTGTGAGGCGGACAGCGACAGCCACCGCCATCTTTTATTGAAATGTTACACCAGGCAAGGCACACCCTGCAATGAGGGGGAGCTCCCTCATTGCAGCGGCTAAATCATTTCAAGTTGGTGGCACGCTTTTGCTCTGCTGTCATAGACAGTGTGCAGTCTAATTCATGCCATGGAGCCCAGCCTGAAAAAGCAGTGGCACCACTGGCCACTACACGACCGCGCCTCCAAAACCTGCTATTCCAAGCTACCCCAATATGTTGCTTGCGCATCCACAAGACAACATAAAAATGAAATCAAATTGGCCTGATTTAGTCCTGCCCTCTTCAGTATCCAAAGAAAATACATTTGTTTATTTGCCTTCTTTACCATACTTACAACATGTAGAGACCATGAAAAAATTATCTGGGGCTAGAAACCCAGCAATTATACATGGTCCACAACCTCTATTTCAGAATTTCCAGAAGTAAGGGCTGGCGTCTTCAATTTTGGACTGTCTTCCGAACTGAAGCTCTTTAATTTTTGATGAGTTAATTTCCATCAAATGCCTTTTGGGCCAGTCCTCAAGCCTCTGAAGTTCATCTTGCATGGCACCATTTACCCTAGTATCAAAAACACTGACGACAGTTGCATGCCAACAATGTATTTGATACACTGACCAGTTGACTGCAGGTAATTTATCATCAGATGGAAAAGGAGGGGACCCTGTTTGGTCCCCTGGGGGACTCCACCATTTGTTTGTCCCTTTTTGGATTTCTGCCCTCCTCTTTCCACCCATTGGGTCCTTTCCCATAAAAAATTGTGAGCCAACCTAATCAAACAAGTAGGGATTTCACTTTCTTTCATCTTTCATAACAGGGCCCCATGGTCAACAAGATCAAAAGCCTTACAGGCGTCTAGCAGGACTGCCCTCACATAATCGCCTTGTCTTTGCCCTCCTGCATCTTTCCCAAAATGTAAGGACAGCTACTGTTGTGGAACACCCTTTTAATAACCCAAACTGATTTGTATCAATTTTATCTTTGAAGTACCCCATGATCTTCTTATAACAAAACCTTCAAGTAATTTAGATATAGCACACGTCAAAGAAATGGGCCTGAAGTCCTTCTCCATATCATCGAGGGACCCAGTTAATGGTATACAGATTATGTTTACCTCTTTACATTGCAGTGGAACTTGGCCATTTTTCATGGATTGTTAACAATACCATAAATTCATGGTGCCAAAATATCAGTGCCTTCCTGTTATATCCAATTAGGGATCTGATCCAGGCCCACCACTTTTCCAATCTTTATTATTTTTTTCATCTCCTTAGCTACACCTTCAACATGGAGCAAAAATCTACCCGGTGTATTCCAGCTCTTGAGCTGATTCCTTTCAAGGGGAACTAATTCACTGCTAACATTATCAAACACATAATTTTAATCCTCATCAAAATCCTCACCAGTCCCTGCAAATTTAAGTTTTCCAAACTACAGACCTCTGCCAGTGGTTGACAGCACTCATTAGCATATTGTGAGCACAGGAGACTGGCTGGTGCATGAGTTGGCTGCTGGCATCGCTGTGTATTGGATGTTACAGAAGCATAAAACACATACGAAAGGTATTCGGGGGCACGGACAGGAGGGAGCACAGACTAAGATTGGAGGATGGAAGATTTAGGAGGGAGATGAGGAGGCACTACTTCATGGAGAGGGTTGTGTCTAAATGGAATGCTGTACCAGAGGGGGTGGTATCTTGTAAAACAGTAGGAAGTTTTAAGAGGGCGTGGGACAGAGCATGAGGGAGGTTCTGGGTGAAGGGGGCTGAAGCCATCATGGGAATGACAGATGGGGAGGGGATTGGGGCAGCTGCAGTCTAGGGGGCTAGCTGTACACTAGGGCAGACACTGATAGACTGAGTGGTCTGTTTCTGCTGGCAGATTCGTATGTTCATGCGTAAACTGCCTTCCTTGGTATCATTTAAAAAAAATCTCTTAGTGTTTATCTACTACTTAGAGGGGTTAGATCTCAAATTTGCCAACTGGTTTTGGAAATTTTTCTTCCTCATTTTTATTTTCTCTGTTTACTTTATTTCTAAGATGATTATATCCAATTTGGTCATTTTTTCTAAGGACAACTTTTTTTTGGTGAATTAACTATATGATAGAGGAGCAAGTTGTGGAATACCTGGAAGAAAACAGACTGCAAGATAACAAGAAGCAGCATGGATTTGTTGTGGGATGGTCATGTCAGACAAACCTGATAGTGCTCTTTGACAGGTCACCTAGGTGGTGGACAAGGGACAGGCGATGGTTGTGATTTATCTCAGCTTCAGCAGGAGCTGATTCTGAACCACATAAGAAGCTATTAAGGAAGCCTGGAAGACTTGGGGTGGAAGAAAGGCTAGCCCGGTGAATAGGGAACTGATTTGAGGGAGGAAACAGAGGGTGGTAGTGAATGAGATTAAAACAGAGGGAAGGGATGTCACGAGTGGGGTGCCACAGGGGTTAGTCCTGGGATCAGTTCTGTTCAAGATGTTCAGTGGAGTTATTGGGCTGAATTGCCAGGAAAAAAAATGTCTCACTTTGCAGATGGCACAAAACTCTGTGGCAAGGTGGACAATGAGAAGGGTGTGAGGGAAATGAAAAAAAAATACACTGTGAAACTAGAAAAGGCAATCCAGTTTATGGCAACTGAGGGATTATGCTAAGCAGTGCCAGATGATGCACACTGGAAAGAGAAACCCACATACAGAGTATGGGTTTGGGTGGTTAGGATCTGTTAAGGGAGCCAGAGCACTGGTGCAGTGGTAGTGCTAGCACTTGCAGTGCTGAAAACCTGGGTTCAGGAATGAGCCCAGAACATCAGAGGGCCTGCCAGGGGGAGGAGACTCGAGTGGCTGATGGACAGTTCACCTTGTCTGGAGTGGGAGGGCACAGGGACCCAGCAATAGGATGCCTCCTGGCAGAAGTTGGGAGGTAATGAACCTGGGGACCTAGCATGTACAGGGATTTGTGGGACGTAGCAGACATCGGCATGTCACACATGCGAGTGCGCATGATGTTCCATGATATCACTGAATGTCCACTCCTGCCATGAGCAACTGAAAAATGAAAATGCCACTGGCTGGACAGGTGAGGCCACTCATAGCCACCATGCCTACTGCTGGACCCAGCCCAACTGGACCTCGCAATCCCCCCAGTCTTCGCCTTCACTTGCTTGGGAATTGGATCACATATAAGAGAGTCACAATGAAAATGAAAGCATCCCAGCCTTGGAGGGCAGATTGTTAGGGCCCAGCAAGCAGGTGAGTCATGAGTGGACTGGAGGACTGAGATACCAAGTCAGGGAGGATCTCGGTGAGGTGGGATTAGGCACTGGAGACAACATAAGAAGGTCCAAGCCAGTGGGGCAGGGAGGATAAAGGAAGATAAAGACAATAGTTAAGGAGAGCTCTTGGTGTCATTATCAGCAAAAGTCTCAAAGCTTCAGGTCAGTGTAGTAGTAGTAGTACAATTTATTGTTCAACATAAAGCAGTTACAGTACACTAAAATTGAAACAAAGTACATAATATTAATAGACAATAAATAAATCAGCAAGGAACTTGAATATCTTTACAGTACAATTCAGTTTGACAGTGTCCCTTGAGTACGTTTTCACATAAAAAAACCTCCACAGGTCTTCAAGTCCCCCTAATAAACTTTACAGATGAGCTGAGATTAAAAATCTTGCAAAAATCTCTACCATGTTCTTCTCTTTCATAGTAAACAATTATTCCAAAAGATCCTCCAGGAGCAGACTGAGATCCCCTAACAATCCACCCAGCAATTTTGTTCCTAGTTAATTCATACCTAGGACACAAGAGTACCACATGTTTGAGATCATCTATAGTCCCCACTCCACACTTACAATATGGAGAAAACATCCCCTCTCTTTTTTGTCTGAAATGGATGCGTTGAGCATTATAGTTTTCAGTTCTGAATCTTGTATAGATTCTCCTTTGTTTGGTGCAAGTTAAAAGAGAATAGGGCTCATATCCCCATGACATTTTTACTTTTTTATAGAACCCATATAACTTAAGCTTGGAGAGTTGAACATAGCAAGAATTTATGTCTAAGTCAATGAGCCTCAATTTGACATCCTGCCTAATCTCCTCAAATGGTCTCATAGAAATCTTATATAAGAGGTGGCCCAATCCAGCCGGCATTATTGTTTCCATAATTAGTTGAATAAAGGGATGTACATATACCATGCTGGCCAATTTGATGGTTTCCCCTATCCACATTCTGGGATATCTTTGTTGGGGTAAAAGAAAAAGTTTCATCAGAAAGAGGATCTGTCATTCTCAAACGAGAGAAGTTAAAGAACGTTGTCCTAGCTCCAAGGCATGAATGCAGCTTGGAGTTCCATTTGGCAGTATTAAAATGTATCTATAGAGTTTATTCAGAATTATTTCTACTTCTCTAACCTTGGTATAACCCCAGATTTCAGAGGCATGTAACATGCTCGTTCTTATTTTGGCATTGACAACTCTTAAAACCCCTGTGACCGATGACTTCCCCATCTTGCTGTTAAATATTTTTAGGGCATTTACCAAAGATCCCATTTTATATTGAATAGCCTCCAAATGTTTGGTCCAAGACAGGCTGTAGGCAAAACAGACACCTAAGTAGTCATAGCACTTAACAGTGCCTATATGGTTACCACCCAGCCTAAAGCCTACTGTATTCTTAGTTTGAGAACCAAAGACTACAATGTTAGTCTTGCCGAGATTAGCTTTTAGTTTCCTTTGAAAACAGAGAGATTCAAAGTGAGACAATTTTCTTTTAAGACCCAGGGCTGAAGTGGAGAGCAAGACTAAATTGTCTGCATAAGCTAAACATTCAATCCTTTGCTCATCAATTTTTGGAGGATGGAAATCTGGGTTTCCAAGCTGATCCAAGACTGTATTAATATAAATGTTGAAAAGGGTAGGGGCCAAAATACACCCCCGTCTGATCCCCACATTTGTCTCAGATCTATCAGTTAGATGACCATACTGATTATATTGGACCCTTGCACACGTATTTTCATGGAGTCTAATAATAACATCAAGAAATGGGGCCTCCAACTTCAGATCCCTTAATGTAGCCCAAAGGATTTTTCTACTAATGCTATCAAAGGCCAAGGAGAAGTTCACAAAACAGCAATGTAATCTGTTTTTTATCACTTTGGTATATTTCCAGATCAGGTGCTGAAGCACATAACAAAGTTGTACAGTAGAACGGTCCTTCCGGAAACCGTTCTGTGCCTCATTCAGCACTGAGTTCTCCTCAACCCATGATAGCAATCTACTCAAGATTATCCTAGAGAAAATCTTCTGAGAAACATCTATCAAACTAATAGGCCTATACATCCTAGGGTCATTCGAATCCTCTTTTTTAAAACTTAGAAAGATAACACTGCCTGCCCAACTGGCAGGGCAAGAGTACCCCCGAACCAGGCCATTAAACAGCAAAGGAAGAAAAGGAATCCACCAGCAGGGAAAAGCCTTGTAAAGATCACCTGGGACCCCATCCGGCCCCGGCGCTTTATTTGCCTTAAGCCCAGTTAGTGCCATCCGGATTTCATCCTCTGTGATCAAGATAGGTCTTGGGAGAATTTCATCCTCCTGTATTCTGAAAGCATCAGGTGCCTCCTGCTCTTCATGAGAATAATAGAGCTTAGAGAAATGAGATACCCAAACTTCAGGTGTAATGTAGGCTTCAGTCTTATTGGCATACCTATTATGTCCCTGGGCAACGATATTCCAAAATCGCCTTCCATCCCTATCCAAAATAGCCTGCCTCAGTTTTTCCGAGAGTTCATGAGTATATTTATGCCTCTCCCGTTCGAGAATTTTCCTATATTTTTCTCTTCCTGTCTTTAACAATTTAAAGTCTGCTGCAGATTTATTTCTTTTCTTCTTATGCTGTCTTAATTTTTTTCCAAACTCTTTCTTTGCCTGTAGGCATACCAAATTAAACCAAGACTTTTTATAAAGGGAACTGGTACGATACATTGTTTTACATCTAGGTCTGAGTAAAGAATGAATAGTTTTCCAGTTCTCCAGAATATTGAAGGCCTTACTTTTATCCAGGGCCAACTCATGAATATCACCTAAGACTCCTGTACTAAGAATTTCTCCAAAACTAGCTTGATGAATCAGCCCCCATCTAATCCTTCTCTCGTTTAAGACTTCCAGATTCTCTTCCTGTAGTGTCTCACTCCTTAAAATCCTAAAGGGACATTTGATGTTAATTACAATAGCACAGTGGGCTGATTCCAGTCTGCCCAGAATCTCTAACTTTTGGATCAGCTTTACTGCTTCCAAATTGGTCCAAACCTGATGAGGGGTTGAAGAGCCAGTAGGTCTTCTATATGTTAAGGATCTGACTAGATCTCCCTGAGTTCTCCCATTTAAAATACAAAAATTTCTACTGGCCAATCCTGCTAACAGGTCCCCACCTCTGGAGTTAGATTTTAGATCCTGAGCAGTCCTAGTATGTGAGAAATCTGGATTAATTATGGGTATTGTATGGATCATATCTGAATATACATCCTCCGAGAAATGAGAAGGAATTCTGGCATTAAAATCTCCCAAAATTCCGCTGTCATGGTTGGGACGGATAAACCTCCTGAGGATGAATACACTACCGTGGATTTTATATCTGATACAGATGTTGCCAGAAGGCTTCAATAAGAAGGATGTCAAAAGGTTAGAAAAGGCTTTCTCAGGGTTTGTGTGGTGTGGAAAGAGACCTAGGATGAGCCTCCGTAGACTACAGGCGGACTCGGATAGAGGGGGTCTGAATTTCCCAGATGTGAGGAATTATGCACTAGTCATGCAGTATAGGTTGATAGGGGACCAGGTGAATAGACCACCGGAAGCTAGATGGTTGGATTTGGAAGAAGTGAAGGAGGGAGTGAGGCTGTCAGCGTTTTGAGGATAGGTGGGAAGAAAGCGTAGAAATCGCACACGAACCCTCTGGTGGTTTTGGTGCTGGGCGGATGGGAGCAACTTCGTGAATGGATGGGGTGAGCGAAAGAAGAGACCTTGTTGCTCCCCTCAGAGAGAATCCTGAATTTATAGTGGGAATGGAAGGCGCTGAGTTCAGGTGGGAAGAGAAGGGGTAAAGTGTGTTGGAGATTTTGGGAAGGAGGAGGGGTTAGGGACAGGGGCAGAGTTAGGGAAGATGGGTTTAGACATGTTTAGTATTTTTCAGGCGAGAGGCTATGCTAAGGCTATTAGGAAAAACAGGAAGAGGAACTCCCCCCTTAAGGAGATAGAACAATTAGTACTTAGTATCCGGAAGGAGGCAAAGGGCATAATAGATAAAGCGGCGAGGATGGGGAGGAAATATAGACCCTCCTATTTTTGTAAAACTAGAGCATTGTGGTCCAGAGACTTGGGTAGGGATATCCCTGATCAGGGTTGGGAGGTGCTGATGCGACAACACAAGGGGCTATTGGTCTGTAATAAGTATCAAGAGTCCTTTTATAAGTTTCTACATAGGACATACTGCCCCCCGTATTTGGTGCACAAATACCATCCGGAGATATCACCCCTATGTATGAGGTGTAAGAGTGAGGTTGGTACCTACATACACTGCTTTTGGGAATGCCAACAATTGGTGCAATTTTGGGAAGGTGTGGCTATGGAAGTGGGCAAGGTGTTGGGGAGGCAAGTGGGGAAAAATCCATATTTACTCCTATTTGGGGTAGATGATTCGGAGGAAGAGGAGTGAAAACCCCTTCTGAGATGGATAAGAATTCTGGTGGCAATGGCCAGACATTGTATATTAAACACATGGATATCAGGGGATATTCCTACTCTGCAGCAGTGGAGGAACCTGTGCCTGCAGGCTCTCGGCATGGAAAAGCTATATTATATGTTAAGGAACAGGGAAGATCAATTTTGGGCAACGTGGGGGACATACATATTTTCTCTCTCTCCGGTGGAAAGGGAAATTATGGAAATTGGGTTGGAGCATTGAGGTGGATGGCTTGGGATGCCGAGAGGTTGGAGGAACAATGAGGTGTAAAGATGAAAGGCTAAAGGAATAAATGGACTAGAGGGGGTGCCTGAGTCTGAAGCTAGAGCATTGCAAATTATAAAGTTAAACCACAATCAAGACCGATGGCTAAGAGATGTATGTTAGGAAAAGAAGGCACAAATGGCAAGAGTGATGGAAAAAAAGGATTTTTTTTTGTTTGTTTTTTTTTTGTCATTAGGATAGGGAAGGGGGGGGAAGAGGGATAGGGGAATTGTTAATGGGTTAATGTGATGGTTTAAGATGAATGGAATATAAGTATGTACATGTGGCTACATTATGGAAAAAAAAATTAATAAAAAGATTATGCAAAAAAAAAAAAATCTCCCAAAATAATTATAGGACAAGATATGCTCTTATCTGACAGTTCGTCAAGTGCCATTTTCAGATCCTGTACGAAAAAGTCAGAAGGATCATAGATACATAGATACATAGACAGTGTCAGCAGATAAGGGCCTATGGCCCACCCAGTCTGGCCATTTGAGCTTGTAAGTTCAGTTTATGTTTTCCTAGAAGTCTGTTGCCCCTTACCCCTGACCTCCAGAACTCCTTTATGTCTATCCCATGCATTCTTAAATCCCGTGATTGTTTCAGCCCCCACCACTTCCTCTGGCAGGGTGTTCCACTTGTCCACCACCTGTTCTGTGAAGAAATTCTTCCTCACATTTCCTCTGAATCGTCCTCCCTCCAACTTCATCCCATGTCCTCTAGTCCTGGAGCATCTTTTTCGCTTAAAAATAGTGTATTCCTGCACCCTCTTCCTCCCTGTAAGATACTTGTATGTCTCTATCATATCCCCTCTCTCCCTCCTTTCCTCCAGGGAGTACATGTTCAGTTCCTTCAATCTGTCCTCATAGGACTTGTGATGCAATCCATGCACCATCTTTGTTGCTCTCCTCTGAACCTTCTCTACCCTGTCTATGTCCTTACGTAGGTAAGGTCTCCAGAACTGTACACTGTACTCCAGGTGGAACTCACTAGTGTCTTGTACAGTGGAATTATGACCTCCCTTTTCCTGATGGTGATGCCCCTGCCTATGCATCCCAGCATCCTATTTGCTTTACCTGCTGCCTTGTCACACTGTTTCCCTACCTTGAGGTCATCAGAGATAATAACCCCAAGATCCCTTTCCTGCTTGGTGCATGCTATATCCTCACCCCCAACTGATATATTGTGCCAGGGTTTTGTGCCCCCATATGCATTATCTTGCACTTCTTTGCAATGAATTTCAACTGCCAAACCTCTGACCATTCTTCAAGTTTCTGCAGGTCCTTCTCATTCTGTCTACACCCTCTGGTGTGTCTACTCTGTTACAGAGCTTTGTGTCATCAGGAACAGTGAAATTCTGCCTTCTAGGTCCTGCGCATATGTCACTGATGAAGATGTTGAATAGGACCAGTCCCAGCACTGATCCCTGTGGTACCCCACTGGTCACTCTTCCATCTGTGGAGTGACAGCCATTTACCACCACCCTCTGTGTCCTGCCACCCAGCCAGTTGCCTACCCACCACACTAATGTCCTGCCCACACCCATACTCTCCAGTTTGTGTAATAGTCTTCTATGTGGCACAGTGTCAAAGGCCTTGCTGAAATCCAAATAAGGCATGTCCACTGCCCTCCCCTGATCCATCTCCCTAGTCACCCAGTCAAAAAATTCAATAAGGTTGGTCTGACATGACCTACCCCTGGTGAAACAATGCTGCCTTGGGTCCTGTAGTCCATTGACAACCAGATGTTCCACCGATCTCTCCTTCAGTAGTGCTTCCATGATCTTCCCCACTACGAGGTGAGGCTGACTGGTCTGTAGTTTCCGTTCCTCTTTGTTCCCACTTTTGTATAAGGGACTACATCTGCTATCCTCAGTCTTTGGGCACCTCCCTGTTTCCAGTGATCGGCTAAACAGGATAGCCAGAGGTTCAGCCACCACCTCTCTTAGTTCTTTAAGGACCCTGGGGTGCACCCCATCTGGCCCCATTGCTTTATCAATTCTCATTATTTCCAGTTCCTTCAGGACCTTTTCTCGTGTAAGGGGACTTGTGTCCATTTCTGCATCATTCTCACCCGTTGTACTCCCTTCAGACCCATTTGCCTCCTCTTCCTCAGTAAAGATTGAGCAGAAATAATTGTTCAATATGTCAGCTTTACTGTTGTCATCCTCCACGCGGTCCCCATCCTCCCCTTTAAGTCTCACTATCCCTCCCTTTGCCTTTCTTTTTTCACTTATGTACCTGTAAAAGGTTTTGTCCCCTCTACCCACTGATTTTGCAATGTGTTCTTCTGTCTGAGCTTTGGCTTCCCTTACTGATCTCCCTTTGCTTCTCCTAGTACTTCTCCCTATCCCCTTCTGCCTGTGTCTTTTTGTATTGCCTGATTGCAATCTTTTTGGTTTTCACTTTCTTTGCTACCTCTTTGGAAAACCATAATGGTCGTCTCTTCCTTTTCCTCTTGCTAACCTGCTTAATGCATAATTCTGTTGCTCTTGTAATCCCCGTTTTAAATACTGCCCACTGTTCCTCAACCCCTGATTCCTGACCCATTCCCTTAATGCTTCTTTCAAGTATCTCCCCATTTCCCAAAGTCTGCCCCCCTAAAATCCAGGATACATGTTTTTGTGTGGTTTGGTTCTGCTCTTTCTGTGATTTCAAACTACAATGACTGGTGGTCACTGTTCCCCAGGTGCTCCCCCACTGTTACCCCCATCACACTGTCCCTGATTGTGAACACAAGGTCCAGTATTGCCTTCTGCCAAGTTGGTTCCATGACCAGTTGCTTGAGGAAGGCACCCTGAATGGAGTCCAGGATAAATCTACTCCTAGTTGATGCTGCTGCTGGGATGCTCCAGTCCACGTCTGGAATATTGAAGTCTCCAACCAGTACTAACTATCTCACCCTTGTCTGCCATCCTTTGGATGGCTAGCATCAGCTCCCAATCTGTTTCTTCCTCCTGGACTGGTGGTCTATAGACCACACCTGTGTGGGTGGATGGCCCCATTTTCCTTTCCAGCTTAACCCACAGTATCTCTCCCCCATTTTGTTCCTCCTGGATCTCTGTGGCCCTTATGTCATTTTTCACATACAGTGCCACTCCTCCTCCCTTCCTGCCTGCCCTGTCTCTTCTGAATATGTTGTAGCCAGGTATAGCCATCTCCCAGTCATGGTTATCATTATACCAGGTTTCAGTGATGGCCACAATGTCCAGGTCTGACTGCACCATGACAGCCTCCAATCTTCCATCTTGTTGCTAAGGCTCCTGGCATTTGCACACATGGCTTTCCATGATTTGACCTCCCTAGACTGTTTTGCTGTTCTACTCCAGCCCCTTCCTTGGTTGTCCTTTATCAGTAGCTGTATTGCAAGGGGGAAAGTATATATTGCAGAGAATAATCTTCTCTTGTACCTTGCTAATCATTAGAGCCAAAATACCCTCCGACTTAACAGAAATGTTGGTGATCTGCAAATTTAGCAAAGTTTTAATAAAAAAGGAAATATCCCCTTTAAACCATCCAAACTTTTTATCTTTAGTTGCTGGTAAGGTAAAGATAGAATATCTGGCCAATTTGTGAGTTACATTTTCTGTACACCATGTTTCTTTTAGTCCAATAATATCAAAACCATCCAGAAATCTCACTACTTCAGGGTCAGTTATTTTAAGATGGATGCCCTCGATGTTCCATGAAAGTAAAGAAAGAGCATCCACATCTCAATCCCCATCACCCTTATCCAAATCTAGCTGACCTTCAGACTTCATTTGTTTGATGTTATCTACAGGCTGCATTTATCAGGCTGAATTGATAACTATCAATGGCGAAAAGGTATTAGGGTCAATTAGGTTTCCAATGTCAATCAGGGGGTTATCTGCCTCTAAGATTGATTCTGGACTATCCTTAGTCTGTGTCAACCCAGAGAAGACTTCACCCAAATCTAAAGGGTTAACTAACTGTATTCCCAAACAAACCAGCTTGTTGGCCAGAGAAAGCAAGCTTCTAGCTGTATGAGGATTTTTAAATGTAATATCGATCTGTGTTGTGGACTCAAGATCTCCATTTAACTTAAGGGACTCCACCATGTTTCTCAAGATATAAAATCCAAATGCTCTTTCCTGGAAGAGCAGCAAATCTTCCTTAACTTTCCTATGAGAATCCTTGAGTGAAGCCTTCCACCCAAAAATAGTTATGGTCCTACTCAGCCATACTTCTCTTTGCTTCAATACACGATCCTCTATTACTCCCAATATTTTTCTCTGTGAAATCGTATCCTTCTTACACTGCACCTCCCTATGGAGAACCTCTTCTGGGGAAGGATGAGACTGTATATGTCCCTCTATACATGATTGCTTCATGTTTGCATAGCTTGGGACCATTATAGATAATGCGATTTCCAGTCCTTTTTTTTTTTTTTTTTTACCATGGATGGGATTCTCTCTAGAACAAAATTGGCAGTTACTATGGATGAACAATAAAATAGAACAGTATTCTCATAATCTGGATTTGAAGGCTTAAGTGCCTTCATCTCATTATTGTGTTAACATTCTGTAATCCAAAATAGCTAAGCATCCTATCAAGAAGCAACTGATTAGTTTCATTCTCTGTCTTGGGAATACCTTGAATCTCAATCATAAACTCAGCATTTTCAAGTCCTCTCCTTTCCCGTCCCCACCAGCAGGACCAACGGATGGATTATCAGTGATCTCAGCTTCCCCCTGATATACTGTTTGTGATTCTTCACTTAAAATTTCCTTATACAGATTTTCATCTTGCTTAATAAGATTAAAACAAGGCAGTCCCTCTTGTACAAGCCCCTGCAACTTATTGCTAAAAATGTGCTGAGCCCCCTGTGCTACAGGAGGCTTTTGCATAGTGCAAGGTGTTTGAGTGGTGCATGCCTTAGACCCAACCTTTTATGGTCCCCCTTTTAGATGTCTTGTTTTTAGTTTCTTAATTTTATGTGACTTATGGACCTTCTGTTCAAAAGAGGCTGACTTTTTGGTGGAACCTGTATCTAGGTTCCCCATATAACAAGGGCAGAGTTTATCAAAAGGGGGAGGAAGATTCACCTGAATTCCTCTTGTGTTTCTGGAGGCTAAGCTCGTTGGAGATTGTACTCTATTGTAACAAAATTGTAATTGAACTGTAACTTTTTTGTTTGTAAGTACTGTGTCCCTTGTACTACTGTTCTGATGTCCTCTTTGTGACGAGGTACCTTTGTAAATGAGCCTCTGGCTCAAAGGTTTCTAAACTGATGTTTAACTAAATAAATAAATAAATAAGCCCAACACTGGGGGCTCCTCTTCAGTCAGGCTAGGGTGTTGATGCCTACTATTGTCCAGAACTCTTTCCAGAAGGGCTCTATTATAAAAGACATCTGCTCTTAGACTAGATCTCATCCTTTAAAACAGAAATATTTTCCAGCAAAATGATGTCAGCTGAGTATCTATTTTTTAGAATTTGTAAGGTCTCTTTTGAGATAGTCACGGTTGTCCCCTGATTTACTCTTTCAGGGCCACTGAGTTCATCTACAGTTATATTATCCCCCTCAGGGGTCCTTGTACTATTACTCCCAGAGACCTCTTCTGTTCCCTCATAGTTCACTCATTCGCTTACTTCTCTATGAGATTTATCTAGTCGTTTTAGCACTTCTATGGCTGCACTCATTTCCTGGATTATAGTCCCCAGTGTTAGGGCATCCCCCTTATTCTCCAGTTGTTCAGCAAAAAAAAGGCCGCCCAGAAGTTTTAGCTTTCACCATCTCCTGGGCTAAGGCCTGTGAAGTTTGTTTATGGATAACCCTAAGAGATGCAAGACCATTCACATCAAGTTAGTCAGAAAAGGAGGCTGGAGAAAAATCTAGCTCTGGGGAATCAGAGATCTCATAGTTAACTGAGCCCTGTGTAAGTGTCTCCCACTCGTGCTGTTCATAAGACATCAATTTTTCTGAGTCACTATTATGCTCTATACCAAGGTAATTTTGTAAGTCGCCCTGGCCTTCTCCTTCTGACTGATCACACAGGTGAAGCCTGAACCACAAATCAGTTAATTTAAGCTGTTTTGTTTTCTTCAAGCCCTTTCCTGAGGATAACACTCTTGCACCCCCTTGACAGTTCCTTCCTGAATAGAAATCATTTTCTTAAGATTACGTTTGTTAACTCTGGTTCCTCTAATTTTTCTTATATTACTTTGGTTAGGGGAAGCCTGTACACCTTCCTGTGTATCTACTATTATGATTGCTTGAGGCACTGACTTTCCGGATACAATGCCTGGGGGTGAATTGCCTCTCTCACTTCTGGTAATAACCATCCCCACTAACTTTTCCTAGAAGTGCTCACAATAAAGAAAAAAAAATGTCAAGATCTCAACTCTATCTAGATTAGCAAGCTAATGTGTAAAAGTCCAATAGTGCTATATGTCAAGTTACAACAGCTATACACAGCTTAACACCAACAGGCTGTTTTTTCTAACAGTAGCTATAGAAAAATAGTCTCTGTAAACAGATCTCTCCCGGGAGCACAATGTTAGCAATTATAGTCTCACAGCTTTATTTTCCAGGTCTTGCCCAAATGAGGGCAGCTTAGTAATTTCACGAGTGTCCCTTTTCAGATGCTTGATAAATGTTCTCAGTCCAAAGATCTCCAAAATGCTTCCTGACCTATAATCACCACCACTAGTCATAGCTCACAGCTTGTAACCATGCATAAGTTGAAAAAAAGGAACACTACCAGCACTAACCATTAAGGAAAGGAAAGTACTTCTGAAGTCCAATTTTCAGCTCAAGTTGCTTGCATCTGTGTTTTTTTTAAATGGTTCATACTAGTCCAGTACCCTGACTGGAGTGGGTTTGGTTCCCTGGGGTTGTGTGAGACAGGCAGGATGGAAAACTTCCTTGTAAAAATCTTGATATGCACTAGCAAACAAAAAAGAAAAATCAGTCTATATCATTAGTTCTCATACTTTGTGATAGCGAGCCTCCCCCAAGCCATGGAACAGATTTCGAGCCTCCCTCAAATTTGGAAAAATCTTGGGCCTCCCTTAGAAAAAATGTGTTATACTTTTGCACAGTACACTAGGAATCAAGCAAGACTAATAATGCTGACAGAGTATATTGTCTTTTTATTTGACATATTGTTCTCCACCCAAAACCCCACACCTCAGGTTATCCTTGTCACTCCACTATTCTGACTCTTGGACCCTTATTATGCTACTTCCTCTCTATCTGGAACAACTAACCTAGCCACATCATCTCTTCCTCCCTTACCCTGTTAAGCAACTTCTTGTACCCTTACCGAGGTCACACCTGAAACATGCATTGGCTCAGATTGCCTTTTCCAGACACCAAATTACATATAAAATAAATACCTACTGTAGAAACAAGCCTCAACTCAGTGTGCATTTCCCAGTTACTAATTTGCATATAAACACCTACTGCAGAAACAAGCCTTGACTCCATGTGCCTTCTTAGTCACCAATGTACATGTAAATACACGCCTACAGTATAAACAAGCTTTGGCTCAGGGCCTTTCCTGGTCACCAGTCTATGCATAAGTAAAGAAATCCACCTGCCATTATCCATATTTAGTTTGCTTGTTCCCTTCACACAAAACATTCAAAATGTGAAATGTAAGTACTGTACATTCTCAGACTTCACTGGGCCTCCCCTGGAACAGTATGGGGCCTCCCTTGAGAGGCTGGCCTCACCATTTGAGAACCACTGGTCTACATCATTCCATCATATGTGCCTACAAAGCCCCCAGGTTTTAAATACTACCCCCTAGGAATACTTAAATCCAAACGCAAACACTCAACAATTCTACAGTGTAAAACTGAACTCAAAATTAATGAACATTAATAAGAATTTTTTTATATAATAAAGGATTCACTACATCAGGCTGACTGTCAGGTTCAGGAGTGGAAACAGAATACGCTTCTGAGCCCCTTCAACCGTTACTTAAATATGCCTAAAGTATATCACATATGCATTTCCAGACTCCAAGTTTTCTTAACAATTCTCCTGCTAACTAACAGAATTTTTTTTAAAAGTTTAAAACTTATTTGTAGTAGGTTTTTGCCTATACTCATAGCAGGCTGAATTCCTCAGCCTAAGGGGACGCATATCCTTCTAGTTCACTCTCCACACTAATCAGACTAGGTGAGGCAGTTCCCGAGCTCTGAGGATCACAAAAGAGCACTTGGGAGTGTGCAGGCTAATGCCAATGCCTACACCAATCCAAGGTCAGCTGTACGGCACCAGCTCCTTCAGTAAGTTGTCCCAATAAACAGCTATGCCCACTTCAAAAAGGCAGCCAACAAGCAACTACAAGCAGAAAGTGTTATCCCCGACCAGAACAAATCGCCAAGTAGTTAAAAGCTATTGTTTGCCACAACTGCCAGCACAAACATGGAGATGCCAGAAAGAGCCCCTTCTGATGGCCCAACTAGACTTGTACACTAAAGTAGAGCAAATCACGTGGTCAAGCCACCGCAAAATGGCGCAAAGATCTGAATTACAATCAGCCCTTAAAGTGAGTAAGATGAATAAAAATATACAGACACTTGCAATAAAAAAATCTGCTCTAATATTTAGAATCTGCTCAATGCCCTTAAATGATACTTCCAATATAAGAGACGAGTGCATACAAACACAGAAAAGATCTCAGACTACCTCAATTTTAAAAACAATAAAATGTCCAAAACACCATTAAGGGGGAAATGCATCTAAATAAAAATTCATATGAACAGGCAAACAGAGGGATAAAAAGGGACTCTCCTGATTATCTTGATAGGAGAAAAAGGCTTTTTCAAAAAGGGGGGCTCAGTTTTTCCTTTTTTTCCAGGGAGTTTCTTCCCTTCCTTTCCCATTGCAACCATTCGACTGGCCTTCTCGCTCGAACTACAGCTCCAACCACTGGCATCTACTTCAGAGTTTTCCTCCTGTGAGCAGGGCAAGAAAAAGCAAACTGGGGAAAATACTGTTCCACCTAGCTGGGGCATGCAGTAAGAAATTCTGATAAGGCCACGTATCACTCAGGCAGTAGATGACATACCTGTTTCAAAAATAAAACTTGCTTAGCAGCCCTGCTTCCCACACCTACTCCACAGACATAGGAGCGAATAGCATGAACTCCGACCTCAGAAATCTCCCAGCATCCTCTCCCTGTCGTGTCCTCCTTCAGGTCAGTGCAATAAGTCACATGGCAGGGCAAACAGAATTTTGGGGTGCTTAGGCAGAGGATTTGACAGCAACAAAAAGTGGTGATACTGGCCTTTCCCAGGTCAGCGGTAAGGCCCCATCTGGATTACTGTGCTCAGCTGTTGAACCCACAACTGAAGAAGAATAGGTACCAGCTGGAGATGGTGCAAAGGAGGGTCTCTAGGACGATCCAGGGGATACAAGACATATGAGGAAAGACTGGCGGACTTAAACAAGTACTCACAGAAGGCTAGGAGGTATATGATTAAGATCTACAAATTCATGAGAGGATAAACGTAGTCAGCAATGAAGAACTGTTCAGTGGAATGGAAATGCAGTTACAAGAGGGTAGGAGCGGAGACAGGTTGGGGTGGTTTAACAAAGTGGTAAGAACATTCTTCTTCACTGAGGGTGGTGGACCAGTGGAATAAGTTGACAAAGCAGGTGGTCTAAGCAGGAACTGTAAATGGGTTTAAATGTGGGTGGGATAGATTCAGAGGGCCTGCTGGTAATGATAAAAGGAGGATGGTATCATGGGAGGGACAAGTAGAAGAATCCAAGAATCAATAAAAGCAATGGAACCTGATTGGCAGTAGGCTGTAGAAGCAACAGGCAGATATAGTATTCTGGACAGACTGGAATGGCCTCAGGTCTTGTTCTGCTGTCACGGTCTACATTTGTATTCTAGTAACACAGTAATATAGTAACATAGTAATATAGTAATGCTGTTGCATAGTAATGTAGTTACGTAATAATATAGTAACATAGTAATACAGTAACATACTGATAGTAATACAGTAATATAGGGATAGTAACAGAGTAACATAGCAATATGATTGTCATTGAATGATTGTGCATATTCTACTGTATGGGCAATCGCTAACTGACATTCAGACAGTGGTCAGCCAAGGCACTGAGTAAAGGCTTTGCTGGCCGCTGTCACTGATGCTGTACTACAGCTTCAGTAACTGGGGCAGGGGATTGCAGGGAGGTGGGTCTGAAGTAGGTGGATGGGGGGTGGTGGTAGCACTCTCAGGGATTGGTGGGTCCACTAGACCACCAGGACCTTTATAATGACTATGGGACATGCAACTGGGAGGAGGGAGGACCACTAGACCATCAGGACCTGTACACTGACTACAGAATGGGCAATGGGAAGGGGGGTCCACTAGACTTCCATGTACATATTTACTATATAGCTGGACAGGCAACAGGAGAGTGAGGTTCACTAGACTACCAGGGAGTTCAGTTTTATACAGGTCTGGAGACCATTATTGGGGATAAGGGCATGGTTTTCAAAGCATTAAACAGAGCTGCAAACAGAGGCTGTTTTGTTCTAACATAATGACTATACCACTGCACCCAGTAGGCACGAGGAATCCCTCATTTGCATGGGTGCAGCGGTATATTCTGTGCAGTCACACTGTCAGGTCGGCACCATGTATCAAAAGCCTCTGAATATATCCCCTGCCCATCAGCTCACACTATTACCAATTAGTGCAGTGCTAACCCTGTTAGTACCACACTATTTGAATATAGGAACTTTGAACTATAACTGCTTTGAGACAGCAGCACATCCAACCATTTTACCACACAGACCCATGCTATTACATAAATCAAATGTGGCATGGGCACCATAACAAATGCACAAAGAAAACTAGCGGCACCATCCACTGCTTTGTAGAAAACTTGCAGTTATTTCTTGAAAAGTGTAAATGTTCATTTAAATATATCAAGTTCAAACATGCAAAAAAAAAAAAAAAAGGACAAATGTGCCCCCGACAGAGATGTGGCTGTAGCCCCACTAGCTTCTGACAGGTTTTGTGTTCTCACACATGAGCAGGAAATTTGGTTACACACTGAAATATCTCAATGTATGCAACAATTTAAACTGATAGGTGTAAATAACACAAACAGTTTAAAAAAGGCTATTCATAAACAGATCACATGAAGTGTACAGTTTCAATTGTCAGTGATAATTTGTTTAATAAAAGGAAATCAGAATCCAGTTTCCTGCAGAAGGATCTTAGCTGCCAAATTGCATGAAAACCTGAGCCCATAAAAATGTTGGTAATCCCCCAGACTTCCTAAAAAGAGTTTAACTATACACGGTATTAAGGCTCACTAACTTGGAGGCTAAATAGAGAATAACGGATATGCAACTGTGTGTTATAATTTTTTTACACACCCAAGGTGTGTGATGATCCATAAACCTTGAGAGAGCAGCTCAGGAGGTTTATTAGGTCATCACATCATGAGAGTGAGTAAAAAAATCCATAAGAACACAGCTACATATCTATTGTTTTTTATAATTGCTGGTGCGAGGAGTTAGTCCCCAAGATAGTCAATGTGTGACACTCACTGTCTCTCACACATCACACACATTCTCTCTCACTCTCTCTCTTACTTGCTCTTACACACACACACACACACATATACACACTCTCTCTCTCTCTCACTCACTCTCTTATATGGACTTTTTGTTTTGAAACTGTCAGTTACAGCCTGTCCTAGATCGCACTTAGCATCTCATGAACCAGAAGTACAGAGGGATCAACCAGATATTTGTTTTTTGTTTAAAGGGCAGGATCAACCAGATAAAGAATAAAAAAAAATCTAAAAGACTGAGAGACTAGTGAACAATAGCGGCTAATCAGTAAGCAGAAAAAGGAGCTGCCATTTTTGTACTACTGTTCAGCCCGCCCACACACAGAGCACAAGCCAATGAAGTGACATGGTACAACTGAGTGACACACCAAGGACACTGCTGGTGAAGGTTTTGTGAACACCATAATAACTTGTTTTTGGGTTATTACGGTGTTTGGGAGAGCCTTGTAAACAGTATGATAAAGGGGGTCACCAGTAATTATAAATAAGTTACATATTTCTGCACATTTACATGAAAAACGGACCTCATAAAATGTAGACGTCTGTCAAACCACAAAAAATAGCAATCTATATTATACTGGCATGGTAGTGTCAGTATAGTTAGGGTGAAAGGTAACTTCTATGTTAAACCCGAATGTTTGAATGTTAATAATTTTGGAACCGTTTAACATATTTGAATGACATTTAGCATGCCTAGTGTCTAGGGGTAGGTCTCCTGACCTGCCAGATTTGGTGGGAATCCATTGTGTGGTTTCTGAGATAGAGTGTTGTAAAAACAGAAAAATCCATGTGTTTTGGCATTTCTTTATCCACCTGCATCTCAGAAATGGCTTTAGGTTGTGATCTAAAATTTTCAGGGTAGAAAGCCTTTGCCTCACAGATGTGCCTTTTAAAGATTTGGTGAAAAATACTAATCCGTTCAAAAGTTACTAAATGTTAAATATTCCCTGTATAGCCTATGGGGGAAAAATATATATGACCTGAAAGTGAAAACAGGTAAACAGCCCCCCAAAAAACAATTTCCTTGCCACTTCATAGCAAGAAAACAGAACATTTGGGCTGACATTTGCAGGGTGGCAAGCCCTTGCCTCACAGATGTGCCCTCTGCTGGTTTGGTGAAGAAATGGACACTGGTTCCATAGTTACAGCACTCCAAAGATGCACATTTTCCCATAGGATAACATTGTGGTAGTCATGGCGCCTTTCAGTGGCTATACCTCAAAAATGGTTTGAGATACAGATTTTTGGCTAAGCGCAACTTAGTACACCTTTAGGTGCACTAAGTATGCATGGAGGTGGCCAGGCCATAAATACAAATGTGAAGGAATTTTTTCCAAAGTTTCCCGGTTCCTGAGATATTGCAACTTTTATTTTATTTTAGTCTTTTGGTAACCGGGTAAAGCCCACTAGGCACAAGTGCCTGTTTTCAGGGGTGACCTGGGAGCACTGGGTGGTTAAGTGACATGCTCAGAGTTGCACAGTATGCAAGTGGAGGTTGTGAGAATCAAACTCAGGCCTGTTCTGCTGGATGTATCAAGCTTGTTCACACCTCGTTCCTCTAACCTCTAGGCTATACTGCCAGCCCAAGGGTTACCTGGAATGGCTCTAGGTGAGCTCTATGTCTCTGTACGTATGGATACATGAAAGTGCAATATGCAGCAGTGGGAGTGCAGGGCCCAGAGGGCCCTGTGCTTCCACATGGAGATGTGATATTAAAATATCAGTACACTTATGTATAGCTGGGAGTGCACACATGAAAATCAGAGACAATTACAAAATGTATACATGATGGGAACACAGGGCCCACAACCACATACGAGTAACATTACATTTTCTCAAAAAGAAGGGAAATTCATTGCAAAAAAACTTTGTTAATGCATCAGTTAGGGTTGTCATTACAGTGACAAAAGTTTGGAAATTCGACGTTAGGGTTACCAACCCTACTCCCCCCACTCCCACTCTCCACACACCAACAGGCATCAGGGTGTTCCTTGGGGTCCTCAGGCCTAACTCTCACCACATTGTTCTATACTGTACCACTCAGCTTCCTTACAAATGGAATGGAGTGAGAGTTAGTGCTGACAACCCCAAGGCACACCCCAACGCCTTTTGATGTGTGGAGAGTGGTGGTTGGGGGGTAGGGTTGGTAACCCTAACATCGAATTTCCAAACTTTTGCTGCTGTAATGACAACCCTAACTGATGCATTAATAAAGTTTTTTTTGCAATATATGAGTTTCCCAGGTTCCTTCCCGTTTTCACTACTGTCAGCTTTAGACTTATGCAAAGCAGCCTTAAAAATATCACAGAGGGATGGTACTGGGGTTTAGTGGTTAGATCCATGGCATAGGAACCAGAAAGTTTAGATTCAAACCTTAATAGAGCCCCTTATCCACTATTACCCTGAACAAGCTGCAGTGGCCCCGAGTGTAACAGTAAGACTCAAGAGATATCAGGAATTATGGTATTTTGCAACAGGTTAAAACGGGGTTTCCTCTGCTTCTGTTAAGAACCAGGTACTGGTGCTGGCCCATCAGAGCAGCAGTAGCACTGCTGCTCTCGACACCAGTGACCTGGGATCAAGACTGATCTCTGGTCATTGGGGGCAGGCTGGTAGGGGAGGAGGACTGAGTGCTCCATAGGACACTCTTCTCCTCTGGGAAGGGAGGGTCATCTCCTCAGCCACAACACCACCACCTAGGTGACTACTGCTGGCAGAGCGGCTGGAGGAACAGAACTGGGAAGAGGCAGATGCCAACATGCTGACATGCTCAGCTTGAGAACATCATGGTGTCACTCCCACATGCCACCTCGGGACTGGGGGGGGGGGAAAAACAGAAAATAGGCCCCAGCACCAGGGGAGTTTGGCCCTACTATATCTGTTCCCACAAGCTTGACCAGAGACCCTCATCAAGGATTACATAAAAATCCTGTTGAGGGGTGCCTTACCATTAGCCCTGCCTGGAAGGCTATCCACGATGCCACGTAGGCCTAAAAGAGAGGCAGCTGAGGTAAGCAGCAAAGGGGGGGCAAGTGCCAGTGATGGAATGGGGCATAAATAGAAATGGGGAAAAAAAAGAAAGTAAGTGCTGAAGTGAACTTTCCCAACAAAACTACTGTATGCACTTTTTTAGCCTTTTATCACTCCTCCCCAACAGGTACTGATTTTGGAAGAAGACAGTATGCATAACATTGTGGATCTAAGGGAAGGCATAACTTCAGCAATGTATCTTAACTGGAGTAGAGCAAAACAGTTTGCTCTCTGTTCTGATGGAGAAATGTAGCAGCCGTGTTAGTCCACTCTACTCTCATTTCAAGTAGTTCCCAGATGGTAACTGAATCCATGTTCTAAAAACATATTCTCTGTTGTCCAATAAATGTGAGATTGTCACATAACAATAATACATGTAAATTACTACTAAGCCACATATTATTCTGTATCTGTTATCAGGTTAATGCATTTGTAGCCTTATTGGCTCTGACCAGTTTGTTTAAAACAGCTGGTGTTGATGGGATACTGTAAAATTGGAAATGGCCAGATTGTTTTGGCCCAACCCAAATTTGGGCTTCGCTTTTTCCCCACCAAACATTTAACTGGCCCTCCCTGTGGGTGGACTGTCACAAGTACATCAGGCATGATAAGCTTCGGCTCATGCAGTTTAAAATTTTGCATAATTACTATTATTCTCCTCGTAAGTTGGCTAGGCTGGGACTCCTGTCGTCCAGTACGTGTACTCATTATCAGGATGAGGGGAATCTCCTACATATATTCTGGGAGTGCCCTAAGGTAGCCCCTCTGTGGCAAGCGATTCGATTGGGGGTAGATCCATTACTAGGATTAAATGACTTCTTTACTCCTGAAATCTGCATTTTGGGAGATTTCTCCTCTGTCACAGTAAACATTAGGAAATTTCATATTGCTCTGATAGCCATGTCGGTAAAAAATCTGGTGCTGCGTCATTGGAAGGACGCGACCGACATCGCTTATAGTGAATGTTTGCAAGAGCTGTTGGCAAATTTGCGCCTAGAGAATATGATAGCTAACTTACATGATCAGTCCCAGAAATTTCAGAGGATATGGGGCCTTATACTGACATTGTATTCTTTACAGGACTTATAGAGGTTTGCCCCTATACGGTTGGCCTGCTGGATGTCGCACCTGTGTGAAGAAATGGGAAAGGGGGGGGAGGGGAAGAGTTGATCTCATTTCTGTATCTTGGACCTGTATCAATCACATGCATGTTTACTGGATCTTCTCTTTGAAATTGTATAAAATTGAATAAAGTTTGAATTGAAAAAAAAAACAGCTGGTGTTGGCCATGTCAACCAGACATCAAACATGTTTTTTTAATAGTATCTGAGGGATTGAAATGACACAGAATATTGAGCGGTTCAAAGGTTATTCACACAGAATAGTGAATATTGAAAAAAAATTGTTAAAAACCATATGATGAAATTTTTTGTCAGATAGCAAGTACTGCTCCTTTAAATGGTAAAGAAGAAAAAAGCTAAATAGTAACAGTAAATTAAGGTCAGAACGGATGCTACATTTATCGTGCCCCCACCCTCCCCTAGTATGCTGTACAAACAAGTACTGTGCCCATTTTTTTGGGGGGGGGGTCCCTGCTCACTGTGCTATGCAGAGCAGTAGATAGATATAGCATACTGCATATATATATATATATATGGCAAAAAACTCAATTTAATGCATCAGTTAGGGTTGTTCCACAGTGACAAAAGTAGAAATTTGATGTTAGGGTTGAAAAGCACCCCTTGCACCCACCCACCCTTGCCCCCCGCAGCCGCATTGGTGTGTGCGTTGGGATGCGTTGGCCCTAACTCTCACCCCATCACATGTAAAGAAGCTGAGCTGGTGAACTATAGGAGAATGGGGTGAGAGTTAGGACCGATGACCCCAATGCACACCCCATGCCGGCTGGGGGTAGGGGGAGTGGTAACGGGGTTTTCAACCCTAATATCGACTTCCTCACTTTGTCACTGTGGAAAGTCAGTCACGTAAGAATTTACCATAACAGTAAATCTTCGAGAACAGCTCTTGCAGCAGGTTACACCATTAGGACTGAAGCCAGCAGGCGCCAGGACCCCACGACGAAAATTTTCCAGCTAGCAGTATTCAGCGGGGATCGCCTCCGATGTCGGTTCCACCCCCGATGTCAGGCATAGTACATAAGGAGGTGGTCCCCCAGAATCCCCAGTTCTCCCACTGGAGACTCCCAGCTGCTGGATGACATCAGAAGAGGAGACTGAGGATCCGCCATCAAATGTCAATCAGAAAGATGCTGTGAACGCCTTATCCTAGGAGAAGGATGTTGAAACTAGAATCTACTTCCAGTGGGGATGGTTGGAAGGAAAGAACCTGCTGCAAGAGCTGTTCTCGAAGATCTACTGTTACGGTAAGTTCTTACGTAACTGTACTATCTTACTTCGAGAAACAGCTCTTGCAGCAGGTTACACCATTAGGACTGATTCCCAAGCAATCCTGGAAAACCCACACCATTGGGAGGAGGGAAGGTAAAAATCCTTGAACGAAATCAAGCCTAGGACAGAAGTCCCTGAAGGACTGCTAGACCAAAACCTGCTCTTCGCCTCGATGCAATGTCCAGGCTATAATGCCTGATGAAAGTGTGTACGGAGATCGAAGTAGCTGCAGCACAAATAGCTGAGGTGGACACGTTCTTTAAAGCTGCAAAGGAGGTAGCCACCCCTCTGGTGGAATGACCCTTAACCGTGCCCGGTAAGGGTTTGTTGCGCTTCTGGTAGCAGAACGTAACACACTGAATGAGCCACCTGGACAGCGACTGTTTTGAAACAGGAGCTCCCATCATCCTATGGGCAAAGGAGACAAAAAGCTGGTCCGATTTTCGGTGGTGTTTGGTTCTGGTCAGGTAGTATCTGAGACACCTATGCACACCTAAAGTCTGCATAAGGGCTTCTCCTCAATTAGAGTACTTAGGGAAATACACTGGTAGGTCAATATCCTGATGAAGGGTGAGAGCTGAGACCACCTTAGGCAGAAATTTAGGATTAGTCCGTAGGGATACCCTGTCTTGGTGGAAAACCAAATAAGGTTCTTTGCACATAAGTGCATGGAGTTCAGAAATTCTGGTCGTGGTGACGGCAACTAAAAACAACATCTTCCAAGTAAGAAGACGTAGCTCGCAATCCATGGCTGGTTCAAAGGGTGGCAGCATAAGCTGATCCAGGACAAAGGGTAGATCCCATGGTGGAATCAGATCCTTAATCGGGGGCTTAAGGTGGAGGGCACCCCTCAGGAAGGCTCGTGTTGTGTCCAACTGAGCTATAGTGCATTGGCCTATAGGAACGTGATAGGCTGAAATGGCACAGAGGTGTACCTTAATCGAGGAGTAAGCCAAGCCTGTCTGGAAAAAGGACAGTAGGTAGTACAAGACCAACTTCTCCGGACAATCCAAAGGCGAAAAACTGCGTGCTTAAACCCATAAACAAAACCTGCGCCACTTCATGGTGTAGGTCACATGGGTAGCCGGTTTTCTAGCAGCAGCGAGAATGTCTGCTACCTCTTGCGAGACCCCATGTCGCATCACGGCTATGTCTCTAGGAGCCAAGCGTGTAGGCTCAGGGAACATAGGTCCAGATCGACCAAGGAGCCCACCTCCTGAGACAGCAAGTGGGAGCTGACTGGCAGCGGCACTGGAGGTTCCTGGGACAGCTGATGCAAAAGCGGGAACCAGATCTGCCCGAGCCAAAACGGCGCGATAAGTATGAGTGTCGCTTGCTCTATACAAAGTTTCAGAAGAACCCTCTGGATCAACGGAAATGGGGGGAAGGCATAGAGGAATCTGTCCGCCCAGGAGAGAGACAACGCGTCTCACCAGAAAACACCAGGCCCTGGATCTAGCAAGCAAAAATTGGGCAGTTTTGTGTTGGATGGGGACGTGAAAAGGTCTAACTCTGGAGTGCCCCATCTGTGAAACAGATCCTCTGCTACTTCTTGAAGTAGTTCTCACTCATGGACTCTGGCCTGAGAGTGGCTCAGGCCATCTGTGATGACGTTGTCCACTCCTGGAACATGAACGGCAATGAGGTTTGCACCTTGTTGCAAAACCCAATCCCACACCCTCATGGCCTCCCTTCAAAGCAGGTAGGAATGGGTGCCTCCTTGTTTGTTAAGGTAATACATCACCGCGGAATTGTCTGTTTGTAACAGAAGTGTACCTGGTGGGATCTCCGACTGGAAGGCCTGCAGGGCGTAAAGAACTGCCTCATTTCCAGGATATTTATGTGGAGATGAGCCTCTTGGTCTGTCCACAGGCTCTGAGACCGGACACCGTCGAGGTGTGCTCCCCAGCCGAGCCCTGAGGCATCCATGGAGAGTGTCACAGTTGGAGACGGTGCAATGAAGGGGACTCCAACCGAAAGATTCCTCGAATCTAGCCAACATTGCCAATCTCGGATTACGGCCTTCATGATCCGGATTGGGTGCTGCAGATGGTCTTGCTTTTAATCTCATTGGACCCTTAACATCCACTGGGTTACCCGCATGTGGAGATGGGCTAGTGGGACTGTTGCAATGGCTGCAGCCATGTGTCTGAGCAGGCAAAGGACCAGTCTGGCAGGAACGGTCTTCTTCGCCGAAAAGTTCCTGATGAGGAATCTGATGTTTTCCACTCTGTCCGGGGGCAGAAAGGCTTTCCCTTGGATGGTGTCCAGAACTGCACCTATGAACTTCAGAGTCTGAGACGGAACCAGGTGTGACTTCTCGTGATTGTTGATGATGCCTAACATCTCGAACAGAGACTCAGTACAGTGAATGGCGGACATCAGGGCCTCCCGGGAGGGCACCATGAGAAGCCAGTCATCCAGGTAGGGGAACATGTAGTGGCCTTGTCTCCTCAGAGATGCCTCTACGACCACCATGCACTTCGTAAACATGCAAGGTGCCGATGACAGCCTGAAGGGAAGGGCTCGAAGCACAGGAACTTCCTGTGCGCTTGAGCAATGGGTATGTGCAGATAAGTATCCTGAATGTCCAGGGATGCTAGAAAAGCGTCCAGCTTGAGCATGGGAATCAGACCTGGGAGGGTCACCATGAGGAAGCGTTTGTACCGGACCGGTTCATTGACGTCGCTTAGGTCCAGTATCGGACGGAGGTCCCCTGTTTTCTTTGGAACCAGGAAGAAGTGAGAATAATATCCTAGACCCCTCTGGTTCCATGGTATGTGCTCTATAGCTTCTTTTCCCAGAAGCGCGAGCACCTCCTGCTGTATGAGCAGGGCATGCTGACCCGAGTAACAGGAGAGCAGGGGAGGTCTAGCCGGTGGGTGGTCGAGAAACTCTATGAAATGGCCTTTCTTGACCAATTGAAGAACACACCGGTCAGCAGTGATCGACTGCCACCCTGAAAAGTGGTAAGCAATGCGACCCCCGACCTTTTGCGCCCATTGATCCAGAGGAGGGGCAGGGACTGGGAAAGAGTCATGCTGTGGCAGCACTGGTCCCTGCAGACTGGGCCGGTTTCGTGTAACGTTGGCCTCTACCTGGAGACGACTTTGCCTGGGCTTTATGCTGAAAAGTGCCCCTTTGCTGCTGGCCAGAACGTGGCTGCTGCCTTTGTTGCTGGCTTCAAAATTGGCTCTGGTTCCTGTGAAAGGAACCTGGCCTGGATCTGTACATGGCCTGTTTGGATCGGACTGCCTTCCCAGCGTCCTGGAGTTTGGTGATGACCTTCTCTGAGGGTTCACCAAAGAGTACTTCATCATTATACGGGACGTCAAGAATGTTCTTCTGTACGTCCGGGGTGAAGCCGGAGACATGGAGCCAAGAGTGTCTCCGGAGACAAATGCCTGAGGCTGCAACTCTGGCAGATGAGTCCGCAGAATCGTATGTGGCTCGTAGCACTTGGGTACCCACATCTGACCCTGTGTTGAGAAGATTGAGGAGCTCCGCCTTCTGATCGCCATCCGGAAGCTTATGGACCAGGTCCTGGCCCTGTTCCCACAGGGCATTCTGAAACTGTACCATGTGGGTGAGGTAGTTCAGAGACCTGATGGTGCATGTAGCAGCCACTTACGTGCACCTCCCCAGGGCATCCAGTTGCTTGGATTCCTGGTCTAGTGGCTGTGTGCTCATATGTTGTGATCTTTGAGACCAGTCATGTGAGGCTGTGATGACCAGGGAGTCTGCCAGAGGTTGTTGAGCCAAGTACTGGTCCTCTCTCGGGGCCTTGTACAGGCAGTCAGCCTTCTTCAGCACTGCAGGAGTGGAGTGCGGATGCTTCCATGCAGCCTTGGTGACGTCTGCAAAAGTGTCTACCAAGGGTGGTACTACCACAGGCTTTGGGTCTTTCTGCCGAAGATAGCAGGCAAAGCATTGTCGTTCGGGGTCAAAGTCTTCAGCATCCCACCCCATGTTGTCCTGGATGCGTCCCATGATCTCAGTGAAAGAGGGATCATCTGGAGGTGACCTGGGGAGGTCATATGGGTCAGATGAGGAGATGCTGAGTGGAGAAGGAGATCTGGAGTAGTCCAAGGTGTCTGATCTGGAGTCCTCCCCCGACAGAGTGTACCGATGCCATCTGGGTCACTTGCGGCTGGGAGACCCTGATGTAGATCTTGAGGGAGGCCTTCTCCTGTCTTTGGATCTGCCCCAGGAGGTGGAGTCTGCTCCTTAGGGGTTGGTGGTCATCCTGCTGGCCCCTTTGGTGGAGAAGGGGGTGTAGGAGGCGAAGGAGTTGGAGGAGGAGGTTTAACAGGGACCACATCCTTTTGGATAGTGTCCCACCAGAAAGTAAAGAGTTCCTTTACTTTTTCAATATTCATGCCTGACGACGGGCCTGGCGCCGGTGGTCTGTCACCGGGGTCGGGTGTCTGGTCCGCGGGTGTCTCCGGGTTTGGGGAAGGCCCACAGGAGCCCGGCATCCTCGGTGTCCCCGCCTGGTCTTCGGGCAGTGTAGCGTCCTCCTCCGTAGAGTCCCTGTGACCGGCATCCGCCGATGATGGGGGGGTGGTCTTCCGCTCTGGAGAATGCGATGCCGATGTCGGTCTCTTGGCCGATGCCTTCAGATCCGGTGAACGCCCGGCCGGTGACTTGCGTCTGGCTGGTGTCCTCAGTTCCAGTGAGCGCCTGGCCGACTTCAAATGCTTAGCCGACGTCGGGTGTTTGACCGACGTCGGGTCTGACACCCACTTCAGGGACATCAGGTCCTTAGTCTTCCTAGGAGCTGGATCAGGACCCCTGGGAGGTTGGGAGACCGATCTAGAGTTGGTGTCCTGATGTCGGGTGGATGAGGAAGATTTATGGTGCTCAGAAGACTTGGAAGAGGCCTTGGTGGGAGTGAAGGAAGCTGAGGGCCTCGAAGTCTTGATAGGCTGGAGTGTGGAAGAGCTGCATGAAGCCCGGACCTTAACCGGGGGGGGCTGAGACCCAGCCCTGGAGGGAGAGTGGTCTGATCTAGTGGAGCCTGAGCTGCGGGAGTCCGAGGCCCGGTTCAGGGATCTGGACCTTACTTTCTCCCAGTGCTTGTCCCAGTGTTTATGGGCCTTCGAGGAAGATTCTCCCCTGGAGGAAGGTTCTTGGTCCATCCTTTTCAACTTTTCTTCCAGAAGATGCGCCTGAAGTGCCTTCTGATGGTGGATCCTGGTGTGGCTATTGAACCCTTGGCAAAAGGTGCAGGCCTTGGTATCGTGGTCCGGGCCTAGGCACCGCACACAGAAGGAGTGAGGATCCTTGAAAGGGATCTGTTTTAAGCAGGAAAGGTGACCCTCAAGTGAAGGAGTTGGAGAGGACATCAGTCTGAAGAAAAACAGTAAGTTCTGTAGTCGTCGTGCACTAGGTAGAGACCGAGAGGCCAGCGCTGGCGAGTTGTCGGCAGGAAAAGAACTGGGGATTCTGAAGGACTGCCTCCTTATGTACCATGCCTGACATCGGGGCCGGGACTGATGTCGGAGGCGGTCCCCGCTGAATACTCCTAGCTAGAAAATTTCCGTGGGGTCCTGGCGCCTGCCGGCTTCAGTCCTAATGGTGTAACCTGCTGCAAGAGCTGTTTCTCGAAGTACGATCAACCCTAACTGATGCATTAAACAGTTTTTTGCCTCTAATTTCCCTTTTTTTGAGAGTGTGCAGTAGAAGTAGTGTATGGAATGTGGTGGTGGGAGCGCGGGGCCTCCCACCATGTGATGTTTTCTGACATAGTAACGGTAAGTGCAAGGGAAACACAAGCACTAACGGTTGCGCACATGGTGACAGAAACAAATGGTAAAGCAAACATTAATAGAAACGCAAGAGCAAAGTGACACCAAACCAAACAGTGATGCAAAAGGGAGACGCGACCGTGTAAGGAAACACAAACCGTGATGTGCATGGTCATGGTACGGCAACTGGAAATGCAAATGGTAATGTTAACAGCATAAATAATGCCAAAGGGAACCGAAACGAAAATGTGAATGCAAGCGCACACAGAAATGCAAACCGTAACGTGCACGGTCACGGTACCATAATTATAAATGCAAATGGTAAAGTTAACATGAACAATAACACCAAAAACGGAAACGGAAACAGGAATGGAAGCGACACGGAAATGCGAAATCGAATAATGACGGTCATCGCTATCGCAGAGTTGTAAATACGAAATGGTAATGGTAACATCAACAATAACACCAAAGGAAACAGAAATGCAAAAGCAAATGGAAGCACGTACGGAAATACAAACCGTAATGCGCATAGGCACAGTAACGCAATTGGAAACGCAAATGGTAACAGTAACATAGAAACATAGAATTTGACGACAGATAAGGACCGCTTGGCCCACTCAGTCTGCCCATGTCCCTACCTAATGGATAAGCTGCAGATCCTAGTTAACCAGCAGCCTACTTCTTCCTACCCCCACCCCCTAGAATTGCCTTATGACTGTCCCATGCATGCTTGAATTCCACCACTGTTTTTGACTCCACAACCTCTTCCGGAAGGCCGTTCCATGCATCCACAACCCTCTCTGTGAAAAAATACTTCCTTACATTACCTCTGAGCCACCCTCCCTCTATCTTCAAATTGTGCCCCCTTGTTCTTGCACACCTCTTTTTTTGAAAGATGCTACCCTCTTGGACTTTGTTGATTCCCTTGAGGTACTTCAAAGTTTCTATCATGTCCCCCCTCTCCCTCCTTTCCTCGAGGCTATAGATATTAAGCTCCTTAAGTCTCTCTTCATATGTCTTCCGGTGCAGACCCTGCACCATTTTAGTTGCCCTCCTGTGGACAGCTTCCATCCTGTCTATGTCTTTTCGGAGATTGGGTCTCCCGAACTGCACGCAGTACTCCAGATGTGGTCTCACCAGCTGTCTGTGCAGAGAGATAATAACCTCCTGTTTTCTACTGGTGATGCCTCTCCCTATGAATCCCAGTATCCACCAGCCCTCCTTGCTGCACTCTCGCATTGCTTGCCCACCTTTATGTCATCTGATATGACTACCCCCAGGTCCCTTTCCATTTTTGTTGTTGCTAGTATCTCACCCCCATTGTGTACTCTTCCCCTGGGTTTTTGTTTCCCAGGTGCATTACCTTGCACTTCTTAGCATTGAATCTAAGCTGCCATACATTTGACCATTCCTCTAACTTTGCCAGTCCCTTCTCATCCTTTCCACCCCACCTTGTGCATCAACTCTGTTGCAGATCTTTGTGTCATCTGCAAAGAGACATACTTTTCCTTCCAGTCCCTCTGCAATGTCGCTTGTAAAGACATTGAAGAGGACTGGTCCTAATACTGAACCCTGTGGTACCCCACTAGTAACTCCCCTTTCTTCAGAGTGGACTCCATTTACTATTACTCTCTGTGTCCTATTCTCCAGCCAATTCTTTACCCAGGCTGTCATCTTGGGACCCACTCCCAGGCTGTCTAACTTGTATATTAATCTTTTGTGTGGGACTGTGTCAAATGACTTGCTAAAGTCTAGGTAGGCCATGTCCACAGCCCCTCCCTGATCTACTACTTTGGTCACCCAGTCAAAGAAATCTATCAGATTTGTCTGGCATGACCTTCCTGCTGTGAATCCATGCTGCCTTGGGTCCTGTGCCCCTCTGGCCTCTAGATACTCTACAATTCTTTCCTTCAGAAGTGATTCCATCATTTTCCCTACCACTGCGGTTAAACTAACAGGTCTGTAGTTTCCTGCTTCTGCCTTGCTCCCACTTTTGTGAAGGGGAATCACATCTGCCCTCCTCCAGTCCTCGGGTACCACCCCGTCCTCCCATGATTTGTTAAAGAGGGTAGTCAGTGGTGTCACTAGTTCTACCCTTAGTTCTTTTAGAATTCTGGGATGAATCCCATCAGGCCTTTGCTTTGTCCACCTTCAGTTTTAAGAGTTCTTTCAGAACCCTTTCTTCTGTAAATAGGCTGGTATCAACTTCTGTATCCAGAGTGTTTCTACTGTTTGTTTTACGTACCTCCCCCTCCTCCTTCGTAAATACTCAGCAAAAATATTTGTAACGTGCAACGAAGATGCAGACCCGAAGAAAGCATAAACACAAATGAGAGGGTGCCAGAAATACAAACTGAATGCAAACAGAAACAGTAGTGGAAGCATAAATGGTAACAATATTATGCAACCACAAAGCAAATGAGAATGCAGAGATACTTGCTTGTCTGAGCGTACAGATGAATGGTAACACAAATGGGTGTGGAAGCGCTAACTCGTTACAGTATCGAAGCACACCCTGTTTCTGCCCAACAGCTGCACAGAGAAAAACAGTGTGTACAAAGAATGTATGAATAATAATGGGCCTCGGAGCACAAAATGAGCTGTTGGAATACTAAATTGTTTATATCTCAGGAACAGTGCGACATAGAACAAAAAAAATTTAATTTCACATGATTCATCAGTTTCCTGCCTAGGTTTTCACTGGATGCATAGTCCAGAGGGCTACCCATTGTCGCGATAAAAATTCCATATCTTGCACCATTTCCAAGATACGAGCCCCAAAATGCCTAGCGAACACCACCATGTTAGTCTATGGGAAAAAAAGTCAACTTTGGAGTATCGTAACTTTGCATCCGTGCAATATTTTGTCACCAAACTACCAAAAGGCACATCTGAGAGATGTTGGCTGCATTTCCTTCAAATTTTAGCTCAAAAGACCAAACCGTTCTTTTGCAGCAGGGTAGCAAAGAACTCCTGTCATTTTGGCTATAGTCTGGAAAAGTAGTGTCGCAATTTGCGAAAGCTTTCGCAAAATTTTGCAAAAGTGTCGCAAGTGCGACACTACTCTGTGACACTACTTTTTCCAGAAATTTGAAAATCATATTTCTGGGGTGTTTAACCCCAAAATAAAGACACAGCTAGCACCCTGAGGGTCTGACTAGGTGAAAACAAAAAGAACTGTGTTCCTAGAGGGTCCCAATTTTAAATGCCATGCATTTTTCTGATCAGTAACTGAAAAAAAAATGGCGGATTTGCGACACTAAAAAGTGCATTTGCGAAAGTGTTGCACTTTTCGCAAACTTTTCCCATGGACTTATAATGGGAACTTGTTTTTTAAATAACCTTTGAACCGCTCAATATTTTTTCACAAAAAAGGCATCGGGGACCCCGGCCACAAGTTCCCTGAAGTTTTCAGACTGGTCGCGCAAACAGTGAGTGAGCAAAGAATGCGCAAAAAAGTGTAATTGCGCATTCGGATGTCGCTTAATAACTCCGCAGACATATATCCGACTGGTACAAAGTTGGCAGATCTTAAGACCTACCATGCCCAACCATGCATACCAAATTTCAGGCAAATCTGTTGAATGGTGGCAAAGTTATTAAGGTGCAAAGTTTCACCCTTTAACCTTAAAAGTGCTACTCAACCCTAACTATGGTAGCATTACTGTTGCCATAATATATATATACATATATAAATATATATATACATACTTTACAGAAGGAGAAGGACAGAAAGAGATGGGAGAGCAAGGGAGAGGAGAAAGCAGGGAGGGAGGGAGGAGGGAGGAGGGGAGAGAGAGAGAGAGAGAGAGAACTATTGTTTTTACTTGTCTTGATCTGGGTTTTCAAAACTGATGATGCAGATACAATCCCCAATTTTGAGCTACTCCTGTATCATCCAGAATGTGGCAAAGCTTCGGAATGCTGTTTTGAAGCATTTTGACATATTTGCAAGAGTTTACCTGCTTTACAGCACAACAGTGAAGTTTGTCACGACTGTTGGTGCATGCACCATTTTTTTGATGCTGGTGACATTTTTTGTGTGCAAAATGCTGCAGCTGCATCAAAAAGTTAGGCCACATCTTATGTGCCTATGTCTTTGTCCCACATTGCGCAACTGCATAAAAAAGATGCCACAAGTCCCAGACACACCTTTAGAAATCCAGCCTATAGGTTTAATTTAAATTATGGCTTGTACATTGACACAGCTGTTTAATCTACAAAAGCCTCAGACTGATACCCGTGTTCACACACATAAGTGTTTGGGATGAGGGTAGGTCTTCATTCAAAGCAGTCTGACAGATGCACCAGGAAGATAATCTGGTCTATATTTGGAATACACACCCTTTCCTCCTCCCCTGCCCAAACTATCCAAAAAATGTAACACTTTAATAATATGGAAGTTACACTCAGTGTGATTTTCTTGTCTCATAACACTGATAGAATTTGGCAAGTGTTTAACCTTTGACCCCTTTCTCTTGTTGCAGGAAGCTTTGGAATCTCAAAATGACTGACCCTCGCTCAAGGTAAGATTTCTGAGGTTGGCATGGCTATGAATGGGGTGAAAGTTGGGGGAGGGTCTGCAGTTGTAGTTACTAATAGTAGTAGTAGTAGGAGGAAGAGGACGATAAGAAGAAGGAGCATTTATTTTACTTCTCCATGGCTCAGAATAGCAGAAAATGCAAACTGCTCAGACACGGAGCGAATAACTATGCAGTGATATCGAACAGATACATATTAACCAGCATCTATAAGATACATTGTGCAATTACAAAGTGCACAAACAATCATTTAATACAAAATAAATAACCATAGTGAAACCAGACAAATAATAAAATGCTAGGGAAATCTGAATCAATAGGGGCTTCCAGAGTTCTGCTTTAGGATTTCTAATGGCACAGATATCGCTTTTTGAATATGCTGCTCCTAGTTTATAATATTGTAATAACTTTTTAATTAAATCAATAAAGGTGCGGACTGACATCTTCCAAAGTCCACTGCTTCAATCTGATTAAGTTCCGAGCACTAAATGTTCCAGAATTAGTCCTTTTCAAAGAAATTATATTTAGGAATGGCAAACTTGGGAACCACGTGGTTCAGAAACTGAATATTTTGCTTTAAGAGAAAGCTTGGAGTCAGGTTGACACAGATAAATCCTGCTGATACAATTTCCATGTGTGGATAGGTCTTGCATTTGGATATATCATTTTTTTTCTATTATTTCTTTATTCAGTTTTTTTCCCTTTTTTCGCCCACCCCTACCCACTCGTCTCTGGCACGGATGTGAGCATGTGGAGGCACATGCATGCCATGCACTGTGGGACACCCCTCCCTACCAGCTGCCCCTTCCACCTGCCTACACTACCACTGGACCTCCACCCGGTGGTGAAGGGACTACACGAGGGACAGCGACCTCCCTGGGAGAGGAGAGCTGCCAGTAGGTGGCTCAATCGTGCTCCCACCCTCCCCCTGACTGGCTCCCTGATGACCTGAGGTTGTTCCTGAACCCGGGTCACCAGCGTGACACAAGGTAAGGCTAGATGCCTCAACCCTCTGCACCACCAGGCTGGCTTGGATACATCATTTTTTAAACTTTACCAACTACTATACTGATATTATTTAACATATAGCAAAATTACTCTATCAGTTGTGTATCAATATATAGAACAGTGTATGGGTGACCATACACAACAAGGCTATGTTTCCTTTGAGGGGATAGGATGACATCATATGACAGCATCACATCCCCTGAAATGGAAATGTACCCATGTTGTGTGTGGTCACCCATACACTGTTTTGTAGTTTATGGTTCCCTGACATTTTTAATTTCACAAGGTTTCATATATTATGTTCACACTCCCACTTGTTCCTGGCAGTTCAGTCTGCTCCAAAGTCACTCGCTACAGTTCCACTGTAGATTCACAGTGGCAGTGATTTAAAAAAAAAATTGACAAACTGATACAGTTTGGAAACATAAAGCCAACTGTGGCAATCCATGTCCAAACTATCTTGGTGAACCGTTTGCTAAGTGGCACCACCATTTTACTCTGAATGTTTTTTTGTGCAGAGCACTGTTTCTTCCAATCAGGTAGCAGTTCAGTGGGGAAAAGCTATTGTGATAAATTGTTTTGACATCAGAACTATACTACAACAACTTTCCATGACCTTTGAAGTGTCCTACAACAACTTTTTGAAAGCCACTGTGTTCCATATACAATAAGCCCTAGCCATATACTATATACAGTACATTGTACTAGCAATAATGGTGTCATTACATCTTTCATGTATTTCTATATGAAAAAGTAAGACAGTTTTATAAATTACTATATTTGTAACCTTTTCGGAATTTTGGTTCCACTTCAGCCTATTTCATGAGGAACTGTGCCATTTTTAACCTTCTACAGTATACCTTCATCTTATATAAGTTTATGGGTCTGGTTGGAGGGCCCCCCTATGAATCTAAGAGCACTGCCTCACAAGTTCTTAGAACAAGAGGTCTGCGAACTGAAGGTGAGCAGCTCTGTCATCCTAAGGATGCAAGAGGCAACAGTCTTATATCCATAAGAGACACACCAACCAGAGCCAGAAACTTATTATAGATCATGTAACTTTTTTCATTTAAAATTCCTGTTTTTTTCTTCTGAATGTTGATGGCATGAATGGTCAGCACAAAGCTCATTACAGCACTTCAGCACGTGAGACACGTACAGAGGTAAGAGCACATTACACGCAAGTGAAGGAAGCAATGTAATTGGTCAGGAATGTCACATGATGCTCCCCGATTTGTAATATGTTCAATCATGTGACAGTTACTTCACTTTTCATTCAAGTAACTCATATTTGTACCTTCAGGAGTTGTACAGAACATTAGCGGTGCCCTGGTAGTGCTTACTGTGTCACATTCTCAGTCACCCTCTGACATGTCCCTGTTTGGCTCATCTGACCCTCTCTTTGTGTCTCATCCATCCCTAGAATCAGCAGATATGCAAAGAAGAACAATTTCTGGGTGCATAAGGTGAGCTGCACTGGAGGTGAGCCCCACCTCTCCAGCTGCAAGATGCAGGTGTCACCAGGCTTGAGGAAGCCATCCTGTGAGTACGGAATGCATGCCATCGTAAGCTGTGTAGCTGGGCCACAGTTCAGCCAGGGGACCAGGAATGGAGTCAGAAAGGCATTCCAAGCTCAGGTAAGACACCACCACTTTGCTTGAGTCAGATTAAGGACTAATGTTCCCCTAAATTCACCATGAAACTGAAAGCCCCATTTTTAAAATCAAATCACCAGTTATTCCAAGCTTACTGGAGTCATACTAGCTAGTTTCATTATTATTCATGCATTATGCTAAAATGTACTAAAATGCAAAGACTCACTGGCGATGAAATGTCTTTCTCCTTTACCACGGTACAGTATGCATGGTTCTGGTGCACCACCAAGTCATGGGATAGCTATAAGTATTGTAAGTCCCCCTCACCAGTCTAGGGAATTTTCAAGTGATGACACATGGATAAAAACATCTTCATTGCCAAATATCCAGCATACTGCATACAGACACATAAAGTGCATGAACCAAAAGACAGAGCAACTGGTTAAAATTCCAATTAACTGCTTGGAGCCATTATCTCAGGCCAAACCACTAACATGGTGGGCAGCAACTGATGTTTCACCCAACTGACCAATGGACTTCCTCAGAGGAAAGAGGTTTTATCCGTGGAAAAAGGACTGGCATGGCTTAGTGGGGAGGCAGGTGCATCTCTTCTCTGTTGCCTGCATTTTTATTTGATAGTAGACAGAAAAGTGGGTCTGGGGTATGGGAACCTATCGATAAATTGGGCACCAGTAGTTTCAATAACAAACAGTTACAGAAATGAATGTCTACCCTCTGTAGAGTCTAGATGTTCCTTTATTACACATACAGATGACAGTAAGTACAAACTGTTGCATACACTCAGATTAAAGTCAGGACCTTTCAATGTCAAAGTCTCAAACAATATTGTCATTACCACTCAAAGGAAGACAAGGCGGACCTTGGGGCTGGTATGTAAGTTGTAACTTCTAAGGGAACTATCATTTCTGTAGTAAGGCACTTCAGTAGACAGTTCAGATCTCCCTCTCTACAACCTTCATGATAACTGATTTAATGGTGGTCACCTTGGATCGAGCACCCAAGAAGTTGTTGAACAGAGACTGACAGTCACAGCTAGTAACTGAGGTAACTGTGAATTAGTTGTGCTGGGACAGGGCTTTTATGGATCCAAATATCCTCTGTTGGATAGTACTGGTAACCGACCTAAGATCCAACCAAAGTTGGACTCCAGATCCATAGTCGGATAGCTGTGGATCTGAGGTCGGATCCATCAGATCCAAACTTGGACAGTTGGATACAATGGTCCAATACCTGGATGGTTGGATCCATTGGATTTAGGTCAGATCCGTGGATACCTCAGATGGTATACTTTCATTTTACTGAAATGGAAAAGCCCGACGCCACATTCCCAACACATGATATCCCGACATCAGAATTATGCCTGTGGCGGAATTTGTTATATTATGTAAGGGGGTGCAGAGGCCGAAGCCCCCCCAAAACATTAAATAAACTTTATTGCCGGCTGTCAGGATTTCATGTGTCAAGAAATCGGCATTGGGATACTGGGTGTCAGGAAAGAGGCTGTCAGGCTCCCATAGTAAATCCCCTCAGATACTTAATGTGAATCCCAGCAGGTCAAATCCTTGGTCAGATGTCTATGTCATCTGAGGCTATCGTACATCTGACCAAAATAATGGTATCCAATGGTATCCCACCTGGTAGGGTACTATTTTTTTTTTTATTATTTAGTTTTTGTTGACCAGGAAAGGAGAACAAGACAATTCTGCTTGTTTTCAGCCTTGTCCCGGGGAAGGGGGATACAGATGGATGCCAACTGACATTGAACCAGATTAAGCTGTTGGTGATATTTTTAGTGAATGGGGGAAATTTGGCCAAGACACTGGGGAAATTCCCCTGCTCTTTTCGAGAAGTGCCATGGGATTTTTAACATCCACCTGAACTACCACCAGAACAGGCAGATGGGACCTCGGTTTAACATCTCATCTGAAAGACGGTACCTCAGGAGTGCAGCACTCCCCTCATGCTGCACTACAATGTCAGTATTGGGATTTAACCCAAGTGCCTGGTGTGGGGATAGAACCCACAGTATTCTGATCTTCTGGCCTCAGAGGTGAATGTGCAACCTGCTGAGCCACTGACAGTGCTATAGCAACACTATTGTGAATACTGTAACAAATAAATAGCAGTATGGGTTGAGTGACTTCAGCATGCCCACGAGCATGTGATGGCATAGTTCCACCACACATGGTCACTAACATACTTAACACTTAAATCCTCTGTCCATGCACATGAGGAATGGACTCTGTAGGTGCTACTCCAACCAGAAAGCAAGCATCAGGCCCAACCTGGAAATGAGGCAATCCTCCTTATACCATCCATGGCACCAGCTAAGGATTTCCATTGGGGTGACCCATATCACACAACAATCCATCCAAAACATACAGTTTAGGCTGGAGAAGGCACATCCAGATGCTGATATGTGGGGGGATGTTTTTCCTGGTCCGTGGCTAGCACTAGCTTCACTTGCCGTCACTGGTGCATGCCTTTGTTACATCCAGGCTGGAGTACTGTAATGCTCTGTACTTTGGGGTCAGTGGAGGAAACCTCTGCCGATTGCAGCTAGTGCAGAACGCAGTGGCCAGGTTGCTGATGAGCCTGTCCATGTCTTGTCATGTGACCTCAGTTCTGCGGGATCTTTATTGGCTGCCTGTCAGGTGGAGGACCATCTTCAAGGTGGGCTTGCTCACCTATAAGGCTATATACAGCTTGGACCCTGGCTACATGTCCGATCTCCTCACACCTACCATCCCAGTGTGCTCCCTCCACTCGTCCACCGAGGGACTCCTAGCAGTTCAGAAGGGCAGGCTAAAAATCTTGGGTGACTGTGCATTTGAGGTGGCTGGCCCGGTCCTCTGGAACTCGCTCCCCAGATCTCTGAGGGAGGCTCCATCGGTGGAGGCGTTTAAGAGGGGTCTGAAAACCTATCTCTTTAAAGAAGTATATCGTGATAACTGCAGATGGTCTTAATGTCACCTGTTTACTATTTATTAATATTATTTATTTAGGATTTAATTTATTGTATATAGACCCTGTTTGTTATTGTGTGTATAACCCTGCCTATTTGACCCTTGTATGGTGCCTAGAGCCCCTGGAATTGGGCACCGTATAAATAAATCTATACATACTTACTCACAGGTTTTTACTACTGCACTTTTTCACAATGTATTGCTGTTTGTAACAACGTGCCATTTCTAAGTAAAGCTTCATATGAGCTGAATTAGTCTGTTGTGCTCATTTTTTTCTAAGTATTAGGCTGAAGTAAGTACTGAAACAAATGCCTTACACAGCTTGGCGAAAGTGATGAAATAAACATGTACATTACAGCCCTTGGTGAGGGTGAGGAAATGAATGTTTTAAACAGCAGTGACATAAATAATAGAACATGGTTCCTATTCTGGTGGAACACTATTCCCAGGGGCAGCCCTTGAAGTTGTATGGATGCTTGTGGAACAAGTGATATTTGGCAGCTTATGACTTATGTTTCCACCCTGGAGAAAGTGACAGGGTATGTGAACCCAGGCTAAAGAAAGCAAACCCCACCAAAGCTGAGCTAGGGAGAGGAGGTGACGGGAAGGAGGAGGGACAAAGTCAGATGCAATCAGCCTTGAGGGTCTGGAAGCGAATCAACTTATATGGTTAACTGCTGTGTGACAACTGTATTTATTGAGCTGTCTACGGGATGCATTTGGGAATGAACTTTTGCTTCATTGGCTGTGTAGATCATACACATGAAACTAAACTAAACAATAGTGGTCTCAGCGGGAGAGGCCCATCATGGGCTGCCCCACCAAACTACAAGCCTAAGCCTTACCATTCACTGGGGCAGTCCATGAGCATGTGTGGATGCTTCAGCAACATGTGATATTTAGCAGCTTTGCCTGTGCATTTCTACCCTAGAGAAGATACCTGGATATATGGACCTGGGCTGAAGGAAATAAGACTGCCCAAAACAATGAGGTGATTAAATGGCTGAGCTCTTACACATAATAACCTGGGTATGGAGGAGAGAAAAAAACACACCTGCAGGAAACCACTGGAGATCCAAGGCCTTGGTTATTCCCTCCAGGATGCATATCAGGAACAGAGATGTTCATGGGCATTTCAACATTCTGATACAAGATTGTGGATATAGGATTTATAGGATAAAGATGACCGGAGCCATTTAATGGGTTGGGATATTGTTTTCTCAAGTGAATGCTGTGGCTCCTATGCATAAGGAATGACCTGAGTACTATGAAGAGCTGAAACCTAGAGAAGAAAAAAGAATACCTATGTGAGACACAAACAATGTTGTACTCTTGATGACGTGGGAATCTGATTGAAATAGGGGCCAAAGATCAGTAGGTTGTCCTTGATTAGCACAGTATTTATCCAATGTTTACATGGGACAGTGTGTTTCTTGTATCAAAACAATGAATTTAAGTTTCCATTGAATTTCTGTCCATCTTGGAAGCAGTCCACAGAAATATATATTTGTCTGGAGCTATTTCCTGAAGGGCGGAAAACTTGAGGTGTCTTTTGGGTTGAATTTTTGTTGCACTGCTGAAAATTCCTGAGGCCATAGGAATCTGAAGAAGGCCAATGTTATGGCTTTACTAGACTGTTTGGGCTAGGAGTAAATCTGGAGGCCATGAGGAGCTGCAGCCAAATGGAGGTAAACTGAGTTGGTGCTGGAAAATGAAATAAAATGGTTCTCAACGTGAATGCAGTAAGTTAGAGGGATGATTAGATCCTCAGAAAAATGCATGCAGACATGGCCAGAGCATGCAAAGTCAAATGTGACCAGTCTGGGGCTGAAAGTGACACAATTCATAATGGTCTCAGTGGGAAGAGTCCATCATAGTCTGCCCCACAAAATCACAAGCCTAAGCCTTATCATTCTGAAAGATTCGAACACTTTTGAGGTGGGGAAGTGCAGAGAGAGGGCTTGGGTGAGGCCCCAGAGGGGATAGAAGATATCAGTGGATGGTTTTCTTCTTTACAGGTGTTAAACTATTAAGGACTGTTTTCTTCTTTACAGGTTCTGACACTAGGGACTGGACACACCCATATCAGTGGGTTGTTTGACAGCACCTGGTGTGGGCACCCTGGTGTCCCATATAGTGACTAGATGGCTGTTAGCAAGTGCCAGGAGTTGGACACCCCACTGTCAGAAGTATGTCCGATGGGGTTGTCATTTGCTGTCACCGGGGGTGGGCACCCCAATGTCTGGTTCTTCTAGCGATGGGTCAGGCTGGTGGGAGGGAATACAGGTGGTGGGACTGGACACCTGCCGCCGGATTTGTATTATAGCCAGGTTGGACAGGAGGGTGTAATACCGGAGCTGTGTTGGGCAGGAGGGGGAATACCGGTGGCTGGACTGAGCACCCTCTGCCGCATCCATACAAGCAATGGGTCAAGCGAGTGAGGGGGAGCTACCAGCAACAGGACTGAGCACCCTCTGCTGGTCTTGTACAAGAGTTGGGTCAGGAGGGAGGGGGGATAATGGCAGCAGGACTGAGTCCCTGACACCCTTTTTTTTTTTTTTTAAAGACTTAGGTTGGGTAGGAGGGGGGATACCTGTAGTGAGGTTGAGCACCCACCACTGGTTTACCACAAATTGATATGGCAGCCACAGAAAGGAAAAGCTGTGGTTGCTGTGCAATGTCTTTGCCATCCCCAGAACAGCAGAGAAACAAACAAGTGGACAGCGCCAGTAAAGGGGAACAAACTTCACAGGAAACGTTGCTGGCACGATCTACAAGCTGCACAAGCAAAACCCATTTCCACCTTGTATTTTCATGGGTGGTCCTTGGCCATGCACTTTCAAAGGAAAAAGGCAGAGAATGGGTGGAGAAGGGTGGAGAGTATACAGCACTGAGGAGAGACTGGATATTCTGAAGCTGTGATACAGAAGATAGAGGAAGGGCACCCTCTTACAGCTCAGACTGATACCAAGATATTCAAATGCTTTGCAAATGAACCTAAAAAGGCAGTCCATGATTGCAACAGCAATCCTGGCAGACCCCAGCAGACAAAGTCCAAGTCTGACCCTATAGGGTGGACACTCAAAAATGGGATGAAATTGCAATGGCCTCCCCCACTTCACTGAAGCTTCTAGAGGAACACAGGCAGCATGAGAGAACCACAACTGCTTGATGCTACCCTACATGGCAGTTATACAGAACACCAGGCAGTTACCCTACGTGGCAGTTATAGAGCACACCAGGCAGTTACCCTATGTGGCAGTTATACAGCACATCAGGCCCCTGCCCCTGAACATTCACCAGAGCACATGGCAGTAGGAGCTCTCAACCTTAATCACTCATGCTGCAGCAGGCAACCTCACTGAACTTGAGGAACCCAACATGTTACCTGGGGTTTTATATATAGATATTTTCATTGCAAAAATCTTCTTTAATGCACTATTTAGAGTTAAAGTGACAAAAGTATGGAAATGTGCAATTAGGGTTTCTAACCCTAACACCACACCCCCACCCTGCAGGCAGCAACAGGAAAACACATTCACCAAACAGCAAACAGCAGTCACCAAAGGCACAAACAAATGATGCAACTAGCACTGCATGGTAACTGCGGATCTATGTGCTTATGAAGCTCAGATGTACAAGTAGCAGAACACTGGAGCTGTCATCCACAAATGGGTAAAGGTCGGGGTTTGCACACTTCAGGAGGCTTAGTCTGAATATGCACAGATGACAAACTTAAAAACGTTTTTTTTGTTTACTGCCACATTTACTCACAAGCGGGGAAGTGACATAACTGGCATCACAAAGCTGATTGATAACAGTGATCCGACATCTGATATTTAGTACAGCCTCAGAGGATGGTTTCTAACTAAATACATTTGTCTTTTGTGCACTGTTGTGTACACCTTTTGTACACAGTCAAGAAATGCATCTATCCTGAGTGGCAGTATCATGAATGACAGATCCATTTCTTGCCTTTGTTTTTTTTGGGGAGTTGACAAAGGTTTTTATCCTCCTTGGGCAGACCAGGTGGCTTTCGGTCTCATCCCCAGGCACTGTCAACCATCCCTCACCTTACCTCTTGGTCCAGTGCTGGGTTCCCTCACAGACTGCCCCCTGCAGCAGGGCTGGGGGGGCAGGGCGGGTTGCAGTGCCTCAGACAAAGCTTCATGGAGCCCTAGGTCTACCATTTTCGTCCTCAGTTTTTCACTCAGGTTCCCGGTGCTGCAGTGACCATGGAGAACGCATGCATGTGGAGGTGCGTGTGTGCTCTAGAACCACAGCCCCTTCCACCCACCCTGATTTACATGGCCTCCTGAACATTGGCACTATCACCAGGCCTCCACCTGGTGGCAGCCAAGAACTGGGACAGCTCGCCACACCAGTCTGGGAGAGGAGAGGAGAGCTGTTTAGTGGCTGCTTGATCCTCTGCTAGCCCCCCCCCACTACTGACCCTCAGCAACCTGAGCTCATTCCTGAACACAGGTCTCCAGCGTGGTTAAAGGTAGCCCTCCATGCTACAGGGACAACCTTCAGTTTCTTTCCTTTGGTATGAATCAGGTAGGCTTTTAAAACGTGTTTCTCTTTTTTTTTATTTTAATTACTCATGAGCAGCTTATGGGACCACAAGGTTATGGGTAGCTCTCAGTGTAACATAAGTGGATTGTTGAATGGGGTGTGGGGTAGTGACAGCAGCACGGATTTTTTTTAATTTTTTTTTAATGGTATCAAAAGTTTATGAATTTTTTTTTTAACACCTCCTCCATATCATGAAACCAAACTGATGGTGGTGAAACAGTCAGGAGAAAGTGGGATTGGGTGGACTAGGGAGAGCAGGATCAGGCGGAGGAGATAGAGAAGCAGTCTGGTGGAGCAGCCAGCAGGATCAGGTGGAGGAAATAGAGAAGCAGTCTGGTGGAGCGGCCAGCAGAATCAGGCAGAGGAGGGAGAGAAGCAGTCAGGGAGAGAAGCAGTCAGGGAGAGCAGCCAGCAGGATCAGGTGGAAGAGACAGAGAAGCAGTCAGGTGGAGCAGCCAGCAGGATCAAGTGGAGGAGGGAGAGAAGCGGTCAAGGAGAGCGGCCAGCAGAATCAGGCAGAGGAGATAGAGAAGCAGTCTGGTGGAGCAGCCAGCAGGGATCAGGAGGAGGAATTAGAGAAGCAGTCAGGGACAGCAGCCAGCAGAATCAGGTGGAGGAGGGAGAGAAACAGTCAGGTGGAGTGGCCAGCAGAATCAGGCGGAGGAGACAGAGAAGCAGTCAGGTGAAGCAGCCAGCAGGATCAGGCAGAGGAGGGAGAGAAACAGTCAGGTGGAGCGGCCAGCAGAATCAGGCGGAGGAGATAGAGAAGCAGTCTGGTGGAGTGGCCAGTAGGATCAGGCAGAGGAGATAAAGAAGCAGTCTGGTGGAGCGGCCAGCAGGATCCAGTGGAGGAGATAGAGAAGCAATCTGATGGAACGGCCAGTGGAATTGGGTGGGGGAGGGAAAGAAAATCTGGCTGAAGGGTGGCAGATGAAAGCCAGAATTGCTCTGGATTGGAGAGGCTCTTTTCCTTCAACTATGAGAAGTGTCTGCCCAGCAAGCCAAGAACGGTGTAATGATCAGCCTTGCTGATAATTAGGCTGTCACTATAGAACCCACTGCAGCCTCAGCTGCATTGGACCTCACAATGACACACCTCTGAAAGCCCTTATTGTAGCAAGATGTTCACTTCACACTGCACGTGCAAGCAAACATAAAAATTAAGTACATTAGTACTTCATTTTATAATATATGTATGTGTGTAAGAAGAGGATTATGCAGCCAAATAACATTCAATTATTATTTTTAATTTAAGGCAGTTGTATTTGTAGGGCCTACTTTAAGGTTTATAGCAAGTATAGATGTCAGCCATGTTTGTGATGGAAAACTGTGGCTGACAAGGCTCATTGATTTTATGAAGGTTAAAAAGCTGATGGCCACAGACTTTTATGAAGTGTGATTTTGTACTGTAATAATATCATTATTTAAAATGGTCTCTAACCAATCAAAAGTCAGAAAAATTCCATGCCATTTTATAATATAAAACTGTCAGTGTTGCCTATGACATCATGAGACTGGGCATGAGCTCTGCGGGTTAGCAATCAAAGGATTTTTTTTTAACTCATTATCTCCTGGTGGCCATTTTGTGTCAGGTTAGCAATGGATAGTACAGACTTCATATAAAGCTATTGGAAGTAATGAGTTTTAACAGTGTTTGAGAACCAGTGTCTTGTTTTCTACTCAGAGAACTGAATGACTCAGTGAACTGGCAGAGTCAAGGCACCTTTCATCTCTAGGTCATGGGTTTGACTCTGGCTTGGGTCTGTACATTGACTGAACACCGTTATCACCTGGAGGCTGTTTAGTGCCTGTGTGAAATGAATTGTGTGTTTCCCAGCCCAGTTCTTAGTGGACAGGTGTCCACATCACACAAACCATCATTGTAGTTGACACTGACTAGTTTCAGACTTCCAGTGACGTCAGCAACCTTGATGGCCGCCTAATCTCGGAGCTTCAGCTCCCCACTGATTATAATTTTACTAAATCACCCATTAAAAGATGTCATCGCCAGCTAAATCAAAGTGCAACAAGTCGGATAAACCTCCAGCAATGCCTGCACAGAAATTGAAAGAGCTTTTTCACGCAGACAAGGCAGACCCCCCCCCCCCGACAACAATGCTGTTGTCTATATACAGTACAATCATTGCCAAATGAATACCATTTATCTTAAGGGCACCCTGTGGCTTGAGCGCTGTCTAGTCTGGGGAAGGGGGGAGGGGGGGTGAGGCGGGTGTTCACAGTGAGTTAGCTCCGGCCCCCACTCAGCCACCTCTGACTACCTGCACTAAATGCTTCATAGGCATCTGTTTTTTTTTTTTAAACTTTTTTGTTTATCCTCCTGACACCCCGGGCATCCTTCAGGAGTTCCCACACGGATCAACGCCCTACTCCCAACCTGAACCCCCACATTTCCCTGGCCTCTCCTCCCCCGAACGACTGCAGGCTAACCCGACCCCCGGTACCATCTCCAGGGCTGATTCTGCTCCCTCTAGTGGCTACCTCCTAAGTATGAGGGGCCTACCTGCAAGCCATCAGGTCCTCCGGACAGAGAGAGATCCTGGGCACGTCTGGGCTGGTGTTTAGGATGTGGGAGGGTCCACTAGGGCCACCGTCATCTCCCGACGTGCAGGAGGTATTTTCTTTGCTTTTTCTGTCCCTCCCCCCCATGGAGCCTGGCCAGCAAGGCTAAGGAATACCGTGGCTCCACCCCCCCAGGCATTACGCCATGCCGCTACACTGGTGACCCTCCAGCCACCGCCAGAGGTCGCTCCTAGAGCGAGCACATTCCCACCCAACCCCGGGAAGAGAGAGCAGTCGGTGGACGCTCAATCTCTAATCCCCCTGCTGACCCCTGGCGGCCTCAGCTCGCTCCCGGACCCGGGTCGCCGGTGTGGCGCGAGATGTGGCATCCAGCGCCTCAACCCTCAGCGCCACCAGGCCGGCTTTCATAGGCATCTTGCATATTGCTGAATTTAATATCTACAACTAGACAAGGCGAACCTACTTTCTTCACATAAAATTCAAACTCGGTGGGGGGCTGCAGTGGGAGATGTTCCCTCGAAGGATTGCTGATAGAAGAAAGGTTAGCCATACCCAGAAATCTCCAAGGGGCCACAGGGAATGCTCATCATTTTATTGAGCTCCCTCATCTTGACCGCACAAGCGGACACCTTTCGGCTGAGGCCCACCTTTCAGCCAACCCTTGGATGTCACTACAATAAACACTGAGCAGTGTGGTTTCGAAAGTCCCCAATTTCGAAATGCCTACCATACCAATTGCTCATGGCTCGTAGTTTGATAAAGCCTGAGCACAAAACCTGTTGTTTTTATATGTTACTATGGGTTATGTTATTGTTTACCTGGTTTTCTAGTTATCCATTTAAATTTCAACAGGGTGCACTGACTCTTAACTTAATATGGTCTTGGCAGGGTTTATACAGGTATATCTCCATTCTCTGGAAGTTAACTGCATTTATATACTGCTTTTTAAATTGCTAAGCAATACACAAAGGTTCTCGCTTATAATATAAACAGGTGTACAGACCCCATTAAGAGGAAACTGATCCAGAGTTATTCAGCAGCACAAAAATGTGATGCTATTTTCTTATAGGAAATGCACTTGTTACCCACAGACGTCCTGAAGTTAAGGTCTAGATCCTTTCCCCAAGTGTACCACTCATCCCTGCCTTCAGGCAGAAAGCGAGGGGTGGCAATATTACTCTCGGCTACCCTCCCATTTGTGCAGGAGGAGGTAGTAGAGGACTCGAGGGCTAGATACATTATGGTGATAGGATCCATTCAAGATACCCGGGTTACCCTGGTAAACATGTATGCTCCCCCGGACTCCCTGCTCTCATTTTACTCCTCCATCCTTCAACTCATTGCCAAGAAAGCTAAGGGCCTTTTGATAGTGGGCGGGGATTGGAATATGGTATTTGACAGGGCCCTGGCCCTCCCAGATACCTGAGCCCACTCCCTAAAGATGATTATGGACCAGATGGGGATGGTGGACATTTGGCATGAAAAATACCCAAGGGCAAAGGAGTACACTTGCTACTCCCCAAGGTTTCGGATTTTCTCCAGACTGGACACCTTCCTTACCCTTACCTTTACTAGGGACCTCCCCAGTTTCCCCTCCATGTGGGATGGGACTGCCACCTTCTCAGACCATAGCCCAGTTTTCTTTGAGGTGGACTTGGGACTCCTCCAAGATAAAGCAGTGGTGGCAGAGCTGAAACAACACATTAAAAACACCCTGGAAGAGAACACCACACACAGGACTACCCCGCACATTTTGTGGGATACCCTTAAAGCCACCCTTAGGGGGAAACTAACATCTATAGCTTCCCATAGGAAAAAAATAGCTTGCCAAAAACAGCAGGAACTTCTTTCCCAGATTAGAGAACTTGAGGGGGCCCAGAAGGTCAAATGGCAGGAGGGCAGGGACAGGGAGTTGAAATCCCACAGAAACCAACTGCAGAAACTGCAAAAAATAGAAACTGAGAAAGCCCTCTTTTATTTAAAACAAAAATATTATGAGGGTGGCCCCAGAGGAACCAGGATCCTGGCCCATAGGCTCAGGCAATACGCAGCCAGGGCGACCATCACTAGAATTGTTGCCCCCCAATCTGGCTGATTCGTTAATCGATCAGCTCAAATTGCAGAAGCCTTTATATCCTACTATTCCAAACTTTATAGCCCCCAGGCAGAATTGCCTCCACAGGAGAAGAGGAACTACCTTGGATCGCTCTCTCTCTCTCTCTCTCTCTCTCTCCCCCTCCCTCTCCCTAGAGATGGCTCAGGCACTTACTAGACCCATTACTCAGCACAAAATACTTAATACTATAAAGAATTTAAAAACTGGAAAATGCCCCGGCCCGGATGGCTTCTGAGCCAAATTTTACAAAACCTTCAAAATGGAGACGGCTCCTTTACTCCTTGAGGTTTACTCAAGTCTCTGGACTGAGGGAAACCCAGTTCCCCCCTCCTGACAATACACTACCATCTCCCTCATTCACAAAAAGGGAAAGGACCCCACCCACTGGGAATCCTACTGCCCTATATCCCTCTTCAATTCAGACTATAAAATATTTACTTCTGTAATAGCATCCAGACTAAATCCCCTCCTACCTAATTTGATCCACCTAGATCAAACTGGCTTCATAATGGGCTGACAAGCCCCAGATAGTGTCCGCTCCACCCTAAACCTGGTTGATACCATCCAGCACTCCGACATCCCCTCATGCTTGATGAGCCTGAATGCTGCAAAGTCCTTTGATAAGGTCTCCTGGGGATTTCTATTCTTGGTTCTGGAGTACATGGGCTTCCCACAGACCTTTATAGATACCATTAAGGTACTTTACTCTGACCCACAGGCCTATGTCAGGGTGAATGGGGGGATATCCACCAGGTTTAGGCTGGGTAGAGGTGCTCACCAAGGATGCCTCCTATCACCCCTCCTGTTTGCCCTTTATATTGAGCCCCCAGCTGAGGCCATATGGAAAATGGAGAGAGTCCGAGGGGTGGAGGTGGGGGGCCTATATAAGAAAATATTCCTTTATGCAGATAATGTACTGCTGTGCCTCACTCAGCCTCAGCAATCCATCCCACAGGTGTGGTCCATCCTAGAGGAATTCTGGGGACACTCTGGTTACTCCCTCAATAGAGCTAAGACAGAGGTACTCAGTTTCTTTTATAACTCCTCAGAGGACATTCGTACCCTCCTTCCCTTGAATTGGGCAGTGGGGAAGATGAAATATCTGGGGATATATATATCTCTAAACACACCTCCCAACTTTTTAAAGTAAATTACACTCCCCTGATTGGCCAAATGAAAAAAGATTTTGAAAGGTGGTCCCTGATTAATTTCCCTATATACTCTCTGAGCCAGGCCATCACAATGAACATGCTCCCTAAATTCCTGTACCTATTCCAATGCCTGCCTTCCTTTATCCATAAATCACACTTCCAGGCCTGGCATAAAATTATCTCAAAATTTGTCTGGAAAAATAAGATCCCGAATCAACTTAAAAATCCTACAGACCCATAAAACGTTCGGGGCCGATCCCTCCCAGACCTTGAGGACTACTTCCTCGCAGTACAACTGAAGGCTGCCCTACAGTGGTCCAATCCTAACTCCTCCACAAACTGGAAAGAGGTGGAGAGGGGAGAAGAGGAAGAGCTGGGCCCACCTCTTGAAACCAGGCTAGTAATGCCCCTTAACACTAATAATTTTCCACCCCCAAAGCTGACTACAGTCAGGGATACAGTGAGAGCAGTCCACAGGATTTGGCAAAAATACAAGCTGAAAACTTCCATCTGGCCTTTGTTTAGACTAGCCTGGGACCCTAGGTTTCTCCTGGCATACCAAGACCATACCTTCAGGACCTGGGACAGAGCTGGACTGAGGTACCTGGGTCAGTTCTTACAGGGAGGCATAGTCTTAAGACTTTGAATCTATTAAAACCACATTTGGCCTCCGGAACTCAGATCACTTTAGATATCCCCAGGTCAGGACCTATATCACTTCTCTCCAGAGAGCAGACCAGGACCCGACCAGGGTTGCCCCCTTCCTGATGGATCTTCAAAAGGGCAGGACTACCCGGGTTTAGAGGGGTTTAATCTCTGCCAATTATAAATCTCTGGTTGGGCTTAGGGGAGACCCTCTTACAAAAATCAAAGCGAAATGGCAAGGGGGGGGGGTCCTGACTCGGTGGATCTCAACTGGGACAGTATTTTTCAAACGGGGGACCACATGGTCTCCTCATTGGCAGGAATTTGCCTGGAGGACCAGGGTCTGCTACTTCCTTACCCCCAAGGCTTTAAATAAGAGGAACCCTCCTAGGCTAGCGATGTGCTGGAGAGCTTGTGGAGAAATGGAAACAAACCATTTGCACATCTTTTGGGCCTTCCCAAAACTCCAATCCTTTTGGTCAGTGGTGTCCTGGGCTCTTGTGGATATTTTCTCTCTGGGTCACCCCCCTGGACTGGCTATCCACTGTTCTGGGAGCTCCCCCTCTGGGCCGCCCTTGTAACAGCCGCCCACAATGCCATTACGAGATCATGGCTGAAACCTCTCTCTCTCCAACTAAACAAGACTGGATACAAGTGGTGCAGAACATCTCTGAGCTGGAGGAGCTTACCTTCAAAATAAATCAGAGGTCGTCCCTCTTCACCCGGAGGTGGGCAAGACGGAAGATTTGACTGAATTCGACCCCAGGCCTGAACAGCTAAGCATCTCCTTGGCATACAGCCCAGTGTCTGGGCTTGCCCAACCTGTGCAGGAGCACGAGATAGAGACTGGGGGGGGGGGGCAGATGACTGGAATGGAGAAGAGACAGCTTTTCAGAGCCAGTAAAGATGCCTGTATGTACTGCCAACAACAATAATCTTTGATATATGTACAAATATACCTATGAAATGTTTACTTAAATGTATCATTATGAGTTGTTAGAGATGACCTGTACCTGTACCTGTATCTAGTGAAGCGATGTACCTGACTGATGTTAATGAACTTTAATTTAAAAAGACACTGACTGGTTTCTCTTGTTGGCAATCTCACAAGAAAGGCTGTATGAGCATGAACTACAGACTACCCCACCCCTTTCCACTAGTGGTGGTCCCTCCAAGACAGGGCTGAAACAAACTGGCTGGCAGTGGCGGTGGCAGAGGGGGTGGTATAAGGAAACTTGCACCGCAGCTGTCCCTGTCGTACCTCTTATGGATAACCGTATGACTTTTGTTTCCAGTGCTGTCAGTGTGGCCCACTGGTGACTTTTATGAGCACTACGACACACTAAAAACAGTTTAAAGGTTTTAATCAGAGACAGAGCTGTAATAAGATCGAGGGACACTGCCATCCTGTGGAACTGTTACCCAGAAACAGATTTCCCACAGTACATTTGATGGCCAAGATCAGCCACTAATTTTCAGCCTGCAGGGTTTCAGCCAGATAGGAACTGGGCATATGGAATACATCAAGGACAGACTTCACATATGCACTTTGTGGTGCTTACCGAGTAATTACATAGCTCTGCGTAACCATTCTGTCTAATCCCAACCACAGTCTAATCCAAGGGTGCCCAGCAGCCCAAACCCCAACTTCACTAATTGAAATCAACTGTTTACTACTGGAAGATATGCTCTGAGCAGAGGCACACTCTGAGACATGGACTTTTCCAGAGCTGTTGGCGGGGTTGGGGGATGCTGCGATGATGCCCAAAGCAGCAGGCCTGTTACTAAAAAATTGATTACAAGGGCTGATAAATGTGCTGTCTGGATGACTATCTACTATCAATGCCTGGCTGAGAGTTATTGGTGTTCTTAACTGTTTTAAAAAAAAAAATTTGTACGTGGAGGGCTGCGGCACCATGCACTTCACCTCCTGCCCCACGAGTGACCTGGGTTCAGGAATGGACTCAAGTCACTCAGGGGCTGGCTGGGAGAGGGAATAATGAGTGTGCATAGAACTGCTCTCCTCTCTCGGGGTGGGGGGGTTTACATGACTCACTGCTGGACTGCCACCCACCGGCGGCTGGGTGGCAGCACATGTAACACCACAGGAGTTGGAAGGAAGCCAGGGGCATCTCCCCAGAGGCACAGCTCACACATCATGTCCATAGAATGATGTATGTGGGCTAGGGCGAAAAACTGGACCCTCCTCCCTGGCTGCAGGATGATGACTGACCCTCGAGGCCCTGCACCAGTGACTGCTCCCCACCCCCACCCCAGTGTCCTGTGGCAGAGAACAACAGCAGGAAAGGAAGTCCTGGGGAAGCCGGGTGATAGGGCTGGGGAATATCAGTCAGAAAGGTGTAGCCAGGGCAGAACACACTAAACAGAATATGGGAAAAAAAAAACTTTTGTATTTGTAATTAAGGTTATAGTTTTTTTTAAAATATTTTGTCATCAAATAAGTATGACTGTGCATTGTTAAATATTTGCATGCCTGGAGAGTGAGGCACAAAGCGAAGCTGAGCACCTTATGTTCCCAGGCAGTATCACAATGACGCGCACACCCTGAAGCACCCTGTAATTATAAAATGGCTTCCCCTGATTTTTAATTTTAACACTGAGTAATGAGGTTCAGAAAATAAGCATATCTGACCAGTGCTGTTGTAATGTACAGTCATGTGGTTGCAATTGGCCCATCACAGTTTTTAAATTTTCTTACCCATTATATAATGTTGCATAGTAATTTAAGGTTCGAAGAAACTCTAGGTCCATCAGGTCTGCCCCTGCTTCATAAGATAGGATTAATAATTATGTTGCAAACACATACTAATTTATAGGAATTCCCCATCCCCAGTTTGTCCTGGATTACCTTCAAGGCCTTCATGCTTTTCATATTCAATGTCTCCATTGGTAGACTGTTCCATAAATTCACCACCCTCTGAGAAGAAACAGCCTGCTAATGTTACCCCTGAATTTGCCACCTTTTAGTGTCATTGCGTGTCTCCATGTCCTGCTGGAGGACACCGTATCAAACGTCTTTCTGTTTGATCATGTCGACAGACCCTTCAGTATGTGGAAGACTGAGATCATGTCCTCTCTTGGCCTTCTTTTCTCTGGAATAAACATTTTAAAAATATGGAAGCAGGCTAAGGAGTTCCTATATATAAAGGGGGAGATGCTTCAAACCCTACAAATTATAGACCAATCACGTTACTACCTATTACATCTAAAATAATGGAGAGAACTGTCCATACCCAGTTAATGAGTTATCTTGAAAAATACAATAAAGTGACTAAATTACAGTATGGGTTTAGGAAAGTACTGTCCACAGACACCTCGCTCACGGACTTCACTGATTTGGTGGCTACTCCCCTTGGAGAATCACGAGCCGTGGGCGTGGTGTTTGTGGACTTGTCAAAAGCATTTAACTTAGTGGACCATTCCATGTTGTTGGATAGACTTGGTGCAATAGGAGTGGTGGAGGAACCTTTAAATTGGTTCCACTCCTATTTGACAGAGTGATACCAGCTGGTAACATGAACAAGCTCCCAAATCATATAAATAAAACAAACCTAAGATTACATACGGTGACACCGTATTGGTGTCGGAAGGGGCAGACCTTAAAGAAGTAGAGCAAAACCTACAAAGTGATTTCAGTGTATTACATACTTGGTTTACCTCCTCCAAATTACTTCTGAATTCTAAAAAGACAGTTTTTTTAATCAACCTCGAACAAGTAAAACTAGACGCATAAATAAACTGTAAATAAAAACAGTAAATGAACAAGTCCTAAAACTCAGGTTATTTCTTATAAACACTTAGGAATACACGTAGACCAACATCGCTCCTTTGAAGAACATATAAGTCTAGTAAAAAAATAAATAAATTCCAGAATAGGTGCTATGCGAAGAGTATCATACTGCTTAACAAAAATAAATAAATAAATAATTTAACTGTAGCAAACCAGCTTATTATCCCGATAATGGATTATGGGTGCCATGTCCTTAGTGGAGTGAATAAAACAGCATTTCATGCCGGCCCGGTGGCGCTGAGGGTTGAGGCACTGAACACCACACCTGCGTCATGCAAGCGACCCGAGTTAGAGAATGAGCCCGGACCGCCAGGGGTCGGCAGGGGAGAGAGAGGGGATTGAGCATCCATTGGACTGCTCTCCTCTCTTGGGGAGGGATCCGGGGGGTAGCTTGGTGCAGCAGCGGCCCCCGGTGGAGACCGACGGCACTGCTACGCACTCGGGCTCGCACAACAAGGGACAGCGTCGGGTGGCCACCTCCGGACGTGGGTGGGAGCACCTATGTTATGGGCTGGGCAGCATTGCATGCCTCGCATCGGGGGGGCAACCAGAATATAGGAAAAACCCAGCGCCGAGGATCAGGAGACGGCACCTATCCCCCATGACCATACCGGGTTTCCTCAGCTGGCCTTTGATTTTCATGGCCGCTCCTCGTCCGATGCCTGACTTACTAAAAGCGCCCAGAGAAAGGGACGACCCACCCCGGATAGGATTAGCCAGGGGTGCTGACATTGGCGAGGAGGGAGAGTGGAGGCTCAGTCTGGGGATGCTCAGGCGGACAGGACATTGAAAGGATGCTTGAGAGAGGACCTCGGGGCTGTGACCGGAGGGAAAAAGAGTCATAAAAAAAAAAACAGCACTTCAGAAATTAAACACTACATATCACAGATTAGCAAGGTTTGTGTTATAAAGAAAATATGATACCCACCATTGCTGTCTATATCAACAACTTGATTAGGTCTCGTTAGATCAAAACAGGGTCAGAGCCTGGACTATGTTACTATATAGGATGTTCAAAAATGAAAAACCTGTGGGACTTTCAGAGAAATCGGATCGTCCAAACCATCACTTTCAGTTATGCAAAAATACATCAAGAGAAACAGTCGTACCAAACATAAAAAAGAGTTTGGGAAAAACTTACATTCAAATACAAAGCAGCAATAACCTGGAATGAATGACCATCCCAGATCAGAGCACTAGAGACGACTGTTAGTTCATTCAAGACAGAGATAAAACAAGATCAACACCCTATCTGTACTTGTAATGTTGGATTATATGCTATATGTTAAAAACCATTCCTGGGTATGTTTGGTCCATGGGCCTTGTCTGTTATTGTTTGTTGTTACCTAGTGATGATCACTGTTGTAAAATTACCTATTGCAAACTGTTTGCTGTAGAATGGTTTGTTGAAAATCTCCTGTAATGTAATCCTCATATGTGTATTTTAGACAACTCTGAATGTGTAACTTTGATTATTGGAAACACCTACCTTGTAGCACCTAGCACCTTGTAAACCGTAAATAGGGCATTTTTTGCCCTAATGGTGTAATTCTTGAATCAATATGAGCCTGTTGAAATAAAAATGTTTTACTACTACTAAAGCAGCAGTGCAAAGAAACTGAGCAAAAACAAAAAAAGTTGACCGTACATTTTTTTCACTGTAAAAGACTCAGGGCATCTTCCAGTTTCATTTGGTACCTAACTATCCTAGTTCCACAAAAATACGAGTATTTTATAAAAGTTTTAACTTATGTTTTCTCAAGAACAAAAGATGGCCATCACATTTGACTTTGAAATACTACTGTAGACCTGGCAAGGGTTAGGTTCACGAAAATAAATAAAAAACAAAACAAAAACAAAACTGATAGTGCACAGCATGGGAGGTACCTAGAAAAGCAGACTTGACAGGTATGCTAATATTTGTATTAACTGTAGCTGAAATTATATTTTTTTGAAAAACATTTTTCGTTGCATTGCTGCTTTAAGAGCCTCCAGCTTTACGTCATAACTTTTGTCCTTCATACTCTTAATCATTATCATCCTTTACAGGAATACAAGTGCACAGCATGTGTGCCGCATGTGTATTAAGCATGCAGCATGCATGCTGCACACTTGTATTTCTGTAAGGGATGGTGGCCCTGCACTGCACCCACTCAACTGCTTCAAGTTCCTTTTTGTATTGAAGAACCCAGAACTGCTCATCCAGGTGGGGTCTTGTAGATTGACAGGATTACTTCTCCTGCTCTGCTGGTCAACCCCCCACCCCTCCCCGATGCACCCCAGCATTCTTCTGGACCTCCTGACAGTAGCTGTGCACCTCCCAACTTATGCTACAGCCCCTTGTCCATTATGAGCCCAGGTGCTTTTTCTCTTCCGCTGCAGCAAGAGGAGCACAAAACATTGTGTAGGTCCTACCTCTGTTCTACCTCCGCACCTTGTATTTGGAAACATTGCATCTGAGACTCCGGGAGTCCGACCGGTCACCCAGTTTGTTTAGGTCTTCCTGGAGTTTGTCCTCATCCTTACAACAGTCCACTGCCCTGGTCAGCTTAGTGGCATCCAGTTGCCTGTCCCCCCCAACCCTCTGCAACTGGCATGCAGATCCTCTGTCCAAGAACATGCTGGGTCCTGCAGTACCATTGGTGAGTGCTGAGGCTAGGAGGCAAGAGGCCAAGGCTAAGCTCATGTAGCAGCAGCAGGATAGACAGTGAATCACAAAGAAATGATCAAAGATTCTCAGATGACTTTGCTTTGCTCCTTTTTGATAGGAAGCTCTGGTAAGGCTCAAATCGGGAGCCCATCCGGGCGAAGGTCGAGTGGAAGTGATGAAGAATGGAAAATGGGGCACCATCTGTGACAACAGGTGGAACCTCGCTGCTGCTAGCATTGTCTGCCGTGAGCTGGGCTATGGAACTGCGAAGGTGGCCGTCGTTGGAGCCAAATTTGGGCAAGGTCAGTGAATGGTAGATTGTAAGGTTTTCTGGTTCCTCTGCAGTGAGCTAAGGAGTTGCAATGGCCATGGCTGGGACCCAACTAGGAGGACCAACACTGTGAGGGAGGCACAGGGGGAATCGCAAGTTTGCTACAATAGGGCAGGAAGTCAGGGGTCATGAGAGAGACTGAGGTACATTGGTCAAATTCACCCCAACCAGATGAAGAATTCATAGAATTCCTGGATATTTTGTAGTGCCAGAAAACACATTCAAAACTAAGTGTTAAAGGAGAGCTGCATTCAGGGTATCCCGTGACAAGTGTGACTGCAAGACTGTGAATGTCAAAACAACGACTTCAAAACCATGAGGGCAAATGTGCAACCGGGAAACACAGCGATCACCGAAACGGTGATCTACTGCTTCCTCCCTCTCCCCAAGTAGCACTCCCCCTGGAGTTGATCATATATTGAAACAGGGGTGTGGGGGACAAAGCCCCCTGAAGAAACTCACTGCTGCAGTGTTGTTGCTGTTTCGGCGATCACTGATATTTAATGGTCGCTCCTTCTTGCCTCACCATTTTTCCCTTGCCGTTTTGCCATTGCTATTTTGCTGTCGCTCATATCACATGGAACCGTGTTCAGCCTCTGCTGGGTGTCTGCTATGGTATGAGACTCAGAGCGTGAGCTTTGGGTTAAGAGGACTGCAACAAGAAGCTGAGCAGTCCTGGATACACGAATCTCATGCGAGAAATCTCTTACACCATTAAAGTCACCTAGCGGAGGCTCTAGTAACTTATTAAAAATGCACTAAAGTCAGCTGAAGTGATTTATAACAAATTTCAAGTCATTTTTTTTATTTTTAATTTCAAAAGTTAAAAAAAGCCCATCTTCCATCCAGCTCTGAAGCCAAATGGGCCAGTTCTAACTTTTCTGCACGAGAGACCGTTGTACGTAAGTTAAGAGGTACAGTGGCTCTGTGCACCGATTGGCTGAGCTCATATACTGTAATTGATTTATAATTGTCTATAAAATCTGTTTCTAAATATGTGTTCTCATTTTGTTCTATCTATACTGGTCCTTTAGTAAATGCAATAGGAGAGTCTCATACACTGGTGGGAAGCCCTGTTTAAAACAGTTTTGAGGTAGTTTATGTTCCTTTCAGCCACATGTTTTTATAGTTTTTTTTTCTGTTCAACCAGGCAGTGGACTTGGTCTGCAGTTGACCCAATTTCAACCAGACCTGTCACAAAATGCCCGTTATATCACACCAATTTATAGCAGAACACAGATGCTTTGTGTTAAAAATGTAAGGGTTTAACAAGGACGCCATAAGTTTTAAAATATTCCTTAACCCCGATGAGTAAAATGTGTGTAAAATCTGAATGTGCCCAATGAATTTATTTGATATGCATGTAAAAATAATTGAATGCAATCCTGAATTTGAAACAAAGCTCTACAGAAAATGCAAACCTGTAAATTAAACAGAGAATAACATATGGGAAAGAGTGTATTATGAGGTGTTTTACACAGCGGAGGTGTATGTTCTCCAAAAGTGTTGAGAGTGAAGCTCAAGAAGTTTAGGAAGACATGACAAAGCAAGAGTGCATAACAAAAACCTCATTGTATGACCCCTCATATTTTATTATTTTAATTACTGATCTGTGACAACATAGGTAAAAAATGCTGAGCATTTTCACTCTCACTGAATTAACTGACTTGTATTGATAAGAGTAAATTAAGGTAGAAAATAGTAAGGGGCCCAGGAAATGAAAGCTATTAAAAGTAAGTCTTTAAAATTGTAAAGCACTTACTGATTTGAGGATTATTTTGTTTAGCTAGCTTGAATTTTTGAAACCATGGGCTCTATTCACGAACACGGCCAAAGTGCGATCAAAAGGCGCATATTTGGTCCGAGGACCCTGCAGTGGCAGTGCTGTACAAATCAGCCCATATGTACGAATCCAACCCACACATTACTGGTGGTGCCACTCCACTCACGTAGCAGTGCGGGGGCATTGCAGGTCCAGTATGGTGATAGACTGCAGCCATCCAATCAGATGCTCCGACTGCCATGTGAGTGGATCCCTGCTCTGCACAATGTCGGGCATTGTGGGATATGGCTGATTCTCCAGGGACTGCCGTATCCCTTAAAGTGATGAGCTGTTCATCTCATGGTTATGGACGTACCCTGGCCCTCCTGGTATTCTCTGAGGGGCAGGAGTAGCAGGTTGGGGGGAGGCATGATGTCTGCCACGGGACGGGATGTATAAGTGGTTAAGACAGGTAACAGCTCACATAGCTAGAATTCCAACCATCATCACTTTGGACATAGAAAGTTTGCTTTGTGCATGGCATATAACCATGGCATGCCCCAGCCATCCTCACAGCCAGGCCATGTGCACAGCAAGCACTTGGTGTGGGTGTGGGTGTGGGTGTGGGTGAGGGTGCGAATGTGGTGCAGAACCCCCGTTGTACATCTGGAGTTTCTGCACTACCTCCACTAGTACAGTGGATTGCTGTGTGAAGCCTACACTCTGCATATCTGGGTGCGTAGACTTGTGACTAGAGAGGCCAACATGTTTAAGTACAAAAATATCATAATATATAAGTGATAATACACATATGTGTGTAACCCCCTCGGGCATAACTTTCTTTTGCAGATATTCCGGGGCAATAGAAAGGGAGCACTCTCAAATGCTAACATCAAGACAAATGCACTTCCAAAGTAAGGCAGGAAAAATCAAATTCCTACCTCTCCGACGTCTTCGACACTCGTGCACTTTACCTTCTCACTCAGTATCTGATTTTCTCCTCCCCGAAGCTGCCCACTGGACCAGGATCTCCGCTCTGTACCTCGGCTGTTGGAGCCCTTACGGTCCCACCCAGGCTGGATGGACACTGCAACTGGAATGTAACTCATGGAAAATTAATCAAACTGAAGATAAAGGGGGAAAGTAGGATTTCATTTCATTTACTTTCCCCTGTCAGTTAAATAATGCACATAACCACTATTTCCTCCCCACACTGGCTTTTATTCTGCACCCGTAGTGCAATGATTTCCAGCAATACAGGGGTCACATACATCATCTTTAAATAGATAAAGCAGCTCCATGGGGCTATTTAACTTTTTATAAAACTGGCTGGACATTCTAAGGCAGCAGAACGATGGATACAGACAGTCACAAGCAAGGATTTCTTTTTCCTCTGTTTACCTCTCGGATGCTCTACCCGTGACCTACTTGAACTCAGATCCCTGCACTCTCCTGGGTTCTCTGGATCTGGTAAGCCAAACCTTTTGCTTTTTTCCTTTACTCCTGGATTACCCACTTACTGGCACTGGTCGCCCTCAAAACACTGGCGCAGAAAAGCAGGCTGCTTCCCCCACCTGGACCCTTAGGCGCTGGCCCAAGCCTCAGGGGCTTCCAGGATTTTTGTCTGGTGACCCAGACCCCATAACCCACAGCTTGGCATTGTACCTGTGCTACTTCAGCACCTGCCACCTTCACTCAGCTCAGCCTCTCCTCAGCCCCCACTGATCCAGCGTCCCCAAAACCCGGCCCCGCTCCAATACCAGCCCCATGTTACAGGCTGAACTGCCTCCTACTGATGACCCAAACACTCTGGTTTCTGCTATTACACTTCCTCAGGGGTCCCAGCCAGTCCCAAGTCCCCATTTTCATTTCCTGGGCTTGAATTAAGCTCCAGCACGGGGGCTACCCTCCAAGGTCTGCCACACAGCCTGTGACCCACCCGGACCTCAATGTACCGGCGCCCCAGGGCCTACCCCTCCAAAGCAAGCCCATATATTGGGTGAAAAGCCCCCCGGCTTCCTCTACACCACCAGGCCACCCTGCCACACCAGGTGTGAAGGAAGTCACTGCCACCGGTTCCCCTCCTGGGAGGGCCCTGTCACTACCCTCCCAGCCCTGGTGACCTGGGGTACACCTGCTAGGGGTCTCTAAGGGCTCCTACACTTTCCTGGCCTACAAAGCCACCTCCTGTCCCTGCCCCCAATGATGCAAGACCTGGCTCCCTATTCCCCACGGAGCTTCATCCCCAACTCCTCGTCAACCCTGGTGCATGGAAAAAAATACTCTTTTTTTGGGGGGGGGGGTTCCCCACTAGCCCTTCTGGACTGCCAAGCTCCCTTATGTGCCTGCCTAATCTCTCCTTGCACTATGCTTCCAGCCTCCCCCTTCCAGCCCCAAGCCTAATGCCCAGGCTGGAAAGGCCCTGATACTTCCTGTCTATCCCTTTTTATACTCCTGAAACCCACTCTCTGCTGCCACCTTGAGGCGTCCAGCAGCAATATCCACCAGGCACTAACACATTTCTAGCTCTAGGAAACGGGAGGGGAAAGGATGCTAAGATGGGAACATAAGCCCCACATTTACAGGGGGCTTACACTTTCCCCCCACCCAGGAAATCATTCCCTCCTGGGAATGACGACAAGGGCCCAGTGATAGTCCTCTCCCATCAGACTGGGTATGCGCTCTTCCCAGCTGTCTGGCATTAGACACACCATGCCTGGCCACCAAGCACCACCCAACCTATCTGCCTAGCCCAAAAAATTTCTAAAATGTCTAAAACTTACCTGCGCCAAGAGATGATCTAAATGGAGAATTACAACCTTCATTATTATTTATGTTAAACAACAATTTACAATCACTTTTCTTAAAATGATTAGACATTTCGAACTTTAAGCATCCGCTAACAGCAATAATGAGGTTGGAACTGTTTAGCTATCCCCAAAGGCCTCCCACCAAATGTTAAAACAAGTTTTACTGTGTGCAGCCCCACACCACTCACTCACACACTTACACACACATCCTCTCACCAGTCTCTCAAACATGTTTTATCCTGATTTTAAGAACATCAACATTATAATTTTTTTTTCTCAAAATGTAAGAGCTTGATTTTAAGAAAACTGTATACAGTCACCAAATCAGCTCTGTAGAGCAATTGTCCTGGCACAGTCCATTAGTTCCAAACCAGAAGGCTTAGGTTGCAGGCCACCCAAGTGGAGAAAAGTAATATGCTGGGTCTGGTTTAGTGGTCATATCTCCAAAGGAATCCCGGTCCAGAAGGTAATACTTGGTCTGAGTCCCAGTGAAGTCCTGGACCATAGCAAAATGCTTGAACAGGGTTAAACCAGACCAGGTCCCTGTGCGACACATCGACCGTGCCTGCTGGAACAACTGCTGAAATGGGACACCTCCTCCACCTGGACGATTTTTTAACCGCTCCACCTGCTCCTTAAAGATTCAGTCCTCCCGCATCTCCTCAATGATGTCCCAAATCCATTCTGGCACATACAAATAATTTAGATTAGGATTTTCTACCCGTAGCCTCCTGCAGACCCACATTTTGGCCTGGCTCCATTTGGGCAGGTCCCTCACACTGGTTCTCCTAGCTTGTCCCATTGGTAGCCATACCCCCAATGATATTTCAGATTCAACGGATCATTTTAGTTCAACCTGTCCATCCGGGAGGTCCAGAGGGTCTTAACTCGGACTGGGAGCTGTGGGGTGGTATTTCCAAAGGTGATAACTGGATGGTGGTAGGGCCTAGGGATGGCCCTTACCACCATATGGTCCTGGAACTGGAACTGGCTGTCAACATACTTTTCTTCATTCAGCTCCCTTAAATCTTTTGGGCCACCAACACTCCCTCTGGCTGACACTGGTGCAGACCTAGGCTCGGGGCCACTTTCTATGGGATTAATTCTGAACGTGGCTCCCAGGACAGGCTCTGACTTGTTTGATAAGGCCTGTGGACTACCGCCAGACAAGGGCTGAGACGAGGGTCTCCCAAGCCCTGGAGGATCCCTGACCAGTTGTCTGAGGCCCCTGCCCATCCTTCTGCCAGTGGGCTAGCCAGTAGCCGGCGGTGGGGAGAGGGGCAGTCAACTGTGCTCCCCGTCACCTTTTTACCTTTCTGGTACCCCTGCACACTCCTCCTCCTCTACAGCCTCCACTACTACATCCAGGGACTTGCTTTGGGTTTCATCCACCTGGGCATGGGTGCTTTCTCCCAGGGACAGTCTCTCAAACCCCACTGAATCCCCACTGGCTGGTGACCACAGTATAAATGAGCTGGCGGTGGAACTGGGAGCAAACATCCCCCTATTCAGAACCGGCAACCTGCCTATACCATATAGGCAATCTGGTTACTGCCTCCCCCATGAGCCCACACCTCACACAACGTTCATGTCCTTTGCATTTTCCCCCAGCTTTCCAGAGTCAGGAGAGCAGTGAGACAAGAACTGTAGCCAGGGGTTCCTCCTGGGGGGGGGGTCGCTACGGGTCTTCCTACATCTCCCCCGCCACAACTTGCTGCCAATCCATGGTGGACGCCTGACTCAGTCTTTCCCCTCCCAGTTCTCACACTCACAGATGGCTCAAAGTTTATTTGCTTCAAATATGTGCAACCCAGTTCACTTGCCTGCACCATAGATGTGCTCAGGAAAAATAATGTTTTTTCTTTCCTCTCGCTAGCATTATTTCTCCTGCTACTTCTGGTCTCCACTCCCTCAGCTCTCAATCCAATCTCCCTAAGATGCTGCCTCTGCTTGCAGCTGCTGTAGCTCCTTTCCTGCTATCTTCCAATCGGAACTCTGCCTGAGGGTCACATGACCATCAAGTCACACACGCACATCCACACCAGCAGGCCGAGGCCTATGCCTGCTCCAGGACTACGCCCACAGCACTTTTCTACTGCACAACAGGGCTCAACCAGGCCAGGAAGCCTGGCACCGCAGTGGACCGTAAGCCTTGGGTCCGGTGGCGATTTTGGGGTTCAGGGAACATCCCGCACAAGCCCCCACAGTGTAACCACTCCTCCATGCCCTTGTCTAGGGGCATAACTTTCTTTCGCAGATGTTCCAGGGCAAAAGAAAGGAAGCACTCTAAAGCGCTAACATACGAGACAAATAACCTTCCAAAGTGAGGCAGGGAAAATCATATTCCTACCTCTCCGTTGTCTTCAACACTCATGCACGTTACCTTCTCCCTCAGTATTTGATTTTCTCCTCCTCAAAGCTGCCCACTGGACCAGGACCTCTGCTCTGTACCTCGGCTGTTAGAGCCCTTATAGTCCCACCCAGGCTGGATGAATATTGCAACTGGAATGCAACTCATGGAAAATTATCCAAACTGAAGATAAAGGGGAAAAGAAGGATTATTTCATTTACTTTCCCCTCTCAGTCAAATAATGCATATAACCACTATTTCCACGCCAAACTGGCTTTAATTCTGCACCTGTAATGCAAATGATTTCAAGCAGTACAGGGGTCACTCTTTAAATAGATAAAGCAGCTCCATGGGGCTATTTAACTTTTTTACAAAACTGGCTGGACATTCTAAGGCAGCAGAATGATGGATACAGGCAGTCACAAGCAAGGATTTATTTTTCCTCTCTCTACCTCTTGGATGGTCTACCTGAGACCTACTCGAACTCAGATCCCTGCAATCTCCTGGTTTCTCTAGATCTAAACCTTTTGCTTTTTTCCTTTCCCCCCGGGTTACAACTCACTGGCACTGGTGGCCCCCCCAAACACTGGTGCAGGGGGCTGCTTCCCCTACCTGGACCTCTAGGTGCTGGCCCAAGCCTCAGGGGCTTCCAGGATTTTTGTCTGGAGATCCAGGCCCCCTAATCCACAGCTTGGCACTATACCGGTGCTACTTTAGCACCTGCCACCTTCACTTGGCTCAGCCTCTCCTTGGCCCCCACTGGTGCAGCGGCCTCAAAACCTGGCCCCGCTCCAATACCGGCCCTATGCTATGGGCTGAACTGCCTCCTACTGATGGCCCAACTGCTCTGGTTTCTGCTGTTACACTTCCTCTGGGGTCCCAGCCAGTCAGAAGTCCCCATTTTCATTTCCTGGGCTTGAATTAAGCCCCAGCATGAGGCTACTCTCCAAGGTCTGCCACACAGTCTGTGACCCGATCAACCTCAATTTACCGGCAGCCCAGGACCTGCCCCTCCAAAGCAAGCCCATATATTGGGTGAAAGGCTGTCTGGCACCCTCTACACCACCAGGCCGTCTTGCCACTCCGGGTGTGAGGGAAGCCATTGCTACCGGCTCCCCTACTGGGAGGACCCTGCCACTACTCTTCCAGCCCTGATGACCTGGGGTACATCTGCTAGGGGTCTCTAAGGGCTCCTACACTTTCCTGGCCTACAAAGCCACCTCCTGTCCCTGCCCCCAATGACACAGAACCTGGCTACAGTAGCGTAGCAAATTCCCAGAGGGCCCGGGTGCAAGGCGATGTTACAGGGCCCCTCCCCAGTTTTGAATAAAAATCAAAATTATGATTTGGGCCCCCTCAAACCTCATGGACCCGGGTGCCACTGCACCCCCTGCACCCTTGTAGCTATGCCCCTGCCTGGCTACCTATTCCCCATGGAGCTCCATCCCCAAACTCCTCGTCGACCCCAGCGCATGGAAAAAAACATCCTGACTGTACTCTTTTTGGGGGGTTTCCCCTCTTGCCCTTCTGGACTGCCAAGCTCCCTTACTCACACGCCTAATCTGCTCGTAGCACTATGCTTCAAGCCTCCCCCCTCCAGCCCCAGGCCTAATGCCCGATACTTTCTGTCTGCCCCTTTTTATACTCCTAAAACCCACTCTCTGCTGCCACCTTGAGGCATCCAGCAGTAATATCCCCCAGTGCACTAACACATTCCCTTGCTTGGGGGGGGGGGGAACGGATGCCTAAGATGGGAATATAAGCCCCTCTTTTACAGGGGGCTTACATGCGTATTATCACTCATATAATAACTGGCCATCAATTTTTTTCTATTAAGCTGACAGTTGTTATTTGCCAGCCAGTTATTACATCACAAAACACCCATCACATCACATCAATTTACTGTATAACACAGATGCTGATGGAAGCTCGTTTATTATTGGGGGTGTTACCAGAGCATCAGTGGGAGAACCCCCTCACTATTACTGCCACCCAGCCAGCAGCATAACTACCCCCCCACTTCTGTCACCCAGCCTGGCCACTGAATCAGTCCCTCCCACAGCTGGGGGCTGGGGTGAGGAAAAAAATTGACGGACAGTTATTAATTATATAAAATAAAACATGGGGTACAATGCTTACTAAAATTTAATACACACCTTCAGTGCAAGATGCTTGAATAAATCCCTCTAGCTTCACTCTCAGGGTTTATTTAGCATTGAGCATCTTGGGTGTGTATAACATTCTCATAATGCACAGCACCACATGTGTTATTCTATAAGTATTATCACTTGTGTCATAATATGTGAGTGATAATAAACATGTTTTATCACTCGTGAATTACAGGGTTTGAAAGTGGTCAAAATTGGTGATCAGTAACCACAATTGGTTCTTTTTTTAAGAGTCCAAATGCCAATATTTCTGCCACCTTAACCTTTCAATCCTCAGGATACAGTTATCAATATCTACAATAGTTCACTGACTCCCTTCTGTTGGTATTGGATTAGAACTGCAGTGTGACTTCAACTGTACTGGATTTCCTTGTTCACCACCTCAATGCTGTACAAATGATGTGCTTGCCAGATGTGAGTCTTAGTTTAAGTAGAATGGCAGCTAAAGGTTACAGTTTTTTTAGTTATACAATATTGCAGAATCAAGACCAGCTATACATTGCATTGAACGTGTTACCGAGAGCTGTATTTTACAGTTTTCAGGAGAACAATAAGTTTGCTGATAGAGGGAGGGAGTAACAGGTTTGATTTCAGCCAGGATGTGCAAAATGACAGCTGTACTGTTCATAAGGAGGTGTGGGAAAATGCAAATGTTGAAAATCTAGAGTGAAAATATGACAAATTTGTGAAGTTACGAGTACGCATGGAATCTGCATAAGGCACACTTGTAAAACAGTCGTTTTGGAATTTTGCACTGAATTTTCAACATAGGCATTTTAGGATGTCTGCTCATGAACAGTGTCACTGTGGTTTTCTTACTCTGTTTCGAACATGATTTCCCACAGTGGCTGTGCTAATGTACGCCGGAAGTGCAAAAACACATTTCGGCCAGGATGTAAAAAATGACAACTGGACTGGTCATAAGGAGATGTGGGAAAATGGGATTGTTGAAAATCTGGAGTGGAAATATTAGAAATTCATGAAGTTATGAGTGTACGTAGAAACTGCGCAACGTATGCTCAAAACACAGCCATTTTATGGACTTTTGCCACCAAATTTTCAACATAGGCATGTTAGGACCTCTGCTCATGAACAGTGTCACTGTGATTGTCTTACTCTGTAGCAAACACTGATTTCCAACAGCGACCACGCTATTTTGTGCCAGAGCGCGAAAACACATTTTGGGCAGTATGTGAAAAATGACAGCTGCACTGTTCATAAGGAGGTGTGGAATTATGCCTATGTTGAAAATCTGGAGTGAAAATATTAAAAATTCGCAAACTTACGAGTGTGCGTGGAACTACGCAACACACGCTCGTGAAACAGTGATTTTTTTTAAATTCTTTCACCAAATTTGCAACATAGGTTTTCTGAGAGCCCACCTCATGAACACCAACACTGTCATTTCATTACTTGGTGCCGAAAGGTGATTCTGCGCAGTGACTGCGAAATCACATTTCGGGACCAAAAACCGCCATGACAGTGATTGAATTCATGAGGAGGGGTCACAATAACCCCATGTTGAAAATTTGGTGCAAAAATTCCCTAAAATGGCCAAGATATGCACCAAAGTTGAAAAAACTCTATTTATGCCATTATACTGCTTACCGGCATTTCTTCAGTTCGCGGTCAGCTTTGAAGAGTGCAGACGTGTTTCCAGTCCACCGAAGATCGTCGCGCCTGGCTCCAGAGGTAGGTATGGGGGTGAGGGGGGTGGGGAGGTGGGTGTGCAGAGTGTGGGCGCGGGTTGGCGGGCTGGGCCAAGGACTCACCGAGGGACCGCTTTCTCGCTTTACAGGATAAAAAAAAAAAAAAGAAATCAGGCATTTGGTACGCTGGGGTGGGCTCCCAGCGTGTCACCTAGGTGAGGGGTGTGGGAAGGTGGGAGCACAGAGGGTGGGTGCGGGTTGGTGGGCGGGGTGAGGGACAAAAGGAAGCTGCTGGCACGCTGTGGTGGGCTCCCAGTGTGCCACCTACATGTTTTCTGGGGGACTGGAGCGGCGGGGACTGGGCACCCCCAACGGCCATACAGTGTGTGTGTATGTATGGGGAAGCATGAGCATACTGGGGTGGGCTCCCAGCATGCCAGCTGGTTGTTTGTTTTTTTGGGGTGGGGGGCTGCAGCCGACAGGGGATTGGGCACCCCCGTCAGCCACACAGTGTGCTGAGGGGTATTGGGCACCCCCCTCAGCACACAAGGTGGGGGCCAAGGAGAACTGGGAGGGGGAGGACATTAGCAGAGGAAGGAAGTGGGAGGGCTTTGAAGCCAAGCTGTGCATGACAACAGTTCGGCTGACATGTATGCTAATTGCAGACACGCTACCACCGCTGATTGCAGCGGACCTTTTGTTAGAAGTGAAGACCAACACAGCCGAACTGCTGTCATATACAGCTCGGCATGTATTGGTCCCCTAGGGTCACGCCTGCTACACTGAGCACTGCATTGGGGAGGAGGGTCACACACCTCCAAAAGGCACACTGTTGCAAGATGTTCCTTGTGCATGCACGCAAGTGAACATAAAAAGGACATCAGACTATTGGAGGGGGTACAGAGGAGAGCAACCAAGATGTTGAGTGGAATGAGGGAAAAGCCCTATGATGATAGGCTACAGATGCTCAATATGTACTCTCTTGAGGACAGAAGGGACGGGGGGGATATGACTGAGACATTTAAATGCTTGAAGGGAATTAATAAGGTAAGTCATGAGGGTCTGTTTAAAATTTGGAAGGAACGAGTTACAAGAGGACATAGTCTAAAATTGGAGGGGGGTTTAGAAGGGAAATGAGGAGACAATTTCTCACTGAGAGGGTGGTGACAGCATGGAATGCTCTGCCAGAGGAACTGGTTTCAAGGGCATCAGTAGGGGGATTTAAGGGGGGTGGGATAAACTTAAGGGCAGAATCAAAATGGGAAAAGTGTAGAAAGGGAAAAACAGTGGGATCAGTTGGTGGGGAGGGTGAGGGAGTGGGGGGCAGCATCAGTGCACAGCATTGAGAACTGCACACTCAAGCAGACTTGATAGGCCATTAGGCCTTTATCTGCTGACTTCATCATATGATTGTTCGTATGTAACCCTATGGTTTACTTTTTAAACTCCTCAGTCTAAAACCTGCCCTTAAATACTTTATTTATTTATTTATTTAAACAGCAGTTTGGAAAACCTTTGAGCCATAGGCTCATTTACAAAGGTACCTTGTCACAGTAAGACAAATGAAAATACACAGTATAACAGTACAACACAGTATAACAGTAACTTAAGACATAGATACAAACAAGCTGGTACAGGTAGGATTGATGCAAACAATACCAGAGTTATGTTGTCCTTAGCAGCTTAGTAGTAAGCTTTGTCATAAGTATTGGAGTACGGCTTTGACTAGTGACAATTACAGCTTCGGGTGTTAATAAGGTGGTTACGTAAGGAAGTTTTGAAGCATGATATAGTTGGAGCTTCGGAGATGGAGGGGGGCAGTGTGTTGAACCAGGAGGGGGCCCTAAAGCTGAAGGCTCTTTGGCCGTGAGAGGTCCTAGTTCTAGGGATAACAAGAGAGGTTTTCCCAGAAGTCCGAGTATGAACTAGTGGGACAGAGCGGCGTATGGTGGTGGTCAATCCACACTGCACACTGGTTTAGCCATTATTGAGAATGTTGGAGTCATTAGTGCACCAAGCATTTCTTAAATTTTTGTTGATGAAAATTTCAAAAATTGACAGAAATGTTTTCCTACGTTGTTTGTACCATGAGTGTCTAAACATAACATCAGATAAATCACCTCTTTCATTTAATCCACAATCACGGAGTAGAGAACATTTCTTATAGTCTTTGTTAAACCTAAATTCTAACATGTTCAAGGGATACATTTCCAATGTATATAGAATCAACATCCTGTTTTCCTCCTTTGCATTTAATATTTGCAGATCTGGTTCAAATCCATGAGTTAACTTAATGCTTCTAAGCCAACGTAAGTGTCAAGAACAAACTATTTTGGCCAGATCTTCCTTGGCACTTACTGTATGTCATATAGTCTTTGCTTTCTTACTTTGCAATACTTTTCATTAATAACTATGCCTTTATTTATTTATTTATTGAGATGTTTCACCAGGAAGGCGCACTGAGCAATAAGTTGCTCGTCTCCCGGTGACACTTGGGGGACAGGGGAACGTAGAAAATGCGAACATAAATATAGTACAAAACATAATGCATCAAAAAAATTATAAAATTAAATAATTACATACAATACATACAATACAAGCACGAAGACTGTACAGAGAGTAATAAAATAGCTGAATGCTAACAGTTTCGGTCCAAGGAGCTGGATGAAGAGACAACAGAAAATAACTACAGTAATTCAACCTTTGCTAAAGAGTGCAGAAACTAAGTAACTCCTTGCTGATTAGGAATGCCTGAATGGGCTAACTTGTAATAAAGCTAAGGCAAGTACAACAGAGTAACTCAGACAGTACAGTGATCTAAGTAAGCACGAAGTGCAGGCAGTCTAGGTGAAAAATGGATTTGGGCAACCATAAAATAGGACTGGGTCATGAAAAGGAGGGGCGGAGAGGAAAAATTGGGGGGAGTAAATAGGAGAGGTGGGGGTTGGGGGATGGAGACAAGGCAATGTTGACCTATCAGGTTACGAGTATGCAATCAGGGGGCAAGTAGGGCTAGAAAGAGGAGAGGATGTGAGCATAAAAGGTGAAGTGGGGTGAGGGAGGAGTGAGGATGAGGATGAGGGGTTGAATTAGGGGGTAGGAGACTATTCAGTTCAAATCCCTTCAGGATGTTGAGGACCCTGCCAGAGGATGAACAGGCATGGGAAAGGTGACCTTAGTGTCAATAGAGGAGAGACGTTGGAGGGAGCTGGGAAAGGGAGGTAATGGATTATTGAGAAGGGGGGGAGGCGAGGACAAGGTATGACATGCACAGAAAATCCCTGGTATAGCTGGGGGGGCAGGTAGCTCAGATGGGGGATAGGACAGTCAAGATGGAGGACAAGGGAAAAGGAGATGGAAGTCCTGAGGAAGGGGGAGGAGGAGGGGAGAGAACAGTCAGGGTCTGATCCCTCCCAGAAGTTGAGTAGCCCTGTTTGGACTAGGCAGAGGTAGAGTGACAGGAAGGAAATAGGTAGTGAGGGGGAGCTGACACGGGAGGGGAGGATAGTAGGTGGAGAGACTGATCCATCCCAAGTGCTGAGTACCCTGCCTGCACAAGGCAGTGGTAGAGCACATCAGGAAGGATGCAGGAAGCAGATAGTAGGCACACTGGGGAGGAGGGACGGGAGGAGGATGAAGGTTAGGATAAGGAGAGAAAGAAATTTGTAAGGGAGCGGAAGGAGAAGAGGGGGAAGGTAGAAGAGTATAGCAGATATGAGGATGTATAATTGGAGGAATAGTTCCACATGTAACCCCTAGGTGGCGCTATCCCAAGGGCTACTGCCCCTGCCTGCTAGGCTAGTAGCAGGTTAAGGGACGTGTGTAATGAAACGGGTGCCTCCACCTGGAGGTCAGGGTTATTAGTGGTCAAGCTAACCTGGGCACAGCCCTCTGGGACACTGTAACCCCCCTCTTTCCCTTCTAGTGGCCGGAACAATATACAATAATTACTTTCACAATGACCCTTATTCACCAGGCAATTACCCACACTGTTTGCACTTCACCAGGGCTGGTTCCTCTAGCTTGACCCTGGGGACCCCCTGTAAAACAAAGTTAAGCACAGCAAATAGCAACAGTACAATACTTTTGGCACAAACTGGAACCACAGTCAGGTTAAATGCAAACAAAGTTAAATCTGATTTATTCAGGGGACTTGAACAAGAGAGGGGCGTAATCAGGTTTATTTGCTTAAAAGCTATATTAATCAGGCAGTTATGCATGCAGTTCAGAGTCCCTACACAGTCACACACTCTGGGTACCCAGGTAGGAAAACGGTGGGCTAGCCAGGAACATTATAGCTGGTTGGGGCCCTGTGATGGAAGAAAGCAACATGCACAACACACACTATTTGTAATCCTGAGCCGGAGGGCTCAGTTTATGAAAGAAAAGGCAACAAGACAATCAGATGACAACACTTTTAGATTTAGCTGTTGTTGCAGGGAGCTACCCTGATGTTTACTCATGATGCCCAATACTGGACACAGGCAGGATGAAATTGAGACTGCAGGCTGTTGAGTTGGAGTGCCCGGAGAAGCAGGGCACACACGAATCACCGAGGCGTCATTCCTGTTCAAGGCGTTGAGCAGGGGACTGATCCCCAGGCCAGTCTCCCGTCGATGACTTTCTCTGCGTAACAGGTATTCTGGCTGGGCCAGTGTAGCAGGGCCCAGGCAAATGGAAATGGATACAGATTCAGTCCGTGGAGCTGGATACAGCCTCCAGCAAGCAAAACACAGTTCAGACACACAGTGGGGAACCAAATCACAACCCACTATAAGCACACAGCACATTCACATGTAAGGAAATTCCTCTGTACCAGGCAAATGTCTCTCACGTCGCAATTACAGAGTCTCTGCACAATCCGGGAGTTCAGAGGTAGCTGGAAGTCCTGACAGGCCGATTGCATTCAGCAAATCTTCGGTCTTCTTCAGGTTAAAGTCTGGCCACAATTCTGTGGCTTAATTCACTCTCCAAATACGGATTCAGTCCAAAAAAAAAAAACACAAGTTCCCTCTCAGGAACAGCAGGCAGGCATGCAGGCCAAACTCAGGCCTTTCCACAGTTCTCCCACACGAATCCACTATGGATTGCTGCTCAAACTATCTCAAGCTGTTACTTCTTCACTTCCCAACTCAGATCTAGCTGAAACTGCAAGCAGTGTGGGACTTTCCACAAGATCCAAAAGGTTTGGCTGGCTGATCTGTCTGTCAGTCACAACAAGGGCTCCCCTTCCAGGTTATTTTAGGTGCCAAAAGCCCCAAACTACAATTCCTACAAGTTTTGGCCCCACCAAGCCCCTGTAGGCAGGCTCCATTTTAGAGTCCCAAATGTACTGACTGGCCCATTCTGCAGTCCAGGACCAAGATGATGAAAACAAACAGAACTGTCCACGCTGCAAAGAAGGTAGGCTAGAACAAACTGCAATATTATTACTACTACTCTAACAAATGATCAGCAAACAAGTACATCTTCTAACAGGGCTCCCTCTCAGATTAATTACAACTGCAATCCTGGCAGCTCTTAAAGAGACAGTACACAGAGGCTATACAGGCACTCTCTGGCAATACATTTAAACTGCTAAAATGCAGAACACCAGCCTGGCAGTGAGCATTTAGGCAAGCTCAAGGAAGACTTTTTGGAAACCCCCATTTGTAGGGGGTTACACACAGATATGTTAAACCAGAACTGAGGAGAGGCAATGCATTGCAGTGGTATAGGAAGATGACACCCCTGAATCTGGCCATCGGCTGTATGATGGAAAAGGCCTTCTAGAGGTGGCTGGAGTGGAGCCCATATTTGTCTTGGTGGGGGGTAGAACTGCACCTTTCAAATCATGGTCGCAGTTTTCTCTGTTTCTGCTTAGCCCAAGACCACATGAGGTGTCATCACTGGGTGAAGTAAGGCAGACTCACCAATGTCTGTGTCCTCCCCTTCCAAATGTGCCTCTCCTTGGACCGAGACCTTGTCGTGGTGGAGAGGCTTGCGTGTTCCAAAGACCCTCAGGGCTATGTCATCCGGAGTCTCGTACTCCTGGCAGGGTCACCCATGGCAAACAGGCCTGAGGCGAGGTCTCAGACTAAGTGCGGTCCAACCTCCAAAGTCCTCAATGGTGGATCAGGCGGAAGAAGATGTTAGGATCTCAACGGCTGTGAAGACAGATGAAGGCTGCAACAAGATGGGGATCTCCAGTCGTCTTGGACTCTCCTTGCCACTGAGCGCTAGATCTCCTGCGTGTGAAGTTTGTGTGGTTGCTGTAGGCGCACCAGCTTCCCCACACTAAAAGAAGTCACGCGCAGGCTTCTGCCATGGGAAACAACATCCCCGCAACCAACCTTCCAAGCCCTGCGGTGACAGACTAGTGGTAACGGGGACAGGACCAGTGAATCCGGCAATCTCTAGCCACGAATCTGCACGTAGGCGGTGGTAGTTTGATGGTCGTTTGGCACCTGGACTGGGACAGGGGTGCAATTCGGCAGCTGCTACTGTGACTGAGCAGTCCTCTTTAGGATCCCCTCTGCTCACCCTGCATGGTGGGGGGCTAGAAAAGGTGCCCTAAACGTAGGCTGTCTCACCATGTCCAGTGGGATCACTCTCTCTGTGGTCAAAACAAGAAACAGACAATGATTTTTGTGACATGGAATGTTTATACTCGGATGGACAACCAGTATAGCGAACAACCAGAAAGAAGAACTGCTATTATCGCCAGGGAACTTGTAAGATGTAACATCGATATTGCTGCCCTAAGAGAGACAAGACGACCAGATGAAGGCCAGTTGAGAGAAGAGGGTGGAGGTTTCATCTTCTTCTGGAAAGGGAAACCTGCTGAAGACAGAAGCATTCATGGTGTTGGCCTTGCCATCAAGAACAAGCTCATCAACCAGCTTACAGAGCTCCAAATTGGCATCAACGAATGCCTCATGCCCCTTTGTCTTAAGCTCAGCAACAATCAGCATGCCACTGTCATCAATGTATATGCCCCGACACTTAATGCTGATGAGGATGTCAAGGAACAGTTCTACTCCAACCTTGACAGAGTCCTGGGCAACACCCCTAAGGAAGACAAGATCATTCTCCTTGGTGACTTCAACGCCAGAGTCAGGCGTGATTCAGATCTCTGGAATGGTATCATCGGGAAGGAGGGGGTAGGAAAGACAAACTCCAATGGCATCCTACTCCTGAACAACTGTGCAGAGCATGGCCTGGTCATCACGAACACCATCTTCAGACAGAGCGACAAGTATAAGACTACTTGGAGACACCCTCGATCCAAGCACTGGCACCTCCTTGACTACGTCATTGTCAGAACCCATGAGCGAAAGGATGTCTACATCACAAGGGCCATGCAAGGAGTCATTGACTGCTGGACAGATCGTCTTGTCAGATCTGTCATGAACATCCAGCTCACCCAGAAACATCGAAGGGAGCCAAAATCAATGCAAAGGAAATTCAACACCAAGTCCTTTCAAGACCCAGTGGTTCCAGAGGACTTCCAGCAACATCTCCAAGCAAGGCTCTCTGCCATGCCCGCAGCTGATGATAACATTGAGAGATACTGGAAGGAGTTCAAGACCGCCATCCACTCAGCATGTGCTGAATCTATTGGCTATGTCACCCGGCATCACCAGGACTGGTTTAATGAGAATGATACCTAGATTCAAGATCTGCTAAACCAGAAAAGAAGGGCTCACTGCATATGCCAAGATGACATCTCATGGCAGCAAAAGAAAGAGTCATACCAGCAGCTCAAGGCAGAAGCTCAAAGGAAGATCCGAGACATCAAAAACCAATGGTAGCAAGACAAGGCCAAGGAGATCCAGCTCTATGTTGACAAACATGACATGCAGAGCTTCTTCCATGCTACAAGGGCCATTTATGGTCCAAGCTCCCATGGTCCCACTCCCCTCCGATCTCAAGATGGCGTGACGCTCCCAAAGGGAAATGAAGGCATTCAAGCTAGATGGAAGGAGCATTTTGAGACACTTCTGAACCGCGAGTCATCTGTGACAGATGTCACTATCAATTCTGTCCCTCAACACCCTGAAAGAGAATCTCTCACCAACCATCCTACCATTGGAGAAGTAAGACATGCCATCAAGCTGGCCAAAAACAAACAACAAAGCTGAGGGGCCAGATGGCTTATTGGCTGAAGTCTACAAGGCTGGGGGTGAGGAACTGGTACTAAAGCTCCACAAACTCATTCTCCAAATTTGGAACAATGAGGAAATTCCAGAGGACTTGAGGAATGCCAACATTGTTACCATCTTCAAAAAGGGAGACAGGTCGGTGTGTGGAAATTATCGAGACATTGCTTTACTCTTCACTGCAGGGAAAATCCTCGCCCGTATTCTTCTGAACCATCTCCTTCCCATCGCCGAAGAAGTCTTGCCGGAATCTCAGTGTGGATTCAGACCATCTCATGGGACAACCGACATGATCTTCACTGCCAGGCAGATCCAAGAAAAGTGTCAGGAACAACATCAGGACCTGTACATGGCTTTCATTGACCTGACAAAGGCCTTTGACTCCATCAATCGTGAAGCCTTGTGGAAGGTGCTGGCCAGATTTGGCTGCCCTACAAAATTCATCATGGTCCTGAGGCTTCTGCATGATCAGTTGATTGCCAGTGTTCTCCATAATGGTTCCAAGACAGACCTGTTCATCATCCAAACTGGGATCAAGCAAGGGTGTGTCATCGCTCCAACCTTGTTCTCTATCTTCCTAGCAGTCATTCTAGTCCTCACCAAAGACCGCCTTCCCACTGGAATTGACATCGAATACAGAATGGATGGAGGGCTCTTTAATCTTGGATGTCTCCGTTCAAAGACCAAAGTTTGCAAGGCATCCATCATTGACCTCCAGTACGCTGATGACTGTGCCATCCTTGCACACACCAGGAGCGACCTCCAGTCTGCGCTAGATCTCTTTGCGGAAGCTAACCGAAGTCTGGGACTCTCACTTGACATCAAGAAGACCAAGGTGCTCTATCAGCTTGCTCAAGGCCTTGTAAATGACCCTCCACAATTCACCATCGAGGGACAGACCCTGGAGACAGTGGAGCACTTCCCTTACCTTGGCAGCCACCTCTCCCTAACAGCGAACATCGACAATGAGATTCAGCACATGATCCATTGTGCTAGTACTTCATTTGGGAAACTGCTTCGGCGTGTCTTCACTGACCGCGACATATGAAAGGACACCAAGATCCAGGTATACAGTTCGGTTATCATCCCTACCCTTCTTTATGGATGTGAAACTTGGGTGACTTACCGACATCATCTAAAGAGCCTGGATAGGTACCACCAACGATGTCTCCGGAAAATCCTCCGCATCAAGTGGGAAGACCACCGCACTAACATTAGTGTTCTTGCTGAGGCCAATGTCACCAGCATTGAGGCAATGATCCTCAGACATCAATTCCGCTGGACTGGACACTGTGTACAGATGCCCGACTCTCGACTCCCCAAACAAATTTTATACTCCCAGCTCAGTCACGGCCAGGGATCCCATGGTGGTCAAAGGAAATGCTACAAAGACACACTGAAAGTATATCTCAAGAAAACAGATATGGACATCATGAACTGGGAGGAGCTAGCCACCAACCGATCTCAATGGCGCCAGAACCTCCATCAAGCGGGGGCCTGCTTTGAAGAGAAAGGCCTTGCCCTCGAAGCTGAAAAGAGAGAGCGTAGGAAGGAAAGGGAAAGAAACCCCAGCCAGCGGGCAGCTCTCCCACATGGAAATATCTGCAATTTCTGTGGACAAATCTGTGGCTCTAGGATTGGATTACTGAGCCACCTTAGGACCCATCAGTGAACCATGGTAGAGATCATCCTCGAATCGAGGGATCGCCGTCGACGACGGTGGAAAAGGCCTTCTAGAGGTGGCTGGAGTGGAGCCCGTATTTGTCTTGATGGGGGGTAGAACTGCACCTTTCGAATCATGGTCGCAGTTTTCTCTGTTTCTGCTTAGCCCAAGACCACATGAGGTGTCATCACTGGGTGAAGTAAGGCAGAATCGCCAGTGCCTGTGACCTCCCCATCCAAATGTGCCTAAAGTCACAGCTGCACTGCTAAAGGTGGTGGTAAATCAGTGTGAGGGCCAGCCCTGCATCCTCAGAGAAGGAGAAGGTTCTATAGGATGCTCTGTCCACCTGCTAGTCCTCTGATGCTCCAGGCCAGGGCACAACCACAGGTCAACAGCACTGCCAGTGGCAAAAAAGCCACTGCACCAGCAGGCTAACTCTGCTAAAGCTTTTGGCACTAGGTCTTCACGGATCAGTTGGCAAAATGTATTTTAATGTAAACCCTGGGATGGACGACCAAAATTAAACTTAACATTCCTGCAACTGTAATAGCTTCACAAATTATGCTAATTACCATCATACAGGCACTATCTGCTCTTTACAGAGTTTTTAAGGCACTCCAGTTACTGGATGTGGATGTTAGGCTTCATTCTGGCTCCACAAACCTGCTCCTAAAGGGTCAAAAATAAACCACTAAATGGAAAAATAACACTGTGGGCTGCAGTTTTAAACCCTCAGAGGAAAGGAAGGATACAAACTCTACTCACTCACCAGAAATTCAAATCTGAACACAAGTATGTTTAACAGAGAGAGGGAGAAGGGAGAGAGAGAGAGAGAGCAAGCAAGTGAGAAGAGGGGATTCAGCCATTATAGGAAATGCCTCAAACGTAATACTGTGCAAATAACACTGAGGATTAAATGAAAGACCTGAGGGGCTGTCTGTAGGGCAAACTATAAAAACAACGCATGCAGCACCATTCCCCTCAAAAAACCATACAGAGAAAAAGTAATGTGCTCCATCCAGAACTGAATGGACTTAGACAGCCTTTTCTTTCACTAAACTGGGAATTGCAATTGATATCTTTATTTATTTTTGTTAACAATCCCTTTTTCATGGCACTGAAGCTGGCATTCTGTCACCTTGGAAGTAATATCTGCACCAGCGCCACACACACACATACGCACGCACACACACGCGCACACACGTGCACACACATATTCCTGCTGCATTTAAGGGGGACATTTGTTTAATCCTCTTTTTCTCCGGATGTCAGAGAGGACTGAGTTGTAATTCCTTGTTTACCATAGGGTTTCAGATCCCAGACTTTTATCCGGTCATTCCCCTGGAAAGACTTGGACAGTCAGGCCCACTTCTGCAGACCTGCCAGTTTCACTCTGCAGAGCCATTAACCATGAGCAACCTAGCTGGCAGAACTGTTAGCCATGCATGCCAGCCTATAATCTTCATAACATCTTGTGACATATAGGAAGAACAGACAGCAAAAGCTGTGTCACCTCATCTGCCTGGATGATTTCAGGTTTTATAGTTCTATAGAAACAGTTCCTGCTGAGACCTGGGTGAGCAATAAGATAGATAGATAGATAGATAGATAGATAGATAGATAGATAGATAGACAGACAGACAGACAGACAGACAGACAGACAGACAGATAGATAGATAGACAGACAGACAGACAGACAGATGAAAATATATTTATATAGCCTGAGTAAGAGCCTGGGAGATCTCAATATGTACACCATGAAGGACAAGAAAGTGAGTGGTGACATGATTGAGACCTTCAAGTACCCCACAGGGGTGAACAGAGTGCAGGGCGGGTGCCTCTTCTAACCGAGAATGAGCTCCAGAACCGGGGGACATGCACTGGCTCAAAGCACTTCACAAGAAAATACAAAAGGAACAATTTAGCACAACAGAAATTAAACTCAAACAAAAAGATTATATTGCTGATGACAATTTTTAAAATTCCTATCCAAATCAGTCCTCCACAAATGCTTGGGGAAAAAATTCATGCTTTCAGCTTCTTTTTGAAACTTCCTACCAAGTAAGAGCAGACTGGATGGACCCACTGTAGGGACAGAATTCCATAACCCTGAGGCCTATACTGCGAAAGCTCCATCACCTGCAGACATTAGCTGCGGCCCTGGATGCTGATTTGTCATTTGTTCCTCTTTCTTGACCTTGGTTTCAGGCATGGGTCCCATTCACATGAGTGATGTGCAGTGCTCTGGCTTAGAGAAGTCCATCACCAAGTGCAGCTTCCAGGAGGCTCTCTGCAACCATGAGGAGGATGCTGGAGTGAGGTGCAACATCCCCGAGATGGGTTACAAGAACAAGGTAAGATGTGCTTTTCTTATTTTCGGTGAGTCCTAGTAAAACATTTGCAGCCAAACTGGTCTTCATATGAAGGAGCAGATGTCACAAGCTTTCCGGCCCACACAGGTTCCTTCTGACATACCTGAAGAAGGGGTCTGTGTGGGCTACAAGCTAATATGTAAGTATCAGATGGGTTACTTTTGTCCTTCTCTACCAATGAAAGGTCAAGAGTTGATAGACCAGGATACTTTGAGGTGGGTCATGCACTTTTTGCAAGGGCTGCAAACTTTTCTCCAAATCCAGCCAGATCAAAGCGTTGGGGGTAGGTATGGGCACTGAATATTTTTTTCAGATCTAAACAGGGCACAAGGACACTGAACTCTCTTTGATGTCAAACAGTGCTGATTACTAGAGGTAGGGAAGGGTCGAACGCTGTTCTCTGAATCATTCTGAACAGATCTCCTAACAACAGAGTAGAGATGGGTGTGATGTAGACAGCCAGTTCTGAGTGCTGGATAATATTTTTTTATATAAAATGTATTATGACTGTCTCTGCTGAAAATCAAATGCTATAGGAATGACCTATCTCATCCCCCCACCCAGATTTTAGCTGACAGATGCAGGCCAAGAGAACTGCTGACAGCATTGTATCACACATTCAGTCTTTTAGAAACAATGTGTTACTGGAAGACTTTTATTAAGGATCCTGTTTCTCTGAGCTAATTACAGAGTTAAGTTAAGTTAATTTTGTTAAGAGAAATCATAAACTAGGTTTATGATGTTAAAATAAGGGAAGCTAGGATGTTACATAGAGGTGTAAGATTGTAAATGACCCTACGAAGCCTGTGTGAAGAGGGTACAGCATGAGATCAAAAGAGGTGTCATTGAAACTTGAGTTATGCTAAGGTTGCAGAATTAATACATCTTGTATAGCTGTATAGTATGGATTAATAAAATGACATCCTGTGGTTGTATAAAAATATATTTTTGTTAAGATATTTGACCAGAGGAGGGGCTGGATGACTTCATCCAAAAGGGGTTGGCCAATACTGCTTGAAAAGATTATTCTCTTTCACTATAGTATGCATTTGTATCTGACACTGACTAAGGAAACATCTGAGCACTGAAAACAGGTATTTAGAAAGCTAGACAAACTCTAAATATAGTTGTAGGAATTGCATTGTTTTAAACCTTGTTTTGTTTAAATATATGTATGTCTTGTGTTATAAGAGTTCTGTATTGTATGTTTGACATCTTATTATATATTTTAGTAAAAACTCGAATTTTAGAGCAAACCTGGTCTGTCTTTGAATTGATGTCTTTTGCTAAGAAATATTTATGGTTCAGCAGACATATAGCTTGTATGATGGTACCAAACTGGAAACAGAAGCATTTTAAATCTGAGGTCTTTATTAAGTTTTAAGGGTTCATCTCTGAATACCTGGTTAGGTGCCCGTAGGCAAAGATATCTGGCCCCCCGAAGATAGATATATCTGAGCCTGTGCATTGGGTATGCTAGCAAGAGGTTAACAGTTTGAATCCCTCCAGAACTGAGATCAAAGGTTGATCCAAACTCACAAAAACAGACTGGAGGGTTACCTTGTCTGTTACACTGTTCACAAGACTGCACTCAGAGGTTGGCACTTTGGGAGTAGAGGGCCTGACCTGCTGAGTGAATCTGTAACAATGGGCACAGAACATTTCATCAAATTTGGACCAATCTGATCAATTGGGATAGGGATGGGCACAGCATCTTTCTCTGGATTGGATCCGATCCAAATAATGGGGGTATGGATGAGCAGAGAACCTATCTCCAAATTTGATTCAGCCCAGTCAGTGGGAGTAGGGATGGGCACAGAATCTTTTTCTAGATCTGATCCAATCCAAATAATTCAGTTCAGCCCAATCAATGGCCCCTGTACATCAAGGGATGTTGTGCCTATGCTCCGCAGATCTGCAATGTGTTGGCATGCTTAAGTCTCTGAGCTGCACATTGGGGGTCATGTGGAGCTCCAGCAGCATGCACAGAAAGGATGTGCACTGTTTCCATGCTTTATCCCCTGGTCTTTGGTACAGCTGTGTGTGCGGATGGTCCAGGGGTGTGTCAAGGGACATGTCTGCACTCCGAGCCAACCACACAGGTGAAGAGTGCTGGGTAAGGGAGGGGTTCAATATAGTGCAGCAGGGATCCTGCCACATCCATTGTGTGTCTCCCCAGAGAAATCCCCCAGGCTATGGGACATCAAAACCCCTACCTTATCATGCTGCCACAGCCTTGTGGTTAGGCAGGGAAGGCTGGCAGCTGCCATTTAGGCACTCGCCCATCTCTTTTCAACTTTCCGTCCTGTGTTATCCCATACTCCCCTACTCTGTGCAGAGTAGGGGATCCACTATGGGATCAGGTCAGGCATCTGACTGGATGCCTGCCTGCATGCTCTGATCAACACCCCCCCCCCCAAACACACGCACCAGTGTGCCACAGACAGGCACCTCGCAGTGGCCAACGTTCATGCATGCTGACCACTGTGAGTCTGTCCACGGGCGTGGAGCCGCACCACCAGGTTATGCGCCTCTCGTGTGTACCCTGCACTGCTTGATGCATAAATACCAATGAGAATAAGGATAGGCTCAGAACCTTTCTTTGAATTAGGCCCAGTCCAGATAACCAGGATAGGGTTGGGCATAAAACCCTTTTCTGTAGTTGATTTTATCCAAATAATGGAGGGTAGGAAAAGTCCCAGAACCTTTCTCCAAAGTGAACACATCTGACTATCAGTTGTAGAAGATGGGTGCAGAACTTTTTTTCTGAAATTACAATGGATCTGAACATCATGTTTAGGTTTGGTCAGATCTTAGCTCTGAGGACCCAATGATCAATAACCCACAAAATAAAAGCCTGCAGAAATTGCCAGTGGGTGGGTGTATGCCCCCCACAGGCTCACATTTTAGTTCCATCTCCTATCCATGTAGAGCCTGGAGATTCATAACTAGAGCCCATGGTGTTGTGTTTTATAGAAAAATATTCACTTTTCCAGAAAAGGAATATACAGTACTCCTATGGAGCACCATGTAGAGCCGCTAGAGCCCATGGTGTTGTGTTTTATAGAAAAATATTCACTTTTCCAGAAAAGGAATATACAGTACTCCTATGGAGCACCATGTAGAGCCGCTAGAGCCCATGGTGTTGTGTTTTATAGAACCAGTAGGCACTTCCTGGAAAAGGAATATAGAGTATTCCTATGGAGTACCATGTAGGCCTAGGAAATGCATGACGGGAGCGCAGTGTCATGTTGTATAGAAAAATATACACTTCCCAGTAAAGGAATATAGAGTATTCCTATGGAGCGCACAGAGCCAGGAAATTCACAACTAGATCCATAGTGTTGCATTTCATAGAAAAAACAGATACTTCCCAGGAAAGGAATACATAGTATTCCTAAGGCCCACAACGTACAGTAGTCCTGTGAAAATTCATAACTAGAACCCTTACTGTTGTGTTTTATAGAAAAAATATACACTTCCCAGAAAGAAATTTAGAGTATTCCAATGCAGCAGAAAACTTCCAAATAACAAAGCAGTCAGCATGAGACACTCTCTCTGCAAAATGGAGGCAGTATAGCGCAGTGGTTTAAGGTTCTGAGCTGCAAATCTGGAGACCTGGGTTTGAATCCCACAGCCCCCACTTGCACATTGTGTGACCCTGAGCAAGTCACTTAACTTCCCTGTGCTCCCAGGTTGCACCTGTAAACAAGCTTTCAGCTTAGTGCATCTCTCCTGGTTAAACAATTGGAAAAAAAAAAAATAGATGTTCAAGGATAATAAAGAAAAAGTGAACCTAGGCCATCCTGGTAGCACAGTGGTATGACTACTGCACACTACACTGAAGACCCGCATTTGGGAGCAAGGTTTAGTCCCTGGGGCTGGTCATGGGAGGGATGACTGAGCATCCTGTGGACTGCATTCTTCCCTCTGGGTGGGAAGGGGTGGGTTTCCAGCACACCGGAGAGACACCTAGTGGACGCTAGGTGTCCTGGCAGTCAGGAGGCTCAAACTGGGATAGGATGCCGACAGACGGTGCTGAGTCATTGTATGTCTGGTGTCCCCGGAGTAAACTGAGGGGAAAAAACTCAACTGTAGCAGGATAATGGATGGCTTCCCACTGGCTTGGCAGTACCAACTTCACACCTCTGCTCTGGGTCTTCCTCCAGTAGATAAGCTGTGGGAGGACAGCAAGGAGTAAGTCCTAGGGATGGTGGGTGACTGGTCTAGGAGAATTGTCCTGAAGGGGCCAACGGAACAGCAGGAGCATAAAAAGAGAATAAAAAAAAAGTAATCCTGATGGATGAAATTATAGAAAAGGGGGAGGATCTCCTGTCGCCCCATTCCCTATATTCGTAGAGCAGTTCTTCCCTCTCAGTACACACTCTTCCCTCACCAGGCTGGTGTCCCAATAACTAACCGTGAGGTGGGGGGTCATTAGAATTCCACAGTGGGAGTGGGGCACACCTATGGAAGCTTTAAAGGAGAGATAGAGAGAGATGGGGCCCTTCAGGGAAGAGAAGAAAGTTAAGCTGCACAGGATAATTATCAGTGGGTGGCCATGGGATGGTGGGGGCCAACAAATTCATGGAAAATACCAGTGAGAAAAGAGCAGTATAAAATACACAGGTCCAGCAGATCCTTTCCTTTCTGGCCATACCTGGGGACTATGCTGCCATCTTCCCTGAGGACATGAAGATCCAGCGGAAGAAAGGGCAGCACTCTGAGCTAGGAACATGACTGTCACAGACAAGGAACCAGCACTAATGGAATCTTTCTGTTCCCAGGTTCGACTAGCTGGTGGCCGGAATCAATTTGAAGGCCGTGTGGAAGTCTTGATGAACGTGAACGGAGCTATGAGGTGGGGCACATTGTGCAGCCATAGCTGGGGAATCAACGAAGCCATGGTGGTGTGCAGGCAGCTGGGGCTGGGCTTTGCCAACCATGCTTTCAAGGTATGCAGATGCCAGGCCTCCTTTACCATGTTATAAACAGTGTGGTACCAGGGATTCAGCCAATAAGCACTAAAGAGTTATATACACAAAGCATCCTCTTATAACCATAATTATAAAAAGTTTCTCCGAAATGCTGCAATCTGATTGGCTGTAAGGATTCTGACAGCCCTACATTAATTAAGCAATATACCATGACAGGGAGTATTATTGGTGATTTATTGATTGCGTGGTTCGGCCAAGAGGCACAGCCCAGTGACTCAACCACACCAGAAGTGGTAAATCCACCCATATACCCACTCCCTGTCATGGTATATTGCTATTATACAATGTTAAACTTGTTCTTTTTGTTTTTATAGTGACATAAAACTTTTACAGTGGGTATACTGGAGGATTTATCACGGTCATGTGATGTGTTTTGACCAATGAGGTTACAGGATTTTCATACCCCATTGTATAATTCCTGTTACACTGTCATGCACAACCTGATCACCATGGCACATGAATTCTTCCTGCTAGCATTCCATCTTCTAGCACTGCTGAATGATTGGAATAATGCATTTTTATTCTGAACCAGCATTTCTAGACTGTTAGTGGAAGAAACATTTTATTAAAAATCACCCTGTTAATGAGGAAAACATTCAAAAAGTACACTTTTAACACTTTCCTTTTGGAATAATTTCTATAATAGCAATAAGGCACTCCCAGGAGTTAGATCAACAGTCAGTTAATCACCCCTAGTGGCAATATGGCACTCGGCTGTGCCTCGTGCCACATTATACCCCTAGTGGGTGATTAGCAGACTGTTAATCTAACCCCTGATCATACCTTATTGCTTAGGATGCTATCTCATATGTTTCTCTTTGAGAGTGAGAAATAGATTTAACTTTAAAAGATTCATACAGTATTATACTATTAAACTGATTTTAAAAATGTCTAAATATTTTCTTTGGCACTGCTAAGGCTGGCTCTATAGCTGGGTAGACTCTTGAAGAGCCCTTGTTCAGATTCAGACCTGGGACCTTGTGTTCATAAAGCAGCAACTTTCATCATTTTACTAAAGTAGAGTTCTTGGTGTCTGTGAGGTCAGACTGAGTTTTTAACGTTTGCCAGTCTTACCAGTCTGTCCTCTCTAGAGGGTGCTGTTACCAGTACTCAACACAACAGGACTTTGTTATTGCAGCTCCCTCACATCACAACTAGATGGTGCTGTTACTGATTTTTTTATAGACATTATAGGCAAGGCGAGTCTGTAATTGTATGAGCATAGAGATTTCATGCATAGATATGTGAGCAACCAGAAACACAGAAGCGAACTACACCTAAACATGAGAAGAGGCCCCTTTACCATAACAGACACATCCCAGAGAATCTAGGAGTTTGCAGTCCTTGATGCAGCTGTGGTCATTTGCAGATAGGCCTTCCCTGATCTGAGGCAGAAGGATAAAGAAAGGGGCCTGAATCACATTTGGGCAATGGTGGAGCAGGGAAGGCCAAATGAGTTGCACAAATGGCTGAGTTTCTTGGAGACAATTCATGTAGCTGACAGCATGCTTAAAGGAGAACACCTGTCCATCCCAGCACTCCACCCGAAAGCAGCTTGCCCCCCTGAGTCAGGCTTTTAAGCCCCCCTCAAATATTTGTTTTATCTGTTGCCTGCTGTAATATTTAATTCAGTTGGGGTCTGTAATATGAACACCCCTGGAGCGGCACAGCACCACTTCACATTCTCAGCATAGCACTGCACCACACAGACACCTTTATGGGGAATGGTCATGGCATTATTGAATCTGCAGCTCCATGTGTGCAGGTATAGGTGCACTAGTTAGAGGTGACAGAGGGAGGGACAAAAAGGATGTTTTGGAACAAAAAGGAGCTTGAACATGTCTCTTCACTAACTCATCCTGTTTTACTTGCCAGGAAACCCCACACTGGAATGGACACCCAAGTGCCAATGAAATTGTTCTGAGTGGGACACGCTGCTCAGGAACTGAGATGGCAATTCAGCAGTGCCGCCAGCACAGCACGGTGAACTGCCCTCATGGCGGGGGGCGCCATTCCGCTGGGGTCACTTGTACTGATAGTAAGTGATGTCCTTGGAGTGGATGTACTGTGACTATTTAAGTGAACTTTGTGCACAGATAAAGATGCTAAAAACTTGGCTTGGTAAGGGATAACACGTGACCAGATGTGCAGTTGTAAGAAAACATTGCAAGCGTCAGGTGGCTGTTAGGCACAAGGTGTAGCCAAGTGCTGCAACCACTTGAGAAGTAAATTGTTCCCTTGTGACTGCACACCCCGGAATGTTTTATCCCACTTGTAGAATTGACCATGTCAAAGCTAATTTCCAGGGAGGTTAAGTGACTTGCTCGGTGCCACATATTGTGGGAATCAAACCCAAGTCTGCTGGATGTACCATATTGATTTAAAGCTTGTTGTTCTAACCTCTAGGCTACACTGCTTCACTATCAAAAATTAGAATGTTGATGGTAGCTCTAAATGGATAGGACAGTCCTCAGTTCACTAAGGAGAGTCACATCTCAATCTGAGAAATGTATTCCTGTTACCAAAATTGCAGTGGTCTATTGAAAATGAAATTTTGGAATATCTCCACTGCAGTATTTTGGGAAGCATGTACATGAGTATTCTAATTGTGCACTGGGGCCCTAATGTTTTTTTTTAGAATTGCTTTCACACTGTCTATGTGAGCTGAGGGGAGAGAGGATTTATCAAGTTTAATGTGGTGCAGCATGAATTATCCAGAACTGTTGAGTGCTCACCGAGATAACAGATCAGAAACTATGTTAACAAAGATCAATGGGTCTGAGTGACATGATCTTAAAAGCAGAGCAATGGCAAACAGTTTATTAGCCAGCCACACAACCAGTACCAACCAAATCCCCTGCTCCCACAACCACAGCACCAGCACCAACCACAGCACCAGCTTCATCCAACCACACCACCAGCACCAATCATCCAACCATAGCATCAGCACCAACCATACTACCAGCTCCAACCAACCATACCACCTGCACCAACTGATCATACCACCAGCACCACCTGCACCAATCACACAATCTTTACCAACAATATCACCAACTCCAACTGCCACACCACCTGCACCAACTGACCACCCAACCACACCACCAGCACCAACCAATCATACCATCAGTACCACCTGCACCAACCACATGACCTGCACCAACCAACTAACCATACCACCAACCAACCACACCACCTGCACGTACCAATCATACCATCAGTACCACCTGCACCAACCACATCATCTGCACCAACCGACCACAACACCAGCACCAACCAACCAACCACACAACCTGCACCAACTAACCACACCACTGGCTTCAACTAGTCACACCACCTTCTCCAACCAAGCAACCAACCACACCACTTTCTCCAAGCACAACACCTTCTCCAATCAACCACACTGCCTGCACCAATCACACCATTGGTTCCAATCAACTACACTACCTTTTCTTTAGTCAGTCAGACACACTGCCTGCATCAACCACACCACTGCTTTTAACCAAACACACTCTGCATCAACCAACTGACCACACCACCTGCTCCAACCAACCAACCATGCTCCAGCATCAGCCAGCCACAACACCAGCACCAACCAACCACACCACTAGCTACAAGTACAGCAACAGTTTCAAATAACCATAGCATCTGCACTAGCTGACCAATTAGCACACCACCAGTACCAACCAACCACACCACCTGCCCCAACCACATCACCGGCACCAATAACCACACTGTTTGCTCCAACTATACTACTGGCTCCAGCCACCCACATTGCCTGCACCAACCACAACACTAGCTTCAACCACACTATGAGCTCCAACAAATCACACTCCCTTCTCCAACCAACCACACCACCTGCACCATCCAACCACACTGTTTGCCCCACCTACACCACTGGCTCCAACCATTCACATTGCATACCCCAGCCACACCACCAGCTCCAACCACACCACCGGCTCCAACAATCCACGCCACATGCTCCAACCAACCACACCACTTGCATCAACCACGCCAATGGCTCCAACCAGTGACACTACCTGTACCAGTCACACCACTGGCTTCCACAAACCTCACCACCTTCTTCAACCACACCACTGGCTCCAATAAACCACACCACCTTATTCAGCTACACCACTGGCTCTGACAAACCACACCACCTTCTCCAACCACACCACTGGCTCCAGCAATCAACACTGCCTGCTCCAACCAACACTACCACCTAAACCAGCCACACCACTGCCTCCAACCAACTACACTGCCTGCATCAAACAACCACTCTGCCAGCTCCAACCAACCAAACTTCCTGAACCAACCACAGCACCTCCACCAACCAGCCATACCACCTGTACCAAACATCCAGACCACCTGCACCAACCAGCCATACCACATGTACCAATCAACTGCACCAGCTACACCAACCATACCACCAGCTCCAATCTACCACACTACCAGCACCAGCCAACCACACCACCACCGTGAACCAGCCCCACCACCTGCACTAACCACTCCACTGGCTCCAACTACAGCACCAGTTCCAACCAACCATATTGAGTGTACCAACCAACTAACTTACCACAACACCAGCACCAACCAACCACACCACATGTCCCAGCCATATCACTGGCACCAACCAACCACACTGTTTGCTCCAACTACACCACCAGCTCCAGTCATCCACACTGTCTGGATCAGCCACATAGCCAGCTCCAACTACACCATCAGCTCTAACCAATCACACCACCTGCACTAACCAATTACACTGCTTGCTCTAACGACACCACCGGCTCAAACAAGCCACATTGCCTCCAACGACCACACTGCTTGCAACAAGCACACCACCATCTCCAGACAGCCACACTGTCTGCTCCAAACACCCACACCACATGCACCAGGTACACCAGCTTCAGTGGCTTCACCACCTATTTTAATTACACCACATGCACCAACCACACTGCCTTTGCCTACTGCACTGCATGCAGCAACCAACCGCTCCATCTGCACCTGCTGCAATGCCTGTCTGCAGCACTCGAGCCAACTGCACTTACTGTTCCAGTTGCACAACCTGCACCAACCATACCACCTATGCCAACCACACTGCCAATGCAAACTGCACCACCTGCTTCAGTTGCACTGTCTGCACCATCTGTACCACCTATGACAACCAGAATAGCGCAGTGGTTTCAGGCTCTGAGCTGCAAATCTGGAGACCTGGGTTTGAATCCCACAGCCTCCCTTGTATATACTGTGTGACCCTGAGCAAGTCACTTAACTTCCCTGTGCTCCCAGGTTACACCTGTAAACAAGCTTTCAGCTTAGTGTGTCTCACCTGGTTAAACAACTTGAAAAAAAAATAACCACACTGGCAGTACCAATCACATTATCTGCACCAACCACACTACTTTTACCAACCACATCACCTGTACCAGCTGCACCACCTGCAACAATCTAATTTTCTGCACTTACTACACCACCTGTCCCAACCACATCTCCTGCACAGTCTCACATCCTGTACCAACAGCACTGCCGACACCAACAGTTCTGCCTACACCAACCACCCTGTCTGCTCCAACCACACCTCATTTGCCATATACACCCCCTGCAACAACTGTTCTCCTGTACCAACTGCCCAGCTGCACCACGAATACTGCCTTCACTAACAAACCACTGGCAACAACTACATTGCCTTCACAAACCACATCATCTACACCAAATGCACCACGTTCATCAACCACACCACATGTGCAAATCACACTACCAGCACTAGCTGCATCACCTGAACCAGCTACACTATTTGCATCATCCACACTGCCCAGGCCAACTGCACCACTGGCACCAAGCACAGTGCCTACACAAACCATATCACCAGCATTAATCACGCAACCTGTACCAACTACAGTGCCTGAACTCACCTCACTGCCATCAGCAACCACACTTCTTGCACCAGTTGTAAAATCTGCATCGACTACGCAGCACATAACTATACCCACTGCATCAATCACACCACCTGCACCATCTGTACAGCCTGTACCATTTTCACTGCAGGAAACAACCACACCTTCAGCACCAACCCCTCTGATGGCACCAGTCCTGCTGCCTGAATCAGCTGTCCATCTGCACCAAACACACTGCTTGCACCAATTGCACCACCAGCACCAACCACACTGCCAGCATCAACCTCAGCATCTACACCATCCCCACTACATATGTACCAATCACACTGCTGCTCCAGCCTGCAGCCTACACCTGTCTTATTGATCCAAACAGAATGCTGTAGTCTGTTATGCTACCTGTCACTAACACAGGCTGCCACAAGTTGTATGCTTGGACCTTAATTCTAATGGAGTCTTAGTTTTGAAGCTGTGCTTAACAGCCCATTTATTTTATTAATATAGTACTTTTCCTTCTTTTTTATTTGTAACATAATAAAATGAAATTGGCATTATTCCATTTTAGTTTTAGTGGGAACGAGAATATGAAGCTGAAGAAACAGCTGCTCACCTAAAATTCACAAAAAGACTGGTGCAGGAGTGAGGTTTTTAAGTGCACTACACACACACACACACACACACACACACACACACACACACACACACTACTGGAATGGACAAATGCAATGATACTACACTTTAGTACTTGATGCCCATTGGCAGTGAAACATTGTCTTCATTTACATTCACCGATGATGAGGAGCGAGTGATTGCAGACCATGATGTACAGACATGCTCTGCTAAGCTCAATAATTAGCTCTAATGGGTACATACTGTATTGCACTGATCAAGCATCCTCTCTTCTTCCATGTGCCCCTCACAATCTGTCCTCCCTCTCCTGCTGTCTCACCCACCCTGCACATGTTTTTCATCTCTATTTCTCTCTCCATCTCTCTCTGTCTCTCCTCTCGCCCCTCTCTCTCTTCTCACCTCTCTCTCCTCCTTCTCCTCACTCTGCCATCACTTCACTCTCTCTCCTCTCACACTCTCTCATTTTCTCTCCCTCTTCATCCCTTCTCTTTGTATCCCACAGCTGCCCCAGACCTGATCATGAATGCCCAGATGGTGCAGGAGACGGCATACCTGGAAGACCGGCCCCTCCACATGCTGTACTGTGCCCATGAAGAAAACTGCCTTGCGAAATCTGCTAACAGAATGAAGTGGCCCCACGGGCATCGCCGGCTCCTGCGTTTCACCTCCCAGATCATCAACATTGGCAGGGCAGACTTCAGACCCAAGTCTGGGCGCCATGAATGGATCTGGCATCAATGTCATGCGTAAGTCACTTAAACTTGTCTCTTGCTGTAGCTTGACTTAGCATCGTTTTACTTTTCTTTTAATCCTACATTTTATTTATTTATTAAAATGTTTCGCCAGGAAGACACACTGAGCAACAAGTTGCTCGTCTCCCAGTGCAACCTGGGGGGGTAGGGAACAATGTGACAGAGTACAGAGAAAGGTTACAATGTTGGAATACAATTTGCTTACTTGCATACAATGGGAGCAGGAGGAATTACAGGTGGATCACGCTGGTTAACAATGCAACAGTTAACTATAGTAGATATGAAGACACATATAGCAATTTGGCAACAGTTGGTGACAGATGGTAAAACTGGAACACATATAATAACCTGGCAACAGTATGTGGCACTAGATGGTAAGGTGACACAACAGTAATTGGTAGCCATTAGTGTAACATAGATATTCAAGATTGAGAGTGATAGGAGTAAAGAGAGGAAGAATGGAAGGAGGGAATGAAAAATTGCGGAGGGCAGAATGGAAGAAGGCTAAGGAAATTTACGGAGAGATGCAGGCAGAACACGATTTTGAGGCAAACAGAGACAACAGAGTGGACTAAAGTACATATAAGAGGGGTATTGGGGTAGATTATAGGTGCTTAATTGAGTGTAGGGGTAAGATAGTGTTAGGCTATGTTAACCAGAAGGGGGTAGGAAGGAGAGGAGAGGTAGAGTGTGGCAGGGTGAGGAGAGAGAGAGGTATTGTAGGTGGAAGAATCCAAGGGGGGGGAGGGGGAGTTGAAACTGAACAGTGTCCTGTTATCCCTATATTTTTGGGAGATGATAAGATGCAAGTATTCTGGTTTTCTGTGAGATGCACCCCCCCCCCAGAAAAATACATATTTGTTTACTAATGCAGAATACTGCAGAAAATGCATCAAAATTAAGCTTCTATGGTACTATTTGTCTGGATACAGATATTTAAGCTATCTGGGGATAGTGATCCAGGGCAGTCAATGGGTCTTTCACAAATGTGTCAGAGAGGCACATGGGGTTAGTAGCTACACCCACTAGTTGGCAAAATCCTACCAAACTGGTGCCAAGATTAGTAGCAAGACACCAGTTTGGCTTTTTTTTTTCTCTGTTCGACATCACTCTGCATAAGCATGAAAGTCCCTATTGTGATCCAAAGCAGTTAATGCATTATCCAGGGAAAGTGATCCAGAACAGTTAACTATTTATTAAGGCATTGGAAATGTGCCACCCCGGTGGTACTGAGCAGAGTGAGAAGAGGGCTCTGGAATGCTGGCAATTTGGTTTCATGCCCCAAACAAGGGACAGCAGCAGTGGAGGCTGGCAAGGAGAGGTCAGAGTGGCCATGCAGATGCTTGCCTTCTGGATAGGAGGGTAGATGAACTACTACTGTAGAAGCAACTTGGCAGTGCTGCCATTGGTGGTATGGGTGATCACCCACCACTGGGAACCCCCCAGGCCAGCTACTTACATACTTGTCCATGTGGGAGAGGGGGCTGTGAGAAAGGCAACAAAAATAGGCCTGTCTCAACTGTTCAGATGATGGCCTCCGCACACTTGCACCCCCACACCACCAAGTTCTTCTTGGCGGCATGCACATTCCCCAGCCCTGGTTCCAGGACTCCACGGTGTGTCTACTTTTTCTCCAGTGGCTGAAGTGGGGTAATGGTCCCCCCTGAAGATGGGCAGACCAGGACCCAGGGACAGGAGTACCACTGGGAGTCAAGTGACATGTGACACCAGCAACAGTGAGTCCAACCAGTGATCTGGAGCAGTCAGTGCACTATCCGATGTTAGTGATATAGAACAGTCAATAAGCTATTTGATGTTGGTGATCCATAGCAGTTAACGCACAATTCAGTGTTACTTATCTGGCACAATTAATACACCATCCGATGTTTGTGGTCTGGAGCACTTCATACACTATCCAGCGTTAGTGATCTGAAGCAATTAATACAGTATCTGGGATTAATGATCTGGAGCAGTTCATACAATATCTGGGGTTAGGGACCATGAGCAGTTAATATAGTAACTGCGGCTAATGATCTGGAGCAGTTAATGAACTGTCTGGGGTATCAACTAATCAATCAATAAATATCTTTATTTTGCCAGGCGGAACATCATTGAGACAGGCTCATTTACAAGATGGACCTGGGGCAGAACACTTGCCAACAGGGTTTAGACAATAACAAGTAGGTGTACACATACAATAACATTTGCAGAGATCATATTAACATAAGACAAGCTAAATACACTGGGGCATAGCAATGGGCACAGCAAGAGGTGGTGCCTAATAAACACAATTGCATGGATACAGGTATAAAGACAAAGGGCTAGTGGGCTAAGGCTTATTAGCAGTCATCATTGGTAGGGCACATAGTGAGTAAGTATAGAAGAACCTTCATAGGCAGAGCACAATGCAAATGAAGGTTGGAGGGTCCTCAGAGACATACCAGGGGCAGGAACTTGCATACGATGGTGGGGAAGAAGAGAGGGTGTGCGGGGTGGGGAGGGGAGAGGAGGGTGGGTTTAAGGGTGGGAGGGCAGCAGAGGTTGAGGAGGTTTGTGTGTGATGGCCTAGAGAGGAAGGATTGCAGGAAGGGAGGATGACAGGCGACTCAGGCAATAATCAGTGTTAGGACCCATATTTAGAGAAATACAAACCTTGTTGTTAGGACCTTGACTTGTAGCAATGACAGATGGAGTAAGTGATCTAGACCTGTTAATACAGTGTCTGGGTTAGTGAACTGGAGCAGTTAATACGGTATCTGGGGTCAGTGATCTGGAACAGTTAATACCGTATCCAGGTTCATGATCTCGAGCAGTCAATGCACAATCCAAGGTTCGTAATCTGGAGTAGTCAATACAGTATCCGAAGTTAGTGATCTGGAGCAGTTCACAGAGTGTCCATGGTTAGGGGCCTAAATCTGTTAATACAGTATCCAGGGTTTGTGATCTGGAGCAGTTATTGCAACAGCCAGGGTTAGTGATCTGAAGCAGTTAATGAACTATCCAGAGTAAGTGATCTAGAGCTGTTAATACAGTATCTGGGGTTAGTGAACTGGAACAGCTAATGTTGTATCCAGGTTAGTGAACTGGAGCAGTTAATGCACAATCCAATGTTTGTAATCTGGAGCAGTCAATACAGTATCCAAAGTTGGTGTTCTGGAGCAGTTCATACAGTATCTGGGTTTAGGGTCCTGGAGCTGTCAATACAGAATCCAGAGTTTGTGATCTAGAACATTTAATACAGTAGCCAGGGTTTGTGATCTGAAGCTGTTAAAACAGTATCGGAGGTAAGTGATCTGGAGCAGTTAATAAAGTATATGGATTTAGTAATCTGGAGCAGTTCATACAGTATATAGGGTCTGTGATCTGGAACAGTTAATACAGTATCCGGGTCAAAGATCCATAGCAGTTAATGCACCATTCAACGTTAGTTATGTGGAGTAGTTGATGCACTATTCAATGTTAGTGATCTGGAGTAGTTAATACAGTATGTGGGTTAGTGATCCAGAGCTGTTAATGTGCTATTTCGTGCTAGTGAACTAGAGTCATTAATACAGAATACAGGCTTAGCAATCTGGAGCAGTTCATAAAGTATCCAGGGTTAGTGATCTGGAGCAGTCATTACTGTATCTGGGGTAAGTGATCTAAAGCAGTTAATACAGTATCAAGGGTCAGTGATCTACAACAGTTACTACAGTATCCAAGCTAGCGATCCGGAGCAGTTAATGCATTATTCGATGTTAGTGATTTGGAGCAGTTAATATGGTATACAGGCTTAGTGATCTGGAGCAGTTGATTGAGTATCTGGGGTTAGTGATCTAGAGCAGTTAATGAATTGTCAGGAATAAGTGATCTGGAGCTGTTATTACAGTACCTGGGTTAAGTGATCTGGAGCAGTAAATATTGTATCTAGGGTCAGTGATCTAGAGCAAGTAATACAGTATCTGGGGTCAGTGATCTGGAACAGTTAATACAGTATCCGGGTTAGTGACCTGGAGCAGGTAATGCACTATCCGATGTTAATGACCTGGAGCAATAAATGCACTATCCAGTGTTAGTGATCTAGAACAGTTCACCCAGTATCCAGGGTTACTGATCTAGAGCAGTTAATACTGTATCCGGGATAAGTGATTTGGAGCTGTTAATGCAGTATATGAGGTTAGTAATCTGGAGCAGTTAATACAGTATGGTTGGGGTCAGTGATCTGAAGCAGTTAATACAGTGCCTGGGATTAGTGATCTGGAGCAGTTCATACAGTATCCATGGTCAGGGACCTGAAGCAGTTAACACAGTACCCGGGTTAGTGATCTGGAGCAGTGTAATGGTCCACATAATACATAATAATACAGTTATGGGCAGACTAGGTGGGCCGTTGGGTCCTTATCTGCCAACAGATTCTATGTTTCTATGTAATACAGTATGGGGGTTAGTGATCTGGAGCAGTTAAGTATAGTATCCAGGGTTAGTGATAAGGACAGTTGTAATAACAATCAGTTAGCCAGAATATATGAAGAAGGAACCAGCTGATGTGGGTAATTAAATGCTGAGACCTTTGGCCTTGGCATTTAGTCAACCACAGAAGCTGGTTATTCCCAGTATACTGCAGCTAACTGAATGTTACTACTATTATATGACTAGGAATTTTGAAACCAGGATTTTAGAAGTTCTTTGGTAGTTAAAGTTGAATGTGCCTTTTCCTCTTTTTTCTGTGGCCTAAATGGATAAATTACTGTGGGTATGTCTAAAATGTGGATAACCTGTTGTAACTGTGACTGAAGTGTGGATAACCTAATATTGCTGCATCTAAAATGTGTATAAACTATTATGAGCATGTCTAAAATGTGGATGACCTACAATGTGTGTGTCAAAAATGTGACTGTAGTAGTCTGTGGGGTATTAAATGACAGTTTTCCTGTGTTCTGATTGGCTTGTAGTAGATACCTGTTGTAAAACACGGTTTATAAAATGGGCTTTGGGAATCCAGCAATCTGATTGGCTAGTACATCTTCTGAGTAGTGTCCTTATCAGAAGATATACTAGCCAACTTGCACTACCATCCACTCCTGAGCCCCATAGCAGCAAGGAATCAGTGAACTGTGCCAACCGCAAACAGAAACACGGGCTGGCACAGCTCACCACAGCAGTAGTAGTGGGAACCGAGATTATGTAAAAAACTTCAGCCAGTTCAAAACCAGAACCCAGACAAAACACAATCAGTGCATGCATTGTCCCCTTCCTACACAAGCCATAAACGTTTGCTGTTTACTTATTTTCTTTTACTCACAATGCCAGTTTCTGACGGATGTCCGTTTCACTAACCTCCAAGCTGACTGCAAAACTGGGAGTCAGTTCTCAGTGCTCCACTCACTAAGCTGTCGGCTCTATAAGTTAAAAAAACTGCCACACATCCCATTTCTCTCAAAAAAAAGACCAACACAGTAGGCGCCATACCAAAAGTAATCAGAGCAGTAAATTTGACCACAGTGCCAACCGCGATCTCAACAGCTCATCAAAGAACCAGAAGCAGCTGTTCAGCGGTTGACTTGCTCACTCAACTGCGCTCAGTAAATTGAAATAAAAGTATCATCTCCCTTTTCAAAGCACGCACAATGCAAAACATGAAAAAAAACACACACACAGAAAAATAAATGAAATCTTGGGGCTAAACTGGCTTCACTGGTGGGCTCATTCAACCTTGTTAGGAAATGTCCTTCACAGACTATCATCTATGCCAAACCAGCCAGTCGCTGTGCCACAGGGGTATGTGAAGAGGGAGAGAACAGTACTTCATTACCAGTGCATGAACATTTGGAAGACAACCTTAGCATCTGCGTGTATGTGTTTGTGTGGGGGGGGGGGCAACATGCAGTGGACATCACACACCACAGAAACTACAGAAGTACAGGGACTGTTTTACCACTTCACTTATTAAAGGAAAGCTGTCCTTTAATATCAAACCCCAACCCCCAAAACTGTATCGCCCGATTAGGCTTTTTTGCCATAATACATATTTTCTTTTCACTCTGAACTTACTTTATTTCATTTTGAAAAAGTCCACAATCTCCTATCATGGCGGACACTGCATGGGTCCACTTCCTAAGAAACTGCAGCACTGCACCACTCACCTCAACACAAATGTATCAAGGCAAGCAGTGCGGGCTGCAGTTTTTAGAAATGGACCAGTGCAGTGTCGCCATATGATAGGAGATCAGATTTTTCAAAATAAAATAAATAAGTTCGGTGGAAAAATATCTGTATTACAGCCGAAAAGCTTAATCGGGGAAATATAGATTTGGGGGAAGGGGGTTTGGTGATTAGGTCAGCTTTCCTTTAAAATCACAAGTTTAAAAATATTTTGCCATATTTTTTGCTCTTTTTTTTTTTTTCTTAAATGCTTACTTAGGAGCCCATTTTATAAATGCAATAACACACTCTGAGGTGTGGGCTATCTCCTGATAAGAGCATGCCCAGGTGCATAAGGCACTCAGAGCAAGTGCCTCATGCCTTATAACACACTAGGGCATGCTCTTATCAGGAGATAAGCCACACCTCATTGTGTATTACTGCTTGCATACTTCTCTGCTTGTGACATCAGAATTATTTTAATGACAGTAGGTTGTGATGTCATCAGCAGAGGATTATGGATTCTAGGCAGGAAAAAGCAGTGTGAATAGATGAAGACTTCAGGGAAGACAGCCTCCAGTTTTATTCCAAATGTTTTTATTAATTAAAAAAAATGGAAGGTCCTGAAATTTAATTTTCAAGGAGTTTTGTGTAACTAAGGTCCACTGATTCCTCCTGCAAAAGATTTCCCGAAAACTGAGAAAACTCTTTAACTTCTGGTCTCCAGGGACCAGCTTATCGGTGCAATGGTAATGTTATCACTCAAAATGCCAGTGACCCAGGGTCAGGAGTGAACCTGGATCATTGGGAGGTCAGCCAGGGGTGAGAACTGAACATGATGTCTGCTACTGTCTGGTGACACATCCTGTGAGGGAAAGCCAGACCCCAAAGGCCCCTCCACAAAGGGTACATCTGTGGTAACAGGTTTTGGGGGTAAGCAGCAGAAGATGGTGGAGGGGGCAGGGAGGTCACCAGGAGTGATGAGGACCACCGTGGAGTAGTGCTGCTTGGATACGTATCCGCCAATATAGTATACCACCAAATACCACAGTTTTGATTGGATATCTGGTACCATCAGATATTGATGGCACCTGACCATGGATCTGGTCTCTTCCGATCCCAAGTGGATCTGTACGTAACGCAAATGGTCCACTGGATCTGACAGTCAGATCAGGGATCCAGTAGTCTGACCACAACAATCTGGCGGTCGGATCCAAGGATCTGACTCCATCTGAGCTCATCTGGCCCAGGATCTGGCATTCAGTCACGGTTGGATGGGGACCAGATCACACAACTGGATAGCACAGCTATCTGTTGGAGGGTGCTGAGATCCACCAGACCAGTATCCAAACACCACCACCATGGAGGCAGATGCGTAAAGAGCAGGTGAAAAAAACTGAGGTCTCCTGTGCTGTACCTGTAATGTTGATAAGGAAGGGGATCCATTGTTCAGTGACAGCACTCTGTTATATGATTATGGGTATAGTAACTGTTGTCTCTTGCTGTTTAACAAGTGTCTCTCATGCTGATTGGGCAAGAGGACTGCAAAGCACAGCTGAGTGGTTCTGTCTGCCCAACCAGTGTGACAGACACTTGTTAAACAGTAAGAGACAAGAGTTACTGTACCTATAATCATATTTTTTGACAATTGATCACCCTAATACTATTGTCAGTATACTTTAAAGTCTCTTATTTCTGGATTTTTCTTTTTTTTCTTTTGTGAGATCCCACGCAGTGTCATACTGCTTTGGCTGATGTCAGACACATCAGACGACTAGCCTGAGGAGACGGCTGTATGCAGGATAAGAGGCACAGCCATTCTCCTCACTGACTGGCCATGGGTGATCCATTACCGTATAATATATTTTGCAAATACTAAAGTTCACTAAAAAGGAAGGGAACGGCCTGCCCCAGTGGTCCAGCAGTGGCGTGTCATCCTGCCATGTAAGTGAACCGACTAAAGAAGCGAACTCTAGTCGCCACATTGGGAGCCAGGCCAGACCACAGCAGCTGCTGCTCAGCAGGGTGCTGCGATTAGGTGTGAAGGTGTTGCGTACTGGGCCCCACAGTGACTTCTATGGTGGGTCCGTGGAGCTTACTTCATCCACAGGCATTACTATGTGAGTCCAAGGCCATCAGATGGCTCTGCTCATGCCAAGGCTGGCAGAAGAACAGGGGAGAAAACAGGGAATAAAATCCCACAGTTGTCTACATGACAGCTGATGTCTGCTCTACTGGGTCTTAATGCCCCCAAGACTGGATCCTGTCCACTTGATGGACTGCCTGGAGAGCAGGATGGCCCTCCTCTGGAGCCCATATCTATTATGTGAAGCAGTGAGAGCCATTGGGGGCAGCTGGATGCAGGAGACAGGAGAGTGCCTGCCCAGAGCAGTGTATATCATTGGGACCTGGGTACAGGGGCGTAGCTACAAGGGTTCGGGGGGGGGGCAGTCGAACCTGGGCCCATGAGGTTTGAGGGGCCCAAATCGTAATTGTGATGTTTCTTCAAAACCAGGGAGGCCCTATAACATATCCTTGCACCCAGGCACTCTGGGAATTTGCTGCACTACTACCTGGGTACATCCCTGAAGAGGAGTTGCTGAGGGAGAAAAGGTTCTGTTGGGGAGGTAAGCAGGAAATGGTGTGGGATGGTGATCAAATGAAATGTTTGCAGACTTTTAAAAAGCGTGGGCAGAAGGAGAGAGGTTGAGGGGCTATAAAATGATTTGTTTGACATGCTTCTAAAAGTCATTAAGTTACAGTAAGTCTGGATACAGCATAGTTTCCTGGCTGTTGCACTAAAAAGAGTGTTGTTAGTCCCTGGAGGGTCTCTTTACCAGTGCATACAACTGCCAGCGTCCAGACACAGTATGCAATTTGCCAAATACCTTCTGCATGCCTGAAAGCTTCCTCTACATACAGAAGCCTGCCAGGAAGTCGGCACTTCTTTTCAAAATGAGGAGGTAGCATGTGTGACCATTGCTCTGTACTGCACCTCGCCCTCCTGCGCCAAGTACATTCCATTCCCGGAACATAGAGGAGGGAAACATCCCAAAAAGGCCCGCCTGGGGAGGGTGTTACTAAACTGTACGCTCATAATAAAACACCATGGAACAGAGTGCTAAATAAACACCGGTATGCAGTAGAACGTGCTGCCCTGACTTTGCTCCTGTGGCTATTTATGTACAGAAGCCCTTTCATTTTCTCCTTCCTCCTTTTTGCTTTCTTTGTTTAAATATACTGCTTTCCCAGATAATGGCCCTGTTCATATACCCACACCCAGTCCTTAGTCTCTGCAGATACCATTTAGCACTCAGTGCACAGTGCCTGCTGGGACAGGCTAAGACTGGAGTACTGGGAGCACAGGCATGGCTGTGGCCTGTGCCCCTCCCCTCCAGAGTCAGCAGCACATATAGTAACAGGATGGGTAGTTCTGGTTTCTAGTAGGAATAAATAAGCCTTTTCTATGGTCCCATCCCGGCCAGGAACATTTTAGTATAGCATCCCAAGACCACTGTTTTTTTTTTTTGTTTTGTTTTTTTAATTAAAACTTTCTTTAAACAGGGGTACATAGACATTTGTCTCCTTGTAGCTGGCACACCAGTGTAGTAGTAGCAGTACCGCTCGTGGTACCAGTGACTCTCGGGGCTGAGGCTAGCCCATCAGGGGACTACCAAGGAGGAGGAGGAGGACTGAGCATCCCAGAAGCTGATCACCTCCTCATAGTCGGAGACAGTCCACTCATTGCTGAATGAGCACCCCCCCCCCCACCAAGGGGTGCCTAGATGGTGCAGAGCAGCCACTGACAACAGTGGGAGAGGAGTTGCAGGGAGTACACTACATTGAGTACTCACAGCCCAGCATCTTGAGGGAGGGAGATGCACATGGAAAAAATATTATCCTGGTTCAGTAGAATGATGCCGATATGCTTAGGCCCATGTTGCTCCTCTGTCCAGCATGGAAAACCCCATGCGGTCTGACCACACAACTTGTTTTATCTAGATTCAGGGACCGATCCTGAAAGGCGCTCCAGATACTATATACACAAAAGGCATGTATCTGGGGTGTGTTAACCCACATCCATGGGAGCCAGCGCACCTGATGGCATCCACGATCCCCAACCCCCCCCCAAGGAACCGTGCATGAAGTGCCATGCAAAAGGGGCCTGGGTGGGTCAGAAGCTGGTTCTTTACTGGCCTATGGGCATCAAATAAGATGCCCAGGCCAGCTCATTACAAGATCCCTTGCTCCCCACTGAGCAGAGGCTGAGAGGCTATGGCAGTCCTTGGAAGCCTGCGGTATCTCCATCGGCAACAGCATACATTATGTTAACAAATGACACTGGTCCATGCTGGTACAGCCCCAAGACTACAGCTGAGGCTCTGAGAGCTGCAGGGTGTGAAGGGTCAGCCAAATAGGCCCAAGGACCTTCATGTGGCGATTCCAAGGGGAATGCATAACTGCTACTGATGCCTTTAGGGCAGCGTAGCCTCCACCCCTCTCTGCCAGCCATCAGGAACATGTATGTTTCTTCATGAATGGGTGCATATCCACTCCTGACCCGGGCTGCATGCATGGGAGCAGCAAGGGATTGGGTGTGGGAGGAGCACACATCCTGGAGCCATGGCTGCACAGAGATCTCTGCATGTGCATCCTGGGATAGCTGCATATCACACAGCTGCATTAGTACCCTCCAGGTGTGTGCATCTTATTGTACATCAAGCCCATAATAGTTTTATACCTCGCTGTATCTTTTGACAGCATCTTTTTGATGTCAGCAAGTTCCCTTTTTTTGTTTATAAAAATGGCATGAATAAAACAAGCAATCTAATTGGACAAAACTGGTCACATGACCATGCATTAATTTCAGTTACTGCACAGCTCAAATTTTACTTTCTTTTTTCCTGTTTTTTAACTCTTAAAACCATTTTATAAGTGCAATAACACACTCCAGGGTATGTGATAATGCCATAAATTACCACACTTCCCAGGTAGCTGAAGGCACTTGGCTGCACCTTGTGCCTCACAACCTACCTGAAGCATGTGGTAATTTATCTTTACTGCACACCCTGTCATGTGTTATTGCTTACTTATTCCCCCAAAAAAAGACCCTGGCATGGGACGGTTCCCACAGGGAAAGTAAATTGCGCTCTCTGGGGTCTGGTATGGCAATGGGTGGGATGGGAGCTTGGCTGAAAGCAGCCATGGTAAAGCTGCCAAAAACAGTAAAAAAACAATGCCCATGATATCTTCGTTTCAGTGTAGACCTGTTTTGTTAAGATAGTGGCTAGTTACAGTTCTATACACCAATCATACTAGACACAAAACAACAATACAAGTTACTGAAAACTGCACTTACGTAGGACACACAGGACTCTAATACAAGGGTCACCCAAAGTGGAACAGTGCTATAGTAGTGGTGGTAAGAGAGTTTACCAGGGATGGGGGTATGGGGAGGCCAGATGTGGTCCAATCAGATGTGGTCCCCAGGAACCAATGATCAGGCCAGCTATGGCAATAGATAGGGTCAAGGACAGTTTCTGTTGGTTAGGCAATAAGCTAAAGGAAGTTAAGGAAACAGTACTCTTTCCCAAGGTTGTGCTGGTGCCAAGCAAGGGTGAGAGCAGAGGGTAACATTCATCTTTTCAACACCTGGCGTGGTGTGGTGTGGTGTGGGGAGCAGGGCTTCATTCTCCTGGGGGACTGGAGACTCTTCTGGAAGGATAAGGAGTTGTTCAAAAGGGATGGCCTGTATACTAACAGAGAGGGAACCAGTACATTGGGAAGTAGATACCTTTATCGAAAGGCACTTATATTAGGTGATCAAGACGGCAGTGATGGGGCATACTACACTGATACACAGCAGGGAGGTCATGTCAGGCCCTCCCCATCTCAGAACAGTACACAGAGGGCAGGGCTGAAGAAAAACAGGGATGTAAGAGGGAGAAGGGGGAACAGTGGTAGTGGAGGGGAAGGAAAACTAGAGAGTAACTTGGAGGGTGCCCTGCATGAATGCTAGGAACCTGGCTAACAAGATGGAGGAGCTGCAGGCATTAGAAGCCAGGCATGAGCCAGACTTTCTGGCCATCACTGAAACCAGGGCAACACAAATTCAAAGCTTGACCTCCTTATACCTGACTATGCCTTACTAGGAGAGCTAGAAGGACAGCTAAAAGGGTGGGGTAGCAATGTATGTTAAAGACTCCAACAAACTAGTGGAGGACAGATGCATGGAGGGACACAAAATCTCTATGGCTAAAAATGGTGGAGGAGAGGGGCAAAAGCTGTGTCAGGCTGGCAAGTCTGATAAACTGCTCATACGCAGAGCACAGCAGCAAGACAGCAGTCAGAGGCAACAGTCACTGGGGGCATTTCATTCTTCCTGATGTATATTGGGCAGTACCACAGGAAAGCGGTAGTAGAAGTCAGGGTTTCGTTGAGGTTTTCCAGTACTGCTTTCTCCAGCAGGAGGTACAGGAAGCTGCAGTGAGCAGAGCATTCTTGGACCTTGCATTTTCAAACTAGGAAATTACAGGTGATAACCTTGGAGTGGAGGATGCCTTGGGAACAAGTAACCACAGCAACGTGCACATAAACATCGTTCTGGGGACTCAACAAACCTCTTAAATAAGTTTGTTCCAGATTTTAGGAGTGTGGCTTTTAGTAGGATGGGGGAAATTTGCCAAGATAGACTGAAACGGCTAAGGCAGGTTGATGAAGTGGAGAACTGGGCAACCATCAAGAAGGAGGTACTGAGGATGACAAAGGATTGTGTGTGGTATGTTAGCAAGGGAAAGAAGCACAGGAGGCTGAACACATTCTAGGAGATAAGGAGATAAAAAAGGCAGTGAGAGAGAGAAAAAGTTGTTTTAAAAAAAATATGAAAAATACCAGATGGAGGAGAACAAGGAGGAGCATGTGGGAATGCTTAAAATTGCAAAAACAATTGATGATGGAAACCAAAGCAAATGTGTAACTTGAAGATAGCAGAAGGGGTTCAGGAAAATGATACATCATTCTTTAGGGATATACTGGAAAAAAGAAAGACTAGAGAGGACACTGAAAGATTAAAAAAGGATGGGTCAATTGTAGAGGAGGAGCAGAGAAGGCTAACATCTTGAGTACTGTAGCTCAGTGTGCAAGTGAGGAAGATGGAGGGGCCATTGCTAGACAGCGGGTGCAGTTCAAAGACCCTCAAGGGCTGAGGCTGGAGATCAGGGACATTACAGCAGACAAGGTTCTCAAAGCTCTAAAAGACATGAAGGTTAACAAATAATCAAGCTATGATGGTATTCACCCAGGATCCTAAAACAATGGGATTGCCCTGGTGGAACCATTAGCAGATCTGTTTAATTGCTCATTGAAAACATGGGTAGTGCTGGCAGACTACAGGATGGCTAATGAGATTACGTTGCACAAGAGTGGGGATGCTGACAATCCCGGAAATTTCAGGCTGGTTAGTCTGACCTCCATTGTGGGCAAACTACTGGAGACAGAAATTAAATACAAGGTAATATAGTACCTAGAAAAGCAGGGTTTGCAGAACAAAAGGCAACATGGATTCATGAGAGGTAGATTGTATGAGACAAATTTGACAAACTTCTTCGATTCTGTAATGACATCAGCAGACTATATATATATATTCATGGCAAAAAAACTCCATTTAATGCATCAGTTAGGGTTGTTCCACAGTGACAGAAGCGAGGAAATTCAATGTTAGGGTTGCCACCCCCCCTTGCACCTCACCCCAACCCCACCAACAGGCATTGGTGTGTGCGATGGGGTCGTCAGTCCTGTCACCCCATCCCATGTGTAAACAAGCTGAGGTGGTGCAGTGTAGGAGTATGGGGTGAGAGTTACGCCGATGACCCCAATGCACACCTCGATGCCTGTTGGGGTGGGGTGGGGTGAGGTGCAAGGGTGGCAACCATAACATCGAATCTCCCTCACTTTGTCACTGTGAACAACCCTAACTGATGCATTAAACAGAGTCTTTGCTATGAATTTCCTTCTTTTGAGAATGAAGACTATAAATAGTGAATGGAATGTGGTGGGCCGCGCCCCACCACATAATTTTCTCACATAATTCTTGGTAACTGTAATGCAAATGCAAGGCATGATGGTAACACACATGGTGGTAAACGTAAATGGTAATGCAAATGGTAAGAGAAACACAAGCGCAAACATTAATGAAAACAGAAATGGTACGCAAACGGTAACGGCGACAGAAACGCAAACGTTAATGAAAACAGTAACATAAATGATAATGCCAATGGCAATGCAAATGGTAAAAGAAATGCATCCCTCCAAATTTCAGCCCAATATAGCAAACCAGTGTTTTGCAGCAGGGTAGCAAAGAATTCCTGTTATTTTGGCCATACTGTCGCAAAGTAGTGTCGGAAAACACGACACTTTCGCAAAAAAAATTGTGTCGCAGGTGTGACACTACTTTGCGACACTACTTTTCCCAAAAATTTCAAAAACGTATTTCTGGGGTGTTTAACCCCCCAAAAAAGACATGGCTAGCATCCTCAGGGCTCGACTAGGTAAACACAAAAATAATTGTGTCCCTAGAGGGTCCCAATTTTAAATGCCAAGCATTTCTGTGATCAGTAACTGAAAGAAATGGCGGACTCACGACACTACAGGAGTCATTTGCGACACTAAAAACTGCATTTGCGACACCGTCAAACTTTGTTAACTTTTCCCATTGACTTTTTGATTAACTTTTGAACCGTTCAATATTTTTTCATGAAATCTTTGAAAGGCACATCGGGGTCCCCGGCTGCATGTTCCCTGAAGTTTTCGGACCGGTCGCACAAACTGTGTGACCTGTAGGCGTGAGCAAAGAATGCACAAAAAAGCGTAAACGTGCTATAGAATGTAGCTTTATAACTCCACAACCGCATATCCGACCAGTACGAAACTTGGCACATCCCAAGATATATGCTGCTGCTCTATGCCTGCCAAATGTCAGGCGAATCTGCCATACAGTGGAAATGTTATTAAGGTGCAAAGTTTCACACTTTAACCTTAAATGGGGTACTCAACCCCAACTATAGTGGCAAGTGCCACTATAATGTATTATATATGTATGTAGGGGATGCATGATGGGCAGATCATGGAATATGGAAAATATTCTCACTCCTGCAGAGTGAGCTCTGGATATTTCACGAGTGCGGAAGGCACAAGTGAAATATACAGTGCTCACGATGCAGGAGTGAGAATTTTCCATATTCCATGATCTGCCCATCATGTGTGCTATTTATACCATGAAGGTGAGATCAATTTCAGTGAGAGGTATGTTTGTTGTTATGAGGATCATGTCACTTTAAATGATGCTAGTGCTGTGGTAGTGTGTGTGAACCTTTATGAATGGGTTGTTGTAGTGAGCTGTTGTTGGTTGGTGTGTGTGTGTGTGTGTCTTGATTAGGTGTGCTGTGTTTTGGTAATTGGTTGCCTGAGGGAGGTTCTGTTCTGTGACAATGAGGAAGATGGTAATGATTTCTTTTGGCAGGTTTGTGTCTTCATGTTTGGCTGTTTAAGATTTATTTAAACATTTCAGGCATCATCTGTTTGATTCAGTAATGTACTAAACTTGGGTTCTGAAATACAGCGCAAGAGATTTGGAGAATGTTACATTTAGAAGGAGTGCTGCAGCTGACTGTCATTATCTATCTTAATTGTGTTAATTTCAGTGTAGAGCTTGTTTTAGAACTCGGCAAATTACAGGGGTGTTTCTTAGTGTTTTCAGATGCAGGTGAGTAATGTCAGCAGAGTAGGTATAAATGGTATTTATTTTAACTCTGCTGATGTCATCAGGATTTATTTCACTCCAGTGAAAATAACATGGTTTATTTCACTGGAATTGGTCTCACCCCCATGGTATAAATATATATATATATATATATATATATTTTTTTTTTTGTACCTGGAATTCTGCAAGGACTTTGACTCTGTATCGCGCTGTGGATTAATCCAGAAGCTGGCAGATCTGGAGATGGGGAATGCCTGACTAGGTGAATAGGCAACTGGCTATGTGGGAGGACTCAGAGGGTAGTACTAAATGGCAAATTCTCTGAAGTCAGGGATGTCAAGAAAGGGGTCCCTTAGGGATCAGTCCTGGGACCTACACTCTTCAATGTGTACATCAGGGATATAGGGGAGGAAGTAAATGGTAAGGCAAGCCTTGCCACAGATGACACTGGAAAACCTTTGAGTTTTATCATGGGATAAACAGGGTAGACTCCTCTAAGCTACTCACATCTTTTGACAACTTGTACACTAGGGGCACAACTACAAGTTGGTGGTGTGCTGTTTCAGGAGGGATGTGAGGAAACACATCTTTAATGAGTGGGTGGTGACGAACCTGAATGGTTTGCCTTGTAACATGGTCAGCGCTAAAACTCTAGCTGGATTCAAGGCTGAATGGAACAGATTTATAGGACAGGTAGTGGTGGCAGTAGTGGGGGCATGGTTGAAGGAACATGAATCCCTAATGGGGGTGTCATGAGGTTGCTTCACCTAGATGCGCATGCCACTCCTATTAAGTAGGGTCATCGTGCAGACTTGACGGAGCACAGTCTTTCTTTGCCTGTAAATGTCTCCATTTATATGTTTCTACAGTAAATCATCCTGTACCATCCAACTGACTTTATTGTTCTCAACCATCTACCTGAATTGATTGCTCTCCATCTTCTGATTTGCTTGATTGTCCCATCTAACTGACTTGTCGACTACCATCTAACTGACTTGACTATCCTCTACCACCTGCCTGACTTCATTGTCCTCAGCCCTCTACCTGACTTGACTGTTCTCTGCTATCTAAATGACTTGACTGTCCTCAACCGTCTACTTGACTTGATTGTCCTCTGCTATCTCTGTTCTCAATCATCAAAGGGCTCAATCCATAAAGAGTCCTGGATCCTCTCTACACTTGTGGAGGGTCAGTGGAAGCCACAGAGTGCCCTGTTTGTACCCGCAGATCATCCCATGGCACCTATAGGGTGGACTGCGCTAGCCCCTGGCACCCAATCCCGCCATTTCCAACTCTCTATTTGCTTAGCCAGTTCAAGTGCCTTTGCTGGTCAAACATTACAAAGTAAATACGAATAAATAAAAGTCAAATGCCTTATGCACCTGGGAAGTACCAGTACTATCCAACAATTATCGTATCCTGGAGTGCTTTATTTTGATTATCAAATAGTTCCCATGTTTTAATTATAAAGAGGGGGTTCAGCCACCAGCACCAACATGAAAGTTGACATCAGCAAATCTAAATTGTACTATATTCTAATAAAACCTGAGTTTCGAGCCATTACACTTTTCATAATGGAGATAGGGAAGGGGTTAAAAGGGAAAAAGGAACATTTCCTCTTCCAGTTCGTCTACAAGTTGGTCTGATTTTGCTACTGGTCACAATGCCCTGCTTGTGACATCATGATCATAGTAATTTGAAAAGCATCAAACTGTGATGTAACAAGAAAGGCATTATGACATTTGCTTCATGCTCAGCCTCCGCAGTATGTGATGTCAAGATGAGTTTCCAAATTAAAAATATTTTGAAATGTTTTATTCCCGAGTTCTCTGATTTTTTTTCCTTTTTGCCACTAACTGGAGTGCCTCTTAAAACCAAGTAATGAGGTTTGAAACATTAAGCAATTCTGACCTCTGTAGTTGTGCTGGCATAACAAACTGTCATGTGAAAACATGTGAACAATCACATTTCTTGGTTTATCTTATCCGTTTTACATATGGGATAGCCTCATGAGTGAGCAGGCAGGACAATAACTCACAAGTGGCAGAGCCACACATGAGTTACAAAAGTCCTGCCCCTTTACCAGTGATGATAAATGTCATATTCTGAGTGAGGCCATTGTGTACTCAATTCATACAATGAATTTACATTGTACAAGTTTTAGATTTCTTCTTTTAATGAAAATGTAACTGTTTCTGTTTGACTTCACTGCTCAGTTTTGAGTATTGTGATATCATCAGGTGTTGTGCACACTTCACTCCCATTGATTAGGTTGGTCAATAAGGAGCTCTTAAAGTGGAAGTAAATGCTGATGACACACCTATCACTGAAATAAATTATTTTCATGTAGCCCGCTCCCCGATGTCTAGGGGTATGATGGAATGTCTGTAGGGAGGGGGGCAACCACAGCAGCAGACACTAACCCAGAACAGCTATGTTTACCTAGTTCGCTGATCTTCTCCAGGGTGCCCAAGCATCACAGGGTGCTGCAGCTTAAGGGGAGAAAGGATTAGTCCTAAATCAATTTAATAAATAAGTCCATTGTCCTCACAATGAGCAAAAGTTCATAACACTATTTAATTTAGTGGGGCACATCAAAATTCCACTTCATGGAGCATGAGGGTGAACAAAGGCAGCAATTAATTCCAGGGCACACAAGTACCTTCACACAGTGGTACACTCGTGTCCGTCAAGATCTCCCACTAGCTTTTCCTCTCTGAGCTGAATCAGGCTTCCTGCTGGCAGCAATGTACTCAGAGGCTGAATAAGGCCGTATCACACTTTGTGGCAGCTCAGTTTCTCCCTTTCTTCCTCCTGCTCAAACTTCAGTGGTAACTGGAAGAAGTCTCATATGTGACAGACAGACTGCCGGAGCACACCCCACTACTTTCCAGCCGTGGATTAGGACTGACACCCGACAGGACTTGAAACTCTGCAGAGTGCACCATCAATACACCTTCCATGGACGACCAGTCCAGATTGCCTATATCTCACAGCAGCTGGGCACCAATGAATGCAAACAACATGATGGGCACACCGGACACACAGCAGGGACAGCCACACACACGGCGCTGCTCTTTTTTTTTTTTTTTTAGTTGTTTAACCAGGAATAGCACACTAAGCTGAAAGCTTTTTTACAGGTGCGACCTGGGAGCACAAGGAAGTTAAGTGACTTGCTCAGGGTCACACAGTATGCAAGTGGAAGCTGTAGGATTCAAACCCAGGTCTGGTCTGCTGGATGTCACCAGATTTGCAGTTCAGAGCCTTAAACCACTGTGCTATACTGCCTCCCTCCACTGCTCTCAGAGACTTACACCTCTGCTCCTAGCACTATCTGCCTGTTCCCACCTGCTCCTTGCTCAACTCTCTCTCTGGTGCCATCTTACAATCACTGGGGAGGGATGGAACAGGCTCTCACCACTGCCCTGCCACCTCTTCTCTCTCTGTGGCATGGATGAGCATCCTACCAGTAACTTTCTTCAATACAGCCATTCTCCCTCCGCAGAACACTCCCATACTTGTTCCCCAATGATGCCATTCTACCAATAGCTGTGGACCAGTATGGCAACCACCCCACCCCACCCCAGCCCCGAACCTTGGTCCTCTTCCTGGACTGGGCACCCGACCACCTCTCCTTTCATGCCAAACCTTCCCAATTTATACCTACCACCATAACCAGGCCACCCACCTATGGGCAGTCCACAGACTGCACAGGAGTTAACCATTTTGACACTCGTAAGCCCCAAGGGGGGGCTGACATTTATTTAGAATGCTTCAGTGGCTAAAATAGATAATTCATTTTTAAGGTTTGACTCTCACCTATGTTGTATAGACTGGAATACCCTCCCTCTTACACCGCAGCATGTGTTTTCCTACTGCTCTGTGTTATTCAGATCCAAGGCTGGACGGTGAAGAACAGTCCGCACTGCAGGGATTTGTCAGATTAATTAGGGAACACAGTCAGTCACCCCAAGGCCATCACTGGAGCAGGGGGATGTGCTTCTATCAGACAGGAGTAGCATTCAGAAAATAAAAGAAACCTTCTGTTTTGCTGAATCCTATTTTAAGAAGCCATCACAAGCCTAAAAATGGATAAAGAAACTTCAACGCCACCACAAGAGAAAACAGTGAAAGCCCTTGAGATATTTAGTGCATGGAGAGAGCTGTATGAATCAAACATTTAGTTCTACTCTATTTAAAAAATGGCACCTTGGTACAAGTCATGACTTGGGTTTGTCTGATCCTTCCCATCTTGTGATTGGCAGGACAAGGGTCACAGCAGGCCACAGAACATCAGTGGACTTATGTGGAGTGCCCTGCCAACATTTTCCAAAAAGAGATTGAACATTCTCTGCTGTGTTTACCAGGGGTCCTTAAAGTAGATGCTGTAAGAGGGAAAACTGGCCTTCCTCCAGCCCACGACACACCCAGAGTAATTACACAGAAACCAAGATTCCCTTAAAGATTCCCCTATTATTATAGACTTCTGAACTTGACTATAAAAGTAGATTTGTCCCTCTCAGCTTTCTCCACCCTGAAGTCAGCCATTGCACTGAGCGTCTGAGGCATGTCAGCAGTGTTTCCACAATGGTCCTCCTGCATGTGTGCTCACACTTGTGTGCACAGCCCACCTCTGATTATTCCATTGAATTTCTTGGAGCCTAGTCCATGGAGAAGCCTGGAGGAATATTTGAACTCACGCACATGAAATTCTATGGAATTAACATCCACAAGAGACTCAGAGATGTTATTTCCATGCTCACAGTCAAAGGATTTCATCACTCACTGTCCATGGATTTCATCATTTGCTGTCCAAGAATTTCAAGGCTCACTGTCTATAGATTTCTACGGTCTTTGTTGACAATTTAGATAAATTAATGAAAAAGGGAGCCCAATATGTCCCCCGCTGGTCCCTGTAGTAAAATAAAAAAGGTGAGTCTGCCCCAAATCTCCTCTGGAAATCCATACTCTATTGGGTAAAGACCCACTCATGGAGTATATTGTTTTTATGCAGTCCATCTATTTTAATAAAAAGACAGTAATGTGTAACCCCTAGATGGCGCTATCCCAGGGGCTACTACCCCTGCCTGATTTGCCACTAACAGGTTGAGGAGCCTGGATCCAATGGCGGGTGCCTCCACCCAGAGGTCAGGGTTTGCAATAGTTAAACTTACTTGGTCACAGCCCTCTGGGACACTGCAACCCCCCTTTCTTCCCACTAGTGGCCCACACAATATATCAGAATTACCTTCACAGTATACACTTACCCCCAGGACTAGTTCCGCACTGGGACCTCCTGTGAAATAAGATACAGTGCAACAATCACAGTACAGTACTTTAACATAGACAAAACCTAGGCAGTATAACTTTGCTGAAACAAGCAGCTCTGATTTATTTAGGGGATATAACAAGGACAGGGGAAATCAGGTTAATTAGCTTATCACTTTACTATCTACCTATGGCTCTGTGTACAGGCTCATCCTCACCAGTTACTGTCCCTGGGTACCCAAGCTCTAGTATTAGTCCAAACTGTGGTAGCTGGTAGGGGCCCTTTCACACAGTGAAAAGAAAATTAGTTTAAACAGTCAGCAGTACAGTGATTCCATTTGGATTTAATGTGGCAATTCAACAGGAGCGACCCTGAATTAGTACTCACGACCTCCAAACAAGATAGGGTCCTTCAACGTCAGCAGGGCTACTCTTGAGCTCCACGAGACTCTTCACACATTTATATGGTGAAAAGAAAGTACTATACCAGACAGGCTGCTTCTATTCCGACGCAATTACTGCACAATACCCGGAGAACACACAGCAGATTCAGTTCCTGACAGACCGAGTGCAATTCAACAATTTCTCCAGTCTTCTACAGGGTGAGCCTGGTTTCTACTCTTCAGAGATCCTTTGATTCTTTTCACAGGACGGATTCAGTCCTAACAAGCAGTTACACAAGCTGCAGACTGAACTCTGGACCTTACACATGTTTTTTGACTAAAACTGTGCACTGAAGGAGCACAGGGTTCCTTTCCCCTTCACTGCCAGAGCTAAACTGAAACTCCAACAGACAAAACCGGGCACTTCCTTTGAGTTCCTCCCAGTTCTTGACTGGATTGGCTGTCACTCACAATAGACTGCTGCTGTTGGTCCAAAAAGGCGCCAAGTCTAAACTACATCTCCCAGAGTCACTGCCCATACAATCCTCTTGTGGCTGGCTCAGATTATGAGTCCAAGTTCTGATTCGTCCAAGGCACCATTTTAGAGCTAGCTTACCCACACTGATTGGTCCAGTTCAGCAGTTCAAAACCAGAATGGGGAACTAGGCAGACACAGTTCTGACTGCAAAGAAAGCAGGTTAGACAAACTGTAATTTCATTATTACTGTAAATGATTTCTGGCAAACAGTTACATCTTTCAGATAGGTTCCCTTTGCACTCCTAGTGACTGCAAAATGGAGTGAATTGGCAGCAGCTCAGTGGTACTGAAACAGAGAAGCACACAGTCCCCCCATACAAACTAATTATGTCTGCAAGCAGACAGCTCTTAAAGAGACAGTACCAGAGGCTCTAAAAACACTCACTGATAAATGGCTTAAACGCCAAACACCATTCAGGCTTGGAGCATTCAAGCAAGCTCCTGGAAGTCTTTTGGGAACCCCCATTTGCAGGGGGGTTACAAATGTATGACCTGTGGTTTGACCAATGTTTTGTGACAGTCACTTCATTGAGGAACTATGTTTACCGATTATCATTTTTTTTCCATTTCCATTACCAGTGTTATTAGGTGCTGTTTGAGGTCAGTTTTGAACTGTCTGGCACAATTCAAAACAGCACCTAATAACACTCTCTAAGTGCACCTGCCCCTGAGTCCAGCCACACCTGCTCTCTCTGCACCCCCAGCAAGCACTAGGCAGGCCTCAGGTACCCCTTCCCTCTGTCCCTTCTCACGATTTGCCCCAGCAATCAGTTTGCGTCATGCTCCTTCGGCACCTGCCACCCCAACCCCCTCCCCCAACACACAGTCCCATGAGTTTCCCTAACAGTTACTACTAATGCAGGCTGCCTGACCATGCCCCCTCACACCCCACCATTTTACTCTAGCATGTCCTCTCTGCTCAGCCTCCCCTCACCCCACCATTTCTTCCTATACCTTATCGCCCTTCTTCCCTCACCCTTCACCTTCACCACAGTACATACCTCTCTCTCGTACCTCCTTTATTCACTCCACTGTCAGCTATCCCAGTCCCTCTGAACTACTGACAAGGCACTTTGTGGCCGCTTATCCCCCCACACACACACCCTCATAAAGTTTTTTTCTTGTTATTTTAACTTGTATCTATGTTTTGAGTTATTCTGTTAAGTTCTGAATCCAAGCTGTATCATTCATTGTGATGTACTTTTGCTTTCTCCTATTGTACTTTGTTGTGCAATCTATGACGTGAAACCTTTGTAAAAGAGCTTGTGCTCAAAGGTCTTTTCTGAATCACTAAATACATAAATAAATAAATAAACATACTCTTGTAATTTTTTTTTTTTAAATCTTCACCAAAGTGTTTTAAGCTTCTGCTAAGGTCAGGTGAACTCATAAAGCCCTAGAAGTAGTGCTTGTTGGTGCCCTAAGGAGGGATGCAGCTTGAGAGTGTGGAACTAAGAGTGGCCCAGCAAGCATTAAATATTGAACTATAATTTGGAGCTCTAGGATCTGACTGGTCCAGTTAACAGCACTAACTAACAAACTCTACTTCTAGGGCTTTATGAGCTGACTTGACCTTACAAGAAGGTTAACATACCAAGAGCAAGACTGAAAAAAATAGAGAAAAATTAAAAATGCGTAATGCAAAAGAAAAAAAAAGTTGATACTCACGGAGTGTGGCTCCCTGATGAAGCGACTTAATTTTTTATCAAAATAAATAAACTGAATAAAAGCAGTATCAGTGAGTGGGTCTTTGCTCTATAGTGTATGGATAATTAACAAAAGATAAAGAACTTCAGTTATCATTTAAGAGTGGAGGGCATATCCACAGGTGCACTAACTCCTGGGAACCTTTGCCAGCTCTCTGAATATGGGGAGATGTAAAACAGTTTTGCATAAAGAAACTGGCCAGTTGCACCTGTCTTTCATACAGAAATTGACTCAACTTCAGAACATTAGTTCTGCAAAACAAAAGCCTTGTCACCGCGGATATTTACCAAATGCTTAACAGCTGTGGCATTGGACCTTTGGAGGTAAGGGCTTTATGTATTCCCATATCTGGATGACTGAGTCCTGAAGGCCCCATCCAAGGAAACAATTCTGTGCACATTGTCCAGAACAAGACAATTGATTGAGGAACTGCTTATTATGGAAAAAGTACTGAAATCCATATTTGCTCCTTGTCAGTGCTTCGGTGTTGGACATGGCGTTGGGTAGTGATTGTTGCCCCAGCCCAGCTGATGCACAGGTGTCATTATGTGTCTGCTAAGACGAAGATATGTCCCCTAGGACTGATGGCTGCTGCCTTCATTACGGTTCCCTTTGCCCATCTCCACGTGCACATACCACATTGGACTCTTTGGGTACAATGAGATCAGTTAACGGATGTGCTTGAACAAATGGTCTTCATCACTTCCCCTCTCTGCCGTGCTATAGTATGGTAGATGGACCACCTGTACCTTTTTTTTTTTTTTTCAGTTTAGTTTTTGTTGACCGGGTAAGTGCACTAGACAAATCCTGCCTATTTTTAGGCACGACCTGGGGAAGGGGGATACAGATGAATGCCAACTGACCTTGAACCAGATTAAGCTGTTGGTGGTATTTTGAGTGAATGAGGGAAATTTGGCCAGGACACTGGGGAAATTCCCCTACTCTTTTCGATAAGTGCCATGAGATCATTAACATCCACCTGAACTACCACCAATCCAGGCAGATGGGACCTCGGTTTAACATCTCATCCGAAAGACGGCACCTCAGAAGTGCAGCACCCCTCTCATGCTGCACTACACTGTCAGTACTGGGATATTAACCCAAGTGCCAGATGTGGGAACTGAACCCACAGCCCTCTGATCTCCTGGCCTCAGAGGCAAGTGTGCTACCTACTGAGCCACTGACACTGATTCTGTTACAGGGTGGTCTGTTATATTCCCTAACTCCCATGAAGATCCTCATAATAAATGCCTCGAGTTCCTGCTAGGGTGCCCATCTTGGCTCATTTTAGATCCAAGGGTCCTGGACTGATCAAGATTCAGCTCTCCATATCAATGTTCTGGAGATGCGGGCAGTTCTGCCAGGTCTCCAGGCTTTTCTGGAGCATCTCAGTCCTGGTTCCTTGCTGATTCAAGCAGACAATGTCAGTGTCATGCACTACATACACAAGCAAGGGGGCACTCTTATCCACAGTGGCAGGAATTACTGAAAGTGTGGCATTGGGTGATGTCTCATGGACTCCAGCTATCCGCTGTGTTTCTTGCCAGTGTCCAAAACATCTTGGAAAACAGGTTAAGAAGATCTCAGTCCCTGGTATATAAATGAGAACTGCTGATCTCTGTGGTAAATTAACTCTTCGCAAGAAAAGGTCTTCCAGAGTTGGACCTTTTTGCATCTCCACACAATGCTCAGTCCAAGACATGGAGTTTTCTGGTGACATGTGTTGTCCCTCTCCTGGAAAGGGAGGTTCCTTTACTCCTCTCCTCCATTTTCTATCATTCAGATGATTCTACTCAAGCTGTGGATGAAGCATGCCACCCTAATGCTGTTGGTTCATTCTGGCCTTGCCAGATCTGCTTTTCACTTCTGCAGCTTCTGGCGGTGGACCATCCTGTTCAGCTCCCCCTTTGTAAGGGCCTGCTGTCACAGGCTCAGAAGTCCCTGGTTCATCTGGACCTGTGGTCCCTGCATCTACATGCCTGGCTCCTGAAGATGTAGCCATTGCCCATTTTGGGGTTCGTCCAGGTGACTAGTGTCCTGCTTGTGGCTAGAAAGACTTTTCACTCAACACGCCTATTCTTTGAAATGGAAGCACGCTGTATGGTGTGCTTCCCATTCAGCAGACCTATTTATGTGGCCTGTGAATACTGTACTGAACTACCTTTTGTTCCTCTCTAACTCTGGTCTCCAGTACTCATCTATTAAGGTACACATGGCTGCTGTTTCAGCTTTCTATGCCCTTATTTATGGGCGCATGGTGGCACTAAAAGTGTCGTTTTTTTTTATCTTTCTGTTTATCCACCTTACTGTCTCCATCCTCCACTCATTCAGATCCCTTCATGTCTCACAGCATCCCCCCTTATTGCCCCAGAAGTCTGCCCCTAGAGTGAGACCAATCGCTCGAGAGACCCTTAATACCTCCGGATAACCCCCCAGGCAGGGCGAGGAGAGGCTTCCCCTTACCTTCCCTGAAACCATGGAAGAGCATTTGGCACACAGTGGAGTCTGCCCCGATGACAACTGGAGGATGCGCTGTCGGCTTCCGGAAGGGTCGTCACCCAGGAAAGGCAGAGTCCATTTTCCATGTTCTGGTGCCCCACAGTCACCGGTGCTCAAGGAGAGGCAATTGGGAGATGTGCATCGAGATGCACCTCCTCCCAGGGATCTCAGCTGACATCTGCCCCTCCTGTTGCTTGTCTCTGACTGCATTGCCAAGCCCAGGTTCACCTGGGAGATGGCAGTATAGTAGTGGGACTAGCACAGAACCCTTCCCAGAAAGGGAGAGCAGCCTCTGGGTGCTCAATCCCTCTCTACCCCTGCTGACTCCTGGGGCCCAAGTTCGTTCCCGAACCCGGGTCGCCGGCGTGGAGCGAGGAATGGCGTCCAGCGCCTCAACCCTCAGCACCACTGGGTCGGCTGAAGTGTCATGTTTTTTTAAGGGAATTCTGCACATGCACCCCCTGATTTGTACACCAGTTCCACCTTGGGATCTGAATTTCGTACTTGAGAAATTGACTCTGGCTCCGTTTCAGCCTGCTGCGACCTGTGAGATATGTTTTCTTTCATGGAAAATGTAGTGTTTGGTTGTCATGACGTCTGTTCATTGCATCTCTGAGCTTCAGGCTTTGATGCATGAGCCTCCTTATTTGATTTTCCTCAAGGACACAGTGTCTTTGTTGACCAATCCTTGTTTCCTATCTAAGGTGGTGTCTAATTTTACATTAAATCAGACCATACACTTTCCTGTGTATTGTCTAGAGCATGCTAACAAAGGTGAGGCATTGCTTCATATGCTTGATGTACACTGAACACTGCATTTCTAACTTGATTGCACTACGGACTCCAGAAAGTTCTCTCAGTTTTTTTGTTTCATTCACCCCTGGGAAAGAGGGAGTCCCTGAATTTAAACAGCGCCGCCCAAATGGCTAGCTAACTGTACAGCTAGCTAACTGTACTGAATTTTGTTATGGGAAGTATGGTTAGGAACTTCCTGGTGCTGTACGTGGTCAAGTTACATGTGGTATGGCTACTTCTGTTGCTTGGTTTCAGAATGTTTCTGTAGCGGATGTAAGTGCTGCTGCCACAAGGAGCATTGTGCATACTTGCACTAAACTGATAGGGCCCAATTTTCAAAGGTTGACACGGCCTTGCATGAAGCCCTGCATCAACCCTGTTGTTTGGCACAACAGCGTCACACTCCTTTGACACAACTGTGTCCAATATTAGTACACTGGGTGCAGTTGTGACAGTTTCTACACTTTATTGCAGCTTGTGCCAAATATTTGGCGCAAGCCCCGTAAAAAGGGTCCCCCAAATGGCACAAGTTAGACCAGGAAGAAGCTGCTCTAACTCACGACATTTGATGCGTAGACTGAAAATCCTGCTTGGTGCATAAAGAATGCCGCAAGGCCCCTTGTGGCGTATGTTCAGCACACCAGGGGCTTACAGCATTCTCAGGGCTTTTGAAAATCGGGCCCTATGTCTAGATATCGTCTCTGGTAGACGTGATGGTTTTGGTCTTGTGGTGTTGCAGGCCTTCTGTCCTGATTGCATATTGGACTTTGCCATCTCCCTGGTTACCTTCTGTACTGCTTGGGAATTGTTCCAAAGGTGTGGTCCAATGGAGGAGATACCCTCAATGAATAAAGAACAGTTACTGGCCATAACAGTAGATCTTCAAGAGAATCTCCTACATCAGGCCACAGCACACCCACCCGCCCTCCTTGCAGACGTATCAGCTGGCAGGTTTGTCCACTGCCTTGTTTGGAATCATTGAACAGCTCCCTCAAGCAGTTGTATCATTGTCCCCTAGGACCATCGATGCTCAGGGCACAAGATCAAAAAGTAAAATTGTTTTTAAAATTCCTCTTTTGAAAAAGGTATTTGGTCAAAAATCCCTATTATTCAAGGCTCCTACTTTTCTCTGCCAAGTGAAACTGTAATCTGTCCGAAGATTGAAACCTTTAAAGTCAGATTCACAAAATGGCTTTTGGAAAAAAGACGACTGCTCCTGTACGTAATGGTTTTCAATGTGTTTTTGTAAGTACATTTATGAACTGTTTGTTTCTGTATTGACTGATTCTGTATTCCTGTATTTGTCATTTGTGATGGACATTATTGCTCATCAGTTAACAAGTATAACAGCTAAAAAATGGAATGACAATGAAAGTATTGTCAGGTAGAAATGTTTCTAATTAGCAAAAAGGAAAAGAAAAACATTCTTCAGCTGTAAGAAGTATAACTACTGTTTCTGAAATATAATGTTAATTTCAGGTAGTACACTAGCTTGTTAATTATATTTGTAACCAGGTAAAACAACATAAAATGTATTTGGTTTTGACCTTGATCGCTCCCGGAAGATTTGTAACAGATCCATTGCTCTGTCTCGCCAGACACTACCACAGCATTGAAGTCTTTACGCACTACGATCTCCTAACTCTGAATGGCTCCAAGGTCGCAGAGGGACACAAAGCCAGCTTCTGCTTGGAGGACACAAACTGCCACGAAGGTACGGTCAGTTACGGAAAGGAAGGGAATTTGGTCCTATTCACAACTGTTTTGTCCCAAAACATTTAGCAATCCACAAGCATTTGGCAGCCGTTAGATATTAGGAGTGCAAGTACCTTCTGGTAAATACTTAGCAAGAATTCATATGCAGAAGCAAAAAATATTCATTATTCTTTACGTAGTATTTGCCCAAATTAGGTTAACAACATTTGATGAACCTTTTCCCTGGCCCCATGTGATAAGTCTTGTGTTCAGACCCGACTCTTCTTAGTTATCTCCGTTCCCCCAAACCTTCTCTCTCTGGTCCTTCCTATATCAACCCCTCCCCATGCCTGATACCGTCTATTATAAATCGCTCCCCGCTGGCTCTATGGACAAAACCTCAGCTATATTTATTGGCCTCTGACCCCTGAACTTTCCAGTTCATTCGAGTTCCCCTCCCTCTCTGAAGAGCCAGCTGACAGTACAGTATTACACCAACAAGTTCCTTTGGTATATGATCCCCTAGCAACATTTGAGAGGTTGAGGCCCTTCAGGTGAACAGCACTCCCTGGTGTGTCTTGGTAATTATTCACATAAAAAATCCATTCTTCTAAAGCTCCATATGTAATGGTAGACTAAAATTTAAGAATCTTACTGGGCTTCCTGTCATCATTGGGCTTTGCTCCATTTTATTCACACATAGATACAGATTTTTGGTGCAAATTAAAAGTTAATTTAATTAGATATGCAAGCACACCCCACCAGCCAATTGCAATGCAGGTCCTTAACAAAGACACAGGTTTCATCCTATATATAGCAGTTCTGAGTTATCCAAAAAGCTTGTCAGTAACAACAGGATTCAATTTGTCTCAGGTACCTTCCTGATTCACCTGATCCCAGATGAGGCATGCAGACCAATGCACACAGCGTCTGCTGATGTTATAGCAGAACAAGGTCTACCTTCCTCAGAGCAATGGATGTGATCCTCTTCTTGAGTGAAGCTATGAAGCCCCACCCTCGTCCCATGTGTGCCTCAGAACTGTCGGGTGGTGCTTTGGGGAGGGAGAACCCAACTGAACTGCTGAGATTAGTGTCAGTGGCTCAACAGGTAGCACACTCACCTCTGAGGCTGGGAGATAAGAAGGCTGTGGGTTCTGTCCCCGCACTAGACACTTGGGTTAATATCCCAATACTGACACTGTAGTGCAGCATGAGGGGGGGGGTGCTGCACTCCTGAGGTGCCGCCTTTCGGATGAGACGTTAAACCGAGGTCCCGTCTGCCTGTTCTGGTGGTTGTTCAGGTGGACGTCAAAGATCCTATGTCACTTCCCAAAAAAAGAGTAGGGGAATTTCCCCGGTGTCCTGGCCAAATTTCCTCGATTCACTAGAAATACCACCAACAGCTTAATCTGGTAAAGTTTCAGTTGGTTACCAACTGTATCCCCACCACCAGGTCGCCCCTGAAAAAGGGACTTCTAGTCTCGTGGGCCTACCTGGTCAACAAAATTTAATAAATAAAATAAATTGCCCCCCCCTCCCCCGTCATGGATTGGGGGTTCAGTGGGGCCAACTAGTACATTTGTAGTTTTGTCCACAGGACCAGGGAGACAGTTAGAGAACTGGGTTATAAAAGATGCTGTCAGGTGGTGGAGAGGCTGGAAGAACACCAGATATATCATTCTCACTTGATGGGTAGGCCAGGGACGTGGAAGATAGCTGAGGAGGGTAGGGTGGGGTGGACAAACCGACTAGCTCTGGTCACCTATGTGAGGTGCAAAGGCTTCTTCATCCATGTTTAAATTTTGTGTGTGCATCGTCAGTTCTGAATAACCCCAAATAATAAAATGGGGTGAGAAATTCCTGCGTTTTGATTGGTTGTTACCTGTGCATCAAATCTGTTCGATGCACAGGTAATAACTAGTCCCAAAAGCAGGACCGCATAGCAAAAAAAAAAAAAATCAGTGAGCGGTTAGAATGCTCGTTTTCAAATACTGCAATTTTTTTAGCGTTGTCGAGTAAAACATCAGTAAATAGAAATGGCCACATCAAGCAGTTTTACATCAAACAGGAGCATGTAATTTAGAGTTCAGTTAAAAACATTTGACCTAGCGTGATTGGTACCAGACACAGTGGTGCTGCGGAGTACACGATACCTTTGATATGGTTGCTGGGTATCTCTGTGTGTCCGTGTCAGTCCCCACTCACTGCCACTTCTCTGCAGTCCCTGCCCACTCCTGCTACAATCTCTGCCTGCTCCCAGTGTGCTGACATCGCCAAAATGGAGCCTTCCATTTTTTATTGTAACAGAGGTCTATGGTGTCGTAATGGCCAAGTAACAGCATGCTTATCTGTGACATTTTCAACACTTACATTACTAAGCTTCACTGAATGGGATATGACTTTTTATGGGACTTACCAGCAGGCTGGGGAGAAAATGAGCAGACAAGCTGGGGAAAGAGGTGAGCAGGCAGACGTGCTCCCATAGCACCACTGTGTCTGGTACCAATCACACTCCCGCCCCGGCAGCTGCTGAAGTAAAATTAGATTCTCTAACTTCAAGTATACATATTTTATTTATTTATTTTTTATGCTTATGCAGACTTGCGGTAGGCAAGGTGACGAGGCAGGAGGGAGAAGTACTTCCGGGAAACAGAGGGGCTGCTGACTGTTGTACTTTTGCTCCTTGAGGTCATACTCCAGTTGCCTCAGTTTTCAAAAAAATATGCTTTTCTTCATCTACCTTAATGGTAGCCTGTTGGGATGGAAAAAGAAGTAAAGATGGGACCCCCCGCTATGGCATGTGTGTGTGAGTCCCATTTGCTGCCACTTCTGTGGTCCCTACCTGCTCCTGCCATGCTGCAGTTGGCTGTGGTTACCAACAAAATAAATACATAAACAAAAACACATTTCTGTCTCCCTCTCTACTGGCCACAGTGGAAACCGGAACTACTTCCAGTTCAGGGGGAAAGAAACACACAACAATACAGGAGGGTGCAGGGGTAGTACTACTGATGCCAACAAGGAACATACTTTGTCCAGCACATATACAAGGACAATGTCATCATTTTGTAATAGGTGGAAGGACTATTTAATCATAAATTCACATAAGCAAATATGTTTTCTACATATAAAAATGAGTTTTTCTAACTGTAAAAAGTTTACAAAAGAAAGGAGACCATTTTACAAGCACAATAAGACACTGTGGGTGTGCATTGAACAGATATGACTGCACTGCCAGAGGCTGAAGGCATTCTATTTATTTATTTATTTTTGTAACTGGTTAAGGCCCACTAGGCACAAGTGCCTGTTTTCAGGGATGACCCAGAAGCACTGGGGAGGTTAAGTGACTTGCTCAGAGTCACACAGTATGCAAGTGGAGGTTGTGGGAATCAAACCCAGGTCTGTCTGCTAGATGTACCAAGCTCATTCACAGTTTGTTACTCTATCCTTTGTCAGTGGCATAATAGTGATTACCATGGTAAAAGACTATGATGTCACAACCCCATATGAACATACGAAGAACATAGGAAGAAGCCAGCAGAAGAATGCCATTTTTTCTATCTAGTCTGTTTGTACTTCAGGGTCCACAGTTTGAGCTACTGACCCTGCCTGAAAATGTATAGCTGATAATTAACAAACAGTGAACTAACTACCAATTTACACTCTACTGAAAATAGCATTTGTAGATAAGCATGCACATTGCCATTAAGAAAAAAAAAATCACTGAACTAATTTAAATATTTTGAAAGTTGAATGTTTTAAATTGTTTCTACCGAGCTGAGTGTAGTTTAGGAATATGAAAGTAATAGGCTACTATAGGGTGTGCATTATAGGATTCTAATGCAGGCCCCATGGGTATAGTAAGGCACAAGACTGAAGGCTAAGGTGTCCTTATGCGTGTGGGAAGTGCACACCCCATCACCTGTTTTTGATGGGACTCACCCCTCTGGATCTCCCACAAATTACATTGTGAAGCTGGTGAGTTGTGCTGTCTCCCCACCCTCTGTGAGTGACTCTAACTGTGATGTCACCTGTGGATTCCCCAAGGTGGTGATTGTGCTGCAGGGCTCGCTACCTCCCCTCCCCGTAGGACAGCATCCTCTGTGACACTGAATCCTCCTCCCCTCAGCTGGTCCCTGACAAACCCCACTCGCTCCCAGCCCCAGGTCGCTAGCATAGCAAACAGTCATGCTATCACTACACTATCAGGCCAGCTAGAGGGCTTTTTTCGAAGCTAAGAATGAGCAGAGCATTTGCAGGGATCAGAAAATCTTTTTGCGTATTTTACCAGAACAGAATTAACTGCAAAATAATATTCTTATGAACTGGAGTAATGGCACTCTTTAGGTGTTAGAGAACAAAAGCGGCCATCTTTTATCCCAAATCAAGAATAACATGTTGGCTTACCATTGGCGAAAATTGCTCCTCTGTTTAGGGGTATCAAACCTGAGCATTTCATGACTGCGGAAAATGTCACAATTGGTAGGTTAGTTGGGGACAGTTGGATGCTTTCTTAAAGAATACAGTGCTTATTTCTGTCTATCAGAAACATTGATTAGATCAGGAAAAAGAAAAAAAAAAACTGAAAACTCTGAATAGTTGTACATATAATAGCTCTGGGTCATTTATTATAGTTTCTACCATACTGAGGGAGGTTAAAACAAGCTCGGAGGGGTTGAGTGCAGAGAAAAAAAAACAGAGAGAGGGAAAGGTTAAAGCAACAGTGCACATTACAATGAAAGTTTTGACACATACTTGTTTATTCCATTTTAAATTGCCCATTACTTCCTGTCTTGTATAATACTCTTTTTTTCCCCCCCATTTGGAGTTTGCTTTAGCATTTTTTATGTTTGCTTGCGCGCATACGCACAGCGTATGTGCAAGAAACATCTTGCGACAGTACCACATTTCAGAGGTGTGTCAGTGTTGTGGCCAGTAAAGTGGACACTTTACTGAGCGCGTCCCTCAGCCACCAATGAAGGTGGGAAGTTGCTGATGACAGCAGCTTCAAAGACAGCCAAGGAGTTGAAACGAATCTGCCGCCACAATCATGAACAGTTTAGTCACTGCAGCAGCACCTACCCCCTCCCTTGCAACCTTGTCAGATCCTGCCGCCCAGCACTCTGTCCCTTGCTCCGTCAACAACTTTTTTGTTCTGTGTGCTTTTCCTGGCAAAACAAGTAATGAGCCAAGACTTCTGCCACCCACCACACACATCAAGGAAAGCCAACATCGGGGTGCCCAATTCCCATATCAGCATGTATCCCCCCTCCCTCTCTCCAATAATGTGGCACACTGGAGCCCACCCCCAGTGTGCCAAAATGTTTCTGACACTGGGATGCCCACTCCCGGTGTTGGATGCACCCCCCCCCCAAAATCTGCCTGTAATCTGCCAACATCGGGGTGCACAATCCCCATGTCGGCATGCCACTCCCACCACCACTATTGTAGCATACTGGGAGCCAACCCCAGTGTGCCACAATATTTTTTTTTTTACCTGTAAAAGACAGAAAATCATCCTCCCATCATATTTTTTTACCTGTAAAAAAGGAAAATGGTCCACCATCATCACCCCAATCCACCCTCTCCCATCTCACTGAGTACCCACCTCACTGCACCCCCCCATCCATACTTACCCTCTGGAGGTTGGGAGCAGTGATCTTCTCTGGACCAGAACATGTCTGCACTCTTCAAAGCCAAACTGCGAACTGAGGAATAGGATAAGCGCTGTATAATGGGCGTCAATGGGGGGGGGGTTCAACTTAGGGTGATATCTCAGTCATTTTTAGGTAGGCCTCTAATTTTCAACATGGGGTTCTTGGGACCCCACTCATGAACATGTCACTGTCATTTCGTTACTCGGTCCCAAAATGTGATTTTGCCATCCCTGCGCAGAATCATCTTTCGGGACCAGTAAACAAAACAGCAGTGCCAGTGTTCATGAGTTGGTGTCCCAAAAACACCATGCTGCAAATTTGGTGAAAAATTCCAAGAAATGACTGTGGTGCAAGCGTGTGTTGCGCAGTTTCTATGCATGCTCATAACTTCACCACTTTTTAATATTTTCATCACATCTCCTTATGAACAGTGTAGCTGTCATTTTTCACATCCTGCCTAAAACATGTTGTCGCACCTGTGGCGCAGAATGGCACGGCTGCTGTGGGAAATTGACTTTCTGGACAGATTAACAAAATCACAGTGTCACTGTTCACGAGGGGAGTTCCCTAAATGCCCATGTTGAAAATTTGGTGAAAAAATTCCAAAAAATTATTGCGTTATGGGCGTGCATTGTGCAGTTTCTATGCATGCTCGTAACTTAACCAATTTTTCATATTTTCACTCCAGATTTTCAACATTGCCATTTTTTTCACACCTTCTCATGAACAGTATAGCTGTCATTTTTCACATCCTGCCTGAAATGTGTTTTTCCACCTGTGGGTAGAATGGCATAGTTGTTTCTAGTAAATCACTTTTCGGGATTGTAATGAAATGATAGTGTCATTAGTTTATGAGGTGGGTCCCAAAAGTGCATGTTGAAATCTGGAGTGAAAATACCAACAAACACGTGGGGCATTAGGGTTTTCAACCATAACGCCCCACCCTGTAGAGACTGACAGGCGTTGGGGGTGTGACATGGGGTCGTCAGCCGTAATGCTCACACCTTTCCACCCCCATCTATGCCTTACAGCCAACGACAGGCATCGAGGTGTGTCTTGGGGTCTTCAGCCCTAATGTTCACCCCATTCTTCTATACTGCACCCATCTCAGCTTATTTCCTTATGGAACAGGGTGAGTGTAAGGGCTGAAGACCCCAAGGCACGCCCCCAATGCCTGTCAGTTTCTGCAGGGTGGGGGTGGGGGTTGGCATTAGTTCAGTATTACACTGCCATTCCTATTATGCATCTCTCCAACTCCTGCACTACTAATGCCAATGCCAGCAAGCAAAAATTTGGCATTGACAAATGCTTGTTTACATTTGAAATAATAAAAGGAGTCCTCCTTTTAACATGACTCAAACCAGGTTACATCATTATTCTGAGCTGTTTTTGTACATTTATGGTCCCTTAAGGTCAGCAAGCAGTGCCTGCTGTGTGCTAGTTAATTTTACTCATAAGGAAAGTGATGTTAAACAGCAGGGGCCTGATATTCAGAACTGCTCAATGTGGAGCGCAAGTTTATGTGCTGTGCCTTGCGGTTGCCCAGGTGTCCAATAATGCTATATTCAGTGAAATAGCGCACCAGCACCATTCAACTGAATATAGGGCCATGGTGGCCCAGCGCTAAGCCACTTAGCACCGGGCAGACATGGCTCCCAAAATAGGGTGTCACAATGGCACAATTTAGATATTTAAATGGACCCATGCAAATGAGCTCATTGGGCATGCAAGGCACTAAGGGGCCATTTGCATGCCCATTACAGGATCATTTGCATGGGTAGCCCTGCAATTTAGCACAATGCCACCCCCACGTGTCCAGTCCCAGAGAACTATCCCTGGTGGTAGTGGTCCCCCCAGGCTGATTGTCAGCCCGATGTTACAAATTAAACTGTCCCTGGTGTCCAGAGAACCCTCTCCCTGCCAATCGCTGGCCTGATCTAAAACTGAAACATTCCATGGTGTCCAGTGATCTCTCTCCCCACCTGCACCCATGCCCGCTGTATACAGTATTTGTGTCCAGTGGTCCCTCTCCCCACCTGCACCCATGCCCGCTGTATACAGTATTTGTGTCCAGTGGTCCCTCCCACCTGCACCCATGCCCGCTGTATACAGTATTTGTGTCCAGTGGTCCCTCTCCCCACCTGCACCCATGCCCGCTGTATACAGTATTTGTGTCCAGTGGTCCCTCTCCCCACCTGCACCCATGCCCGCTGTATACAGTATTTGTGTCCAGTGGTCCCTCTCCCCACCTGCACCCATGCCCGCTGTATACAGTATTTGTGTCCAGTGGTCCCTCTCCCCACCTGCACCCATGCCCGCTGTATACAGTATTGTGTCCAGTGGTCCCTCCTCCCACCTGCACCCATGCCCGCTGTATACAGTATTTGTGTCCAGTGGTCCCTCTCCCCACCTGCACCCATGCCCGCTGTATACAGTATTTGTGTCCAGTGGTCCCCCCATCCCCGATCCTGGTCCCCCCTCCCTAACCATGATCAGCCAGTTTAGTAATATGTAACCTCCCTTGGTGGTCTAGAAGACCCCCCCCATCCTTGATTTGCTGGTTTAATAATATGTAACCTTCCCTGGTGGTCTAGTGGACCCCCCTACCCCAATCTGCTGGTGTACTACTATGTCACTTTCCCTTGTGGTCTAGCTGTCCCCCCTCCCCATCCTGACCTGCCCATATAATGAATAGATCTGTCCCTGGTGATACAGTGGACCCCCCTCCCTATCCTGATCTGCCCATATACTAAATAGATCTGTCTCTGGTGGTCTAGTAGACCCCCCCACCCCTTCAGGCACTGGCTTGCCATCCTGTTCCCCCCATCCCTCCCCTGAGCAGGAAACCAGCACAGCCCTCCATTCACCACCATGGCTGGCCACTGATGGAGCACACAATGAGTATGTACTGTACAATCAGCTGTTATACTACACGCTCACCGTGAGCTCAGTCGGTGACCAGCTATGGTGGTGAGCGGAGGGCTGCGCCAGTCAACAGCACAGGGAAGGGATGGGGGGACCAGAGTGGTGGGCCAGTACCAGCCGGGGTGGGGGCGTCTACTAGACCACCAGGGACAGATCTGTTTAGTATATGGTCAGGTCAGGGTAAGGAGAGGGGTTCACTGTACCACCAGGGACAGATCTATCCATTATACGGGCAGGTCAGAATGGGGGGGACAGCTAGACCACCAGGGAAGATTACATATTATTAAACCAGCAGATTGGGGTTAGGGAGGTGGGACTGCTAGCCACCAGGGAGTTTTTAGGAAACAGACAAGGAAGCTGGGATAGGAAGGGGGAGAACCACGGGACACAAATACTGTTGACATCAGGCATGGGTGTGGGAGGCCGGAGGGACCACTAGCACCAGGGAATGTGTACTTTTACACATCGGGCTGCCGATTGGTGATGGGGGACCACTAACACCAGAGACATTTTACATTTACACAACGGGCCGGTGATTGGCAGGGGGGGCCACTAGCACCAGGGAATGGTTCTTTTTTAACACTGACTAGGAAATCAGTGAGGGGGGGAGTCCACTGACACCAGAGACTACTGTGTTGGGGGTTCAGGGATGCCTATGCACTTCCTCCGCCAACCGCCAAGGCTGCGCAGGACTAAGTCATGTTTTTGGTCAGCGGTATCTGCACCACACAAGGTGACCACACAAAATGGCCTTGCACAGTGTGCATAGTTTGAATATTGAACTGCACCAATATTCAGGTCCTCTCCCCTTCATTTACATTGCACCCCTCTCTGAGTATCACCTGGGTGCAAACCCTGTTTGCCCATGCTAACTTTTCAATATTTCCGTGCAAAATTCAGTTGCTCCCCTGCAAAGTTTTGAACATCGGGTCCCAGGTGTTCAAAAATAGCAAAGAATATTAATGAAAAATTGGGCCAATCCATATTAAAAGGAATGCTACTTTTATTATTTCAAATGTAGAAAAAAGTGCTAATCCAGATTAAAACTGGTGGAAAAGTGTAATATACAAGACATGATATGAAGGACAATCTAAAAAAGAAGTAAAACAAGCATTTGTCAATGCCGAACGTTCACTTGCAGATATTTGCAGTGGTGTTTGGTACTGGTACTGGCTTCAGAGGAGAGACGAGGCAGCAGTGAGAGTGGCAGGTGCTGCATGGTGGAAGCTGCACCGTAAATGGTCCCAGGACTGATCCCCGAGGTACCCCGCTAGTCTCCCCCTTCTCCCTGGATTGGATCCCATTACCACCACCCTCTGCCTCCTGCCCATCAGCCAGTTTCTAACTCAGTTTATCAGCTTGTGCCCCGTGGCCAGACTACCCATCTTGTTAATCAGCCTATGTTGGACGTGGTTGAAGGCTTTGCTAAAATCAAGGTAGGTGATGTGATGCTCTACCATCTGCTTGTCATTATGTTTTATAATATTTGTGATGTAAAAATATGTTATGTGAATGTCTGCTTAGAAAAAAGGCAGTCATTAGCTTTTAAAGAGGCCTGACCTCTTGACCTCAGAGGCAACAGCGTGCTGAAACAGCTGGCTGTCATAAAACTGACCCAGTGGAAACGCTAATTAAAAACTTCCTTCCAAGGGACAGGTTATAACACTTTGTAAAATATTTCTACTTTGAAGTCAGGGAGCTTTAGAAGGTTGCATCTTTTACGACATCCTAGGAAGTGACACATTCGAACAGCTATCTGTTACAGCTCTTCACACCTATAAGGGAACTGTTGTCAGGATGTGTGTTCTAAAAGCATCAAAGGAAATGTTCTGATCAAAGAGACTGTCATATTTTGATATTGCTAACTTTGCAGATTTTCAGCCAACAGTAAAATGACACCCTTGGATGTACTTGCTCAGGTTACAAAATTAATGACAGGACAAACAGTGACCCCATGTGCTGTGACATCACAAGGAGGTGGAGAGATTGACTTTCAATATTGCCAAGCATCTGAGGGGATAGGCACACTTTATCTCTGGACTCCTAAGAGAACACACACACACTGTGTTCTGAAAGTAAAAGGCACGTCTGTTACAATTAGGTGATACCAACTAGAAAACTAGGTTAAGACTAGAAATTCAGTTACAGGCGTATTTGTTTCTGAAATTCCCTTTTATTTTGACTGTAAGTATTTATGCCATATGTTCTGTGTTTGATATTTTATCTATTTTCAATTTTTAGTAAACACTATTTTCCTTGAAATTCTGCTGGTGCCATCTCAGTTTCTTTTGCATGTGAATACAGGAAAAGTGATAATAATTCTGACAACTGTTAAGGGCTTAAAAAAAGTGTTACTTATCTTGCTAAGGTGAGAATATACCTAGGTCTCAAATTGAGTCGTAAGGGTAGACTTTTGAACCTGGCTGGGTGCCAACAGGGTGAAGTATTTTACTGCATCCCCCAAAGAGAGTACATATCTGAGCCTGTTAACTGGGTGTGCTAGCATAAAAGGTTCATGTTTGACCCCAGGACTCGAAGCTGGTAGGTGATTCAGACCCAAAGCAGACAGGATGGTTACCCTGTTTGTCTCCTGTTCACATATTGCACTTCGAGGTTTGGCACTGTGGGAGCAGAGGGCCTGACCTGCGGGGTGCATTTGTGACAGATCTGGTTGACAGCGGTGGAATTTAAAAGTATTTGGTAACACGAGCATTAACAGTTCAGAGTGTCAGATTAAATACTGTACAGCTCATAAGCAAAATAAGGCAGTGATTTAAAAAGTAAAGAACTGTATCATTGTGCTTACAGTCTAAGTTCCCTACCTGTTTTTTGGGTTTTTTTGGGTGTAAGCTAGTGTAGCTGTAGCTTAGGGAAGAAGATGGCTTCCAACCACATCAAGTACACTGCAGACTACCTGAGGCAGTTGTGCCAAGAGAGAGGAGTCCAGCATGAGGGCCAAGCCAAAAAGCAGCATCTTGTAGAGGCTCATGTCACAGCCAATGCCCAAGACCTCAAGTCACAGTCTGTGACTGGAAAGGACCAAACCTTGGGCATGGAGGGGTCAGCATTCAGCTCAGTGTCCAGACCCAGGGAGGAGAACAGCAGGACCAGTGCAAGCCAAGGGCCACAGCAGCAGGGAAAGGTATCCAACATTCTGGAGCCAGAAGGGATCAGGCTGCAGATGGAGTTGTGGAGGATGGAGCTGGAGTTTGAACAGAAAAAATTTGAAGCCCAGCAGTGAAGAGAGCTTGAACAGAGGAAGCTGGAGATGGAGACAGAGAGAGAGAGAGAGAGAGAGGAGAGGAGAGCAATGAGAAGCCGAGGAAAAAGAAAACCAAAGGCAGAGAGAGGCAGAGGAAAGAGAGCGACAGCTTTGGAGAGAGGCAGAGGAAAGAAAGCAACAGCGTCAGAGAGAGGCTAAGTGAGAGCAGCGAGAGGCTGAGCAAGAGCAGCAAGAGGCCGAGCAAGAGCATGAGCACCAGAGGCAACATGAACTGGAGAAGCTACGACTCCAAAGACCAGCGCCAGAGCAGGTAAGTGGCCTAGATGTAACTGGGACTCCAGGACTGGGTTACAAATTAAATTCTAAATTGATAGCTGAATTTAAAGATGGGGAAGATATGGATACCTTTTTAAATTCCTTTGAAAAAGTATGTATTCAGACAAAAATTCCCATAAAGTCCTGGAGCTTCCAGCTATCCCTGCTATTTACCAGGAAAGATCGGGACGAATTGGGTCAAATGGACAATGAGGACAGTAATGATTATAGTAAACTTGGAGCTGCACTGTTAAAGAAGTATGATTTAACAGCAGAGGCATACAGAGTTAAATTCTGTAAGCTCAGGAGAAGCCCTGACATGAGCTACGAGGAGCTAGCCACTAAACAACATCAGTTTTTAAAATGCTGGTGGGAATGGATTCAAGTAGACTCTGTAGAGAAAACTGAAAATGTTGTACTTTTAGAGCAGTTTTTTGTGGGTGTGCCCAGCAGAACTTGAAAACCTGGCTAGAGGACCGAGATCCAAAAACAGTGCAAGAGGCTGCTGAACCTCAGACCACTATGCCAGGAGCAGATCTGCTCTAAGAGGTAATGGGTTGGGTGTGGCAGCGCAGAAAGGGAAAAGCGCACCTTCAGGGCAGCTAAAACCCTCTCTGCCTCCACCAAAACCAAGTAGCCCCAGGTTACAAAGAAAAAATGTGCCTTATAAAAGAAATGAGTGTTGGGTTTGCAGACAACTTGGGCACCTTGCCAGGCAGTGTCCAAAAAGGGCAGACAGTGCACAGAGTTGTGCTAGGAAAGAAGTGGGTTGTTTGTGTGCCCCTAAAAACATGCCAGTAAACATGAGGGAACACATACACCCAGTCACTGAGAATGGGGTACAGACCCATGGATTAAGGGACACGGGGGTGTCCCTGACTTTGGTAAAAGGGGATTTGGTAAAGCCTGAACAGCTTATACCCAATCAATTTGTGACTATACAGGGATTCACTGGGAAGGAGAAAATGTTGCCACTTGCTAGTAACCTCCTAGATGGGGGTGAGACAGAGGGGACTGTGCAAAAGGTTGCCATAGCAGAGAACCTTGCTGTCAATGCAATTATTGGCAACAATCTCAAACAGGGGATGGTGTGTGCAGTTACCCACAGCCAAGCAGCAAAGGTAAATTGTAATTCCCTGGACCCCACAGAAGCCCCTGTGGAAATCACTGGGAGGCTGGTTCCTAGGCCTGTGTTTCCTGATATGGAGAATAATGAAAGGGGGGTAGAAATTCCCCAGGTAGCAGTTAACAGAATAGCTACAGAGGGTTACTCTGAGGAAGGAGGGGTAGCCCATTGTCAGAGGGTTAGGGATGGCAGTGACCCCGACGCTAGAGCTAGGGACCCTAGTTTAGAAACTGGAGGGAACCTGTCCAATGCCTTGGCAATGTGTAAGGATTTTGCAGCTGCTCAGAAAAATGACCCTAGTTAAGAGAAGCTGAGGACTTTGGCAGACTCTGATGGAGTACAGGGAGTTGACGGGAAACATAAAGTTTATTGGGACAATGGACTGCTGTATACACAGGATGTAAAGACAGAGGGAGGGGTGATGGGCAGGCAGCTTGTCATTTCCCCAGGGGTACCATGAGCGGTTGATCAAGATTGCACATGATATTCCCAAGTGTGATCATCTGGGAATCGCACACACTATGCAGCGATTGCCCCAGAATTTCTATTGGCCCAACTTCACCCAGCAGGTGAAGGAATACTGCAGGTTTTGTTACCGGTGCCAAGAAATAGGGAAGGCAGGAAAGAAAACCCAAGCCGCCCTAATTCCCTTGCCCATAGTGAAGGAGCCATTCCAGAGGGTAGGAATGGATACTGTGGGGCCTTTGAATACCCTCAGCTCCTCCAGGAAGAGGTTTATCCTAACCATGGTGGATTATGCTACCCGGTACCCAGAGGCAGTTGCCCTATCCTCCCTGAGGACAGACAAAGTGGCAGATGCCTTGGTAGAGATTTTCTCCCGTGTTGGGTTTCCACAAGAGGTTACCACCGATCGAGGGGGTTCCTTCATGTCGGACTTGATGAAATGTTTGTGGAAAAAGTGAGGGGTGGTGCAGAGACACACGATACCTTATCACCCACGAGCCAATGGGCTTGTGGGAAGATTCAATGGCACCCTTAAAACGATGCTCCAAGTGTTTTCTGAACAGCATGGGAGGGACTGGGAGAAATATCCTCCCCAGCTGTTGTTCGCATAGAGGAAGGTGCCCCAAGAGTCGACAGGGTTTTGCCCCTTCGAGCTCTTATATAGACGCAGGGTACGTGGGCCCCTAGACATGATCCGGGAGGACTAGAAAGGCAAGCACACCACCCAGGGTACTCCCATAGTGGATTATGTCCTTAAGTTTAGGGAAAAGCTGAAGAAGCTCATGGGGACAGCCCAGAGCAACCTGGCAGCTGCACAAAAAAAAGATCGCAGAGCCAGAGCTTGCTCGTACACTGTGGGTCAGGAGGTAATGGTTCTAATCCCAGTCTGGAAAGACAAGCTGCAGGCCGAGTGGGCAGGACCGTACAAGGTAGTCAGACAGGTGAATGACGTAAACTACATTATAGAACTGCCTGACAGGAGACATACCCAAAGAATGTACCATGTCAACGTGATGAAGCCATATCCTAATAGGGCTGACATGGTCTTTGCAGTTTGTAGTCCCGGGGAGGTTATGGACGAAGGAGACCCCCTTCTGGACTTGCTAGAAGATAGCAAGCGGGAGTTCTCTGTGGAGGCAATTAAAATGTCGCCTCAGTTGATTCCAGACCAGATCCAGGAAGTAGGGGAGGTTTTAGCAGACTTTGCCCCATTGTTTAGCACCAAGCCTGGACTAACCCCCTCTTAGCGATGCATGATGTGGAGACAGGGACGCAAGCGCCCATACAGTGGATGGTATATCAGGTGCCAGAGGCTGTCCAAAAGGACATTAGGAGGGAGGTGGAGGAAATGCTGGATTTAGGGGTAATCCAGAAATCCCACAGCCCCTGGGCCTCACCCATAGTCCTCGTTCCCAAGCCAGATGGCTCTACTCATTCTTGTGTGGACTATCGTGGACTCAATGCAGTCACAAAGTCAGACGCCCACCCTATGCCACGGAAGGACAAACTCCTGGACAAGTTGAGAGGGCAACATACCTTACCACTATTGATCTGACAAAAGAGTATTGGCAGGTAGAGTTAACTGCCAGAGCTAGGGAAAGGTCGGCCTTCATCACTCCGATAGGGTTAGTTGAGTTAAAGGTAATGCCTTCCGGAATGAAGAACGCTCCTGCCACCTTCCAAAGGTTGGTGAACCAGGTGTTAGATGGTGCTGAGGAGTATGCCATGGCGTACCTGGATGACATTGGCATCTTTAGTCCAGTGGGGAGGAACATCTGTCCCACCTTAGGGAAGTGCTGGGCAGGATACAGAGGACCAGACTCACTCTAAAAGCTGAGAAGTGCTAGGTGGCCATGGCTGAGGTGGCATACCTCGGGCACATAGTAGGCTGGGGACAGCTCTGTCCTAACCAACCAAAAATTGAGGCAATCAAGGCATGGCCCAGACCTGAAACACAGAAGCAGGTCTGGAGATTTCTAGTGACAGCAGGGTACTATAGGAAATTTGTATCAAACTATAGTGCCCTGGCCGCTCCCCTATCGGACCTGTTGAAGAAAAGAATGCCTAAGAAAGTTATCTGGAAACCAACCTGTGAACAAGCCTTTACATGACTAAAGTAGGCATTGTGCAGTGCTCCTGTATTAGCAAGTCCAGACTACAGTAAACCCTTTGTAGTCCAGACTGATACCTCAGATGTGGGTATTGGGGCAGTGCTTAGTCAAACGTCTATCCAAGGCAAAGATCACCCAATAGCGTACCTCAGTAAGAAGTTACTTCCAAGGGAGCAGACTTACTCTACAGTGGAAAAAGAGTGTCTTGCCATGGTGTGGGTTCTAAAGACGTTAGAGCCATACCTATACGGGCAGCATTTTGAGGTATGAACCAATCACAACCTCCTGATTTAGCTGGCACAAATGGGTAAAACAAATGCTAGGCTGTTAAGATGGAACCTTGCCTTGCAGGTTTACGACATGACTGTCTTACACAGGGTAGGGGCAGCAAACAAAAATGCAGATGGGCTTTCACGTCAGTTTGAGCAATGACCTGACTTTGGGGAACTCATCCCATGCAGGAATAGATCCCCAAATTCAGTCTAGGAGGGGAGGAATGTGATGCTCTGCCATCTGCTTGTCATTTTGTTGTATAATATTTATGATATAAAAATATGTTATGTGAATGTCTGCTTAGAAAAAAGGCAGTCATCAGCTTTTAAAGAAGCCTGACCTCTTGACCCCAGAGGCAACAGTGTGCTGAAACAGCTGGCTGTCATAAAACTGGCCCAGTGAAAACTCTAATTAAAAACTTCCTTACAAGGGCCAGGTTATAACACCTTGTAAAATATTTCTACTTTGAAGTCAGGGAGCCTTAGACGGTTGCATCTTTTATGACATCCTAGGAAGTGACACATTCTAACAGCTATCTTTTATAGCTCTTCTCACCTAGAAGGGAACTGTTGGCAGAATGTGTGTTCTAAAAGCATCAAAGGAAATGTTCTGATCAAAGAGACTGTCATATTTTGATATTGCTAACTTTGTAGATTTTCAGCCAACAGTAAAATGACACCCTTGGATATACTTGCTCAGGTTACAAAAATAATGACAGAACAAACAGTGACCTCAAGTGCTGTGACATCACAAGGAGGTGGAGAGATTGACTTTCAATACTGCCATGCATCTGAGGGGATAAGCACACTTTATCTCTGGACTCATAAGAGAACACACACACTGTGTTCTGAAAGTAAAAGGCACGTCTGTTACAATTAGGTAATACCAACTAGAAAACTAGTTTAAGATTAGAAATTCAGTTACAGGTGCATTTGTTTCTGAAATTCCCTTTTATTTTGAATGTAAGTATTTATGTTACATGTTCTGTGTTTGGTATTTTATCTATTTTCAATTTTCAGTAAACACTATTTTCCTTGAAATTCTGCCGGTGCCATCACAGTTTCTTTTGGATGTGAATACTGGAAAAGTGTTAATAATTCTGACAACTGTTAAGGGCTTAAAAAAGTGTTATTTATCTTGCTAAGGTGAGAATATACCTAGGTCTCAAATTGAGTCATAAGGGTAGACTTTTAAACCTGTCTGGGTGCCCAAAGGGTGAAGTATTGTACTGCATCACCCAAAGAGAATACATATCTGAGCCTGTTAACTGGGTGTGCTAGCAGAAGAGGTTCATATCTGACCCCAGGACTCAAGACTAGTAGGTGACTCGGACCCAAAACAGACAGGAGGGTTACCCTGTTCATCTCCTGTTCACATATTGCACTTCAAGGTTTGGCACTGTGGGAACAGAGGGCCTGACCTGTGGGGTGCATTTGCGACAGGTGATGTCAACCGTCCTTCCCTGATTTACTTCCTTAATGAGGCATTAAGGTTTCCAACCTTAACACCCCCACCCTGCAGAGACTGATCGGCATTGGGGGTGTACCTTTGGGTCGACGCCAGTAACGCTAATGCTATTCTGACTAATTTCGCCTTTCCAGAGATACTGACAGATGTCGTGGTGTGCCTTTGGTGCCTTCAGCCCCAACACTCACCCAATTCCATAAGGAAATAAGCTGAGATGGGTGTAGTATAGGAGACTGGGAGTAAGCGTTAGCACCGAAGACACCAAGGCACACCGATACCTGTCAGTCTCCACAGGGTAGAAAGTGAAGCAATACGATTGAAACCTACGCCCTAGGCATTTGTTGATATTTTCACTCAAATTTTCAACATGGGCTTTTTGGGACCCCACCTCATGAACAGTGGCACTATCATTTTGTTACTCAATCCCAAAAGGTGATTTCACGCAGTGACTGCGCCATTCGGCGACACATGTGCAAAACCAAATTTGGGGCAGGATGTGAAAAATGACAGATAAACTGTTCATGAGGTGGTGTGAAAAACTGGCAATGTTGAATATCTGGAGTGAAAATATAAAAATTTTTGCCAAAGTTACATGCATGCGTAGCAAAATTTCAATGACTGCACATAACTCAGGCGTTTTGGGGTATTTTTCTACCAAATTTTTAACATGGACTTTTTGGGACCCCACCTCATGAACAGTGACACTGTGATTTAATTAATCCATCCCGAAAGTTGAGTTCGCACAGCAACCACGCCATTCTGTGCCACAGGTATGAAAACACATTTTGGGCTGCTTGTGACAAATGACACCTGTACTGTTCATGAGAAGGTGTGAAAAATGATAATGTGGAAAATCTGGAGTGAAAATATAAAAAATTGGTGCTGCATAATCTTAATTCACCCAGAATTTTTTATTATGCTTTTTCAGCATTACCCCCCTTCATACAAAATTTGACGGTGGGGATTGTCATAAAGGTTCTGACCCAGTGTTGGAACTTCTTTAACATTTCATCTAAAAAGGACATGGCCCAACACCTTATTCTAAACCCTAATATCAAAATAAGAGGTTCTCCACTCTCAACGGACTGGTTTCCTCAATTACAAGATATTTTTGTGGAAAACCTGTTCTCTCAGGATTCCCTTCTTTCCTCAACCAGCATAATCGCTAAACTGAATATTCCTCAGAAACACATCTTTAAGGTATTTCAGCTAAGACACGTCATGGTCTCTCTATTTGGGACCACATTTACGTTGTCTCAAGTTAGGCCTTTTTTAGAGCAGATTCAGGAATGTGCAAATAAGGCCCATGGAATTTCCAGAATATGCTCCTTCTTACTGGACATTAAATACCCTAATGCCCTTACAGGTTCTAAAATCTGGTCTTCCCTTCTGCCAGACTCCTCCCTGATATGGTGTCAGATTTGGGTGGATATGCATAGATATCTTACTCAAGATCGGCACAGACTCATACAGTATCATATTTTAAATAACCTGTACTATACCCCGGTCAAATTGGTCAAATTAGGCAGACTACCCCGGTTAATTGTACACAGTGTGGTGCGGCTGATGGGAACCTGATACATATTTTCTGTACTGTGATAAGATGGCTCCTCTATGGAATACAATCCAAACTAATCTAGATCCCCTTCTGGGACTGGGTGATTTGTTTACCATAGAAATATGTATTTTAGGGCTGTACTCTAATATTAGAATTTGAGAGCGTAGATTTCACATGGCTTTAATTTCTATAGTAGTCAAAAAACTGGTTCTTAAACACTGGATGGACCAACTGACCATTTCATATGCTGAATGGCTGAAAAAAATGTTGCTTTGTTTTAGCACTGAAAGGTTAATAGCAAACTCCCAGAATTGTATAGCTTCTTTTAACCAGAAATGGGGTAAATTGTATGCTTTATATCTGAAGTAGACTTACGTCACACATGCCTCTGACTGTTTTAATTAGTTTTAGCCTCCGTGTGATGGTTGGCTTTGCTGGATTGTTCATTATCCACTTGTGTCAATTGGTCTTGCTGCTGTAATAAGGCACACTCCAGGGGAGGGTGGGGAGGGTATTGGGGGAGGGGGGGAGAGGACATTTAAAATTTAATTTATTTTATTGGGTTTTACTGGATCCAATGACATTCTGGTCTTATCTCATCTTTCAGTCAGTTTGGTTATTATTAAGGTGCGGTACATCTGTCCTGGTCATATACTCTGTGCTAATGTATAAATTCAATAAAGAAGTTGAATTTCAAAAAAAAAAAATTGGTGCAATTAAGAGCCTGCATAGAAACTGCGCAAATGCAGGCTTGTAATGCGGACATTTTTTTTTATTTTTTCACCAAATTTCCAACATGGGCTTTTTCGGACCTCCCCTCATGAACATTGGCACTGCCATTTCATTAATCAGTCTCAAAAGATGATTCCACACAGTGACCGCAAAATCACCTTTCAGGACCGAGTAATGAAATCACAATGCCAGTGTTCATGAAGTGGGGTCCCAAAAAGGCTATGTTTAAAATTTGGGGCAAAAAATTCTCCAAAATGGCTGCAATATCAACATAAGTTGAAACTCCCACTGACAGCCATTACTCGGGGCTTACCTTGATCCTTAAGTTCATGGTTCAGCTTTGAAGAGTGCAGACATGTCCCGGTCCAGAGAAGATCACAGCTGCCTACCTCCGGAGGTAAGTATGGGGTAAGGGGAATGTGCAGAGAGGTGAGTGTGCAGCGGGAGGGCCGGGATGGGGAAGGGGGACGGAGGAAATGATGAGGGACCATTTTCTTTTTTTTTCAGGTATAAAAAAAAAAGTCAGGGGACTTTTCTTTTTCACAGGGAAACATAAACACAGATTTTGACAGCAGATAAGGACCACTCGACCCACCCAGTCTGGCCATTTAAAGGGGGTATAGATATGGGGATACTCGGAGTGGGCTCCCCAGTATCCCAGAAAATTGGGGGGGTGCAGATATGGGGATGCTGGGAGTGGGCTTCCCAGTGTCCCTCAGTGGTGGCACTGTTTTTTTTTTGTTTTTTTTTATTGCTGACATGGGGATTGAGCACCACGATGTTGGCTTTAACAGAAAGCTACACTGTGGCTAATGTTGAGGCTGGGGGGGCAGAGGATTGAGCACCAGGAGAGGGGAAAGAAAGCCGCACCGCAGCTAGTGTTGAGGTGCAGCGTCCAAGAATGGAGCACTGGGAGGGAGAGAAATATGCACCGCGGCTAACGTTAAAGTCTTTGGGGGGGGCAAAGAAGCAAAGATGGGGAGAGAGAATACAGCGGCTGTAACTCCGGCTGTGCACATTAGTGTGCACTCTAATGTACATGGCTGGAGGTCGGGCTACAGAAGGAAATGAAGCGCTCCCATTGGAGCAGTTCATTTCTTGAAAGTCCAGCACACGCCACGTCAGCAAAGCTGAACTGCTATCATGATCAGAGTGCCTAGTCATTGGTGTACACTGCCAAACCCACTGCAGTTTTAGCTGAAATTGGCTTGGTAGTGACACACCTCTCATTTGCTGTATAGTCCCAAGACATTCCTTGCGCAAGTGCAAGTGAACGCAAAAATAGATCAAGACATTCACTGTCAACAAGGACTGCTGCTTTATGTGACTTCATCAAGGTCACTCAGTGAATTGGCAGTGGTGGGACTGAAACATGGGTCTGCCGGTTCACAGCTTGTCTCAATTAACTAGGCTACACTGCCTCTTCAGTTTACATTCACATGTTTGCCTTACACATTTAAGCTCCATTTTGCACCCAGAAGCATACATTGAATAAACCCTCATTTATAAATAAATACCTGAGGTCCTGTTCACTTTGTGACTTGTTTAGAAGGCTTGCGTCCACACTGTAACATGGTAAACCATGCTACAAAATGTGTTCTAAAACCATGTTTTAACCCTGAATATGGGGGAAGGGGAGGCTAGAACATGGTTTTAGACAAGCACAGTTTTCCTAACCCAAGTTACTGGCAGTGTGGACAGAAACTGTGGTGGAACGTAGGTTAAGGGCTGCATGCATCACTCATAATAGTAAATTTGTGCAGCACAGACCCAAAACCCAACACAAGGCATAGCTTGTACTAAGTTAATAATCATAATATAAAATTGTTGATGGTTTCTGTCCAAATTGTAGTGACAAGTATCCCATAATGCATCATGTCACCTGCAATGCCTTGCACTGGTGCTGCAGTGGTGCTTGGGAACTCAAACAGGACAGCACAGTCTCAGAACACAGTATGGTTGCTCGGAATGTGTTGAACACATTTTAAATAATGTTTCAATAATGTTTTGATAGTCTGTACAGGGCCTAAATGGAAACAATCAAATGCTGGCATATGGTGGCTTGGTATAGAGGTAAGTCGTGACACGTGGAGGGTTAATGTCAAGTAATGACACACCTTTGTGCAATAAAGGCATGAGGTGAAGCTGAGTGCCTGTTGTGTTGGTGGTACCAAAAGTTAACCAGTTTGCTGTCAAAAATCTAACAGCCACATAAATACCAGTGACTATTAAAAACTATTGGCAACCAAAAAAGATGCAGCTGGGGACACAGTTCCACACAGTAAAGAAGCACACTACAGTAACCAGAAAACCAGGCACATGGAGGACAGATGACACAACAGCACAAAGATTCAAATGCTGTTTTTAGCTTTATTAGCTGATGTGGGTGCAAAAACTGAGACACTCAATGTTAGTTAGCCTGCCAGCGCAATGGTAGCGTTACTGCTCACAATACCGATGACCTGGGTTTGGGAATGAGTCCCCACTGGGCACTTTCTATAATGGGAATAGCCGTCTGCCATTATGTGTATATAATTTTGATATAAATATATGTTTTTGAATTCTGCTTGTGAAACATGGCAGTCAGCACAAGGCATCATGGGACATTGGATTTTTAAAGGAAAAAAAAATGTTGTGGCCTTGCTTGCTATCACAGCTAGCTTGTAAAAGCTGACTTCCTGAGACTATAATAAAACCGGGTTATAAAACAATCCACTGCTTTGAACCCAGGCAGTTTGTCATAAAATATTGCATTTTACAACATATCAGGAGGGAAGCAAGTTCTGATAGATACCTGTGAAAATTCAACCAACTAAAAGAAGTGTTTTTAGGATGCTCTGCTGAGAGATAAAAGGGGAATGACGTTATAACTTACAGTATGCTTTGATGAAAAGAGACTGTCTATTATAATTTGATATTGCTATCTTTGCAGATTTCAAAAAAACAGTAAGATGAAACCATTTTGGTTATATCTGGTCACGTTACAACTTAATTACAGGATTAAGAGTGACCTCATGTGCTGTGACATCACAAGGAGGGTGGGGCTTTAACTGATATTGCCAAGCTGGCTGAAGGGACTGACACACTTGTGTTCTGGACTTCTAAGGGACACTTGTTCCTGGACTCAAAGAGAGGCACTTCTGCCAAAATAGGTAATTTCAGCACCACTATTTACCAGCTGAGACTGGGATAGGATTAGTTATTCAGTAAAAGGTGATTTGTTTATAAGTGTCCATTTATTTTCTGACTATACCCTTAATGTATATATGTTCTGTGTTTTGTATTTTATTTACTATTTTTAATTTTAGCAAACTTTGCTTTTCTTTAAAACGCTGCCTGAGACATGCTCATTTGTGTGTGAATGGTGGAACAGTCTTAATATCCTAACACAGCCGTTAAATGCTTATTGTGTCACTTTATGCAGCCATGCTAAGAAGGATCTATGTAAAGATCCAGCAAGGTAAGAAAAATACCCAAGTCTCATTGCGTCGGGGATTGTGAACCAGGTTGGTTGCATGCCCGTTGGGTCAAATATTGTGCTGCCTTTCCCCAAAGAGAGTGTGATATTTGGACTTGTTACCTGGGTATGCTGGCTAAAAAGGGTTCATAATTGACCCCAGGACTCGAGACTGGTAGTTTGCTTGGACCCAAAATAAACAGGAAGGTGTCCCTGTATGTCCCCTGTTCACGAATTGCACTTAAAAGTTAGGCACTGTGGAAGCACAGGGCCTGACCCGCAGAGTGGGTTTGTGACACTTTCCACCTGGGGGTAGGGTGGGTGTTCGAGCTCTGCTGCTCGACAGTCACCTGGGTGACCACAGGTGGCAGCTCACAGGAGCTGACAAGCTGGGTGGGGGATGGGACGCTGCCACACTCTGACCTGAGTGAACACCATCGCACTCACACTCATTGAATAGCTTCCTCAGCATCCTGGGGGACTGGGAAGAAAACAGAAAAACCACCAGGCAGTGCAGGAGGATGTCTGTCCCCACATCGCAGGCCCCACACCACCGAGAAAGGCACTTTGGCCCTGGATCAGTGACTGAATCTCCATTTTGGGGGGTAGGGCCCCCAATGGCCCCACCCTGGAGGGCAAGCCAGGGTGCACTCCAGAGAATGAGGGAAGTCCTGGAGAAGGCAGGCGATTCGGCTGGGTGGTGGGAGTGAACTGATGGGGGCCTGCCAGTAGCCGGAAGAATATAGTGCATTAAATAAGAAAAAAGGAAAAAAAAAAAGCATTCAAGGTTTCACCATTGCAGTTTTATCAAGAGTCAAAAACTCCCATTAGCTGAAGTGGCAATAGGTTTGGGATACCAACCCTGGAAAACTGCATGAAATGGCTGCCATTGCAGGAACTTTTCTCTCTAAAATTTTAGCCTAGTAGTCACATGACCGCCAAACCTGAAGAATGCAATCTGTAGCCCACCCTTAAGGTGTCTTACCTTGATCATAAATTGCATGAAGGATATTGAGGGGAGTGGTTTAAATAAAAATAAATCTGTTGCATGTTTCTCCCACTCCTCTCTTCATGCTCGCCTACCTCATGCAATTACAGGGCTTGTGTACAACACATTTGGTTACAGGTAATAATCTCATGGACTCCAGCCAATATAAAGATTGAAATCTTGGTTTTATAGTTGTGACATGGGATGTTGGCATCAGTGATCGGGTCGGGGGGTTGACACCGATGCACCATCATTAAACTTCTCCTCCATAACATGTGCCGCTATTGAGAGAGAAGATGAATGAAGGGCGAAGCAAAGAGAGACAGATGGGCAAGAGATCGAACTGTGAGAGCAAGACAGATGGAAGGGTGTTGGTACGGAACAATAAGCTATAGAAAGAGAGACATGCATGAAGAGATAGGTGGATAAATCAACTGGTGCAAAACAGGCAGGTAAACTGACAGAGCGATGAAGGACAAAGTGAGAGACGACAGAAGATTTACCAAATAAACGCATGTTGAAGAATGTGCATTATTTCATATATTATTATATAGATTACTGTTACCTACCCAAGACTCAGAGTTTGAAGAAAAAAATTCTTTCTTACTTCTAATTAAATCTTATTTACTAAGAGGCCCTGTTCACAAATTGGTGTCAACGAAGAGAAAAGGGAAAATATAAAGAGATTGAGAAACAGACAGGAGATGGAGGGCAATTGGGGACTGTTGACTGATGTTCACTTGAACTCCCAGAGCTCACCAAGAGACTTGTCCTTTCTTTGTTATTACCTACAGGTATACAGAAACGCTTCGCCTGCTATAATTTTGGTGACCAGGGTATCTCTGTTGGCTGTTGGGACTCATATCGGCATGACATCGACTGTCAGTGGGTTGACATCACAGATGTAAAACCTGGGGAATATGTATTTCAGGTGTGACAGAGATTTCTATGCAGTCCTTGTGTTTCTTTCTTTATGTTGCTACTGTATTAATAGACATCTTAAATTAAATCATGAGTCATACCTGTAAATGGAATCAGTGTTCCACTGTACTTACCCGTTAAGCAAATAAAAAAACAAGCAAACAAGCAAACAAACAAATCTCTGTCAGAAACCCCCGTTTCTCTACTCTCATGTCTTCGCCTCTCCCTCCTCTGTGGACTGTTGTCAAAATTTCCTAGATTCAGTGCACTATCCACACTTAGGTCATCCTTCCTTGAGAACACTCAGTCACTGGAACAGTCTACAAGCTTGACTCCTCCTATCCTCCCGGCCATGTGGTCTTTCCACATTACCCCCGCATTGCACTCAGAATGTTTTTTTCTGCTGGGAAGAATAGGTCTCTTCCCTCACAACTCCTGCAGACTCTGATTGAGGACTCTGCTAGTTTTCAAGCAGTTTTGTGATTTCTTCAAAATTTTGCTTCAGCCCTTGACTCATTGTTTTCACTCTGCCCTGTGGCTCCTGCTCCATTATTGCATTTCACCATGGAACAGAAGAAAAAAGACATTTAAGATGTATACATTGTGCAGGTAACAAGACGTCTGTGACTGGCCATAATATCTGCGTTCATTATTTAGGCCTGAACCACAATGTGGTGCATTGCTCTTGATGTCAGTGCATGCATGCTTTGGAGCATGAGGAGTGGGAGTTACGTGTTCTCCAAGATAGGCCCCTGGGATGCAAGCCATGTGGCCATGAGGTCAATGGCACAGTTCTGGGCTATGGAAGTGGAAGTGGCAATGGTGGTGTTCTGGTCCTGGAGCGTGTATTGATGAAAGAGGAGTGCACAATGGATCTGCCTACTCCTAAGGTGGAGGAAGGATTTCGAGATTTTCTTCGGTAGCACCGCTTTTTTAAAAGTGAGTCACTTTTTCCTCAATGTAAACCAAAGAAAAAGAGTTGACACTGGTGACTGGAGTACAGTAAGTCAAGGGACCATTCATGTCCTCCCTATCTGGAAGTTTCAGATGATCGGTCGCATTTGCATGAGGGCAGACCAAACGTGGAGCCCATCGGTCTGCCTGTGGAGTTGCCGTTGGAGCAGTCTGTTTCACTCAGACAGCTGTGCTGACCATTGCTCAACCCAAACAGGGTGGGTCCTACTGAGCTCTTAGGCAGGCACCTATCAATACAACCCAAGCTAGTCATCCTGACTCTGGCCCAGCCTTTGTTCCACCTAGTTCCCATGCCTGTGGAATACCCAGATCAGAGGATACAGTCACCATGTTAACCTCATGGTCACCCCTCAAGACTGAGGTTGCAGTCACATTGTTGATCTCATTCCCAGTGTCAACACAGAACTGCTATTGGTGGTTAATGCTGAGATCTTCCTCATTGTCTGGCTTCTGCCATTAATGTTGAGCTCGTCACAGTAGGGAGTGGGTGGCTTGTCAACAGTGAGCTTTTGGAGCATTTGCCCAGGCTCAGGGTTAATGGCAATGCCAGTTGATCCATCCCAGCTTTGGCCATCTCTAACAACCCTGGTTGATCATCCAGCAGCCCACCTCTGACTCTTCCAGTCATGCCACAGTGACCACTCCAGGTGGTGCCTCCAACCCGACAGCTAAGGGTGAGCACACCTATGAAGGACTCATGCCCTGAGTCCGGACTTCCACATCTGTCAATGATCATCGCCTTACTGGAGTGATTAGTCCATACCCCAGATTGATGGTTGACATGCCTCACTCTGGAACCTGAATCAGAGATATTATACATAATATTGACCCCATGTAAATTGCACTGTGACCCTAAGACTGCCTTATCCTCATCGAGGGACTAAGCTTCATTTTCAGCTCTCTCTTGGACCAGATGTCCATGGTCCGGGACACTCCTATGAAGGAGGTCCAGAAGAAAGAGATCTACTTACTGATGGCTATCCTCAAACAGGAGTCCTCACTGGGGATGGCCTGCTTTATCATCCCAGCCCTCCTGGACCTGGTGCTCAGTGTTTGTTAGCATCAGCATTGAGCCTCCTGCCAGCTCCTGTTAGGCTATATAGACAGCAAGTGTGTGGTCCACCTGAGTGGACTGTGGGGCTTCTTGGAACATCCATCACCAGAGGGGTTATTAGCAAACGTAGTGATCCACAAGGCAAAGGTGCAGGGTGAGTTGAACAAATCCACCAGACAAGGAGTCAAAGAAGTAGGGCTGGAAGGTCTATGTAGCTGCATCCCTAGCACTAGCCAGCCCAGCAATGTGACTTCGATAGCCAGGTTTGGTCATGAGTTCGAGAGACTCTTTGCTGTAATAGAACTGTTCCCTGAGGAGAACCAGCCAGACCTGTGGGAGCTCTACCACGTGGGGCTTTCCCTGGCCAAACATCAGTTGCAGTTGGAATTGGACTTGGACGGCATGGTGGTGTGACTGTTGGCTTTAGCGGTCTCAGTCTGCCAGTATGTCATACCTGTGGGTTTCACCTGTCACACAGGAAATCTAGCATTAGATGGTGGGCTTTCCCTTTACAGAGATGGACCTCTTTGGGCTGTGGGTCATGGACCATCATACACAGATCAAGAAATCCATCGTGACCCTGGACTCTGTAACCTCAGTCAGCAGGGTTCCTTTAGGGGTGAGTCTGTTCAGCAGCAGCAAACTTGGCAGCAACAGAGGCAGCAGTTCCAGCAGTACCACCTGGCCAAGCCTTCCAACAAGTCAGGAGGGAAGGTCTGTGCAAGAGTTGTGGTGGCATCTCCAGAGGCTAGTCCTCTGGGGTCACTTCCAAGGATAAGAATTGATGGGTCAGGGGGCATCATCCCCCTCATCATCCAAAACCATGCTGCAGCTCATGGTCAGGACAAGTGGGTTCTGGAAGTTGTGGGGTTCACGCTCCATGTCTGGAGTTCAAGATTTTGCCCCCATGTTGGCCCCAGGCACCACTGGAGAACTTAGTGTTGCTGGACATCACTCCACACTGAGGAATGATGTTGTTGAGCTCCTTGAGTGACTTTGACTTTGAGTGGCATGCAGTTGAGCCTGTCATATAAACACACCTGCACTCTGCAGTGGTCCATATCTCAACACTTCTTTGGCACCAAAATGAATGGGGGACTGACACACCATTCTCAATATGTGAGCACTGAACAAGTTCATGTGCAGTCAGAAGTTTTGTCTGATGATTCTGCACCAAATCATTTTGTCCCTGGAGCTGCAGGTTTGGTTCTGCTCCCTGGATTTTCAAGATGCATACTTACACACATTCCAGTTCATCCATCTCTCCATCGCCTCCATCAGTTCCTTCACTTTTGAGAAGATGGGACGCTGACTCAGTTCAGGGCCATGCCATTTGGCTGGTCATTGGTGCCCAGAGTGTTTACAAAGTGCCTGTTAGTTTTGGTAGCCTTCCTCAGGCAGAGGGGCATCAAGATGTTTCCATACCTCAACAACTGGGCCATCATGGGAAACTTGTTGTGAGACATGGAGTGGTTCAGGGATCTGGCCTTCAGGACATTCTGAGACTTGGGCCTGCTGGTCAATCTTGCAAAGTCCAAGCTCATCCAGAAGCAGGTGATAGTATTAATTGGAGCAGAGTTGGACTCACCAAGTCAGGGCTCATCTGCAAGATCTGTCCACTCATTTTAGGTTAGGAAATCACACCCAGCCCAGGATTTTGCCGGAATACAGGTTTCATGGCCTGTACCATGGCTGTGGTGTGCTAGGCCTACTAATGCAAGCATCCCATTCTGTGGGAAATGGGGCATCAGTGGTCTCAGTCACATACAGCCCCGTACCACCCAGTTCTGGTGACCCAGCTAGTGCTGGATGCCATGGGTTGGTGGATATTCCTCACAAACTTCTTGGAGGGCATCCCCTTTGTCATGGCAGAGCCCTCAATCACCTTGATAACCAATGCATTAATGATGGGCTGGGGCATGCCTCTTTTTGGATTGCAGAACAGACAGATTCTGGTCACCAAATGAGGCTCAATTCCATATCAACCTGCTGGAGCTCTGCACAGTTTGCCTGGTGCTGACAGATTTTGCACTGCTGGCTCAGAGTCAAGTTGCCCTGATCAACATGACAACAAAGTTTTACTTGAACAAGCAGGATGGAACGCACTTCCTTCCTATGTCGGGAGGTTCTATGGACATGATACTCTGCACTTGCCCTACTGGCAGGCCTAGTGGCAACCAACATTGTGGGAGCCGACAATCAGCTCTCAAATGCTTGGGAGAGACATCACTTGAGCGGCCCATGCACCCTGAGGTAGTGTACCAGGTGTTCACCCTGTGAGGAATATAATTTAAGGATCTGTTCACCTCCAGGGAAAACAGAAAGCTGAGGCTGTTTTGTGCATGCCCCCCCCCCTCAGTGAAGAACACTGCCAGTGGATATGCTATTTCAGTCCTGTGCTCAAGGCTTCATATATGCCTTCCCTCCATTTCCTCATTTCCAGCAAGGTGGTCCTCAAGGAGCAGAGGGAACAGGGCTTCTGTAATTCTCGTTGTGCCGGACTGGCCCCACCAGTTCTGGTAACAGGTTCTTCTCAGTCGAAGCAACACAAAAGCACAGAATTTGTCAGCAGAAAAGGACCGCTTGGCCCACCCAGTCTGCCCAGATCATCACTGCGTAGTCTGTCTCCACAAACCCTAACTGGTCTCTGTCCTCCAGAACTGAACACTTTACTCCAGGTGGGGTTTTCCCAGCAAGTGATACAGTGGCAACACCACCTCCCTCCTCCTGCTGGAGATACCTCTCTCTATGAATCCCAGAATCCCATTGGACTTACCCATTGCATTGTCACACTGCCCTACCATTCTAAGATCATTAGATATGATAACCCCAAGGTCCCTTTCCTGCTTAGTGTTTGACAGTACATCCCCTATCCTATACTGAGTTAGGGTTACCACCTTTGGATGAGGTAAAAACTGGATCCGAAACCACACCCCAAACTCCGCCTCTGGCACCACCCCTTTTTGATGACTGGTGAGTATATCACTCCTCCTCCAAACCCATTTGTAATGTTAGAATAGACATTACTAGTGATAGGAAATTATTTTTATACTGTTATTTATTTGATTTATTTATTCAGTTATTTTTATTCTTTGGCAACCAGGTTACCTCCCATAGGCCACATAGCCCATTTTACAGGAGTGACCCAGGAGCACCGGAAGGTTAAGTGACTTGCTCAGGGTCACACAGTATTTAAGTGGAGGTTGTGGGAATCAAACTCAGGTCTGCTGGATGTGCCAAGCTCAGCCACAGCTTATTGCTCAGCCCTCTGTTAAACACTCTCCCATTTTCCTTTCCATGTCAGCCATGTATTCTGATTCTTTGACCAATTTTTTGATAACTTAATTATCAGTGCTTGTGGTACCCTTAATACTGCACTGTGTTCCCCTTTACCTCAGCAGCTACTGCTGTTTCTTTTCATATTTCTAAGACATTCCCCAATTTCAGGCACGCCATTCCAAGCTGTTTATCTGAATGACCTGTCAAAGTGTAGCTAATATCATGGAATGTTCGGGTAATACAAAAAATTAGAGCAAATGTAGTGATACAAGCAATAAAAGTTAGATTATTAATTTAACAAAAATGGGTTTAAAACTTACTATAATATAGAACAAACAAAAAGAAACACATGAGAGAACATAAAGGTGTGAAAACTGTTTCCTGTCATAGCAGTAAAAGGTCATACTTAAAATTTAGAGTGTGGAAAAGAATAGGTTAATTTACTGCTAATTATCTTAATGGCCATACTTTACACATCTCAGACAGTCTGGTTTTACAAACAAAGGCAGGTCTGAATGACTGTGACAGCAGAACTTCTTTGTAACCTGGACATGTAATGCAGCCAAAACAGTGAATGATTTGATACATCAGTTTTAAGAGTATATGAGCACTCAAAATGGCCCAAAAACCAGACTGCATGTAACCAAAACCGGATAGCCGGATAAGGACCCTAAAAACCGGATTATCCGGTCAAAAACCAGATAGGTAGCAACCCTATACTGAGTTCCTGGGTTCCTATGCCCTAGGTGCATAATTATGCACATTTCTGGCATTGAACCCCAACTGCTATGCTCTTGACCACTCCTCGAGTTTCCCAAGATCCCTACACATTCTCCCCACCCCTTCCTTATTGTCCACCCTATTACAGATTTTGGTATCGTCTGCAAAAAAAGCGTAACTTCCCTTCCAGTTCATTAGCAATTTCACTTACTAAGACACTGAAGAGGACCAGTCCCAGTAATGAGTCCTGCAGCACCCCGCTGGTCACTCTCCCATTATTAGAGTGAGTGCCATTAACCACCACCCTTTGTTCCCTATCCGTTAACAAATTTCTAACCCAGTCCACCACTTTGGATCCCACCCCTAGGCTGCTCAATTTCTTAATCAGTATCCTGCGCAGCACGGTGTCAAAGGCCTTGCTAAAGTCCAGGTAGGTCATGTCCACTGCCATCCCCTGTTCTATTTCCCTAGTCACCCAGTAAAATAATTCAATCAGATTAATTTGATATGCTCCCCCCCCCCCCCGTTACTGTATGCTGCTATTAGTCTTGCAGCCCACTGGATTCAAGATACTAGAAACATAGAAACATAGACTTTGACGGCAGATAAGGACCGCTAGGCCCATCTAGTCTGCCCATTTCCCTACCTACAGGATAGGCCGCAGATCCTATTTAACCAACAGCCTATATCTTCCTGCCCACCACAAGAATTGCCTTATGTCTGTCCCATGCATTCTTGAATTCTCCCACAGTTTTAGACTCCACAACTTCCTCAGGAAGGCTGTTCCATGCATCCACTACCCTCTCTGTGAAATAATACTTCCTCACATTGCCCCTGAGACCGCCCTCCTTCTATCTTTAAATTGTGTCCCTTGTTCTTGCAAGTCTCTTTTTCTGAAAGATGCTACCCTCTTGGACTTTGTTGATTCCTTGAGGTACTTGAAGTTTCTATCATGTCCCCCTCTCCTTCTTTCCTCAAGGGTATACATATTAAGCTCCTTTAGTCTCTCCTCATATGGCTTCTCTTGCAGACCCTGCACCATTTTAGTTGCCCTCCTCTGGACTGCCTCTATCCTGTCTATGTCCTTGTGGAGATGGGGTCTCCAGAACTGGACACAGTATTCCAGATGGGGTCTCACCAACTGTCTGTACAGAGGAATAACAACTTCCTGTTTTCTGCTGCAGTGCCTCTCCCTGTACATCCCAGTATACCCCGGCCCTCCCTACTGCCTTCTCACATTGCTTGCTAACCTTAAAGTCATCTGATATGATTACCCCCAGGTCCCTTTCCTGTTTTGTTGTTGTTACTACCTCCCCACCCATTGTGTATTCTTCCCCTGGTTCTTGTTTCCCAGGTGCATTATTTTGCACTTCTTTGCATTGAATCCTAGCTGCCATACGTCTGACCATTCCTCCAACCTTGCCAAGTCCCTTTTCATCCTTTCCACGCCTCCTTGTGTATCAACCCTGTTGCAGATCTTTGTATCATCTGCAAAAAGGCATACTTTTCCTTCCAGTCCCTCTGTAATGCCACTGATGAAGACATTAAAAAGGAATGGACCCAATACTGAACCCTGCGGTACCCCACTAGTAACCGCCCTTTCTTCAGAGTGGACTCCATTTACAATTACCTTCTGTGTCCTGTTGTCCAGCCAATGTTTTACCCAGGCTACCACCCTGGGACCCACTCCCAGGCTGGTTAATTTGACTAATAATCTTTTGTGTGGGACTGTGTCAAATGCTTTGCTAAAGTCTAGGTAGGCCATGTCCACAGCCCCTCCCTGGTCTACTACTTTGGTCATCCAGTCAAAGAAATCTATGCCAACCTTATAAAGATATAAAGAAATACTCTACCAACCTTTCCTTTAACAGCGTTTCCATTAATTTCCCCACCACTAAGGTGAGGCTCATCAACCTGTAGTTACTAGCCACTTCCAAGATGCTGCCCTTACGCAGAGGGACCAAGTTTGTGCTCCTCCAGTCCCCTGGACCCATGCCTGATTCCAGTGAGCTGTTAAATAAGGCCATCAGCGGGGCAGTCAGAACCTCCATGAGTTCTTTCAGTACCCTCTAGTGTATCCATCCAGTCCCATAGACTTGTCCACTTTCAGAGCAACAAGTCCCTTCAGGACTCTCTCCCCTGAAAATGGACTTGTGTCTGCCTCCCTTCCCCCTTTGTTCCTGCTGATCACTTGTGGTCTGGCCCCTTCCTCCATTGTGAAGACTAAGCAGAAGTACCTGTACCTGTTCAGGATGTCTGGTTTTGCTTGGTCCTCTTCTGTATAGTCTCCTCCTTCTGCTGTCCTTCTTATCCTCACTGTTCCTTCCCTTGCTTTTCTATTCTCGCTTACGTACCTTAAGAAATTCTTATCTCCATTTTCTACCCCTTTGGCTATCCTTTCCTCTGTCTGTGCCTTTGCTGCCCTCACTGTCTTACCTGCTTTCCTCTGTATTATCTGCTACACCTCCCTGACTTCCTCCCACTCCATTTCCTTATAATGCCACCTTTTTTTCCTTTGCCATCTTAGCCACTTCCCTAGAGTACCAGAATGGTCTTGTTTTTCTTTTGATTTTACACACTTTCTTCAAGCACAGGCTGATTGCCTTAATTATGCCCTCCTTTTTTCCCCCTCTGTTCCTCAACCCCTCCTTGGCATTCCCACCTACTAGGCAGTTTCTGAGGCAGTCTTCCATTTCCTAAAAATCCACTCTCCTAAAGTCCAAGACCCTCGTCTTCATGTGGTTTGCCTCTGCTCCCATCTTAATGTTCACCCACACTGTACAGTGATCACTGATACCTATGGGAGTCCCACTGTGACATCTGCAATGATGTCCCTGTCTGTAAGCACCAGATCCAGCACTGCCCCATTCCTAGTGGGTTCATTGATTAGCTGTCAAAGAAAAGCCCCATGTAGGGGAGTCAAAGATGGTCCTGCTCCTTGCTAATGTTGTAGCTGGCAGGTTCCAATCCACATCTCTCAGATTTAAGTCACCAACTAGCAGCCCCTTCCCCTTATCTGCCATCCTGATGTCCTCCCCCAAGTGCCTTATCCAGTTCCTCTCCCTGTGCTGGAGGTCTGTGTATGACCCTTGTATGGATAGCAGCCCCAGCGCCTGTCTCCAGGGTGACCCAAAGCACCTCCAGTCCTTCCTTTTCCACTGAGTGCCCCTGCACTTCAGTAATCTTGATTCCATCTCTCACATACAGTGCAACCCCATCTCCCCCTCATCACTTCCATGTCTCTCCTGAACAGAGAGCAGTCCAGTATGACCACATCCCAGTCATGGCTGTCAGTGCACCATGACTCTGTTATGGCCACCAAATCCAGGCTAACCTCTTCCATGATTGCCTTCAGGTCTGGAATTTTATTTCACAGACTCCTTGCACTGGCGCACATGACTCTCCATTCCTTGCTCCCCACCCCCCACCTGCCTTTCTGCTTTCTCCACCTCCTCCTGCCTGTACTGTTTCCTGACACTCCCTCTGACCCCCCCTTCCCTTGTTACCGTCCCTGTTATTTGTATTCTTTACTCCTCTCTTCTTGCTATCCTGATTTATACCCCCTTATCCTCCACCTTGTCCCTACCCTTGTCTTCCTGCACCCCAGCCCTGGGGGAGCTTCCTCCCCTCAGGCCCTCTCCCTTTATTGCTTCATCATCTGAAGGAGGCAGTCTTTGCCTCCTTTGGTATTACAGCCTCCCCCTGGCTGGTTTACATTTTCATCCAAGTAGCATTTAAACCTCCCACTCAGGACTGAGGTCCCCTCTCCTGGGAAGATGGAAGCCATCTCTCCTACAGAGGCCTACATCTCCCATGCTGGTCCCCAGTCCTTGGTATAGCTGAAGACCTCGTCCATGCACAATGCCTCAGACCAGTTGTTAAAAGTTGTTCAACTGGAGCCAGCCCAGTGGTGTGGAGGGCAGAGGTGCCGAGGAGTGCTTCACCTCTCCAATGCTGGTGATCCGAGTTTGGGAACGTGCTCGGACCACTGTGGGTCAGCCGGTGAGGAAGGCTGGGAGAAGGATTGAGTGGCCATCAGGCAGCTCTTCTCTCCCAGATTGGGAAGTTTAGCCTTCCCAGCCCTTGACTGCCACCAGATGGAGGCTCAATGGTATTGTCGGGTAAATGGGGGGCTGGCACTAGGCCGAGTGGGTGGAGAGGGGTCTTTACAGGTTCCAGCATGCATACCCGATCATGTCTACCAGGACCCTGAGGAGATAAGGGAAGAAAAACTAGGAAAAATAACTATATCCACCCCTGTCGTCATATGTGACGGCCCCTAGGGTAGCCCCCGAAGGGCCAGATGGTATGAGAATGTGGTGGCAGGTAAGTGAAACAGCTATTTGAAATAAAAGCTGTTAAACTGTTGGCAGACAGTATAGCCTAAGTTAACAAGCTGTAAATGAGGTTGGTACATCCAGCAGACCTGGGTTTGATTCCCACAACCTCCACTTGCACACTGTGTAACACTGAGCAAGTCATTTAACCTCCCCAGTGCTTCCAAGTTGCCCCTGAAAATGGGCACTTGTGCCTAGTGGGCCTTATCTGGTTACCAATAAGTATTAAAGAAAAAAGCTGTGGTGTGAAGTGCCCTTTTCTCTCCTTGGCAGTACACAGGTAACACCTCGGCAAATGCCACTTTGTGTGCTACCTGCTTCATGCCCTCCCTAACTCCCTGAAATTACCCTGCATTGCCCTTACCCTATCCCATGCCAGGTCTTTTGTCCATAGGCAGACAATGACATCTTGCTCCCATCTCCTGCCACCCAATGATCCTCTGGATTCGCTCCCTGTACCACCAAGCCAAAGCATCAGAGAGGCACTTCACCTCCTCTCTTTCTCTCCCCACTTCCAAGTCAATCCCCTAACAATGGAGTCCCCCACCAGCAGCTGCTTCCTCCTCATCTGGGGGTCTTTTCCTCCATTCTTGGGCCCTACCCTTCTGAGGACCCCGAATTCCTCCCTTCCTACTGCTGTGGGTGCCTCCCCCCACCTGCCCCGGCTACCAGTATGGTAAAGGAATTGTGCAGATCTCTGTTGCTCAGTCCACTAAGACCAGACTTGCTGATGAGGTCCCAGGTATAGTCAAGCATCTGGACCTGCACTTTTTGCACCTGACCACCTGGTTTCTGAGGCTGGAATTCCAGCCTCTGGGGCTTTCTGAAGCTGTCCTCCAGGTATTGGATGCATCTTGGAAGGAGTTGACTTACAAGACATGCACTTGCAAGTAGACACATTTTTTTATGTTCAAGCAAGGAACAGGGGTTGGGGCTTCTCTTCTGCCCTATTTTATGCATTCATAATTACCTCTGGTCCCTGTCTTAGGCAGAATTGTGATCCACGTCCTTTAAGGTGCATCCGGCCACCATTTCAGCATACTGTGCTAAGGCAGGAATACCGACAATTGCACTACACAAAGTGGTTGCTCATTTCTTTAAATGGCTGGACCACGTCCCCTCCTGTGTGTGAACCACCTCCACTGTGGGACTTACTACTGATGCTATCATGACTAATGGGTAAATCATTTGAGCCTATGGATACATGTGTTTGCTCGCATCTTTCATGGAAAACTGGTCACCATCATCTCAGTAAAATGGGTGAGTGAGCTCCAGACGGAGTTTTCATATGCGGTTTTCCACAAGAACAAAGTTGTCCTGTGCCTCATGTGAAGTTCTTCTGCAGTGAAATCTCTGAGTTTCACCTTAACAAGGCACTCATTCAGTCATTCTACCAACCTTACTTCCAAAGCCTCATGCTTCAGAAGGTCGAGCAAACATTCCACAAGCTAGACGTTCACAGGGCACTGCTTTTCTAAGGTAGCTTATGACAGGATTTCATGATGAGGCTCACCAGCTGTTTGTCACGTATGCTGAAGCCACGCAATACAGACTGGCAGTCAAGCAAATGATTGCTCGATAGATAACCACCTACATATCTCTGTGTTAAAGGTTGGTTGGGAAGTAGCCACCAACGGGGTTGAAGGCTTACTCCACCACATACTGATGCCCTGTTGCTGCTGTCGGGTACATTCACATTTTTGAAATATGTAGGACTGCATCCTATTCAAATGTGCACACATTTATCTCCCATTACAGCATCAATGGGCTCAGTCGTTATGATGTTGCTTTTGGTTCCTCAGTCCTCAGGTCTCTTTTCACCAAATTTGGGATGTGTGCCTTGCCCCCCTCCTCATGAGGGCTGCTAGGAGTCTGCCTAAGTGTGGATAGTGAATTGAGTCTAAGTAGTTAGAAATCGAGGTTACTTACCTGTAGCTGTGGTTCTACTTCTGGTATTCAGTTCACACCCATAATACCTAAACAAGCTCCCCTGACAAGGCTTGCTTTAGATTCCTGTTCCAGCATGCAGATCTGAGTGCAAATCGGGGGAGAACCAGAGCACCACATGTCTGGGTGGTAGGAGTCAAGTTTTAAGACTGTTACAGCGACAGCATACTTGGTACAAGACTGCCAAAGTGTGGGTGTGAAGTTTAATAAACCGAATACAAATAGCAGAAATATGGTTATAGGTGAGTAAACTCTTTCTGTTTCTCCCCTTTTCACTCTCTCCAGTTCATTCTTCAGGTATTACCAAAGCAAACGAGGAATTCTTATTCTGTACTTTTCCATCTCTTGACTTCTCACCCTGTCTCCCTTACACTAAATATTCCACAGTTATAATCAGTGCTCACTGGAATCCCCATTCTGTACCTTTCCATTTCCTGATCTCTCTTTCTCTCTCTCTCCCTCTTATATGCCATAGTTATATAGTCAGTGCTCACTGGAATCCCCATTCTGTACCTTTCCATCTCCTGACCTCTCTCTCTCCCCCTATATTCTATAGTTATATAGTCAGTGCTCACTGGAATCCCCGTTCTGTACCTTTCTATCTCCTGACCTCTCTCTCCCTCTTATATTCCATAGTTATATAGTCAGTGCTCACTGGAATCCCCATTCTGTACCTTTCCATCTTCTGACCTCTCCCCCCTTATATTCAATAGTTATATAGTCAGTGCTCACTGGAATCCCCATTCTGTACCTTTCCATCTTCTGACCTCTCTCTCTTTCCCTCTTATATTCCATAGTTATATATGTACCTTTCCATCTCCTGACCTTTCCTTCTCTCTCTCTCTCTCTCTCTCATGCTGTTCCATTAGGGTCAAGGTTTAAACACATTGGGAACCCAGCCACTATCCTACTATTTCTGCATAACTTGTGTTCACTGTGTTTTATTCTATAATTATTGTCAAAGTCTTATAGAACACCTACATTAAATGTATATCCACCTATCTCCCACATCTCTCATTTACTCCTACTTGCTCTCCAGTTTTTGTCAACCCAGTTGAGAACCTCCATCAGTATTCCTCATATCTCATCAACCCTCTCCATCTCTCTTTTGGCAGGTTATCATCAATCCCAGTAATGACGTGGCAGAGTCAGATTTCACCAACAATGTCGTGAGGTGTAGGTGTAAGTACGACGGCTACGGAATCTTCTTCTACGGTTGCCACACAGGTAAGATGTTCAGCCACAATTACTAAGTTACAGCAGTGGCAACTGGCATACTGGACAATGATTCAGACAAGTAAACCCCTTTCTAGATAATCATGTAGGCCAGCATCAATAAATAATTTTTGCAAGCTCAATTAGCCACATCAATAAACATTTTTAAATTTTCTACCAGGAAATTATGTCAGCTGCACAAGCCCAATTAGAAAGAAGCCATACCCTGAAGGTGGGATATGGTGTTTGTTGGAAACGTTTGCCCAGGGTACTGGGACAAACAAATCTTCCCTTCCGCAATAAAAGTTCTGTAAGTCTTTAACATATACTGAACAAGAAAAAACTCACATATCACCTGCAAGGGACAGCACTTCCAACAATATGATTCTCACTAGATACTGCCCTAGGTTTTTGAAGCCAAAATAAGTTCAGGTGTTCCCTAAGCATTATTTGTACTTATAAAATGGGTAGGGAAAATGTTGCATCCTGATTGATCAAGCACCACCCCCAGGTGTGTGTTTATAGAGCAACAACCCTGAGGGTGGTACTTTACTGACAACCAGGGCACAGCACATGCAGCATATCTATGCCTGCCAGAAACTTTTGAAAAGAATTTCTGGCAACCATGTTAGTTAGATAAATACTCATTACTCCCCAGATGTTGAAAGCACTCAGTGCAAGTGCCTCATGCTTCACTATGCGCCATGGGTCATACATTTATCAGACAACAACCCACACCTTGTCATAGCTTATTGCTTACATATACAATCCATCATCAAAATTACAGTACGAGTGGAACCAACAGAGGAATTTAGGCCAGAACTAGATTAAGTTACAACTAGCCCCAGCAGAACTCTAGTCTAGAGATACTTGGGTTCAAAAATCAGCCACCAGTTCCTCTTTGTCAATTCAGCTAGTAAACACTGGCAACATTAATGCAGTTTGTGTAGTTCCGCTCATAGCACTCACACCTTTTAGTCACATGCCAGAACATAGTTTCATACACAGTTTTCATACTGTACTGCAGTATAAGTGGGTGCTATACTGTCATAAAGGCCATGTTTTTTTTGGATACAGTATTAAAACCAAGATACCATCCATCAATTTTTGGCTGCCATCTAGGTGCCTTGGCACTTGTAAGAAGTGTATGGGAGACCTCTTGTACTCTGGTCAGTGTTCATGAAAACAGAATGCTGCAGCTGGCTGTGGCTCTGCTGGGGAATAATAGCAGCCATTTTTAACTGCATATAGTCACTGTACTACCAACATCTCACTCATTTGTCTAAAGTACTTTAATATACTTTATTTATGGAAGTCACAAGGGGATTACATGATAACATGGTATGATGATATATCATCATAATTCTCACTGACAATAATTTATGGTTATAATAAAACAATATCCCTATTATCATGCAGCACGATATACCACTGTGATAAACCATCTCACCTTTCTCATCTTTGCTGCTCTGGCAGCAGGTTCTTCTCCAGGCAAGACCCCAATTCTCAGTTCCCCACCTTCTCCAATCAGATCTTTACTATTTTTCCTAAAATGAGAAATTATTTTGATACTCAAGAAAATGATTTTGATAATCAATATATCATAATATTTTTATATGAATATTGTGATACTCAAAACTTGATACTGTGATACCACTAGAAGGCACTATACCAAATGAAATTCTATACTTTTGTATTTAACCACATAATGGAAATACCAGTCTTCAGTCTCTATTTTTCAGGTGAAAATGACCACACAGTGCTATATAACTCATAAAACAATAGGTGCAGCCACATGAAGCTGTGGTTATGTGGCATAACTGTGGCCTCACTGAGTCCCACCCCGGTAGCCCAACTAAGATACAAAAATTTTCAACATATAGTTTTCAAGTAACAATGTATTCTGACATGCTTAGATTCATTCATCCATAGTATATTTTTAATGTTCTCAGATATGTTTAAAAACAGCCTTTACAGCTATTTTTTGTAATTAATGACTGAAGTAATTTAAGATGGCCACCACTCGCTGTTTCTGAAAATCTCTTCTGTTGAAGTTACCTGTTGAGTGTACAGTCTGGATTAATACTATGTTTATATTGGGATGGTGCTGCTGCTTGTTTCTGATGGTAAATAGCTCAGCACTGTACTGAGATGTTTAATGTTGTCATGGTGGGCATAGCATAGTAGAGGGAAGTTTTAAAAACATCAAAATTCTGTTTCTTCATTCAGGACTGAAAGAAAACAAAAAGCAAAATGGTTACATACTGTAGATGTTTTTGCCAGAAGACCATTACTGCTGAAAAAAATAAATGGTGACAAGTAAATACTGTTGCTTTTACTGAAGCCTGCTTCTGTCTAATGGTATAGCTGGGAGGTCAGATTGGACAGGGAGGTTGCATTTCTAGCTTGAGGTCACTAAGAAGTTATTGTGAGATGCAGACCTCATGATTTAAAATTCATGGCCGTAACCACTGGGTTACATGACTTTCCTGCAAACCAAATGCTGCATCTCAGGGATGGTTCTTTATCAGTGTCTAAGCCAGTATTTCCCAATGTCCAACAATGGAGTAACCATCAGCTGAGAAAAAAAAAACTCCCAAAGCAAAAAAATACAGTCACCTCAGTGTAAACTGACATGAAATATGGTACTTACAAAACAAAACAGCTAAGCATGCCAATTCATTCATACCCCTCAACAAGAACTCTGCTTTCCAAGAACCAGTAAAGTCAGTGGAAAGATGTCATATTCCCTTCGGTCTCATTGTGATGCCTTCAAATCAGGGAGGCAGTATAGCGCAGTGGTTTAAGGCTTTGAGTTGCAAATCTGGAGCCTGGGTTTGAATCCCACAACCCCCACTTGCATACTTTGTGACCCTGAGCAAGTCACTTAACTTTCCTATGCTCCCAGGTCACACCTGTAAACAAGCTTTCAGCTTAGTGTGCCACTCCGGGTTAAAAAATTTGAATTTTTTTTTGTCAGAGTCTACTACTGTAATGTGAGAGCATTACATTTGTTAATTAAAACAATGTTATGCATTACATATATATAAATAGCACAAGAGCAATTTGAAATAGAAAACTATACATAATCCCCTAATGTAAAGCATCATGGGTAATTTATGCAAATCGGCACCAAGGAATTTAGTCTGGCTGGGCTTTAAGCAGGACTGTGTGGTGCCAAAAGAGCCTAACAGGCAATCTGCAAAGGCTGTAAGGACTCATCAGTATGTTATAGCTGCAGCCACAGCCCAGAACGAGGGGGAACCAATCACATGGTGTCAGTGATTTGGGGCATGGTGAGCCTAAAACAGGAAAGTCATTTGAAAGACAAGAACCTCATAACAAAAGTATGGAAGCAAGGGTTACTCTGAAAGGGCATTGGCAACAAAGCCAAATGTCAAAGAAATAAAACATTTTACATACTCCCTAATGCAAAGCATCATGGGTAGTGTATGCAAATCACCATAAAGAAATTTAGACTGGTTCAGCTTTGACTAGGCCTGTATGGTACCAAAAAGCCCCACAAACAATCTTCTTTAGCTGAAAACAGCAAACCATGGGCATGTATGCTGCCCTGATTAGGACTCATAAGTCTACAATTATGCTTTTTTTTTTCACTATTCTTTTTACCACACCACGGATGACCCGGCACCTCAGCCTAGTCAAGGATCCCTGACTCCACCTTCACATCAGACCATGACCCCTCAGATACCCCTTGGCTTGCCACCCAGGGTGGGGTGCGATGCTGCCCCGGTACAGCGCTGCAAACTGGGCCTAGGTCTGAGGGTCAGTCCTGGAGGTTGATGAAGGCCAGGGCAGTCTTCATCTAGGGTCGTCCATGGGAGAATTTTTTTGTAGACTACATGTGGGGGCGGGAATGTGCAATGACCTCCAGCATCCGTCTCGCCCCTCCGAGTTGTTTCTGAATGCCGGTTGCTGTGGTACCTCTGGCCTCCACCAGAGGTCCGTCAAACATCGGACAATTGCCCAGCACTCCCCCCGGAGAAGGAGAGCAGTCTCTGGGACACTCGATACTTCTCCCCCCCCCAGCCGACCCTCCGATGACTTGGGTCCGTTCCCGAACCCGGGTCACCGGCATCGCAAGCAGAAATCCAACTGCTGCGCCGATGGACCAGTACCTACAATTATACTTTCTAAGGAATAGTCTACCATCAGTCAGTCTCCCCAAAACACACACACTCACTTTTTCTTTATGAGAAGCATCTAAGCCTGGAACAGGTGTAAGCTGGCATGTCCTCCAATTCAGCGGCAGTTGCATTGCACTAAAGTCAGCAAGCTTTTATGAAAAACAAAGGGGTTTGTGGGTTATGAACAGTGGCCCACTCAATACTGTAAATAAAGGCTAGGGGGATAAGGAACATGTATACTTTGACACTGTTTTTCACCATCATCAGAGCTGGTTAATAAAACCTAGTAACTAAAACACGCACGCATGGGCTCTATGCTCCTGTGAAGATAAGAAATGTATTTTTTCAAATATATGTTTATATGTGTAATGTGGGGTGTCTCTCAGGGGAAAATAATGTCCTTTGGGCTAGAGGACAGCAAGCAGATTAGTTCTGTCAGCTTGACCTGCACAAAAGGATATTATTTTTTTAGCTATACGTACATACATAATATAAATCACTCAAGTTTCTCTAGGGAGATTTATTGTATGTTTAAATTAAAAACAAAACAAAAAAATGTAGCACTCTTTCCCTACACTGCTATACTGGAACTTCCCTGCAGGAGACACCAAATGTATGCAGAATAAGAGGTCCCACTGTTCTCAACACTTACTAGATGAGATCACAAAAGTAATTTACAATGAAAGGCAAAAGGCTGAAAGTATGAACAGAACACTTGTCACTCACCCGTGAAAGACAGCACTTCTTCACTCTCAGCGGACAAGTGTTCAGGGGACAGCAGTGGCAGAAGAGAATCAAGTTATTCTGACTGCCAGATCCAGAAATCATGCAATATGAATTTACACACCAGAAAGACTCCTGAACTTCACAGAAGTCTGAAAAGCAAAAACCAAAAGAGAGTAATAAGGGGAATAGCAGGCACTTGCTGGTTAAGTCTATATCCTAAAGATTAAAGGTGTAGTACACCCTCATGTCTTGTAAATGTTATCCATTTCCTTGTCAACCAATAACTCTTTTCATGTAGCTGTTGGGGATAAATGTGCTTGCTTTCATTTGTTTTCACTGTTCATCAGTCCCTGTAACTAACCTGGGGGTCTCCATTTTCTGGTTGTTTAAATCTCATTGTCCCAAACAGCTGCATTACCATACGAGAGCATGATGCCACAGCACCAATTTACACCATGCATCTCTATGTTGAAAGTACACATGACCTGAAAATAAACTCTCTAGAAACACACAGACTGAATGCATTACAGCTAATACAGTTTGTAAAGCTAATTGAAAGTAAATGTGGTATTTTACCCCTTGCTGCAACGTGTTTTGTTGAATTCTAAGTAAGTAGACATACATACTGTGGAGTCTAAAGGGCATTGACACATCATGTTCTCATATGTTAATGCAGCTCTCAGGCACAATGAGATTTCAATAACCAGAAAATGGAGACCCCCCCCCCAGGCTAGTTACAGGGCCCGGTGTGAACAGTGAAAACAAACTAAAGCAAACACATATATCTCCAACAACTACATGAAAAGAGTTGTCTGATGACAAGGAAATAAATAACATTTACAAGATATGAGGGTGTACTACTCCTTTAAGCAGGAGATACAATATAGGAGAAGGCAGCCACATAGAAGCTAAATAAAGCATACAGAGATTATACTGCATGTATAGCTAACTAAATTCTAAAAACAAGTCCCCTGAAGAAGCTGTCCGGGTGAAACACTGGGGCTTTGAATAAGGAATAAAAATTATATTATATATGCCTCTGTTTTGAGTGACTTTGTGAAAAGCTAAGGGAACGGTCAAAAGTTTGTAGTTAAATGTCGGAGATATGCCTGAGCTAGCTCCCAATGAAACCTTATGAACATAAGTGATTCCCTGGTGTCAACTATGCAGTACTGTCCAGATAAGAGCACACAAAAGAGCTGTAGTCTTTCACAGCACTCAAATACTGAGCTTGCGAATTAGCCTTTGTATTACTGCATCTCAGCAACAGGACTTAAAGGGGAGCATTCTTGAACACTGGGCCTCACAGTTTGCAAGTCAATACAAATTTATTTTAGATAAAAAACTGGGTTACTTGTAACTGGCAGCAGTTCAGAGATAATGATGACTCAATATGCCTTATATTGAAATTGAGTCTCTTGTTGTTCTTACCAATGTTAGTACCTTCCACAAGTTTAATCCAGCGCAGCCTCGCTGTCTGCTCTCTCCAAGTGTATATTTTTTATGTATCTAACCTGTTTCGTCATTTCCCTGTCCTAACCTCACACTTTTGTTGTCTCCCCCCCCTTTTTTGACGAGGTACCTTTGTAAACGAGTCTTTGACTCAAAGGTTGTAAATCTGATCTCTACAATAAATAAATAAATAAATAAAATTTTATGGAGTTTTTTGATGCCATGTGAGGAGAAGCTGTGCCTATTACAGTTAGGAACAGCTTCTCCCTGCATAACATCCCTGGTTACATAAAATTGTGGTAGCCAAGTACCAAAATAAGGCAGCCATAGTCACATATATCTCCAGTCTGCAGCCAGCCTCAGGTAAGTCCAATATCTCACTTAAAAGAGAGTTTCGTGGGCATTCAAATGTAGAGCGCTGCTTTTTCATAAATATTCCCCATTAAACCATGAACTCACCCAGTTTGCTGAGTCCTCTTACAGGGAACCAAACCATGGTCTCTAGTGGTGGCAGGCAGCCCCAGAAACCCACCAGTGCACCATTAGGCTAGTGTAGTTCATTATAATGAAGTTATGCAACTTGGTTAAAAAAATGCCCTGGTAATTAATCATGTGTGATAGTATCCTACCTTTTTATTCATGGACAACTTGTCACTCTATGCCAGTCAATGTTCTTTTTGTACAGTGCTGTTATATTGCCAGGTTTCAGAAGTGCTCCACTTCCAGAATTGACACTCTGCTTTTGTATCAATTGGGAAGTGGTTTCCAAAGCCACCATCAAGAACATACCAGCATTCTGCTCATCCTGACTTTCTTCTCTTCCATTTTATATAAAGAATCTACACTAGTTGATTGAATTTCACTGCAAAGGTTTGACTATTTTTGGGGAGAGGCAGATCAACCTTTGCCTGGGTTGAGTAAGGTGCTTTATCCTGGCAGTAGAAGTTAAAAGACTGACTGCCTCAGCCACTCTCACACACTGTTTCTTTCTATCTTTCAGGGGATGCATACACTGCTGAAATTGAGGCGATCTTTGAACGTCGTCTCAGCATCTCCAACAACCTCATATAGTCTGTCTGCCATTCAGCAAGGCCACTGTAACCAACACCGGATAGCCTTTGGGACTGAAGCTCGCCATTCAATGAAACTATATTTATTACCTCAATTAATGAACATGGACTAATGGATTTTAATCGTCGTGCGTTATTTTATGCTCATTGTGTTAGCAGATGAGGGACCAAAGCAGTGATTCACCCCTCTTTCTGTTTGCCCAATATTTGTTCAGTGAGGGGTTCAAAGGTCTCCATGGTTACACAATTGTTTCAAATTTAGAGATTTTGTCCAGGGATGTTCTGACACCCAATACCACCTGTCTATTTAATATAGGGGAGCAGATGAGGGAAAATTTCATCAAAACAGGGAGACAGAGTCAGTAAGTGTTGTGAGAAGTACAGTAATGCTGCTGTTTTATTACTTAGTTATTGTAAATTCTTAAACTCCCACTTTAAAATGTGATTCAAGAGGAGGGGCAGGAAGCCCCTGAAGACATCCTGCTGGCCATCTATCACAAAATATTAGTGTAGCTCCATCAAAGCTGATGCCCACCCGACTGTCAAACCCAATCTCTGGAGCACAAGTGACCCTCAGCTGTGCTTGGTCTTTGGAAGGCTTTAGGTATCCCTCTTTAATACTCAATCCATGGAGAGCCCAACAGTAACCTTCAGATCTTTTATTTCTTTTCATATAATCAATGTCTCCCAAAAAAAGATGTGGTGCTTCACCTCGATCATCCAGTGCATTGTTTGTTGTGGGGGGCCAGTCTTGTTTTCTTTCAGCCTGATGTACAAAGAGCTGACAATGCCCTCTCCATCAAACCCAATTCATGGAGACCCAATATTATCTCCCAATCAAATCTCAGTCTATGGATGGCCAATTTCTATTGCTGAATCCCATCCATGGTGGAAGGGGCAATGTTGTTGTCCCACTGTCAAATCTGATTCATTGAGGGTCAGTGGTGCTCCCTTATCAAACCCAATGTAAGAATGTCCAACAGTTTCCTCTTCAAGTCAATTCCCACCCATTGGTGACAGGCAATGTCTGTCAAACCTGTTTGGTAGAGAGCCAGAGGTGTCTGTTTTGCCAAATGTAATCAATGGAGTGTCAATAGCAAAACTTCTTTGAAACTAATACAAGGACGGGCAACGATGTCTCTTCTGTCAAACCTGTTCCATGTGGTACTGCCATCTTTCTGTCCAACATGACCCAGGGAAGACCAATGGAGTTATGCTTTTCAACCCAATCCATGGAGAGCTGGCAGCACCCCCTCCTCCTTTGCCCTAGGCTCCGATCATGAATGGTACTTTTTTTTCTTGTAGTCCCTGCATCGGGTCCTACTTTAGGAGTTGAAGAGGACCCCAAAAACCATTTATGGTGCTGATAATGCAGGGCTGGTGCTTTGCTGGTCTGTTTTGTTCTGTCGTTATCTGTGTGATATGTCCAACACAGTTTGTCAGTCGGACATGTGCTAATAAAATCACCGCTGTGAGGTAATGATTGAAGATCAGGAGACAATGGCATTACCATAGGAGATGTGACCAAAACTCTTGAAGTAGAATCAAGGAAGATTTTTTTATTTTTATTTTTAATTTTTTAGTAGAATCAAGTTTTTTTTTTATTCTTTAAAGTATAAGCTGGAAGCCATAGTCAAGGCAGTTGTACTGTTACTTCACTTTTGCACCCTAATACTGTGGTGAGTGATTGATTGCTACTGCACTTGCTCCATGCTGACCTGTCCCACTGTATGTACCACACAGTGCCACTTGCACAGGCTGAACAAACTTGATGTTGCTTAAGTAGCAAATTGTATTTATTTATTCCTGTGGGCTGCCAGATTATAGAACAAAAAGTTGTGAAATTTTGCAAAAAAAACACCAAATGTTTAAAATTTTGTTTTTAGTATTGCATATTGTAAAAGTACTTAAAAATAATATAATGCAATGTTATCAGGAAGTCTATGTTTACAGAACTGTGCAATCAATGTTTGTTTAATTTCCATGCCAAAAAAACATTAGACGTGCTTTTTTTTTTTTCTCTTTTTCTGCTTCTTAAAAATGCTGGCTAGAAATGTGAAACCAGTGCATGCATGGCTGAGGAAGACCTTGCATTTAAACAGAATCCATGTGACACTTCTGCATTGGCAGCCGCTAAACAGTGCCTTTTGCACCTACCATATTTTCTGTTGTTGTTATGTCTGTCCCTTTACTGAGCAGATTCATCATCACCAGTCCTTGCTGGGACCCAAAGCTTGAGCACTGAGTCCCAAAGGCATCGTTTCCATGGCAGTGTGTTCACTGAAAAGTATTTTGTTCTTATCCTGTACTGCTCAAAGTGAGATGTACCCCCCGCTACTATTCCTACAGTAGCAAACGTATTTTTGTCTTAAGGTTCACACCCTTGCTCAGTCACATGTTTCATAAAGTTGAAACTTTATTTTGTGGGGAAATGGGAACATGTCTTCCCTTGAGAACACACTATTGCTCAGTCACATGTTTCATAAAGCTGAAGTTTTTCTTGGTAGGGTGATGGGAACACGTCTTCCCTTGAGAACAAAAACAAATATTTTTTTCAAATACTTAAAGGATGCTTACTTTTCTAAGGCAACCAGAGATGTCCCAACATTAATCAGTAAAACTGTCAGTTTTGCACATCTCAGTGTGCTATTCAGAGGTACTCCTAATGTAACCCAACAATGTCAACCAAACATCATACCCATTTTCCCCAGTTCACTTGCCAGTGGAAAACCTTATATACATTGCCTTGTAAATTGAACCAAAGGGCAGTTTGGCCAGTTATGTTAGCACATAAACCAGTGAGACAAATCTACAGTCACATGGTCTCACCAAAATTTTGTTTGAGGACAATTCCCAATGGTATATTATATTTCAGGGGTTCAGACCACAGTTCAGTCCAGTATTTCCTGGTATTTCACTGGGCATATTATCAATGCCTTTACAGGTCACAAATATATATTTTGACTGTGTCCATTGCTCTTCAGAAAGAAAGCTTTTTAGTCTTAAGAAGCTAAGGATACCGTATGTGGGTAGAAAACAACAATATCACATATAGTTTACAAAGCTGTGCTATTTAAAACAGCTGCATATCATATTTTATATGGGTAAAAAAAGCAACATTGTATATTTTAAGAACACTGTAGAATTTCTACTGTCTGGTTACTGTACTGTATATGAGTAAAAGGAAAAAACAATATATTGGTATATTTTTAAGAAGGCTGTACAAATTGAAAGCCCTGGATACCTTAAACAGGCATATTTTAAGAAGGCCATACTACTTCAAATATCTGGCTACTGTATTTGGGTAAAAAAAACTTACTGTGTGGTATAATTTAAGAAGTCTGTACTAATTTAAGTATCCGGATACCATATATGGGTTAAAAAAGTAACATTATGGTATAGTTTAAGAAGACTGTACTACAGTACTTTAAATCTCTTTATAAAATGGCAAGAAAAAGTCTAGAAATTGTATTACTTACATATACTATTGCTCTTTAAGAATTTTTTTCTTAGAAAGCCTAGATTCCACTTAAAACAGGGAATGATGCATTTAGCTTGGTACCATAGCTATAGCTGTAATGAACCAACTAAGCGTTGACATTTACTGCACAGAGTTATACCGCTCCACCTGATAAACTTTACAACCGAAATGTACTCCAGAGATGTGAACTGAAGGCAACTAGGGGGTTGTTGCAAGAAGAGGTACACATCCTAAGGCTCAACAGCAGCTCTAGAATCTCGCAGTGTGTCTGCACAGTTTGGAGCCACTGCAGCTGCCGTACAAACTTTTGCTTACTTTGTTTGACAGAACACAGGTGCATCACAAATGCACTGTGAGCAACAAAATATGTACATATCAAAGAGATGTTTAAAAATTACCTATATTGTACTGCAGTACATCCAAGTGTAGCCAGTGACTGCCCTTTTTAACGTATGTACTTCTTACAGATCTCCTCAGTCATGCATCACCAATAGTTTATTATATCATTGTTTCTTAGTATGGTCAGTGAAACTTTTGTTCCTGGAAAAAATATATATATATTTTTTGTTTTGTCAAAGAATTGTTTTTTAAATAAAACGTTTGAGCAGTCGAATTATTGCTGTGTTCTTTTTACATGCGGATATCTGGGTGATTTAGGCTGGAGTCCAGCTCATGCTGAATCCCCTGTTCATTTGGTTTAACTTTTCTTCTAGTTAGGCCATACCCCTTTCCATTATGGTATGGGTTTATGCTGTCAGTCTGAGACTAAACAGCCTTTACAATTGGAAGACATATAGCACTAGCCATTACCCTATACAGTACCAGTCACTAATAGGACAGGTTATGGCCAGGCTAAGTAAACCCTGTGACAAGTGGTCAATTTAACAATCTTCCCAATCTGAAGATATTTTAAATTACATAAGAACTGCACTGAAGGTGTCATTTTTCTTGTAGAAGCAGTTTTTTGCTTTAAATACTGGTTTCAGTTCTGTTACAGTATATGATTACCCCTTGTTGTGCATTGATTTTTCATCCTAACTAAAAAGTTGTTGTACCACAGTTTAAAGATCACAGAATGCTGTTGTACCCTTCTGTTGTACTAAAGTTTTTTCAATCAGAAACAAAACTCGTATCACCTGTTGTTTCACTTTTATTTTCCCAACACAATGAGAACCCAGACCCTCCCCAAGCACAAAATATGCTGTTGTTTCATCATTTAAAAAAAATAGAAACATATTACCCACCCAGGTGCATTTTCAGCAACTGGGTGAGTGTGGAATTAAACCAAAGATTTCTTAGAAGGAAAACAGTATCATTTTTTTAATGTTATGTTTCAAACCAGATACTAAACAAAATAATACATGGGGAAACCATGCACAACTTTGTTGTGTTTCCATCTCAGATTCTGATCCCATAAGGGACCTCTTGAGTTTTGCTCCCAAAGTCCTATGATGCCATAGGAACCTCTCAATGGAAACTCAGCCTCGTTGTGCATGGCTGCCCATACATTATTTTCTATACTGTTCCATCTTAACAGGCTTTTTAGTTAACTTGATGTATGTCTCTGATTCACACACTGGTGTTCAGGAGTGGCCTATTTAAGAACTGTATGATGTTGTTTATGCCCGTCAACCTCAGTGTTGAAACCACACAACCATAGGTGCCAAAACCTATGGGTGAAGGGGAGAGCTGTAGCACCCCCACTTTTGCCCCTGAATATTCAGAGTGCCCCTTTGCTTATACCCTGTGCACTTTCAAGCTTTAGCAGCCCCGCTTTGCCCCATGTTACGGCACCCATGCACATAGCCTGGTGCAGGTAATATTAAATAGGTTCTAAAAGTTAAGGCACCCCCCCCCACCAGACACACACACACACACACACACAGCACACCAATGGAAAGAGTCCCATTTCAAAGGGCACGAAACAGAATACAGACTCATTCTGTTCCAAACAGTTGTCACATTTTAGCATCCATCTGATCCAGAGAAGGATCTTGGGACAAATGTATATTCGGAAATGATCCCGGCAATGTGTAGCAGCAGCCTATAAAATTACTGTGATGCTGAGCCGAATCCAGAGGGGGAGAGACAATAAAGAACGTGAAATTATATTGTCATTTTCCAAGGCTTTGGTAGGACCACTGTTAGAATGCTGGGTTCTAATCTAGGCAACACACTACAAAAAAGGACATAGCCAGCCTATAGAAGGTATGGTGTAGTGCTGCAAAAATGATGAAGAACCTTGAGGGTGGGGGTAAGAATAGAAACTGGAGCAGTTGGGATTGTTTTCATACTAGAGAACAGAAAAATAGAGCATACGATCAAGGTATTTTTATTGTACGTCTCTATTGCTTCAATCAAAAGGAAACACAATAATTGCTGAAGAATTTCTCAGACGTCAGCAGTAATATTACAGCAAAAAAAATTGCAGAAGAAATTACAAGCCAGTGTACAGAGCATTACATTTTCCATAAAACGCCCAGTCTCTCCTTCAAGGAATAATTACAGCCACAGGCTACCACAAGGAACCCTCCCTGTGGCTTGAAACCATATGCAGCCAATTGTTTCCCATTTTTGTTACACACCAAACGCTTATAAGATGCCCTCAAGGCCATTCAAAACTCCAAGCCTTCTACTGCAAAAAGCAAGAAAGCTGTCTCAAGGCAGTAGAATAAATATATTTTGCACTTTGATTCCTGAGAATTACCATGCCACAAAAGTTTTTTTTCAGCCACTGCAACCAATAAATAATATTATAAAAAGGTCAGTTTGTAAAAGTCCTCTGTACTTATTGCTCTAGGGCAATGTGAAACAACTGATACCTTTGAGGTTCAGTATGAACAGAAGGGGGAGCGGGGAATCACTGGGCTACAGGGTGTTCAGTATCAATGAGCTTTTAGGTAAAGGATTGGTGAGCCATGAATGCAGACGTCAAGCCACTTTGTAATATCATTCAGGTTAACCACAGAATTTTTCTTGCCTATTTTTGATTCGATTGTAATATATTAGGCAGCTAGGTATTAAAAACAGCTTACCAAGATCTGGTGTTTTTGCCCACTCAGGTAGCCCAGTAACCCAGATATGTTTTTTCCTCATATTTCTAAGTCCTCCACTGTAAACGTTTTTTGAGTTAACACTTTCAGTGACTTTAGCTGGGCTGCCAGTCTGCGTTAACCTCTAATATGGAGCATTGAGTCACAACCTAACCCACCCACATAATGGTACTGTATCATTGTGGTTCTCTGTGAAAGTATCCACAGAGGCTACAGTTTGCAGTATTTTTGCAGGCAAAGCTGCTATAAACAGCTCTGAGAAACACTGCCAACATATTACACAGCTGTAGCCTCTGTTGTTGGGTATGGTTCAGTCTGCCCCATGGCTTGCCATGCAGTCCCCAACCATAGCTCCAGTGCTTGATGCCTTGTCATCTATAGCATTACAAGTTATGGATCTATGAAGCTTGCCTATCAGGAAAGCTTCCATTAACCCATTTCTTGTAGTTAATCTTTTTATTGAATAATTTATTTCTTACACACATAGAAATATATACTTTGCTGGCAGGAAAGGACTGCTTGGCCTACCCAGTCTGGCCAGATAGTCCTTGCCTAGTCTATCTCCACAAACCCTAAGTGGTCTCCAGTAGCCCTCCTTCCTCTCTGCCTATTCACTAGTATTCCCATGTCTATTCCATGCATGTTTGAAGTCCCCTACTGTTTTCACCTCCAGCACTTCTGTTGGCCTTCGAATCCAAACATGTACCACTTTTTCAGTGAAGTAGTACTTCCTCACATCCATCTTAAACTCTGCCCCCCACCCCAGCTGCACTGCATGCCTTCTATTCCTGGTGCTCTTCCACATTTGAAAGAGACTTCTTCCTGCACCCTGTTCACCCCATGATGTACTTGTAGGTCTCTATCATGTCACCTCTTGTGCTCCTCTCCTTGAGGTTGTACTTGTCAAGATCCCTCAGTCTCTCCTCGTAGGGCTTTTGGTGCAATCCCTGCACCACTTTAGTTGCCCTCCACTGGACTGAGTCCACCCTGCCTATTTTCTTTCTGAGGTGTGGCCTCCAAAACTGGACAAGTACTTCAGGTGGGATCTCACCAGTGAGTGATACAGTGGTAGCACCACCTTCTTCCTGCTGCTGGACATACCCCTCCATATTCACCACAGCATCCCATTAGCCTTGCCCAATGCTTTGTCACACTGTTCTGCCACTTTGAGGTCATCAGTTCTGGTCTTGGGGGGGGGCTCAGCAGCAAGGAGCCACAGAGTGCAGCCAGAGGAGTCCCCAGAATCTTTGTCCTTGCTGTGGCTGTAAGACTGGAGCTGCGGACAGGAGGGTCACATGAAAGGTGGAGGGGTAGCAGAGGTTGACTAGGATTCCGATCCTGTGGAGGGTCCATCAGACATTTGTGAACTCCTGTATCAGGACCAAGAGATCCTTCAAGAAGTCATAGAAAATGTGGATCTTGTGACCTTGCCAATCAATGTGGCCCAGCTCTTTATCCTGCTTCACCACCTGGGGGGGGCACACATAAAGCCCAACTGGACATGGAGCGGGAGTTGTTTCCAAATACCCAGTTTGTCTAGGTTATATATCAATGGACAGCACCTCCCGACCTGACACATGCCATCAACCTGTGGCTACAAGTCCAGGTGAGAGTCTGGCAAAACATCAGAAGGGTACTACACTTGATTCCCTTCCTTGCTGTCTTGTGTCCGATCACATGACTGGAGGAGTTCACACCACTCCAGCTGGATCTGGGCTACTGAATATGGGGGAGATACTCCCTCCAGTACATTTACCAACTCATATCTGGCTCCTCTGTCCAGTCATTTGCTGAATTTCAAACACAATATCACTTTTACAAAGGTCAGAATTTTATCACTATCTACAAATCTGACATTTTATCCTCCCCCTCCCGCCGGGAGTTCTTAATCCAGATATGCACCCAGCTATTATAACCTATTACACAAGTTTCTTTAAATTAGGGGTCCAATCCAACATGAATTCACAAATATATCAGGCCTTTTTGTCCTCACTAAGGAATGACTCTATGGCTGTAACATGCCCCCCCCCCGACAAAGATACCTGGAGCTGGGCTTGCAAGACCTCCTCCAAGGTAACCAGCTCACATCAATGGAGGGAGTTTGCATGGAAACACCTGACCCAGTTCTTCAGATCACCAATCAATATGGCTCATTGTCTCCCATCTCACTTCCCAGTATGCTGGAGAAGCTGCAGGGATCCTTGGGTCACGCACACCCACATAATGTGGAGCAGCCCTTCTCACAAGCTATGGAGATGGAACTAGAGACTTGCCAATCTTCTGGCCATGTACATCCACATAATCTGAAGCTGCCCTTCTCTGCAGCCCTTCTTACAAGCTCTTGAGACCCAATTAAAGTCTTGCTGAATTATTTGGTAGGCCAGTCCCGCTGTGACCGTTATCTCTTCCTGTGGTACCCAAGGGGTTTTTAGGGACCCCGGCACATGATATCTAGTAAGGATATTATTAACAGTGGCAAAGAAATACATTACGAAGTTCTGGCTCACCCCTCACCTGAATCCCAGATGTGACTTCCTGGAAACAATCCATTAACTAAGTTTATCAAATGGAAAAAGTTAACCATTCACTTAATGATCGCAAGGAGGTCTGTTCCTCCCATTGGAGCAGCTGACTCCTACATGCCATGGATAAAGACCCATCCTTTCTGCCATAAATCCCCCATGGATGGTGGCTCTACTACTGAGAATGGAAGCCCTAACCGCAACCTATTATTAACTATGCAAATGCTCCTATGAGCAAGTTAGGTGTAAATTAATGCAGTACTCTGCTGCCCCCTATAGTCCTTCCTCTGCCAGGCCTCCCCACCACCACTTAGGGTCTCAAAAGTAAGCCTGTATGCTGAATATGTAATAGGATTTATCTGATGCACAGGGAGTTGTACTAAATGCACCTTCGTGCTGTACCTACGACAGGGACAATGACTTGACTTTACCTCATCTGTATAGGTGTCTACTGTGCTACAATGTAAAACAAAGACCCAACACAGATTGTGTAACAAAACTTTCTTGCCATCATCTTGTATCATGCAGACCTTGTTAAAGCTCAATAAATATTATACTTACAAAAAAATGTGGCCCAGCTTCAGGGCCCTACGGAGAATCACGTCTTTCACCAGGCACCAGAGGAAGCTTACCAGTATGGGTCTTGGTTGCTCTCCATGCTTGGGCAGAGGGATGAAGGAGTGGGGGGAGGGGAACACTCCGTTTTAAATTGCTACTCTCCCTGCAGTTGAAGCATTGTTAGGAGGGTGTGTTGGATAAAACCAATAGAGTCCTGGTGTGCTGCCAACTCTGGAAACCCAATGAAGCGGAGGTAGTTCCACCTCTAGCAGTTTTTAAGGTTATTAACCTTGTATTGGAGCACCTGAATGAGTTGGACCTGTCTCATAGTTGGGTGGTTAGGCAGTGAAAGTCCTCTTCTGTGCAAGTTAATCGCATCTCTGCTTGTGTGAGCTGTGAGTTGATGCTAGCAATGGCTTGGGTTGTGCAATCAATGGCAGCATTTACATCCCCGATATCCTGCAAAAAGTCTTGTGAACATAGATTCAACTCTAAGTCCATTATTGGATGAGACACTCCACCCAGTCCCATAATGTCAGGTTGCATCACAAGGGAAGGATGCAGATAGCGGGAGGATCTCCAAGGGATATCTCTTGAACAGTAAGAAAAAATCCAGACATTTGACCAGGACAGGCGCAGCGAAACACTGCTCTCGGTGGTAATTAGACTGTAGTCATGAGAGAAGACTTAAAAATGCTGCATGAATTTAGATATAGCTCTCGGGGGTTGGGAGCAACAATCTCAAGTGGCCATCTTAGGTAGAGGTCAGGCCATCCCCCCTCCTTCCCCCGTCAGGAACCCATTTCTTAAGCCTACAGCAAAAGAGGTTGATGGCACCAGAGCCTATAAGACAAGAGTAGGAGGCTTAGGGAAGACATAATCAAGGTGTTGCTGAAGGGTAGAGAGTAGATGCAAGCAGGTTATTCATGGTATCTCAAAGAATGAGAACAAAGGAGAAAGGGGAAAGGGTAAGATTGGCTCTAATCAGAGCAGGCAGAGTTTTATTGGACTTTGTCTTGAATTAGTAGATCAGTGGCTCAGTAGGTAGTGTGCTCATCTGTGGTGCTCAAAGATCAGAAGGTTATGGGTTCTAGCTCCCAAACAGGTAGTTTCTTTTTTTGTATCAAAAATTTTTATTGAATTTCCAAATTATAAACAGAACTTCATGCATTTACACAGTACATTCCTAAACAGGGCCAAAATCCATTGGAGATACGACTCTAAGAAGTAGTATCGGGTATCTGTAAGAGAATTACTTTTTAACAAATACAAAAACTTCACAAACTTATGTATTATTTACTGCAGGATGCTGACTAATAGGAAACAGAACAGAGAGCGAGAACTAAATTATCTAAACTGGAGTGAACTAAGAGTACCCTAAATGCTTTAAGTCATTGCCCTGTAAAACAAACAAAAACACTTTTTATTACAACTTGGAATGGAGCATGGAACTGCTAGTTCTACATACTATAAGGGGTGTCAGGGATGGCACAATAGGTAGGGTATAACTCAAGAAAAACATACATTTAACTTGTTACCAATACAGCAATGAGATACAAACACCTGTTATATGTGTGATATTTTGGTCACCCTTTAAGTGTTTGTTTCAATGTAACTGCATGGTAGGTAATCATTGATTACATGCAACAGCGTAATTACACTGCAGTTACATGTTTGTTACATGCAACTACATTGCAGTTGCAATGCAGTTACAGTGTAGTTACAATGCGACTACAATGTAGTTAAATAACAAGTAAAATAAAGTGTTACTAATGTTTTCAACTAGTGTATGGATGTTCTTGGATCCCAAACTTTATTAGCATCCGCTTGAAGAGGATCTTAAACAGGAAGTCACTTCTGCCTTATATGCCCAGCCAGAAAATTCTTATGTGGAGGGAAGGTAAGAGGTGTGGTGACAGGTAAGGAGGGCGTCAGAGAAGCAGATATGAAAGTGCATAGGTTAGAGCCCTTAGAGGTATGTGAGTGAGGCATTAATATAAGATAACTAAGGGCCCCATTTGGTCTTAAATTTGCTCCCCTCCCCTCTCACCCCAAAGTACAGCCGCAGGTAATATGCCACCCAAGTGACCCCTGCCATCCATTCCCCTACTGTGGATGTGCGTTGTCTGCTTTTCATGTGCAATTGCCTCTTGGCTTCCATTAGCCATTGAATATATTAAAGCAGTGGTATAATTCCCTAGTCCCTAAGAGGATCCACATTACTTAAAATCCAGAGGGAGAATGTGGGATCCCCGACCCACTCACCTCCCTGACCACCAGGAAAACTAAGGTCCAAAACATGTTGAATGGAAGGGCATTCCCATAAAATGTGGTATATGGTTCCTCTGCACCAGCCACATCTTCAGCAAGTCTCAGGGATATTGATCCCCATCCAGATCAGTTTGACTGGTGTCCAATGCTATCAACTCAAAATCTTCTTTTAGATCAGCTAATACTTAGGGTTTTTGGTCCATCTGTTGAGGGACTTCCAGCAACCTTCCTAGGTCTGCGTTATGATAGGATGGCCAATTTTGACCGCCCAGTTCTCTTAGTATGTTTCCAGATTAATCACCTGCTGAGAGAGCATGTGTTTGTAGATGCCCCCCCCCCAAAGGCCCCCACACTTTTTGGTCCAGGATTCTAGAGCACAGCTCATATTGTTTAGTGGGAGGGAGTAGTTAGGTCCTGGCCAACCTTCTGTGTGTGACATAATTGTAAGAAATTCCAGTGATCTATGGGTGGAATCCCAAATTCTGTTCTAAGCTGGCCAAATGATTGGAGGGTCTTCAACTGGGGGCATATAATGTGGTGTACCCGAGTGATCCCTGCATCATCCCATGCTCTCCAGTATACTGTTGATCTTCCTATTTTGAGATTGGTGTTGTGCCAGAGGGAGTCCAAGGGGCCAAAGAAGTAAATGTGCAAGCCATTTTGGATAACTGGCACCAGACTTGCCTTGTGCACCTGATCACTTTGTAGGTGTTAAGGGCCTTGGGTGGGGGAGGAGGAAAGAAAGTGGGCCAAGGGGTGGGGTTTCACTATAGACTGTTTAGCCTGGGCCTAAAGGGGAGACCAGTACCTATCCTCCAGTAGCCAAGCTAGGGCTTGCTTAGTTCCAAAGACTAAATGATAGGCCTACAGCCATGGGAGGTTCCATCCTCCTCTATCAAGGGGGGCTGTCAGCAGTCTTTTGCTGACTCTCAGGGTCTTGTTTTGCCAGAAGAAGGAGGACAGCAATTTATCAATATGCTGCCAGATCTTTGGGGGGGCAGATAGGTAGGTTGGCTAGGCTGATAGCCAGCAGTTTAAAGGCTGCACTATTTCCTGGAATGGAAACATTAAGTTTTAGCTACTGGTCACATTCCCCAGTTATGTCAGAGATTAGCAGATTCAAATTTTCAGTCACCATGTCCTTCACTAATGGAGTGATCAACAAGGCCAGGTATCAGACTCCTTCCGGAGCCCATATAAGAGTCTGGTCACCTACTGTAGTCAATCACTGTGGGTATTTGGCAATGGGCAGGACCTCAGTTTTGGATCAGTTAATTCATAGGTCAGAGAGAGCACCAAACTCAGTGATATCTGCTAGGGCTGCAGAAAGGGAGTGTTCCACATTGGTGAGAGTAAGGAGCAGATCATCAGCATATTAAAGCATCTTGCAGGTATGTGACCCAGATGTGATGCCTTCTACTCATGGGTCCCCCTATGAGCTTTGCTGCCAGAGGTTCTATCACTACCAGAAAGAGCAACAGGGTTAGATGCAAACTTGTCTATTCCCTTGGTGGAGAGGGAAGGGGGCTGATGTGAAACCATTAGTAAATACTGCAGTTATGGGGGCAATGTAAAGGGTCTTCACCCAAGAGGTAAATTGAGGACCTATACCAACAGCCATCAACACTGCTTGTAAAAAGTCTCACTCCACCGAGTTGAACATCTTCTAGGTACCTATAGCAACCAGAGCCATGGAGTGTGGGGAATCACTCCTTCCAGGAGGTCAATAACCTTGCAGATCTTGTCAGAGTCCTTCCTCTCCTTTATGAACACCCTCTGCAAGTCATGAATGATGTGGGGTAAAGCCCTGTCAAGTCTTGAAGCCATACCTTTTGCCAGGACTTTGGCATTGACATTGAGTAGGGATATGGACCTATAACAGGAGTACTGGACTCTATCCTTATTGGTCTAAGGGATGGCTGTGAATGTCATGTGGTACATGGAGTGTGGGGAGAACAATCCTTCTGTGCCTTATGAAAAGCATTAAGTGTGGGGTGAGTTGGCCTGGCACAAGTCAGTGCTGATCCCATCTGGGCCTGGCACCTTTCCTTTTGGGCACAGCCTGTGATGAAGATATAGCTTCTGAAATTGTAACTGGGGAGTCTAGGGACTGGGCTACCTCTTCTGGTACCTGGGAAATATCCAGGTTTTTTAGGTACTCAGTGATTTCCGCTGGGATAGCAGTGGACTTGGGGGTGTAAAGCTTCCTATAGAAAGCTTCAAAACTCTGACTAATCTGCTTCGGGTCAAAGGTGACTGATACATCCTGTTTTCATAAGTGGGGTATGAGAGACTCGCTCTTCCTCATTTTTAAGAGGTATGCTAGGAGTGTCCCAGCTTTCTTGACACTGTCCCAGTAGCTCTGGTTTGTGAAGAAAACAGCCCTTTCTGCCTTATGAGTAAGGATGGTGTTCAGCAAAACTTGAGGTGGACCACTAACTGGAGCTCTTTCCCAGAACCATGTCAATTCACATAGTACTGCCTTGCTGCATCTTTAAGCCTCTAATGAGGTTTGCCACTTCCTGTTTCCTCTTCTTGTTTAGGTGAGAGGAGTAGCCAATAATCTTCCCCCAATATACACCTTAAAGGTGTCCCATAGTACAGTCACAGAGGTCTCTGGGAGGTCATTAAGCACGAAGTACAAGTTTATCTCATTGGAGAACCATTCCTGGAACTCTGGCATTCAAGAAAGAATGGATTAAACCTCCACTTGGGAGAAGAGGCTGTGGGTGGTGCAAGAGAGAAGGTGACAGAAGCCAGTGCATGGTCTGAAATGAGGATTTATATATGCATCAGTGACCTCAGGAGAGCAGTGTGTGCAAGTAAGGAAGAAATCCAGCCAGTTACAGGTATTGAGCCTAGCAAATCAGTGAGTATAGTCCTGGTATGTTGGGTGAAAGATGTCTACCAGACTGAACTCCTGACATACAGTAGTTGTTGCACTGCAGGTCTAGCCAGCTTATGGGAAGGGTCACCTATCAGAATGGTGTGCTGTCTATCAGGGTGTCTCAGGTCAAATTAAAGTTTTCTCCCATGATCTCTATGGCATCAGGTGGGAGGCTGTCTGCCGTGTACTGTGTTAGAGCAAGAACAAATTGTGGATCCCCTCTACAATTTGGGCATAAATGTTCACAGTTAGAATGGGGCAGTTCAAGAGTTTCCCTTTAACCAGTGTCCACTGTCCTTCCTCATCCGACGCAGTTCCCTCTACCACCAGTGGACATCCTTTCTTCACTAGCATGGAGACTCCCTCCAGGATGAAAATTTGCTACAGAACTCCTTACTCACCCAGTCCCTAATGACCTACTGAGACTTCCTCTTAAGGAGCTGAGACTCCTGAAGGAGGGCCACATCACATCTTAATGATTTTCTATGTTGCAGAATGTTTTTTCTTTTTTTGGGGGTGGTTTACTCTCTGAACATTCCAGCTGATACACTTTACCACCGTCCTACTGGATATTCAGTAACAACCACCTTAGTATCCAATACCCAAGCCAGATAGAAAAGTTAGGCCTTACCCATTCTGGTGCTATCCCAGCATCCCCAATCAGAAGCCCATAAGAGAAGTGAGCTGGAATACCAAAGAAACAAGGTTAGCAGGGTTGGGGGTTACAGGAGAGAGAGTGCAAAGTGGTCTGGAATAGGGAATAAAGCAGGCCAGCAACATGGATCTGCATAGCAGATAGTAACAGGTACAATTAGGATCAGGTTTAAGATCATCAGTAGACATACAACCTAAGTGAATAGTTATATAATGTGTGACCAAGTGGCTGGGTCCTAAAAGCTTTGTAGACCTGTAGGGCAAGGCATTTGAGAGGGTTGCAGAAGTGTTGCTAAGTCTTTTCCTACCAGGTCTAAAGCACTAGTCACTACCGTTGGTAACAACAGTTAGAGGACACCTAGGTCAGAGAGTTCAGGCCCTTAAGTAGCCTGCCAGCCCTCGGTAGTGAGGTGCAAGTTTAAAATCCACTCCACAGGCAAAAAAGAACAGCCATCCCATTCCCAGCAGGGAGGGATGGTGGTAGCCAGTGAAGCGTGTTTAGTGAGGAAGCTTGTGGAATGGTAAGGGCACTCTATTCAAGAAGATGACACTTATTAAACTAGTGGCAACCCCCAAGGGGACCCTTCCAAGTAGGGGATGCTTTGTTCTCTTTACCCCCTCTTTGATCTTTTCCCAGCAGCATAAGTATTAGAAGGAGTAGGGGAGAGGGTTGCAAGTGTTCAGGTAAGAAGGGGAGGGTAGCTTCCAATTGTCTCCGTGGGTGCTACCCTCAAAGAGAAATTGAGGGGTGGGTGTAACACAATTGGACCATCTCTGCAGGTACACTGGGCCCCGTGTATTAGTAGGCCGGGGGAAGGGTGGTGTCCATTCAGAAAGAATGTGCTATATAGAGGCATTCTACACAGCTGAGCTAGAAAATAAATAATCCTTAACCATGGAACAGTCTCTCACCTGGTCCTCTCCCTCTACTATTAGAAACCAACTACATATGAGCTGGTTAGACCACACTGCACCTGTTTCTAGACCATACACCTATACTCTAACCATAAGAGGGTGTCTTATGCATGTTGTTCCAAAATTCTGAAGTTCTAAGTTCAGTTAGCTTAGTACACCCCAATATTCTGCAACGTGATTTATAATTGAATTTGTTTTTTTATACAAAGGTATTCAACATGATTTATAATATGTTTCTATGCACAGTTCATGAGTCTCTTATGCTTATAGAGTGCAATCTCAAGTTCTTTGTGTGCCAGAAGTGCTCAGCTTCACTTTGCTGCTCTGTCTCCCGAAGAACTCAAGAATCCACTCTTATACTCATAAGAGATGCAGTAACTACATAAAAACATGCATTTGAGGGTGTCTCATGTACACAGTTCTAAAATTCTCTAGTTCTCTGTCCTGTAAAAGAATGTGAGAGAAGTATCCAAATTGTTTTCTTGTGCATCCCTTCAAACCACACACAAACAGTAAAGACACAATTCCAATGCAAGACATGATGGGTATGCAAATCCTTGTGCAAGGCAGGCCAACAAGCAGTGGTGTTATTCCACAAGAATCAAAGCTCCCCCACCTGACACACTTTATATGATCAACCCCTAGGGAAGTCTTGTTCTAGGGTTTCCTAGGGGGTTGCAAAAGAAATCACAGGGGTCTCAACTGCAACCTCTGGCTACCCTTAAATGACACCACTGCTGACAAGACTAAGAAGACTTAAAAGGCGATGTTGTTCTAGCAAAACCTTGTCAGCCTCTTTGCAGAAGGCTTTATCTACCCACCCAAAACTAAAACCAAACCTCTATCCCCAAAAGGTTAACGCTTGGTCTCAATTCCTTCACTGACCACTACTGTCAACTTCACTCCTACCCATAGTTGCATACTGTCTGTAATCTACAACATACAGTGGAGCTCCCTGGATAATCCATGGTGTCTGTTTTTGGGCCACATCAGGATATCATATATCTGGCCCTTGAAGTAGTCACATAATCTGGATTTAGCTGGGATTATACAATGTAATGGCTCTTTATCCAGCCATAGTTATCAGATACAGATTCAGGAGTTATTTCCAGCTGGAGATCCTGATGGGATAAGGATCTATTGGAGAAGCACTAAACTTGCAGCCTCTGGTGTGGTGCTGGTGCCACACCAGAAATTCCCAAGATGGAACACACTCCATCATCAATCCAACCTCGACAGGAAATGCTGGCCACCAAACACAAGGGCTTCAGTCTGCAGAAAGAAAAGCATTCATTTTGTGGCATTCTTCCTAAATTGCTGAAAGCCACTGTGTGGTGTTTTCTGGAAAGTACTGTACTTAAATTCACTTTCAACATGTAAAAATAAAAACTGAATTAAAAGGAAAAAATGCAAACAAAGAGAAAACAAAAACTCTGTGGTCTAGACATTTTGACTCATTTCCAGGAGTACCCACTACACTCTCCTGGTCAAAGACAGGTTAACTTTCCTATATAGGTAGAGTTCAGTTCACAGTGGTGGCACTTTCACTATTGGGTGGTACTCCTCCTCATCTGTCAAATCAAGGAAAGGGGTATATTTAAAATTAGCAACACTATGGGACAAATAGGCGAAAAACAAGGAATAGGGGTGCTTATTTTCAAAAAGTGCAGACGAACATGGGTACCACTTTATATTTTGGGTGCCACCACCGGGGTTCAGTTACTGGATGGTGGTGGAGGTTTACATAGGGAACAACAAGAAAAAGAGGGCACCCTCAGCACAGAACACCACCACCAATACAGATAAAAAAGTCAGTATAGAAATTCACTAGAGAGACACCCCCACTAACCCAATGTTTCGCACACCAGACTAAGTGAGGACCCCACTAGTGAATTTCTGTCCTAACTTGTTCATGATGCTACATCAGGTGCTCCCTTCAAAACAAAGGAGTTTTATTTACTTGTAAACCTGTTGTGGTGGTGTTTTGCTGTGTGCTGTCGGTGCCTGGTTTTCCTTGTTGCTGCCAGTTTGTTCAGAAGCAGCCTTTTGTTGCCTGCCACATTTAAATAGAGAACCAAACAAGGCAAGGTGTGTGCTGAAAGATTGTTATAACCTATGCTCTGGGTGAGTTGTGAGGCACGATAGAAGCCAAGGGCTTTTAAACACACAAGTGTGGTTACTACAGCAAACCAAAGACTCCAAAGTGCACTGTTTTACTAAAAAAAACAATAATTGTTGGTTAAGTATAATTACAACCTAAAGCCGGTATGTGCAAATTTACATACCCCCATCCCCCATCATACATGTGTATATCAAGGAGCTTACCCTGCACTACACCTCAGCTGTACTGAGGCGCGTAGTAAGCTGTTTGCCCTTCACTGCATGAGGATGCACAAAACCAGTAATTATATAAAATGGGCAACAGTCACAAATGTTTTTGTTGTATCGCACATGCGCAGCCAACATATTGTGGTAGTAGCAGATTTGGAGGCGCGGTCACTGTTGGGCGAATGCAGGGCATGCACCAGTAGGTGCGTCCCTCATTCCCCAATCAGCCTACATGCCGGCACCACACCATGCATACATAATGTGGTGAGCACATCTAAGGAAAGGTCCGCCTGCAATGTGAGCAAAGCTCATCATATGCAATGGACCTAGCAACATGCTTTCCCTGGTGGTGAAAAATAGATTAAAAATGGCAGCATGCCATGACCCTATGTATGTGCCAATGGGGGAGCCCACTCCCCGTCGGCATAATGCACCCCCCCATTTGTTATGTGCTGAGGGGAGGTGCCCAATCCCCCTCGGCTCTTGCCCCCCCACTTTCGTTGTGTGCCGACGGAGGTGCCCAATCTCCCATCGGCTACAGCATTCCCCAAAAAAAAACACTTACGTGGCACGCTGGGAGCCCACCCCAGCATGCCAAATCCCCTGAAAAATAAAAACCATCCCGCAATGTTTTTTTTTCCTTTTAACCCTGTGAAAGAAGAAAACAGTCCCTAGCAGTCTCCCTGCCCCCTTCCATAATCTGCGCCCACCCTCAACGCACCCTGTCTCCCCCCCCATACTTCCCTCTGGAGTCCGGCGCGACGATCTTTGGTGGACCGGGAACACGTCTGCACTCTTCAAAGCCGACCGTGAACTGAAGAAATGCCGGTAAGCTGTATTATGGCATAAATAGGGTTTTTCAACTTTGGTACATATCTCAGGCATTTTTTGGAGTTTTTGCACCAAATTTTCAACATGGGGTTATTGGGACCCCTTCTCATGAATTCAGTCACTGTCATGGTGTTATTCAGTCCTGAAAGGTGATTTCACGGTCACTGCACGGAATCACCTTTTGGGAACGAGTAATGAAACAACAGTGCCACTGTTGATGAGTGGGGCTCTCAAAAAGCCTATGTTGCAAATTTGGTGAAAAAAAATCCACAAATGGCAGTTTTACAAGTGTGTGTTGCGCTGTTTCCACGCATGCTCGTAACGTCATGAATTTGTAATATTTTCACTCCAGATTTTCAAAATTGGCATTTTTCAACACCTCCTGATGAACAGTACAGCTGTCATTTTACATATCCTGGCCAAAATGTGTTTTCACACATCCGGTGCAGAATAACGCGGTCGCTGTGCAAAATCAGTTTTCGGGACAGTTTGAGGAAATAGCGGTAACACTGTTCATGAGCAGAAGTCCTAAAATGCCTATGTTGAAAATTGGTGCCACAAGTCCATAAATGACTGTTATACATACGCTATGGTGAAGCCTTTCCACCCTTTGTAACTCTCGCAATTTGCAATATTCCATGCCAGATTTTAACACTGGCATTTTTCACACCTCCTTATGAACAGTACAGCTGTCATTTTTCACATCCTGCCCAAAATGTGTTTCCACACCTGTGCACCTCTGTTCATGAGGGAGGTCCCAAAATGCCTATGTTAAAATGTGGCTAACAAACTCCAAAAATAATTGGGTTACAGACGTGTGTTGCGCAGTTTCTATGCATGCTCATGACTTCACCGATTTTTCATATTTTCACTCCAGATTTTCAATGTTGCCAGTTGCCATTTTTTTACGCCTCCTCATGAACAATACAGTTGTCATTTTCAACATCCTGCCCAAAATGTGTTTTCGTCCCTGTGTCACCAAATGGCATAGCCGCTGTGCAAAACCAAGTTTCAGCTAACAAACTGATTACGCCGCTTTTCATGAGATGGGCTCACAAAAAGCCCATGTTGAAAATTTGGAGTGAAAATACCAACACACGCCAACAGTGTTAGGGTTTCCAACTGTAGCACCCCACCCTGTAGAGACTGACAGGCATTAGGGGTGTGACTTGGGATCATCGGCTGTAATGCTCATGCCATTTCACCCCACCCTGCAGCCAGTGACAGGCATTGTGGTGTGCCTTGCCCTGTTCGGCCACAAAGTTCACCCCCTTCTCCTATACTGCACCCACCTTGGCGTATTTCCTTATGGAATGGGGTAAGTATAATGCCCAAAGACTCCAAAGCACACCAAGACACTTGTCAGTGTCTACAGGGTAGGGTGAGGTACAATGCCATGAGCATTATAGCTAACGACCCAAAGGTATACCCCAATGCCTGTCGGTCTTTACAGGGTGGGGGTGGGGTTGGCGTCACTTCAATATTTCACTGCAATTCCTATTATACATCTCTAACTCCGGTACTACCAATGCCAATGCCAGTGAGACAATATTCAGCATTGACAAATGCTTGTTTAACACACCCTCATTGTGTGATAGCTAAATAAGCCACTCAACCTTCTGTCTCATTGTTTATATGGTTTCACACACCTTGGGTGTATAAAAAGACTAGTTACACACTGTTGCCAGTACATGCATTCTCTAATATTCACAATGGGCCCGATGCATGAAGGTGTGTGTCAGTTATGCATTGTGAATCCACAGCACACTGGCAACCCTAAGACCCTGAGCCACACACTGGGGCTCCAGCAGATCCCTAGCAGCATGCACAGAAGGGATATGCATCCCTCCTACACCTAATCCCCAAGCTACTCACTCAGCTATGCACGCAGCCAGTCCGGGGGCATGTCTGAGGCCATGCTCACACTCTGCACCATTCATAAAGGTGCAGAGTATCAGGCAAGTGGGGCACAGGATACAGCACTGGGGACCCTGCCATATCCTTTGCATGCTCCCCAGTGATACCCACCAGCTGCAGCAAGACAGGGAATCCCCCCACCATGATGCCCCAGCCCACAGGGCTGACAAGGAGGGCTGGGGGAGGATCCATTTGGACATTAGCCTGTACTTCTGAAAAATGGCAGACCCATAGCTAACCAGAATCCCCTGCTTGCACAGAGCAGGAGATCCATTGCAGGACCCAGGACAGGCATCTTATTGGATGCCTGCCCATGTCCTTCAATCCAGCCCCCACACAGCTGCACGGCAGGAGGGGGGGGTTGAACTGCAGACATGCCCTGAGGGAGTGCGAGGTTGTGCATACATGCACCCTGTACCTATCCCCATGTACATAGCTATACAGGCTGGGTACGTGCAAATCACGTGTACCTGGCCCGCGTTAATGCATAGACCCTGTTAAGTTCAAATATGTTATGAAAGTAATATACAAAATTCTTTCCTCTCTCTCTCTCCCCCAATACTAGGCTGCCATCTAGTTTGCCTTTTGGGTAAGAAAGACCCCCAACAAGGAGTGGAGCAAGAAGAGCCTTTCCTAATTCTAGTTTGTCGGGGTACTGAAAACCTGATAAGCCACGTATGCCCCACTTTCACTCAAACAAGGAACTGTTTAGAGCTTTTAAAACTTGTTTCTAATCTACTTTCTTGCTGATTGAGAACCCATGAAGCCAGCATTGGTTAAAACTTTCCATACCAGTGCTAGCAATGTCACCACACCCAAAGGTTGATTGAGTGTTCTCTGTGTGGTACAATGCAAAAATAGCACTGCTGCATTTTGTTTCTCCTTCTCTTGCCCTGTGCCTCAATCTACTGCACAGCTCAATACCACTGCTGCCAGACAGACTTACCTCTCAGTTCCGGCTGACATCTGCAGCCTCAGGTGGTCCTGCATCCCTGAAGCTTCCATTGTATCCCTACTAGGTGTCTCCCCTTCTGTCAGAGGTGAGGAAGACATTTCTAGGCTAGGATGGTCTTTGAGCAGGGGTGATGAGAGTGCACTAATTGGCTGGGTGGTTTGGGGGAGTGCAGGAGTCACGGAGTTTAGCATGTTTCCTGACTGCTGCTCCCTACCTCTTTCCATGTCCCTCACAGGTACACACACTATAGCATTCGGGGGGTGGGGGGGGGACACTTTGGTGATTGGTCATGCATGCTGCCAAGCTCACTACTGTTATGCCACAACCAGGAGCTGCCCCTCATGTATGCTCCTTCTCTCTCCCTGCCAGTCTCTGTCCCTGCACTGCAGAGTTCAAGGCTTGGATCTGGGTTGCTAGTTTGCTAAAGCAATTTCCCATCACTTGGCACCATGGAATTAGCTGGCACTATATACATTTTATTCTAAACCAACCCAGTAGCACAACATTAACACTACTGCTTGCTACACCAGTGACCTGCGTTTGGGAAAGAGCGTGGATCATCGTAGGCCAGTCAGGGCAGAAAGGACTGAGCATCCCAGGGACTGCTCTCCTTCTGCGAGGGGGGAGACAAGTCTCAGCTGTGGGACTGCTGCTGGGTGGAGGCCAGGCAGCAGCACATATAGGAGCAGATGCAAGGAGAGGGGCCGCCACTGGATGTCTGGCATTTATGCTCACTACAGCATGCATATGTGCTTGCACCATTGCACGCAGTGTTCCTGGGGAGAAAATGGAAAAGACCAGGCTGCTACATGCTGGCACCTCCCACAGGCTCTTACAGGACTGACACGGCTTGACACCTACCATACTGTGGTCCTGAGTGAGTGTTTGGATAACTGGAAAGGCCATGGAAAGTTTGGTGAAGGGGCCGGGGGGTGCCGGGCAGACCCAGTGGGAAGAAAAAAGCTTAATTGAAAAAAATATATCAACATTTTATTCTTGGGTCTGACACCCAACATCAGGCTCTGTTTTTTTTCTCCAGGCAATCTGCCAACCCTGTCACCTCTCTACGGAACCATAAGGGTAGCATGTCAATTGAGCGATTCAATTGGAGCAAAGGCATTTGAGCAAAGGAATATGAGTGAAAGTAAAATGAGCAACAGTCGCTTTACAGTGACTCCACAAATAAAGTGAACCCTAGAGTCAATGTGCCTCATGGAGTTAGAATGCTAGAGATGGGGGGCATAGGTGCAGCCCACCTGCAAAACATGGAGAAATGTGCATGTAAATATTTAGCTGAAATGTGCTTTGCTCAGCTGTAGCATCGCCCAAATTGCAGTTGTTATAAAATATTCATTCAAATTGTAATTGCTCAAATAGATTTGCTCAAATGACATAAAACCTTCCATAAGTACCCCAGTAGCTTTCCTTCCCCCATGGTGGTCGAGAGGAGGAGTCATCCTCCACCCACTAGCGGCAGGAGGTGCCAGGTCCAATGGAGTTATTACACTGGAGGCTGCCATTTTCCACCTGCTTTTTTTCTTCTCTGTTCTTGACTAGTGGCAGTGGGTACAGTCACTGTTGGCGGTGTCGCATTCTAGGGAGTGAGGTTAACCTTTGAAAACCCTCATGTAAAATAAAACAATTAGAACTTAAACAATTAAAAATAAAAACATGTTATTTTAATAACTGCATCAAGACCCTGACAGGTGGTGCTGACTGGTAGTACATGGCATTGCCATGTGGTAGACCCAGGTTCAAGACCAGTTCCTGACTCCCCCACTCTGGGATGGAGGGCCTCAGAGTGCCATACAGAGGCATTGTGGGTTGGCACCGAGGGGAAGGTGATGGGCTGCCCACTGTATGAGCACCTCCTATGTCAGTGAGTGATGTATTATTGATATTGTGGGTGGTCATGCAATGCCAGCAACCCAATGCCCTGAGAACTGCACCACAGGCACCCATACAGAATAGCCAGGGAAGGAGTTAACAGGAAGAAAAGCACATCCCCCTATACACATCACAGCTGACCACCCACCCACCTCAGGAGTGGCAAAAAATACTGATGGCCCTCTTAGCTGCTGGCACACAACGACTGTTGGGACCCAGCTGTTTGGTGCAAGGCATGGAGCCATGTTAGAGGTTGGCAGGAACTGAATGGGAGCCATGGTGGGTGACTAAGTGTCTGGGAAGAGAAGCTGAGGACATAGCCTGAAGCAAGGAGCATTCTTGGAGTCAGTGAGTGGCTCGGGATAGAACTGCAAATTTAGAAAAATAAATTAAATCAATAATTGGATTAAGGCACTCCAAGGGTAGGGATACCTCTGTTAATTAAAAGGCTACAGCCTGGTTTTTATGGGGGGGGGGCAGTTGGTGACTCACAACATGCCCCATACCAAACAGTACTTAAACTGCACATGTTTAGCATCTGTTTCTCTGCTGCATCATCCTCCCCTCCTCCTCCTCCTCCAGTAACACCTCCCTTTTCTTATGGGAACCTCTGGCCTCCTTCCCTAAGGTACCTTTGATCCAAGGGACTTTGCTCCTGCAGCATTTCTAGGGGTAGACCCTCCCACTAGAGGGTTTCTGTGTCATCACGGTACCCCAAATGGGTGGTAGAGCCTAAAACGGGGACAAAGAGAGTGCATGCCACATACACATTGCACTCCGTCACTACATTACAGTCCTAATCAGTACCTTCATTAACCATTTATCCTACCTGTCACTCCTATTACTTTGCCCCAGTCATTCCAATTACATTGCCTAAATACTTGTAGTTAAAGATCAGGTGACACTTCAGGAGAACTTTAACAAGACATAATATTTATTTATTTATTTATTTATTTATTTGTATATTCGGAGATAACCTTTGAGTTAGAACTCTTTTACGAAGGTTCCACGTCATACACTGAACACAGGTTACAGAAACTGGGAATACATAACAGAAACAGGAGTAAACAGTGGAAACACCACACTGGCAATTAAATTAAAAAACATGCTATCTTTTCTATTACAGGCAAGAGCTTTCAACTGCAGTACGTGTATCAGGCAGGACATGCTACAGGCATTAGGTGCTGCCAGAGTTGGCATTGTCTTGCTATCCTAGGAGGAGGGGAGGAGGGGGTAGAGATGGGGGAATGGTTAGAGAACATGGGAAACCAAGTGTAATGGGACAGAGGATATATAGGTGTTTGAGGAGAAAGCAGGGAGAGAGATGAGAAGGTGGGGAAGGGGGAGAGAAAGCTGGGAACAGCCAGTTTGATAGGAGTTGGAGGAGAAATTGCAGGGAGGGAGATGTGAGGGCAGGGGTTGGGGGAGAGAGACAGGGCGCGAGAGAGAGTGAGAGATGAGGGAGAGAGAGGGTGGGATAATAGGGGAATGATAGGAGGGAGTGGTAGAACGGGTGATGTGGGGGAGAAAGGAAAAAGAAAAGAATGGGTAGATAAGTGCTGCCTATAGCAACTTAGTATATGTGTTATGAGCACTAAAGATTATGTGCTATGAACACTATATCTTAGATAGCTCGGGGGAAGGTAGTCATTTAGACTCAATTTAGCTTATGTTTCACATCAGCTCTGTACTGTATATCTTTGATCTGAAACTGCCCTCTATTATTCACCACCTTGAACTTAAGACGCAGCCGAAAACAAAAGATCTAACATACACAGTTTTTTCATTAGGGAAATGATGTGGGCAGAGAATGTTAAATGTTGGTCTAAATCACAGCCTAGGTATTTAAATTTGTTTACAACCTCCAGATCATGATCCAGGAGGGTTTTTATGGGGGGCAGGGATATGAGCTCATTTTGGATAGCCATCATACAGGTGGAGTAGAAGTACATGACTTTTTTTTTTTTTTTTGCATTTAATAGAAGTTTGGACTGTACAAGGCTGAGCTGTAGGAGATCAAATTCAGGCTGAAGTTCCATGCGAGCTTCGACTGCCGAAGGCTTGGATATATATTGGATATGCATGGAACAGCCTTCCTGAGGAGGTTGTGGGGTCTAAAACTGTGGGAGAATTCAAGAATGCATGGGACAGACATGAGGCAATTCTTGTGGGGGGTAGGAAGAAATAGGCTGTTGGTTAACTAGGATCTGCGGCCTATCCTGTAGGTAGGGAAATGGGCAGACTAGGTGGGCCAAGCGGTCCTTATCTGCCGTCAAAGTCTATGTTTCTATGTTAAGCCACCTCAAACATTTTCTGCTATCGCTACAGGAGGCATTTCAAATGAAACAGAGAGAACTAGGATAATGATTTTGCACAGTCCTCGCTAACTCCTCACTGTTTTACTAAGTATTACCACACTCCCATCATATTTTGTTTGTATCTTACTCTCCGCTCTCTCCACTTGTCTCTGCGTGTCTCACACTACACTCAGAACATCTGAGTCACCTTTGCCGTCTGCCTCCCACAATCCCCAGAAAATCGACTTTGGGGGTGCCCAATCCCCCTGTTGCCATGCCCCCTCCCCAGTTCAATTTGTTTGATGACAAGGGTGCCCAATTCCCATCGGCATAATGTCCCCACAGTTTAATTTGTTTGCCAACGGAGGTGCCCAATCACCATCGGCATCATGCCTCCACCAAACACAGACACGCTTTCTTAGAGGATGGGGGTACCCAATCCCTGTCGGCTTCAGTCCCCCCCCCCAAAAAAAACAGGTGGCACACTGGGAGCCCACTCCAGTGTGCCCAAATGTATGTTTTTGTAAAATCTGGAAAAAAAACCTTCCCCCGACATTTCATTTTTTTATTTGTCCCTGTAAACATGAAATTGGTCCTTCATCATCAGGACGCCCCTCCACCCCCAACCTGCACCCACCCTCTGCACACCCCACCACCCCACACACACCCTCACCCCATACTTACATCGGAGATCTGGTGCACTGACCTTTGGTGGAGCGGGAGACGTCTGAACTCTTCAAAAGCCGACCGTGAATTGAAGACAATCATGGTAAGCTGTATAATGGCATCAATGAAGGGGTTTCAACTTAGGTGGATCTTTCACCCATTTTTTTTTTTTTTACTTTTGCCTCCAAATTTTTAACACAGGGTTCTTGGGACCCCACTTCATGAACACGTGCACTGCCATTTTGTTACTCGGTCCCAAAAGGTCATTTTGCGGTCGCTGCATGGAATCACCTTGATTAATGAAACAACAGTGCCACTGTTCATGAGGCTGGGTCCCAATAAGCCTATGTTGCAAATCTGGTGAAAATATTAAAAAATGACTGTGTTACAGGCGTTACGTGCGCGAGTTCACTCCGCCTTTAAGTAACTTGACAATGTCTATATTTTCACCCCAGATTTTCAACATTGTCATTTTTTACACCTCCATATGAATAGTACAGCTGTCATTTTTCACATCCTGCCCAAAATATGTTTTCACACATGTGATGCACAGTGGGGCGGTCATTATGGGAAATCAATGTTGGGGACAGATTAACAAAATCACAGTGACACTGTTCATGAGCGTACATCCCAAATTATGCCTATGTTGAAAATTTGGTGAAAAAAGTCCCAAAAATGACTGTTACAAACATGCATTGTGTAGTTTCTACGCACATTCGTAACTTCGGCAATTTCTAATATTTTCACTCCAGATTTTCAACATTGCCATTTTCTCACACCTCCTTATGAATAGTACAGCTGTCATTTTTCACATCCTGTCTGAAATGTGTTTTCGCACATGTGATGCACAATAGAGTGGTCACTGTGGGAAATCAATGTTCGGGACAGAGTAACAAAACCACAGTGATGCTGTTCATGAGTGGAGGTCCCAAAATGCCTATGTTGAAAATTTAGTTAAAAATATCCCCAAAATAATTACGTTGCAAACGTGCATTGCGCAGTTTCTACACACACTCGTGACTTCACCAATATTTCATATTTTCACTCCAGATTTTCAACACTGCCATTTTTTTACACCTCCTCATGAACAGTATGGCTGTCATGTTTCACATCCTGCCCGAAATGTGTTTTCGCACCTGTAGCACAGTCGCTGTGCAAAATCACCTTTTGGCTAACAAACTGATACTACCACTGTTCATGAGGTGGGGTCACAAAAAGCCCATGTTGAACATTTGGAGTGAAAATATCAACACACACCCGGGGCGTTAGGGTTTCCAACCATAATGCCCCACCCTGTAGAGACTAACAGATTTCAGGGGTGTGACTTGGCATTGTCGGCTGTAATGTTCACGCCATTCCACCCGCACCCCCACCCTGCAGCCACTGACAGGCATTGAGGTGTGCCTTGGACTCTTCGGCACCACAACTCACGCCATTCCCCCCCACCCTGCAGCCACTGACAGGCATTGAGGTGTACCTTGGACTCTTCAGCATCACACCCCACCCCATTATCCTATACTGCACCCATCTCAGCATATTTCTTTATGGAATGGGTGAGTGTAAGGCCCAAAGACCCCAAGGCACACTGCAACACTTGTCGGTGTCTGCAGGGTAGGGTGAGGTGAAATGGCGTGAGCGTTATGGCTGACAACCCAAAAGCACACCCCAATGCCTGTCAGACTCTGCAGGGTGGGGGTGGGGTTGGCATCAGTTCACTACGTCACTGCCATTCCTATTATGTATCTCTCTAACTCCTGCACTACCAGTGCCAGTGCCAGCAAGACAACATTTGGCATTGACAAATGCTTGTTTTTCTTTGTTTCTATATTTAGAATAGCAAGTATAATATCAAATAAAATACATTAATGTGATTAAAAATCATTTTTTGTGTATTTATTTTCACTTTAATTCATTGTATTTAAACGGCATTACAGGCATGATGCTCATTAAAATATTGTTTTCACACCAGCTGAGAAAAGGCTGTGTACTTAACAGGTGCTAGTTATATGTTAATATATACACTGGTGAACTATGAAAATGTGCACTTAACAGGGATATGCATTTAACCAGTGTTCACGTAACCTGAAAATTTCACATTGCAGAAATAGGAGAAAAAACTGGAAAAGTGTGTATTTATCCAGAATATGCACTTCTTTGATGTGCACTTAAGTGGGCTCCAGTATATTATGTTTTGTAAAGTTTTCCATAAGGCATCAGCAAGTCTTTAAGTCATCTGATAAACTTCTCTAACCCTAGGGGAATAAAGCAATTGGCTTTGCTCATGCCTCATGATCCCCTAGGGGCAGAGTAACTGACAGTAACCAAACCCCTTGTCATGTCACAATGCTTAAATATTCAACACAATTTAAATGAGTGTACAAGTGCTTTCTGCATAGTTAGGTGATGTTGGTGTCATTGTCTCAGTAAGTTACATGCTCACATCTGGGGCTGAAGGATTGGAAGCTCATGGGTTCTTCAAGTCTCACATCAGAAACTTGGGCTAATATCCAGTAGTGACACTGTGCACTGCTGAGGTGCCGTCCTTCTGCTGAGACATTAAACCAAGGTCCTTTCTGCCCAAATCTGGTGGCTGCCCAGGTGAAAGTTAATGATCCCATGGCACTTATTATAAGAGAAGGGGATATTCCTTGTTGTCCTGGTTAACATTCCTCCATTAAAAAACTGGGCCACATAACTCATCACCAGGATACACCAGGGTCCCCACCCTGGTGCAGTGAAAGTTACCCGCCAGCAAGGAAAATGTTCTTTAAAGATCTTCATTCCAACCATTTGTTTTTTATTTATTTATTTTATTTTAAAGCTCCAAGTATGCAGGATAAGTTCTATGAGAAGCAGATTGATTGGTTGATTGATTGATTGAAGTATGCAGGATAAGTTCTATGAGAAGCTAGTCTTGTTTGCAAAATGTCCCAAGTCATAATTACAAACTACAAACACCAAACATACATTAAGACATTGCAAGCAGTACAAAATTTAGTTAGCAAAACAATTGCAAAAAGACTGATCCTTCTTTAACAGATTTACAAAAGCTTAAAGTAGAATAATCATGGCATTCAAAGCTGTAGAGAAGTGGTGTAACTGGGAGGGGCTTGACCCAAAAAAGATATTCTTAGTGTACAATGACCTGAATGATATGGACAAGAGAACCATTTAAGCCTGGCCTAGAAGGGGATGGGAAACTGAATATAACTGGTTATAGTTTTTTCCCATAGGGAAACTGGGTTGTAATTCCTGCATTATAACCAGCTGGTTATAACGACATTCACGTGCCCGGTTTTCCTACTTCTGCGCATGCGCCTACCATGAACTTCCCCTTTTCTGCGCCGTCCGTCATGATGCCTCAGTGCTGCAGTATTCCCCGACAGAAGTCGTCAGTGGTAAGTTTTTGCTTTTAAAGAAAAAAAGATCTCTCAGCACAGCAAACCTTCGTCATGGCAGTTAAAACCAAAAAATAAATAAATATTGCTTCCATTTACAGACAGCTACCTAACGCGCTTAAGTCTGGGCTTTCCAACAGTCGGCGGCTCAACTCCACAGACACATACATTTATTTTGTGTAATTGATGTGGCGAAAAAATGATTCCCAGCAATTATTCAAAATAAAAGATGGGTAGCTTGTTAAAAACTCAGATTTTATACACCCCCTCAGGGTGGAATGCCTTCATAAACCCCTCAAGCTTTGCTCTCAGGGTTTATGTGGTATCCCACCCCTCTGGGAGGTGTAAAATCCTTATTATAACTAGCTACTCATCCATTATTCTCTATATTATGGATGATGTTTGAGGAAGGCGTTGTGACATTGGATGTTATTATACGGAGTGATCAGGAAATGGACCAGAATATCCTACCACTATTCTCGGCATTGAGGATTCTACCCTACCATGGATATTTTTCAGCCAGCAGAGCAGCTCCATCAGTGACTCATTTGCAGGTTGCAACTCCAACTAGAAGAACCATATTAAAGATCAACAGTTGAAAGAGGTATAGTCCTGAAAGATTTGAAGGTCATCATGGTCCCAGCAAGGTGCAATACCACCCCTGGCACCACCATGTAGGATGCGTTAGGATGACTGATGGAGAAGCTACCATGCACCTCATAGGCCTCTGTCTTTTCTATGGTGCAAGACCCACCCCATCCAGAAATAACCTTCAAATTCCTGAAAGGAATTAACAGAGTAGATTGTGGGAAAAAATTCAGCAGGATTATCGAATCAAGAACATGGGGGCATGAGTGAAAGCTGACAGAGGGAGATTCAGGAGGGCTGTGAGAAAGCAGTAGATAAGTAGTATAAATGCAGATACAGGCCTACACTGACGCGATGGTCTCCATCTGTCCAGGAGGGGAACCAGGATCCTACGTGATAGGTTTAAATGCTTCACTGGCAAGCATTTAAACTAGCCAAGGGGGGAAGCACTGAAAAGGAGCAGGGAAATCCTAGCCCCCCCATCTCCCCCCACAAAACAGGGTAGTTATCAAGGTAAACTCAAACGCAGAGAAGCCAATAAGGAGCAGGCCAGGGGTAAATGGAGAAAAAGGCAAAGACAGTAAAGACAGGGATGGGGCTAAAAGGGGTAAGTCCATCAAAAAATGGAAGGTGATGTGTACCAACGCCCGTAGTCTGGGTAACAAGCTCCCTGAACTAGTAGCCTTAGTGGAACAGGGACGCCTGGATATCATGGCAGTCACAGAAACATGGTATGAAGAGAAACATGACTGGGATGTCAACATACCAAGGTATACAATCTATAGGAGGGACAGGGAGGGTAAAAGAGAAGGAGGAGTAGCTCTCTACATAAGGGAAGGGATCAAAGCAATGGAACTAAAGGGGAAACAGGGAGGAGAGAAGGCACTGTGGGTCACCCTGGAGACAGGAAATGGTACCACAATCCACAAGGCGGTTATATATAGACCCCCATCTCGGGGAGGAACTGGACAAGAAAATAATAGAAAGCATCCTTAGAATGGCAGCGAAAGGGGAGATATTGTTGATGGGGGACCTGAATATGCCAGATGTTAACTGGAGCACCTTTGCTGCAGCCACATCCAAGACCAGGGTCATTCTCTATGCCCTACAGGGGGCATGCCTTAGACAGCTAGTGTTGGAACCCTCTCGGGAGGGAGCAATCTTGGACCTGATACTCTCAAATGGGGATGGAGAGAGGATCTCAGATTTAGAAGTGGGTAGCCATCAGGGAACAAGCGATCACCAGACAGTGTGGTTCACGATAAACACAGCCATAGAGTCAAGCCATACAAAAGGGAGGGTATTGGACTTTAGGAGAGCTGACTTCAGCAAAATGGGACAGTACCTCAGAAAAGCACTAGCAAATGGACAAGAAGGAGGGGTGGATGAAAAATGGGGAAAAATCAAAACTGCCATCACAGAGGCAACAAGCCTATATGTGAAGCAAATAAATAAAACTAAATGAAGGAAAAAAACACTATGGTTCTCAAAAAAGGTGGCAGGGAAGGTTAGGGAGAAAAAGATAGCATTCAGGAAGTTTAAGGAAACAGAGAAAGAGCAGGACAGAGAACTGCACCAGTTAAAGCAGAAGGAAGCGGGGAAGGCAGTCAGAATAGCAAAGGCCCAAACCAAGGAAAAGGTTGCCAACTCAGTTAAGAATAGGGATAACACTTTTTAGAGGTATGTTAGGGAGCAAAGGAAGACCAAGAGAGGGATAGTGAGGCTTAATAAAGGGTAGGGGGGGCTGGGCAGAGGGTGACAGTGAAAAAGCAATGATGCTGAATGAATACTTCTGCTCAGTATTCACAAAAGAAGAGGAGGGGGAGGAACCTAAACCAAACAATAGAAACACTATGGACAGGGGGGTTGATGCCAGTCCATTCACAGAAGAAAGGATTCTGAAAGAACTCTTAAAACTGAAGGTGGACAATGCAATGGGGCCTGACGGGATTCACCCCATAGTTCTAAAAGAACTAAGGGGAGAACTAGTGACACCACTGACTACCCTTTTTAACAAACCATGGGAGGATGGTGTGGTACCTGAGGACTGGAAGAAGGCAGATGTGATTCCCCTTCACAATGGTGGGAGCAAGGCAGAGGCAGGAAACTACAGACCTGTTGGTTTGACTCAGTGGTAGGGAAGATGATGGAATCACTTCTGAAAGAAAGAATTGTAGAGTACCTAGAGGTCAGTGGGGCACAGGACCCAAGGCAACATGGATTCACAGCGGGAAGATCATGTCAGATGAATCTAATATATTTCTTTGACTGGGTGACCAAAGTAGTAGACCAGGGAGGGGATGTGGATATGACCTACCTAGACTTTAGCAAGGCATTTGACACAGTCCCACACAAAAGATTAGTAAACGGGTTAGACAGCCTGGGAGTGGGTCTCAGGGTGGTAACCTTGGTAAAAAATTGGCTGGACAACAGGACGCAGAGGGTAATAATAAACAGAGTCCACTCTGAAGAAAGGGCGGTTACTAGTGGGGTACCGCAGGTTTCAGTACTGGCACCAGTCCTCTTTAATGTCTTTATAGGTGACATTACGGAGGGACTGGAAGGACAAGTATGCCTCTTTGCAGATGACACAAAGGTCTACAATAGGGTTGATACACAAGGGAGGGGTGGAAAAGATGAGAAGGAACTTGACAAGGCTGGAGGAATGGTCAAGAGTCTGGTTGCTTAGATTCAGTACAAAGAAGTGCAAAGTAATGCACCTGGGAAACAAAAACCCCGGGCAGAGTATGCAATGGGGGGGGGAGGTACTAACAACAAAAATGGAAAGGGACCTGGGGTAGTCGTATCAGATGATCTAAACGTAGGCAAACAATGTAAGAAGGCAGTAAGGAGGGCTGGGGGGATACTGGGATGCATAGGGAGAGGCATCACCAGTAGAAAACAGGAAGTTGTTATCCCTCTGAACAGACAGTTGGTGAGACCCCATCTGGAGTACTGCATGCAGTTCTGGAGACCCCATCTCCACAAGAACATAGACAGAATGGAGGCAGTCCAGAGGAGGCACTCAAGATGGTGCAGGGTCTGCACCAGAAGCCATATGAAGAGTCATAAGGAGCTTAATATATATATATATATATATATATATATATATATATATATATATATATATATATATATATATAAAATGTTTGAGACAATCAATGTCAGCAACAGGAACAGCACTGGACAAACACCATCACATGACCATGTGTATATCAAGAGCGACCGCACACCTGCACCTTTACCCCCCTCCAAAACAATTTTGACATTTTATAAAGATAGATAAACCACTCTGAGGTGTGCCGGTCGGCGCTCTGATATCTGCGCCTTGGGCGGTTGGCGCACACCAAGCGTACGTATATCAGAGCACAACCGCACACCCTACAGAGTGGTATATCTATTACATATGACCCCTGTTACCCAGGGTTACTAGAATCCCAGTTAGACCTAGTGGCAGGCAGGGGACAGGCAGCTTGTGAAACTCCAGTTAAATGGATTTCACACTGTCTCACTCTATTCTCAGTCTCAGCTGAGACTGAGGGATGACATCATTTTAGAACTGTCGTAGCTGCATAACCTACACTGGAATGTTGCAGTTGGAGGTTAGAGTAGAACGTTGGGGAATTTGAAGTCAGTCTGTTGCAGTCTATAGTAGAGGAAGGAGGTGCTCTGCTGTAAGCAGGCCCTCAGAGTTCTAAGCTCTGTCAAAGAGCTATTTTTTTGTAGAGGTGTGTGTTCTCACCTGGACAGGAACACAAGAAGAGCCAAGTGTAGTGGTAGAGACCGCTTTCAGTGGTTCAGGGCCCCATCCCTGCGGGGATGGAGGGAAGGAATCAGCCTGTTTCAAGGGGCAAACCCCCTGGTCCGGCTAGGGAACAAGAAGCTGCCTGAGTTTAAGTTTATGCTGAGGCACCAGAAGTTCTGGATGAGATTTCTTTGAAAAGAAAACACCTGTGGGGCATCTGCAACCAAGGGGTGAGTTCACTCTGCTAAAGGGCCAATGTGTTTTCACCTGAGACAAGATGAAACTAAAGTGACTGTTACTGTGGGGTCAGGAAAAGACAGCCAAGTACAGTTTGGAAGATGTGGGGATTGGACTGCTTAACTCTTTGGGGGGTCTACAGTAATGGACACAGCAATTTTTTAAGTATGTTCAAGTTCAGCACAAATGGGATGGAAAAACAGTAGACTGGATGTGACACACATTTAGAGAGAATATACACAGCAAAGTGTTTTTATGGATGAGGTGTTACAGTCCAGAGAAATGGCCGGGTATGAATTATGGGAGCGAGAGGTGGGAGACCCCCCCCCCATCAGTAGTAACCAAATTTACCTCTAAAGGTTTGCTTTGGGACCCCTGTTGCTTTCTCTCAGGTACTTGGCCAGTGCCTGAGGAAAGTACCCAGATGTGGGACTGATGAGGAAGATTCCCTGATGGAGCCAGAAGTGCTCATAGGTGGTTTAGGGAACCACCAGCAAATGTTCCATGCTATATGGAAAGTGTCCAAAGGGCTGGCAATGGAGCCGAGCCAGGGAAAACAAAAAAGAGTTGAGTTAGGGTAGAGTGCCCAGAGTGTTTCGAGACCTGAGGGTTTCAGTGTAAAGAGGATGTGTTCTGATCTCCATAATTCTGCATTACCAGGAGTGTAGCCCTGTGGGGGTCCATCTATGCTTTGTTATTCTGTTGGATGTGAATAAAAATCACACTTTAGAATCCCAATTTCTGGTATTGGACATTACAGTTATTGCTTCCTGTGTCCGGAGTTACTTGGGTGCCCCTGACTAGAAGTCAAACCTAGCCAAAATACCGAGCAACAGTTTTCTCCCCGAGCCCAGATCCCAGGTAAGGGGGTTAAATATGGAGCACCGCGCAGAGCTAATAACACAAAAATACCACCAACCTGACCTCTGGGGTAACCCACTGGTTACATATATATATATATATATATACATACACTATATATATATATATATATATATATATATATATATATATATACAGACACACCCTCGAGGAAAGGAGGAAGGGGGACATGATAGAAACTTTCAAGTACCTCAAGGGAATCAACAAAGTCCAAGAGGGTAGCATCTTTCAGAGAAAGGGGTTTGCAAGAACAAGGGGACACAAACTGACGATAGAGTGGGGACTGCACAGGGGCAACGTGAGGAAGTATTTTTTCATGGAGAGGGTGGTGAACACATGGAACAGCCTTCCAGAGGGGGTTGCGGGGTCAAAAACAGTGGGGGAATTCAAGAATGCATGGGACAGATATAAGGCAATTCTAGAGGGTGTAAGAAGTAGGGTGTTGGTTAACTAGGATCTGCAGCTTATCCAATAGGTAGAGAAATGGGCAGACTAGGTGGGCCAAGCAGTCCTTATCTGCCGTCAGAATCTATGTTTAAGTTTTATTTTACAGAGAGTGGGGCTAAACTGTTGAACAATCTACCACTAAAGGTGGTGGGTACAAGAACCAGTAATGGTTTCAAACATGGCTGGGACCAAGTAAAAAGCCTAATAGTTGCACAGGAGGAAAGCAATAAGGCAGGGGGCAAGTATGCTGAAAGGAGGGCAATAACACCAACTGGACATTAGGTCCCAGGATAGGATAGGGTAAACCAGGGAAGACTGGATGAACCAGTGGCCTTTTTCTGACGACATTTTCTGTTTCTAGAAAGGGGAATTTTGATATTTGGAGTGAACAAGCTGCCTTGATGATCCAGGAAGTGGAAGAATCTGCTCAAGTGAAGCAGTCCCACTGGACTGGGAGCATCCAGGGACCTGCATTTGCCATAATTCTGACCCTCTCTGCTTCAAAAAGTGATGCCATTGCAGAAGAGTGTCTCACCACCCTTAAGTGCATGTATGGCAGTGTGGAAAAACAGGGAAAATCCTGATCCACTTGGCCCTGCTGCATCAGAGAGGGAGAAAGGTTGTCCGAATTTGCTGTGCGAATGGAAATGGTACTATAGAGGGCTTACAGAAAGGAGAACCTTGAAGCTACTGATATTAAATGGACTCACAGGGAGCAGTTGATAAAAGGAGCTATTTATGTACATCAGATATTAACTAACCCACTGCTTCATGACAGAGTGAGAACACTACCTTGCTATGGGGACTTAATCAGGGAAATTAAGGAGCAACAGAAATGCCTGGTCAGAGTGACAGTCCTGCAGAACACCCCTGGGTGGTGATAGAAAGTACCCCTTAGGCCACCCAGAAAGTGTCAGGGATAAGAGAGATCATGGAGTGCCTTGATATACTTACCAAGGTGGTGATTGACCAAGGTTTTAACATCTAAAATTGTCATCCCTTCCTCTGAAACATTTGTCAAAGTTGAGGGTGACCATGGCTGGGCTGTACTTAACAGTGGGTCACAGGTCACCCTAATTTTCAAACCATATCCGGGCTGTACTTAGCAGTGGGTCACAGGTCACCCTGGTTTTCAAAGACTTTTATGAGATGCAGTTAAGTAATTTCCTGTTGTTACCCATGGAAGATTTGGAAGTCTGGAGTCTTGGTGACAAGGCATACCCCTGCTTGGGATGTACTGCAGTGAATACCGATTTTCTGGACAAAGTAATGGGTAGTGACTACCAATGCAGTGAAATCCTAGCCCTAGTGTGCCCAGATTCATGGATTTATGACAGTGTCCCAGTAACAACTGGCACTACTGCCAAAATGTTCAGCTGCCAGAAGCAGCTTTTTGAAGAAGACAAGGCTATGCTAGAAGGCCGAGCATTGCCTGTCCATAAGTTGATGAGAGAAGCCTATGACAAAAGTCATTGTGGCAGTGACGGGGCGGGGGGAGAGAGAGAGAAAGAGAATTCTGCCCCCAGATGCAAAGTGCGATGCCAGAGGTGTCATCTGGCTGCATAAAGAGGCCACCAACCAAATTCTCTTGGTGGATGCCCCAGAGGATTATGGATTGGTGGATGGGCTGATGGTAAAGCCTGTGGTTCTATCTATGCAAATACACACATGGTTCAAATTAAAAGTACTGTATGATAGAACGGCTTGTGAACATTTGGAAAGGGAAGATGCTGGCCAGAGTGTACTGGGCAGATATGGTTATGTAGCCAAAGGCTCTAGGAGAGGGGGCTGTGGAATGGGTGAGCCTGGAAGAGTTTGATTTTAGAGAAATACCATTGCCAGTAAAATTGGAACTTGGAGGAGCCAAAGCTGGCTACTCAAACAAGGTGTTTTCTGTCTATAAGAGGGCTGTAGGACAGTGAGAAGCACTGGATTTGGTTGCTTGACAGCCATTTAGGGAGCGATCTCAGTGCTTGGTCCCTGCAGACATTGATGGTGTGCAATGACAACTACAAGTGTTGTTAACTGCAGGCATCATACAGGAGTTCCAATGCCCATATAGAGGATAATGTATGGGCTTTGGTTAATAACCACACTGTAAACACATCAAGAGGTTGCCATGACATTGTAAACCTCGAGAGCGCAGCTCTCGAGGTTTTCAGATGTCATGGCAACCTCAAGAAGTGTTTCCAGAGTGGCTGTTAACTAAAAACCATACATTATATTTTATAGTGTATGGGCTACCAAGATTGTGTAATCACAGATTGAATTATTTTACTGAATTACTTTACAGAACATTGATTGTTGTGAGCATTCTGTTTTGTTAGAACACTGATTGTTGTGAGCATTCCGTTTTGTTATACTATTGATGTGACATAATTAAGAAGGGTTAACAACAGAGTGATGTCATAACAATGGCATAACAAGGTTGTAATCTGCTTGACTTCAGTTAATAATAAGGGCTCCCCATACATTATATGCCTTTCCCACTGTAGTGGTGAGGAAAAAGAATGGAGGTGTGTGGATTATAAAACACAGAACAAGCAAACCATCCCACATCAGAATACCATGCCGTGAATTCAAGATGAGCTGAACTGTCTCAATGGTACCCACTGGTTTTCTGTGATAGATCTACAAAGTGATTACTATTAGATCACCGTACTGCAACCAGACCAAAAAAAAGACTGCCTTCATTTGCTGTTGGGTTGTATGAAATTCTATGCATACTCCAATGCATTTCCAGGGCCCAGGTATGTTCCATTGACACATGGATCATGCAGTGTGGGGCATAAACTTGCTGGAGTGTTTCTATACCTGGATGAAATCATTGTGTTAGGGAAGACCCTAGAGGAACACAAAAATGATCTGTTCAAAATATTGGACCATCTGGAAGTGTTTGGGTTTTAGTTGTCCATGGATAAATACCAATTCTTTTAAATGCTGGTGAAGTATGTGGGTCACATTGTATCTGCTGAATGGATCTATTTATTTATTGAATTTTGTTGACCCGGTAGGCCCACTGGGACTAGAAGTCCCTTTTTCAGGGGCGACCGAGGGGAGATACAGATGGTAAGCAATTGAAATTGAACCAGATTAAGCTGTTGGTGGTATTTTTTTAGTGAATGGGAAATTTGGCTGGGACACCAGGAAATCCCTACTCTTTTCGATAAGTGCCATGGGATCTTTAACATCCACCTGAACTACCACCAATTCAGGCAGATGGGACCTCGGTTTAACGTCTCATCCGAAAGACAGCACCTCAGAAGTGCAGCACCCCCCTCATGCTGCACCACAGTGTTAGTATTGGGATATTAACCCAAGTGCCAGATGTGGGAATTGAACCCACAGCCCTCTGATCTCCCGGCCTCAGAGGTGAGTGTGCTACCTACTGAGCCACTGACACTGAAATCTAAACCAACCCTAGCAAAGTGGAGGCATTTACAACATGGCCCTGCCCCAAGAATCTCAAAGACCTGAAACATTTGCTATGGTTCTGTGGGTATTACTGGCAGTGCATCAGACTTCAACCACGTGGCATGGCCCCATTTAAACTTGACACAGGATTACCCTTCCACCACAAAGTCTGAAAGATTTGGCCCTGAGAAGGTAAAGAGATGCAGACCTGCTTTAAAGTCCATGAGCCTTTTGGACCCAAATGGGATGGAGTCTGTGATGATGTATACATAGAAATCATCCTACAGCTGATTCACTTCCCCATACTGGCTTATGCTGATCCAGAGATGCCTTACGTGCTGCACACATATGATAGGCTCAATGGTTTGGGAGCAGTGCTATACCAAGATTCTTCTGGAGGATTATGGCCTGTCACTTTTGCTAGCCAGAGCTTGACTCCTAGTGAGCAAAACTACCCATTCCACAAACTTGAGTTCTTGATTCTCAAATGGGTTATTGTTGATCCATACCATGACTACCTGTACAAGGCGAAAATCAATGTCAGGACTAACAATTCTTTAACCTTCATGCAAACTACAGAAAACTAGATGCTAAGAGGCACTGGTGGTTGTCTGCCTTATCCACTTAGAATTACTCAGTCCAATACCACCTTTATTGAACCATGTAGATGTGGACGCTTTGTCCTGGCACCAGTTGGTCAGTGATTGCAATGAATCAGACTGAGTAAAGATCCCTGAACTTGCAGTGAAAGCATTGTGCAAAAGGTCTAGCACAGATGAATACCAGCCAATACCAATCAGTTTGTGTACAATTTGGAGCCTTCTAATGACTATTTACCAGCTACCTATTGTAGGTTTATGTCTCTTCAATGGACATCCCTGACGTACTTGACATGGTTTGACTTACAAAGGGAGCGAGGGCAAGACCCTGGCCTGAGATACATAATGACTACTCTTCATTGTGTGAGAGATTGCAAAGTAAAGAATTGGGAACACACCACATAGGTGAGAAGAGTAATTCTGATGAAGATCCACAAAACTGGGTCACTATGTAGCGGTGTCAGTCCTGGTAACTAACATGCTTGCAATAAGCTTTAATACATACTAAACAAATTACTCATCTCACCTATATGGTGTGTGCCCAGTTCTTTACTTTGCAATATATCTGTCCTTGCTGGTGCACCTTGAGTACGACTGATATGCATTCCTTTCTAGCTGTTTTGTGATTGTGTGAGAGATGCATCAAGAATGCTTGCCAAAAAACACTGTCACTCATTTGTTAAAGGAGGAGTGGCAAAGTCTCAGAGTCAAAAATCATTTGCTGAACCGAGATCCGAGGTATGCAAAGGTTCCCTCGACAACAACTGGTGTTACTGTCCAAGTTCTGAGGAATGGTGATCAGGGCCCTACACGATGATAAAGGGCATTTGGGATGGAACAAACTTTGGACCTGATCCAAGCTCAATTCTACTGGCCCCAAATGGACAGTGAAGTCGAGGAATATTGCAGAAGGTGCAATCGCTGTATTCAATGCAAAACTCTGCCAAAGAGGGATGCCGCTCATGTGAACATTGAAATTAGTGTGCCAATTGTCTCGGTTGTCATTGGTTTCCTAAGCTTTCAGCCCAACCCCCAGAATATTGCTAACATCTTGGTCACTGACCAATTTTCTCATTAAGCCCAGGCCTATCCAACTAAAGATCAAAAAGTCACCACTGTTGCCTGCCCACTCATGGATCAGTTCATTTTCAATAACAGGGTGAACAAATGCATATTCTCTGAGCAGGGGCATGACTTTGAGAGCTATCAGATCAAAGAGAGGTTTTTCAGGGGGATTAGAAAGTCCCACACAACTCTTTTTCCACCCAAAAGATGACCCCTATGCCCAAGCATTGAAACTGGACCCTGTAAACATGCGGAGCACTCTAGACCCCATGGAGAAAAGCAAGTGAAATCAGAAAGGGAGCACCAAGGTCCATGCTTATAGCTGTACTAAGACTGATGAAACTGGATACTCCTTGGTGTTCTGTAGGGTGGCTCAACTCCCCATTGACTTGTGTTTTGTTATTTCCACTGACACAGCTCAACCTGAGACCTATTTGTAGTACACGCACAGACCAAAAGACCAATTGGACACTGCTTATTACTTGGCAGGCAGAGACATCTGGCCAACAAGACCTGTTATGATCTCAAGATAAAAGCCAATGATCTCCACTACAGGGACTGGGTCTCGGTACAGAACCTGAACCTTCCTGGTAAACATAAGCTAGCTGATCAGTGGGACAATAACCTGTTTTATTGCCAATGTGTGACTGAAAAACCTGCTTGTTTACTATATACATCCAGAGGGGGGGGGACCCAAGCAAAGCAAAACAATGCCTCGGAAACAACTGTTACTAATTGGGCAGATGGAAGTACATATAAAGGACATTGTGGCTTCTACATGTAACCCCTAGATGGCGCTATCCCAGGGGCTACTACCCCTGCCTGATTTGCCACTAACAGGTTGAGGGGCCTGGATCCAATGGCGGGTGCCTCCACCCAGAGGTCAGGGTTTGCAATAGTTAAACTAACTTGGTCACAGCCCTCTGGGACACTGCAACCCCCCTTTCTTCCCACTAGTGGCCCACACAATATATCAGAATTACCTTCACAGTATACACTTACCCCCAGGTCTGGTTCCGGCACTGGGACCTCCTGTGAAATGAGATACAGTGCAACAATCACAGTACAGTACTTTAACATAGACAAATACCTCAGGCAGTATAACTTTGCTGAAACAAGCAGCTCTGATTTATTTAGGGGATATAACAAGGACAGGGAAATCAGGTTAATTAGCTTATCACTCTAATAATCTACCTATGGCTCTGTGCACAGGCCTATCCCTATCAGTTACTGTCCCTGGGTACCCAAGCCCTAGTGGCTGGTCAAACCGTGGCAGCTGGTGAGGCCCTTTCACACAGAGAAAAGGAGAATTAAACAGTCAACAGTACAGTAATTCCATTTGGATTTAATGTGGCAATTCAACAGGAGCGACCCTGAATTAGTACTCACGATCTCCAAATAAGATAGGGTCCTTCAATGTCAGCAGGGCTCACTTGAGGTACACAAACCTCTTCACACATCCATATAAAAGCACTATACCAGGCAGGCTGCATCTGTATCGATGCAATTACTGCACAATACCGGGAGAACACACAGCAGATTCAGTTCCTGACAGACCGAGTGCAATTTTCAGCAATTCCTCCAGTCTTCTACAGGGTGAGCCTGGTTTCTACTCTTCAGAGATCCTTTGATTCTCTTCACAGGACGGATTCAGTCCTAACAAGCTGTTACACAAGCTGCAGACCGAACTCTGGGCCTTACACGTTTTTGACTAAAACTGCACACTGAAAAAGCACAGGGCTCCTTCCTTCTTCACTGCCAAAGCTCAACTGAAACTCCAACCGACAAAACGGGCACTTCCTTTGAGTTCCTCCCAGTTCTTGACTGGATTGGCTGTCACTCACAATAGACTGCTGCTGTTGGTCCAAAAGGCACTGAAGTCTAAACTACATCTCCCAGAGTCACTGCCCATACAATCCTCTTGTGGCTGGCTCAGATTATGAGTCCAAGTTCTGATTCGTCAAGGCACCATTTTAGAGCTAGCTTACCCACACTGATTGGTCCAGTTCAGCAGTTCAAAACTAGAATGGGGAACTAGCAGACACAGTTCTGACTGCAAAGAAAGCAGGTTAGACAAACTGTAATTTCATTATTACTCTAAATAATTTCTGGCAAACAGTTACATCTTTCAGATAGGTTCCCTTTGCACTCCTAGTGACTGCAAAAATGAAGTGAATTGGCAGCAGCTTGAGTGGTACTCAATCAAAGAAACACACAGTTCCCCATACAAACTAATTATGTCTGCAAGCAGACAGCTCTTAAAGAGACAGTACCAGAGGTTCTAAAAACACTCACTGATAAATGGCTTAAATGCCAAACACCATTCAGGCTTGGAGCATTCAAGCAAACTCCTGGAAGTCTTTTGGGAACCCCCATTTGCAGGGGGGTTACACCCTTCCTGGCATGGGAAAGCTTGACGTCCGCGTCAAGCAAGTACCCCCATAAGTTTCAACTGCAACCATATACATTTGCATTAGGCTCGCACATGTAATCATCAGTCAATATACCATTTTACCAAGAACACATTTCTGAAACATTGCAGTACGTCACTCTTTACACAGTATTACATACACATTGTACCATAACTCAAGTTATTACCTCTTGTACATGAAACCTGAAGAGAGGCCCTTCCTATCAGTTACCTTGGGGCTGGATGGGGCAGGGCACCATACTAGAGGGCAACACAAGTAACTTGGAGTTAGCACTGATGCTCAGTTTGGGCAATGAGCTCGGGGACATACACTCCTTTATGGACAACATTGAGAGGCAAGTCCACAGGCCTCCCAAGTGAATCATAACTGAGGTGCACCACAGGCTTAACAGCTCGACCAGTCTTTCTAGGGGAACTGTTATAGTCTCTGCACTCTGAGCCTCATTTCAGCATTGTCCTCACTTGTCAGGAGTCTCCATGGGGTAGAGAGGCTAGAACTTGGGGCACTTTCAGCTCCAGGAGTTACAGTTTCTGAGTCCACAACATTTGGCTCGCATGGAGAGCTTTCGGACACTGGCAGTGGACTGTCAGGGCACTCAAAATACTCTTCTTGTTCGAGTGTATCACCAGTCTGCCCAATCTATCATTTCCTCCTGAAAGCTCAAACAGTTCAACCATGCACAATGATTCCATTTCATCTGATCTGATGCTTTGCACTTCACTTTCTGGGAGCATTGGCTCCAGGGATGAAGCTGGGGCTTAGACAGTCCAGAAGGCCCAGCTTCATCTCCAGTATTGACTAGGGATTGCCCGAAACAATTGACTCAGTTCGTAAGAAGGATAGTATTCAAAGTCACTCTCACTTTCTTCCGATATGGACTGACAGTCATGCTCAACTGGGACTTGTGGAGGGAACACTTTAACTTTGCTTCTGTAGGTGCAGACTTTCTTGATCTTTTCTTAGCAGCAGCTCTAGTCACTGGTCAGAGGGGCATCTTCTGGGGCTCAGACTCAATTAAGATTTGTCCAATGGGCAGTAAATGATTTCTATGCATTGTTTTCATCTTTGAATTATTCTCAGGCCTTACTTTGTACACTGGCAGATCATCTAGTTTGCCCACTACAATGTGAGGGAGATGGTGCCATCTGTCAGCAATCTTGTGCTTGCCATGCAGTCCCAGATTTCTTAGCAATACCCGATCTCCCTCCTGGAGTTCCTGTGCTTTCACCTTTTATCATACCTTTCTTTGTTGGCCAGATTTCTTTTGGCAGCCATGGTTTGAGCCAGTTAGTACGCATGAGTTAGCTGGGCCTTTAACTTTGCACATACTGTAAATAGTTGTCAGCTTGAACCCCATCAGAGAGACCCCAAACACACATCTACTGGTAGTCGAGCTTCTCTTCCAAACATCAGGCGGTAGGGGAGAATCCAGTGGCATCACTTTTGGTGCAGTTATAAGCATGTACCAGGGTGCTAATTTGTTGGCTCCATCTAGGCTTGTCCTTTGGGTGCAGGGTGCCTAGCATATCTAGCAAAGTGCGGTTGAAACGTTCAGGCTGTGGGTCCCCTGGGGTGTAAGGAGTGGTTCTGGACTTCGCACTCCCCAGAGAAAGCATCTCTTTGATCAGGCGACTCTCAAAGTCTCTCCCTTGATCAGAATGGATTCTTTGTGGAGCCCATAGAGAACAAAAAGTTTTCTACAAGTACTTTGGCCACAGTGGATGCTTTCTGGTCTTTGGTGGGGAAAGCTTGGGCATATCTCGTGAAATGGTCAGTGACCACCAGCACATTACTGATATTTCTTTGATCTGGCTCCAAACTCAGAAAATCAATACAGACCAGCTCCATGGGTGCACTGGGGGTGATGTTAACAAGGGGCAGCCCTCTGGGGCAAAGCTTTCCTCTGTAAGCAGCAACTACAAGTTCAAATGTGTTGCTCCACATCAGCCCCATCTTAGGCCAATAGAATCTGGATCTCACCAAGTCAAGTGTTCTGTCTATACCAAGGTGCCCCATGTGGTTGTGCAAGGACCTCAGTACTGAGTCTCGAAAAGCAGTGGGCAGCACTAGTTGTTGTTTGTCTACTTGTCCCCTCTGTCTACTGTTTCTCTGTATAACAGTTTATTGATCAGTTTCAACTTAGGACCTTCTTTGTATAACAGTGCAGTTCTCAAATCAGTGGGCGTAATTTGGACATCATCTTTCCTGCATAGAGGCTTCTAAGCTGCTTTGATCATGGGATCGCGAGATTGAGCCACGCGAATACTGTCATTGTCCAGCTGAGGCAGTGCACCAATGTCTATTGCAGAAAAGTGGCAATAAGCAGCAGGTATGCAATTCTCAGAGGCTCCCAAGCAATCCACCATGCAGTCCACTGCGTCCGTGGACATTGTTCCTCCCTGTCAAACTTCCGGCAGAGTGCCGAATGTCAGGTTCTGCCAATCGGACCCAATCATTCTGGGGAACAGGCCTCCGGAGAGAGCATCAGCATCTATGTGGTTCAGACCTGCTCGGTATTCGAGAGCATAGTCATATGTAGATAATGCAGAAAGCCACCTATGGCCAGTGGCATCCAACTTAGCTGAGGTCTGCACATAGGTCAAAGGATTATTGTCAGTTTTACTAGTATTTTAGCCCCATACAAGTACTCATGGAATTGGTCAACAATAGCCCACTTCAAAGCTAGGAACTCTAACTTATGTACAGGATAGTTCTTTTCGGATGGGGTCAGGCTTCTACTGGCAAAGGCCACTGGTCTCAGGCCATTCTCGTCTCTTGGTACAACACAGCCCCAACCCTTGCAAGCTAGCATCAGTGTGCAGGACGTAAGGTTTTCTTGGATCGGCATAGGCCAGCACTGGAGCATGGGTAAGTTGATATATGATCTCATGAAAGCAGTCTCACAATCAGGAGTCCAGCGGGCCCCAAATACTTCACTGGATGAAAATACACTCTTTCAGTCTTGAGGCGCTGACTTTTGGTATTTTTGTGGGTTGGGGATACCCTTGAGTAAGGTTAAGTAAAGGCGGATCACTCTTGAATAGTCCTTGATGAGCGCCGATAATAACCACAGAATCCAGGAATCTTTGCAGTTCTTTTTAGATTTTTGGGCTGTGGCCAGGTGGTCAAGGCCTCAACTTTACTTGGGTGGGTCTCTATTCCTCGGTGGATACTATGTGTCCCACATACTTTACTGATGTTTGAAGAATTGACACTTATCAATGGACAGTTTAAGGCCAAAGTCCTCCAGTCGGTCCAATACCTTAAATAATCTGCTCTCATGTTCCTCCAGTGAGCTGCCAAACACAATAACATCATCTAGGTATACCAGGCACTCTAGTAAGTTCATGTCCCCACTGCACGCTCCATCAATCGTTGAAAAGTGGCTGGGGCACCTGAAATCCTTGAGGCATCCTCATGAATTCATAGAAACTAGCGGACAGATAAAGGCCGTCTTCTCACGGTCCTCTGGGGCCATCGGGATCTGGTAGTACCCACTGCGGAGATCCAGCACAGAGAACCACTTGCTCCCGTTTAGGCAGTCCAAAGCATCCTGAAAGCGGGGCATTGTGTACTGATCAGGGATAGTCCGCCGGTTTAAGGTGCGATAATCCACACATCCTTACTGTTCCATTCTTTTCCTCACTACCACAATGGGGAAGCATAAGGGCTTCTGATTCTTGTATTACACCAGCAGCTAACATCTCTTGCAGATGCCGTCTCACATCATCTATGTCAGCAGGTGCCAGGCGTCGAGACCTCTCACGAAATGGTCTTCGTCATGCAGCGGATATTGTGCTCAGCTCCTTACGCATCCTACATCCCATTCCTTTAAAGAAAACACCTGGTCTCTCTGGGCAAGCTTCTCACTGATCCTCACTTTCCATTCAGCTGGCAGCGGGGTCGCTGAAATCAAACAAGTCAGGCGTTACTCTGTCATTCTTCCTTGAACTCTTGCTGCTGGGTAGCACTGCAGTGTCTGCACAATGCACATTAGCCAGGATGCAACCTCTGTTTACTCGAATGTCTCTTTCAGACACATTATGAACTTGGACCATTACCCTTCTGGCATAAGCATGGGCTCTAGCGGGCAAAATACTAAGCTTGACCAGCAGTCCCTCTGGCAATTTCCATCACCTGGTGCATCCAACATTAATATTTTATTCTTAACATCCTTTCTGATCGGACCTCTCCTGTAAGGTACACTGGGCATTTGGCGCCAGGATCAGAGACTCAGGATCCTTCTTCCATACAATTCCGACCAGTTCCTCTGGTTCTGTTTTTCAGCATCTCTCTGTGCCTCATAGGCCTTCTTAATTAAAGCCGGAACTCTTAAAGCTCTACTAGTCTTTGACCCCTGTTTTTCATAACACAACTGTGCCAGCCTTCCGAACATATGAGCATTTGTTCCAATCAACAAAGGGACACCATCATACAGTCCAGTGGGGGCACACACTAAGGCTAGGGTCTCTACTTGTTCGGCCACTCCAGCCACGGAGGTGGGGAAAGACAGCCAAATTCGGATATACCCGGAATAGGGGTAGGCCTTCTCACTTAACCCCCATACATGCAGTCCTTCTAATGGTTGTAAGGGTACGTCTGACAAATGCTTCTGATACCAATCCTGGAACATAATTGTCACTTGGGAGCCACTGTCTAATACAGCTCTTGTAGACACTCCATTCACCTTTACAGTGGTCTCCATGGAGGACCCACTATTCTGGACCAGTCTGGAGGCGTGTAGTGGGGGCCTGGGCAACTGACCTTGCCACAAAGGGCGTGAATTAGCATTTTGGTGCCCTCACTGGGATCATGTCGTGCACCTCTTAACCACTGATTTCTTCTCGAAGTCTCCTTGTAGCCTATATGCAACTTTGTCAGTGTCTTTTGGGACTGGCATTCCCTTTTCATGTGCCCATCTTTCCCACAATTATAGCAAAACATACTTTCTGGAGTTTGAGCTGGCCGAGGCGCCACACTGGGAGCCAGGGCGGGGGTATTACTAACTGGAAACCTGGGTGCCATCTCTGTCTGAGGCGTGATAAGCATTTGGAGACATCTCGTCAATTTCTCCACTTCCATGGTCAAGGAATTGAGTTTGGAGCTGTTATCAGCAGGAGATACATGGGTGGGTACCCCCACCCCCATAGCAGATGCAGTCGGATATAGGTCAGGGCCCGTACTTGCAGGCGTGGCCTTCATAAAGGACTGTTTTTGAATCCCGGATCTCTCTCAACAGTTCGCCCCATTGTGGCATATCTTTCCTTGTCAGAGCACTCATTGACTGTCAACCTCTGCCCTGAACTTCACTTGATGGGTCACCCTCAGTCACTCGAGTCGTAGCCACAGCTGTTGGTGCAGGTACCTCCAGGTCGCCTTTCTCAACTCCTCGAATTTCTCTCATTAACTCATCATAGGAGGTGGGGATTCCAGTCAATTTGCCAGGCGTAACTGAAGCAACAGCAGTTCTGAGAAGGGGCAGACTTAAGAATTCTGTCCAGTCTGGTTCGGTCCAGTTCAATCGCTGGCAAACTACCCTTTCTGAGGCATTCTTGCAACAATTTTTCCAGCCGAGAGACATACACAGACAACAACTCCCTTGGTACTGTTGTGCATTTCTTACTCTCCACCATAGGTCCTCATCAGAATCTGGGCTCCCATACACATTCTCCAAGGCCTCAAGATAGGCCTGTGCAGTCGCTTCAGGGTTACTGGCCCGTTTCTTGCGGATGGTAGCCAGGGCAGGACCTCGGGGCTCTCACTAACCCTCTTTAGCTTTTTCGCCTTCCGAGCATTGCCATTCTAGCACTTGGGGGCAACATAGTCTATCCAGGTCTCCCAGTCATCCTCCCTTGGGGGTGGGGAGGTGCCAGAGAAGATCCTCAACCTTGGTAGAGTCGTGACTAATGGCAGGTGCAGAAATAGGAGTCTGCATTGGTTCAGCCACCATTACGGGCACTGGAGCAGGAGAGGTGTTGGGAGAGAACACCCCCAGGTGGCAAGAATAGTTTCTTCAAGTCCTCCACAGTTTTCCCCTCTCCCAGCAACCATTCAGCAAATTTCTCCTCAAAAGTTTCAGATAGTGGTGGGGGCTGATTCCCCCCCGGGTCTTTACTGTCCTTAGTTATCACTCTCCAAGCAGTGAGGGCTCCCTCTGGGGTAATGGTCTGTGGCACTTTGGAGCTATCTATGGGATCCTTAAACTCTACTAGGGCCAGGAAAGTGTGGGTGAGCAGATTAGCATGCCGACCCACCACCACAGGGTTTTGTAAACCTTCCACCTTGGAAAGTACTCCCTGCACAGTGTCCGTATTGATACCCAGGGGGATGTCCAGGATAAGCATAGCATTTTGGGGTCGATCTCCTCCCAGTACACCCTCCACCAGCCGGTGCACAGCCACTTCTGTCGGGTACCCATTTTTCTTAACAGTGGTTCGTAAATATGGCCACTAGAGGACACACAATCCCAGCGGTGAGCCTCAAGATGTAACCCCTAGATGGCGCTATCCCAGGGGCTACTACCCCTGCCTGATTTGCCACTAACAGGTTGAGGGGCCTGGATCCAATGGGGGTGCCTCCACCCAGAGGTCAGGGTTTGCAATAGTTAAACTAACTTGGTCACAGCCCTCTGGGACACTGCAACCCCTTTCTTCCCACTAGTGGCCCACACAATATATCAGAATTACCTTCACAGTATACACTTCCCCAGGTCTGGTTCCGGCACTGGGACCTCCTGTGAAATGAGATACAGTGCAACAATCACAGTACAGTACTTTAACATGAACAAATACCTCAGGCAGTATAACTTTGCTGAAACAAGCAGCTCTGATTTATTTAGGGGATATAACAAGGACAGGGAAATCAGGTTAATTAGCTTATCACTCTAATAATCTACCTATGGCTCTGTGCACAGGCCTATCCCTATCAGTTACTGTCCCTGGGTACCCAAGCCCTAGTGGCTAGTCCAAACCGTGGCAGCTGGTAGGCACTTTCACACAGAGAAAGGAGAATTAAACAGTCAGCAGTACAGTAATTCCATTTGGATTTAATGTGGCAATTCAACAGGGAGCGACCCTGAATTAGTACTCACGACCTCCAAATAAGATAGGGTCCTTCAATGTCAGCAGGGCTCACTTGAGGTACACAAACCTCTTCACACATCCATATAAAAGCACTATACCAGGCAGGCTGCATCTGTATCCCGATCGCAATTACTGCACAATACCGGAGAACACACAGCAGATTCAGTTCCTGACAGACCGAGTGCAATTTTCAGCAATTCCTCCAGTCTTCTACAGGGTGAGCCTGGTTTCTACTCTTCAGAGATCCTTTGATTCTTTTCACAGGACGATTCAGTCTAACAAGCTGTTACACAAGCTGCAGACCGGAACTCTGGGCCTTACACACGTTTTGACTAAAACTGCACACTGAAAAAGCACAGGGCTCCTTCCTTCTTCACTGCCAAAGCTCAACTGAAACTCCAACCGACAAAACGGGCACTTCCTTTGAGTTCCTCCCAGTTCTTGACTGGATTGGCTGTCACTCACAATAGACTGCTGCTGTTGGTCCAAAAGGCACTGAAGTCTAAACTACATCTCCCAGAGTCACTGCCCATACAATCCTCTTGTGGCTGGCTCAGATTATGAGTCCAAGTTCTGATTCGTCCAAGGCACCATTTTAGAGCTAGCTTACCCCACACTGATTGGTCCAGTTCAGCAGTTCAAAACTAGAATGGGAACTAGCAGACACAGTTCTGACTGCAAAGAAAGCAGGTTAGACAAACTGTAATTTCATTATTACTCTAAATAATTTCTGGCAAACAGTTACATCTTTCAGATAGGTTCCCTTTGCACTCCTAGTGACTGCAAAAATGAAGTGAATTGGCAGCAGCTTGAGTGGTACTCAATCAAAGAAACACACAGTTCCCCATACAAACTAATTATGTCTGCAAGCAGACAGCTCTTAAAGAGACAGTACCAGAGGTTCTAAAAACACTCACTGATAAATGGCTTAAATGCCAAACACCATTCAGGCTTGGAGCATTCAAGCAAGCTCCTGGAAGTCTTTTGGGAACCCCCATTTGCAGGGGGGTTACATACAAATGATGAACAGTGCTGCCAAATCACTCAGGGGGGTTGTGACTAGGGCCTGAGCCCAGTGATGCCAGAAGGCTGCTAGGCAGCAGACCAGTTCACACTACACTGATAATGAACTGTATGAAGATTAGCAACTGACCTGCTACTACTTTTCAGAGGAATTCCTAGCTTATTTATGGATGATGAGTCTGGGCCCTATGATCATTCAAGGGAGGCAGTGAAGAGCAACAACTGGATGTGGATGTGCAGGCAGAAAACCAGCTCCTCACTCCAGTGGAAGAGGGGCCGGTGGCCATGGAGACTACCAAGGCTCAATAGCCTGAAGAGGAAACCATGATGGCAGGTGGCAACCCAGAATTGGACTCAGAAGAGGCAAAGACCTCTGAAGTAAAAGAATAAACTGTTGTCCCTGTAAGACATTCTACACAGCCAGTTAAGCCAGCCTTAAAACTCAGCTATGATACCCAATGAGCCTCTATTAATATTTCCCTACATGTAGTGCACTGGGGGACATATGTAATACCTTGGTCTCTTCACCATACTCTATATACAGGTGCCCTGAGAACAGTGGGGTCACAATGTTTTGGGGGATTATTGATTAATGTGGTTACTCAGAAATGCATTTGTCTATGAGATTGTTCCTGATTGTGTTAGAATAGGAATCAAGTGTCTAGACTAGCCACTGTTTAAAACATGTTCCTGCTCTAAGTTCTGGACTGCTGGACTTTCGCAGCTAATAGCTGAGGGCAATGATTTCATCAGCTGGGGAAGAGTGTTGTGATGTATTAACCCTCTACTAGTTATGATTATATTTGTGATATAAATGTATGTTCTGTGAATTTCTGCTGGGAAAATATGGCAGCCAGCAGAAAAGCACTCCGGGAGATGGAATTTCAAAAGTGTGGTGAGGAGAGATGGCCTCTCCATGACCCAGTGGAAACTTTAATTAAGAACTTCCTTCAGAGGCCAGGTTATAACATACTGTAAACCATCCATTTACTTTGAAACCCAGGAAGCCATAGAAGACTACATTTTTTACGACATCTTTGGAAGCAACAATTTCTAACAGATATCTGTTAAATTTCTAACCACAAGGAGAAAATAGCTGTCAGGATGTGATCCTGAAGATCGAAGGGAGAATGCGGTGATAGGAAAGAGACTGTTAAAATGTAATATTTCTATCTTTGCAGATTTCAAGCAAGTAGTAAAACGACACCCTTTGGGGTATACTTGGTCATGTTACAAATTAATTACAGGACTAACAGTGACCTCATGTGCTGTGACATCACAAGGAGGTTGGGAGATTAACTTTCAATATTGCCAAGCTGTCTGAGGGGACTGTGGCTCACTCTTATTCCAACCTTGAAAGAGAGCACACATTTGTGTTCTGGACTTAAGGGCACTTCTGTCAAGAATAGGTAACACCCAACTGAAAACTAAGTTAGAACTAGAAATTCAGTTACAAGGCATTTTGTTTTTGTAATTTCCATTTCTTTTGACTGTAAGCATTAATGTACAGATGTTCTGTGTTTTGTATTTATATAATATTTTAATTTTAGTAAGCTTTTTTTTTGGTTTCCTTAATTCTGCCTGAGTCTTTTCTCATTTTGAATGTGAATGCTGGGACAGTCATTGAGAGGTCTGACAGAACTGTTAAGGGCTTATAGTGTGTTACCATTTTGCAACAAGGTAAGAAAATATCTAGGTCTCAACTGAGTCAAAAGAGGGATTGCAAACCAGGTTGGGTGCCTGCTGGGTTAAGTATTGCACGGAATTCCCCTGAAGAGATTGTGGTATTTGATCCTATTAACTAGGCATGCTAGCAAAAAGGGTTCATACTTGCCCTCAGGACTTGAGACTAGTCGATGTTTCGGACCCAAAACAGACGGGAGGGTTACTCTGTCCGTCTCCTGTTCACATATTGCACTTCGAGGCTTGGCACTGTGGGAGCAGAGGGCCTGACCTGCGGAGGGCGTTTGTGACAAGTGTAACCCCCTTTCTAGAGGTGTGGGCTATCTGACTGCTGTGCTGAGCCTCCAGGACACCCACTGTGGAGCAGGGAATGTTGGAACTCCTTAACAACAGTACCTTTCCTGTTGTGTTTCAATGTTTTGTCATGTAGGGCTTCTTCAGGGGAAATGTTCTATATAAAAAGTCAAAATTTATTATTAATTATCATGACACTAATTAAAATAATTAATCTTTGTTGGACCGTTGCCAAGTCCACTAATTTATGGTGTGACCCCTCAGGGCTACATGGTTTTTGATGTTGCCTTTGACATCCTTTGTATTTTTAACATTAAAATATTGAAGAATATAAGAGTGTCCCGAGTAGTGCTGGTACTTGTTGCTTTCTATTGGATTTGTTTGTGCATGCGGCATACTCGTCAGCGGTTTGGAGCCATTTTGCTGTCAGTCTTGTAATAATGGCACCTTACGTGATTCTTCCCTTCATTAAGCACATGGACATTTGTTTCTTAAACTGCATCCCTGTGTCTGTAAACACCTTGGCCCACATATTCAAAAAGAAAGCATGGTACTAACCATATTAGCACCACACTAACCAAGAATATCGCAGTTGGATGAGGCAGAAGCCATATTCATAGGCCCCCGGTGCACAACGCTAACCCAAAAGCATGAATGTTCAGAATATATGGCTGCACACATGCAAATAAGGGACCCTTCTTACATATAGGGTGCAGCAGTTTATTCAGAGGTTTTGAAAGTGTTAAACAGCCTCCATCACAGTGCTGTTTAACATTATCAAACACCTACTCTTATCACTGTGCACAGTACTGGATGGACCCCCCATCAAGTGCAGATAGTGGACTGACAGCAGGAGCTGCCAGTCCCTGCCAGCATCCTCCTCCTCCTCCCCTTGACCTCCATACAGTTGCTGCCAAATGTCTAACTCATCTCTGGCATCCAGTGGTCCCCACCCCTACCACTGCACATTTGCTGCCAAATACCTAATATATCATATCCCTAATGCCTAGTGATCCCCCTCAATTGCCCTACATGTGCCCATGTAGATAGGTAATAACTGCTCTGTGGCACTTAGTGGTCCCACCCACCACGATTTTCTGCCTGGTATGACCAACTGCATTCCCTGAAGTCCAGTGGTCTCTCCATCACCTGATCATCTGCCTGGTATGACCAATTACATTCCCAGGTATCAAGTGGTCCCCCCACCACTCGATTGTCCACCCAGTATGGTCAGTTTCACTCCCTGGTGCCCAGTGGTTCCCCAACTGCCCACACAGTATGACCCATTACATTCCCTGGCATCCAACAGTCCCCACCAATCACCCATCTAGCATGACCAATCACATTCCCTGGCATCCAGTAGTTCTCCCCACCCCAGATTGCCCATATGGTATGAATGACTACATTTCCTGATGTCCAGTAGCCCCCACACCCTGATCATACTTTGTACCCCCCCTCACCTTACTGCCCACTCAGATCCCTCTGCCTCCTTCCACCAATGACCCCCGCTTACCCCCATCTGATTGATCACACCATGATGGTGATGGACACAGCTCCTCCACTCACCACCTCATCCAGCTGCTGTCTGAGTGAGAAGGTACAAGCTTGCACCTACTGTAGAAACAGTTATTTCTACAGTAGGCCCACCCTTGCTCCCTATCACTCAGATGGCAGCCGGCCGAGATAGTGAGCAGAGGGGTTGTGCTGTGTCAGTCACTGTCACAGAGTGGTCTGTCTGAATATGACCATGAGGCCATCCATACCCTATTTCACCCTCACCGGCAAAGGGTGCATGACCCAAATGAAAGGCACTGATTATTAGGCCCCTTGTTACCCAGTTTTTAAACTGAATGTACCTCTCTGCACAGTTGCATTTGCATTTTTAAAAGTAATACAGTGTCCCTTCATAATGTGCCTCTTAGCACTTTCTTTTCTTTCCTTTATATATTCTGAAATAAAAACTAACTCTGTAGATTACAGTATATGCCTCCCCCCAAATAGGGATTGCATACTGAGGTCCCATATGACGAGTAAGAGCCTGGTAATATGTAGGCTACTGCCAGAAGTGCAGCCTCAGCTACCGGGAATGCTACCCCAGTTGAGTTATCCTGCTCTACGGTGTCCATCAGGGGATAGATGTCACATTTCTGGACCTCCCCTAAGGAGACATTCAGGGTGGTAGTGGATATGTACTATAGAAGGGCAGCAAAGGAAGTTGACTGACCAGTAGTGGACATACCATCCAAGGAGTCGGCATCCACTTGACCATGGGAGGAAGATGCCATCACTTCATGCTGGAATTATGGTTTCCAAAGAGGGGCTGAGGCCTACTTTCAGGAGTGTGGACCACTTGTTTAGCCAGAATGACCAACACAGACAGGATGTCAGTACCTGGTTGAGAAACTTTGTTGGGAGTCCTCTCCTGCAGCTACTTGGGTGAGTGCTCCACCACGATTGGCTGAGGAGGAGGGACCACTCGCTGGCCTCTGGATATGACCCAGATGCCTGCGAGGCAAAAAAACACCCAAGAGGGAGTTAATGGTCCTGGCACCATGGGCCTACCCCACTGCAGGCTTGACATGACCTATTGGTGCCACAGGAGGTCCTTATACCTCCTCCCCAGTCAACACCGTCAACAATTATTCGATGAGGAGAACAAACTCAATGAGTGCCTAAGGCAGTGATGTCGACCTAAATGAAATCAAGATCGAGACCTCGGCTGGGATCTCATCCTTGACCCACTGACCTCCTCAAGTCGACAAGAGTCTTGTGGTAGCACCATGTTAACCACCTGCTTAAGTAGCTTGAACACATTGGGGGCACCGTTGCATGTACCTGACCAGTGACCACCAGTGGAAGCTGCTCTGGAGTCGGAGCAACCAGATTTGTGGGTTGATCCCCCAACCCAGCTGCGGGGGAGTCCTGGCAGCAGCAGTGTCTTGGAAAGGAGCAAAGACTCATCCAACTCTGACTCCTGGTCAGTTGGTTCAAGATCAGTCTCAACAGGATCACTGACCTAAGTGTTGACAGGAGTTGACATTAACAACTTGATCAGGGGTACCACTCAATCACTGACCAACCCCTAAAGCACTGAGAGGAGTGGGGACGTTTACCCTACCATGATAAATGGAAATGGTATTTCCTATGCTTCTTTTGTTGAGGGGCACTCAGAGAAAGTCTGCATGGCCTCATACAGCTCCCTAAAACTCTGGGCAATTTGGGAATGGAAGGCTAATGTTCTACCCTATTGGGACCAAGACCAAGAGTGACAAAGGCCCTATTGCCACATACTCTTCCTCCATGGCCGCTAGTTGGACTGCAGATCCCAGAGCAGTGGGAACCTGTTGTTGTTCTTGAGACCTACCTAGGAGAAAGCACATCTTGCAGTTGTCAAGCGACATGATATACATAACCTGACCATTATGGACATTGTCAGACATCATGGTCAATCCCCAGGAAGTAAATGTACAGGTTGTGGCCATCCATCACAGACATTTTCTGCCTACATCAGTTGCACCATTTAAATCCCTGCTGTTTGCATTCCATCACTGAACAGTCACCGGAGCTGTGTCCAGAAGATGAGGTGCACACAATAAGTCAAAAACTAATAAAATATTCAAAGAATTGCCAGAGATTTAACACTGGAAATTGGTTGTCCACACATAATGCAGGAGCTGCAAAGGAAGAAACCTGTCCCTTTCAGCAGAAAAGAAGATCAAACGTCAGATGAGGCAGAGCCAGAGGATGATACCACGGTTGGTGGGAGGAACCAAGCATGAAGATGACTGGTGACTGGTTGGCCCCTGAACTATGCAAACATATAGAACTTTTTCTATTTCTTGCAAGAAAGACATGAACAAGCACACTTATTTTCAGGGTGGTGGGTGGTGGGAAAAGTCAGGGTGAAAAAACACCCATTAGCAGCAGCTTGAAGAAGAAGGCCCTTCCACCACCCACATCCGCAGGCACTCCAAAAGGATGGCCCCATAAACCCAAGCTCAGCAGTCCTATTCCTTACCTCACAGTATGCAGAGAAGGGCAGCTGGAAATGGAGACCTTGCCCTGATGGTGGTGGTGGTGGTGGTGGTGGTGATCCACTGTGTAAGAAGCCATGTCTGGGGGCTAAGTGGACTAGACTGAGACCCAGGACAGGAGCTGGAGGAGGACCCCAATGCATAGAAGCACAATGGAGAGAAATGATAAAAAAAGAATATGCCATTTATAGCCCTTTGTAAGGGAACCAGGCGTTTTTAACATTTGAAGATAAATGGTATATTCTAAGTAGGAATCAGTTCGTAAGAAGGCCACGCCCAAGCTAGTTAGTGGTTCCACAGTCTAATAAGGATGCAGATACACACAAGAAGCTGGTGTCAACAGTTCACCCAGTAGAAAAGAGGCTTAAAAGCTGCTTTTAAATTTAAAAATATCCTTCATTTGACACAAAGAATAAATGTATGCACCCCACACGTACATCCACATCCTGCCAACATTTGCAAGCCACCCTGGCACTTTATCAAGGAATGGAGCCATCTAGTGCACACAGCATTTATAGCAGCTTGACTGACTATACACATGACAAAGAGCAAATCTGTTTAAAGTGACAATGCATAATGGGCTGAATATTCAAAAGGGTTGTGCCATGCGCAATAAGGTTGTGCCTGCGCAAGTCCGAAATTGCGCCATTCTGCCATATTCAGCAGGAGGCAGTTGCGCCCCCAAGGCAAGCTGAGCAACAGCGCAATGCAAATGAATGCATGCTGAACTGGAGGGGGAGGAACCATGCATAAACTGCACAGCCCGATATTCAGCGGGTTGTGCAGGCTCAACCCCCAACCTGCGCCTGCACAACTTTGAGCCCAAAAAAAAAAAAGAGTAAGTCGAGGGCCACCCACAGGTGAGCTGCCACATTGCAGGGTGCAACACAGCAGCTGCCACCGGTGGCTGGCCCTCAACCTACTCCCTGTGCCCCCCCTGCAGCCCGATCGCAGGCAAAAGTGTAAAAATTCCCCCGCCCCCGACTGGCCCGATCACAGGCAAAAGCATAAAATCCTCCTCCCCCAACTGGCCAATCGCGGGCAAAAGCTTAAATAACCCCCTCCCCACCAGCCTGATCGCAGGCAGCAAAGTGCCCCAGAACATATCCCTGGTGGTCCAGTGGACCACTAAGCCCGATCGTGGGCTGCAAAGTTTAAACCCCACCCCAAGAACATATCCTGGTGGTCCAGTGGACCGCTAAGCCCGATCGCGGGCTGCATAATGTGGCGACACACCCCCAAGACCATATCCTGGTGATCTAGGTGTCCCCACCCACCCACCCGAAGCCCCACCACCGCTCCCCCGCAGGCGGCGGCAGCATCCACCCACCTGCCACCCCGCGCCCGCCAACTGACTGCCCGGTGGCTGCACGCCCATTGATGCACAGCAAGAGCCAATGGGCATAACTATACATACAGCAGCAGTCCAGATATGTGAATGAATTCATTCATCATATCTGACTGCCTTTACGGTAGGGCTGCACGCCCATTGGCTCTGCTCTGCACCAATGGGCATGCAGTCTCACCGGCAGTCAGTCGACGGGTGGCGGTGGTGGATGCTGCCGCCGCCAGCTGCCGGGAGCGGGAGGTGGGGCTTCGTGGGTGGGTGGGGGGACACTAGATCACCAGGGATATGGTCTTGGGTGTGTCACCACATTATGCAGCCCTGCGATCGGGCTTAGCGTCCACTGGACCACCAGGGATATGTTTTGGGGTGGGGTTTAAACCACTGCAGCCCTGCTGATCATTAGCGTCCACTGGACCACCAGGGATATGTTCTGGGGAATTTGTTGCCCGCGATCGGGCTGGTGGGGGTTATTTAGCCTTTGCCGCGATCGGGCCAGTCGGGGGAGGGGGATTTATGCTTTTGCCCGCGATCGGCCAGTTGGGGGTGGGGATTTCTACACTTTGCCCGCGATCGGCTGCAGGGGGCGCCGGTCCCCGATGGCTGCTGCCTGGCAGGGCGCCAGGCGCAAGTCCTCTGGGATCGGTGCACCTGCATGCTAATGGCATGCAAATGGGGCCATAAATAGATGCAAATGGCCCCCCACGCCTTGCATGAATTATGGCCCCATTTGCATGTCACCTTTTGAATATCGGAAATTTGCGCATGGCGCAATGGTACTTGCGCCACATCAACTTGAATGCTCCACTCTGGCCACTTGCGGTGGCGCAAGTTCCACTGCGCCATGCACAGTGGCTGTGGCGAGGGGTGATATTCAAAGGTTGCGCTCACAACTCCTTTGAATATCACCCCGGCCACACCCCTGCGCAGCTATTTTGTGCAGCGCAAGGGCTTGCGCCACAAAATAGCGGAGTTTGAATATCCAGCCCAATATGTGCAAGCCAGTCACAAGAATGGGCAAAAAGTGCCTACTGTGCAAAGGCCATACAAAGTGCTTCACTGTGCAAACTGCCTTAGTGCAAAACATAATCTGAGCTGTCAAACACCTAAATGGCTTCATAACAGCAGCAACATAAAATGAAAAATAAGTAAAAACATATACTGTACATGTGTGCCCACCTGGGAGCTCATATTTGCTCATTTGAAACAAGGAACACAGTTAGGAACATGAGACAATAGGAAGGCTCAAACAAGAGGAGGCAAAAGCCCATCTAGCTTATCTGCCATATATCGACCCACTAGTACCCGATTTTAGTCGATATTTGTGCAGTTCTGACTTAAAACTATTGGCTGTTTTACATTCACTGTTTTGCATACACAAGAGGAAGAAGGTAAACGAGAGGGGTAGGATAAAGTAGACTCAAATCACCTTGTAGTTTTTGGCACTGAACCTCAACTGCCAAATCTTAGATCGTCTCTAACCTTTGCAGGTTCCTTTGCAACTCACTCACCCCGTCTTCACTATCTATCATGCCCCAAAACTTGGTGTCATTTGCAAAGAGGCACATCTTGTCCTCTATATCTTCTCAATTGTTGCTGATGAGCATATTGAATAGGACAGGTTCCATGACTGATGTATGTTAGAAACGTAGAAGCTGATGGCAGAAGGGGACTGTTAGGTCCATCTAGTCTGCCCATTTGTTTTAGACTTGTTTTTTATACATTTTTTTGTATTATTTGTTTATTGCCCTCACATCTGACCAGCCTCTCCTTCAGGCCCTACCAAGGATGCCCCACCTAGCCCCAGGACCCCATCGCCAACTCCTGACCTCATATTTGCAGCCGGTCTAGGGTAACCCGATGTATCCCTTCGTTGGACGGGTTCTCTCCTTCCAGGGAGAAAGTGCCTTCAAGCTTACCTTTCTTGGCCCTGGGTGCTGCTGAGGTCTGTCCCAGCTTGTCAAGGGCTCTGAGGAGGTGAGAGTCCAGGCGGCCGTCATCCGGTCGATCAGGACACCATTTTCGTGTTTTTTTTCCCTGGCTCCCCATGCATTGCACCGCAACTGTAGTGCTCCTGGTCTCCAGCAGGGGCCACTACAGAACAGGGCAATCTCCCTGACCCACCCCAGGAGAGGAGAGCAGTTCTCTGGATGCTCAATCCTCTCCTCCCCCTCTTGCCAACCTCCGGCTCCCCAAGTCCGGTTTTAGAACTATTTTGACACTTTAGTTACCCTTTGTAGTCAGGGCTCCCCTGTGTCTATCCCATACATTCTTGAATTTTCCCACAGTGTTGACCCCTACAACCTCTTGGGGCAGGCTGTTCCAGGCATCCACCACTATTTCTTTGAAGAAAAACTTCCTGGTGTTGGTAGAGAACCTTCCTCCTTGCATCCTGAGGCCATGCCCCGACAACTATCCAGCGATGGCGTCTCCTCCCTGAAGGCCTTCGTAAACTGTACCTTGCCCAACTGGACTGGTCCCCCATCAACCATGCACTATCCATAGACGAGGCCCTCGACTTCTTTGTGCACTCCTTCAGTAAAGTCTGTGACCTCTTTGCCCCCTTCACTAGAACGTGCACTAAAAAGCTAAATGCACCTTGGGTCACCCCCCACCCTCCTCCTGAAACTTAAAATGAGGGACAACCTCTGGCACATCACCGTAGAATCTGGCAGGCCGGCTGACAGGCAAGCGTATAATGCAGAGCGCAATAAGTGTACTTGGGCCATCCGGCAGGCAAGAGCTCAGTATTACCGGTCCTCCCTGACCTCCTCATGGGGGTCTGCCAGAAACTTCTGGAACAACGTCAAAGAGCTGGACAGGAAATCCCGCTCCCCCTCCCTTCCAACTGTCTGTCAATGGCACAATCTCTTCCGACCCTCTTGGCACTGCAGACTGCCTAAACTCCCCCTTCTTGGACCTAAGCTCTGTTCTACCCAGTAATTTCTTTGACCCTGTCCCAGTCTCTCACCTGCCCACCCTCCCTCGCCCCCCCTTCCTACCTATACACCATCTCCCCACTTGAGGCCAGACCCTATCTCCTAAAAGCTGTCAATAGTAATAGCCCCAGCACCAATCCCTTGGACGCTAGGCTCCTTCGTCTGGTCCTGGATGTTATCCTGGTCCCCCTTACTGACCTACTAAACCGGTCTCTGTGCCTGGGTCAGTTCCCCAGTGTGTGGAAAGCTGCCATCATCACTCCCATTTTCAAGAATGGGGATCGGTCCCTTCCCAATAACTACTGGCTGATCTACATCCTCCCCCAACCCCCACTCTTTAAGGCTCTGGAAAAAGTGGTGAACCATATAACTCACGGAGTACCTGGCCAAGCATGATATTCTGTTCCCAGAACAGCATGGCTTTCATGCTGGTCATAGCACCACTTCTGCCCTACTTGAATTTTCTAACTTCTTGCACTCTGCCTTTGATGCCGGTAACCCCGGTGGTGCCGTGTACATCGATCTCTCCGAGGCTTTTGACACGGTCTGCCATCCTCTCCTGTTTGACGCTCTCAGATGCCTTGGCTTTTCTCCTGGTCCCCTCACATGGTTCACCAGCTATCTTTCTGCCAGAACACAGTGCATAAAAATAAACGCACCTTATCTGACACCGGTCCTGTCCATTCAGGTGTTCCCCAGGGCTCTGTCCTGGGCTCCCTCCTCAACACGCTCTCCTCTGCCTGTTCTAATAGGATCCTCCTTTATGCAGATGATGCAGTACTTTTTGCCTCTGATCCCAACCCCACTACCCTACAGACCACCCTCCAGCGTAATTTCCAACAAGCTGAACACTGGTTCACTGCCCACATACTGGTCTTGAACCTAAAAAAGACCAAGGTGATGATCTTCTCACATCGCCAAAGCAAAGCCAGTGGCACCCCCCCTCGTAATACTACCCAGCACACTTCACCCCATCGAGCAGGTTTCTTCCTATAAGTACCTGGGAATCACATTTGACTCAGCCCTTACCTTCCACTCCCACATCAGCTCCCCCTCTGCTGCCACCAATATCAGGATCAGACTCCTAAACCGCCACAGGGATCACCTCCCCCCGAGGCTCTCCGTTTAGCCATCACCTCCTCTGTCCCATCACTAGTAGATTATGGCCTGCCCATCTACACCGCTGCCGACAATACTGCCCTTGCTAAAATCCAGCTCTCAATAAACAAGGCCTGCAGGCTCCTGACTGGAGCCCCAAGGTGCACTCATACCTGTCTACTGTTCTTCCACCACCAATTTGCAAAATCTCGAGGAGAGACTCCGCTACCAAACCTGCCTCCTAGTCCAAAAGACTTTGCTCAGGCTCTCCCCAGTATCTCTGCCTTCCTCCACCAGGTCTCACCCTCGGTATCCACCCGCAGCACTGTCAAGACCTCACTTCTAGTCCCCAGGGCCAGGACGTCTCTAGCCCAGAGATCCTTTGGCTATAGAGGACCCACCTGGTTCAACTCCCTCCCAGGCAACATAGCCAACTTCACTAAGCTAGGTGCCTTCAAGGCTGCCCTCAGAGGCCACCTGCTGGGGCTCCAACTGCTGCAATTGTACATAATCTCCCCACCCCCTGATACAACTGTCAGTGGTCAAGATAAGGTTCCTAACTACTTACAACCCTCATGTGGATGACCAAGGCTAATCTAAGATTCTGGATGCTATTTGCTAGTGTGTGTGTGTGTGTGTGTATGTGTATGTGTGTATATATATATATATACACACAGTATATCCTAGAACTGTTTTAAACTTCTCTGATGTGGTGCCTATGTGCCTAAACTATGCATACTGTGTTTATCAACGTGGTGCCTGTACGCCTATACTATGTATACTGTCTTTCTTTTTTACTGATACCACCCATGTATCCCGGTGAATAACTGTAATAACTGTCTGCTCTCCTAGCTATTATTGCATGGCCCTTAACTGTACTGTTGCTGTCTCATATCGATGAGATGCCTTTGTAAATGAATCCCTGACTCAAAGTCTGTAAATCCGATAGTTTAAATAAATAAATAAATGTCCCCTGGTCCTGGAGCCCTTCTTGAAGTGAAAAGGGAAGCAGAAAAGAGAAGGTGGTTATCATGGGGGATTTTAACTTGCCGGGGGTTGACTGGAGCATTCCAGTCACCTCCAGTGCTAGGGAGCAAGTGCTCCTGGATGCAATCCAGGAGGGTCTCCTGACACAGTTGGTTAGTGTACCTACTAGGCTAAAGAACACTTTAGATCTGGTGTTGTCGAATGGGGAGGCAGTAAGGGAAATAAAGGTGGAGGACCCACTAGCCGACAGCGATCACCAAGCAGTGTGGTTTAATATCATGATGTGCGGGGAGCCAGAGAAATCAGTTACTCAGGTAGTAAACTTCAGGGGGGCAGACTTTGGGAGGATGCAGGAAATACTGAAAGGGAAACTAGAGGGCATAAGGTAGGAGATGGATGCAGAGCAGAAATGGGATATTATTAAAAGGGGGGATTACAGAGGCAACAGAAGCTTGCACCAAGACATAGAGTAAGAGGAGCAGAACAAGAAATCCATACTGATTGAACTGCGAGGTAGTGGAGGTGGTGAGAGCAAAACGAGAGGCACACCAGAGGTATAGAAAGACAGGGAAAGAAGTGGACAGGGAGGGGTACACAAGACAGTCCAGGGAGGTGACCAGAAAAGTGAGAGAAGCCAAGGCCCAGAGGGAGCTGAGATTAGCGCAGGGAATTAATGGGGAGACTTTTCACATACATCAGGAGAAAAGGAAGTGCAAGGAGACAATAGTGAGAACAAAGAGGGTGGGAGTGGATGGAAAGGGGAGGAGCAGGCAGAAGCACTGAATGAATACTTTTGCTCAGTGTTCACGGAAGAAAAGGGGGACCGCTACCCCATGGGCTGGGAGGGTGGGACAGGAAGAGAGGAGGCAACAGATGGAAGAATTGAGGCAAGTAGAGTCCTAGAGGGACTGAGGACACTGAAGGTAGACAAGGCACCAGTGCCAGATGGTATCCAACCCAGGGTGCTGAGGGAGATGATGGAGGTGTTGGCGGAGCCGCTGGTGGATCTGTACAGCACCTCGCTGGAGTCGGGATGTGAGCCACTGGACTGGAGGATGGCACATGTAGTACCATTACACAAGAGCAGACCAAGGAATGAACTGGGTAATTATCGCCCTGTAAGTCTCACCTCCATAGAGTGCAAACTCATGGAGACAATACTAAAGGAAAGACTGGTGTCATACCTGGAGGACAGTGGCCTCCAGGATGTGAAGCAGCATGGGTTTGTTTCAGCGAAGTCTTGTCAATCCAACCTGATGCAATATTATGACTGGTTGACAGATGAGCTGGATAAGGGTTATGCGGTGGATGTTCTTTACTTGGACTTCAGCAAGGCCTTCGATTCTGTGCCTCATGGGTGGCTTGGGGGGGAAGCTAACTGGTGTAGGGGTAGTGGCAAAAATTATGAACTGGATTACAAGCTGGCTGAGTGGGAGGCTGCAACGGGTGACGGTGAGAGGGGAGCTCTCAACTCCAAGGCCAGTGATGAGTGGGGTGCCACAGGGCTCTGTGTTGGGGACAGTATTGTTCGGGCTCTTCATATCAGACATTGCACATGGGGCGGCGAGCAAGATATGTCTGTTCGCTGACGACACCAAAATCGGAGCAGTGGTGAATGGAGAGGGATGGAAGCAGCTTCAGGGGGACCTAAGCAAGCTAAAGGAGTGGTCAGAGAGGTGGCAGCCATGGTTCAATGCAAAGAAATGTAAGGTTATGCACTTTGGGGTGAAGAACCCAAGGAGAGAATACTGGCTGGGAAGGGTTAAGCTGGGGATCACTGAGGAGGAGAAGGACCTAGGGGCAATGATAACAGGGACCGTGGACAACACAGTCCTGGCTGCAAAAGTGAACAAAATGCTGGGGTGCATAGCGAGGTTTTTTTTATCCAAGTGAAGAGAAGTGATCTTGCCCCTCTACAGGTCACTGGTAAGGCCGTACTTAGAGCATTATGTGCAGTTTTGGAGGTCATACCTAAAGCGTGATATCAGGCTACTGGAGGGGGTGCAGAGGAGGGCAACAAAGATGATATATGGAATGGAAGGGACAGACTATGACAGCAGGCTGAGAGACCTGAATATGTACATCCTGGAGGATAGAAGGGACAGGGGAGACATGATAGAGACATTCAAGTATCTGAGGGGAATCAATAAGGATGGGGCAGATGGGGTCTTTAAGTTAAGGAGGGGGATGGTCACCAGGGGGCATGCGCTAAGTACAAAGAGGGGAAGATTTAGGAAGGAAAGGAGGAGACACTATTTCACAGAGAGGGTGGTAGCAAAATGGAACACCCTACCAGAATGGGTGGTATCATGTAAATCTGTAAGCAGTTTCAAAAGGGCATGGGAGAGGGAACAGGGAAGAGTGAGGGTGGGGACGGTGGCAGTGGGATGACAAATGGGAGGGGGGGTGGGGCAGCTGCAAACTAGGGGTACTAGCTGCACACTCGAGCAGACTTAGATAGACCTGGTGGTCTGTTTCTGCTGGCACATTCAAATGTTCATATGAAAAAAGTTCCTGTGCCTGTAGCTTGTTAATGTCTTTTATGGACTTGAATGTTTTAGTCATGTCCTCCCTCTCTCTTCTCTGCTCCAGGGAGTACATATTCAGTTCCCCAAGTCTCTCCTCATAGGACATGTACTGCAGACCCTGAATCATTTTTGTCGCCTTTCTCTGTACTGTTTCCACCAGGCCAATGTTCTCCCTGAGGTAGGTCCTCCAGTACTGGACTCTGTATTCCAGGTGAAGCCTGACCAGGGATCTATACAGTGGTAATATCACCTCCCTCCTCCTGCTCGTGATTCCTCTCCCAATAGAAACATAGACTCTGATGGCAGATAAGGACCACTTAGCCCACCCAGTCTGCCCATTTCCCTTCCTATTGGATAAGCTGCAGATTCTAGTTAACCAACAGCCTACTTCCTGCAACCCCCCACTACAATTGCCTTATGTCTGTCCCATGCATGTTTGAATTCCCTCACTGTTTTAGACCCAACAACCTCCCCAGGAAGGCGGTTCCATGCATCCACCACTCTCTCCGCAGCCCAGCATTCTGTTGGCTTTCAATGTTGCCTTCTCACACTGCTTACTAACCTTCAAATCATCTGAGATTACGATTCCCAGATCTCGTTCCTGGTTTGAAGCTGCCAGCCTTTCGTCTCCTAGGTAATACTCCTTTCTTGGATTTTTCTTTCCTATGTGCATGACCTTGCACTTTTTGGCATTAAATCTCAGTTGCCACACTCCAGACCATTCTAGTTTCTTGAGGTCAGCTTCCATCTTGCTCACTCCTTCTGAGGTGTCCACCCTGTTACATATCTTGGTGACGTCTGCGAGCAGACACACCTACCCTTCCAGTCCATCAGTGATGTCTGCTATAAAAACATTGAAGAGCAGAGGCCCCAGCACTGAGTCCTGGGGCACCCCGCTGGTCACCCTATCTTTCATTGACTGCATTCCATTTACCTGTACCCTCTGGGTTCTGCCTTGTAACCAGTTTTGTACCCACAGGACTATTTCTGGACCAACCCCTGTATGATTAAGCTTCTTTACCAATCTTCTGTGTGGAACCGAGTCAAAGGCTTTACTAAAGTCTAGGTAGATCACATCTGCTGCCCCACCATCATCCACTATTTTGTAGCGTAGTCAAAAAACTTGAGCAGATTTGTCAGGCATGACCTACCTGCTGTGAAACCGTGCTGTTTAGGGTCTTGCTGGCTACTAGTTTCAAGGAATGCTGTGATCCTCTGTTTCAGTAGAGTCTCCATTAGTTTCCCTACTATAGACGTGAGGCTCACTGGTCTGTAATTATTAGCCTCTTCGCAACTGCCTGATTTGCGAAGTGGAACCACTGTTGCTTTTTTCCAGTCTTCGGGTACCACTCCACTCTTCAAGGATTTCATGAATAGAAGGGCCAGAGGGGCTGCTAATTCTGCCGCCAGCTCCTTAAGGAATCTGGGGTGCATCTCATCTGTTCCCATGGCTTTGCGTGCTTTTAGTTTATTTAACACCTCTCATACTTCAGCTTCTGTAAAAGGACTAGTGTCTACCCCTCGTCCTGGGGTGTTGTGTTTTTTCAGAACTGGACCATCCCCCCCGAGTCATCTTTGGTAAACACCGAGCAGAAGCATTTGTTAAGGATTTTGGCTTTCTCTGGGTCATGTTTGGTGCATTTACCTTCCTCAGTAGCAATCTTTACTATCCCCCTTTTTGCCTTCCTACATTCCCTAATGTATCTAAAAAATGATTTGTCTCTTCTTTTTGCCCCTTCTGCTATCTTTTCCTCTGTATGTGCTTTTGCCTTTCTAATTTTTTTGTTAGACTCTCATTTTTTCCTTGTACAGCTCCCAATCTTTCTCAGTTTTGGCTTCCTGGTATATGCTGTAAGGAAAAAATACAACAAATATGTTGCAGGTGATACCTTTTATTGGACTAACAAAATTATTTTCAAGACTAGCTTTCGAGAAGTGAAACTATCTTTCAAAAGTCCTTCCTCAGGTAAAAGGTATCACCTGCAACATATTTGTTGTATTTTTTCTCTACATTGTTGACTGGACTAACACGATTACCACATCTCTTTTTTTTTTTTTTACAAACCCGGTATATGCTGTACGCCTTCTTTTTTTCTTTGAATGTGGTAGCCACTTCCTTGAAAAACCATAGAGGATTTCTTTTTCTTTTTGCTTTGCTGACCCATCTGGCACATTGATCAGTGGCAGTCTTTACTGCTCTCTTGAGTCTCCCTCACATGACCTCCACCTCCTCAACCTCTATTTCAATTAACTTACTACTTATGTTGTTCGTCATTGTTTGGAAGTCAGCCTTTCTGAAACTAGCACCTTTTATCTTTGAGTGACTGGTGTCTTGTGTTATGTTTACCTTAAAGCTTACCACATAGTGGTAGCTGTTGCCCATATGGCATCCCACTTCGATGTCCTTGATCCTTTCCGAGTTTGTGAGGACTAGATCAAGAATGGTATCTCCCCTTGTTGGGGTTTTAACAAGTTGGCACAGTTCCGTGCCTTGTAGTGACAATCAAAAGTCCCTACTTCTTCTTGTTGCTGCCATTAGTGTGCTCCAGTTAATATCTGGTAGGTTGAAGTCCCCCACCAGTATTACTTCGCCTTTATGTTGCAGCCTACTTGTGATCTCTCTCTCTCTCTCTCTCTCTCTCCCCTGATCTGACCCCAGTAACCACACCCTCTTCTGTCTCCCACCTAGCCAGCTTCTCCCCCATTTTACCAGGTAATTTGCTGCTCACAGATCCTCTAACTTCTTCAGCAGGCTTCTGTGTGGCACAGAGTTGAATCTGAATGCCTTGCTAAAGTCTAAGTAGAGTATATTTACTGCTTGTCCCATATGAATTGCCTTTGTAACTCACTCAAAGAATACTATCAGGTTGGTCTGACAAGACCTCCCTGCCATAAATCCGTGTTAACTATCCTGGAGCCCATTGCTTCAGGGAGGTAACCAGGTCCTCTTTGACTAGTGCCTCCATCAGCTTATTCGCAATAGAGATACTGTAAGACAGACAGGTCTCCGTGTTCCGTGTTCTACCGTGTTCTCCCTATCCCCTCTCTTGTAGAGTTGAACCATGTCTGCTATCCTCCAGTTTTGCAGAACCACCCCTGACTACAGCAAACTATTGAATAGCCCTGCTAGGGGCTCGGCCAGTTCTGACATCAATTCCCTCACCATCCTCCACCATGAATACTGAGCAGAAGTAGTCATTCAACATGGCTGCTTTCTGCTCGTCATCCTCTGTTACCCCCCCAGCCAGCCTTACAATTCTCTATCTTCCTTTTTTCTCTGATATACTGAAATAACTTTCCCCCCTTCCTTGACCCCCCCCTGCAGTTTGTAGCTGTGTCTGCCTTTGTGCCCCTGACAACCTTCTTAACCTCCTTCATCTTAATTTGGTACTTGCTCTACTCCTCATCCCCATAGTTCTTGTAGCTAATGAAGACCTTTTTTGTCTTCACTGCCTCCTTTACCTTCTTAGAAAATCAGATCAGTCTCTTGTGTTTGCTACTGTTGGTGACTATTCTGAAAAGTGGTTTAGTTGCTTCAAGAATGGCTTTTTAATTTACTTGGTTTACTTGGTTCCAAGGGACAAAAGAAGGCTGAGGCCCATCGAGATTGTCCCCCACCACTATGGTGGGAAATTTGGGCCCAGTTATTTCACGTTATTTGACTCAATACACAGGTCCAACCCTCTTTTGAAGGAATGAATAGAATTACTGTCCACCAAATATTGTGGTAAACTATTCCACAGTCTAGGTGTTCTTACAGTAAAGTAATTTAGTCTTTTACTAGTTCTTGATTTAGCCATATCAAGCTGTTTATCGTGTAGCCGAGGTGAAGTCCTTCTATCTGAAAATTTTAGGCCGCATTGATCCATTAAATCCTAAGACATTATGATTTTATATAGTAATAAAAAATCTCCTCTGATTCGTCTAATTTGAAGAGTGTGTAATCCAGTTTCCTGTAGTCTAACTTGATGCCCTTTATTAGCCAATCGAGGTACTAATTTAGTTGCCCTCCTCTGAATTCTCTCAATTCTATCTAAGTCTTGTTTCTCCCCACTTCTCCACTCCCCTGATCTTGTCCTCTCTTGCCAATTTTGTCCATGACTAATTCCCTCATTTGGTAATAATCTGCACATCTGAAGTGCAGAACCACAGCCTCTGAGGAGGATTTACCTTTACCTACAACCAGTTCAATAGTATTATGGTAACTGGACCCCAGTGGCTCCCTAACTCACACTCCGCCCACCATTTCTGAGCTGGTGAGCACAGTATTGAGAATGGCAGCTGGCCTTCTGACAATTTGAGAAAGAAACATAGACTTTGATGACAGATAAGGACCACTTGGCCCACCCAGTCTGCCCATTTCCCTACCTACTGGATAAGTTGCAGATCCTAGTTTTACCAACAGCCTACTTCCTCCTATCTCCCACCAGAATTACCTTATGTCTGTCCCATGCATTCTTAAATTCCCCCACTGTTGTTGACTCCACAACCTCCTCAGGAAGGCCATTCCATGCATCCACCACCTTCTCCGTGAAAAAATACTTATTCACGTTGCCCCTGAGTCATCCCCCCTCTATCTTCAAACTGTGCACCCTTATTCTTGCACATCTCTTTTTCTGAAAGATGCTACCCTCTTGGACTTTGTTGGTTCCCTTGAGGTACTTGAATGTTTCTATCATGTCCCCCTCCTCTCCCTCCTTTCCTCAAGTGTATACATATTAAGCTCTTTTAGTCTCTATTTGTATGGCTTCTGGTGCAGGCCCTGCACCATTTTGGTTGCCCTCCTCTGGACTGCCTCCATCCTGTCTATGTCCTTGTGGAGAAGGGGTCTCCAGAACTGCATGCAGTACTCCAGATGGGGTCTCACCAACTGTCTGTACAGAGGGATAACGACTTCCTGGTTCTACTGGTGATGCCTCTCCATATGCATCCCAGTATCGCCCAGCCCTCCTTACTGCTTTCTAACATTGCTTGCCTACCTTTAGGCCATCTGATAGGACTATCCCCAGGTCTCTTTCCATTTTTGTTGTCATTAATACCCCCCTCCTCCCCACTGTTTACTCTTCCCTTGGGTTTTTGTTTCCCAGGTGCATCACTTTGCACTTCTTTGCATTGAATCTGACTGCCATACTTTTGACCATTCCTCCAACATTGCCAAATCCCTTCTCATCCTTTCCACGCCCCCCTTGTGTATCAACCCTGTTGCAGATGTTTGTCATCTGCAAAGAGGTATACTTTTCCTACCAGTCCCTCTGCTATGTCACCTATAATGACATTACAGAAGACCAGTCCCAGTACGGAATCCTGTGTTACCCCGCTAGTAACCCCCCCTTCTTTGGAGTGGTTTTATCCCCCTTCTTAATTGAGTTGGCTATCTTTTCCTCAGTTTGGGCTTTTGCTATTATGACTGCCTTCACTGCTTCCTTTTGGTTTAACTGGTACAGTTCTCTGTCCTGCTCCATCGGTGTTTCTTTATGCTTCCTGAATGCTATCTTTTTCTCCCTAATCTTTCCCCAACACCTCTTTGAGAACCATAGTGGGTTTTTTTTCCTTTGTTTTGTTTATTTGCTTCACACAAAGGCTTGTTGCCTCTGTGAGGGTAGCTTTGATTTTTCCCCATTGTTCCTCCACCCCACCTTCTTGCCCATTTGCTAGTGATTTCCTTAGGCACCCCCTCCCATTTTGCCAAAGTCAGCCCTCCTAAAGTCCCATACCTTCCCCTTTGTGTGACTTGACTGTATGGCTGTGTTTATTGTGAACCACACTGTTTGGTGGTTGCTTGTTCCCAGACAGCTACCCACTTCTAAATCTGAGATCCTCCCTCTGTCCCCGTTTGAGAGTACCAGGTCTAAGATGGCTCCCTCCCAAGTGGTTCCAACACTAGCTGTCTGAGGCATGCCCCCTGGTCTTGGATGTGGCTGCAGCAAAGGTGCTCCAGTTAACATCTGGCATATTCAGGTCCCCCATCAACAATATCTCCCCCTTTTCTGCCATTCTAAGGATGCTTTCCATCATTTCCTTGTTCATTTCCTCCCCCTGAGATGGGGGTTGTGTACAACCCCCGTACGGATTGTGGTGCCATTTCCTGTCTCCAGGGTGACCCACCGTGCCTCCTCTCCTCCCCTCCCTGTTAACCTTTTAGTTCTGTTGCTTTGATCCCTTCCCTTACATAGAGAGCTTCTCCTCTTCCTCTTTTACCTTCCCTGTCCCTACTGTAGATTGTGTACTCTGGTATGTTGACATTCCAGTCATGGTTCTTTGTGTACCATTTCTCTGTGACTGCCACCATATCCAGGTGTCCCTCTTCCATCAAGGCCACTAGTTCAGGGAGCTTGTTACCCAGACTATGTGCATTGGTACTCATCACCCTCCATTGTTTGATAGCCTTACCCCTTTTAGCTCTGTCCCTGTCCTTACTGTCTTTGCCTTTTTTTCTCCATTGACCCCTGTCCTGCTCCCTTGCGACTTCTCTTCCTTAGTGTTTATCTCCCTAATTACCCTGTTTTGTGTGGGGGGGGCTGGGATTTCCATGCTTCTTTTCAGTGCCTCCCCCCTGGTTAGTTTAAATGCTTGCCAATGAAGCATTTAAACCGATCACTGAGGATCCTGGTTCCCCTCCCGAACAGATGCAGACCACTGCATCACTATAGGCCTGCATCCCTTTAGGCGGACCCATGGTCCTCAATGAAGCCAAAACCCTGAGCTCCACACCAGATTTTCAACCATTCCTTGAATCCCATGGTGCAGAGTACCCTAACCTCACCCACACCATAGACAGGCATCACCTCTGAGAAGGTTACCGTGCGTGCTACTTGTCTAAGGCCCCTCCCCAACTCTACAAACTCCTCCTGCACTGCTCTGATCCCATTCCCAGCTGGGTCATTTGTCCCTAGGTGAACAATGATGCCCAGCTCCCTCTCCCATGCCGCTGCTTCCACGATCCTGAGGATTTGCATCCTGTCCCTCCCAACCATGGCACCGGGCTGGCATCTTACCTCCCTCTTCCTTCCCACCAGTTCTACCCTCCTAATGATTGCGTCCCCTACCAGGAAGTGTTTCCTTCTCCTGTGGGGTCTCATGCCACCCTCCTCTGGGTCTCTATTGTGGAGGTTCCCAGCATCCTCCTTAATCTCCACTGTGGGTGCCTCCATAGATGAACCGTGTTCTGCCAGAATGGCATATGAACTGTGGAGATGTACAACTGGAGGGATGCGCCTCTGATCCACCACCCTCACCCTCTCTGAGCTCACAGTGGTCCAACCACTCCTCTTTCTTGGCAACCTCTGAGGCAGCAGCTTTGGCCCTGGTGGTCCCTGGGTGGGGGAGGAGGTTTACTGAATCTTCGCCAGGTCAGCCTGGAGACAGGCAACCTCTTCCCTCAGAACAGAGAGGTGCCTGCAAATCGGGCAGCATCGCAGCCTCCAGAACATCTCCCAAAAGACTGCCGCCCTGAAGCCAGTGCATTGCCTATGTGTCTCTCTTCCTTCCTTTTTATTTTTTTTTATTTTTTGTTAGTGTATGTGAGCAAATACATGCATCTACCTCCTATGCACTGTGTCAGGCTGTTAAGGTTATGACAGGTGTCTGTCCTTTGTCCTTTTGGGGCACTGATGTCAGAACCTCAGGTATAAAGGAAATGATGCACTTGGGGTGGGAGGGGTGGGTGGGACCAAGCCTGTGCCTCCAGAAACAATCAGCTACAGCTCTGACCCACCATCCCAGTGAGTGTTTTCCTTCCTGTCAGCAAGACATCCTGCACAACAATTTAAAAGAAAATATATCCTGCAAAAAACAATTTCAATCGGAGAAAAATAAAGTAGTAAACTGTACAATCTGTAAGCACAAAACAGCAATAAAACTTGTAAGCACAAATCAAAATAATAACACAACAGTAACTCTGCTTAGTCAAAAGAAGCCTTATTGTTTCTCCTTGCTCTGTTAATGTTGCTCCTTGCTCTGTCCTTTCAAGCAAACCCTAGAAGAAAAGAGCTCAGATGAAGCTAGGTGCTTTATGCTGGCAAACCTAGTCTTCACTACAACACACCAACTACCCTGACCTTCTAAATCTTCCTCCTGTTGAAAGATAATAAGTCTTTGTCTCCTCCACCCCCCCCCCCATTATACTACTAATCCCCTGGAAGAGCTGTGGAAGAAAAGCAATTGGCTCCTTCAATGTGAGAAAGAGACTGCAACACCTTTAAGCCCAAAACAAAAACCTATAAGCACAAAATAAAATAGTAACAAAACAGTAATTTTGCTTAGCTTAATGATAGTTCAAAATGTAAAACCTCTAAGCACAAAACAGTAACAAAACCTGTAAGTACAACCTGTAACAACTTAACAGAAAATATACCTTGCAAAAAAATGTGAATCAGAGAAAGATAAAGCAGTAACATGTAAGCACAAAACAGTAACAAACCTGTAAGCACACCCTGTAACAATTTAACAGAAAATATACCTTGCAAAAAAAATATTTGAATCAGAGAAAAATAAAGCAGTAATCTACTGTATAAGCACAAAACAGTAACAAACCTGTAAGCACACCATGTAACAATGTAGCAGAAAATATACCCTGCCAAAAACAATTGCAATCAGAGAAAAATAAAGCAGTAAACTGTATAACCTGTAAGCACAACACAGTAATGAAACCTGTAAGCACAAAACAAAATAGTAACACAACAGTAACTCTGCTTAACCAAAGTAAGTCTTAATGTTTATTATAACATAAAAGCTGGATTAAATCCTAGCTAAATGGATGAAAACAAAGAGTTTCTATTAAGGGTCATTTCTCATCTTGGGGTAATGTAACTAGTGGTGTACTCCAAGGTTCAGTGGTGGGGCCTACATTATTTAACACCTTAGTATCAAGTATGCAGCCATCGGATCAACATGAATGTGCAAAATATGCTGACGACTGTAAGATCGGTAGCTTGGTCAGCAACTCCTCAGATGATACACAATTTCAAAGTAATATTGATGCCATTGCATTACGGGTTAATAAGAATAAAATGAAATTTAATGAAAAGAAGTGCAAAATTATGCACATTGGCAATAATAATCCTAGAACCTCCAATAAACTTAATAACCATATTTTACAAACAGTAACTGAGGAAAAACATCTGGGAGTTATAGAAATATAGACTTTGACAGGGGATAAGGACTGCTTGGCCCATCTAGTCTGCCCATTTCCCTACCTACAGGATAGGCTGCAGATCCTAGCTAACCAACAGCCTATTTCTTCCTACCCCCCACAAGAATTGCCTTATGTGTGTCCCATGCATTCTTGAATTCTCCCACAGTTTTAGACTCCACGACCTCCTCAGGAAGGCTGTTCCATGCATCCACTACCCTCTCTGTGAAAAAATACTTCCTCACATTGCCCCTGAACCACCCCCATCTTTAAATCGTGTCCCCTTGTTCTTGCACATCTCTTTTTCTGAAAGATGCTACCCTCTTGGACTTTGTTGATTCCACTGAGGTACTTAAAAGTTTCTATCATGTCCCCCCTCTCCCTTCTTTCCTCAAGGGTATACATATTAAGCTCCTTAAGTCTCTCCTCATACGGCTTCTCTTGCAGACCCTGCACCATTTTAGTTGACCTCCTCTGGACTGCCTCTATCCTGTCTATGTCCTTGCGGAGATGGGGTCTCCAGAACTGGACGCAGTACTCCAGATGGGGTCTCACCAACTGTCTGTACAGTGGGATAACAACTTCCTGTTTTCTGCTGGTGATGCCTCTCCCTATGCATCCCAGTATGCCCCAGCCCTCCCTACTGCCTTCTCACACTGCTTGCTAACCTTAAGATCATCTGATATGGTTACCCCCAGGTCCCTTTCCTTTTTTGTTGTTGTTACTACCTCTCCCCCCATTGTGTATTCTTCCCCGGGTTCTTGTTTCCCAGGTGAATTATTTTGCACTTCTTTGCATTGAATCCTAGCTGCCATACTTCCAACCATTCCTCCAACCTTGACAAGTCCCTTCTCATCCTTTCCACGCCTCCTTGTGTATAAACCCTGTTGCAGATCTTTGTGTCATCTGCAAAGAGGCATACTTTTCCTTCCAGTCCCTCTGCAGTGTCACTTATAAAGACATTAAAAAGGACTGGACCCAGCACTGAACCCTGCGGTACCCCACTAGTAACCCCTCTTTCTTCAGAGTGGACTCCATTTACAATTACCTTCTGTGTCCTGTTGTCCAGCCAATGTTTTACCCAGGCTACCACCCTGGGACCCACTCCCAGGCTGGTTAATTTGACTATTAATGTTTTGTGTGGGACTGTGTCAAATGCCTTGCTAAAGTCTAGGTAGGCCATATCCACAGCCCCTCACTGGTCTACTACTTTGGTCACCCAGTCAAAGAAATCTATTAGATTCATCTGACATGACCTTCCTGCTGTGAACCCATGCTGCCTTGGGTCCTGTGCCCCACTGGCCTCTAGGTACTCAACAATTCTTTCCTTCAGAAGTGACTCCATCACTTTCCCTACCACAGAGGTCAAACTGACAGGTCTGTAGTTTCCTGCCTCTGTCTTGGTCCCAGTTTTGTGAAGAGGAATCACATCCACCTTCCTCCAGTCCTCGGGTACCACACCATCCTCTCATGATTTATTAAAAAGAGTAGCCAGTGGTTTCACTAGTTCCCCCCTTAATTCTTTTAGAATTCTGGGGTGAATTCCATCAGGCCCCATTGCTTTGTCCACCGTCAGTTTTAGGAGTTCTTGCAGAACCCTTTCTTCTGTGAAAGGACTGGGATCGACCCCCCCTATCAAGAGTGCTTCTGTTAATTGGATTATTGATAAACTACAGTATCATGTGATACTCATGCAGCAGTGCCTGTTAAAAAATGTCATAGAATATTAAGTTGTATATTAAATAGTATCAAAAGCAGGGAAGTCAATGTCAATTTCCCACTGTACACAAGTTTGGTCAAACCACATTTGGAGTATTGCTCCCAGTTCTGTGCTCCACGGTACATAAGGAGTGAACAACTGGTTGAGGGTGTACAAAGGAGGACAACTATGAAGATTAGTAACTCTGCAAATCTAAGTTATTCTAATAGACTAAAATTACTGAGTCTCTATTCTATGAATTACAGGCAGATCAGTGGTGATTTGTGTTTAACATATAAAGCCTTTAAAGATAATTTACTTATGACAACTATAAGGTAAAATAAACACCCACACACTAAAACTACTCGATCTCATGAATTTAAACTTTTAGGTGAAGCCTGCACAACAAGCAAAAGGAGTAACCTTTTTACTCAAACAATAATTAATATTTTGAACACTTTATCAAATTTATTGTTGAAAGTGACAACATGTTATTATTTAAGAACAGACTGGCTCAGTTTATGAAAGATAAAAAGTTTGCATACCACCTCTAGTATGGGAGGTGGTGAGTTCACCAAAGGGCAATAGCCCACTGAACTCGTATCTGCACTATGAACCTATGTTTCTCCTTGTTCTGTCATTTAAAGGAAACCTTAGAAGAAAAGAGCTCAGGTGAAGCTAGGTGCTTTAAGCCAGCAAACCTAGTCTTCACCACAACACACCAACTACTCTGACCTTTTAAATCTTCCTCCTGTTCGAAGGTACTAAGCCTAAGAGTAAAGATTAAAGGGCCACCATATGACAAACTGGCAATGCCCTTGCTTCTGCTGAAAGTGGAGTGGAAGGATATTGGCATAAGCATCTCCCCTACCCAATATCTTGGGGAGAGGGGTCAATCCTCCCACTCTCCACCCCATCATCTGCTCCTGTGCATGACTGTACATGTGAGGTCTATGCAGTTGTTGGGGAACTGGCTGCCCCTCCCAACCCTTAGAAAAGGGAAGGGCACTTGAGCTTTACCCAGACTGAGATGAGTCTCAGTCCAGAAGAGTGCAAAGGACTGTCCAGCAAGATGCAGAGAAGAGCAAAAACTGGCCTCCTCTCCCCTGAGGTGGTGTGGAGAAGTGCTTTCAGCCAGAGACAGCAAGGAAGCTGAAAGAGAGAACACAAAGATCTAGAGAATAGAAAAGAGAAGAGGGTCAAAAATAGAGGCTGGCGGTGAGAGAGCTGCAACCTAAGATAGTGTAGAGGGTGAAGGAAAAAATGAGAGGACAGAGATGCGAGGAGAACTGATATTCCAGAGGTCTCCGATTTCAAAGAAGAGAGATTTTCAGATGAAGAGGTGGTGAGCATCCTTCAAGGGAGTCACCCGAGATATGTGAGGACCCCCCCTCCAGGTTTTACGGTAGTGGAGGAAGGCATACTAGGCCAAGTTCAAATCCCATCATAGCCACTTACTCACTACATGACCTTGAATAGTCACTCATACTTCAGTCCCCCGGCCCCCCCCCAGTTGTAAAACTGGGTAGAAGCAGGACCCCGCTGAAAATTAGATGTTGCATCTCAGTTAGATTATCCTGGGGAAATAGATTGTAACAAAAAAAACTGAAATCTTCACATATCTTCAGCACAAACATAGCCTAAGACTCCAAAAATCACTCAGGTGCCTCCTGATTTGCACTTTGTACTCCCTGCACCCCATACCCCCAACCTATGCTCTCATCTTGGGGTTTAGCCAATTCAGCAACATAGTCTGGCATACATGTAAATGAGCCAGTCATTAGTCTCCTCCACGTGCCATAAACAGTGGCATCACTGCCAGACAGCAGCAACAGAGTATGGCTCAATGTCTGATGGGCGCAAACAGTTTGAAGTTTCTGCTCAGTCACTTTCCCAACAGAAGCTCTCTGTGTGTGTTAACTGGAATGTGGGGTTGGCTGGCATAGTACAGAAATACTCCTGTTACTGCAGATGGAAACCTCTCACGCTCCCAAACAAAACATGTTTTAAGAAGGTCTGTGTTTTGCTGGGCCTCCTGCCATTGCATGGGTTAGAAAAAACAACTTGTGTATTACAGCTGGCATCTAACAAGGACTGAGGGTACTATGGGGAAAGAGTTACAGGCTTTAGATTCCTGAATCACTGCCTGCATTGCTTTGTAGGGCAGATTCCTCAGATGAAATGCATTTTATTAGTGAAATTGTTATGCTCAGAGACGGTGGGTAAAATAATTTAAAGAAGGACCTAGCTGCTGGTGTCCCTCCTGTTACTGTAGGAGGACCAGGGTAGCCCGCCGTAGCAGTAGGCAGCAGCATACCAAAAAGTTTGCATTGCATTTTGCCAGTAAATATAATAATGGTCTCATGTCTAAACACATATTACAGCTATCTCTTTAGTTCTACTTTTTGATTTGCTACACTGGATATCTAATTACATAACAGGATGTATTTTACTTTGCTCACAAATCCTTGGCATTAATTTCAATCCCCTACAACAGATAAGGATCTTTCCATTCATTTAGTTGCATGCATATTTATACTTACCAATCCAACAGCTGCCTCTCCTGACACCAACTAACATGTCATCAGATTATGCATTTAGAAAATCTGTCCCAGTATAGTACTATAGCCTTGAGGTTAGAGTAACAAGCTCTGAATGAGCTTGGTACATCCAGCACACCCAAGTTTGATTCTCACAACCTCCACTTGCATACTTTGTGACCCTAAGCAAGTCTTGTAACCTTCCTAATGCTCACTGGTCACCTCTGAAAACAGGCACTATGTCTACTGGGCCTTACCTGTTACCAAATATTAAATATAAATATTAAAGGGGCACAGTTGCACCCCTACAGTTAGGGATGAGTAGCTTGTTTAATGTTAAACCACAATTTTTGCACCTTTTTTTTTCCAAGTTTCTTTATGCCTCCATTCACCGGCTATCCTGAGCTCTCTCCAGCATGGACATGCAGTGCGGTCTTGCTCCCGCCCACCTGAAGCCTCTGGTCTCCACTCTCTGCCCTGGTCCATCTCCCCGCACACCTGGCCGCTTGACCCCCTGGCTCTGAGTCCCCTCGAGGCAGAACTGCCAATGCCTCAAGCGCTCTATCTGTAATCTGAAGGGGCGACCAGGGTGCTGAGGGAGAGACCGAGGCAGAGCCGGAAGGCCCGACATTGGGTATGGGAACCGACCTCTGGTCCCACTGTCGCCTATCAGGCACTGGTTTTTTTTCTCTTTTTCCTGTTCCCCCCCGGTGGAGCTTGGACATGCAATGACGACCAGCGTCCGCGACTTCACCCTCCCTGAGTGCCACTGCGGCGGCGTTGCCAAGTGCCTGGCACCACTGACTGGCGACAGGGGTGGCTCAAGCTGCGGCGTGAACTCATACTACCCCGGGAGGAAAGCAGTCTGCTGGATGCTCAACTCTTCCCGCCCCTGCCGACCCACAATGGCCTGGGCTCATTCCTGAACCCGGGTCGCCGGCGAACCGCGAGGTGAGACATCAACACCTCAACCCTCAGCGCCACTGGGCCAATGATTTTTGCACCTTAATAACTTTTGTTTTCTTTGACGAAATAGGCCAAATTTTGGCATGAGTGGTCAAGCTGCCAGAGTCTCAAGGAAAGTGTCATGATGGCATCTTGTATGGTTTTCGAGACACAGAGTACCAAAAAACTGAAAAAAACATGTTTGATATCCCTATATTTAACATTGGGTATTTTTTGCTCTCACACACAGCCAAGACCCTGTGGAATTTTTTCATGAAATTTTCAGGGTTGAAGGGGCACATACCAAGGTGTACCTTTGGAAGGTTTGGTTAAAAAATATACCATTTTAAAATTATAAAGTTTTTTTAGGGATATGTGAACCAGCTCGATGCAGTTTCAAACCCCCCAGACCAGGCTGACTCAGCTCTGACCAGGAAAACTAAGCCTTTTGTGGCTTGACCCGAATTGCTGAGTTGGCCCGCTTTGGAAGTGTGGTCTGGTCTGGAATAACACTCTCACCACCAGTACTGCATGGAAAAGGCATGGAAAAGGCAGGACAGGGGGCAGAAAATTAAAAAAATAATTTTTTTCCCTCCAATCTCTGACGAACACTCCCAAGTCCCTGGACCATCACATGACCAACAAAGGCAAACACTCGTGATCCTGGGGCACTGACGGAAGCCAACCAGTAAGAGTCTCTGTTCTGTCATTGACTCATGTTCTAGCCAATCCCCTGTGTCAGCCACCACAGGATATCCCTAGAAAACTGAGTATCGAGCGCATTTGGGGATTCGGAGACAGGTGTGTGTGTGTGTGTGTGTGTGTGTGTGTAGCTAGAGATTTCCAAAATTAAAAAACCTGGCAAAAATATTTTTCATTTTGTGGGAGAGGGAGAAAGGGAGATTACAGACTGAGAGACCAATGAGTTCAACAGCAGACAATAAACAGCAGAGCGCAGACACTGCAGCAGACTGCAGAATTCTCTGTAAAGAAATGTAACCCGGGAGCTACCTCCCAACAGCTACTACCTGTGCCTGCCTACCTAGATGCAGGTTGAGAGGCCTGGGTTCGGGTTTAGTTGTTACCAAGGGCTCTATTTTATTAGTGTGGTGCCTCCACCCAGAGAACTCATTATGTGGGTTAGATGTTAAGGTGGCACAACCCTCTGGGAAGTTGTACCTACTCACGGCCCCGGCTAGTGACCATACACATAAATTACCCCAACCTACTTTACTTTGCATTTAGTTTGCAATTAAGGGAGAGTGCTAATAATATGCTTACAGTGACCACACTTACCAATAAGGTCTGGAACTCTTGCATGTACCCTGTGCCCCTGCAAGGAAACAGTTTACCAGCAATAACAGTATACCTTTCGACTGACACAATGACTTGAGACTGAATAATAATAATATGCTTATTAGCCAGTTTAACCTTCAAATAGTGAATCTGATTTATTCAGGGGAAATTGAACAAGGAAGGGGATGTGAATTTAGATAAATGATTAAGGCACTCTTTTTCAATCTGAAGCAATATGTAAAAATAACATTTGGCCCTGTATAGAACAATTCTGTTAGCTGCTGGGTAGCCAGAGTCTAATTAGGTGCAGGTCTGATGCATTGCTGCGGGTAGCCAGCATTGCAGTTGGTTGGGGCCTTAAATAAAATGCTAATTAGTAATTCTTTGACTTTTGGCTTTTGCAACATGCTCAACACTTTATTCCCAAGAAAACTGTAATCCCCAGGCCCGATGGCCTGCAAAGACAGGTTAAACAACAACTTGAAACTGATAGCAAATTGGATGGAAAAAACACTTTAATCTGATTGCAGGGACAGGCCCTGTTTTTACTCACTGAACCATGTACCTCAGGATCTGGTCAATTTCCAGGGTGACTCTCCTCGAGGCAGGATTCGGCTCTCTGGCTTGTAGCTGCAGGCTGCAGGACTTCATCCTTTTCGGCAAGGACCAGGACACAGGGAACTGGGCAGGCATGACTCACCCTCACTTCAAGGCATCCCTCCCAAGGATGCCCACAACTCACGATGATCTTCGTTGCAGGAGCTGACTCCCTTCTCTGGTCATCTAACAGCTTTGGTTCCACAGGCAGCAACAGTCTCTTAAGCAATTTATTTGGCATTGCAGGCTCAGCTTTGGTACAGTTCCGGCTTAGGCTGCACAGTTTCCCTGCTTGCAATCTGCAGTCCTGAAAATGTAAACTGGTAAGGCAGAAGCTCAGGTGCGCCACTGGCAAACTGGCTGGAGACAATTCTGACGAACCCAGGCTTGTGAATTAGACCACAGTCTCTGAGGCAAAAAATGCATCTCACCGCAGTACAAGCTGGGGACTTCGTAAGCTCTGATCCCACTTTCAGTCTGGAATTTAGCTCTGGGAAAAATCTCTCTTTTTCTGTCACTGGAGAATTTCAGTTCATTCTGCAGACTTGGCAGTCCCACACTTAAAGCAAACGTTCAGGCTGAGGAAAGGCAAAGCAGGCCTCTCCCCAAACTCCCCGAGCTGCAGGGAACACTCTGACCCAGATTGACTAGAACTGCTCCCAGAACTCAAGGTAGAACTGAACCCAGTTCAAACAGTCCCCCTTAAAAAAGGAGCAGAGTTCCACCCATACGACTGGCTGTCCAAAACAGTCTAAGTCCCTTGACGGCCTTGAATTTGGAAGCCGAGAATTGTACCTCCTTTGGTAAGTCCCAAGAGTCTCTTTGCCAAATACTGGCTCCCAATTGGTTCATAGGCTGCAAAAATGGTTGCTAACATATACAGTCCCCAAGCAGTTTATACAGTTTTCACAGTAAAGTTTTGGTGCTACCAGATTATTTTACTTATTTTAAATCCCACAGTCATGTAGCCCCATTTGTGCATTTCTAAACAAACCCACCTTTTAACATTTATTTACAGTACTTTCCCTGTTGCTGCCCCCATAATACAACATCCCTAGCAGCAGGCGCTCCCTCATTAATATTCATGAGGGGCTTGTGAATTATTTATTAGCCCATGCTATGCCCCAATTCAGCACTCCTTGGTGCTCCCTATTTAAAATATCCTGAGGACTCTCTTAGCCCTGGCTGAGGTCCCCAGTCCCTATTTAAATAGACAAAGACACCAGGACCAAAAAGGAGCCACAAGTTTGATCGCAACAGAGGTTGTCAAAAATCGGGCAGTTTTCATGCATGCACAAGCTCCGGCCAGCCTGTAAAAACACTGGTGGCTCGTGACTCAGCTTTGGAGCCCAAAAATGGGCTAAAATAAATATGGTGACTGTGTGGGGAACCCAGGGGACACAATAAGGACTCAGGCTGTGACTGTGGAACATTGGGGGAACACCAGGAAGAGATGGAGGCAAATGGGAGGCATTAAAAGTAAGCCCCCCCAAATGGAGGGGGGGGCATTACACTCTCCCCTGCCTGAGAAAGATTGGATCCTCACCAAGACAATATTAGACTAGTAACTCAATAACACATTTTTATGTTTGCTTGCACGCATGCGCAAGAAACATTGTGTCAGCTTGCTGTAGTAGTGAGTTGTGGAGGTGCGGCAGTGTTGTTGCCAATGCCAGCAGTCCATTTTGGGGCTGGTCTCTGTTGTGCCAATAGAGGATCACGCTGTCCACGACAGCAGTTGTGCAGCATGCCACCAACTTGAAAGAAACTCGCCGCTGCAATGAGGGAGCACCCTGTCATTTAACAATCAGCTGTTTTTGCTGCTGGGGCGGTCCCTGATTGCAGCAGTATCACAGCTTTCCTTGTCTGGTTTCATGTAACCTTCTACACCTGTTTTTTCCTCTCTGTCAGGTTTAAGCCCCTCGGTCTTAAGTGCCTGCTGTCTGCAGCGAGAGCATCCCTACAGTGATGAACTCATCATTAAGAAACTTGTGCAGCAGCAAGCCCAGCCAGCAGCAGCAAGTAGCTGGCAGGAGTGTGGGAAGGCAGAGAGGCAGTATTAGAGCATGGGAGAGTGGAAACCCAAGCCAAGCTGGGCGCTCAGTCTAGTGAGAAACAAATTAGTGCACTGCCAGGGTGGAAAGCAGCATCTCGGGGCACTCCTTCCCTCCCTCCTTCCTCTTCCTTCATCTCTGTGTCTAGCAGAAGAAAGAATGGGTAAAGTTTGGGCTTAGTGTGAAAATACATTTTCTGTCGGGCTCCATGTGGAAGTTTAAGGCAGTTGCGCGAGTGTCCCTAAACTGATGAACTCATAATCAAGGGTGTAGCTATCAATATGCCAGGTAAGCCATGGCATACTCATCAAAGTGCAGGTGGGTAGCAAAGCTGGCCACTGTGGCATCACTCTTCCCAGTCTTCTGTGTTCTGCAGTACAACTTTTGCAGGCTTAAGAATGACTTGCGGGCAAAATCACCTTTTATTTTGTGTTTGGGCGGAGGTGGGCGGGTGCCTTGCTGACATCTGGATTTGAATGTAGTGCTCAGTCAGGTCCACCAAGATAGTGAAGGACCTGATTGGCTGCAACAGTCATCTGGGGGATGTTGCTAGTGCAGGGCACTGTGTTTAAAGGTCGCGGTGCCCAGTACCAACACTACTGGGATTAACTTTCCAGCGAGGAGAGGACACGTCTGCAATGAACTGGCAGTGGCAACTTGGCAAAAAGATGTACAAGAGCTGTAATCACTGCCTCATTCGAGTTGGGCTTGCTGCTTCTGCCAGAGTGCGAGTCCAAATTGACACACACTGTTAATTGCCAGCTGGGGAGTTCGGGGCCAGGTGCAGCAGCAACTAGAGCAAGCCTGGTCATCATCTGATTCATTTCTGATTCGGCGCTCAGTCAGTGCAAGAGTTATCGTCGGGTAGTTTGCTTTGCCAGGTCGTCAGTCGGTGGACACTCAAAGTAAGTCACTGACTGTCTCTCAGCACACCACCAGGGTCCAGGAGCGATCGAGCCACTGAGTGGAGGAAGCCGCCCGTCTGCCTGTCTTTTCCAGCCACCGAGCTTGCTTTGCCGAGCCGTGGAGGATGCGCTACCATGCACCACCGACAACAAAGTTCTTGAGTGCAGACGGAGTCTCAGCCACAGAGTCATGTATATAAATATTGTAAATACAATAATTAAATTATTGTATAGCTGCTGAGCTGACTGACCGATTGTGTGCAGGTGCAGACTGCAGTGTTGAGTATGGCTCCATATATGTAGGGGTTCCTTAAATGGTCCATTACTGTAGAGAGTGGAGTAGTGACTGGTGAGCTGGCTAGCAACTTCCCCCATCTCTATATTTTGCCAAAGAACAAAATAAAAAAAAACTAATTTGATTCTACTTGTACACCTAAGTACATTTGAATTAATAAGTGACATGTTGAAGCCAGTTAACTGTTCGAAAATATCTGTTTTGGCAAATAGTTACAGTACATGGCTTACATGTTTTGTTAACTTGGTACTGTAGCATGGCATACACTAGTCTGGTGGCTTCACCTACATGTAATCTCCCCACTGAGAACTCTGCAAAAAAATAGAACCTGATGATAGCCACTGGATAATAATGGCTTAAGCTTGAACCCAGAGATGGGTGAAAAGCTCTACAATACTCTGAAGTACATATAAGCAAATCAGGAAGCAGAAATTCAGTAGATAGCCCAGATGCACAAGCAAGCCTAGCAGGTAAGAGGGGATCAGATCTGTGAATACTACCTCTTGACTCCTCTTTGCATTTTCTTCAGTTCTGTATGATTTCTTTTTTATTAAATCACCCCTAAAAGCTAAAGTACACTTGTCTTCACTCCTGACTTCCTGTCTTCTCCATATGTATTAGCCACCCCCCCTTACAGCACTTTCTTACTGCTCCCCGAGTGCATCTGTACCCTGCTGTTACAGGTGCTACTGTCTCACTTACTCACTGTCAAGTTCTACAGTCATGCTAACTTGTTACCTGCGTGTTGACATGCTCCCCACTTTTTCTAATGTAATAATCAGGATTGATTTTTCATGGGGGCATGTAGTCTTTTACACCCCCCAACCCATGCCAGCTCAAATATTGTGTGTATGGTACATTCTACGACTGTGATCCTGACCCAGTATCACACTGCTTTTACAGTACTTGTATCCAATGAAAAAGCAAATAAATGCATAATTCATATAATGTAGTAATTACAGCTGGAATGCATATGCAGACTTACTACAATGGCCCATATAGGTTTAGTTTGTGAGGGGCATTTTTTTTAAAGACCTCTTTAATTGCCCCCAAATCACCTTTTTTCTGTTTATCTGCCTCTATTTTGATGCAATGTGGGTATGTAAAATGTTCCCGAACCATAAGGGAACTTTAACAAAAAAATAAAAGCATTTGGAGACAATTATATCTTGTATGTTTATTGCATGGGAAACAGGGAGCGTTTTAAGATAGCCTCCATGCTTTCCATGTGGAATGGTGCTAGTGTGTATATGTGTGTGTGCGTGTGTGTGTGTGGGGGGGGGTCTGCTCACTTTTGTGGAATTGTGGGCAGGTAAGTCTGTGCCCAGCAGTGACTGTAACTGGAACAGTCAAGAAGTTGCAGACCGGGAGCTTTTTTATGCCCCTTTCTGCTCCCCCACTCCTAAATGGAATAGCTGCAGTAACTAAATATTGGCAATATTCAGTATTGGGTTTCTGCATTTATGGTGCACAACAAGTAACAGTCAGGAAGGATGCGGGATTTAACATAGAAACATAGACTTTGACGGCAGAAAAGGACCACTTGGCCCATTTCCCTACCTATTAGACTACAGCAGATTATCTTAAAAGTCTGACTTTTCTTCTTTATGCAATTGTTGTAAATCCCTTAGCTAAACGGCACTTTGAAGAAGGATTTAGTGCTGCTGGCAACTGTATTCTGCAGTCTGTTATGTTTTTTTAAGTTTCAGGAAATTCATGCCAGCCTGTAAATGTTCAGTCTTTTCAATACATTTACCAGCAGCTGTGTTTTTGTGTTGTAGTTTTTTTCAGGTAAAAGTTCTAATTAAATAGTAAATAGCTATATCACTGTCCAATACCATGTATATCATGTTATTCCTGTGAGAACCTGAGCCAATTTTGCGCTTAAAGATTACTCTGCAAATGAAATGGTGAAAGCCCATTTGTCAAGGTACTGCATGGTTCCTGTTAGTTTGCAACCCACAAACTCATTGTCTGCACGGCCCAGTCATTAGTCATTAGTGTATTAGCACTGCCTTCAGACAAGTGTGCCCTGCACTTCTTCACACCATTACAGTTCTGGGAAAGTGATTGTATTCCAGCGGACTTGTTGAATTACTGTTCTCATTTCCGCTTGGCTGGGTCTGAGGTAAGTCAGCCCCTTACCTTCCAGCTCACTGTAATTCTTTGCTTTCTTGTAAAGCTACATTCAGCAGGGATTTAAAAGGAGGCAAACTTTCTCTTTAAGGATATTCTTGGCATTTATACCATAATTATGTTGGAGCATGCGTTATGTGACAGAGTGAATGGTGCACTGTTTGTGTAATGACTGCTGTGCTGAAGGTTGCCTGAGAAAGTACTGCCAGGGTAGCCTGCTCATTTCTTAGCTGTCACGATATGAGCTTCATGGTAGCTGTGTGAAAAGATAGATGTAGACAGTACATATACACCTGTGAACTTGCTGGTCATTTCTGTTAAGTTGGTAAGAGCTGACAGCAGCAATCTATGAACCTGTAGACCCAGAAGACATGGGTTTGAATCCCACAATCACCACTTGCTTACTGTGTGACCCTGAGTTGGTCACTTAATCTCCCACTCACTCCTTGTAGGCACCTGGAAATGAGGTTCAGCTCAAAGTGCCTTTCTAGCAAAAAAAATAAAAATAAGTAAAATAAAAATATAAATGATTATTGTTACTTGCTTAAAGTAGCATTGAACATTTGTTAACCTGTTGTGTGACACTAAGCAATTCACTTGACCACTCTGGGTTTCTGCCCACACAGTTGTAATAAAGTTGTAAAAAGTGGTGAAAGGCTGGACTCCACTGCAAGCATGCATTTTTAATATTTTCACTCCAGATTTCCAACATTGCCATTTCTTCACACCTCCCTAAGAATGGTATAGCTGTCATTTTTCACATCCTGCCCGAACTGTGTTTTCGCACATCTGGCACAGAATGGCGCAGTCGCTGTGGGAAATCAACGTTCGGGACAGATTAATGAAATCACAGTACCAGTGTTCATGAGCAGAGGTCCCAAATGCTTTCAAGAGGAGGGAAACCAAAAAAGACCATGTTGAAAATTTGTAGTGCAAATACCAACAAACTCCCTGGGTGTTAGGGTTTCTAACAATAACGTCCCACCCTGCACAGACTGACAGGCATCAGGGGTGTGCCTTTGGATTGCTGGCTGTAATGCTCATGCCATTTCACCCCCACACCCACCCTGTAGCCAGTGACAGGCATCTAGGTGTGTCTTGGACTCTTCGGCCCCAGAGTTCACCCCATTCTCCTATACTGCACCCATTTCAGCGTATGTCCTTATGAAACGGGTGACTGTAAAGCTGAACACCCCAAGGAACACCTCAACACTTGTCGGTGTCTGCAGGATAGGGTGCAGTGAAATGCCATGAGTGTCATGGTTGACGACCCAAAGGCACACCCCAGTGCCTGTCCATCTCTGCAGGGTGGATGTGGGGTTGGCATGAGGTCAGTATTTCACTGCCATTCCTATTCTGTATCAGTCTAACTTCTGCACTGCCAATGCTAATACCAGCAAGCAAACATTCGGCATTGACAAATGCTTGTTATATACATATTTTACTATACAGAACTCCGGTAAATGCAACATTTAACTATCATGTTACAATATACACATCTGGCCAGACACATGATATCTATCTACGGTATAGCACTTTATCATAATACATTTTATATACTATCTACATTGTCATGGCAGTCTTGAAACTATACATTTGAGAATATATCTTTGCGAATATACCTGTGCACATATCAACAATTTAGAAATCACATTGCAGTTTTAAACCCACATTTTACTTGAATCATTAGTTACCACTTCTTTACCAGTGAATTTCACCTTATTTCCCTCTTTTTATCTATAGACCCCTTGCTGGGTGGAGGCTTTGATTTGGATATGGAAGAAGCAGTGAACACTATTTTGGGCAAAGAGTTGGCTGTGATGTACACTCCCTTGTGAACAACATTCATGGGCAGATTGACTGGTTCTCCTGGAGTATCATACATGAGCTCTGTTACTGACTTTACAGACTTTTCTGAGCAATGTGGCAAAGCTGGCACTGGCACTTGCATTTCTTCTTCTTCAACATTCGAGGTGATCAGTCCAGGTCCATTGTCTGCCAATGAAGCAACTTCTGGAGAAATGGGCACCACTGCACTTTCTTGGTTGCCATTATTAGCTTCAGGCCCTTTGTCCTGAACTTCACTATCACTCAAAGTCTCTGAAAGCTTGTCCTCCTTTGTGAGGGGGTATTTCTGCAAAGTCTGAATCATCCACCACACAGCTGACGTTTTCAGGGACAGACACACTTTTTGGGGACTGGAACAGTTCATTTAACCCACTTAGTCCAGTAACACTTTCTGATTTACTTGCAGGTTCACTACTTATTTGTTCTGGTTCATGTGCACTACTTGTTCCTTCTGGTTCAGGTCCACTGAGTTCGGATAACTCCACCGGGCAAAGGGAGTCAGCAATTTCAGAGCTCACTCTATGGACATCACTTTCTAGGGGTTCAGGTTGATAGAACATAATTAGTTGAAACCACTGTATTTTCAGGAGCACTGCTCTGACCAGCAGAAGAACGTCCCTGGAACAGTCTTTCAAGCTCAGGGTATGAGTAATAATCAACACCAAATTCACTGGCATTATCTTCAGAGTCAGCATCATTATCAACTGTAGCACGCTGAGCTGGAGGCTCTAGCTGTGAGGCAGCAGAAGGTGGATTTAGTAGCTTGTAACGAGCAGCAGATCTGGTGACAGGGCCTGTTGGGGCCTCAGATTGGGGCACTGTGTCCAAAACTATTTGCCCAATTGGCAGAAGGTGATTCCTATGGATGGTCTTTACAGCATAAGGATCTCCTCCTGGGTGCACTTTATACACTGGTAAGTCAGGTAACTGGCTAACAATAATATAAGGAATATGTCTTCATTGATCAGCTATTTTATGTCTTCCCTGGAAGCCTAAATTACGCATCAGTACACAGTCTCCTGCTTTAAGTTCTTCGGCCTTAACACACTTATTGTGACAAACTTTGTTGACCAGGTTTTTCTTTGCTGCCATGGTATTGGCCAGCTGGAATGCATGGTTTAGCTGAGCTTTCAGTTTTTTGACATACTGCAGGTAGCTGTCTGACTGAGCACCATACGGAGAAACTCCAAAACAGGTATCAATTGGAAGGTGAGCTTCTCTGCCAAACATGAGGTGGTAGGGTGAAAACCTGGTTGCATTATTTTTAGTACAATTATAGGCATGTACAAGGGCACTGATCTGATGGCTCCACCTTGGTATATCTTTAGGATGCAGTGTACCAAGCATGTCAAGCAAAGTCCAGTTAAACCTCTCCAGTTGCGGATCTCCCTGCGGATGATAGGGACTTTCTTATACCCCAGATGGAGAATAGCTCTTTAAAGAGGCGACTTTCGAAGGCTCTGCCCTGATCCAAATGTATTCTCTGAGGAGCACCGTAGTGGACAAAGAACTTTTCCATGAGGACTTTTGCTACTGTTGAGGCCTTTTGGTCTTTTGTTGGATAGGCCTGAGCATACCTTGTAAAATGATCTGTCACTGCTAGCACGTTGGAAATGTTTTTTGAATCGGGCTCCAAGCTCAGGAAGTCGATGCAGACTAGTTCCATTGGTGCACTAGTAGTTATGTTAATCAGGGGGGCTGCCCTCTGAGGTTGGGCCTTACGCTGAAGACATCTACTGCAGGTTTTTACATACCAGTCAATGTCTAGATCCATTTTTAGGCCAATAAAAACGTGCATGGGCTAAATTCAGAGTTCTTTCACTGGTTATGTGTCCCATGTTGTCATGCAGGGCTTTTAATACAATGCTTTTAGACTTGGTGGGCAGTACTAGTAGCTTTTTGACAATCTCTCCTTGGCTGTCAGTTCTCTGTACAGTAACTGCTCATGTTGCATAAGCTTAGGCCTTTCTCATAACAGCAAAAGCAGTTTTTGGGTCACTGAACCGCATTCTGGAAATGTCTTCTCCCTTTCTTATGGCAATTAGAACTGGTTTGATCATTGGTTCATAGTGCTGCTCTCTCTGGATATCAGCTGGAGTTAGCTGGGGGTAAAGCCCTAAAGTCCAAGGCTGCAAAATTACAATGTGCTACAGGGAGCCATGTGTCCAGAGGTCCCAAGCAATCTGCCAAGCAATTTACAGTTTCAGAAGCTGGAGTTTTATCATGGTCAAATTTGTGGCATAGGGTTTTTACTGACTGTTCAGGAATATGCACCCATTGCTGACTTAAGACAGGCCTGCGTGAAAAAGCATCAGCATCAGTATGGTTCAGGCCAGGTTAGTAGTCCACTGCATGATCATATGTTGATAATGCTGAAAGCCATCGGTGTCCAATAGCATCTAATTTGGCTGATGTTTGGACATAGGTTAATGGAAATACAAAATCACACATACTCCCATAATGCAAAGCACCATGGACTGTATATGCAAATCAACACAAAATATTATGCTGGTTCAACTTTAAGCAGAAATGCATGGTGCCAAAAAGCCTTTCACGCAGTCTGCAAAGGGTGCCAATAGAAGACACAGACAAGTGTTTCGCCCTACCAGGACTCATCAGTGCGCCTCAGCTGTATGACACCCCAGTGGAATGAACCATCTACCCTAAGTTGGTCTATCTGGGTTGGGTTGTGGTGAGCCCAATAAAACCAAAAAACAAGTTAAAAGACAAAGAACCTTAGTGTGCAAGCACTGAGACAAGGGTTGCCCCAAAGGGCACTGACCAGGAAGCCAAGTTTTAAAGAAATACAAAATCATACATAATGCAAAGCATCATGGGCTTTCAGTACCATGCATTTCCGCTTAAAACTGAACAAGCATAATATTTTGTGGTGATTTACATATACAGCCCATGATGCTTTGCATTATGGGAGTATGTGTGATTTTGCATTTCTTTGAAACTTGGCTTACTGGCCAATGCCCTTTGGGGCAACCTCTGCCTCAGTGCTTGCGCACTAAGGTCATTTGTCTGTTAGCTTGTTTTTGGTTTTTATGGGGCTCACCACAACCCAATCCAGACAGACCAACTTAGGGTAGCTGGTTCATTCCACTGGGGTGTCATACAAATGAAGCACAGTGATGAGTCCTGGTAGGACGAAACATGTGTCTGTGTCTTCTGTTGGCACCCTTTGCAGACTGTGTGAGAGGCCTTTCGGCAACATGCATTTCTGCTTAAAGTTGAACCAGCATAATATTTTGTGGTGATGTGCATATACAATCCATGATGTGTTGCATTATGGGAGTATGTGTGATTTTGTACTTCTTTGAAACCTGGCTTCCTGGCCAATGCCCTCTGGGGCAACCCTTGCCTCACTACTTGCACACATAGGTTCTTTGTCTTATTGTTTAATGGACTGTGATCTGCCTTAATCAAAATCTTTGCGTCATATAAGTACTTGTGAAACTGTTCTGCGATTGCCCACTTGAGAGCGAGGAATTCCAATTTGTGTACTGGGTAATTTTTTTTCTGAAGGTGTCAGACTTCGGCTTGCAAAAGCTACTGGGCGTAATCCCTCTGTGTACTCTTGGGAAAGTATGGCACCTAGTCCACTTAGGCTGGCATCGGAATGTGACACATAAGGTTTGGATGGATCAGCATAAGCAAGTACTGTACAAGAGTGTGGACCAGCTGGTAAATGATTTCTTCAAAAGCAATATTGCAATCAGGAGTCCATCTCTGTCCAAATGGCTTGTGGATCTGAAGTATGTGTTTCCAGACTCTTTATCAGCACCTTTCCTGAATTTCTTATTAGTAGGTGGGTATCCTTGAGTTAAGTTTAGCAATGGGCGTGCTACCTTGGTGCAGTCTTTGTCGAAACAGTGATAATAGGCACAGAATCCAAGAAACCTTTGAAGTTCTTTTAAGTTGTTGGGATGTGGCCAGCCTGTTAAGGCTTCCACTTTGCTGGGGTCAGTTTGTATTCCCTCAAGAGACACGATGTGGCCTACGCATTTTCAGAGCTTTGAAATAACTGACATTTGTCTATTGACAGTTTCAGGCTGAACTCCTCCAGTCTGTCGAGTACTTTAAACAGGCGAGCCTCATGTTCTTCAAGAGTTTTTCCAAAGACAGTGACATCATCGAGATTTACCAGGCATTCAAGGAGGTTCATATCTCCCACAGCACATTCCATTAAACTTTGAAAAGTCGCCCGGTGCACCTAATATACCTTGGGGCATGTGGAGGAACTCATAGAAGCCTAAGGGACAGATAAATGTTGTTTTCTCCTGATTTTCTGGAGCCATCGGTATTTGATAGTACCCACTGTGGAGATCAAGGACTTAAAACCATTTACTCTCGTTGAGGCAGTCCAAGACATCTTGTATGTGTGGCATAGTATATTGGTCAGGCATAGTTCTTTTATCAAGGGTCCTGTAGTCTACACACATGGATGGAACCATTCTTTTTCCACACCACAACAACTGGAGAAGCTTAAGGACTGCATGACTCCTGGATGATACCAGCTGCAAGCATTTCCTGTAGGTGGCACCTGACATTGCAATGTCGGCATGAGCTAGACATCTGGACCTTTCCCTGAAGGGTCCCTCATCGTGCAGTCAGGTGTGATGTTCAGCCCCTGTTACACAGCCAATACCCCACTCTTTGAGGGAGAATACTTTGGTTCTTTGAGCCAGCTTCTTACTAATTATGTTCCTCCAGCTAGTTGGTATGGGAGTCTCTCCAAAATCGAACATATCAGGCAAGACTTCACTTCATTCTGGCACTTAGATGGCAACACAACAGTGTCAGCATAATAAACATTTGCCAGCGTACAATCTCAGTTCAACCTAATTTCTCGATTTGTAACATTTTGGAGCTGGACCACCACTTTCTGGGCATAAGCGTGAGCATGGACAGGAAGCACACTGGGCTTGACCAGCAGTCCTTCAGGCAGTTTTCCTTCTTCTATGGCATCCAGCATCAATAGTTTGTCACATATTTGCGCAGCCGCACTTCTCCACTGACAGTGCATTGAGCATTTGAAGTGAGGACAACAGCAGAGGAGTCTTTCTTCCAAACAATCCCGACAGACTCATCCTGATCACTTTTTCCAGAGCACATTTGCATATCATAGGCTTTTTGGACCATGGTGGGGACATGTAGGGCTTTTCCAGTCTTCTTTTACTGTCTCTCCTGACATAGTTGGGCAAGGCGGCCAAATATGTGTGCATTAGTACCAATTAACACAAGGACACCACTGTACAATCCAGAAGGAGAACATATCAGGGCTAGTGTCTCCACTGGGTCTCTCACACCTGCCACAGAGGATGGAAAAGAAAGCCACACTCTCAAATAACCAAGATAGGGATATGACTTATCACTCAACCTCCAGCAGCTCGGTCTTCTCAACTACTGATTATGGTCTTGCCATCTACAGCATGGCCACTGATAGTAACCTCAAGTGGCTCACCACTACACGTAATAAAGCCTGCAGACTTGCACTAGGAGCCCCGCGTCTAACTCATACCTGCCACCTCTACCAGCAAATGGGGTGGCTAAATCTGATAACAGGATTTGCTATCAAACCTGCCTGCTTGCCAAAAAGGCAGTTCTGGGCCTACGGCCCCCTGGACCCAGCTCACCAGTACATCAGGCAGCACCAATAAGGATTACAAGGGCATCTAACAATCTTGCCATCAAGGTCCCCTTCCGGCACACCTCACAAAGCCAGCGATCCTCTGAATACCGGGCTACACTAGGGCTTTCATCGCTTCCACCTGAACTAGTCTCCATCAGTACAATTGGCTCATTCAAGTTTGCACCCAAGGCCCACCTGTCCAGCCAAGCGTCATGCCAATGCTACCCCTGACCAACTCCTCCAGTAAACCTAATACTGGCTACCCCCCAACCTTGCACTTATTAAACTCTCCAACCTGTTACTTACCACCTCCCCCGGACAAGGTGACCCTGAGCCAGAGGTTGCCGCTAGCTCTCACCTCTATCTGTCTCCCCACCTCTCTCATTATCCCAGTACCTCTGGGCCACCTCCTGCTCTTTCTCTTCTCAAAATCTATGTTAGCACCTTGTTTAGCCTTAACATTGTATCTCATGCCAATATCATGTAGATTGTCTTCCCTACTATTGTAGCTGTGGATGTATCAGTAATTCTATGTGTTCCTGTTGTTGTTTATCACTTATTCCATGATGTGGTACCTTTGTAAATGAGCTTGTAGCTCAAAGGTTGTAATCCGAGAACTCAATAATTAAAAAAAATAAATAAATACATGCAGTCCTTTAAGGGGTTGTATCGAGTGGTCAGATAAATGCTGATCATACCAATCTTTGAAAATTATTGTAACTTGGAACCCGCTGTCTAGGACAGCTTGAACCGGAATTCCATCCACATGCACAGTAGTTTCCATAGTAGCGCCTGCCAAATCTGACCAGTCCAGTGGAGTATTGGCAGGAATTGCAGGTGCTGAAACAAACAACTTTGCCACAAATGCATTGCGTCAGGACTGGGCTGGGGTCCCACTGCCATTTCCTTGTCTTGGGTACTTTTCTGCAAGCAGTCTATCTGTCACCCTGGCTGGGTCCTCTCGGGATCGGCACTCCTTCTTTAGGTGACCATCCTTTCCACATCTGTAGCAAAACACAACTTCTCTGGGCCATCTCGGCTGTGAGAGTTCATCATTAGTCGGCCTATATTCATGGTTAGGGAGTGGTGAGAAATATGTATTTGATGCTTCAGCAGGGGTACTGAGAGCAGAGGGTCCTTGTTGGGTCTCCCTCGCTCATTGCCAAACCTGGGGCTGTGCATTATGTTCCATCAATTTTTTTACCATGGAAGACAATTCACTTATTTGAGTCTCTATACAGCAATCTACATGGGGTGCCTGGGTAGGCACTCCCATGGCAGATGCATTCTGCCGAGTAACTTGCTCCTTAACCATTTCTACAGCACTCTGTGCCTCTTACTGTTCATTCTCCCAATTGTTTTAGTAAGTCCCTCAACTGTTGTGAATCACTTCCAGTCTCTTTGGACTCTGTCAGCCCCACTGTACACCTTTGATTTCAACTGGCTGAACATTAACAGTAGCAGGCCCGCTTCCAGGGGTAGGAGCTGTAGCTGCTACACCAACCCAAGGATCTGGCAATTCCTCCTCTTTTTCTGCTTCTCATACTTCCTCCATTAAGGGAATATAAGAGGGGGGATCAGCTTTATGGTCTTTTAGTCACAACTTGAGCAACAGGAAACTGGAATACTTGGCATACCTCAGTATCTGATCCAACCTGACTTGATTTAGCTCACTTGAGGCCACACCCCCTCTCCTAAACACTCTTTGCAGCACTTTCTCTAATCTGGTCAAATAAGCAGACAGTGGCTCTCCTCTCTGTTGCCTAGTGGCTTTGAACCCTCACATAAGGTCTTCACCATCCTCTGAGGTACCAAAACCAGTTTCTAATGCAACCAAATACTCTTGTGCGGGAGCATCGGGGTTGGTGGACCTCAATGCTTGGATTGTATCCAATGCAAGCCGTCTGAGGCTTTCTATAATCCTCTTTCTTTTCTCCGCTTCTGTACATTGCCACTTTTGGACTAGGGGGGATTTGCATAGTTCATCCAAGTCTCTAAATCATCTTCCCCCTGGGGAGTGGGAATGGTACCGGAAAACATTCTTAGCCTGCATTATGAGTCAAGGGTTATGGAAGGCACAGGTACTGGTAGCAACTTAGGTGTTGGTGCATGCGAGGGAACTGATGAAGGGGCCAGGGGAGGTACAGGCACTGGCCCAATTGTAGGTACCGGTCCTGAGGCCAGTGTAGATGCAGAAGCAGGTCCCAGGGAAGGGGTACCTGGAGGAGCTTCAAATAGTTTTTCTAAGTCCTTGAGGGTGTGACCGCCAGCCTGTAATAGTTGTGTAAACTTTTCTTTAAGTCCTTCAGATTCAGTGGGTCCCTCAGGTGTGGATGTTACACTGTACATGGTAATTACTTTCCAACCCTTCCCGGACTTTTCAGAGTGAATAACACTGGGCACTCTTTCACTGTCCACCGGGTTACTACATCTCACCAGGACCGTTAGTGTCCATGTAATCAAATCAGTTTGTTGACCCTCCACAACACCTTGACCAAGGCATTAGACTCTGGTGAGGGCCTCCTCAATAGTGCTTTTACTGGTGCCAATGGGAATGTCTAGCAAGAACAAAACTTTTTAGGGGTCCATCTCTTCTGTTTCACACCAACCCAGCAGATGGTGCACAGTCATTTTATCAGCAGGGATTTCACCACTAGGGGCAATAACTTTCTCTATTTTGGCACCAATTTCCATGTGGGGTCCACCTGAAATTTTTGGAGTTTGGTCACTGGGGGGATAATCCCAGTGGTGCCTCCAAAGATGTAACCTGGGAGCCACCTCCCAATGGGATACTACATCTGCCTGCCTACCTACATGCAGGTTGAGGGGCCTGAGTTTGGGTTTAGTTGTTACCAAGGGCTCTATTTTATTAACGTGGTGGCTCCACCCAGGGAACTCTTTATGTGGGTCAGATGTTAATGTGACACAACCCTCTGGGAAGTTGTACCCATTGCCCCGCCTAGTCACCATACACATAAATGACCCCAACACACTTTACTTTGCATTCAGGTTACAATTAAGGGAGAGTGCTAATAATATGCTTACAGTGACCACACTTACCAACAGGGTCTGGAACTCTTGCATGTACCCTGTGCCCCTGCAAGGAAACAGTTTACCAGCAATAACAGTATACCTTTTGACTGACGCAATGACTTGAGACTGAATAATAATATGCTCATTAGCCAGATTAACCTTCAAATTGTGAATCTGATTTATTTAGGGGCAACTGAACAAGGAAGGGTGCGTGAATTTAGATAAACAATTAAGGCACTCTTTTTCAATCTGAAGCAATATGCAAAACTAATATTTTACCCTATATAGAACAGTTCTGTTAGCTGCTGGGTACCAAGAGTCTAATTAGGTGCAAGCCTGACACATTGCCACAGGGTGGCCGGCGATGCAGTTGGTTGGGGCCCTTAAATAAAATGTTGATTAGTAATTCTTTGACTTTAGGCTTTTGCAACATGCTCAACACTTTATTCCCAAGAAAATCGTAATCCCCAGGCCCAATGGCCTGCAAAGACAGTTTAAACAGCAACTTGAAACTGATAGCAAATCAGATGGCAAAAACACATTAAATTGCTTGCAGGGAATGGTCCTGTTGTTACTCACTGAACCATGAGCCTCAGGATCTGGTCGATTTCCAGGGCGACTCTCCTCGAGGCAGGATTCAGATCTCTGGCTTGTAGCAGCAGCCTGCAAGACTTCATCTTTTTCAGCAAGGACCAGGATTCAGGAAACTGAGCTGGCACGACTCACCCCAACTTCAAGGCATCCCTCCCAAGGATGGCCACAACCCGCGATGATCTTCATTACAGGGAGCTGACTCCCTTCTCTGGTTATCTAGCAGCTTTGGTTTTACAGGTAGCAACAGTGTCTTAAGCAATTTATTTGGCATCACAGGCTCAGCTTTGGTACAGTTCTGGCTTAGGCCGCTTACCAGCTTGCAATCTGCAGTCCTGGAGATGTAAGCTGGCAAGGCAGGAGTTCAGGTCTCCCACTGTCAAATTGGCTGGAGACAATTCCAGTGAACCCAGGTTTGCGAATTAGACCACAATCTCTGAGGCAAAAACAGCATCTCTCAGAAATACAAGTTGAGGACCTCTTAAGCTCTGATCCCACTTTCAGTCTGGAATTTAGCTCTGGGGAAAATCTCTCTCTTTTTCTCTCACTGGAGAATTTCAGTTCGTTCTGCAAACTTGGCAGTCCCACACTTAAAGCAAGCATTAGAGCCGAGGAAAGGCAAAGTAGGCCTCTCCCCAAACTCCCCGAGCTGCAGGGAGCACATTGACCCATACTGACTAGAACTGTGCCCAGAACTCTCACAACTCAACGTAGAACTGAACTCAGTTCAAGCAGTCCCCCTTAAAAGAGGAGCAGAGTTCCTCCCATACGATCGGCTGCCCAAGCTGTCCAAAGCAGTCTAAGTCCCTTGATTGTCTTGAATTTGGGGGCCAAGAATTGTATCTCTTTTTCCCCCAAAAGCCTTTGTAAGTCCCAAGAGTCTCTTTGACAAATACTGGCTCCCAATTGGTTGATAGGCTGCAAAGATGGCTGCTAACATATACAGTTCCCAAGGAGTTTATACAGTTTTCACTTTAAAGTTTTGGTGCAGCCAGAGTAAATACTTTATTTATTTTAAAACCCCACAGTCATGTAGCCCCATTTGTGTACTTTTAAACAAACCTACTTTTTAACATTTATTTACAGTACTTTCCCTGTCAGTTTCCCCATATTACAATGTCCCTAGCAGCAGGCACTCCCTCATTAATATTCATGAGGGGTTTATGAATCATTTATTAGCCCTCGCTATTCCCCGAAGCAGCATTCCTTATTTAAAATATCCTGAGGGCTCTCTTAGCCCTTGCTGAGGTCCCTGGTCCCTATTTAAATAGGCAAAGGTACCGAAACTGAAAAGGAGCCACAAGTTCGACTGCAATGGCAGTCAACAAAATTGGGCGCTTCTTGTGCATGCACAAGCTCCAGCCAGCCTGTAGAAAAACTGGTGGCTCATGACTCAGCTTTAGAGCTTGAAAATGGACTAAAACAAATACAGTGACTGTGTGGGGAACCCAGGGGACAAAATAAGGACTTGGGCTATTGCTGTGGAACATCGAGGGGAACACCAAGAGGAAACAGAGGCAAACAGGAGGCATTAAAGTTAAGCCCCCCAAATGGGGGGGGGGGCATTACAGTGAATTCAACAGTAGAGTACAGAGTAGACAGCGGCAGAGTGCAGACGTTGCAGACTCTACAGTAAAAAAAAAAAAACACCCATTTTCGTTGGTCAGAGGGGCAGAGAGTAGAGACAGAGAGAGAGACCAATGAACTCAACAGCAGACAATAGCAGATGCAGAAAATAAAAAAATAAAAAAAAATATTAAGGGGAGCAGAGTCAGACAGGACAGGAGAACTCTGTCTGAAGGTCATATGCCTCAGTAATTTTGAGGGGGCGGCTTATAGTAACGTAAAGATTTTGAAGGGAGGTGTCACCCACATCTTAGAGTCTGTGTTGCCCATCACTGCATTGTCCTGAAAGGTCATACTGCCGTAGACCACTTGTTTCCCATCTCTGTGCTGCCCTGAAAGGTCATACTGCCGTACACTCTGTGTTGCCCATCTCTGTGCCTGAACTACTACTAGGTCATAGTGCCATACAGACAGTGAAGGGGGGGGGCACGTCTCAGACTCTGTGTTGCCCATCTCTGTGTCTAAACTACTACTACTAGGAACCTGCTGTGTATCTGATGCATACTGAATTCCCCATTCTATGTATTTTTGGCTCTCTTTTCATTCCCCATTCTATTTATTTTTTGCTTTTTTTTTTGCCCACGTGCTGTTTAGTCTGAACCTGCTCCCTAGTGCTCCATCCAGTCAGGCTTTTCTGGGCAATTTTCAGGCACTGTACCACTGTTTATCATAGTCCCTGCTCCACTTTAGCCAGAGCTCAAGCTCTGTTTTAGTCAGATTTCCTCCTCCACTTTAGTGGCCCATTCCCTGAGCTAATTCCTTTGCCTCCCCCAGCTCAGATTTACCATCCAAACCCCTCCCTTCCCCTCCTTACCTGCAGTGTATTTTAAATGCTGTTTTTTTCTGTCTTCCCTCTCTCTACAGCCAGCCCAGCCAGCCAAGTGTTCCACGAGGTTAATCAGACTGAAGAGCCTGCCACAGCTGTCTCCTTGAAACTCTGGGACTGTGTTACTCCGAGTTTGTACTTGGCGCCATTTTTCAAACTCCACTGGACTGGATTTTTCTTTTCAGCTTAATTTCCCATATGCAGGTTATCAGTGCCTTACACTAGAGGACACCCCATCATCCTACTATACCCAGCCAGCTCCCTCAACCTCGATAGCTGTCTCCAAAACTCCACAGTCAGCACCAAGCACTACCACTAGTAAATCCTTCAAGTGATCTCACCTGTAACTGAGGATTAATCATCCATTTGATTCTGATTTCCCAAAGGTAGACATATATCTGTACAACCTTCTGCTGGACCATATTGACCCTGCCCTGGCCTGTGGCCCTGGTCACTAGGCTGAATAGCCAACAAGAGTCCTTACAGGGAACTCAACAACCACCTCTCCCAGCTGCCCCCCCCCCACAGCTTGCTGCTGAACTTCAGTAGGAATAATGTATCATGACAGCAGGCAGCCCACTGTATGGTCCCACCACTAAAAATGGTGCTAAAAGGCCCAACCTCTGCTTTTCTCTACATCCTGCTCTTCCAATGGTCCAACCACCTGATCCTTCGTATAGTTAACCAAGGACCTCCGGGGCATCTGAAGGATTCTTCCCAACTTCCTTACTTTATGATCCCACCTGCAAGGTACAACTATTCCCTGATCATACTGCATGGGCTAACCCACTAGGGGTGTGCTATAAATTACTTTATGCCTCAGCCCTTTATAGCAAGACTTGTCATAGAGCCTCTCCCACCAAGTCTCTTGTGCTAAAATTATTATCTCTAGCTTTATTACTACTCTCTGGAGATATTTAGCCTAACCATGGCCCCCCACTGGTCAACCACAAAACTAGCTCCCCAATGGACCCATACTGGTCCGACCCTAGGGGCTAAAAATGGTCCACATGAAAATATGCAGTCTATGCCCCAAGATGTACGAATTGCAATCCTGGGTAGACCTATATAAACCTGACCTCATTGCACTGTCATAAACTTGGCTAAAACCTCAGATCCAGTCACATGAAATAGAGCTTCCTGGATATGAAGTCTTGAGAAAAAATAGATAAGATAAAAAAGGAGGTGGCATCTTAATCTATACTAGGGCTACCCTATGTGCCTCCTTAGCCAGCCTCCCCTCCCTGGACAGTGATGACTGTGAATCACTGTTCATAACTATAATCCTTGGCAATAACCCTTGGTCATACAAAATCCCTCACAGTGTGTTGCACATATCAACCTCCCAGGGCAGCTGCGCCTGCCCTTCACAGGGCAGCTGCACCTGCCCTCAAAGCCCTCACCAGTAAGCTTGCAGAGCATAATCACCTTGAGATAATCATTCTTGGAGATTTCAGTCTCAGCTGGTCCCTGGACTCCAATCCAGGGTTCGAAGTGCAGCTCCTTGATGCTCGACTAACCCAGGTCATCAGTGAACCAACACGGCACAACTGCAAAACTGGCAACCACTCCTTGCTTGACTGAGTCCTTGTGTCCCATCCTGACAGAATAAAAGCTACAGGCATATTTTCAGATGCCTTTAGTGACCACTACCCAGTCTTTTGCACATGGAAGAATAGCCCCCTAAAGTGCCTCTCAGAATATTTGCAGCTTGTGACTTCTCAAACGTCTCATCGGAATCCTTCCAGGCCTCCCTCGAGGAAACTGAATGGACTCCTATCCGCTCACTGCCCAGCATGGATGCTGCTCTTGAGTACTTTGTAAACAATTTTCTGTCCATTGCCAATAACATGCCTCAGTTAAGAAACTCAGGGTCAAAGGACAATGCTACAAGTGGATAACTCCACATCTAAAGAAACTAATGGTGCAGAGAGACAAGGCTTGGGGTCAGTATAAGAAGTCTGGCCAGCAGGCGGACTGGGTCAGATTCAGGGAGCTTCAAAATTCCTGTAAGAAGTGCACTAAGGCTGCCAAACTTCAATGCATCAGAGACCTACAACGGCACAATTTGGTTGATCCCAAGAAATGGGCCCAGGTACAGTAAATGCCCTTATCAAGGGAGGTTCCTGCTCCACAAATGGCCCAATCACTCATGATGGGCGGACACTCAATGACCCCCCAGACGGCTGCCAATGCCTTCAACCAAAACTTCACAAACCTAGATAAGTACAAAAATGGTTCCAACGACCCCCCCCCCAGTCCTAAGGAATCTGGACCCTTGCACCTTAAATTTCACCTCAGACTAATTACCAAGAATGAGGTACTAGCTCTGCGCTGAAAAATAAAATCAAGTGGCTCCGCGGGCCCCAACAAGCTGGAGCCTAGACTACTGAAGGCAGCTGCCCCTGCCACAGCATCTCCACTCACAATGTTAGTCAACAAAACTTTCCTGGCTTGGCAAATCCCAGGAAAATGGGAAGAGGTGATAGTAGTCCCTGTCCACAAAGGTGGTCCCAGGGGAACCAATAGAAAACTACAGGCCCATCTCTCCTCTATATTCTAACCAAGCAGCAAGAAAGACTAGTGTACAATCAGTTAAGGGACTACCTGGAAATGTACCACTGTATTTCCACTCAGCAGCATGAGTTCAGGTGCAACCATGACACTGACACTGCATTAAATCAGATTTACTGCTAGTGTACTCTACAGGAGCTGGACAATGGTACCACAGTCTTCACGGACTTAACCAAGGCTTTTGACTTGATTAGTCATGAGCTACTCATCAAACATTTCACAGACCTTGGACTCATTAGCGTGGTTCACCCACTACCTATCCAACAGAACCCAAGTCGTCAGATGGAGAGGCATTCCTTCCGCTCATCCCATTCCATAAGTAAAAAAGCTGAGATGGGTACAGTATTGGAGAATGGGGTGAGCGTTAGGGCTGACTGCCCCAAGACACCCCCTCGACATCTGTTGGTGTGTGCAGGGTGGGGGTGGGGTGTTAGCTTTGGAAACCCTAATGCCACATTTCCCCACTTTTGTATCACTATAGTTAGGAGTCAGACTTCGGCCCTAATGCTCACCCTATTCCATTTGTAAGGAAGGTAAGATGGTACAGTATAGAAGAATGGGATGAGTGTTAGGGCAGATGACTCCAAGACACACCCCGGCACCTGTTGGTGTGTGGACAGTGGGAGTGGGGTGGTATGGCTGTGTGGGAGGGTGAACTGGGATGTTAGGGTTGAGAACCCTAACACCACATTTCCATACTTTTGTCACTGTAATGTGAACCCTATTTGATGCATTAATGGAGTTTTTTTGCAATCAATGTCCTTACTTTTTACGAAAGTATCACCATAGCCGTAGTTGTTTATGAGAGTGCAGAGCACGGAGGGCCCTGTGCTCCCATGTGTCTGTAAGTGTAGAGACATTGTAATTAACCTTCATCTCCCTGTTGGAGCGCAGGGCCTGGCCCATGCTCCATGATTTTCCTTATTTTATTGTGGGAGCACAGGGTCCTTCAGACTCTGTGCACTCATCCCTCCATAGATGCATGAGCAAATTATTACCATAGCCATCTGATTACTCCAGGACATGTACCTGGTACAGAAAATGTTCAAATCCCTGCCAAAACATAATTCTGCTTAACTGCAATGCCATTCCATGCCCACAGGTGTGAAAACACATTTTAGGCAGGATTTGAAAAAGTATAGCTGTGACATACCTGAAGTGGGGTAATAAGAAGGCTATGTTGAAAATCTGGGGTGAAAATATTGAAAATTTCTGTAGATATGAGCAGTCATACTGAAATTGCAATGAATGGTCATAACTTTGGCAGTTTTTGTATATTCTGACTCCAAATTTTCAACATAGTCTTCTTATCACACCACCTCATAAACCCTATAGGTGAAAAATTTTAAATCCATGGCAAAACGCCATTCTGCACCACAGGTGTAAAACTCATTTTTGGCAGGATGTGAAAAATGACAGCTATACTGTTCATGAGGTGGTGTGAAAAAATGGCAATGTTGAAAATTTGGAGTGAAAATATAAAAAATTGTCAAAGTTATGTGCATGCAAAGAAAAAATTCAACAACTGCATGTACTGTACATAACTCAGGCATTTTTAGATATTTTTCCACCAAATTTTCAACATGGGCTTTTTGGGACCTCGTCTCATGAACACTGGCACTGTTATTTTGTTACTCAGTCCCAAAAGGTGATTTCGTGCAGCAATTTCAAAATCACCTTATGGGTCCGATTAACGAAACAACAGTGACAGTGTTCATGAGGTGGGGTCCCAAAAAGGCCATGTTGAAAATTTGGTTACCAAAATTTTTAAAAATGGCCTAGGTATCACCATAAGTTCAAAACCCTGTTGAAAGACATTCTGCGGCTCTTACCTTGATTCTTGAGTTCACGGTTCAGTTTTGAAGAGTGCAGATGTGTCCCAGTCCACAGAAGATGACAGCCAACTTTCTCCAGTGGTAAGTACAGGGCAAGGGTGGGGGCTGGGGGGTGGGTTCTTAGTAGGAGGGTTGAGATGGGGAAGGGGGAAAAGGGAGATTACAAGGGACCATTTTTTTTTTCAGAATAAAAAAAAGACGTTGGGGACTGTTTTCTTTTTTTTTTTTTTTACAGGTACAGTGTAAACAATATTTTAGGACACTGTGGGTGGGCTCCCCAATGTCCCACAGAACTGGAGGGGGGCAGAACATAATTGGGGACGCTGGGAGTGGGCTCCCCAGTGTCTCACACTGGCAGGGGGGTAATAGTACCAACACGGTGACTGGGCACCCCACTGTTGGCAGATCATAAAAATATACATATTTTGGGACACTGGGAGTGGGCTACCTAGTGTACCGCACTGGCGGGGGATGGGAGTGGAGACATCTCGGGATACTGGGAGTGGGTTCCCCAGTGTCCCACACTGGTGGGGGTGGGGGCTTCTATCTGGAACACTGGGAGTGGACTCCCCAGTGTTACACACTGGCGGGGGGGGGCTTCTACCACTGACACAGGAATTGGGCACCCCATCATCAGCAAAAACATTTTTTATAATGTAAACATGCCTCAGCCCCCTTGGAGGCAGTTAAAAGATAGAAAATCCTTTATTTAGGTAAATACCAACAGGTGTTTACCTAAACAAGGGCTGAGGAATCTGATTCTGTGGTTTGTTTTGCCAAGAAATGGCCAGAAAATGTTTTGGACTTTTTCAGGGTCCGAAGTTATTTTTTTTTAAAGTAATGCCTCAAAATGCGGTAGCTGCCACAAAATTTGTGAAAGCTTTCTTGAAACAGTGCCGCAATTTGCGACATTACTGAATCAGTTTCACAAAACTGTGACACAATTTGCGGCAGTTTCGTAAAAGTAGTGTCACAAATTTGCAACACTGCCAATGCCTGATTTAAAAAAACATATTTTCTGATAGTTTTTAAATCTAATCACAGAATCATGTTCCTTGGGCCCCGATTAGGTAAACACGACTGTTTGTGTTTACCAAGGGGCAGTATTTTTTGAATTACTGCATTTTTTCCCCGTCACTAACTGAAAACAAGATGGCGGCAGCACAACACTACTCACTCATTTGCGACAGCAAAAAGTGATTTCGCACAGCACATCTAATTTTTCCCACAGGATATAATGGGAAACTTCAAAGTTTAATAACTTCTGAATGAATTAATATTTTTTCATCAAACCTTCAAAAGACACATCTGCAACCCAGACCCCATACACACTAACATTTTCGGACCAAACCCCCAAGCCATTTCAGAGAAACGTTGTGACAAAGGATTTGCACCCAAATGGTAAATTTCACATTTTTTTACGCTTCACATCTCCGCAACCACACATCCAACTGGAACAAAACTAACCACATCAAGAGATCTATGGTACTTACTGGTGCATGTGAAATTTCATGCACATCGGTCATACAGTTGTAAAGTTATTAAAGTGCAAAATGTGGGTTTAACATAGAAGTGACCAGTGAACCCTAACTATACTGGCACTACCGTGCCAGTATAATATGAATAGATATAGATATAAATATTATAGCGTGCCCCTATATTTAAGGTTGTGTAGGCAGTTTAATGTTAAAGCCCAGTTTCTGCACTTTAATAACTACAACTGTTCAATGGATTTGCATGAGATTTTGCATGAGGGGTCTCATGAGGTAGATCTGTGAAAGTGGCAAGTTTTGTTTAGGTTGGATGTGCGGATTCCGAGTTCTGGATAGTGCAAAAATTAAATGTTCGGGTCATAGGTTTTTAATGATTTTTTTCTTTGAACTTGGCTACCACTGAAACAGTTTGGAATTGTGGTCTGAGATTTTCAGTGCAGAAAGGGGCTGACCCACAGAAGTGCCTTTGCTTTTCAGAACAAATATTAATGAGTTTCAAAGTTATTTAATTTAGAAATTTCCAAAAATGTGGTTCTGAGCATGCTCAGTAAGCACTTCAGGATAACTGTATGAAAAAAAAAACAGCCCGGTGGTGCTGAGGTTTGAGGCGTTGGACACCACACCTCGTGCCACGCCGGTGACCCAAGTTCCAAAATGGATTTGAGTTGCTTGAGGGTCGGCAGGGGTGAGGAAGGATCGAGCATCCCTTGACAGATCTCTTTCCTCGGGGAGGAAGGATAGTGCTGCTCACTGTCAACTGACACCCAGCGGTCGCTGGATGTTGGTACAGCTGAGCAGCCCAGAAGGGGGTGGGACCCATGTCCAGGGGGTGAGGCTGCTTCCTCGGAGTCGGAGCCCGGACATTTGCCCACTGCATGTTACACATACTTGAAAAATGGAGATGGCAGGTTCCGCGATGGCCTGACGGCACCAACACTGACCTACCATAATCTGGATGCTGGCTTTCTGGGGGAGGGGAGAAAGTCAACGCTCCTCGCCCCAGGCCCTGTCATGGGGGGGGACACATGTGGGATGCCGGGCCAGAGAGATGACTTCCTCCAAGGGAGGAACTGTAGCCGCCCGCCAGCTCCCCAAGAAATTGCAAACAAACAAAAAAAAAAGGAAAGAAATGAAATGAAAAAGGAACCTCTCTTCATATTGACGTCATCCTTTTACATGACGGGGAAATCCTTTTCCATTTTCCACCATCTTGTTTCCTCTTTTAGCTAGAAAAATTTTTTACAAATTTAAAAACCACAAAAATGACACCCTACAGAGAAAGCAACACATCTATCTGGTTAATCGAGACCTGCTAGGTGGCATCTGAACTTAACTGTTGAAAAAATGATCCCCAAATGTGTTTTTTCTTACATTTTGCATCATTTTTCATGTCTTGCTTCCGCTTTGTTTGTATCCTTTTTCGTGACTCGCTTCCACTTTGTTTATGAGAAAGGTCTTGAGAACAACAAGAAAAGCCATATTTTTCTTTGGCTACTAAGTGAGAGTGAAACGGGGCCCCAAGATGAACAGCGCTGGATGGGAATATAACAAACCGTTTCCTCTCCAGGCTAAGATCTGCATGGCAGGCAGCCACTCGGTTCTGGAGCTTACAAGTACAGTATACTGCTGGCTGTTCATTCTTCTTTAGGGCTTTAAAGCCCCAAAACTAAGCTGCTGCTGGGACCACGGGGCTGTGGCATGCTTGTAGGACTGCTGTGGGGGTGCAGGGAAGATAAATGAGAGCCACAGGGGAAAAGCAATTTTTTTCTTCGGCTGCTATATGGCAGTAAAAAGGTACCCCAAGATGAAAAGCACTGGAGGGGAATATAACATACTGTTTTCCCTCCTGGTTAAAAGATGAATGAAACAGGGGTTTATTCCTTTTCCCCTCGTGGAGACAGCATAAAAGTTTATTTATATTTTACGTATTTCCTTTGGATCTGTGCTGCAGGACAGGAGGGTGCACACTGAGACAGAAGCAATGAACAGCATTTGACAAATAAGGATACAGTTACACTATCTCAAAAAGTAAGGAAATTCTATTCAAAAAAACTTTGTTAATACAGCAATTAGGGTTAAAGACTACAGCGACAAAAGTAGGGAAATGTGACTTTAGGGGTGCAGTCTTCATTGAGGTTTTTGCATTTTAATAGCTTCTCAACCGTTCAACGGATTTGCATCAAATTTTGTATAACGGGTCTTGTGGGGAAGATCTCTGGATGTACCAAGTTTTATTCCAGTCAGATGTGCATGTTCTGAGATCCAGATAGTGCAGAAAGTGACTTTTCAGTCAGCCTGGTGGCACTGAGGGTTGAGGCGTTGGGCACCACACCTTGCTCCACCCCGGCAACCTGTGTTCTGGAATGAGCACGGGCCAGCAGGGGAGGAGAAGGACTGAGCATCTTTGGACTGCTCTCCTTCTCTGGGAAGGGGTGTGACCAGCAGTTGGTGCTTGCCTGGCCCCTAGCGGTGGCTGGAAGGTTGGTGCACCGATGCAGTACATGGGTCAGGTAGCGGGGCAGGCACTTGATGGAGCACGCATGGAAGCATGCATGATGCTGTCGCTGGCACCATTGCATGCTCCACTCCCGGAAGGGGAGAAAACATTGCTCACAGAGGATGAAGGGGGAGTTTGCAGGCTCTGCCCCTGACCAGACACGGCGCCGGCACACTGGATCTGTTCTCGGTAGGGGTGGACCCCTCACTGACTCTGCCAGGGAGAGCAAGCCCTGGAGGTGACAGCCTCCACTGGATGGTGGACGTTGGGGTGACAGGGCTGGGACTTCCCCTGATTGTGAGGGCCGAGGGAGCAGGAGTATAAATATCACAAAAAAATAAATAAATAACTTTTTCGGGGGGGGGGGGTTGCTGTGTTTTTCAAGAGCCGTAGGACCCTGACAGTTCAGAATTTTGGTCTGCAATTTTCAGCGTTAAAAGGGGCTGCTTTTCACTGGTTTGGTGAAAAAATATTAATCCATTCCAAAGTTATTACATTTTATCATTTCAGGTTCTGAGCTTGCTCATTAAGCACTTCAACAGAGCTGTATGAAACAAAAAAAGAATTTCTTTAGTATGGGCCCAATACTTTTTCGTGAGGGGAAAAATCCTTTTTCGTTTGCCGCCATTTTGTTCTTTTTTTTTTAAACTTTAAAACCCACAAAAATGATATGTTTCAGAGAGAGCAAGATATCTATCTCCCTCATCGGGACTTTGTTAGGTGGACTCTGCACTCAACTGTTGGAGGAATGACCCAAAATGTATGTCTTTTTAGTATTTTAAATCCTTTTTCGTGACTCGCTTCTGATTTTTTTGTTTTGAGTTGGAAACGAAAATTTTCATATGAACAGAAGTATCATATGTAAATGTTCATTTCAAGAAATGAAAATATAAGCAAATCCTTTTTCCCCAGTCTAGTGGCACCCCCCACCCACCGATCACCGTCCTCGTATTGTTTAGCATTTCCTTGGTGTCTAGTGGCAGCCCCCACCCTCCGATTGCTGTCCCTGTAATTACTGTATTGTTTCCCTAGTGTCTAGTAGTACCCCAACCCCCACAGTCAGCTCAATGTATTTGATTTTGATCCATAACTTTGCAATTTCTTTTTAATTTTTTGCAACTCTTTTTTTCTCACCTGCCAATCGGGGCATCTCTCAGGCTGTATTTGCTCGACCTGCAGCCCCTAACCACCCACCTGAACCACTTCCCTAACAGTAACATCAGTATCAGGATACCTGTCTCTCCCAGACCCCGTGCAGAGGCCAAGGATCCTCACGGGGTAGAATCGGAGTTGTGGCTGGCGATGCGTGTGTGGAGCCTTGGTCCCTGGAGGTCGCTGTCACCTCACCAGGCTGGAAAGGGTTTTTCTGCTTTGTGTCCCTCCCCCAGGCTTGGACATGCAATGCATCCAGCGCAGGCATGCACACTCCCGTGTGTGCCCACAGGATCACTGCTGCAGCCAATCCCTTGGTTTCTGGATCTTGGGCTTGCAGTGTCCCTGACTGCTGCCAGGAGCCACCAGAGTGCAGGACTGAGACCCCCTCCCTCCCAGAACAGGAAAGCAGTCCCCTGGATGCTCAATCCTGTCCTTCCTCTGCTGACCACTGACGACCCAAGCTCGCTCCTGAACCCAGGTCGCCGGCATTGCGCAAGGTGTGGCGTCCAGCGCCTCAACTCTCAGAGCCACCAGGCTGAACTTTGCAATTTGTGCATGTTTATACATCAAATTTCCAACATGGCCACGCCGGTCGGTGGCGCTGAGGGTTAGCTGGGCGCCTGCCAGCTTCCCGGGTTGAGGAGCGGACTTCGGGCCATCAGGGGCTGGCTGGGGAGAGGGTGGATTGAGCATCCCAGGACTGATCTCCTTCTCTGGGGTGGGCTAAGAGGGTTGTGTTTGCCGCTGGGCGGCCCCTGGCGAAGGCCGGGGGAAGTGCAAGACGTGGTTCTAGCATGGGGTGGAGTCTGGTAAGATGCTTGTGTGTATGCAGCGTGTCATTGCACTGCCAGCTCCGGGGGGGGAATCTAGGGTGGAAAAGAGATGGGCGTGACCAAGCAGCTTGACGGCCGCGCACCCGCCGACCATGAGGCCTGTCGTGGAATTGCGTCGGGGGGTTCTGTAATGGCTGTGCTCAGACCCTCGCAGCAAGTGTGCTTGCTATCCTCCGGGTCGGTGGGGGTCAGCGGCTGGATGCCCCTGCCGGAGCGCTGCAGTAAGGCGCAAAAATTGGAGTAAGATGAAAAAAAAATTCAACATGGCCTCTTTGGGACCCCACCTCATATAGAATGGCGGTAGAATTAAGCAAATGTAGCCTAAAATGTGATTTCTCAGTCGCTTGGCAAAATCACCTTTTGGGCAGGATTTGAAAATGTTCTCCATCCTTGTTCATGAGCTGGGTTCATAAGAAGGCTGTAGTGAAAATTTTGTGTCAAAATATGTAAAAATGGCAAAGTTATGCACATATGTTGAAATTTTACTATGCTCGCTTATAACTTTGGTAATTTAAAATATTCTGACCCCAGATTTTCAACATAGCTATGTGTTTAAACCAACTCATGAATGTGACAGTTGTCATCTTTCAGAACCTGTCCAAACTGTGTTTTCGCACCTGTGGCACAGACTGACGTTTCGGTGGTGACTAATGACGTTTCAGCGAGGATTCAAACATTTTCAGTATGGGGTTCATGAGGTAGGGTACTAAAGAAGGCTATGCTGACAATTTGGTTGCTGTTTTGCACAAATACAAGTGCAGGGCCCTCCACAGCAACATACACGTACGCATCTATGGAGGGGTACCCTCGTACAGGGTCCAGAGAGCCCTGCGTACCTACAGGCAAATGAGGATACGATTATACTATCTCAAAAAGTAAGGAAATTTGCCCATAGTTTTCATGGCTCCTAGTGCACACCTGTGTGGCTCTTCTTTCCCCGTGCTTCTGTCAATAGTATGGTCCAGGGGGAGGTTGAAATCCCCCACCACCACCTGGTATTTATGCACAGTGAATACAGTAAGATCCTGGTTAACCTGATGGAAGAACTCAGGGGTGTCTTGATTAGGGGTGTATATATTCAACAGAGTTATAGGATAATGAGAGGTAGTGAGTTTAGCCATAATCCAACGCCCCTCTTTGTCTGATTGTTGGCAACCCACTTTCCACCCCAAGTCCTTGTGGAGTAGAATAGAGACCCCTCATTTGCTTGAAGGAGCCGAACTGTGCTTTTCCTCCCCCACCCACCCCTGCCAAAGTTTGCAAGCTTCCCCAGAGGAGAGCTTGGTCTCCTGCAAGAAAGCTATATAGGGGCCCAGTCTCTTTTAAGTGTAGAAGGACCTTCTTCCTCTTGATGGGGGAGTTGAGCCCCCTCACATTCCACGAAACCAGGTTAACCTCCATCTGGAATATGAAATATAAATATGGATATCCTAGGGATTCCTGCCATTGGCCTGTCCCAAGCAAATACTGCACATATTCCTATCCCTCTGGTAGCGTGTATCCCCACACTTGTGCCTTTGGCAAAAAATCCCCGACTCCCTGGCGGTGGAATCTCCTCAAGGCCATTCTCTGAACCCCCACCAGCCCCTGCATGTAGAGGAACATAAATTCTCCATCCTCTAATTAATCCTCTTAAACTAACAGTAGGGTATTGAACACATTGTAATCCCCCCCCCCCCGAAAATCCACAGACCAGCTGGCATCCTGTCCAATGGCTAAAACTAGCCCAGATGGGGGCGTTGGTCACAGGGGTGGTGTGTGCTGTGGTGTTAGGCAGATTCCTGCTGTCCTTTAACTATTTTTTTTTTACCCTACCCCCTCCCCCTAGTCTGAGGGGTTGCATAGCGGAAGAAGGTCCAACGGTATTAATCCTGTACCTGGGCTATTGATTATTAATATGTAGTGCTCAAACTGCTAAAACTAGGGAGGAACTAGAAATATAGCTATTTATAAACAGTCCTCCTGCTTTGCTAGCCCTTCTCTGCATGAGATGATGTTTCATGGGAGACCCAACTCTTCGCTACGCAACCCCCTATGCACGCCCGGAAAATACTCAGTATTCCAAACCTAAACTAATGAAGTATATCTCCCAAAGACAGCAAAAACAATATGTGCTAACTACATACATTAGAGACTAATACTGTAACTTTAAGAGCCTGGGCTGTCACTATGTTTGTTGCTTGATGTTTGGCAAACCAAAAACCCTGGAGCCAGGGACTACACGTGCTTCTCGACAGTGCGTGGCACTGCCAGCAGACTCGACATGTGGTTGATATCCAGCTCTGCATATGAGCAGGTCACTCAGATCCTCTCACACCAGACGGTGATCTCTGACCATGCCTCACTTGAGACGAGGATGGCCTGGGGCCTTGGAGATAAGAATATCTCCTCTTGGAGGTTGGACGCCCTCCTGCTGGAGGACGTTCAGTTCCGTGAATGGCTCCTGGCTGAGATTAGGGAATACTGGTACCACAATGATAATGGAGAAGTCTCTGATTCTACCCTATGGGAGGCCTTTAAAGCCACCACCAGAGGCAGGATCATTGCTTATGCCACAGCCAGGCAGAGAAAAAGACAAACTGAACAAGACAAACTTGAATGCTCCCTGGCAGCTTTGGAGACACAGTACAAATATTTGGGTACCAGGGACCCACCTCGCACCCTTGTGGCCCGACTGTGCTGCTCTCAAGAGTTAAATGGGAAACCTCCCTTTCAGAACTTAGGCCAATAACCGATGGCATGCTGCTGGGATCCATTTTAGGACCATTATTATTCTCTTCTCTTCATTAACGACCTCCCTCGATTTTGTGGTAGTGTCAAGGTACATCTTTATGCAGATGATGCAATTATCTATCGGTCATCACCAGACTTTAGCCACATCAATTGAGAACTTGCCACTGACTTCGCCTCCCTTGAGGAATGGTTCAACCGTAAGCAGCTCATTCTCACTACCAGGAAAACTAAATGCATGCTCTTCTCCCCCCGTTCTACCGCCAAGCTTGCTCCTCCCACCCTTAACATAACATCGATCATGGGAGGTACCTTGGAGACAGTTCCATCCTTCAAATACCTGGGCTTCACCCTGGACCCATCACTCTCTTTCAACATTCATATCTCCAATACAGTTAAACATATGCATCAGAAGCTAGGTCTGCTTTATCGGATACACCCGTATCTCACCTCTGCCTCCTGCACAAGAACTGCCTCGTCTTCTCTTACTCCCCTTCTAACCTATGGGGCCCCCCCACCCCCACTACTCTCTCCCTCAGGCTTACCATAGGATTGGTAGGTTTGCCTTGGGGGCTAACTCACGATCACACCACTGCGACGTCCTCTCGTCTCTAGGTTGGTTGCCCTATGAAGCTAAATTGAAGTACTTCTCCATGTCTCTTATGTTTAAACTTGTCCACTTCTTTACTCCACCCTGCCTTAGAGACTTAATATGCCTCTGGCAGGCACCTCGCACCCTCCGCTCCTCCTCCCTCACCTGCTAGTCCTCCCCAATCTATGTTTATCCCTCACCAGGAGGTCCTTCTCTTTTGCTGCTGTCTCTGACTGGAACTCCCTCCCTCCATACATTCTGCCTAGTCCCTCTCTTCCTCTATTCAAGTCCAATCTGCATGCCTCTCTCGCAGCCCCTCCCTCCTGCTCCTGCTTCCACTGAAGCTATTAAGTTCCCCTACCTCGCCTGACCACCAACCCCCACCCCTCTTCCCCTTCCCTCTCCCCCTTCCCTAATCCATCTCGATTAGCTGACAGCCTTCCTTTTCCCTTTCTCTTCGTGCTCAAATGTGACATCAATTGCCTATGTATAGTTTAGTCCTGATGTATATAGAATTTATAGATATGTAGATATTGTATTCATGATTAGCCCTACACTGTTGTATCCACTGTACAATGTATGTCAAGTTTGATACTGCACTGCACTGACTCTCTGCACAATTGTTTTGCTTTACGCTACCATTTAAGACCCCGAGTCAACCCTGAAAAAGGGACTGTAATTGTTTCAGTGGTCCTACCCGGTCACCAAAACTCAAATAAATAAATAACAAATAACTCACCAGCACAAGGCTCCAGCTAAACTCCCACCTAACCAGGCAAGCCAATTTCCAAATTTGGAGGATTAATCATGCATACTGGGGGGGGGGGGGGAGAAAGCCAGTAAGCTCTTGGATTTACAGCAGGAAGGTCATGTCAGATGAATCTAATTGATTTTGTTGACTGGGTGACCAAAGTAATAGACCAGGGAGGGGCTGTGGATATGGCCAACCTAGACTTTAGCAAGGCATTTGACACAGTCCCGCACAAAAGAGTAATAATCAAGCTAGCCAGCCTGGGAGTGGGTTCCAGGGTGGTAGCCTGGGTAGCAAACTGGCTGCACAACAGGACACAGAAGGTAATAGTGAATGGAACACATTCTGAAGAAAGGGGGGGTTGCTAGTGGAGTACCTCAAGGCTCAGTACTGGGTCCAGTCCTCTTTAACATCTTTATAGGTGACATTGCAGAGGGTCTGGAGGGAAAGGTATGCCTCTTTGCAGATGGCACAAAGATCTATAACACAGTTGATACACAAGGGGGGAGTAGAAAGGATGAGAAGGGACTTGGCAAGGTTGGAGGAATGGTCAGATACATGGCAACTTAGATTCAATGCAAAGAAGTACAAAGTAATGCACCTGGGAAACAAAAACCCAGGAGAAGAGTACACAATAGCAGGGAAGGTACTAACAACAACAAAAATAGAAAGGGACTTGGGGTAGTCATATCAAATGACCTAAAGGTGGGTAAGCAATGTGAGAAGTCAGTAAGGAGAGCCTGGGGGATACTGGCATGCATAGGAAGGGGCATCACAAGTAGAAAAAGGGAAGTGGTTATCCATCTGTACCGACACAGTTGGTGAGACCCCATCTGGAATACTGTGTGCAGTTTTGGAGACCCCATCTACGCAAGGACATAGACAGGATGGAAGCAGTCCAGAGGAGGGCAACTAAAATGGTGCAGGGTCTGCATCAGAAACCATATGACGAGAGACTGGGAGAACTTAATATGTATACCCTTGATGAAAGGAGGGACGGGGGGACATGATAGAAACTTTTAAGTACCTCAAGGGAATCAACAAAGTCCAGGAGGGTAGCATCTTTCAGAAAAAGAGATGTGTAAGAACAAGGGGGCACAATTTAAAGATAGAGGGGGGACAGCTCAGGGGTAATGTGAGGAAATTTTTTTCACAGAGAGAGTGGTGGATGCATGGAACTGCCTTCCTGGGGAGGTTGTTGGGTCTAAAACAGTGGGGGAATTCAAACATGCATGGGACAGACATAAGGCAATTGTAGTGGGGGGTTGCAGGAAGTAGGCTGTTGGTTAACTAGAATCTGCAGCTTATCCAATAGGAAGGGAAATGGGCAGACTGGGTGGGCCAAGTGGTCCTTATCTGCCGTCAAAGTCTATGTTTCTATGTTTCTCTTGGCCTGCCAACTAAAATGCTGTCAGGTGACTAGGAACATTCTAGCCCTGGAAGATGGGAGGGGCATTCCAGCACACTCCTAATCCGCCATCAATGCAATCATGGTCAAATACTATGAGACGCTTTACTCTTCCCTGTCCCCCAGAGCAGGGAAGGATAGACGCTTTCTAACAAATTTACCCATACCCCATTTGGGACCCACCTTGTCAGCACAACTAGAAGAACCCCTAACAGAGGAAGGGTCTCCTCAGCTATTAAGAACATTCCCCAAGGAAATCTCCTATTTATTTATTCAACAGACTTTAGGATTACAACCTTTGAGTCAAGGACTCATTTACAAAGGCTCCGCGTCAGAAGAAACAAACATAAACAATACCAATAGACATTGAATGGCAGCTAAAGGTTACACTTTTTTTAGTTATACAATATTGCAGAATCAAGATCAGCTATACATTGTATAGAACATGTTACCGAGGGCTGTATTTTACAGTTTTCAAGAGAACAATAAGTTTGTTGATACAGGGAGGGAGTAACAGGTTTGATATTTACAGCCAAGTAGAGAATTAGACAGATATCTTGTGAGTGCAGCCAAAGGAGGCATTGTTAATAGGCAATGTTTGGTAGCCCTATCGGTAGGAGCTCAGTGGCGGGGGTGGTCCCGTGAGATGATAGATAGATGACCCAGCACTATCTGGTACATTGGCAGCACCGTGAAGCGAGAATGTGCTCTTTGAGGGCTGACTTGAAAGGTCCTAATTTGGAGATGGAGCAGACGTCAAAGGGGAGTTCATTGTACCAGGCTGGGGCCCTGTGTGGGAATGACCTTTGGGTTAAGGAGGTTCTAACCCTCGGGATGGACCACACCTATCGGTTGGCAGTGCGGGTGTTCACTGAGGTGTAGGAGGATAGGAGAGAGGCAGAAACCCTCAAGGGGGTAAGCCCCCAGGTATATTTTTCTTTGTGAGAGACATGTTTGATAAAATAGCCTTTCATCCAGGGTGAAGAGATTTGTCAGGGCATATAGGGTACAGGTATGAGTACACTTGTCTGCCCCGGAGAGGAGTCTGCAGGCTTTGTTTATGGCAAGGTGGATTTTGTTAAGGGCTGTGTCAGCAGCCGCGTAGATAGTGAGCCCATAATCAACTAGGGAGAGGACTGAGGAGGTGACGGCCAGATTAAGGGCTTCTGGAGGTAGGCAATCCTTGTGCCGATACAACAGGCCTATACGGACATTTATTTCTGATGACAGAGTGTCAATGTGTGAATGGAAGGAGAGGCTGGAATCAAATGTAAGGCCCAAGTATTTATGTGTATGGACCTGTTCTAGAGGAAGGAGAGAGTGGGAAAGGATTGTTAGCTGTGCATTCTTGGCCTTATTCTGTCGGTGGGCAAAGAGCATGGTCTTTGTCTTTTTTATATTGACCACAAGTCTTTGGTCTATGAACCAGTTTTCAATCTGGTTAAATGTGTGTTGGAGGGAGGACTGCAATGCTGTGGAATCAGGGTGCGAGGCAAAAAGAACCGCGTCGTCTACATAGAGTAGTACGTTGCCGGAGCAGAAATTGGGCAAGGTATTTAGGTAGATGCTGAATAATAGAGGGCCAAGGATGGAGCCCTGGGGAACCCCAGAGCAGACTGGCAGGGTGGTTGATAGGGTGTTGTTTATTTTGACACATTGTGATCTAGCTGTGAGGTAACTGGTAAACCAGGAGATGGGTCCTTGGGACAGACCTATGTGGCAGAGTGTGCTTAAGAGTAAGGGGTGGGAGACTGTATCAAAGGCCTTTGATAGGCTGATGAAGACAGCTCCAGCTAGGTGTTTTACATCCAGGGCAAAGTGAATAAAATTAGAGAACTCAGTGAGAGCCGTAGTTGTACTGTGCCCAGATCTGAAGCCATGCTGCTCCCTGCAAAGTATGTTATGAGCAAGCAGGTACTCAGTGAGTTGAGTGGCTATAATTCTTCGAGGGCTTTCGAGAGTGGTGGGAGAATGGATATGGGACGGTAGTTATTGGGGGAGGTGCTGTCACCACTCTTCAGTATTGGGGTGATTGTGGCAGTCTTCCAGGCTGCAGGGAACTGCCCCAGACTTAGGGAGCGGTTAATGAGGTAAGTCAGTTGGGAGAGGCCTGTATCTAGTACTAGATGTAGGATTCTCAAATCAAAATAAATAAATAAATAAATCTCCCAGCAAGGATGGTTTCCCAATAGATTTCTATCAGGTAGCAGGAATAGGGCTCTCCCCATATCTCCTTAGGGCATTTAACCACTCCCTGGGAGCGAGCTGTCTATCTCCAACCCTTAAAGAGGCAGTTATTATGGTCCTTCCCAAAAGGGGGAAAGACCGGCAGGCCCCTAGTTATAGACCAATTTCCCTTATTAACATGGAAGCCAAGGTCCTGGCAAAAGTCCTAGCGAATCAACCCGAGAAACTCCTCCCAGGGTTGATACACCTGCCACAGGCTGGTTTTATTAAAGGGAAACTGGGCTCAGATCATCACAGAACCTTGACTACCCTTATGCACTTAACCACAACCTCATCTAACCCAGCAATGGTACTGGAGGTACACTTCAAAAAAGCCTTCGACAGCATCGAATGGCTCTATCTGATGTGAGTGCTAGAGGTGATGGGTGTTGGGAGCAGCTTTAGGGCATGGATGCAGTTACTGTACACTTCTCCCATGGTCTCAGTCCTTACAAACAAGATGATCTCCCCCCACTTTCCCTTCTTTACAGGCACCAGACAGGATTGCCCACTGTCGCCATTGCTGTTCGTCATGGCTATAGAGTCCTGGCAATAGCTATTAGAGAAGCTAGGGGGATACCGGGGATACGAGTGGGAGGTGACACTTTCAAAATCTTTCTTTACGTGGATGATCTTCTGATCACCATGACTTACACCCAGTCAGTCATCCAGGACGTCCTCCTGCTATTGGACGGATTCAGCTTGGTCCCAGGCCTAAAAGTCAATCAAACTAAAACTGAGGTTTTACCCCTGAATGCAGCCAGCAGTAACCAGCCCCTCACCCCCAAGGTCTAAAATGGTCCCCAGGGGGTATTAAATATCTGAGAGTGGTGATCCACCCGAACCCAGGCATTGCCCATAAGGCCAACTTTGGGGCCTTGCTGTCCATTATTAGAGACGATTTAGACAGATGGAAACCACTGAAGCTTTCGCTGGTGGGGAAAATAGACTCCATCAAACTCATGTTAGCACCCAAAATTGTGTACCTCCTGGACCATACTCCCACGGATATCCCCCAGAAATGGTTTCAGAACATAGACACCCAGATAGGAAGGTTCCTGTGGGAAGGACACCCTCCTCGCTTCAGTCCACAGAAGTTAAGACAATATTGGAGTAGGGGGGCTGAGGACTACCCTGGTTTCAGGGGTACCACCTGGCATTTACTACTGCACAAACTGTTAAATAGTTTATACATAAAGAAGAGGCCTCCCCACTATGGGTTAGCCTTGAATCACAGACCATTGGTTCCCCCTCTCCTGCAACAATGCTCTACTCAGGGGATGGGACATACAAAATTACCCTCCTCCCATATTGTTATCCCTTAAGTCATGGAAGAAGGTACATACTATCTTGCAATCCCCTCCAACTCCATGGGAGTACATGACACTCTGGGAGAACCCAAAGGTCACTATAGGCAGGATTCCTGTCCACTGGAGAATTTGGGAAGCACAAGGCATTGCCCTGATCAGTGATCTACTAATGCTCGGTACCCCTGTTGTAGACACCTACCAAGCCCTAAGGCCGAAATACCACCTACCCGCACAACATTTTTGGAGGTATCTCCAACTCAGAAATGCCATCAAGGGTACAGCAATGACCAGTTCTCTGCACAGTCCCAACCAGACTCCACACCCACTTACAACCTGGCTGACACTTGACAAGGGCACAGCTAGCCAGATTTACTGGTCGCTGAGAGACGTCTAACCTGACAAATCCCTCCAGGCCAAAACCTAATGCGAAGCAGAACTTGATATTTCAATCTCAGACAAGCAGTGGGCCCACTGCTGGCATAGGGCCCAGCAGGCATGCAGAGATGGTAGGGCACACCTGATTACGAACAAAACCATACATAGATGATATTACACCTCTGCGAAACTCCAAAGGCTGGGCCTACTGCCTAATGCCACCTGTTGGAGATGTGGGCAAGATGGGGCACATCTCTACCACATTCTATGGTCATGCCCCCATATAAAAGGATTCTGGGACCAGGTCATTGCTATGGCACAGGATGTTCTCCCGAATGCTAGCACAGGCCCCCCCCCCCCATGCTCCTCTTGGGACGTGCTTCGGCAGACACCAACAAATCTGACCCTAACGCCCTGTGGCTTACTTCACTAGGGGTGGCGGCCAAAAAGCTTCTGCTTCTCAGATGGCGCATTGTAGAGAGCCCCACCCTGGGTGAGCTCTTAAATTCCTTAGAGCAGGTGGCCACCTATGAGAGAATCTCCAATTTCGCCCAGGGTTCCATCCCCACATATGACCTGATCTGGGGCCCATTTCTTAAATCACAATATTGCCATTTGATCCCTTGAACCCTGTAGGCATAAGGGATACCCCCCTCCACTCTCCCCTTCTTGTTATAGAATTTCCACACTGGTTTCACACTCAAGTTCGTCCTGGACTTCAGTTTGACCGCCCTCTTAGTCTACCTTGAACCCTTTAAAGGTGTTTAACTGCTAAGGATTTCATACAGCTGATTAAAAGTGCTATATCAGTTTGCATTTTGTCAATTTCATTACTGGTAATGTTTGCTCTCTCAATTCTGTGTATGTTGGCCCTTTGCGTAGGGCCCGTTTTACAAAGCACAACTTTACTACTTGTTGATGTATGTGTTTGGAAATACAATAAAAATTTATAACTTAAAAAAAAAAGTAAGGCAATTCTTTGCAAAAAATGATGGTAATGCAATAGTTAGGGTTAAGATTAAACCAACAAAAGCAGGGAAATGTGATGTTAGGGTTTCCAACCCTAACACCCCTGCCCTACCCCTGAAGCAAATGAGGGGCTGAGCCTTCCTTGAGGTTGTCAGCCCTAACATTCACCCCATTCTATGCACTCATGAAACATACACACCTGTCTCTATCACATATCAGCTTTTCTGTTACTACAGTGGGGTAAATGTTAGGGTTGACAACCCCATGGAAGATTCTACCCCTCATTCGCTTCACTGGTGAGTCAGGGGTGTTAGGATTGGAAACTTTAACATCACATTTCACACTTTTGTTGGTTTAATCTGAACCCTGTTGCATTAATGCAGTTTGTTTCAAATAAAAAAAGAATATATATATATATATATAGGCACGGTCATGCTCCTATAGTTAGGGTTGAGTAGCATTTTTTTAATGTTAAATCTCACATTTTGCACTACAATAACTTTGCAACCGATCAATGTATTTACACAAAATTTGCCACAAGCTGTCCGGTGTGGTGGATCTCTTGACGTGGCAAGTTTCTCTCCAGTCGGATGTATGGATTCTGATATATGGATACTGCAAAAGCCATTTTTTGCAGTTTTTTCCCCCTTGCCTTGTGCCCAGACAGTGTGGAATTTTGGTGTGATTTCTTATGGTAGAAACAGCTTGGGTAACAGAATTGCCATGGGTTTGTTAGGTAAAAAAATAATAATCTGTTGCAAAGTTATTCAACTTTTAAGACTTAAAAGTTTTAAGACTGAACTAAAAACATATTTGTTCAGCCAGGCATTCTCTGATGACAGCTAAGCTTAGTTGTACTGCTGTCTGGTTTTATATTTATTAAGCTTATGCTTAGATTGTGTTTTTAATGATTGATGTTTATTTTAATTTTAATTTAGGATGTAAAGTGCTTTGGTCTTGTAACCCCTAGGTGGCGCTATCCCAAGGGCTACTACCCCTGCCTGCTTAGCTACTAACAGGTTGAGGGGCCTAGGTCCAATGGCGGATGCCTCCACCCAGAGGTCAGGGTTAAGACAGTCTGGTATGACTTGGTCACAGCCCACTGGGACACTGCAACCCCCCTTTCTTCCCACTAGTGGCCCACACAATATGACAGCAGTACCTTCACAGTATACACTTACCCCCAGGACTGGTTTGATCAGCTTGACTCTGGGGACCCCCTGTAAAGTAAGATGCAGTAATACAATAACCACTGTACAGTATTTCAGCACAAACATGCAGTTCAAGCAGTGTAACTTTGCTAAATAACCAAATCTGATTTATTTAGGGGGAAATAACAAGGATGGGGGAAATCAGGTTAATTAGATTATACGCATTAACAATCACAGTACCATGCACAATTTCAGAGTCCCTAAATGTCACTTTCACTGGGTACCCAGGATGGGGGGGGGACTAGCCAGGATCGGTGCAGCTGGTTGGGGCCCTGAAATGGAAAACACTTGCACAATACCCAATTTGTAATCCGGAGCCGGTAGGCTCAGTTCATGAAGAAAGAAAGAAAAAAGTAATCAGATGGAACACTTGCAATTAGATGATGGCAGGGAGCTACCCTGATTTGTACTCACAGATTCAACGCTGAAACTGAATGGAAGGCAGATTGTCCCGGATTGCTAAGAGAAACAGAATAGCTGGCCCAGCCCTTGTGGCAGGGCTCACTTACACTCAATGCAGGCAGATGCAGTCCAAGTGATGCTGGCTATGACCTCCAGCTCACCGCACATTTTATATGTACACAGAACACTACCAGGCAAGCAGCTGATCACTTCAGGAGATTAAGCCTGGCTACGGAGGCATTCTTCTCCGACTCAAACGTGGATTCAGTTCAAACCCTTCTAGGGAATCGCACTCCCAGCACAGCGCACAGTTCACACATGGGGGGCTACTTGAATCTCAATCCCCACAAGCACTCCACACATTTATATGTAAAGGTCACTTACTGTACCAGACCACAGAGTCCTGACAGGCCGATCGCAATTCTGCACACTTTCCGTCTTCTTCAGGTTAAGTCTGGCCCCAAAATGACTTCTGCTTCTTCTCTCACTCTGAAAGCTCGGAGTCGCTGTCTGAATTATACTTACTAATGGATGCAGGCCAACTTTATGGCCTCACACGTGCTTCCCACGTGAATCTACTGTGCACAATGTCTGCACGAACACTTGGGACGGTTTCCCCCTCAGCTTCCAACTTCAAACATGGTTCTCTTCTGCCCCAAACCTCAGGGCACTTCAGCATCAAGGTTCCTCTTCGGAATCACTTTTGAAAATCAAGGTTCTTCTTCAGAATCTCTGTCTGAAAATCAAGGCTCCCTCTTCAGAATCTCTGTCTGAAAATCAAGGTTCCTGTTCGGAATCTCTTTTCCACACTTGGTTGCCCATTATCTAGGCCACAACAACTGCTTTCCTTTTTCACACATGTTCAGATGCTTGATCCAAGAAAATACAGTCCTTTTCTCTCCCTTCAGGAGAGCTGATGAAAGACAGGCCGTTTTCAGGCCTCCCGCATGGTTCCCGCGCTGCCCCGTGGGCAGCAGCCCCACGAGCTGCTCACTCTTCCATCTCCATGCTCAGACTGACTCTCCCAGCAGACAGTCTGGGCATTTCCCCCAAATCCAAAAGGTTGCAGTTGGCTGATTCTCCTTGTCAGTCACAACAGGCTCCCTCTATTGGCGAAAAAAAGGCACCACGGTCCAAACTACATTTCCCAGAGGCTCTCTTCATACAAGCTCCTTGTGGCTGGCTCCATTTGAGAGTCCAAGTTCTGATTTGCCAGCAGGCTCCATTTTAAGGAACCCTTCCCCGTTAATTGGACCTATTCAGCAGTTCATATCCGAAATGGAGGGGCAGAACACACAGAGTCCCAGCAGCAAGAAAGGCAGGTTAGGCAAACTGTACTGTCATTATCACTCTAACAAATTACCAGCAGATAATTACATCTTTTGAAAGGGCTCCCCCGTGCATATAGCGACTGCAGAACGGAGCGATCTGCTCAGTGGCCCAGGCGGGACTCGATCAAGGAAACACACAGTCCTCCCAGTTCAAATTAATTATACTGCAGATTGGCAGCTCTTGGAGAGACAGTACATGGAGGCATTAGGCAATCTCACTAAATTATTTTAAAATTCGGCTAAAATATAGGACACCAGCCGGGTGGAGAGCATTTAGGCTCACCCAAGAAAGGCTTTTTAGTGACCCCCATTTGTATGGGGGTTACAGTCTAATGGAATTGCGCTGACAAATCAAACTTTGATTTGATAAGTTCCCATTGCTTTCAATGGAGATCACTTTCCAGGATAGAAGGACAAAGTTTGACAAAGGATTTGGCCTCACAAAAAAAAAGGATTCTTGGGGGGCGTGGCCTGCCTAGGCAGAAGATGGCAGCATAGATCTCCTTCTCTCTGGGGAACATAGGAAATCAAACCTCATCCTTCTTGCTACAGACCTTATAGGCATGTTAACTTTGCTGATCTGATTCTACATAACTCACTACAGCTTTCCTGTAAGTCATTTTGCTCTTTGGTCTATTTGCAAACCCATATTTTAATCCTTTGAGAATTTGGGCCTGCACAGCTGCAGTATGGCTGACCCTCATCTATAACAAATCTCTATGGCAAGAGTAGAGGCTATGTTTTCAAAACTTGTAGAAGATATAAATGACTTGAAAGTCTCTATACAACATGCTTCTTTAATTCTAGACTCCCTTGACAAGAGAATAAGCTCCTCTGAAACCCAGACAAGCTCTAATACAAAATCTATTTAGGAGTTACAGGCCACTGTCAGAAACCAAGATCACACTATTAAATTACTGCAAAATAAACTTGATGACCTTGAAAACCGTAACCGCAGGAATAATCTGCGATTTCTGGGTTTCCCAGAGGGATCTGAGCTTGGAGATACTACAGCATTTTTACATCATGTTCTGCCAGCTATGTTGAAACTACTCCCCCGAGCAGCAACTGATTACTGAACATTCCCACCATACTCTTAGTCCCAGGCCAAGTAAAGACCAAAGGCCCAGACCAATTGTGGCCAGGTTTTTGAACTATGCCCATACGGAGCTCATCTTAAAAAGGTCCAGAGACATTGGTATATTAATGTGGCAAGATTTTAAAATTTCAATATTTCGTGACTTCTCTAAAGAAGTTACAGATAAAAGGAAAGCATATAACCCACAGAAACCACTCCTGCATCAAAAAGGGATAAAGTTTACATTACGTTATCCTGCCGCCATGCGTTTATTTCTCAGTTCCTCCTTCAAAGATTTCAATACTCCAGATGCGTTCCTCGGTTCTATTTCGGGTGATCCCCCACTGCTTACCCCCTCGGAACAAGTACTCTCGACCTCCGATGACACTCCACCTGAGTAACATTTCAGTGGCACAAAACAGTAGAGGAAGTCTGGGCGCATCAACAACCCCTGTGGATGTAGTACTCGCGGTTCCCACAACAAGACATTCAAACAGACTTCTAAAGAAATCTACATCGAGCAGCCCAAAACGTACTTGTTCCTGTTGCCTGACTCCAGACTGCGCAAAACCTCCCTCCTATGTGCCTGTACATACCAACATTAATCCGGACAATCCGATCAGCAACAAATTCTCTCTTCTTGCTGATGAACTTCACTCGTCTCAGGAGGACCTGCAACTCCACATTGATGCTGATAAACCACCCGGTCCTGGTATAGCCCTGCAAGATATCGCATCCATGGACTCTTCTTGGGCTGCAGCTGTCTCAAGCTCTCCCCTTAAACACTTGGAGCCACCCAAGAAGAAAAGGAAAGCTAAAGAGAAATATAGGAAGTTAACTGCCAATATTAAAGCCTCTAGGTCAATGATAACCTGAAGTTAGCGTAATACAATGTTGCTACTGTTTTTCTTTCCTGGCTTATTGTACAGCCAGGACCTGGTGCTGTTTTGGACCATTGTTCTTTTCTTTTTCCTTTCCAATTGCCATTCACCGTGCTGTGCAGTCTTCTCATTTGGTCATTCCCTTCCAGCTGGTCATGATTCAGGAAGACTGTACATCGCGACAATTCATACTTATTAATCAGGTCTTTCTTTCTTTTACTTTTTTTAATGTGGTACCACTGGTGTTCGGTCTTATACTGTGTGGTTAATGTTAACTTGCTCAACTTGTCTATGGGGCTGCATTTTATTAATTCATCCAACCACTACTGCACATTTAAGTTATCCAAAAATATCTCATAAGGCAAACTGCACTATTTTACTCACTCCTACATAATACTTGTTAATGGATCTACTGTCTTTTCTCTTGTGCTACCCCTATTCTCATAGATACATGAATCATTCTCCCCCACATTTGGCTCCCTTATTTATTCCATTCATCTCTAAAGTACCCTACTTTCTATATAACAGATTGCTAGTAACTACTATTAGTTTATTGAACTGGTGGAGACACTGCCTATTTCATACCTGTTGGCTCTATTCACTCGAAGCCTAATAAATGTGATAATTTTATTTCTAATATTTCTCTGCTTCTGGGGCTTGTTAGGACTATGACTTGGACCTGACTACTCCTCAACCTAATCACGGTAGGCTATTTTCAAGTGTGGGATGCCTTTATCAATTGCAGGATTCTCCACTATTACCATTTCTTTCTCTTTTATTAAAACCAGTTTATTTGGCTCCATTTAAGATATGACACTTAACTTGACAACTAAACTACACAACAACTTCACATAACTGCATGAAGCCTGTTTGTGCCACTGTTTCACACTACTCACTTATACTTACTGACGCAGGATGTCTTTGTCTAATGTACTGCCCCAATATTTTGATTCCTATATATCTTTTTTTTTGCTTCAGCCTAATACCTGGCTCCCTGGTACCATCTCTAAACAACTCTGGTCCTATTTATCACAGTACCAATGTGTATCATGTAAGGTTAACATGTCTTTTAATACTTTCATATATGTTCATGTTAATAAGGTCTGGTATAATCACATTTGTTCTTTATATGTTTCTCACCAATCGGGGTATGGTTATTATCCTATGTTCCCTACCTACTCAGAGAATTTGCTCACTGTTATAGGTAGTTGTTTATAACTGTGATAACTGTTCTTTAAAAGTTATAAGTCCTAGTTTCCCAACCTTTCTTGGTCTGCATAGGTCTTCTTCTAGATATAACGCCCTGTGGTGTGGTGGAGAGTCTGATGTACTGGTTACTGACTTTAATCCTCCTACACTTACAAGAAGTTAACTTCTGATTTCTATTAATAGTTTTTGTCTTACAGATAATAATGTTATTTCACTCTTACTATTCTTCTACTCTGTACTATTTTAGAGAGATATCCATGTCTTTGATAATTGATATACTATTCCTTACATGTTTGTTAGATCCTGCCCTTCTCTATGTGAAGACAATATTATATTCATCAGCTCGGAACTACCTCTGCTTGGAATATAGGTCGCTCGCTATTCCTTTAGTTATTATTCTCCCCTTAAGCATTTACTATGAATGATCTATTGCTATACTCATGGAATGTGAAGGGACTTAATTCCCCTTGTAAGAGGAAGCAAATTATAACTTTTCTCAAAAAACACAAAGCAGACATTGCCTTCCTCCAAGAAACAAAATTATTAGCAGAGGATGTTAATAGGCTTAAAAAGGACTGGGTTGGTCAAATGTATAGCTCCTCTTTTTCTTCTAAAAAAAAGGGGGGTAGCTATTTTGATCCATAAAAAACTCAAATGGACCTTGATTAAGTCTATATCAGATCCAGAAGGCAGATGGGTTATAGTTACTTTGAATACCTTCTCTGGTTCTATTATGTTAATCAACGTTTATGCCCCTAATGCGGACTCTCCTGAATTTTTTCATAATTTATCCCAACATATTTTGTCTAACCACCCGAATAACATTCACGTTATATTTGGAGGCGATTTTAACCTAGCACTAACACCACAAATGGATAGAAGTAACTACTCTATTGACTCACACCCCAGAGGTACCAAGGCTCTCTCTTTATTACTGAAAGAGTTTGGCCTGGCAGATATCTGGCGGTTATTTCATCCCCGTGACTGTGACTTCACCTTCTACTCAAATCTCCATAAATCATACAGTCAGATTGACTGCTGGTTTGCTTCCTTTTCCATAATTGAGAAAGTTATTGATTCTTCTATCCTCCCCATAATAATATCAGACCATGCACCGATTAAATTACACCACTTATGGAGACCCCCTACAACAAAGTCTACCTCCTGACGTCTGGTCCCCCTTCTCCTTAGAGATCCGGATTTCCTACCCTGGATCAGATCTCAAATTCAAGACTTCCTATCATACAATAACCCTGTAGACACATCAGTGTCTACTGTTTGGGAAGCTCTAAAACTTACGTTACGAGGGAAAATAATTAGCTTCGCTGCCCATAGAAAAAAGAGTAGGGAACAACTACTTGCAGACCTAGAAAAAACACTTAAGACTAAAGAACATCTATACTTTGGAAATAATAAACAGAATCCCAATTCTCAGCTCCATCTAGAAATATTACAACTCAGAACCAAAATAAATGACCTTGTCTCTCGTAAAACGGAATTGGCTCTATTTAGACTTAAACACAAATATTGGGAGCAAGGGGAAAAAAGTGGGAAACTTCTTTCCTATCAACTTAAAGTGCAACAAATCGAGTGCCATATTACCAATCTTAAGGACCCACAGGGTAAGGTACATACCGATAACCTCTACATAAATCATATTATGAGATCTTTTTATCAGAATCTATATTCTGTTGTCAGTCCCACACCCACCCCACATATACATTTTTTGAACTGCCTGCATTTACCTCACCTCTCTCCTGATGAAAAAAATATTCTAGATGAACCCTTTACTCTGCAAGAAATCAAAAAGGCACTATCCTCACTAAAATCAGGCAAATCACCGGGTAGAGATGGATTCCCCATAGACTTCTATAAATCACTTTCTGATTCCCTTTGCCCATTACTTTTTGAAGTTTTTAAGAAAGCTTCAGACAAAGGCAAACTTCCTCCTATTTTTACTGAAGCAATTATTACATTAATCCCTAAAAATGATAAAGATCCTTCCCTTCCTGCTAGCTATAGACCAATTTCACTACTTAACGCTGATGGGAAAATACTAGCTAAACTTCTATCCGCACGTCTTGAACCCCTTCTTTCTAAACTGATCCATCGCTCTCAAGCAGGCTTTGTCAAGAACAGATCTGGCTCAGACCACTTGCGCTCCTTGTTTAATTTAATTCACAAGGTCAAATTCCTTAAATCTCCTGCTGCAGCAATAGCTATCAATTTTGAGAAAGCTTTTGATTCTCTTAGCTGGAATTATCTATACCAGGTCCTCTCCTACTTCGGCCTCCCTTCAAACTTCTGCACATGGATCAAATTACTTTACACATCACCCACAGCCAAAATCCTCACTAACTCTACTTTTTCTTCCTCCTTCCCTCTATCAAGAGGAACTAGACAGGGCTGTCCTCTATCTCCCTCATTGTTCATCCTGGCTATCAAACCCTTAACAGCTAGCTTACGCCAAGCTAATGACATTAAAGGTATTCCTATAGGTAACTCTAGATACACTTCCTTGTCGTACGCGGACGATCTTTTAATCCTTCTAGAAAATTTAAATGTAGCTGGACCTCCTTTAACTAAGTTGCTTAACAAATTCACTGAAATCTCAGGCCTAGCACTGAACTATGGCAAATCCGAAACTGTCCCTCTCAATGACTTATGCAAACCCTTTATGAACCTACTGCTCGGTTTTCGTTGGTCACCACAGGGTATTACATATTTAGAAATAACAATTTCCCATGATTTAGGGAAGATTTGGAATCTAAATTTCAATCCTCTTCTTGTTAATATTAAAACATCCCTAGATAGATGGAAACTTTTAAATCTCTCTTTCATGGGGAAAATTTCTACGATAAAAATGATCATTTCTCCTAAGATACTATATTTGTTTTCCAACATTTCACTTATCTTACCTTCCACCTATTTATCTAAACTTGATAAGTTAATTGGTAATTTTATTTGGGAGGGCAAGACACCAAGATTTAGCCGTACCAAACTTTGATCACCCTGGACCAAAGGGGGATTTAGTCTTTCTTGGTTTAAATGCTATTTTTGGGCCTTTTGTGCCTCTCAAACCATTAAATGGTTTAGCAAAATGTCATCCCATACACCCCTCTGGGTAGAGATGGAGTCTGCATTAAGTCCTGGTGGTGTTCCCACCTCATTCATCTATTGTGCCCTCCCTCCTAAACTAAAAGCCCAATCCAGCTCTCTCTGCATCTGTTCTTTATTGGAAGTTGATATGCAAGCACTTAAAATTCAATCCCACTCCGTTCTCCTATACTCCTCTATGGGGTAATCCTTTGCTTTCCCTAGAAGAACAACCCATTTTCTGTTGCACATGGAAGAACAAAGGCCTGTTCTTTTTAGGAGATATTCTTGATAAAAACTCTTCTAATCTTGACTCTTTCTCAAACTTACAGCTAAAATGGGATCTCCCCAAACAGGACTTCTGGAAGTATTTTCAAATTCGAGCTGCCTATAAATCCCTTGCACCTTATATTCACAACCTCTCTCTCCACATAATCATCACATCTCACATTGGATTCACGTATCAGCAAAATGGAATAGTGTCATCTATAAAGAGATCATGGAAAAACTTCCCCACCCGTCTCTTGATGTAAAAAATAAATGGCGCACTCTTCTTAACTATAATATATCCGAAACCCAATGGCGAAACTGTTGGTGCTCTTCTCATAGCTTTTTTAAGGATGCTCGCAGCTCTTTAATACAAATTACACTTGTGGTATAGAACTCCCTCCGTATTAAATTGCATGGGTCTCCTAAACAACACCAACTGCTGGCGTTGCAACTCCCCTAATGCAGATCTTTTTCCTATATTATGGTCCTGGGCTACAATTAACAAACTAAGGCATGGGATTTATTCCTTTGCTATAAAGGTGATCAGACATCACATCGCCCTTGACCCTAAACTCTCTTTGCTTGGTATCCTCCCACCTAATAACACTACTCTATCTCACGCTCATTTTAGATGGCTAAATATACTATTCCTTCAAGTCAAACGCTTCATTCTTATGAATTGGAAATCCCATAATATCCCTTCTCTCGCTGATGTCCTTCAAAACCTCTTCCATTATGCCTCTCTGGACCGGATATTCCATCTCTCCTTTGATCGACTCAATATTTATAATAGATGCTGGCAGGATTATTTCTCCTACTTGAATATCTCTGGTAGCCCTAACTAGTACACTGTCCTATATTATACAGCTCAAGCTATATATGGATTATCTCTCACTATTTCCTCAATTTTATTTTTTTTCTTTCTTCTTTTTCTCTTTCACTCTTTTCCTTCCCTTTTCTCATTCCTTTCTGTCTATAGAATTGTACTTAATACTTCATACAACTTTCTATAGTTCCTATTTTATACATTTAGTCTATGTTATAATTGCCTGCTATTATGTATAAAGTTACGATAATGGCTCTATTATATTTATAACATGTCCCTTATTACTATAATTATACCTTCTGCTAACCTCCTACTTATATAGATATGGTAATTAATAGATATACTTTCTCCCTTCTAGTTACTTGCAACTAAACTCAGATATTAGCTTAAGTTCATCATTACAACTTATCATTTCTTATATAGACGGTAATCATATTTATATGAAAGTTGTTTATTACACTTGTAATCATTCTGTTCTTTGTTGAAAAGCAATAAAAAAATAAAGTGAAAGAAGAAAAAAGGTTTTTTTTGGGGGGAGGGGTGGCTTGACCAGGCAGAAGATGGCAGCATAATTCAGAATCTCTGCAGGAATGATTGCAATCTAACCTCATCCAGCCTTCACCAGACTTTTCTTCGGTATCAACTCCTGTGACCATTCTGTAATCTTACTGCTTGACACAGTCTGTAAGTCATTTTTGATCCAGCATCTACTTATATTCAATTATTCTACACTGCACTGCAGCATACTAGGCCTCAACCTTCAGCATTATGGCAGATCTCCAAGTACAGCAACGCTCACTTACTAGAGTGGAAGTAATGTTTTCTAAATTGATGGCTGAGATTAATGATCTAAAAACCTCCACCCAACAGAATGTGACCATTCTTGAAACTTTTGGCCAGAAAATTGCATTTAATGAGAAAGCAACGGCCTGTAATATCACTACTATTCATGACCTCCAGGCTACTGTCCGTAATCAAGATCGAACTATTAAATCCCTACAAGCAAAAATTGACGACATTGAAAATCATAATCGTCACAACAATTTACAAATTGTTGGCTTCCCTGAAGGTGTAGAATTAGGAGACACTACTGCGCTTTTATTACATGTGCTACCTGCAATGCTTAAACTGCCTCCCGACCTAACGTTAATCATTGAGCGGTCTCACTGCACTCTGGGTCCTAGGCCAGCATCAGGCCAGCGACCGAGGCCCATCATTGCTCGTTTCTTGAACTATTCCCATACAGAATTAATATTGAAATGAGCCAGAGAAATGGGGAAACGTCAGTGGCAAGAGTTTAATATTTCCATCTATAGAGACTTTTCAAAAGATTTAACCATTAGAAGGAAGGCCTACAATCCACTTGAACAAATCCTCCACCAAAGAAGCATTACATTTGCTCTACATTACCCCACAACACTACGCCTTTTCTCAGGCTCTTCCTTCAAGGATTTTGAAACCCCTGATGCCTTAGCCAACTATCTGGAGGCTTCTCTTTGTAATCTTACCCTGGGAGGTTCAGCAACAATGGGCAACCTGAACACCGCTCTGGTATCCACACGGAGGGAGGACAACGAGATTTGGGAGCGTGGGTAAGGTGTTGCAGAACTCGCAGCCCCAAGCAGCAATGCCACAACTGATTTTACCCCAAGGCAATCAACACGGCTGCAAGAGAAGCTTCAGTTGGGGCATTATTCTTCAAGACTTTCATACTGTTCTGGTGAGGTCTCAGCCCAAACACCCCAAGCTGCAGCCTCTCACCTTCAAATTGACCCCTCTATTTTCTTGAGCAATAAATTTGCTCTCTTGGAGGATGACATGCATTCCTCGCCAGGAGGATCTTTCCCAGCAAATTTCAGATGAACATGCCTCTAACTTGGGCCCGGTGGCTCAGGGATGTATTTCTGTCAATAGTTCATGGGCAGAAGCAGTTGCAAGTTCCCCCCTCAAATCTTTAGAGCCACACAAAAGGAAACGTAAGGCAAAGGCTAAAAGCAAAAACATCAATGGTCACAATCCCGCTAATAAATCTAAGGTGTCATGAGCTTATATAGTCTGTAATATGGTCACAGTTCCTATATCTTGGTAGGTTTTGCTTCCAGGATACTTAAAGGGAGTACCAGTACACTTTTTCTGCCTAGCCGCCTGCTCTACAGTCTATGCTACCTGGTTGCTTTCACTCCCAGCGGGTGCAGAAAGCAAAGGCTGTACATCGCGGCACGATCAATTTACTTTTTGTTGTAATGTTTAAATGAGCAGCTTAAAGGTCTTCAAGGGAACTTTGGTATATCAGCAATGCTTTTCTAAGTCATTATTTTAGTGTTAGATCTTATACATTACCTCACTAGACAGGCTCTCTGTATCTAGCCTTTTAGTCTCCAATTTAGCAGCGATCAGGTTTATACTGTAGTCTTTGGGCTGTCAGCTGTATATCCTCAATCAGTATGCTTCCTGATTATTGCCTTTTCTTTTTATATGTGAATTATCATATATTACAAGGCAATTTACCCTTCCCTCTTCTGATGACAGGTTCTTAAGTAATATTGCCAACTCATTTAATCTATCTCCTTCCCTACGCCCATTATTCTTACTACCTCCTGTTTACAATATGGAACTATCATTAGCACTCAAAGAGGAGGGCTGTGTTTGGTGTACTGTTGCAAAGGACTGTCACTTTACATCTTCCTTGTGCTCCTTATTTTATTCGAAGAGCCTACAGATATCATAGAGATCCACTGCTGTGTGGTCCCTCCTGTTTTGGGGTTCACTGGGCCTAGCTTTTTAGACCTAGTTATCCCATATAACATCTATTTAGGTGATTTTTGAGTAATCAGAGCAGACCTTTAATATGACTATCTCCTCTGTCCACAGTTATCACCGAAGCCTATACCTCCCCATATAATCCTGATTTGCATCTGGCTCAGGGCGTAAGAGCTTAAATTGGCCTCCCTTTCTCCCCTCAATATTGTATTTATTATGTACAGTACTTATTCTGTAGCACTGTGAAGTATACTCAGAGTTACTCTAATGTGGTAATGATCTACTTTTCCTTTTATATTTGTTCATTTGCAGTACACCTGGCTCCCTGAATTCCTTGCTCTATGTCTAGGCTGTACTGGCATCTCGTATATGGTTCTTTAATTCACTGTTATTTCAAGTTGGTATAACTTGTACTATTACTACTAATGTTTATAAATAAGTTCTGGTGTTTAGCTTTATCCTTATACCTTGTCCTGTTAGCTTAGAATTAAGCTGAGGTTATTACAGTCCCCTGCCTTTTTTGGTATTATTCCCTTTCAGTTTAGCTTATCAGGAATACTTACTTTATTATATTACTGGGATCAGACTTAGGTTTGGGATGATATTTATAACCGGTCCTCCCTAGTCTCCTCCCTACATCGATGCCCCAGAGTGCGGTGAGAGAGTCTCTTAGCCAGTTGGCCGACTCACATCTCCTCACACCCATAACAATTTTTCTTTGTTATTTGGCTTACTAGTATTTTTGTTGTTATTAATGACTTTTCTCCTTCCTCTTTCTCTAGTCTAACTTTAATATGATATCTGTGCCACTCATATATCGTACATTTCACTTTTTTTGGCTTGAATGTTCCTGCCACTCTCTGCATATACGTAAGCTCTCCATCTTGTATTCTGATCATCCTCTGCCTCATTTATTTGTCCCTTCACATTCCAGCGATTATTCCCTTTCTTTAACACCGACAATATGAGTGACATACTTTTATATACATGGAATGTGAAGGGACTTAATTCCACTTGTAAATGAAAGCAAATTCTTTCACATCTCAAAAAACATACAACACAAATTGTTTTCCTTCAAGAAACAAAATTGTTAGCAGAGGATGTTCATAGACTTAAGAAAGATTGGGTCAGTCATATCTATGAATCATCCTATACTTCAAAAAAAAAAAAAAAAAAGAGGAGTTGCTATTCTTATTCATAAGAGTCTCAAATGGTCCCTTGTAAACTCCCTTTCCGACACTGATGGCAGACGGGTGATGGTTAAACTGAATACCAACTCTGGTCCTCTTCTGCTTGTTAATGTCTATGCACCCAACTCTGATTCCCCAGAGTTTTTTCACAATTTAACTTAACAGATTATATCCTTTAACACTGATAATATACCAGTTATTCTCGGAGGGGATCTCTTTTTTTTTTTCTCAAATTTGTTTCCCCTCCTGTCTCGGAGCTATGAACTTCTCTCAGGCATCCGAGTCCGCGTCCTGCCCGCCAGAGGCCCCCCTGAGCTGTACTTCCTCTCTCCCCCTCCTCCCTGCAGCCGGTACCCCTGGTCTAACCCTCCCAGGGTGGGTCGCCCTGCTCCTCTTAGGCGCGCTTAAAGACAGACTCTGGCTACAGGGAAGGTCAGGCCGTGGAGGACCTGGAAGGTCAGTAAGGGTTGGCCCAGCGATGGGCATGGGGGACTGGTGCCATCGCCTATCCATGGCACCATTGTTTTTCCCCTGTTCTTGTGCTTCCCCCTGGAGCTTGGATGTGTAATGATGTCCAGCCCGGCTGGTGCATGCTCCCGCACACCCCCGATTGACGTCTGCCGCAGCTCCAATCCCCAGCCTCTTGCAGCCGTGTACTGTAGTACCTCCAGCCTCCACTAGAGGTCACCAGTACATCGGTAGGTGGATCCCCCTCCCCGGGGAAGGAGAGCAGTCCAGGGGACGCTCAATCCCTTCCCCTCCCTGCCGACCCCCGACGACCTGGGCTCGCTCCCGAACCCGGCTCACCAGCGTGCCGCGAGGTGTGGCGTCCAGAGCCTCAACCCTCAGGGCCACCAGGCCTGGCCTCGAAGGGGATCTTAATTTAGCTTTAGAAGCCAGCATTGACAGAAGTAGTCCCACTACAGATGCCCACCCTAGAAGTATTAATACCCTCTCAATACTAATGCAAGATGTTGGATTAGCTGATGTATGACGCCTCCTTCACCCCTGTGATCGAGAATTTACTTTTTATTCCTCTCTACATAAGACGTACAGTAGAATCGACTACTGGTTAGCCTCTCCTGCTATAATGGAAAAAACTATTGATTCATCCATCTCTCCCATCATAATCTCGGACCATTCCCCTGTCAAACTGCAACTTTTGTGGGGCCCATTAGCACCTAAATCTTCTTATTGGCAGCTGGATCCTCTCCTTCTTAAGGATCCCAATTTCTTACCCATGATCAAAGCACAAATTCAGGACTTCCTCTTTCACAATACCCCAACCGAATCTTCTATGTCCTCTATATGGGAAGCTCTTGAAGCTATGATTCGAGGGAAAATTATCAGTTATGCTGCACACAGGAAAAGAGTAAGGGAACAACAACTGGCTGATTTGGAAAAATCTCTTAAGACTAAAGAGAATTTATACTTTCCCTCTAAGAAGCACTGTCCTGACTCTCAACTTCATCTTGACATTCTTCAACTTAGAGTCAAAATAAATGAATTAATTTCTCGTAAAACCGAACTGCCTTGTTTAAACTTAAATATGTTTTGGGAACACGGTGATAAAAACAGGAAACTCCTCTCTTACCAGCTCAAAGCACAACAAATGGAACAACATATCCGAAGCCTAAAAGATGAACAGGGTACAATTCACTCTGACAATCCCTCTATAAACCATATCATGAAAACCTTTTATCAAAAACTATACTCTAAAAGAAACCCTCCATCTGCTTTACAAATTCAAAAGTTCCTTAAATCATTACATCTTCCTCATCTTTCTACTCTTGAAATGAATTCTTTAGATGATCCCTTCTCACTTCAGGAAATCCAGAAAGCTTTGTCTTCCTTGAAATCCGGCAAATCCCCTGGAAGTGATGGATTCCCTGTCGATTTCTATAAAATGTTTTCCGACACCTTATGTCCCCTTCTTCTTAATGTTTATCAGGAAGATTCCAATACTGGCAAACTTCCCCCATCTTGCACTGAAGCAATCATAACCCTAATCCCTAAGAAGGAAAAATACCCCACTCACCCCGCAAGTTACAGGCCCATTTCTTTATTAAACACGGATGAGAAGACATTTGCTAAACTACTAACTTCTCGACTTGAATCCTTGATTCCCGAGCTAACTCATTGTTCACAAGCCAGTTTTATTAAACATAGATCTGGTTCTGATCACCTATGTTCCCTATTTAATCTAATTCACAAAGCCAAATCCCTCAAGACACCAGCTGCAGCCATAGCTATTGATTTCGAGAAGGCCTTTGATTCCTTAAACTAGGACTACCTTCATCAAGTTTTATCTCATTTTGGTCTTTCTCATACCTTTTGCTCCTGGATCAAGCTATTATATAATTCCCCTGTTGCTAAAGTACTTACAAATTCCACCCTTTCCTCTTACTTTCATCTAGCAAGGGAACTAGACAAGGCTGTCCCTTATCACCTTCCCAGTTTATTTTAGCCATGGAGTCCCTGACTGCTTGTTTACGCAAATCTTCTGGCATTATGGGCACTCCCATGGGCAATTCAAGATAGAAACATAGAAACATAGACTTTGACGGCAGATAAGGACCGCTAGGCCCATCTAGTCTGCCCATTTCCCTACCTACAGGATAGGCCGCAGATCCTAGTTAACCAACAGCCTATATCTTCCTGCCCCCCACAAGAATTGCCTTATGTCTGTCCCATGCATTCTTGAATTCTCCCACAGTTTTAGACCCCACAACTTCCTCAGGAAGGCTGTTCCATGCATCCACTACCCTCTCTGTGAAATAATACTTCCTCACATTGCCCCTGAACTGCCCTCCTTCTATCTTTAAATTGTGTCCCTTGTTCTTGCAAGTCTCTTTTTCTGAAAGATGCTACCCTCTTGGACTTTGTTGATTCCCTTGAGGTACTTGAAAGTTTCTATCATGTCCCCCCTCTCCCTTCTTTCCTCAAGGGTATACATATTAAGCTCCTTTAGTCTCTCCTCATACGGCTTCTCTTGCAGACCCTGCACCATTTTAGTTGCCCTCCTCTGGACTGCCTCTATCCTGTCTATGTCCTTATGGAGATGGGGTCTCCAGAACTGGACACAGTATTCCAGATGGGGTCTCACCAACTGTCTGTACAGAGGGATAACAACTTCCTGTTTTCTGCTGCTGATGCCTCTCCCTATACATCCCAGTATACCCCGGCCCTCCCTACTGCCTTCTCACATTGCTTGCTAACCTTAAGGTCATCTGATATGATTACCCCAGGTCCCTTTCCTGTTTTGTTGTTGTTACTACCTCCCACCCATTGTGTATTCTTCCCTGGGTTCTTGTTTCCCAGGTGCATTATTTTGCACTTCTTTGCATTGAATCCTAGCTGCCATCGTCTGACCATTCCTCCAACCTTGCCAAGTCCCTTTTCATCCTTTCACGCCTCCTTGTGTATCAACCCTGTTGCAGATCTTTGTGTTATCTGCAAAAGGCATACTTTCCTTCCAGTCCCTCTGCAATGTTCACTGATGAAGACATTAAAAGGACTGGACCCATCATCTGAACCCTCGGTACCCACTAGTAACCGCCCTTTCTTCAGAGTGGACTCCATTTACAATTACCTTCTGTGTCCTGTTGTCCAGCCAATGTTTTACCCAGGCTACCACCCTGGGACCCACTCCCAGGCTGGTTAATTTGACTAATAATCTTTTGTGTGGGACTGTGTCAAATGCCTTGCATAAAGTCTAGGTAGGCCATGTCCACAGCCCCTCCCTGGTCTACTACTTTGGTCACCCAGTCAAGAAATCTATTAGATTTGTCTGACATGACCTTCCGCTGTGAACCCATGCTGCCTTGGATCCTGTGCTCCACTGACCTCTAGGTACTCAACTATTCTTTCCTTCAGAAGTGACCCATCACTTTCCCTACCACAGAGGTCAGACTGACAGGTCTGTAGTTTTCTGCCTCTGTCTTGGTCCCACTTTTGTGAAGGGAATCACATCCGCTTCCTCCAGTCCTCGGGTACCACACCATCGTCCCATGATTTATTAAAAAGAGTAGCCAGTGGTTTCACTAGTTCCTTCCTTAATTCTTTTAGAATTCTGGGGTGAATTCCATCAGGACCCATTGCTTTGTCCACCTTCAGTTTTAGGAGTTCTTGCAGAACCCTTTCTTCTGTGAAAGGACTGGGATCGACCCCCCTATCAAGATATGTGTCTCTCTCTCTCTCCTATGCAGATGACCTCTTAATCTTACTTGAAAACCTGAATGAAGCTGGGCCCCTGTTGGTTGATTTGCTTAATAATTTTACTAACATTTCTGGTCTTGCTTTGAATTATGGTAAATCACAAACTCTGCCCCTTAATGACCACTGTAAAGCCTTTATGAACATACCTCTTGGATTCCGTCAGTCACCACAGGGTATAATATATCTAGGAATCAAAATTACTAGTAATTTAGGGAAGATATGGGACATTAACTTTAACCCCTTACTAGATAACATCAAAACAATTCTGGACAGATGGAAGCTTCTTAATCTCTCCTTCATGGGCAAAATCACAGCCATCAAGATGTCCATATCTCCCAAGATTCTTTACCTCTTTGCCAATATTCCTTTAGCCTTATCATCCTCCTTTTTTGCTAAAATAGATAAATTAATAGGCAACTTTATCTGGGATGGGAAGCCACTAACCCACAAATTCCTGAAATCCAATCCAACAACCTGGTTTTATGCCCCCTTATGGGCAATCCACTGCTCAGTCTAGAAGATCACCCAATTTTCTGTTGTACGTGGCAGAACAAAGGCATTTTCTTTCTCCGAGATATCTTGGACCCAAATTCATTCACTCTTAGATCATTCTTGGACTTGCAGGCTACATAGAAACTTCCTAACAGGACTTCTAGAAGTTTTTACAAATTCGGGCAGCTTATAACTCTCTCTAGTTTAGTGTATAAGCATACTCTTCTAAACCCATACCCATCATCAGTGTCAGTGACTCAGTAGGTAGCACACTCGCCTCTGAGGCCGGTAGATCAGAGGGCTGTGGGTTTAGTTCCCACATCTGGCACTTGGGTTAATATCCCAGTACTGACACTGTAGTGCAGCATGAGAGGGGTGCTGCACTTCTGAGGTGCCGTCTTTCAGATGAGACGTTAAACCGAGGTCCCATCTGCCTGGATTGGTGGTAGTTCCAGTGGATGTTAAAGATCCCATGGCACTTATCGAAAAGAGTAGGGGAAGTTCCCCAGTGTCCTGGCCAAATTTCCCTCATTCACTAAAAATACCACCAACAGCTTAATCTAGTTCAAGGTCACTTGGCATTCATCTGTATCCCCTCCCCCCGGGTCACGCCTGAAAATAGGCAGGATTTGTCTAGTGCACTTACCCGGTCAACAAAACCTAAACTAAAATAAAAATTTCGCACTGGACTAATTTAACAGTAAAACTGAATAGCTCCATTAACAAAGACATTATTGATAATCTACCTGATCAGTCTATACAAGCCAAAAATAAATGGAATACTCTTCTTAACTACAATATTTTAGATGCACAGTGGAGTAATTTTTAGCGTCTTGCACATAATACCTTTAAAGATGCCCGTAATTCTTTAATACAAACTAAAATCCTACATCTTTGGTATAGAACCCCCTCTGTGCTTCAACGAATGGGCCTATTAAATAATAATAACTGCTGGCGCTGTAATTTGGCCAACATGGATCTACTGCACATCTTGTGGTTGTGTGCTACCATTAATAAGCTCTGGCGTAAAGTCTATTTACTTGCCTCCAGAGTAACAGGACAAAAGCTACCTTTTTGACCCACAACGTATTCCTTCTAGGCATCCTTATCCCCAATAACTCTCTCTCCTTTCACATGCACATTTTAGATGGCTAAACATGCTTTTTCTTCTGGTCAAACGTCTGATTCTTATGAAATGGAAATTAACTCTGGTGCCTTCTCTTTCAGATGTTCTTCAAAACCTTTCTCAGTATGCCTCTCTAGACCGATTATCTCATGTTACTCATAACCGACTCACTGTATATGACAGATGTTGGCAGGATTACTTCAAGTACATAGAACCTAGTTCTTCTAGACCCTAATTCTTAGGGATATTTAGCCCTCTTCTTATTTTGCTCTCGGATTAGGTTTTCCCAAAACTTTTGTGCACAGATATCTCCCTTTTCCCTCCTTCTCTATTTTCTCCCTCTCTCCTTCCCTTCTTCCTTGCTTTTTCATCTTTTCTTTCCATGCACACTTTTCTCTTATCTTTACTTCTCCCATTACTGAACATTGTTCATATTACCACATTTATCACTTTTTGTAATTTACTGAATGCCTTGCCATAGCCTGCCCTAGCATTTATTTTGCACATAGTTGCCATTTATGATTCTATAATACTCTATTGATTGTAACCCTCCTGCTTTCCACTTATAACCTGTCTAGGTTTGTGTTTTATTATCAATACATGTATATAAGGCTTCTCCAATATGTTTACCCTAAATACTGTGTTTAAGTGATATTTTATACCTTATATGGAGGACATACTTCTATTGTATAAGACGTATGCTTTCTTACATGCTCAAATTTCAATAAAAAGATATAGCGAAAAAAAAAAGGATTCTTTTTCGTGAGGGACCAATCCTTTTTCGCCAGAAAAATTCCTTTTTTGGGGAGCCACCATCTTTTTTTTTTCCCCCATTAACTAAAATGCGTGGCGATACATAAAAATGTTGTCACTTTATAAATTAAATACCAGAACCTAACTAAATAGGTCCTGTTTAGCTAGATTCTGATGTTTGTTTTTCACAGTTAGGGCGAGAAATACTTTTTCTGGGCACCAGAAATCCTAGGTGTCCAACTTAGCAAGATTAGTGCTTCCCCTATGTTCTCTGTATGGGAACTACAGATTTTCTTACTTCTGCAGCAGCAGCTGAACTCATGTTGCCGGCTGCAGTGTAAATTGCGAGCCCCCTTGGCCTAGTGTCTAGTGGCACCCCTCACTCCCCAATCACTGTCCCCCTAAATGAAATATATATTCCCTGGTGTCTAGTGGCATCCCCCACCCTCCATCGCCATCCTCAGAATTGTTATTTTATTCCCTGTGTTGTATTTTTATATTTATATAGTCTGACACCAGGATGCCCACCCCCGGTGTTGGATGCCACCCCCCCATACAGTCTGTTTTATTAACTGTAGCCAACATCGGGTTTCCAATCCCCATGTCAGCATTTAGAGCCCCCTCCAGCAATGTGGGACACTGAGGAGACCACTCCCAGTGTCCTGAGATGGTTTATTAACTGTATTCATGCTTGCAAAAGGAAGACCATCCCCAATGTATTTTTTTCACCTGAAACAAATTAAATGGTCCCTCATCATCACTGATCCCCTCCCCATCCCAACCCTCCCACTGAGCACCCACCTCCTCACACCCCCCTTACCATATACTTACTAGCTGATGTCGAATTCTGTCATCTTCTGTGGACTGAGACATGTCTGCACTCTTCAAAGCCAAACCATGAACTGAGGAATAAAGGTAAGTGCTATATAATATATTTCAATGGCGTTTTGAACTTCTGTTCATAACTTTGCCATTTTTAGGAATTTTTTTTCACCAAATTTTCAACATGGCCTTTTTTGGACCCCACCTCATGAACACTGGCAGTGTCATTTCATTACTTGGGCCCTGAAGATTATTTCACGGTCGCTGGGCAAAATCACCTCTAAGGATTGAATAATGACATTTCACTGCCAGTGTTCATGAGGTGGGGTCCCAAAAAGGCCATGATGAAAATGTAGTGAAAAAATTCCTAAAAATGGCAGCGCTATGAGTGTTCATTGACATTTTTCTACACACGCGAATAAAAGGTAATTTTCAATATTTTGCCTAAAACTTTTCAGCATAGCCATTTTTCTCACCACCTCATTAACAGTACAGCTGTCATTTTTCACATCCTGTCTGAAACATGTTTTCGAACCTGTGGTGTGAAATGGCATTTTGGCATGGATTTGGAAATTTTAACCAAAGGGGGTTATGAGTTGGGGTCATAAGAAGACTATGTTGAAAATTTGGGGTCATAATATGAAACAATGCCAGTTATGACCATTCATTGCAATTTCGCTATGCTCATTCATAACTTTGGAAATGTTAAATTATTTGACCCCAGATTTTCAACATAGCCTTTTTATTACCCCGCCTCATGTATGTCACAGCTGTCATTCTGCAAATCCTGCCAAAAATGTGTTTTTGCACCTGTGGTGCGGAATGGCTTTGAAGTTGTGCAGAATTACGTTTTGGAGGGAATTCAAAAAGTTTCTGTACCAGGTACACGAGGTGGGGTAATAAGATGACTATGCTGACAGTTTTGTGACTGTTTTCCTATAAATGGAAGAGCAGGGCCAGAAGGGCCCTGTGCTTCCACAGCTACATACATATACACATCTACAGAAGAATGGGAGCTAGTGAAATAAGGATACTAATATACTATCTCAAAAAGTAAGGAAATAAGTTGCAAAAATGCTACAGTTAGGGCCAAAGTGACAAAAGTTGGGAAATGAGGCATTAGGGTTTCCCTAACACCCCACCCTCCCAAACCAGGCCAGAGAGCAGGTGTGGGGTGTGCCTTGGACTTCTCAAGCCTAACATTCACCCCATTCCATCTAGAAATAAGGTCAGATGTGTAGACTTTGTGAGAATGGGGTGATCATTAGGCTTGAGAAGTCAATGCACACCCCCACATCTGCTCTTCTGCCTGATTTGGCAGAGTGGGGTGTTAGAAAAAACCCTAACATCTCATTTCCCAACTTTTGTCGCTTTGACCCTAACTGGAGCATTAATGAAGTTTTTATTTCCTTACTTTTTGAGATAGTATATTAGTATCCTTATTTTACTGTAGGAGACCTCCGTAGATGCGTATATGTATGTAGCTATGGAAGCACAGGGCCCTTTGGCCCTGCGCTTCCATTTATAGGATAACAGTAACCAAATTGTCAGTATAGCCATCTTATTACCACACTTCATGTACCCGGTACAGAAAATTTTCAAATCCCTGCCAAAACGTAATTCTGCGCAACTGCAAAGCCATTCCATGCCATGCCACAGTTGCAAAAACACATTTTGGTTAGGATTTGAAAAATGACAGCTGTGACATACATGAGGTGGGGGTAATAAGAAGGCTATGTTGAAAATCTGGGGTCAAAATATTGAAAATTTCCGAAGTTAAGAGCAGGCATAGCGAAATTGCAATGAATGGTCACAACATGGGCATTTTTTCATATTTTGACCCCAGATTTTCAACATAGTCTTCTTATGACCCCACCTCATAAAAACCATAAGTGAAGATTTTAAAATCCATGCCAAAATGCCATTCTGCACCACAGGTGTGAAAACACATTTTGGACAGGAAATGAATAATGACAGCTGCACTGTTCATGAGGTGGTGTGAAAAAATGGCTATGCTGAAAATCTGGAATCAAAATATTGAAAATTACCAAAGTTATGCATGTGCATAGAAAATTTTCAATGAGTGCATGTAACACGGCCATTTTTAGAAATTTTTTTCACCAGTTTTTCAATATGGCCTTTTGGGGACCCCACCCCATGAACAATGTCAGTGAAATGTTATTATTGGTCAGGAAAGGTGATTTTGTGCAGCGACTGCAAAATCACTTTCTAGGCTTGATTAACGAAATGACAGTTGCAGTGTGCATGAGGTGGGGTCCCAAAATGGCCATGTTGAAAATCTGGTGAAACAATTCCACAAAAATGCCAAAGTTGTGAACATAAGTTCAAACCCCCATATAAGTACATTATACGGCACTTACCTTTATTCCTCAGTTCACGGTTCGGCTTTGAAGAGTGCAGACATGTCTCAGTTCACAGAAGAAGACATAATTCACGTGGAGGCAGTATAGCGCAGTGGTTTAAAGCTCTGAGCTGCAAATCTGAAGACCTGGGGTTGAATCTCACAGCCCCCACTTGCATACTATGTGACCCTGAGCAAGTCACTTAACTTCCTTGTGCTCCCACGTCGTACCTGTAAACAGGCTTTCAGCTTAGTGTACTACTCCTGGTTAAACAATTTGCTGGTAAGTATAGGGTAAGGGGGGTGTGGGTGCTCAGTGGGAGGGTTGGGATGGGGGAGAGGTCAGCGGCAATGATGAGGGACCATTTTCTTTGTTTCAGGAAACAAAACAAAAAAAAACACTGAGGGACTGTTTTCTCTATTTCAGGCATTTTCTGTAATGGGAGAGTGAGGGTGCCACAAGACACCAGGGAATGAAAGTGAAATGATGGGAATAGTGATTGGAGGGTGGGGGGTGCCACTAGACACCAGGGAGTTGAAATAAAATTACAGGGATGGTGACCAGAGGGTGAGGGGTGTCACCAGACACCAGGGAATTTAAATGAAATTACAGTGATGGTGATCAGAGGGTGGGTGGGTGCCACTAAACAGTAGGGAAAACAAGGGGGCTCCTAACTCACACTGCAGCCAGCAGCAGGAGTTCAGCTGTGGCTACAGAATCAAATAAAATCGATTGTTCCCATACACAGAATGTGGTGGAAGGCTCCTCTCACTAAGCTGGGCACCCGGGATATCAGGTGCCCAGAAAAAGCATTTCTGCCCCAATTGTGAAAAACAAATACCAGAATCTGGCTAAATGGGTATTTAGCTAGGTTCTGGTGTTTTGTTTTGTAAAATTATAACATTTTTATGTATTTTCCACAATTTTTAGTTGGTGGGGAAAAAAAAACAAGATGGCAGCTTGAGAAAAATGATTTTTCCTCACAAAAAATGAATGGATCTCATGAGAATGAATCCTTTTCCGCAAGATCAACTCCCTTGTCAAACTTTTTACCCTGATCCTGAAAAATGAACTTCCCATAGGAAATAATGGGAACTTAAAAACTGAATAATGCACCAAACAAACACTGGCAGTTCTGTTACCCAAGTTCTTTGTACCATTAAAAAATCATGTCAATTGGCCCGATGGCACTGGAGGTTGAGGCACTGATCGCTACAACTCGGGCCATGCTGGCGATCCATGTTTTGGAAACAAGCTTGGGCCGCCGGGGGTCGGCAGTGGTGAGGGAGGATCAGACATCCAGAGGACTGCTCTCCTCTCCCGGGGTGCGGGAGGCCTGTCGTCCCACTCTTTGACTGCCCTCTGGCGGTACCTGGAGGACAGTACAGGCCGGGGGCATGCAGCGACGTCCCTACATCAGTAGGGAAGGAGGGGCAGGAGAAACAAGGAAAAAGGGAGCTGGTGAGCTCCATGATGGCCCTGCATCCATGTGCCATCCTGGCTTCTGGATTTGTGTTCTGGGGGAGGAGAGCCAGCACTCTCCTCCCTGGCCCCACCGCAGGGGGTAAGCCAAGAGGGAACTACTGGGGGTTGGCTGAGCAAGGAAGCGTGAGGCCAGAGGATGAATCCCTCTGAGGGAGTGCCATAGCCGCCTGCCAGGCTACGGCAAAAATAGATAATAGAAAACAAAATCAATCCAAAATTCCACACCATCTGGGCGCAAGGCAATGAGAAAAAAACTGCAAAAAGTGGTGACTTTTCACTTTTTTCACTATCCAGATCTTAGAACTGGCACATCCAGCTGGAACTAAACTTGTCACGTCAAGAGAGTTAACCCCACAGGTGAGTGCATACCAAATTGTGTGCAAATCCACTGCAAGGTTGCAAAGTTATTAACGTGCAAAATTTGAGGTTTCACATTAAATAAGCTACTCAACCCTAACTATAGGGGCATGACCGTGCCCCTATAATATACCCTGTTTCTACAGCTGCTGTTGTCCAGACCCTTGTAAAGGCAGTACGGTGATCCAATATGTGTGTGCTTATTTCAAATTTACTAGCTGAACAGATGTCTGTGAAATAGAAATGGCAATACAGGGAGGCTGTGATAATTTAAAGCAGCAGTGCAAGGATATCACTTTACAGGGTCTGAAATCTGTTCTCAACAATAAAATAAAGAGTACACTCCATGATGCCTGTATGTGCTTTTTTTTTTGTTCTAGCTGGTGTCCTCACCTCGCTATCCAGCTGAAAATAAAATAAAAGACACACGTCTTTTTTTTGTGTTACTTCGATCTGCGCACGGATGTGGGGGAGCTTAGCACGACATGCCGTCTGTTGTTTGAATGTGCACGCTGCTTGACAGCTCGATCCTGCACGTACTTTCAGGTGCCTGTGAGCACGCACTACTCTCCTTCCATGGGATGGCGTGCAAGCAGATTGGCGAGTCAACATCACCAGTCAATGCGCATGTGTTGCTATCGCCTGTAGCGACAAATTTAAAGATGGCAGTCCTGGCAGAGGTTTGTTAGCTCCTCCATGCAAAACAGACCTGACGTGAACAAAATAAAACAAATGCAGGAACCAAACATATTTTTTGACATTTTACAATGCAGGAGATATTGCGGTGGTAAAAAATGTGAGTATCGCTAAGCACATGCTAGCCTTGCACTGCTGCTTTAAATAAACAGCTGTCATTTCATGTAAATGATGTCTGCATTGATTGGTATTGCTCATTGTTGGTACCAAAAAGGAACGATGTAGTGGCATAATTAGTTCATGTACAGATGTGACTACAGACCTGAAGGATAGCCAGGAGATTTTCCAAACTGACTTGAGAAGCACACTATAATATCAGCAGTTAAAGGACAGTGTATATTGATACTGATGTGAAGTGCCAAAGTGGGTCCTAAATGCTTCTTTGACGTGCCTGTCAGTACCTACAGTACATCTGTCTTGGTTTCCAGTGGCAGCAATGGCATGCAGTAATATATACATTCATTATTCTTTTGAGATGGGTAACTTAGAAAGGAAGGTGAAAACTGTGCATAAAATAGTGGATATCTGATGGGTGGCTATCGGATATCATTTTTATTTTCATGAGTGGTCACTGACCTCTTGATCCTCACAACTGGCGAAGCTACCAGTGAGGGTCCGAGAGTTCACTGACCATGAATGAAGATAAAAACGTTATCTGAGTATCAGATGTCCAGTTTATACAATCTACTTTACGCAAGCAATAACACATGACAAGGTGTGGGTTATTGCCTGATAAGAGCATGCCCAGGTATGTACTAAGGCATGAGGCACTTGCACTGAGTGCCTTATGCACGTTGGCATGCTCTTATCAGGCGATAACCCACACCTCAGAGTGTGTTATTGCACTTATAAAATGGGCCCCAAGCAACTATTTAAGGAAAAAAAATACAAAACATGGAAAACATTTTAAAATTCTGAGGTTTTAATACCTGAAGTGGCAAAATAGTCCCTGTATTTAGGTACTTTCTGTACTGTGTGATACCTAGTGCATGGTGCTCCCTCCTCCCACACCAACAGATACTGGTCAGGTTGTCCTCCCCCCGTCGAGACACTGTTCACACTGCTAACCCCCCACACTGTTCTCCCCCTCTACACATACTGTTTATAGCCCACTGCCATAGCCAGCGGCTACTTTGATTTTATCAAGAGCGAGTAGAGGGTGTTTGCATCTATCTGTTTCTTCCCAAGTGTCTCTTCCCCAACAAACACTTTGTTATTTCTTTCTTTCTATTTATTTAATTTTACTTTTATATGACCTTTGTTTTTAGATTGATGCCAGCGGTCCAGTTGACTTGCAGTGAGCGTGTGCAGCTGTACCGGCGGCTTCCGAGCGGTTTCCTGTACCAGCTGCCATACAGAGCAGTTTCTTGTTTCTGTGGTTTTTGACACCGTTACTTTTGCTCTGTGCTGCCCTTGCAGAGTATTGGTCATTTTAGTCAGGGTCGGCAAGGGGCAGCAGACTGTGGAATAGATAAGACTGCATGGAGGGGGGTAGTGAAGGAACACAGCGAAGAACAGAGCTCCATCAACAACAGTCCATGGGAGACCCGTGGATTTGCGGCCGGCCAAAAAAATCTTGTCAGCCTGAAGAGGAGGTTAGTTTGGCTGTCTTTTTGTTTTATGAACCTCAGCTGGATCTGAAAATGCAGCTGTACACTTGGCTGGTCTGAATTGACCGGCAGGGGTTGGGAACGGCAAGTGAGCTCCAGTCTGTAGGTTGGGGATGGTAAGCTGGTGGCACCTAGTGATTTCCTCCTGTACTGCGTCTTGGCTGGCACAAGTAGTACCAGTGGAAAGGTTATGTGCTGATAAGGACATGGCTGGAAAGGGCTTCCGGCCAAACAGCACTGAAGATTCTTTTTGCCCATTTTATAAGAATGTAGAAATCACAGCTGCCACGCAATTCAGCAGAGCATGAGGCACTATGATTAGTGTGGGTACAGAGTGACATACCTCACTAGCATGATAAATAGGGGATATGTTATGTGTGAGTGTGAGATATGGTTTTTATCTTCATAAGAAGTCTGTGACCTCTTGAGCCCTCATGAGTGGCAAGAAACCTGCAGCACAACTTATTATGGATGGGATCCTATCTACTCCTTTCAATTTGCACTGTGAATCATGACAAGGATTCCCATTATCCCGGTATCATTTTATTTTAGCCTTTGAGCACTTAATCCGTGCCATCAATAGGAATCTATGCATCCTGGGTATTAAAATGGTTAAACATGAGCACAAGGTTCTTGCCTTTGCTGACGACTTTCTCCTGACAGTAACAAGACCAGCTGAATCCTGTAAGGCACTCTGTGACCTTTTGGAAGGATTCACACAAATTTCAGAGCTAGTGATAAACTGGGATAAAACCCAAGCCTTACATAATCATCTTTCTCTACTCCATAAGAATGCATTAGAGGGTGTCCTGGACGCTAAGTGGTTAAAAGATTCTATCACATACTTAGGGCTTAGTGTGTCTACCAACCTTGACACCATTGTAGAACGGAATTATGCACCCTTTTTAAAGGAAGTTATTGTCGACCTGGCATAGTGGTCCAAGCTTAATCTCTCTTTATGGGGGGAAAATAAATGCTATAAAACTTATTATAGCCCCCAAACTTTTCTACTTATTTCAAAATATCCACGTATTACTGGAAAAGAACTATTTCAAGAATTTTCAGAGACATATTAGACACAGTTTTATGGAATGGATCACCTCCCTGGTTGGGTATTAACAAATTAAGGGCACCGAAAGGGAAAGGAGGTTTTGCTCTTCCATGGTGGGAGAGAGATCACCTTGCTTTCACATTAAAACAGACTCTACCCCACCTAATGAACAGTCCACCCCAAGACACTGATATACCCTTGTGGTTACAAATGGAAAGGCTCTCGTTGGGCCCATATTTCTTGATTGACTTTCTGTTCCTGAACAAACCACCTAAGTAGGGTGACAACCCATGTCTAACTTTTGCCATTTGTACCCTCAAAAGGGTTAACAGCATTATTAACCCCCATAATACACCCCTGGACTTTAAGCCACTTTGGGCTAACCCTCTACTAGCATACAACAGAAAAACAATGGCTAAGGATAGTTGGAGAACATTTGGTATTTGTAGGGTGAAGGATGTTACAAACTCAAACACTGGCACATTAATCTCTTTCACAGAGATCCAGAATAAATTCAGGATACATAAATCACAGTTCTAGCAATATTTGCAGATAAGAGACTTAACAAATACCAACCCATGATTACTGTTAGGAAAAAAATCTGGAGTGAGAGCAGATCATTAAGCTAGGTACTCTCAGGAGAAATGCAGGTATCCTTTACAAGGTTCTAATGTCCATTGCCTTTTCTACAGCCCCCACCATTAGAGAAAAAGGAATTGGGAAGAAGAGCTCGGCATCCTTATCAGCATGGAAGAATGGGAAGACGCCTGGAAATAGGTATGTCTAAGCCATGGGGAGTTACAAGGTAGGCTAATTCAGTTCAAGATACTGCATGGCTTTTATTATTCATCCCTCAAGCTACATACTGTAATATGGGCCTAGCAGTAGACTAACTGCTGGCGCTGTAACCAGTCTGATGCAGGCCTTTCCCATACCCTTTGGTACTGTACAGCCATTAAGGGACTCTGCACAGAAACTCACAGGATATGTAGTATAGTATCATGAACCACTATCCCAAAATCACCTGCCATTTTCTTATTAGGTAGCGTTCCCGAAGGCTGTGAACTTGATTCCTGTGAACGAATTTGGGTCTGCCTAGCATCTCTGACAGTAAAAAGGATCCTATTAAGGAATTGGAAATCCCAAAGAATCGCTCACTTAGGTGAATGGTATGACAACATGGCATTCCTAGCTAACAATGAATGCATTAGTTACAGTATTTCAGAAAAACTAGATTTGTTTCATAGAATCTGGACACCCTTTCTAAATGCAGCACCATGAGGCACATCCATAGTTGGGTTCAAATGTTTTGGGGGTATTATTATTCCTTTTTCACTTGCTGACGATGACATATGTAGTCTTATACTGTACAGATGTTATGTGTAAGGATTTTGGGAAGCTAAGTGCTTAATTGTTTATTGCTTCTATTTATATTTGATGTTATCTATAACTTTTGTATGAATACTTTATGCCATTTTTTCTGTTGTCTGTATTTGGAAACACTTTAATAACAATTTATGATGGCAAAAAAAAAAAAAAAAACATTTGTCAATGCCGAATGTTGATTGCGCTGGTCTGTTGAGCTCGTTCACTGCCCCTCTGTCACTCGCTTGTTCTGTTTCTCTAGGTGCTGCAGGCTGCTGTTTTGTACTGGGCTCCTGCCTACGTTGGCACCCTTTTCTGTCCACAAAGAAATCTGCAGCTGTCCCGACAGAGCTCCGCTGAGGTGGCTCACTCCCCCTCTCTCACTCGCTCATTCTGTTTCTCCCAGCGCTGTAGGCTGCCCTTTGTACTGGGCTACTGCCTCTGTTGGTGGCTTTTTTGGCCCACAAAGAAATCTGCAGTAGTCCCGCCACATGTCCGTTGAGCTTGCTCACTCCCCCTCTGTCACTCGCTCGTTTTGTTTCTGCCGGCGCTGCAGGCTGGCCTTTTGTACTGGGCTCCTGCCTGCGTTGCCGCCTTTTTCTGCCCACAAAGAAATCGGCAGCAGTCAAGATAGAGCTCTGTTGAGCTCGCTCACTCCCCCATCTCACTCGCTCATTCTGTTTCTCCTGGCATTTCAGGCTGCCCTTTTGTATTGGGCTTCTGCCCACAAAGAAATCTGCAGCAGTCCTGACAGAGCTCCGTTGAGCTCACTCACTCCCCCTCTCACTCGCTCATTCCATTTCTGCCGGCGCTGCAGGCTGCCCTTTTGTACTGGGCTCCTGCCTGCATTGCCCCATTCTTCTGTCCACAAAGAAATCTGCAGCAGTCATGACAGAGCTCCACTGAGCTTGCTCACTCCCCCTCTCTCACTCACATGTTCTGTTTCTCCCGCTGCTGCAGGCTGCCCTTTTGTACTGGGCCCTTGCATTCATTGCTGCCTTTTTCTGCCCACAAAGAAATCCGCAGCAGTCCCAAAAGACCTCTGTTGAGCTCACTCACTCCCCCGCACTCACTCGCTCGTTCTGTGTCTCCTGCTGCTGCAGGCTGCCCTTTTGTACTGGGCTCCTGCCTGCATTGGCGGTATTTTCTGCCCACAAAGAAATCTGCAGCAGTCCCGATACAGGTCCATTGAGCTTGCTCACTCCTCCTCCTCTCTCACTCGCTCATTCCGTTTCTGCTGGCGCTGCAGGCTGGCCTTTTGTACTGGGCTCCTACCTGCATTGCCGCCTTTTTCTACCCACAAAGAAATCTGCAGCAGTCATGATCGAGCTCTGTTGAGCTTGCTCACTCCCCTCTCTCACTCGCTCGTTCCGTTTCTGCCAGCGCTGCAGGCTGGCCTTTTGTACTGGGCTCCTGCCTGCGTTGCCGCCTTTTCTGCCCACAAAGAAATCCGCAGCAGTCAAGATAGAGCTCCGTTGAGCTCGCTCACTCCCCCATCTCACTCGCTCATTCTGTTTCTCCTGGCGTTGCAGGCTGCCCTTTTGTTTTGGGCTTCTGCCTCTGTAGGCACCTTTTTCTGCCCACAAAGAAATCTGCAGCAGTCCCGACAGAGCTCCATTGAGCTCACTCACTCCCCCTCTCTCACTCGCTCGTTCCATTTCTGCCGGCGTTGCAGGCTGCCCTTTTGTACTGGGCTCCTGCCTGCATTGCCCCATTCTTCTGCCCACAAAGAAGTCTGCAGCAGTCATGATAGAGCTCCACTGAACTCGCTCACTCCCCCTCTCTCACTCACACGTTCTGTTTCTCCTGCTGCTGCAGGCTGCCCTTTTGTACTGGGCCCCTGCATTCATTGCTGCCTTTTTCTGCCCACAAAGAAATATGCAGCAGTCCCAATACAGTTCTGTTGAGCTCACTCACTCCCCCTCACTCACTCACTCGTTCTGTGTCGCCTGCTGCTGCAGGCTGCCCTTTTGTACTGGGCTCCTGCCTGCGTTGCCGCCTTCTTCTGCCCACAAAGAAATCTGCAGCAGTCATGATAGAGCTCCGTTGAGCTCACGCACTCCCACTCTCTCTCACTTGCTCGTTCTGTTTCTCTCGCCGCTGCAGGCTACCATTTTGTACTGGACCCCTGCCTGCATTGCTGCCTTTTTCTGCCCACAAAGAAATCCGCAGCAGTCCCAACAGAGCTCTGTTGAGCTCACTCACTCCACCTCGCTCACTCGCTCATTCTGTGTCTCCCACTGCTGCAGACTGCCCTTTTGTACTGGGCTCCTGCCTGCGTTGGCGGCTTTTTCTGCCCACAAAGAAATCTACAGCAGTCCCAACACAGGTCCATTGAGCTTGCTCACTCCCCTCTCTCACTCGCTCATTCCTTTTCTGCCAGCGCTGCAGGCTGCCCTTTTGTACTGGGCTCCTGCCTGTGTTGCCACCTTTTTCTGCCCACAAAGAAATCTGCAGCAGTCACGATAGAGCTCCACTGAGGTCGCTCATTCCCCCTGTCTCACTCGCTCATTCTGTTTCTCCTGGTGCTGCAGGCTGCCCTTCTGTACTGGGCTCCTGCCTCTGTTGGCACCTTTTTCTGCCCACAAAGAAATCTGCAGCAGTCCCGACAGAGCTCCGCTGAGCTTGCTCACCCCCTCACTCGCTCATTCCATTTCTGCCACCGCTCCAGGCTGCCCTTTTGTACTGGGCTCCTGCCTGTGTTGCCGCCTTCTTCTACCCTCAAAGAAATCTGCAGCAGTCATGATAGAGCTCCATTGAGCTTGCTCACTCCCCTTCTCTCACTCGGTCGTTCTGTTTCTCCCACTGCTGCAGGCTGCCCTTTTGTCCTGGGCCCCTGCATGCGTTGCTGCCTTTTTCTGCCCACAAAGAAATCTGTAGCAGTCCCAACACAGCTCCGTTGAGCTCACTCACTCCCCCCTCTCACTCGCTGATTCCGTTTCTGTCGGCACTGCAGGCTGGCCTTTTGTACTGGGTTCCTGCCTGCGTTGCTGCCTTTTCCGGCCCACAAAGAAATCCACAGCAGTTATGATACAGCTCCGTTGAGCTTGCTCACTCTCCCTCTCTCAATCGCTCATTGTGTTTCTCCTGGCGCTGCAGGCTGTCCTTTTGTACTGGGCTCCTGCCTGCATTGGCACCTTTTTCTGCCCACAAAGAAATCCGCAGCTGTCCTGACAGAGCTCCATTGAGGTCGCTTACTCCCCCTGTCTCACGCACTCATTCTGTTTCTCCTGGCATTGCAGGCTGCCCTTTTGTACTGGGCTCCTGCCTCTGTTGGCACCTTTTTCTGCCCACAAAGAAATCTGCATCAGTCCCGACAGAGCTCCGTTGACCTCACTCACTTCCCCTCTCTTACAAGCTCGTTCGTTTCTGCTGGGCGCTGCGGCTGCCCTTTTGTACTGGGCTCCTGCCTGCATTACTGCCCTTTTCTGCCCACAAAGCAATCTGCAGCAGTCATGATAGAGCTCCGTTGAGCTCGCTCATTCCCCCTCTCTCAGTCGCTCATTCTGTTTCTCCCGCTGCTGCAGGCTGCCCTTGTACTGGGCCCTGCATGCCTTGCTGCCTTTTCTGACAACAAAGAAATCTACAGCAGTCCCAACAGAGCTCCGTTGAGCTCACTCACTCCCCTTCCCTCACTCGCTCATTCTGTGTCTCCCGGCGCTGCAGGCTGCCTGTTTGTACTGGGCTGCTGCCTGCGTGGCACCTTTCCTGACCAAAAAAATAATCCGCAGCAGTCCTGACAGAGCTCAGTTGAGCTCGGTCACCCCCACTTGCTCGATCCTAATCTGTCCCAAACACTGATTTCCGACAGTGACTGTACTATTGTGCGCCAGAAGAGTGAAAACACATTTTTGCCAGGATGTGAAAAATGACAGCTGCATTGTTCATAAGGAGGCATGGAAAAATGGCAATGTTGAAAATCTAGAGTGAAAATAATGCAAAGTTGCGAAGGTACGAGTGTGCGTGGAAACTGCACAATGCACGCTCGTAACACAGTCATTTTATGGATGTTCGTCACCAAATTTTCAACATAGGCATTTTAGGACCTCTGCTAATAAACAGTGCCACTGTCATTTTCATAATGTGTTCCGAACATGGATTTCCCACAGCACCCATGCTATTCTGCGCCGGAACTGCGAAAACACATTTTGGCCAGGATGTGAAAAATGACAGCTGTACTGTTCATAAGGAGGTGCAGAACAATGGCAATGTTGAAAATCTGGAGTGAAAATATTATAAATTTGTGAACTTACGAGCGTGCATGCAAATTGCGCAACGGACGCTCGTAAAACAGTCATTTTTGGGATTTTTTCCACCAAATTTGCAACATCGGCTTTTTCAGAGCCCACCTCATGAACACTGGCACTGTCGTTTCGTTAATCGGTCCCAAAAGGTGATTCCGCGCAGTGACCGCAAAATCACCTTTCATGGCCGATTAACGCCATGACAGTGCCAGAATTCATGAGGAGGGGTCCCAATAACCCCACATTGAAAATTTGGTGCCAAAATTCCAAAAAATGCCTGAAATATGAATCAAACTTGAAAAAAACGTATTCATTCCATTATACAGCTTACCAGCACTTCCTCAGTTTGCGGTCAGCTTTGAAAAGTGCAGATGTGTTCCCGGTCCACCGAAGGTCATCACGCTGGACTCCAGAGTTAAGTATGGGGTGAAGGGGGTGTGGGGAGGCAGGGTGCACAGTGGGTGGGCATGGGTTGTGGGAGGGCAGGAGACTGCGAGGGCGTTTTCTTTTTGACGGGGTAAAAGAAAAAAAAACATCGCAGGACCGTTTTTACTGGGGCATGTGGCATGTTGGGGTGGGCTCCCAGCATGCCAATGGACTCTTTTTGGGGGAGTCAGCTGTAGTCAACAGGGATTGGGCACCCTCATCAGCACACAACAAAGGGGGTATATTATGCCGGCGGGGATTGGCACCCCATCGGCACACAACAAAAGCGGGGAGGTAACATTAGGCCGACAGGGATTGGGCACCACCATAGGCACACAACAAAAGTGTGTGGGGGGTGTTACATAATGCTGACGGGGAGTGGGCTCCCCTGTCGGCAACATCACTCAGGCACTGAAGCCCGGCGGGGATTGGGGCCCCGTCAGGAAACAAACACGTGGGGGTACATGCTGCTGAGGGATTGGGCACCCCGGCAGGGGGGAGGTGCTTAATATTGTTTGTGAACACGGCAGCAAGCCGCCACCATGTTCACAAACAAGATCACTGTTACAAGGTTCAGCCCAGCAATGACGCGTCACTCCCTCATTGCAGCAAATGGCTTACGCTGCAATGATAGAGGCTGATTGCAGCGGCTGAAATGCCTGGAGACCCAGCCGAAACACGCTGGCTGAACTAGTGTCAGCAGCAGCGTGCCACAGCATTGGGGAAAGCGGGCCAAGCCTTTAAAGGCTGTGGGGGCATTGGCCACAACAGTGCTGTGCGTCCACTACCTGCTTCTGGCAACCTGTCGCAATATGTTTCTTGCGCATACGTGCAATCAACATAAAAAGAGGTTGCAGACCTTGAATGAAGATGAAAAACATATGACACACTCACACATAACATGTCCAGTTTACACAATGAGCATGTTACAAAAACACCCAGAACCAGTTAGGTATTTGTCATGTTTTTTTAAATGCCATGCATGTCATCCATGCTTGAGCGAGTGAAAGTTGTTTTTTAATAGTTGTGACTGAAGCCACGAGTCAGTATCAGCGTGGTTCACTATTAGTTGTATTTTTGGCTGTGATTTTGACAGTTCAGGTGAAAAATAACAGATTTGGCCACAAAATGAGCTCCGACTTATTCCACAGCTGGTCAGCAATTATGACGAACTGGAGTGTGGAGACAGCTGGTGTGATGAACCCGATTAATAAGATATAATTGCTATCTTTTGAGTTGGGTTCATCATCAGCTGGGATAGCACTTTTATCTGGGTGCGTTTGCCAACATGGACGTTGTATAACAAGATCATATACTCAATTAGCAAGATAAAAAAAGTTATTTAGCTAGCTAGGGTTCTGTGCCTTTGACAGTGTTTTTATCTTAATTATTTTATTTTTTTTGTTTTTATCCAGCGCTAATGTATACTATATAACCTGGGCATTTGGCAACAATAATGTCAGTCTGAGTGGGACCGGTTACTGTGGACAGGGTCATATTGCTGCTCTAAACTACTTATGTGATCCATTTATAGTGATTGTTAATCTCTCTTGCCACTCATTTGTCCTTCGAAATCTGCTGCATAAGACATCCAGGAATGGAGCACATGATTATATAGTAAATAGTATGGGAAACTTTTCCTTAAAGAAAATTAAAATCATTGGCACTTTTGATAGGCTATTACTGTATTTTCTTATCAGGGACAAGGTTTGAGCAGTTTAGTATCCCTGCCATTCCTGTGGAGGGGACCAGGATTATTACCCTGTGTGGTTCAGGCGCCTGTTTATAGTGTCCCTATCAATTCTGTGGGGGATCTTGATATCCAAAATGGCAGGGTGGGCAACAATTTAGTGTCCCTGCTGCTCCTCCGTGGGACTGGTATAGCCCACCATGATGGTGGTGGTCAGCTCTTTGACGTCCCTGCAGTTCCGGGGGGGGGCAGCTGCCATTGTGACAGACTGCAATTTAGTGTCTCTACCACTCCTTGGAGGGGCTGGGATAGCCTACCATGGTGGCTGGCCACCATATACTGTCCCTATCATGCCTACAGGAGGGCTGGGATAGCCAACCATGATAGTGGGCAGTTATTTAGTGTCCTCGCCGCTCCTCGGAGGGGACCGGGATAGCCTGCCATGATAATGGGCAGTTATTTTGTTTTCAGCTAGTTTATTAACATTTTCAAACAAGACAACAGCATATACATAAAACAGTTCCAACCAAAAGCATGTATAAATGAACATTAGGTTGAGAGGGATACATCAATCAATCGATACTGAACATACATTAGATCCATGAGTGTGCAGGTCTCACATGACCAGGTATAGATACATACCCTAGATGCTATCCTGATGGCATGCATGACCATAAACCCTAGAAGCAGGCATTGGGGAGTATGAACTTACAAAAGATTATGGGAGGGATCCAAGACAAAACTATGGATATATCATAGGGAAGGGGGCACAAAAGTGTGTGGGGAGAGAGGGAAGCCACGCAATTCCATCATGAGGTGGGGTTGTCAAGCAAACAGCTGAGATATGTTCACTCCCAGATCCCAATTGTCCTCCTACATGCTCCATCCTTTGGCCTACCACTGTCTGGAGGGTAGTAACCCTTACCTCTAGTGGGAAGATAGGCCATCAAAGTATCTAGAGTAAGCTATCTTCAGAAGGGAGCAGATGATGTCCATGTTTATTTATTTATATGTTGGTAACCACGTAGGCCTGCTGAGACCTTGATGGTCCCTTTTTCAGGGGTGACCCGGGGTTAGTTACATGTACCTAGGGAAAAAGAAAACCAATGCTCTGATATATACAATACAGTAAATTAACAGTACATAGTATATAGGTATACATATCAGCAGTATAGAGTACATTGTTCTCTGTGATTGGATACTTAGGATCCAAGCAGCAGGGTCTTGAGTTAATATAAGGCCCCACATGTGATAATAAGTGTGCAGAGTGTGTTGAGCCTGATGGAACAGTGTAGACAGAATAGACAGTTGGTTAACCATTTGAAACCATTCTTTGAGCAAGGGGGAAGTTGCGGTTCAAAATATAGCAGAAGTAAAATAGAAAGTCCAGGATGTCCCCTCTTTTTCCTTATTAATATTCCATGTAGTCCAAGATATAAGAACAGACTAAAATCAGTACAGAAAAACAAAGTCTTGGACCAAAAATTAACTTTAATTTTTTATCAGCCATAATTCATTTTTCCTTTTTCCCCAAAAGACTGGGACCAGTTTTGAGTACATATTCCTACGAGAAAGCAGCTAGAGGAATTTAAAAGATAAGGCCCACTAATTTTTACATTCTGCACGAGTTTGGCTTTATAAGGTCTTAAGCTCAAGCAGGACCACAGAATACGCAACAAGGTACCATTTGTGCTCTGCATTTCTAGCAATAGCCAAGATTCATGACTCCAAGTGAGTGAAGCTGGAACTGGGTTTCGTACCACCGGAGCAAAATTTTAGAAACACAGAATCTGTTGGCAGATAAGGACCACTCAGTCCACCTAGTCTGCCCATTGTCCTACTTGGTTTGGCAATCCCTTCTCTTATCTGGACTGCCTTTCTCCCGCTCTGCGGTACAGCAGGGTGCCTTTATGCTTATTCCATGCACTTTTGAATCCCTGTATTGTTTTCACTTCCACCACCTCCGCTGGTAGGCTGTTCCACGGATCCACCACCCTCTCTGTGAAAAAATACTTCCTAGCATTCCCCCTAAGCCTCCAGCCTCATGTTGTGTCCCCTTGTCCTTGTGCACTTTCATCTCTGAAATATGCTCCCCTCCTGTACCCTGTTTATTCCTCTAAGGTATTTGAAAGTCTCTATCATATCCCCTCTCTCCCTTCTCTCTTCCAGTGAATAGATGTTCAATTCCTTGAGTCTTTCCTCATAAGGCTTGTGGTGCAGTCCATGTATCATTTTTCTGGCTCTTCTCTGGACTGCTTCCATTCTGTCTATGTCCTTCCTGAGATGCAGTCGCCAGAACTGGACACAGTATTCCAGATGAGGCCTCACCGGTGATCTATACAGTGGCATCACCACTTCACTCCTCCTACTGGTTTTGCCCCTTCCTACGCACCCCAGCATTCTGTTTGCCTTCCTCACTGCTTTTTCGCATTGTTTGGCTGACTTCAGGTCATTGGATATGATAACTCCCAGGTCTGTCTCCTGACTTGTGGTGGCTAGAACCTGCCCCCCCCCATCCTGTATTCCTCTCTTGGGTTTCTGTGTCCCAGGTGCATTGTCTTGCACTTCTTAGCATTGAAACCCAACTGCCAAACCCTTAACCATTCATCAAGTAGTCTTAGATCATTTCTCATTTTATCTAGCCCCTCCTGTGTGTCGACTCTGTTACAGATCTTGGTGTCATCTGCGAACATGCATACTTTCCCCTAAAGTCCCTCTGTAATGTCACTTACGAAGACATTGAATAGAACTGGACCCAGCACCGATCCCTGTGGAACCCCTCTGGTCACCTCCCTCTCTTCTGATTTTATGCCATTTACTACCACCCTCTGGGTCCTACCTTTTAGCCAGTTTCTAACCCATTTTACCACTTTAGAGCCCACACCCAGATTCTCCAATTTGTCAAACAACCTTCTATGAGGAACAGTGTCGAAGGCCTTACTGAAATACAGGTAGGCCACATCCACTGTCCATCCCTGATCCACCACCCTGGTCACCCAGTCAAAGAAATTGATAAGATTAGTCCAACAGGACCTACCCTCAGTGAATCCATGCTGCCTTCGGTCTTTTGCACTGCCTGACTCCAGGAACTTCACTACCTTCTCCTTAAGCAGGGACTCCATCAGCTTCCCCACCACTGAGGTAAGGCTTACAGGTCTGTAATTGCCTGCCTCCTCCATAATTCCAGTCTTGTGCAGGGGGACCACCTCTGCCCTCCTCCAGTCCCCAGGTACCTCCCTTGCCTCTGGTGATCGGCTGAAGAGGGTTGTCAGCAGACCTGCTAGAACCTCCCTGAGTTCCTTTAACACTCTAGGGTGAATCCCGTCTGGCCCCATTGCCTTGTCTGTCTTTACTTTTCCTAGCTCCTCCAAGACTCTATCCACTGTAAATGTCCACCTCTCCCCCCTGTACATCTTTCCTCATGAGTCTTGGCCCTTCCCCTGCCTCTTCCTTGCTAAACACTGAGCAAAAATATTTGTTCAGTATCTCAGCTTTTTCAAGGTCATCCTCCACCCACCCACCCACCTCGCCTTTCTTCAGCATAACAATGCCATTTCTGATCTTCTTCCGCTTGCTAATATAACGGAAGAAGGTCTTGTCCCCCTTCTTAATAGCCTGTGCTATTCCTTCCTTCATTCTTGCCTTAGCCTCTCTGACAGCTTTCCCAGCTTCGCTCTGCTTCTCCAGATATTTCAATCTGTCTTCTTCTTTCTGTGTCTCTTTGTATTTCCTGAATGCCTTACTTTTTTCTTGTACTTTCTCGGCTACTGACTTAGAGCACAACAGTGGCTGCTTATTTTAAATAAGAAGGCTGTATCTATCTGGGCAGGAGTTCTAGGCAATTTGCCAGCTTTTGCTCCAATTCTCCTCTGGGATGGGGATATTCAAGTAATCTTCCCACTTTTCCCGTGTGTTGGAGTCTGGTCTGAGATCATATTTAAAGTAGTATGGCATATTCTACCAGCCTTTCCCTTCTAACCTGGGACCATTGAGCCAAGGGAGGCATTTGTTGTGCCCAGTTTGTGAGGAGGCTTTTACTCAATTGTGAAGAAGATAAACTTGCAAAAATTTCCAAAACTCCTTCTGCGGCAATTGAAAATTGAGCCTGAGTCCTTTATATGAGTCCAAATAACCGATACAAGGTTGAAAAAGATCATGGACCACGGGTATTCCCTTGTATCACTTAGCCCAGTCTACCCAAGTGATCCCTGCCTATTCTTCCTCTGCAGACCCTATGTAGTGTCCGGCGACCCTCCTCACTCCCTGCCTCTTTTCTAATATACTCCTATGTTTGTCCCATGCATGCTTGGCCCCCCTCCCACCATTTTATCCTTCACCACTTCTTCTGGCACTCTGCACCAGGCATCTACCATCTTTTCAGTGAAAAAATATTCCCTCACATCTCTCTTGAACTCCACCCTGCCCTCCAGCTTCACTGCATGTCCCCAGGTCCTGGTGCTCATCTTCATCTGAAAGAGACTCCCCCTTCACCCCATTCACCCCTCTGAGGTACTTATAGGTCTCGATCATGTCCCCCCCCCTCTCTCTCTCTCCTTTCTTACAGGGTGTACATTTTCAGGATCCCTTAGTCTGACCTTGAAGGGCTTCCCATGTAAACCCTGCACCAATTTAGCAGCCCTCCGTTACACCACCTCCACCATGTCTATGGCCTTTCTGTGGTGCATTCTCCAAAACTGGATACAGTCTCCATGTGGGAGCACACCAGAGAGTGATACAGTGGCAACACCACCTCTCTTCTTATGCTGGAGATAACCCTTCCTATGTACCCCAGCATCTCACTAGCCCTGCCTGCTGCCTTGCTACCTATCTCAGCTGCATACCCAGCGCTGCCTGAAACAGGTGGACTGGCAAGACAATGCTGTGGTTCAAATGGGGGTGGGTGGATGGAGGCACCCAGTAAGGAAAGGCAGGAGACAATCTATAAGTTTGATGCCCGGCGTGCTTTATTCATACAACAGGGAAAGGTAGACATGGTCACAAGGGAAGAAGGGAACCAAACCACACAAGAACAGCAATTATAGAAATGGTACTCAGATTGCTATCTTCTGATTGGCTGAAATTATAAAATCAGCCCTACGTTAATCTTTGATTAACATGTTTGTTCAGCCCTATCACAAAAGTAGTGATACATATAATGCAACCTTATATTCAAAAGTATTCTGTTAAATAATTCTAAAACTGTTCAGCTGTCTGCTATTGTTTATCACGACCACCTCATAGTAACAGTGACTGTCTCTCTCAAGTTGTATGTCTCAGTAAATAACCAAGTTTAAAATTCAGCCTAAAAATAAATCATTCATAACTCATAGTAACAGAACACCGTGAAAAAAAACTGGTGCATCTGTCTGATATCTGGTGCAAAAATAGATCTCTCATTCGACCTAATAGACATTGAGATGGACTCGTTCATGGATAGACTGCATGAAAATGACAGCCATGGCTCATCTGGATTTGACAGTTGGACACCAGATGAAGCAACAGCTATCATTAATGAAGTCAAAGCGGTTTCACAGTCACAGGCGGCGGCAGTCACAGATGTACAAATACAAACTCAGCCACAAGAAAGTATATTAGCCGAGTCAAGGAGTGTAACCTCGAGCATAAAACCACATAATTCAGTGACGCCCGCAGATCAGAGCGAATCATCTCAACCGTTATGTAATCTGCCATTGTTGGATCAAAGCAGCAGTGCAGGAGGTCGTGAGGGTCCCAAGAAGCCCTCCCCCGAACCAGAGAGCTGCCCCCCCCACCGTCATGCAGCAAGCAGTTCTCCTCAGCAGTGCAGGAGGTCACAAGAGTCCCAAGAAGCCTCCCCGAGCCGAGAGCTGCCCCCCACCACTATCACGCAGCAAGCAGTTCTCCTCAGCAGTGCAGGAGGTCGTGAGAGTCCCAAGAAGCCCTCCCCTGAACCGGAGAGCTGCCCCCCCCACTGTCACACAGCAAGCAGCTCTTCTCAGCAGTGCAGGAGGTTGCGAGTGTCCCAAGAAGCCCTCCCCCGAACTGGAGAGCTTCCCCCTCATCACTCAGCAAGCAGCTCTCCTCAGCAGTGCAGGAGGTCGCAAGGGTCCCAAGAAGCCCTCCCCTGAACCGGAGAGCTGCCCCCCACTGTCACGCAGCAAGCAGCTCTCCTCAGCAGTGCAGGAGGTTGCAAGGGTCCCAAGAAGCCTCCCCTGAACCGGAGAGCTGCCCCACATCACACAGCAAGCAGCTCTCCTCGTCAGTGCAAGAGGTCGCGAAGGTCCCAAGAAGCCCTCCCCCGAACCAGAGAGCTGCCCCCCCACCATCACGCAGCAAGCAGGTACGGCTTTCACCCATCCATTGGCAGCTCAGCTGAGAGCTAAGAGTTTGGGCGCCAAACTTGAATTTGAACCTTTGTTCAGTCAGCAGACGAGTGGAGACAGTTTTTTTCAATCTCTGCTCCCTGTACTACTTCAGAGTATTCTCAGCCCACAACTGGACACTTTAATTTTTACTCCACTGCTGTATGCCTTTAAAACCTAAAAAGGGAAAAAACAGTAAGGGAGGATTTCTCAGCATGCAGCAGGGCGCCTTAAATGATAGCAGTATTTTAACTGTGCTGTACCTAATCTAAACTCTGTTTAAATGCTGTCTTACTGAATTTAAGTTTAGAGTCTAGACACTGATATAAATGATGTTGTGCTAAGTTGGATAGGCATTTAATTAGTGCTGCAGTACAGCTTAGCATCTCCCTTGCTTTTTGCCCATTTAAAATCCTGTTCTCTCTTCCTCCCCAGCTCTCCTCAGCAGTGCAAGAGGTCGTGAGGGTCCCAAGAAGCTCTTCCCCGAACCGGAGAGCTGCCCCCCCACCACCACCACCACCGTCACGCAGCAAGCAGGTACGGCTTTCACCTGTCCATCGGCAGCTCAGCTAAGAGCTAAACCCCTTGGCAAACTATCACTTATATAGCCGTGGTCACATGCTGCAATAAAACCAATCAGCCTATTTCCCCAACTGCAGGTTATACCTTCCAACCACTAGTGCCACCACACTAACAACAATACAAAAAGTACAAAAAGTACAAAAAAAAAACAAAAAAAAAAAACAGTTTCTAAATCTCACACAACTGCCTCTCCACTATGTTTCCACTGTACCTAACTACTATATTTACCCTCATCCCCTGGGTGTCCCTCCTGCCATCTACCTACCCTGATTCAGTGGATTGCCAGGCACCTTGTATCAGGTTGCCAATATACATTAATACTGCCGCTATCAAAGCTGACACCCACCCTGGATGCCACTTCCACACACAATCACTCAGTCCCACTGTGCTCCCACCCAGCTTCCAAACTAGCCACTTAGCCTACTGCCCTACAACTGCTATCACCAAGCCTTATGCCACCACCAGAAAGCTACACTGGTTTGCACATGATACCAAATTCTTGTTCACACTACTGCTACTCCTAGCAGGTGATATTGAGCCAAACCCCAGGCCTAACCACCGCACCCCAAACACCTCTGTACCTTTCCAACTCCCCTCAGGCTTAAAACTGGTTCATCTAAATATATGTAGCCTTCTACATAAAATAACCCTGCTTCAACCCCTCGCCCTGTCCCTCAGACCAGACATCCTGATTATTTCTGAAACCTGACTGAAGCCCCATAACCTGGACACTGAATTCTCTATACCCGGTTACACACTCATCCGACATGATCGGTTGGGTAAAAGAGGGGGTGACACAGCCATGTACATTGCCTCCACCATCCAGTTTTCCCCAGTCGCCCTATCCCCACCTTCGGAGTCCATCGACGCAATAATGGTAAAACTCTCCCTCCCCCACTCAATTCCGATTTTTATTGCCGGTACCTATTGCGCTCCCGACACCAACACACCTGAGATACTGGATCACCTGGGCACAGTTAACTCTCTGGCCTCAGGAGGAGAGCTCCATATACTTGGGGAATTTAACAAAAACTGGCTCGCCGGGGTTAACTCCAAGCTTCGGGACAAGGTGACTGCCCTTAACCTAGCTCAACTAATCTCAGAACCCACCCGATTAAACCACAAATCATCAAACCACACTCTTCTAGACTGGTCCCTCACCTCACACCCACATAGGATCCTAGCCTCAGGCCTCCTTCTAGATACCCTTAGCAACCACCACGGAATCTATTTGGTAAGAAAAATCTTCAGACCAAAAGCTCCCCCACCCAGAATTCTTATGACCAGATCCTTCAAATCACTGGACCTCACCTTTTTACTTAATGATTTGGCCAAGTCTGTCTGGTCACGCATCAGTCAATCCACCTCCACAGATGAGACCCTGGTGTTCTTTAAGACCAAGTTCACAGCCGTCTGGGATCGTTACGCCCCCCCCCCCAGGTGCACTAGGGTCAGAGGTGCTCACCTCCCTTGGATCACAACTGAAATCCTAGCCCTCCTCCAAAGCAGGGACAAGGCCTGGAAATCTTTTAAGTCTTCCTGCTCACCAGCTGATCTCCAGGAATATCGTGTGTTACGTAATGCCTGTACTAGGAAACTCAGCCAAGCGAAAGCCAATTATTTCAAAGTCACATTCAATTCCAACTCCCATCACCCAGCCAATTTCTGGAAAGTGGTAAAATCACTTCTCAGCCCTCCATCGCAGCCACCCACTCCTACCCTCCAGGTAGGTGGTCTCACCATAGCTGATCCCCCCAGCAGTGGCCACGCTGTTTAACTCCCACTTCACAAACAGCCATGCCACCCTTTTGTCCTCACCTCTCCTACATCAGCACACCACCTCTTCCACCCCAGCCAGTCCCACACCCTCAGTTCACTCCTTCTCCTTCCTGCAGGTCACCCCGGATGAGGTATATAAGGTGCTGATTGCCCTTAATGCAAACAGGGGCAAATGTCCCACCGGGCTGGACTCCAAACTGCTCCACCTCTCGGACCCCACCATAGCCATACCCTTGGCCTCCCTTTTCAACCTATCCTTTTTACTTGCTGAAGTCCCCTCTGAATGGAAACATGCCACCGTAATCCCCCTTCCCGAGGGTGGGGATGTTTCAAACCCAGGCAACTATCAGCCTATCTCCCTACTCCCAATCTTGGCAAAACTACTGGAGCGTCTAGTTCTCGCTCGACTATCACCCTTTCTGGATTCCTCCTCCTTTTTCACCCCCTTCCAGTCTGGCTTTAGGAAATCCCACTCCACCACTACCTCCCTCCTCAGACTCACTGATTCCATCCTCACTGGGATGGATGCTGGCCACATCACGGCTGCCATCTTCATTGACCTGGCCAAGGCGTTTGACACTGTCTCCCACTCACTCCTCCTGACCAAACTCGCCAAAGGTGGTCTATGCAGCTGGGCCACCAGTTGGTTCCACTCGTACCTAGCAGGCAGGTCCCAATCCGTCAGAATCAGTTCTTCCACCTCGGCACCCCTTCCTGTCACCACAGGGGTACCGCAAGGCTCAGTCCTAGGCCCGCTCCTGTTCTCCATCTTTCTGAATGACCTGCCTTCTGCCTGCTCACACACCTCAATCCACATGTATGCGGACGACATTGTACTGTATACTTCGGGCCCTTCGGCCTCAGAGGTTATGGCCAGATTGCAGCTGGACTTTAACACAGTCCAGCACTGGCTTTGCTCCAATCAACTCTTCCTCAATGCCAAGAAAAAAGTCTCAGTAAACTTTGGCACAAGGCAGAAACTATCGAGGCTACCCTTCCCACTCACTTTCCACACCCTGGAAGGAACGCCCCTCGAGGCTTGTACCTCCTTCAGATACCTCGGAGTCTGGCTTGATCAGCACCTCAACCTTTCTGCTCATGTTGACTCCATACTCAAGAAGCTTCACCCCAGGCTTGGAGCACCCTACCATAACAGAGACAACATCCCAGAATTCACCCGTAGGGCCATTGTGCAGAAAATGATCCTTCCCATCTTCGACTACGGGGACATAGTCTACAGTGCCAGTCCCAAGTCCACCTTAGCCAGGCTGGACCCCCTTTCCCACTCTTTCTGTTGTTTTGTACTAAACTGTCCTTATTCCACACACCACTGTGCCCTATACCACTCAATGAATCTCACATCTGACAATCACAGGCAGCTCCACTGCGCCAAGATCCCAGCCAAGTACTGGTCCTAGTCGCTCCCCCCCCACCTCACCACTGCTCTAGCCAACCCCAGCACCCTAGCTTATTCCCTCAGAAAACTTGACTCCAGGTCTTTAACTGTCCCACATAGGGCCACTGCTGCTGGTCAGGGAGCATTCAGCTACCGCATTCCAAAGTTGTGGAATTCCCTCCTCGTACACATTCGGCCCTTCTCTTCCCCCCTGCATCTTAGCTCCTTGCTGCAAGCTCATTTCTCCACTACCTGCACATGTGCCTAGGCAGTTTTGTTAAAGCATTCTGTGTAATTATCAATGAACTGTTATACCTATCGAGCTATACTTATGCCAATGTATGTAAACTGTGCCTGCATTCTGCTTGTTCCCCAGATCCTTTATGTCCTTATATCTGGACCCATTGTATAGCGATTACCCTTCATGAATCTCAGTTGTACTGTTTGTCATTCACCTGTGTATTTGTTCCCCCTTCCCCCAGGACACATCTGGAATTGAGCAGTAGCCTGCTCAGCATGCCTCCCTGGTTAAATGCTTAAATAAATAAATAAATTAATATAGTGAGACAACTGACGAAACAACACAGCAGTCCATAATCGAAGAAACTGAGTACATATCTGGCATATCATCTGTAGATGTGGAAAATGTGCAAGCATCTCAAATTTTAGTAGTGTCACAGCAGGTACAGAGAACACATAATAGTAATGAGGTTTCTAATAATGCAGCCTGATTGGCTGAAATCCCTCAAGCAGACCTACATATATCTTTCAGTAGCTGTACTGTGTAACAGGACATAAAAAAACAGAGGAAAACAAGTACATCTTTTTGCAAGTCAGTAGTCAGGGTACTGCGAGCCAATGTTAGCCCACAGCAGTCATGGCAACGGTGCGAGTGTGTAAAATGTAATCTGCTGTCACTGGGTTAATGGCAATAATCTCCTCAGCGGTCAACTGTACACATCATGGCTAACCAATTGTTCTAGCAGCAACACATTTGTACCATCGCATGTAATCACTATGTAAATTTGCACACTCACTAATATTAACTTTACACGTGTCCGTCACAACTCTGGCTCCCATGGAAATGGTATTGACAGCCTTTGGTAAGCCCACAGCACTCATGGCAACACTATAAGCATGAAAAACGTAATCGGCTGTCACAGTATTAACTGCACTAAAATACAATAACACTAACAGAAGTTCAGTTTCAAACAAAAGATTTAAATGTTAGAAATCTTGCATTTTAGTGCAGCTATCCATGACACAACTCGTACATGCTACAGATGTTCGCACTCACTGTTGTCAAGCTGTCTGCTGAGAACTAAAAAAAAAAATGTAGTGTAAACAGAGTCCCGCAAAAGTAACTAAATCAGAGCAGTTTTAAAAAAAGAACTCCTGTATTTCACTGAGGATATCCACCGTAAAACTTGGGAACGCAACAGCTTTCACACTCCCTGTAGCTAAGCAATAGCAGCTGCCTGCTCAGAGCTAAAAAATAAATAAAAGCGAGTGTAAAACTCTTTTCCACCATGCTAAAAAATCAGATCAGATGCAATTTATCACTAGACAGCTTTTGTGTGGCAACTCTGTTTTGAATGCGCAGTTTTATCACAATAACTGTAGTGGTTAAATCTTGAGCCACCAATATGTTGTTTGAACAAGCGTCATAAAAATATCACTGTCTCCTAGGCAACCACCAACCACACATGGCAACTGGCTAAAAAGAAAAAAAAAAAAAAAACTAGCTGAAAGTGCTAATAATGGTATTGTTATTGCTATTACTATAAAACAGTGTATAATAAAATATATCCACGTGGAAAGGCAAAGCAGTCTTCCTGCAGTGCTCAGTGAAAAAATGCAGACATGGGTATACAGCACTAACTGTAGTGTACGCTAGCCCATACTGTATGTGGCACTGAATCACAGGCATGCCCCTCAGATATCACTGTAACTCAGACCACACATTATGCCCCCCAAACAATCATTCAAACAGTTTTGCAAGTTTGTGGTCCTTCTTTTGTAGTCCAGATGTAAAAAGTCACATGAAAAAATGTCCCAATACCAAGATAGCAATGCATAGTAACTCAAACAGCTAATAAAACAAGCGATTGCCCTACTCCCTTGTCCTATACATCCCAGAAGCCTTTGCCACCTTGTGTTTCTATAATACCAACAACACATGCCTGTAATTAATGACAGAAATCATCATGACAGTTTCAATGTGTACATTTCTCACCTCCTTGTGAAATAAATATTTTTATAATGCAGCCTTAGTAGGGCAGAAAATGTGTTTTGCCTACCAATAAATACAAATGCGTGTTTGTGTCATGTTTGTCTGTGTATAACTGTCCATCAGATTTCCATTATTTATGTATTTCTTTCCTTTTTTTTGTTGGTAACTGCATCTCTGCTCAGCAAATATAAGTTAACAAGCATATTCATCTTAAATTTGATTGCTTGTGTGTTCATGAGGGTATTTTTCCCAAAAAAGGTTATATTAAAAATTTGGTTAAAAGGTACAAAAAAATGACCAAATTACAAACGTGCGTTCCGCATTTCCTACGCCTGCTAATAACTTCAGCAACTTCTCATATCTCGCATCCTGTTTTTCAACATTTCCATTTTTCACATCTCCTCATGAAAAGTACACAACTGTCATTCTTCACATCCTGCCCAAAACATGATATTGCACCTGTGACGCAGACTAGTGTATTTACTGTGAGAAACAATTCTCTGGGGCAGATAAACGAAATGGCAGCGACTTTGTAAATAATGTAGATCCTCAAAATCCCATGTTGATAAGTGTGCGAAACTAAGCACCCACACATTTTTTGAAGTAATGATTTCAACTGCAGTGTAATGTATCTATATAGGTTCTATGGTTACTGAGATATTGCCAGATAAGTGTTCCAAGAGTTACTTTCCATAACCACAGAGTTCTATAATGTCTGTACTTATGTGTAAGTGATAGTGAAGGTCCCGATAGGACCCGCGCTCCCATTCCTGAATATAATAGTGCAACAACTGTTAGCGTGAGCTAATTGCAAGGCCTGGAGGTTCTGTACTCCCACACCCCAATATCAGTTACATAACATTTCCTAAGAAAGCAGTGAAATTCATAGAGAAAAACCTATGTAAATGCATTATTTTGGTTTTTTTGTGATGAATTGTTAAAAGCTGGTCAATTAGAACCTAGGGCTACCAACCCTATCAGTACATCCCCAACCACCACACAAGAACAATAGTCGGGGTGCTTCTTGTAGTCATTGGGCCTAACCCTCTTCCCATTCTTCTATACAGAGCCATCTCATCTTATCTACACATGTAACGTGGTTAAACTTAGGTCCGATGACAGCAAGGCACACCCCAGTGCCCATTGGTAAATGTAGGATAGTTGATGCTGGTGTGGTGTTAGTGATGTCAACCCTTACGTCATTCTGTTAATCACACTAGTAGAGTCCATGCGCAATCCGTCCACAACTGGTGTCACATTATACCTGGGGGGGGGGGCACATGTAAAAATAGACAATGGCAATGGCTTGTAACATAATTTTGTGTAGAAGAAACATAGAGGATACTCATATCAGATGATCTTAAGGTACGCAAACAATATGGGAAGGCAGTAAGGAAGACTGGAAGGATACTGTGCTGCATAGGAAGAGGCATCACTAGTAGAAAACAAGAAGTTCTTATCCCTCTGTACAGACAGTTGATGAGACCCCATATTGGATTACTGCGTGCTGTTCTAGAGACCCCAACTCCATAAAGATAGAGAGAGGATGAAAGCGATCCAGAGGAGTACAACTAAAATAGTGTAGTGTCTGCAACAGAAGCCATATTAGTTGAGACTAATCAAAGCTTATCAAGGGGCTGATAGAATGTTAACAACCAATCGGAAAGCTCTATTTCTCAGACCCATTGTATAATACTGATAATGCAATTGACAGTGTGGTACTGTGTAACTGTGTACCTGCATGTGTGCATTTGTATGCTTCCTTAATCCGTTCTTGATATTTGCCAATCTAACACCTAACGAAGCATGTGTGAACCTATACTAAACTCTAAATTTATCTTTCCATAAAATGTAGTTGGAAAATAGAAGAGAAAATCATCCAACAGAAGTAGCACAGACACAAATGTCACCAGGAAGGCATGAACCAATCATTAATGAGGAGCTGAATATCCTTGAGGGAAATCGCAATGAACAAAACACAAGGAAGGCAGCACAATGGGCAGTAAAACTGTTCAGGGAGTGGCTGGGTGACACACACAAAAAAAAATGACTTTGAACAGTATACCATAGCACAACTGAATGACACATTTTGTGAGTTTTGTGCATCAGTGAGAACAAAGTACAAGAAGCACTACAGCCTGAGAAGTTATGTTAGCATACGAGCAGGACTAAACAGGCATCTCAATGATCCACCATACAGTAGAAAGGTACCCATTATGCATAGTGAGGATTTCACAACAGCAAACAATGTATTCATAGGTCTCCTAAAGACGATTCGTAAAAAAGGAGATGATAAATCAGCACATTATCCAAGGATCAGCACCCCCGACCTAAAAAAGATTAAATCAAGTGATGCACTAAACACAAACACTGCTTCAGGGCTAGTGGAAAAGGTGTGGTTCGATGTTCAACTACACTTTGCACGTCGAGGGCGTGAAGGACCCAGAGAACTGAAGCCATCATCATTTATTACCAGGCAAGATGAGAATGACAATAATTATGTTACCCTAGCATTTAATGAGGACCCAAAAAATCAGCATGGATTCCATGAAGCAAACAAGGAGAAGTTGCGGGGCTGTATGTACGAAACCCCACATGTGTCCTGTAGCATCATTTAAAAAGTATCTAAAATCCCCTCAGATGTAGATGCATTTTACTTACACCCAAAAAGACAAAATCAAGACTTTCTTAATACACAGGAAATATGGTACTCCAGGTCACCCATGGGAGCTTCATATCTCGGTGGTATGATGCTAAGACTCAGCAAACTAGCCTGCCTAAGTCAGCGGTACACCAACCACTCTGTGCGCAGCACAGCCATGCACCTGCTCCATGCGGCTGGTCTTGATACAAAGGAGATAATGTCAGTAACTGGTCATAGGACTGAATCCTCAATACACAGTTACTGGAGCGCTTCCACCTCAGATAGGCAGAAGTGGTCCACTGTTCTCACCGGTTGTTCTGAAAATGCCGCAATCAAAAAAAAAAGTGAAAGGGTGCCATTAACCAGCACCACAATCTCAACTGGTAATGCACTTAATTTTCAAGTTGCGAAGTACCTACTAATCAACAACAACTATGTAAATAACTGCAGCATAACTGGTGGGGTGCACATCCATGTGCGTAACGATCCAAGCATCTGTTAATTAGCAGTATTTTTGTTGATGTAATTGTACATAAAATAAATGAATACATATTTTTTTCTGCATAACTATGTCCATAGGTTGTTAACAGTGACATATGATTATATATATGTCTTGGAAATGTTGCGTAGTAAGACAGTAGGCAACCTTAAAATGTAGAAGCTAAAAAAATGTTTCAAACATTCGTGCTAGTATTTAGGCAAAACTATACAGAAGTGTACTTAGAGTTTTTATAACTAGTAGTCACCACAGTAAGCTGAGATGCTTTATTAGTAATGTTGTGAGTACTAAATATTGTACCAATGTGAAAGCATTTTAAAACTTACACAGCATAGTAATGTAATTTTAGCAATTAAGCAAAAAATGTCCATGTCAGTATAAAAAAACATTGCTGACAATGTTGCCATTGATAAATTATTGTTTTTTTATTAAGGAATATTCTATAGTGATGGTTGTAATAACAAGTGATAAGGAATGAAATAATAAAAAAAAAACCTGAATAGAACATAATTAACGTACCGGCTTAGTAAAAAGTAAATGAACCACATTGTGTGTGCTGTTACTAATAACAATTTCCATGCTCACGTATTCAGTCATCTCCATTATGTAAAAGAATTCTGTACTGTGTACAAACCCGGTGTTGCCCAGCACTGAATCCTTATTTCAAAAAAAAATCTGCAAAAATGCTACATCTGAGTCTAGTGTAAATCTCCATTGAATCACACAGTTGGTATTATTATTCACAATAATAGTAAGGGTGTCTTAATCCCTCTGTTTTGATTGGTCACTGACCTTGCAGTAGCAGTATGTTGAACTGTAATTTACATACTTGTAGGTCCCCTTCACACAAGCAGTAATTTTTAAAAATAAGTCCCGCCACCACTGTAATTTTTTTTTAATAGAGAATTGTTCCACAATTTTGTACCTGTATTTCCCCTCCATGATCCCGCCTCCTCCATGAGACTGTGTCCGTCACCACATCACATTTTTCTCTTTAAAGAGGGGTTGTAAGAGTAAAAATGTGGAACTATTTGCAGCCGCAGCAAGACTGTGTGAACCAGACATTCACGCACACGAGGTAGCATGTACCAGTTTTCTCGCTACCATACTGTCACATCACAAGCTCACCTGATGGTCCTGGACCATGAGATCAGTCAGATGGGCTCCAAAGACACAAGGAAGGTGGTGGAAGAGCAGCAAAAGTATTAATTTAAAGAGTCCAATGAGAGTAATGGGGCTTAATTTAAACATATAAATCAAGTGCTTATGAATATTTTATTTTTTAAATTGCATTTTTTTATCCCTCCTTCACCCTCCGAGCACCGCTTCTTTGGGAGCCCCAATGAAGGACTTGCCCCCACTCCTCCACCTACCTGATCCTGCAGTCCATTCCCCACGGAGCCACGGATAATGCCCCCGGGCGGGGACGAGGTGGGGCGGCACACCCCAACAATCAACTTTCATCAGGAGACCCCAGGACCAGGCAGGCGGGAGCGATCAGGAGTCTGCCTCGGGGCTCCGTCTAGCCGGAGCTCAAAGAGTTGTTTTTCCCCTTTTCTTTGTGGATAGTGGCGCATGCCCAACGTCAAGGCATCACTGCCTGATGTCGCCACTCCATCCCCTCCCCTGAGCATCAGCTCTACGCTTGCTGAGCTTCAAGCCTCTGCTAGAGGCCAGTCAAGCGCCGAGCAGGCCCCCCCCAGGAGAAGAGAGCTGCCCTCCGGATGCTCAATCTTCTCCCTCCCCTGCTGACCCCGGCTTGTTCCCGAACCTGGGTCGCTGGCATGGAGCGAGGTGTGGCGTCCAGCGCCTCAACCCTCAGCACCACCGGGCCAGCTTGTGCTCATGAATATTAATGAGCTCAGCCTGCCTTCTTCTCATGGGTGCTCTTTACACAAATTTTTTTTATCTTTTCACCACATTCCTCATGTCTCTTGATCCCAAGTAACTCATCTTGGGATCCGGGAGCAGTGGGGAAGCCCCTGGAGCACAGCTTTAGCAGTGAGAAAATGGGATGCTTGCAACTGTACATAGATGGACTACCAACTCACACATTCTTAGTGTAGTTGCAAGCAGTTCCACATCTTTGCTTCTCCAGCCCCTCCTTAGAATGAAAATCATAACCTGGGGTCTAACTGAAGCTCTGGGAGTATCAGAGAGTTGAGCCAAAGCGTCAGTGAGCAAACTGGAAAACGTGAGACAGTAGCATGAAGTCAAAAAGCTGCTATTGTCTGACAGTATAACAATTTAGCCATTGCCACAGTAACAGCCACACTCACATGCTGCACTGACCAAGACAGAACCATCGGAGGAACTATTTCACCACATTTCCAACTGTAGAATAAAAACTAATCAACAAAGCATGAAGGTACTGCAGCCACAAAATGAAGGCGAACCCACACTATCGATGCAATATGGTACTCCCATGGGTTATGTAAATATTCAAGTTAATCACCCCCTAGGGGCAATATGACAGTCAGCTAGGCTTCATGCCACATTACACCCCAGAGGGTGATTAACTGTAACATTAACACAACCCCTGGGCATAGCTTACTGCTTAATTTGTCAACAAAAAGAGACACAGAAATCCAAAGACTGTTTTCAACTGCAAGCTGGTATCACTAGGAAGCTCAGCAAACTGACCAGGGTCAGATGGTATAAAATTGATGACTGTGGGATAAAAAAAAGCAAGGCCTCTAGGTTAGCAGTTCAGAGACTTATCCCACAGTGCACAACTGCCTCCACATTGTTATACACTGTCTGTCAAAAGAGCCATATAACTGCTTAGTCATCTTATGAATGACTATGCGGTATGGGTGTCGGGGGTTGATTTCGATAAAAAGTAATAAAGTCAATATTTGGAACACTTTATTTAGCTACATAAATCAATAAGTTTATAGTAAAAAAAAATCATGAAATATAAATCTGAGAATTATTTAAATGAACTATTCAATAACTATTGTTTCTGTAAGAAATAAATAAATGTGATGCAATTTATGTGTTATTAGAAGAATTCCAGGCACAGACAAAAATGCAAACTCTGTGTGTCATATGAAAACATCTTAGATTAGCATATAGGGCATCCTGTGCCTCTTCTTGCTGCTTAGCCAGTAAATAGCCACAGCTCTATCAACCCTCACAATCAACGCTTATAAAGCTTTAGACTATGTATTTAAGCACACAAAATAGATAAATGTGTAGACTTAACAGTAGCATCACATTCCTCTATGACTACATTGCTATAACATCCCCCTCTCACATAACCACTGTCTACAGGGAAAAAGATGCAGCGATAAAAATAAAAACAGTGACAGTTAACAGAATGGCACTTTCCTCACATCATGGTGTCCAATGCATGACTCATTGTTTGAAACAGTTGTGGCCTGTATTTTTCAAAATGCAGCATCGTTTTACAAAGTGGAATACCTTTCATGATGTTATTCTTACTGTACTCCCAAAAACACTCAGTCGTCATCCACGATCGGATTCAAGGTCATGATTCGATAGCACCGTCCCATTTGAGTAAGAAAAATAAAAAATTATTACAGAGTTTATTTAGTAAACAAAACCAATGCCACATGTAAGCATAATGTAAATATGTCCCTCAATAAATATCATAACCATTCTTCCCGCCCACCACTTCCCTGGTCTCCACAGAAACAGCATTCAGACCCAATAAACAGCGAGTATGCATAGTAAGATTCGACCAATAAGAGCTTTTCATGAATAAACATGACATGCAGATGTTGCCATGAAACAGACAGCAATGTCATTGTCCACTATTTCACTGTTGCTAGGCAACAGGACCTTATACCAAGTCAGGTTATTGAAAACAGAAATATTTGAAAAACCATTTAACGCAGCAGTTTAACTTAATTTCGATGTCATCCGAGGTATGTGCTTAAATGGATCAGCACGAAGACAAAGACGTCAGGTAGCGATTTTCTTATTTGAAATGAAGCTATTTTTTTCATTTGGATCTCTACTTGATAAACGTTTTCATAGAGTGATATTTTAAAAGAACCTGAAAAAAACAAACGTATTACAACGATCATGGCAAACTGTCCTGCCGTGTTAACAATTTGCCCACCACTTTCTGCAACCGGCAATGCTGCACGAAAACAATAGCTATTTACAATTGGTCAGAGTGTCTCCTATGATACCGTCGTCTAGGTAACACACTGTCGCTGTCGGACCTAATGACCACGGAAGGACTATTTGAGAAAGTACAACAGTAAAAGTTCGAAAAACACTTAATAAAACTTTACAGTACACAAAAATAATACTTCAACCAATACCATAATAGCAGTGAGGTATTTCTTAGGGTTTGTTACTAGTTACATCACACTGCATGTGGCACTCGGCCGCACCTCGTGCACATAACACCCCCCAGGGTGTGATTAACAGGCCATTAACATAACCCTAAGAAATAACGTATTGCTTAAGTAACACTCTATACCAACTCTAAGAGGTGCACCTCGGCCTAAGGCCACTATCTGTTATACTCTATGCTAAACTTTCTCTAAACGGTCTAATGAACAAATTCAAACATCTATTACTCAATAATGAGATGAGACAATTACTGCAGTGAACAATGGGTACCAGTGCAAATCCTGAAGGATCGGGTGGCGTAACCACCTCTAGGAGTTCAAAAGGTTAAAGGAAGTCCAAACGTTTCCTGCTGTCTTTGTGCACACAGCTGAAGAACGGAGTAGCAACAGGGTAAAATGGAAAATGGGGTTCCTGCTTGGCACCAAGCTACACCAGTACTAAAACCTAGGAGAGGTTGGAGGGGGTAGGAGAGATTTTTAAACAGACCCTGATTCTTTGGCTCACCCACTCTCCAGGGTTGTCGGAATACTCTTGCACAAGAGAATGGGGCTCTGTCGAACTCTTCCCCGGCACAAACCCTCGACCAGGGCTGCCAAGGATGAAGGAGCAAAGACTTGGCGTGGAATCCACTTGAAAGGATTGCCAAGGGTGAGGATCCACTGCAATTTCCCCAGCACCAACCCTCGACCAGGGCTGCCAAGGATGAAGGAACAAGTGCTTGGCTTCGAATCCACTTGCAAGGATTGCCAAGGATGAAGATCTGCTGCAGTTTCCTCAGCACAAACCCTCGACCAGGGCTGCCAAGGATGGAGGCACATTGAAGCTTCTTTGGCAAAGGGTCCACAGAAGGACCACCAAGGTCAAGCTGAATCCCAGAAGATGACATTGTGCAAGCAGGAAGAATAGGATGCAGGATGAAGATCAGAATCCTGTACTGTCCAGAATCAGACAAAACAACAGACCGGCAGACGCAGATACACACTGGCCATGTCGGACTCAACTACTGACGAACGACTGGGCGTGACGGACGAGGCTTCTTTCAGGATATTCCACTTCCAGGCTGACCAAACCACAAGGAAACCAGGAGCCGGTGGCCATGAATCATACCAGGTTACGTCGACTTCGACCAACGGTGGACAACAGGGAAGGGTGTTGCTGTGAAGTTCTCTGCTGGCTGAAGACTGCTTTGGTGAAGAATCATCTGTGAATAACCCCACCAGGGGTGTTGCAGCAGAAGATTTAGTCCATACACTTTGTACTAAGAACACTGGTAGTTCCACCTTGCATTACACCATGGTGTTCAATGGTTGCTGGGGCAATTGTTCATTGCAGGGGCAATTTGCCTGGAGTAGGGGCAAATTGCTGAAATCCAGGGCAACTGTTCATTGCAGGGGCAATTTGCCTGGAGCAGAGGCAAACTGCTGAAATCCGGGGCAACTGTTCATTGCAGGTGCAATTTGCCTGGAGCAGGGGACATTTGCTGGAATCTGGGGCAATCCACCAGAGTCTAAAGCAATTGTTCAAAGCAGGGGCAAATAACCACAATCCTAGTACAATACAGTCTTGGTACTTTGCAATCCACACAACATTTCAGATACTAAACGATTCAGAGCTCACCAGCTGACAGTTATTAAATGGCAGTTGTGTGCTAAGCACCCCTTTTCTGACCCTCCACGCCTGTGGATCCCTTCTGCACCAGGATCTGGCTACCCCTCTGGAAACTTCTGGGTGGGTGAACACCCTTTCTACTCTAGGTTTTCCCTTTTTGGTCCCCTTAACGCTGGGCTCCCCTTTTTCTCACAAAGGACCCCTCTTGCCACAGGGCCTAAGGCTGCCCCTATTATGCCCTGGGGCCTGGCGTTGCCCCTTTAACTTTCACTGAGACTTGCTCTCACTGGGCCCCTTTTAAATCTCCTTTGGCCTGTCCAAGGTATTAGTGTCAATCACTTTCCCTGGTCCCACCTTAGCACTACCCCTCCATGAATATTTAACAGATGTTCCCTTCTGACCTTAAGCCTGGCCCCTCCCCGTGGGCGTCGCTAACCCAATTATCTAAATATCAGCCCTAGGCCAGCCCCCTCCCGGCTGTCTCCTCAGGCATCTTTGCAGCGTGAATGACAAAATAAAATAAACTTTTCAGGTAACTTAGGCGGACAGTACTCTTCTGTGCTCTCGTCGACCACAGCCCCGGCCCAGGGTGAAGGAAATTGCTGCAGGAGATGGGAGGAGCTGCAGGCAGAGGGAGGGATTCAGGCAAGGAGGCGGATGACTGGGAACCTTGTGGGTCCTTGTGACGGCCGGTGGCTTAGTAGCGATGGGGCGAGGGAGAAAGAGAAAAAAAAAAAGAAGCACAATAGGGGTGCTCAACTTCAGTCACCCGGCGCCAGAGGACCATCAGGACACTGTCGCTGTCTTCGCTGACTGGAGGAGAGGCATCAAAGGAGTCATCAGGACCGCTTCCACAGGCCAGGTAAGCCGAGTCCCCGACGCACTCCTGTGCTCTCTTCCACTCCACAGCCAGCCCGAAACTGCCTACCAAAAATGGCTCCTTCTTCCAAAAACCGCTCGGGGTTCCTATTCTAGAACCCCGAGCCCGTGCCTTCCAACTGACTGGGGCACCACGCACAGGCTAAGGATGGAAACCTTGCACATGGGTGCCCATTGTCTCAGCTGCCTGCTGCTTGCTCCCGGGGGGGGAGGGGTGATTCTAACGGAGCAGCAGAAGCAGTGGAGAGAAAGGAAAAACAAACCCCTTATTTTTTTGTTAAAAAGATGCCCTGGCAGGTGATTCTGGGGAGAAAGTATACACACACAGGGGCCCCTTTTCTTTTCTGTGGTGCCCCATACTTTGGGGCATTACAGATTCAGGCCCACCTAAAAATACATGTCCCCATGTATTCTCTTCTATCATTTTATAAAACATTTCTTAAGTATTACTTCTATAGGTGTTTATAACGTTTCCTAACACTTTTATGTTTCACTTATATCTCTATGGAACCTTACTTTAGTTAAAACACTCTTAAAACATCTATAACTTTCTGTAAAACCTTATTTGCTAGGCTAAGTAACCATGTCTTCTAATTACTCTTTCACGGACTATCCATAAAAGGAAGGTGCTACTTGAAGGGCTTCCAGTATGTATCTCCTAGGAGGGATACCACAATTAGATCTTTGTGACCTTCATGGCTGAAAAGCTACTGGTTCTACAGGAACACACTCTGGTTCTAAAGACTACCTGCTGGTTCTAGTAAATCAGGGGGTTCTGGATTTACTACTGGTTCAGCTAAAGGGTGATTAAATGAGTGTACATGGGAGGACCTAAGTCACAGATCTATACACTATTTTGTTGGCAAATCCAGTTCCATCATTTTACGGGTAGGGTTCTCTTGCCTCTTCTCTGACACAAAGTCCCTTGCAGTCTCGGTTGAAGTACTGTCTCTGAAGGTACAAGGTTTAAGAAGATTTTGATGCACTGTTTTCATGCCACTACTAGTCTCTTTTGAACCTTGTACATGGGTATGTCAGGGTCAGGGTAGGGGATTTCAGTAATGAGGAAAGGTTCTGTTTCCCATCTGGTAGCTAAATTGTGACATTTCCGAGTCCTTCTTAGCAATACTCATTCTCCAATCTGCAGTGGGGTCACATGGTGTGCCCCCTGACCAGCGACATTTCTATGGTGACATGCGTCGATATCGACAACAGCGCCATGTCACTGTAGATGTGCCGCTGCGACCGGGCAACCCTTTCCCAACCTGCACCCTCCCTGAACTAACTCCCGACCTGGAATTAGAATCCTAAAGTACAGGGTGCAGGGGCAAAGCCCCATGGTGGGGTGGGGGCAAAGCCCCCTGAAGAAAAAACACACACCGATGTGTGCAACTCCATGCCGACTGCAAATCACAGTTGACGTGGATCCTGGCGCTGCGATGCCAGTCGATGTTTTTCTTGTCAAACCAGCATCGTAGAGTCGGGTTGCACTGGCTTTGGCATCATACGTCATCTTTTGCTTTAGTTGCACCTGATCCATGCGTTGACTTACAATCTGACCAGCTTCTTGCAATCTTTTACTGTGTTCTTGTACCCAGTCTGTAACAGGTGGTTCATCTGGTTGGACTTGAAGCACTAGATCGATGGGGAGTCTACCATGGCGACCAAACATCAAGTAGTGCGGGATATATCCAGTAAAACAGTGGACAGTGTTATTGTACAAGTAAGTGAGTTCAGGAAGTAAGACTGGTCAATACAGATGCTTGTATTCAGGTAGGGCTCTTAACATACCCAAGAATGTCTGATTTGTTCTTTCACATAGTCCACTGCACCGAGGGTGATATGCAGTGGTTTTCACTTTGTGACTGCCATACAGGGCACAGAGTTCTTTAAAGAGCTGTGATTCAAAAGCAGATCCCTGACCAGTCAGGATCTTGGTTGGATATCCATATGGGCCGAACAAAGAGTTTCAAGAATGTTTCAGGTGTGGTTCGGGCAGACAGATATTTGACAGCACTGACAACCATGAATCTGGAGTAATGGCCCACCATTGTCAGGACATACATTTGACCATTAGCACTGGGATCTGACTAGAGATTGTCTAAAGCAACTAATTCTAGCTCGCTGGCTGATTTTGTTAGGATGTTTCAAAATACAAGACGGCATTCTTCACACCATTTTGTGACATCAGCTCTCATCCCAATCCAATGGAATCTTTTTCCAATGATGACCTCTGTCTTTTTGTGACCAAATGTCCAGAGTGATCATGACAGGCCTCAAGTACTACTGGTGCACTCCCTCTGGGAACAATTGTCTGGGAGATCTCACAGTGGGTAGTCGGATCTCAGGTTTGTCGAATAAGTCTAGAATTCTTTATGATCAAGTGGGTTCTGTGCCTCCACAACTTCACTGCTTCAGGGTCCATCCTTCTACATGCTTGAGGTGTCAGACTGTCCTGTCAAGATATATGTCTTTATCTGTTTGACCACTGGGTCTTGGTCCTGTAACTGCACCCATAAGTTGTTTTGTTCTGCAAATTTGTCTGAACGTTCTGGTTCTTGCTCTACTTCTGTACCCACAACTGCAATGGTTTGACAAAAGGCCTGTACTATCTCTGTTGGTACCCAAAGGAGAGGAGCATCTCCACATTTTCCAAAAGCGTATCATCAGTCTCACTTTCTGACTGAGTTGGTACTCTGGATAGTGTATCTGCATTGACATTAGACCTGACTGATTGATATTTTATGGAGAACTGGCAAGTAGCTAACCTCGAAGCCCATCTCTGTTCCAGAACTTCCAGCCTTGCTGTGTTTTGATGTGCCAGCGGATTATTGTCTGTGAAGATGGTAAAGGGAGTGACTACTAAATAATGCCCGAATTTTCAGTGACTGCCCAAACCAAGGCCAAAAATTCCAACCTTTTTTTTTTTTACAATTCTTTTTCCCTCCTGTCACGGCCTGCAGAGCCTCTCTCAGGCATCCTACCTGTTCCTGCCTGCCTGAGGTTCTTTCAGTCCTAAGCCTCCTCTCTCCCCTCCCCCCCCCACAGCCAGTACCCCCAGCTTAATCCCACCGAGGTGGGGCCGCCTCCACTTTGGGCGCCTACAAGTCAGACCCTGGCTGTAGGTGAGGCCCGGCGGAGGAACTGGAAGGCTGGGCAGGACGAATCCAGCAGTGGGCATGGGGTCCGATGCCATCACCATTCGCAGAGCCAGATTCTTCAGGTTCTGGTGCCCCCCAGTGTGGGCACCCGATGTCATGGTGGACGGGCAACCTGCCTCATGTCAGCCACTCTGCTTAATTGCTGTCTGTATACTGCAGTGCCCCCATCTCCACCGGGAGCCCTGGTATGCCGGACAAACCCCAACCCTCCCCTGGGGAGGAGAGCAGCCTGCAGGCGCCAACTTTGCTCTGCCCCTGCCGACCCCTCAGCCTCCAAACCGCTTCCCAACCCGGGTTGTCAGGTGGCGCCCAGCCTCAACCCTCAGCACTACCAGGCCGGCCAAAAATTTCAACTTGAATGAGCTGTAACGGGTATCATTTCGTTCTGACCCTCTCAGACCACGACATGCATATGCTATCACACGCTTGAAGCCTTCGTGCTCTTGCACCAACAATGCGCCCAGTCCTTTATTGCTCGCATCTGTGTATAGCCAGATTGGTTTAGAGTAGTCGGAGTACACCAGTACAGGTGCTTGAGTTAGATTCTGCCTTAACTTGTCAAAAGCCTCTTGCTGCTCTGCAGTCCACTTGACGGATGGTTTTTGGGTATCTTCCCTGCTTTTGTCCCTCGGAGAAGTTCATTTAGTGACAAAACTATCTTGGAGAAATCTTTAACAAACCGTAGATAGTGCTCCCACCCTAGCATGGGCACCCCGATGTCATGGTGCACGGCAACCCTGCCGACGTCAGCCACTCTGCTTAACATGCTGTCTGCATACTGCAGCGCCCCCGATCTCCACCGGGAGCCGTTGGTACACCGGACAAACCCCAACCCTCCCTCTGGGGGAGAAGAGCAGCCCTGCAGGTGCTCAATCCTCGCCCCATCCCTGCCAATCCCCAGTGCCCAAGCTCGCTCCAAAACTCAGGTCGCTGGTGTGGTGTCCAGCACCTCAACCCTCAATGCAACTGGGCCGGCCAAAAATTCCAACTTGAATGAGCTGTAATGGATATCATTCCATTCTGACCCTCTCAGACCACGACTTGCATATGCTATCACATGCTTGATGCCTTCTTGCTCTTGCGCCAACACTGCACCAAGTCCTTTATTGCTCGCCATCTGTGTATAGCCGGATTGGTTTAGAGTAGGCGGGGTACACCAGTACAGGTGCTTGAGTTAGAATCTGCCTTTACTTGTTGAAAGCCTCTTGTTGCTCTGCAGCCCACTTGACTGGATGGTTTTTGGGTATCTTCCCTGCTTTTGTTCCTCAGAGAAGTTCATTTAGTGACAAAGCTATCTTGGAGAAATCTTTAACAAACCATCGATAGTACCCCACGAAACCCAGGAATCATCTGACGTCCTGCACTGTTACAGGGACTGGCCATTCTCGCACAGCTTCCAGCTTTTCAGGGCCAGGCAACACACTGGTGGCAGACACTATGTGGCCGAGGTAGTTTACTTGAGACTGCAGGAGGTGGCATTTGGAGGGTTTTACTTTCAGACTGTACTGGGGTCAGTTGAGCAAAGACTTCATCTAGTTGAAACAGATGCTCTTTGTGGTTCTTGAAATATTTAATAATGTCATCCAGGTACAACAATTGAATGTTAAAGTTTTGGCTTCCCAAGCAGCGTTCCACTGGTCTTTGAAAAGTTCCTGGGGCACTGCATAGGCCAAAGGGCATGCAGGTGAATGCAAACAGACCCACAGGTGTTATGAAGGCGTTTTTCTCATGATCCTCTGGCGCCACGGGCACTTGCCAATACCCACTTGTCAAGTCAAGAGTGGAGAATATTGTGGCAGACTGTAGGGCTGTAAGAGAGTCCTCGATTCTGGGCAAAGGGTAGGCATCTTTGTGGGTGATATTGTTCAGTTTCCGGTAATCTACACAGAACCGAATCTTCCCATCTTTTTTTTTGACCAGAACAATGGGAGCAGCACAAGGACTGTGACTTTCCTTAATAACTTTGACATCTTTCATTTCTCGAATCACCTCCTTCATAGGCTGGTACATGGCCTGGGGAATTGGTCTGAATCTTTCTCTTATCGGTGGGTGCTGAGCGGTATGGCTGTAGTGCTGCACCTCTCAGGCTAACCCAAAATCTAGTGGATGCTGACTGAAAGCCTCTTGATTCTTTATCAATACTTGGATGACATCTGCCTTTTGTTGTTCTGTAGTCTCGGGGGTACCCAGGTTGATCTCCCATATCCACGCTGGAACACTGGAGTCACAATGGTTTTCAGTCTCTTCCACCCCAATGGCTGGTGTTCTTTGGTCCTTCTGAGTCTGGTCTTAGTTACAGAATGTCTTGGAGAGACACAATGTGTAGCTGGGGAACCGGCTGACTGCGATGGAGTCATACACCGTGGTTCCCGTAATTGATGACTTGGACAGGGATCCTTCCCTTCATGACCGTAGCAACACTTCTGACCACCAGTAAGGGGTTCTTCTTTCACGTTAGGGTACGGCTCAACCAGGGCATCGTAGTCCTGACCATGAGGGCCCACCTTGGCCTTACATCACAAGGTAGTCTCCGTGCCTGGTTTCAGAGTAATGGGTCGGGCGTCAGACACTCGGACCTTTCCAATCTCGCCAGTTGTACTTGCAAAGCATTGATGGCACTAAAGAAGATGAATCATCTGCTGCAATGCTCATTTTTCTACACAACAAGACCTTTTTGCTTAGGTCTGCAGGATCTGCACCAAATCCTCAAAGCAGTGCTGGAGAAAGTTCATTTCGAGAATGAGTGGTGGCAAGTTGTCGCTCTCCATATCACTGATAATTATTCCTTGACAGTCCTGTACATTCTTTCCCAGCTGGATGCTCACTTCCAGATACCCTAGGTACAGAATCTCAGCTCCACTGCTGACGATCAAAGTGATACAAGACTTTGGAGGTGGCTGAAGATCTTCCATGGTCCAATGCTATCGAAAATATTGCCCTTGCATGATCGTAACCTGGGACCCTGTATCCAATGACATTAATTCTACCCCATCGACTTTAACCAGAATGGTTGGACTCCTGACGATGAAACAGGATCGATCCATTACTGTGGGTGGACCTGGTCGACCACTCTTTGAGGATTGGCCCCCATCCCCGAAGATTCCCTGTTTAATGTCACTGCATGTTCTGAAGGCTGCTGGCATTGCCTCTCGATATGGCCACTGATACCACATCTTCGGCAAATTGGTCTGCCTTGACTGTCAAACTGGTCAGTCGGATGCCTTCCTTCTCCCCTTCTGGGTCGGGACTGAGGGTCATCAAACCGCCTCCCTCGTTCATTCTGAAACCAGGGTATGTCTCTCCTCCAATCTTCTGTGAGCCTTTTTACCTCCTGACAGACCTCTGTCATCTTCTGCGTCAGGGTAACTATCTGCTCCACTAAGTCCAGATTCAGGCTGGGATTGGTTGCAGTGGGACGGACTGGCACCTGTGCCATCTGACTGCACAAGGGTCGGGAGTGTGGGAGATAACCCGGGTACCCACCTGTTGGTTCTCGACCGTACACCCATTCCTTACTGGACATTTCCTCACCCAGTGGTCGCCTGCGCCACGGGTCTTCTCGTAATAATCCTTCTATTGGATACCCTGGCCATGCTGCATCTAAAGGCATCACCATTTGGGGGCTGGTCACTATGTCTTCTCCCGCTCAACCTGATCCCAACACCTTGATAGCTTTCTCTCTTTAAAGTCTAAGAAATCTGCTTCAGGATCTTGGAGTTGTAGCATATGGAGCTCCCTCCTCAGGGCTTCACTATGTGCCCCCTCCACAAATTTTTCTGTCAAGATGTGGTCTGGATCCATAATCTCTCTGGCATCCCCTCTCTCAATTGCCACCAATAGTTCCTGAAGACTCAGTGCATACTCTCAGAGATTCTCTTGAGGCCTCTGGGCACGTGAGAAGAATTTCATCTTTAAACTAGATACTGTGCGAGTATCAAATATCTGTTGCAATCTTTGCAGAATCTGGTCAGCCGTGGTCTTTGCACCTGCAGGCCAAGACTTAACTTCCCTGTGGGCAGCACCCTTGAGTTGTCCAATGAGTATTTCGACTTTCTGTCTCTCCAGGATTTGATATAGCCGAAACATGGCTTGCATCTTATGAGTGGAACTCGCCCAAATTACTAGTGCCACTTCCATCCTTTTCTCCTGTGAATTGGGGAAGCCAAGGTGCCCCAAAGTAGTACAGCATTGTCAGGGGGTGAGGGAGGTATGTTCTCTCGGTCTTCCATCCCAGTCTGTATGGATTTGTTACCTATGGATGCGTTATCACCTCCAGACAATCCACTACCACAACCCGGTACTGCTTGCGTCTTACTTTAGAAGCTCCAGCTTTGGACTCCTTAAAATTTATCCCGCTGACTACCCAAAAACATTTTATTTTTCAGTGTGGTGATCTAATCCAACTGACTGCTGACCACGAAGATCGCCCATCTCAGCTGCACACCCAGCGTTGCCTCAAGCAGGTGGACTGACAAGACAACACTGTGGTTCGAATGGGGGGTGGGTGGATGGAGGCACCCAGTAAGGAGAGGCAGGAGACAATCTATAAGTTTGATGCCTGGCAGGCTTTATTCATACCACAGGGAAAGGTAGACATGGTCACAAGGGAAGGGGGAACCAAACCACACAAGAACGCCAAGTAACACTCTATACTAACTCTAAGAGGTGCACCTCAGCCTAAGGCCACTATCTATTATACTCTATGCTAAACTTTCTCTAAATGGTCTAATGAACAGATTCAAACATCTATTACTCTATTATGAGATGAGACAAGCACTGCAGTGAACAATGGGTACCAGTGCAAATCCCGAAGGATCGGGTGTCGTAGTCACCTCTAAGAGTTCATAAGGTTAAAGGAAGTCCAAACTTTTCTTGCCATCTTCGTGTGCACAGCTAAAGAATGGAGTAGCAACGGGTTAAAAGAGAAAATGGGGTTCCTGCCTGGCACCAAGCTACACCAGTACTAAAACCTAGGAGAGGCTGGAGGGGGTAGGAGAGATTTTTAAACAAACCCTGATTCTTCGGCTCACCCACTCTACAGGGTTGCAGGAATACTCTAGCACAAGAGAATGGGGCTCTGTCAAACTCTTTCCCAGCACAAACCCTCGACTAGGGCTGCCAAGGATGAAGGAGCAAAGATTTGCTGTGGAATCCACTTGAAAGGATTGCCAAGGGTGAGGATCCACTGCAATTCCCCAGCACCAACCCTCGACCAGGGCTGCCAAGGATGAAGGAACAAGTGCTTGGCGTTGAATCCACTTGTAAGGACTGCCAAGGATGAAGCTCTGTTGCAGTTTCCCCAGCACAAACCCTCAACCAGGGCTGCCAAGGATGGAGACACATTGAAGCTTCTTTGGCAAAGGATCCACAGGAGGACCACCAAGATCAAGCTAAATCCCAGAAGATGACACGGTGCAAGCAGGGCAAGACAAGCAGGAGGACTAGGATGGAGGATGAAGATCAGAATCCCATACTGTCCAGAACCAGACAAAACAACAAACCAGTGGACACGGATACACACTGGCCACATCGGACTTCGACTATCGGTGAATGACTGGAAGTGGCAAACAAGACTTCTTTCAGGATGTTCCACTTCCAGGCTGACCAAACCACAAGGAAACCAGGAGCCAGTGGCTGCGAATCACACCAGGTTACGTCGACTTCGACCAATGGTGGATGACAGGGAAGGGTGTTGCTGTGAAGTTCTCTGCTGGCTGAAGTCTGCTTCAGTGAAGAATCAGCTGTGAACAACCTCACCAGGGGTGTTGTGGCAGAAGACTGCGTCCATACACTTTACACTAAGAACACTGGTAGTGCCACCTTATACTACACCACAGTATTCAATGGTTACTGGGGCAATTGTTCATTGCAGGGGCAGTTAGCCTGGAGCAGGGCAAATTGCTGAAATCTGGGGCAACTGTTCATTGCAGGGGCAATTTGCCTGGAGCAGGGGCAAACTGCGGAAATCCAGGGCAATTGTTCATTGCAGGGGCAATTGTTAGTTGCAGAGGCAGTTTGCCTGGAACAGAGGCAAATTTCTGGAATCTGGGGCAATCCACCAGACTCTGAAGCAATTGTTCGAAGCAGGGGCAAATAACCACAATCCTAGTATAATACAGTCTCGGTACTTTGCAATTCACACAACATTTCAGATAGTAAACTATTCACAGTTCACCAGCTGACAGTCATTAAATGGCAGTTATGTGCTAAGCACCCCTTTTCTGACCCTCCACGCTTGTGGATCCCTTCTGCACCAGGATCTGGCTACCCCTCTGAAAACTTTTGGGTGGGTGAATGCCCTTTCTACTCTGGGTTTTTCCCTTTTTGGTCCCCTTAACGCTGCCCCCCCCCCTTTTTCTCACAAAGGACCCCTCGTCACAGGGTCTATCTTTGCCCCTGCAGTTCTGGGCCAAAGGCTGCCCCTATTATGCCCTGGGGCCTGGCGTCGCCCCTTTAACGTTCACTGAGACTTGATCTCACTGGGCCCCTTTTAAATCTCCTTAGGCCTGTCTCCAAGGCATTAGTGCCAATCACTTTCCCTGGTCCCACCTTAGCACCGCCCCTCCATGAATATTTAACAGATTTTCCCTTCTGACCTTAAGCCTGGCCCCTCCCCATGGGCGTCACTAGCCCAATTATCTAACTATCCGCCGTAAGCCAGCCCCCTCCCAGCTGTCTCCTTAGGCGCCCTTGTGGCACGATCAACAAAATAAAATAGACTCTTCAGGTAACTTAGGCGGACAGCACTCTTCTCCTGTGCTGCTGCCGACTCACCCCTGGCCCGGGGTGAAGGAAACTGCTGCGGAAGGCAGGAGGAGCTGCAGGCAGAGGAAGGGATTCAGGCAAGGAGGTGGACAACTGGGGACCTTGTGGGTCCTTGCAACAGCTAGCGGCTTCATCGCGATGCAGCGAGGGAGATACAGAAATAAAAAATGAAAGAAACACAATGCGGGGCACTCAGCTTCAGACACCCGGCACCAAAGAACCACCAGGACACTGTTGCTGTCTTCGAAGACTGGAGGAGAGGCACCAAAGGAGTCATCGGGACCGCTTCCACAGGCCAGGTAAGCCGAGTCCCCGACGCACTCCTGCGCTCCCTTCCACTCCACAGTCAGCCTGAAACTGCCTACCAAAATGGCTCCTTTCAAAAACCGCTCAGGGTTCCTATTCTAGAACCCGAGCCCGTGCCTTCCAACTGACTGGGGCAGCTGAGACAATGGGCACTCATGTGTAGGGCTGCTGTCTTTAGCCTGCGCATGGGTGCCCATTGTCTCAGCTGCCTGCTGCTTGCCTCCGGGGGGGGGGGGATTCTAACAGAACAGCAGCAGCAGTGGAGGGAAAGGGAAAACAAACCCCTTACTTTTTTATTAAAAAGATGCCCTGGCAGGCAATTCTGGGGAGAAAGTACACACACACACAGGGCCCCCTTTTCTTTTCTGTAGTGCCCCATACTTTGGGGTATTACAATTGTGCTGCCACCCTGAAGTCCTCCGACATATATCCGATGTCCCTTTCCAGTCTAGTTGACAAACAAACTGCTTAATGCAGTATTGGTCCTAGTAAGAACAAATACAGAACAAATGGTTTGATACCTTTTATAGGACTAATACGGATGTTACAAAAAGAACAAAAAGCTTTAGCTTTTGCACCAACAAGTCCTTCTTCGGAAGCTTAATGACAGTTATTTAGAAAATCCCATATTATTAACACTTAGAACATGCAGAAAAAACAAATAATTCTCATTGGTTTAAAACAGGCATTCAGTACATAACTAAAGTCACATCAAAGAGCTTAAATATCCTGTGTGCTTTCAGCTGAACAAGACCGAAAGGTCAAAGGTTGTCCAGAGATGACAGCAGGGAGAGTTCCACCCACATATATTATACCATGTATCAGTCTAATGAATAACAAAACACTAAGATTCTCTACTCACTACATTATATGTCAATACGCTATGACCTATCTATGGATTCTCAGTGGCTCCAAGAAAACTGCTTGAAGCATGCCCTAATAGACAGCACTAGTGACCCCTATCTGGCTCAGGACCACCAGCCTGCCTATCCCCGTAGCACTCAAGGGAAAAATCTGACTATGCTGCCTACCAGGGAAACTACTCCCCAACCTTCCCAGGGTACCTGTGAACAAAAACAAGGAAACATACATTGTATTTCCCAAACATTTCCCCACAATCTCACACCTGTAAAGAAAACATGTTAACACCCTGTTAACCACAAACAATCCTAAAAAACAGTTAGAAAAGGGGAACTCAGCTGAGCTCCAACATCCTCTTCTCTTCTTTTTTTTTTCTTCCTTAGGAGCACCTGCAAAAGAAGAAAAGCACAAAAACACATTCTGCATTCCACACAGTGCCTAAACCTCCACCTGAACACTAGAGAACCCCAAAAATATTTTTCCATAAAAGTACAAAAGTAAAAATGGAAAGAAGACATTTGTACAGCACATTTGGGGATGGAAGATCCTATAAAGTTCAAAACTAGTGACAAGATTATTGTTGCCCATAGGCATGGTCCATTAAAGAGTCTCTCCTAGGCCGAAGCTTGCTGAAGAACTGTTCTTGTTCAGGACAGGACCTGTATAGCACTGCAGTCCATGGGGAGAGTCTTTGATGACAGAAATTTCAGATCTTACTTCGAGAGGGTTCCTGCAGTAGGTCATAACATGTAGGACTAGTGCCACCTGGTGTCTGGACCACATGGCAGACTTTTCCAGCAACGCCTGACGGGGGATTGCCCACCTGACGTCATGTGACGTCAGCATGACCCTATATAGTGAGCAGTCCCCACGCTAGCCCTCCAGTTCTTTCCTGCCGTCGCCTCGTGCAGTTACCTTTCGGTGGACCTGCTCAGTGATCACCGTTGTTTTTTTGCTTATTTACAGTTTTTCAGTCTTTTTCAATCTCTCTCTCTGTCTTCACCTACATCAAGGAAGAAGTGTGATACTTGTGGCACCCAGATCCCGCACAAGGATGGCCACCATAAGTGCGTCATCTGTCTAGGCCCAGACCATCCCACGGCTACCTGCCCAGACTGCCAACCTTTCAACCAGGCCACCCGGAAATGGATAGACAGCAGGCTCTGGAGGCCCATTTGCTGAAGTCTCATTTGGCTTCACTGGAGAAGCAAATGGAGTGGATCAGGGAGTTGTCATCACCTTCTTCCACTTCTTCCAAACAGAAAGAAAAGAAGAAACACTGGCAGCGGGAGCACTCTTCAGAGGGTTCCAAGACCGAGGCTTCCAGGCTCTCCTCCGGCAAGGCCTTACCCCCACTACCTGCAATTAAATTAGTCCAGGCAGCATCCGGGGATGCCAGTGGAACTACCACAACCTTGCTCCCAGTCTTGGCAGGTAACTGCCCTGCTTCAGCCGTTAAGTCGGCCTTTGGCTCCTCCAGGGACCAGCCAGCCGCTGATAAGTCAGCTCCCCACTCCTTGGGGACCCACCTGGCTTCAGCCGTTAAGTTGGCAGGGGCCTCCTCCCCCTCCCACCTGGCTCCGACATCTGAGAAGTCAACCTCCTCTGGCGGTCGCACAGATGTGGCTCTCCCATCGGGGACGTCTGTGAGCCCACCTGACATCCGGACAAGCCCGGGGAAGACTGCCCCCTTCCCCCTTCTCCCCCGCTGGTAGCTCAGCCTTCAAATCCAGCTACCCCAGGTGGACAGAGTGCTGGTCTCCTGGATGTGGTCCACACTCCAGTATCCGACCCCCACTCCCCCTCTGGGGTCTCTGGGGAGGAGGTCCCTCTTAATCTGTCTGAAGACACGGAGGCACCACCCGTTCCCCCCAGGAGGATTAGCTCTCTTCTGGCTGCAGACCTGATGCCAGGCGCTCCTTTGCTGTTGCATCCGGTAAAATCTTTTCTGACACCGGACCCTCTGACTTCTGTCTCCTTGCTGGGACCTGCTCATCTGCCCCCACCTCTGGCTCCTTCGGCAGATCAGGTTCTTCCATCGGATACCCTGCATCGGGTTCTGACGTCAGTCTGCCCAATGCCAGATCCGTTTCTAATACCAGGCCCAGCAGCGTTGGTCCTGACGACTGCAGTTCCGATGTTGGCTGTCCCTACGCCAGACCAGCCTCTTATATACACTATGGCTGGTCCTTCGTGGGTTCCCCCAATGTCAGGTCCTCTGACGTTGGGGATTTTTTTGAGACCCCTTCATCTCCTACATTACCCTTCTGGGTATTGCTTAGACTACTCCCCGGCTGGTCCACCACATGACTGGAGCTCTGTGGGGCACTACTTCCTAGGGTACTCCCCATACCCAGGATACTCTCATCAGGGATACCAGGAGTACCATTATCTGCCACCCCGTGCTATCCCTCCTCCTCTTCCACCTCCCCCTCCACCCCCTCTGACTTCTCAGCTGGACTTCAGGACCTTTATCCAGTCCTGGTGGAAGAAGGTGTGGTCTGAGTTGGTGACAGACCTGGACAGCAGACTCCCACCACTTCGTTCCCATCCCAGGTCCTTGTCCCCCCGAGCTCTCATCCATCTATGGTACACGTCAGGGGGACCAACCCACAGGATATAGTTCTCCTGGATTTTGGTGTAGGAGATAATCCTGATTCTGTGGAGGATTCATCGGAAGAGTCATCGGGCCATGAATCCCCGGTCCCTAAAGGAAAGGCATCTCCCAAGTCACCTCCTGAGGATCCTTCCTTATCGGATCTTTTGAGGTCCATATAGCAATTTTATGAATGGGAGTCAGAGGAATAGGATCCCATGAGACAAAGACTTGCCAAGCATCTGGATCTTGAGTCTTTGTCCCCCATTCCTGTTCCTCCATAGATTGGGCCTCATCAAGACCTCACCACGACCATCTGGCAACTGCCCCACTCCGTCCCGGCCATCCCCAAGAGAGCGGACAGGACTTACTGGGCACCTAAGGATGCTCCCTTCCTGAGTTTGCATCCTAAGGCTGACTCTGTTACCATTTCAGCAGCTCATGATCACTCCTCTGCTCCCAAGCACATGAGCACGTCTCCTCCGGACAAAGAGTCAAGACAGATTGACCAGTATGGGAACAAAGTTTATTCCTCAGCTAAGTGTGCATTGCGGTCCCTCAGTCACGTAGCCCACATGGTGTCCCACCAAAAGGCCACCCTTGCCAAGCTCAAAGCCTGTGTCCAGCCTATGGAATCTTCGGACCTCAAGGAGAAGCTCGCCAAGGACAGTCGCCAGTCCAAGATTTCTTGCAGGCATGCTCTTTAGGCCACTTACCACTCTGTCGATGCAGTGGCCCGGACCTCAGCGACCGCAGTCTCCCTTCGGCGGCATGCTTGGCTATGCATTTCTGGCCTCACTAATGAGATCCAGTCTGTGATTCATGAAGCTCCTTTCAGGGGCTCAGTGCTCTTTGGTGAGAACACCAAAGATATTATTATGGACCTACAGGACCACGGCTAGACCCTTAGGTCTGTCAAGTCCATGCACCAATCAGGCACTCAGGGTCATCAGCCCTTTCAGAAAAGGACCTAGAGGCAACGTAAACAGGCCCAGAATCACCACCAGGGCATGTACAAGGCCACGGGCACTTTCACTCCCCCGCCTGCCTCCAAAACCCAGAAACGCTCAGGGGGCCCTCCCCTTGCCCATCCTGCCACCTCCTGACTCACTAGCCCCACCCCCTCCTCAGCCGCTGTGCGAGGAGCTGGTGGGGGAGGGAGGTTTGCTCACCATGCACAGGAGTGGCAGAGCATCACCTCCAACTCTTGGGTCCTGCAACTAGGTCCCAAGGACACACTCTGGAGTTCCTGGAACCTCCTCCAGAATATCCACCAGGAAGGTCAGCCTACTCATGAGACCAGATACTTCTCGTAAGGGAGGAAATTCAGGCTCTCTTGTCAAAAGAAGCAATAAAGCCCATCCCTCTTCGGCACAAAGGGTGGGGGTTTTACTCACACTTTTTTCAGGTTCCAAAAAAAGACAGGCGACCTGCAACCCATTCTCGACCTCAGCAGGCTCAGCCTGTTCATCGAGTACAAAAAGTTCAGGATGCTAACCCTCCAGAGCCTCCTGCCCCTTCTTCAGGAGAACCATTGGTTGCATGCTCTAGACCTGCAGGATGCCTTCCTGCACATCCCGATTTTCCCCAGCCACTGCCACCTCCTGTGTTTTTCCTTCCAAGGGGAGCACTACCAGTTTCGAGCTCTCCACTTTGGTCTTTCTTTGGCACACAGAGTTTTAACCAAGTGCCGAGTGGTAGTGGCTGTGGCCCTGTGGTGTCAGGGCATAATCGGTTTTCCCCTACCCGGGCGATTGGCTGATTTCAGCTTCATCCAGGGATTCTCTTTCAGAGGCCCTCTCAATAACCCTGGATTTGTTTTCCAGGCTGGGGACCACGGTCAATATCCCCAAGTCTTCACTGATTCCTTCTCAGAATCTGCAATTTATTGGAGCAGTTCTGGATACAAGCCAGGGCAGAGCTTTTCTCCCCCCCAGATCAGAGGGGGAAACTTTGATTAAGCAGGCTACTCTGGTAGCCTGTTCCAGATCTGTCCCAGCCCAACAGGTTCTTTAGTTACTGGGTTTGATGGCAGCCTCCATCTCCACGGTTCCCTTGGCAAGGCTCCACATGAGAATCACTCAGTGGTCCTTGCGAGTTCAGAGGGATCAACTTCAGGACGATTTGGACCACCTGGTCCTAATTTCCTCCGCTCTTGAGAGAGACTTAATTTGGTGGAAGGATCCCTTGAACCTGTCTTTGGGTCTCCCATTTCGGGACCCAGCTTCCCTCTGAGTTCTAACCACAGATGCTTCGAATCTGGGTTGGGAGGCTCATTTGGGGGACCATCAAGCTCAGGGGCTCTGGTCCCACTTGGAGATGTCTTTTCACATCAATGTTCTGGAGATGAGAGCGGTTCTGTACACTCTTCAGGTGTTTCAGTCCATTCTTCCAAGGGGATTACTGCTAGTCCAGACAGACAACATGTCGGTAGTCTGGTACATCAACATCACTCCTTCGTACCCCCTTTGCAGGGAGGTAATGACAGCGTGGAACTGGGCAGTCCAGCACAATCTGTCTTTCACAGCAGTGCATGTTCCAGGAGTGCATAATGTCCTGGCGGACAGTCTAAGCAGATTTTGCATGCTTGCTCACGAATGGGAACTAGACCAGAAAGTGGCAAAGTCACTATTTCAGAGATGGGGACGACTGGAACTTGACCTCTTCCCTTCCCCATCCAACGCAAAACTTCCCAGCTTTTGCTCGCTCATTCCAGAGCATGGTGCTTTCCAGCATGATGCGTTGTCTCTCTCTTGGACAGGGAGATTCTTATACACTTCCCCCCCATTTCCCATTCTTCAGAGGGTACTCATCAAACTGCAGGCAGAGGGAGCACAAATGATCCTATTTGCTCCTCTCTGGCCCAGACAAATTTGGTTCCCACTTCTTCAACAGTTGGTGAGGGAACCCCCGGTTCCCCTTCCATTGATGCACACCCTCCTCACTCAGAACCAAAGCTGGTTTGTGCACCCAGGACTCAGGATTTTGCATCAACATGTGTGGCTCCTGCAGACATACTGAAATCGCGTTTTGGGGTTTCCACCAGAGTAGCCAAAGTCATAGTGGAGGCTTGAAAGCCCTCTACCAGGTTCACTTACGCCATGAAGTGGAAGCGTTTTTCTGTTTGGCTGGCTTCCAAAGGTTGGGACCCTTTCAGCCCCTCAAGTCATGGAGTACCTGCTTCATCTCTCTGATTCAGGGTTGTCGTACTCCTCTCTAAAAGTCCATTTGTGTGCCATTTCGGCCTATCACGTGCTCATGGATGGTAAGCCCATGGCTCAGTTGGAGATATCCAAAACCTTTCTGAAAGGGATTCTCCATCTGAAACCCCCCATCTGCAGCCCTACGCCGCCTTGGGATTTAAATTTTGTGTTAGAGAAGCTTTCTCTCCCTCCTTTTGAACCAGCGATGAGCTGTGATTTGCGCTATCTTTCTTAGAAAGCGCTGTTTTTAGTTGCTGTTACTTCTGCTCGAAGAATTTCTCAGCTCCAGGCCCTAGACTGTAAGGAGTCTTATCTTATTTTTCATAAGGACCAGTTGGTCCTCAGAACTCATCCCAAGTTCTTACCTAAGGTGGTGTCGGAGTTCACACTGAACCAGACAGTGGAACTTTCAGAATACTATCCAGCTCCAGTGAATAGGGGTGAGACTCTACTTCACACCTTGGATGTGCACCGAATTCTCAGGTGCTATACCTACAGGACCAAAGATTCCCATAAGGACGATTAGCTCTTTGTTTCCTTTGCCCCCAAAACTTTGGGGAAGGCTGTCTCTAAACTGTGCCTCTCTAAGTGGCTAGCAAACTGCATTCGCTTCTGTTATCAGAAGTACGACAAACCTCTGCCGGGGTCTGTTACACGTCATTCCACTAGGGGCATGGCTGCTTCTGCAGCTTTTCTCTGCAATGTTTCTGCAGCTGAGATTTGTGGAGCAGCAACTTGGAGTTCTATCCATACCTTCACCAAGCATTACGGTCTGGACATTGCTTCTAGGCGAAGGGCTGGGTTCAGCCTAGCTGTTCGGCAGGGCCTTCTGTCCTAGGCTAGTCCCATTGGACCCTCTTTTGTGTGTCTCCTCCTTCCATGTTTCTCTCTGTTTTTCTTTGGAGGGACTGCCTGGGATTCAGTCCTACATGTTATGACCTACTGCAGGAACCCTCTCGAAGTAAGATAGTACAGTTATGTAAGAACTTACCTTAACAGTAGATCTTCAAGAGAGATTCCGGCAGTAGGTCATGTTCTTCCCTCCCTCCTTCCCCGTTTTTTCTGTTGGGTCTCCAGATTTGGCTTCCTTTCCTGTCGGGCTCCGGCAGGAGAACTGAAGAACGGGCATGGGGACCACCCACTATATAGGGTCACACTGACATCGTCACGTGATGTCGGGTGGGTGGATCCCATCAGGCATTGCTGGAAAAGTCTGCTGTGCGGTCCAGATGCCAGGTGGCGAGAGTCCTATGTGCAATGACCTACTGCAGGAACCTCTCTCGAAGATCTACTGTTACGGTAAGTTCTTACGTAACTGTACTTGCCGTGGATAGTCTTCAAATGTAGAATGTGCTGTGCAAAGTTAGTAAACAAAAAGTTCAGTCTTACCAGTTCCTTGAAGAACAAAAACATAGGAACACCTTACTTCTACAAGCTGAGGACCCTCTCCCTTTCAGACCAGATGGCATCTTTGGATACTGCTGGGGTGATGTCCTCTGGAAAAACAAACGATGAAACAGGAAAACTGCTGAGTTGATGTCATCTGGAAACCAAACGATTAAACAGGAAAACAGCTGGACTGATGTCATCTGGAAGGCCAGACTATGGAACAGGAAAACTGCTGGGTTGATGTGATCTGGAAAGCCAGACGATGGAACAGGAAAACTGCTGGACTGACGAATCTGGATACACCTGAAGAATCCTGGCACTCCAGTACAGCTGCATCTTCCTCCATGGATACTGCTGCTTCGGATTACAGACACTGGCCTGCCACTGCCTGCTTCCTTGAGGCATGCTGGGAATATTCACAGGGAGTGGCACCATTAAGGGTAGTACCACTCAGGGTGTGGGGTGGGGACTATAACCCCATCTGTGTGTTCAAAGTTGATGTTGCGGAATGTCTCATTCCCAGCCCCATCCACAAATCGCTCTGTGTCCATAAACAAAGTCCTGCCCATTCTCCAGAATTTAAGGCGATCATTTATGACTTTGTCCCTGACACATTCTGCTGTACCAGAGTACAGATTCTTGCTTATCTCTTCCAACAACCAGGATTGCCTGTTCTGTTCGATCTCCTCCCATACTCAGCAAGGAAAAGTAGGAAAGGACTTCCCATAGATGATGTCAGCTCTCCTACATACCAGTCTCTACTCTTTGCTACTTTTTACTAGTCTGCAGCCCATAGCCCGGCTTGGGGGTGGCCAGTCCTGGTTGAGCCAGTGCCGCATGCTTAAAGAACGAAAGAACTTGTCCCCTACTATCTCTGTGGGCAGGTTATTAGAGCCTTCTTGAACTGTCTCTGGCTCCTCTGAGGCAAGAGCTTGAGGTGACTCACGGGCACCCTCAACATAAAAATACATTTCTTCATCCTCCTCTTCAATCAATCAATCAATCAAGTCTTTATTTAACCAGGCATTCATCGTTGAGCAGAAGCTCATTTGCAAGATGGACCTGGGTGGAGCATGAACAATTGTATATACAGGTCAACACAGGTATTTACAAGGCAATACAGATACTACTCTTTACAGAGAGGAAGAAAAAGAAGTTCATATGTACATACAATTATACAGATATTGTACAGATTACACAGTATTTACATACATAGAAGTGTCTATAGGAAGATAAAGCAGGTTATCTAAGGTTGCAGGAGGAAGTAACGAAGAAAAAAAATAAAAAAAAATATACACCAGGTAGAGGTGAAGGTAGGGGAAGGGAGGGAGGTAGGGAAAGAAAGGCTAGGAGGGCACGGTGCACAGAGAGGAGTTGGTAAACCGGGATATAGAGAAGGTGGATGGAGAAAAGGAGTATGTGTGAGCCCTGGGATTGAATGCTATAAAGTATGGGGCATGGTAGGATGTCACAACTCAGGGTAGTGAGCTCCTATCCGAGGTTGGGAAAGGAAGAATAAGGGGATGGATGGGCCTAGTGTTGATAAGACAGGGGGATAAGAGAGAGAACAATTAGGCTGATGAGGAGCAAGCTGGGGGGTCAGTACTTAAAATTGGGTATAGGCGTGGCTATATACCAGTGCAGACACCGGTACTGGGTCTGAGTGGGTGAAGCAGTTACATACTTCTCTGATTGTATGGAAATAAAGTGTCTTGAAGGCATTTATACTGATTAGAATGCTTAATTTGAGGGTTTTTTGTAGATTGTTCCATAAGGTAGGTAGCATGAAGCTTATGGCTGCTCTGCCGAAGCGGGATTTTGCTTTGGGTACTTTAAGTGTAATAGCTGAGTAACTTCTTAATGCGTATTTCCCAATTATACTCAGGGGAAGACAGCAGGAGATATAGTAAGGCAGTTTATTAGCGATGGCTCTATAGGTCCAGAGAGCAGCGTTTCTGTGGCACCTGAACTTTAGTGATGTCCACCCCACTGCCGCATATAGGGTGCAGTGATGCGTGTCGAAGAGGAGTCCCGTTATAAAACTCAGTGCTCGATGGTAGAGTGTGTCCAGTTTAGCCATGTAAGAGTTGGGGCATTGGCTATAGAGGAAATCAGCGTAATCAACCAATGATAGGAAAATGGATTGGACCAGTTGTTTCTTGGCATCTCTGGTGAGAAATTGGTTGATTCTAAAAAACAGTCCAAGCCTTTGCCAAAGTCGTTTTAGCAAGTCCTCGATATGTTCAATGAAGGAGAGTCTTCGGTCTATCCAAACTCCCAGATACTTGAATTTTGTAACAAATTATAGTTTTTCACCTAGAACTGTGGTAATTTGGGGAACTGTCCCACTGGACACAGGGTTAGCTGTACGGATAAAAGGGGAGAGGACCTCTTCCTCACTCATTATCTGAGCCCAAGAGTGAGCAAACATCCTCACTCCTGAGACATTCTACTCCTCACTGGGTGCAGAGGTAGACACCTCCCAGTTCAATGTCTCCTGCAATTCATCCTCCCCCACTAGGCTGGGACTCGGACCCTGCTTCACATATCCTTCCATTGCACTGTCCACCTGGGACACAGGCGTGGAAACCTCTCTCTGTTCCTGCCCTTGCAGTGGATCAACATCAGTTTGACTTTCTCCTTCTATAACACACTCTGTGGAACCTTCCCCAACATGTTCAACCTGGTGCTGCGTACTGCTGCAGGCAGAGTCTCCTACTCGGGTCCATGTGGGAGCCAATCGAATTCTTGATGCCCTTTCTGGCGCTGCACCCCTGCTCATTCCATACTTCACAAGGTAGTCCGAGCAATGGGGTATGAAAAACACATCCCTTCCAGCCTTTAGGTACACAATGCAGTCTCACTGGATAGCTAGGGATTGCTACATCTGGAGGTAACCTTTCACCATAGAAAGCTCTCTCTATTTCTCTTAGTGCTGCCACCTCTGTGATCATAGCTCGGGCATGATCCAGATATCAGGGAGTTCCTGAAGCCATGACTTAAAACAAACACACAAAACATGTAGTTACTGCATTATTCACTAGTCTCTTTACTGTCTCACAAAACGGCTCCCTCCTGGTATGTTTACATTGCTGACCCTGCCCTGTAATGGCGGCGGTAAATTTCCTCATGCATCAAACTTTGTTCCCTTGCTAAAACTGTGTTTCTGACCTTTTCTGGCTACTGAATTTACTCAAAACTGCAATCGATTGCTCTGCTGGTACATTTCAGCACATTCATACGATTTTAAACTTGACTTTGTGATCATCATCAATTCAGGAAAACTATTTACACAAGCTCAAAGTCACTTGTAAGCCCCACAGTCTTTCTCTGCATAGGACTGTCGGTTCTGTTGCATTTTCACTATACAACTCACAGTCCCTTTTCGCTTAGAAACATTTGCTGTTGCTGACACCATTATCACAATCTATGCTCTGAATTTTTGTTTGTTGCTTTTGCTTTAATAACGTACAGTGCTTCTTTGCAAAAAAAAAAATCACACTGCTTGCACACAGATTCAGCTGGCTTGATAATCAGTTTGTTTGCAAAGTTAATTGGTTTACTCACTGAATTCAGTAGCTGGCTTCCTCCAAAGGAAATTTTCAGCCTGGTGCCGATCCTGGGAAGGCCTCTGGGGTGAAATGGGCTAGCGGTCCTGCCAATCGTAGCCACGAATGCCTCGCCCACTTTCCAGACAGTTGGACAACAGGTTGAGCCCAAAACTACACAGTAATAGTCTGTTTACTACAGTTTAGAATGTTCACAAGCCCCTCGATGGTTGATCCTGGTCTGACCAGCTTACATGCCACTCTCTGTCTCCTCCTCAAACACTCTGTAGTGCAGATGCTGGCATGTAGGCGGGACTGAGTGCAGTCGCACCAATCATTTGACACCATACAAATGAGCCTCTCTCTCCTCACTTGCTCTTCCTTCATGGCGATCATTGAGCAGGAGCAAATTTAGACTGCAAACTGTAACTTTTTTTTCTTGGCAGCAATTTCAGTGGTGGGAGCTCCATTTTGACCATTTCTCCACAGTTTCTGGACAATTTCTCTAGCGACTCCCCCAATTTGCACACAAAGCACATGAAACTTTTAGGGCACATATCTGAGTCTGTTCCTTAAAGTCCACACTACTTTTGTCATTTGAAAATTGCAATTTAAAAGTTCTGTAAGCACATTCTGATGCAGAGACCAGGACACACATTTCAATGCTTTACTGTCCATTGCAAGCTGACAACACACAAGCAGCACTCTGTTATTTACTGTTCTAGCAGGCACACAAGCAGCACATTTGGATGGCACTTTTCTGGGCAAAATCCTCTTGTCCAAAGCTTCTTTTCTGTTTGGGCTACCAGACAGAAAGATGCTAGACATACCCTTAGCAAAAACTCTCTGGTTCTCTTCCCAAATTAAACAACATCAGATGAGCCATTTTCTGTGGCACTCCCCCAATTTAAACATCTTTGGATGAGCCCCAAATTTTTGTAACCACCCCCCGCTACTTTACACAATTAGCTACCCCTGGTACCCTAGACTGGGTACAAACTACTTTGGAAATTGGTACCGTCCCTAGCTTTGAGTATGTATACCAGACTCATTACTTCTAGAAGTCAAAAAGGGGTGGGAGTGTACAAAAGCACAACTATTGACCAATAACCCAGGTCCTGAGGAGAGAACTTTTTGCTAGGGCTATGCTAGACCTATACTTCTGGAGGGGTACCCAGTAACTCCACACCGGAAGCAGTAACATGAATGTCCAAACTAGAGTTGGGGTTCTAGAGTGTGACTTTATTCCAAAAGATGTTCTCTAAAGCAAGGGTGGACCCCCAAGGTTTACACATCGTGGCACAAGGAATTGGCAGAACAACAAAACGACTGTATCTGACAGAAACTCTACGTATTCCCATTTTTCATAGGACATTGAAGTCTCTTCAGTGGCACTGGCCACAACTGAACATTTCTTCTAGTGGCACTGACCACAACTGAACACACATTTCCCATATGGCATAGGACTTTAAAACTTCTTCAAGTGGCAACTAGCTACAACTGAGCACAACCCACTCCAGGGGGTAAACTTCTCTTCAGACATTTGCCACCATGTCCAAAATAACCAGGCGCCCTTATGGAACCTGTAGTGCTGAACTGGTTACTCCAGATGGGGGGCTGCCCATCCTTTGCTTCCAAATTCATACCCAGCCATTGTTTCAGAGTTACACCTTACAACGTCTTGAACACGCTTAGGTAAGTGCATCTTTGAATGAACTTTTGCATCCAGCATTTAAGAAACACTACTCTGAGAGTGTAAGAAATTAAAAGTCCTGAACAATATGAATCAGTCTGCCTCTGGGCCCCACAATTGCCAGCCAACTTTACACTGAGAAAAAGTCTCAAACTTTAGAACAGAAACTGGTGTAACTTTTCCTTTTAACCAGAGAAACACCAAAGCCCAGGTACTTTCTTCAGGAAGCACAAAGTCAAATCTACTCACAGTTTGAACAGTACAGGCAGCTTCAAATTCTCCTGGATCAAATTGGGGATTATCCCTAGGATCCATTCTCTGGCAGTCCTTTTCATCCCTCCGGGGATGAAAATCAGGAGATCCTGCTATAGACAACGGTTTCCACCACTTCTCTTGGCAAGTTGGAGACTTTCAGAACTAGGGTGAGAAAATAGACTCTCCTCTTTGAGCCCACACTGCAGCTCTCACTCCTCACACTTCCAACTGCTGACACAGAACTACTACTCTGACCAGCTGACCCAAGATTCTAAAACTCCCCACTCACAGCCAGCTGTTGTGGCTTATGCTGCTGTGAGGGTTCTAAATGACCTCATCTCTCTCATCTCAGCTGAGACCAAGTAAACAAGAGAGTGAGTAGGTGAAAAACCCATTTAACTAGTTATTTACCAGCTGCCTTTCCCTACCTAGCACTAACACTGATGGAATTCTAGTAACCCCAGGGGACTGGGTGGTTATATGTAGTTAGGTTCTATGCACATGGCTTGAAGCTCACCGACTCTTCTAGCACAGGTCATAGCCATGAGGAAGACTGTTTACACAAAAACATAGAATTTGATGGCAGATAAGGACCACTTGGCCCATTCAGTCTGCCCATTTCTCCTTACCTACACTATTACCACAGACCGTGCCCAATCCACAGCTGTGTCTCCTTCCCCCTCTTCCTTTCCACTATGATTCCCTTGTGCTTATCCCATGCATTCTTGAACCCCATCAATGTTTTGGCCCCCACTACCTCCACTGGAAGACTGTTCAAGGAATCCACCCTTTCTGTGACGACATACTTCCTCATATCTCTCCTGAATCTACCCCCCTTCAGCTTCATTGCATGTCCCCTTGTTCTGAAGCACCCCTTCTTCTGAAAAATACTCCCCTCCTGTACCTTATTTACCCCCATGAGGTAAGGTGTCTGTCATATCCCCACTCCCTGTACCAGGGTGTACATATTGAAGGTCCTTTAGTCTCTCCTCGTAGGGCTTTTAATGCAGACCCTGCACCAATTTAGTTGCTCTCCTCTGGACTACCTCCACGCTATGTCCTTCCAGAGATGTGGTCTCCAGAAAGGACACGATACTCTAGGTGGGGTCTTACCAGCGATCTATACAGAGGCAACACCATCTCTCTATTTCTGCTGGTGATACTCCTCCCTATTTACTCCAGTATTCTATTCACCCTCCCTACTGCCTTGTTGCACTGCCTGGCCACCTTTAGGTAATCCAATATCATTACTCCCAGGTCTCTTTTCTGCTTGGTGTTCATCAATATCTCTCCACCCATTTTGTACTCCGCCCCCTGGGTTTCTGTGCCCTAAGTGCCTTATTTTACACTTTTTTGCATTGAAACCCAGTTGTCATACCCTTGATCACTCTTCTAGTTTTCTCAGGTCTCTGCTCATCATTTCCACCCCTGGGAGTGTCCACCCTATCGCAGATTGTGGTGCTATCTGCAAAGAGGCAGACCTTCCCTTGGAGTGAACTCCATTTACTGCCACTGTCTGTTGCCTATCCCATAACCAATTTCTTATCCAGTTTACCACCTTTGGATCCACTCCTAAGCTATTCAGCTTGCTTATTAGTCTTCTATGTAGAACGGTGTTGAATGCCATACTGAAATCTAGGTTGGCCATGTCCACTGCTCCACCCTGATCTAGTTCCTTGGTCACCCAAAGAAATTTTTTAGATTCATTTGGCATGACCCCCCCGTGAAGCCATGCAGCCTCAGGTCTTGTAACCCACTGGATTCAAGATATTACACAATCCTTTCCTTCAGCAGTGATTCCATTAATTTTCCCACCAATGTCAGGCTGACTGGCCTATAATTGCCAGCCTCTTCCCTACCACTTTTGTGTAGTGGGACTACATCCACCCTCCGCCAATCCTCTGGAACCACTCCTGTTTCAGTGAGCTGTTATATATAACTGTCAGAGGTGCAACCAGCATTTCCCTGAGCTCCTTCAATACCCACGGATGCACCCCATCTGGCCCCATTGCTTTGTTCACCTTCAGATTAGCGAGTCCCTTTAGGATTCTCACCTCCACAAAGGGACTAGTGTCTCCCTCCCTCTCTCCCTCCCTCGCTTCTGTCCCTTTCCGTTGCCCCTCCTTCTCCTTCCTCTGTGAACACTGAACAAAAGTGCTGTTCAGGATAGCTGCCTTTTCCTGGTCCCCCTCTGCACAGTCCCCCCTTCCCTTTTTAACCCTACAATCATCCCACCCTTGGTCTTCCTCTTTTCACTTACATACCTAAAAAACTTCTTGTCCCCTTTCATTACCTCCTGGGCTATTCTCTCTTCAGTTTTCACCTTTGCACTTCTTACTGCTTTTCCTGCTTCTGCCTTTCCCCCAACATACCTCCCTATCCTCCTCCCTCTGCATCTCCTTATACCTTCTGAATGCTACCCTTTTAGCTTTTACCTTTTCAACCATCTCTTTCAAGAACCAGAGTGGTCTCCTTTTCCTCTTGTTTTTGTTCACTTAATTGATGCACAGATTTGTTGCCTTTACTATGCTCCCTTTTATCTTCACCCAGTTCCTCCACTCCATCTAGGTCATCCCTGAGGCATTCACCTACCTTTTAAAAATCTGCCCTCCTGAAGTCCAGGACCCTCACCCTTGTGTGGTTTGAGTCCACAGCCATCCTTATATTGAACCACACTGTATGGTGATCACTGGTCCCCAAGTGGCCTACCACCTTGACATCTGCAAGACTGTCTCTGTGAGTACCAGGTCCAGTACTGCTCCATTATAACTGGATTCACTGATTAGTTGCCTGAGGAATGCCCTTACAAAGAGTCCAGGATGTTTCTGCTTCATACTGAAGCTGCTGCCGAGAGGCTAAAATTTGTATATGGCAGGTTGAAGTCCCCCACCAGCAGCACCTCCTCTCTTTTATGCTTTCTTGCCAGTGGCTTCCACCAGTACCTTATCTAATTCCTTCCCTCGTCATGGGGTCTGTATATCACTGTAGTGTGAACACTGGCTCCATTCCCCATCTCGAGGGTGCTCCACAGTACCTCTGTCTCCCCTGTATCTCAGTTGTGTTTATTATTTCCCCTCACATAAAACACCACACACCCTCCTTTTCTTCCCAGCCAGTCATTCCTGAACAGAGTATAGCCTGGTATGGCCATGTCCCAATCATGGTTTTTAGTGCACCACGACTCAGTAATGGCCACATGCTGCAAAGATTAGGCCCACAGAGGCCATTAGTTTTAAAAGGACCTGCACCTGCTGTGCTAAAACAGTCATGTCCCAGGGAACGTACAGATTCCCTAACAGGGTGGTTGCAGGTGAAGCAGGCTTTTGAATCATCTCTTGAACACAGGGTGTGAAGCTGGAGATTTTGGTTCCTCTGCAGCTATGCAAGCTGACAATGCTGCCATGTGGATTTTCCTGAAAATTTCCTTAGTACATCTGAGTGCGAGTGTTCTCAATAATCTAGAACCAAAGGCAAATTAGCTTCTAGGGTAGATACACCCCTACATGAGCATCAGACAGAGAACCTTCTCCATTTTTAGGAATACATTTTTCCTGTGGATTGTTTTCTTGAAACTTTAAGAATACTTAAGACCTTGCCTGAAAGGTTCATGCTTGATTACTTCATGACCTCTAGAATGTTGCCTTCAGTCTCAGTGTTCTGAAGTTTGTGAATTTCACCCTGCCCTAAGCCAGTCAGAAGATTGTCTCATGGGTAGAGAGATGGGGTTCTTGCATGACAGGGACAGTTGGAGAGAGCACCATGGCTGTATCTCCCAGTCTGGGACCACCAGAATCATTGTGGAAGACTCCCTCCCAGTGATGTGCTAGAGAGGACTCTCACAGAAGTTGTTAGAAAGAGTAGTGATCCAGTTGTTAACACCCGACAGCTTGTTGTTAAATATGAATCAGAAGGAATACATAAAGGAACTTCCCTTCTCAACTGAGAGTTAGTGCATTCTGGTGTAGAGTCCCCGTGGGGTGGTTTGCAGTAGAACAGGGGTAACTTGTGACTCTCCCATGAAGGGAATAAGTCCATTTATGGAGTATCCCAGCTCCTGAACAGGATTTGAACCATCTATTGCTCTAGTGATCATTTATCATTTTCCCACGTTATCATGCTTAGTGCGTCTGCCAGAACATTGTCCTTCCCTAGCAAACTTACTGCAGAGATTTTTGCATTTAATGAGTAAGCCAGATTCCAGATCCTCATTGCCTCTGTGTATAGTTTTGTGGATCTAGTACCATCCTCCTTTTTTATGTAGTACATTGTTGTGTTACTGTCTGTTCTGATCAGAACTGCCTAGCTCAGAACCATATCTGAGAAGTACCGGGAGTTACATGATGGCGCCTACTCGGGTAAGATGTATTCTACCTCAGCTTTGCTCCTCGACCTGACTTTTTTCATTTAAAAATCAACTTTACAGCTATGTTTCCTACTACTTTACATATTGTGAGCTTTTCCATGCATACCTCCTATGGTTTTTGGCTTCAACTTGCTCTCTGGGAGTTTTCACCATCATGGAAGCCGAGATGCGGCCTATGGGTCCCACTCACTCCCTTCCGATCACTCCAGAGAAATCCAAGGCCGCCAAGAAATCCAAAGTGCAGGCTGCGGTCACAACTAAATCCAGCTCAGCACTGATTCCTTTGTCGTCTGAGCGTTTTCTTCAAGAACTCTCCCCAATTAAGGAGGCATTACTAAATATCACTGGGCAACTTTCAGCACTCCAACAGGCCTCTGACTCTCTGGCACAGCGTATGGGGATGCAGAGGCAAGAGTTAGTTCCCTCGAGGACCGGCGTACCCGTCATGAGCCAGATTCTGAGTCACTCCAACGAAAATTAGTGAAGCTGGAGGAGAAGATTGAGGATTGGAGGGATGCAGCCGACACAATAACCTGCTGCTTATTGGGCTATCGGAGGGTTCAGAAGGACAGAATCCTGTGCTCTTTATTCAAAAATTTTGTGAGCAGGTTGCAGGTCCCTCTCCAAATGGCCTAACTTACACTGTGGATTGGGCCCACAGAGCGCTTCACCCTATCCTCCATCCCCCACCAAATTCTCTACCTCGTCCCTTGATTTTTAAATTTCTAAATTTTCTGGACAAAGTACATGTCCTAGCTAAATTGAGGGATGGAAAAGAGTTGTTATGGGAGGGCCGTCAGCTGAGAATGAACCAGGATTTACCATGCTCTGTACGTCTCAAAAGGGCAGAATACAGCCCTCTTATCTCTAAACTGATCGCTGCCGGGATCAGGTTCAAGATGCTCTATCTGGCCAGGCTCCAGTTCACCCATAAGGGTGCCTTGAAGACATCTGAGTCCGCGGCTCAAGCTAAAGAGAAGCTACTAACTGTATTCCCTGATCTTTTCCAATCCCCAAAATGAAAGACAAATTGCTTTTTTTAGTTGGACTTGGCTTCAACTTGTTTGTTTTGTGGTCTTTTACTTGTGGTGAATATGGGCACCCTGCAAGTTTTTCGTATTGATTATGGCATTCCCGCTTCCTTAGGACATTAGGTACAGGCCTGGAGGTTGGCCTTGCATCTTTCACAGTGATGGACCCTCCCTGCCAGTATCTGGATGGTCACCTGGGGACTTATACATGACTTCCTAAACCTGCACCTTGGACCATGTGTGCTGCTGTTTTTGCAAGTGCCTTATATCTACTGCTTAAGTTTAGACATTTGTTGTAAAAGTTAAATTTCTCTGCGGACTTTGCTCGGATCTGTTTGCATGCCCTTGGACTGTGGGGAGGGGTCTCACCTTTCTGTTTCAACAGTTCTCCTGGCCCTTTTAAGAATATGTAATCCGATCCATGGTCTTGCCCACATTGGTAAGCCCGTCCCCTTGCCTTCCGCAGGGTGCAGGTAGGTCTCTGGCTTTTTTTTTTCTTTCACTGATGGAGTGGGGGTTGATTACTGTAGGGGTCAGTGTCTGACCCCCCCCTCCTCCTCCTCCTCCTTAGTCTTTCTCAGGACTTGGGGCGACCTTTCTATACTGTTTTGCGGGCTGTCAGCTTTACCCTGTGTAGCACCCAGTATGGCTTTTTGTCAGCTTTAACTTGCTGGCCGATTTGTTGCAGATCTAGCTGCTGTTTCTGGAGACACTACTAGGATGCTGGTTACTCTGGTTATATGTTTCTTCCGATGGTTGGTTGGTTGGGGGGGTGTCACAACCTCTTCAGCAGGCTTCAGTTCTCTTCAGTTTGAGGGCTTGCTATGGTTGGGGGGGGGAGTAGGTTTATTTTCTTGCTTCCCCACCCGTGGATGCCCCATCCTTTTTATTACCATCTTAGGCCTTTTAACAGTTGGGTCAGGGGGCAATATGCCTGCAGAGGCGTGGTCTGGCCGCCATTTCTCATGACAGCCTTTGAGTCTTGAAGATGGCCACCATATTGGTAAAGCAATTTGCCGCGCTTAGCCGCCAGATCGTAATTGTGACTGTGTTTTGATTTTACCTGCCTTTGCCTGACTTCTGTCGGAAGATCTGCTCTGCTTCATTTTGCTGTGGTTTGTTCTCCTTGCCATTCGCTTGCTGCTATTTTTGTTATTTTGCTGCTCTCCGGGTTAGTTCCTGGTTCACTGTGTTTCTGGCCCTTCGGAAGCAGAGAGTCGGTCGGTTGGAGTGATTTGGAGTGATACTGGGACGGTCTGAATATCCCCGAAGTGTGTACTGAGACGTTTCATTTTGGCCCTAGTACCGCTCTTTATGTTTATTTTTTGTGCTGGGCCTGCCGTTTTTACTCTCCCGTCTGGACTCTTTGGATTATCTGGAGTTATTCGAAGCTAATACTGAATCGTCGGAGGTGGATTAATTAGGTTCCTGGAGTCGAGTTTCGCAAGGGGAAAGACTGTGGGAAAAGGCAATGTGCTGGGGGATTGTGTTGCTGTTAATAGTGAAGTGACTGCTGGCTGCAAACAGTGAAGAGTGCTGGATTTATTCTGATTGGTGGCAGATTTAATCTGTGGATGAAGAAATCCACGCGTTTAAGGTATTGAAGGAGTGGTGCAGTTGAGCTGACGGTCCCGACCCTGCAGCGTGTCCTTTTGCTGGGGCCTGTAGCTGCACAGAGTACTCAGTGGTGGTCTAGCTGGGAAGCCGGCAGGCCGGGCCGGTAGTTCTTTAGGGTTCTCCAGGGGGGGCAAACTGGTGGGTGGGCCCTGGCGGAGACACGTAGTGTTGGCTGTGGGCTTTCAGCAGTTTGATCCCCCACTTGGGATTTTATAGGGCCTCGCTTCTGCCTAACCGTGACACTCAAGAGGAGGAATTTTACTCACTCCTACCAAACTGTGACATCCAGGAGAAGGAATTTTATTCTTCCTGGATTTACCAGTACATGGTCAGATTTTCATTTTCTTTACTGTTTACTGTGATCCTTTATTCTGAGACTGGAAGCCTTTGGAACTTGTGGCCTATTGGATGCTTTCTATGACATTTGGGCTGGTATTTTGGAGTTTTTGGAACACAAGTGTGATAAAAGGTTGCCTGCTTGATGAGCCTACGGCTGGGCTGGACTTTTCCTGACTGCAAGTACTCTATGATTTTACTTTAACTTATGGTTGCAGCTCATGGGGTGGCTGATAAAGTGATAGATGGCGCCTGATGACGGAGAGGATAGAGGCTCCTCCCTCTTCTCCCGAAGGGGCCGTGGTGGGCACCTCTGCTCCTGGTTGGGGGTGGAGGTTTACCATGGGGGCGAGTTCGGGAGAGGGTACCCCCCCCTTGGCCAGACTGGGAGGTCCTGGTCGATCCTTCTTAGGTAGTTATTCCCCCATATTATTTCTAAAGTTTTTAAATAAGTTGTTGTCAGGAACTAATGGAAGACAGTCCGACAGTCACCTAGGCGACTGAAGTCATCCCAGTCGGGGGCCCCACAGATTATTAGGGTGGGGATACTCCCTTACGGGGAGACCGAAATATTTTGGTCTCCTACCGCACCTCATAGAAAGATTCCTGAGGTGTGGATTTGGGAATAAAGACACCTTGAAGCCACTTAAATGCCTCCTATAATTCTTATGAGAGGTTTTGTGAATAAGTTAAATTGGTTTAACAAGTTAATGGTTCATGTTCTTTCACCTAAATGGTTGTTGCAGGCTCCTGGATACAGGAAACGGAGATGGTCCTTTATATACTATTTTAAATGGCAGATCTTAGATTGATATCTTGGAACGTCCGGGGCATGAACAGTCCGGTTAAGAGGGCCAGAATTTTGAAAGAATTACAGGGTTGGGGAGTGAATATAGCTTTCTTACAAGAGACTCATTTGAGTCAGACTGAACACAGAAAGTTGCGAAGAGGTTGGGTGGCCGAGGTGTACGCGGCAGAATGTACACAACAAACAAATAAGAGAGGCACAGCTATTTTAATCAGAAGGGATACCCCTTGCACCATCTCTTGAATAGATGCCGATCCAGAGGGTAGGTTTGTGAAGATAGAGGGGGAACTTAAGGGACAAAAGTGTATCTTCCTGAATATATATGCTCCAAATAATGAACAAAAAAGGGCGTCCTTTTTGACCAAGATTTTAACAGAAACAGTTGAAGACCCTGACAAGCTTATCTTTATTGGTGGTGATTTCAATACAGTGACAGATTTAGGCCTTGATAGAGTAGGCTCCCGCTCCATAGGCCCTGCCAGGTCTAGTAAGCTCCTAACTAGATTATGTGCAGAACTCTCATTACTAGATGCATGGAGATTTACCCACCCCAAGGACAGGGATTATACATTTTACTCCCCCAAATACAAAATGTATTCCCGCATTGACCGCTGGCTGATATCAGCGAACACACTACCCCTCATGTTTAGAGCTGGGATAGGGTCTATCTCAATATCCGATCATGCGCCAGTTTCATTGGAGATGACCCTGGCCCAAAAGCCTCCTGAAACTATCTGGCGTTTGAACGTCAGTTTGCTAAACCACTTAGAATTTAAGCAATTAATACAACAATCAATAAAGCAATATTTAGAGATGAACTGAAGGGAGGATACTGGGGCAGGAGTCAGATGGGACGCTCTAAAATGCTATTTAAGGGGAATAATAATCGCTTATGCATCGAAATATAAGAAAGCACTGATCAAAGAACAAGTAGAATTGGAAACAAAGATATCCCAGTTAGAAAGGGCCCATAAAGTGACCCTAGACCAGAGGTGTGGGGAAGAATTAGTTAAGACCAGAACCAAATGAAATAAAATTTTAGATCTCCAAACAGAAAAGCATCTAACCTATGCCAAACAGAGGTTCTATGAACATGGAAATAGGGCTGGGAAAATCTTAGCCTGGCAGTTGCGGAAAGAGAGAGCCTTTAGGGCGGTCCCTAAGCTCAAAGCAATGGGGACAAACAACACAATTTGGTCTCCCCCTTTAATTACAGCTCAATTCCAACAATTTTACTCTGCCCTTTACAGCACAGACAAAAATATAAGTCACGAAAAAGAGATCTTTTCTTTTCTTAATAGACTTCATTTCCCCACCCTTTTGGAGACGCAAAGGAAAGACCTGGTAGCTCCCATATCAGCAGCAGAAGTTATTAAAAAAATTAAGAAACTAAAAAATGGAAAAGCCCCAGGGATGGATGGGTATGTGTCAGAATTCTATAAGACCTTTCTAGATCCCCTTCTACCAGTCTTACTAGACACATTTAATGAGTTGTGGGAGGGAGAGGGGGGCAACCCCAAGATCTTGGAATCTCGCCCAAATCTCTGTGATTCTGAAGCCGGATAAAGACCCAGAGGACTGCAAATCCTACAGACCTATCTCACTGTTGCCAGTCGATTTAAAGGTCTTTACCGGTATCTTGGCCGATCGCCTCCAGAAAGTAATAGGCTCCTTAGTGCATAAGGATCAAACAGGCTTTATCTCAGGCAGATTTTTACAAGATAACATTCGACGCCTGTTGAACGTGATTTGCGCACATAAAAACACCAAACAACTCCAATTGGCTATTAGTATGGATGCTGAGAAGGCATTCGACAGGGTCGATTGGGTGTTTCTGAGTGAAACTTTAAAGAGATTTGGCCTGGGAGATAAGTTCGTTAGTACCATTAATAGTCTATATAAGGCTCCAGAGGCTAGAGTTAAGGTCAATGGACACCTCTCAGAAGGATTCCCCCTCATGAGGAGCACAAGGCAAAGTTGCCCCCTCTCCCCACTCCTCTTTGCCCTGTCACTCGAACCACTCACCATAGAAATCAGGGCTAATCCTTTGATTCGAGGTGTAGAGGTAGAGGGCCACACCCAGAAAATAGCACTGTATGCAGACAATTCTCTCTTTTTTCTATCACAGACGGAAACTTCAGTCCTTGCCCTAATTCGAACCCTAGAGGAATACGGTGCACTGGCAGGTTATAAGATTAACCTTTTAAAATCCGAAACATTAATCCTGAGTGGGAGCCCCTCCGAATCCTTCAAGAAATCCTTTCCCTTTGCCTGGGCCAAGAAAAACACGGTTAAATATCTTAACTACATTAAATTATTTCAGACTCTACAGACAGACATAGCCAGGTGGCAGCTCCTTCACCTGTCTCTTTACGGCAGATCACAAACTCTCAAAATGAACGCCCTGCCTAGGTTTTTATTTTTATTTCAAACCCTCCCAATACAACCCCCTAGAAAGTTTTGGGTAAACCTACAGAAGGAGGTTCAAAACTTTATTTGGAACAGGAAAAAAAAACAAGGTTGGCCAGGAAGATATTGCAAACTCCCAGGGGTAAGGGAGGTCTGGCCCTCCCAAATTTTTATCTTTACTTCTTGGCAGCACGGGGCGCACAGATGTGTTCTTGGATAAAATGCCAGGTTGACTCCGGATGGTACCACCTGGAAGAAGCAGCAGTCGGGAAATAGGCCTTGTGGGCTGTCCCTACTAGTAATACACCTCTATCCATAGTCAGAGAGATCACTAATCCATGGACCCTTCACTCCCTTTTGACACTTAAAAAGCTAAGAAGGATTACTGGCACCCCGGATGGCCCCGGCCCTCTATCCCTAATTAGGTCTGAATCCTCCTTTATCCCCCCGAGAGGAGACCCAGGATATCAATACTGGGCCGCACACCAGCTCTCCACTTTCTTTCAATGTATTGATAGAAGCAATTGCTACTCCTTTACTCAATTAAGAGACAAATTCCACCTCCACCGTGAAGACCATTTTAGATATCTACAAGTCTGACATTATATTACTTCTGAAAATAGATTACAAAAAATAATTAGAGAAAAAACACCTCTAGAAGAGTTTTTTTTTTTACTATAACAGTGTGATCAATGACATCCCACAGCCCCTCTCCCAGCTTTATGGCATTCTAATTAATCTAAATAATTCAGGCTTAGATAAAATTAAACAGAGATGGTAAGAAGAGCTAGCTATCTCGATTCCACAACATATTTGGGACAGTAGACTGAACAGAGGCTGGCAAATTACAAGTTCTCCTTCCTGGCAAGAATTTCATTGGAAGATCCTTCTTAGATACTTCCTTGCACTCTCTAAGGCAAAACACCTCAAGACGGGTGGTTCAGATGTCTGTTGGAGATGTGATAGAGCTAGGGGGTCCCAAACACATATATTTTGGGAATGTTCAGTACTTACCCCATTCTGGAGAGAGGTCCACTCCCTGATACAGCAAATAACTGGCCTACAGATTCCATTTAAAGGGGAAGAGATGGTGCTGGGCCTCCCTTTCTTGATTACAGGCCCTAGACAGCAAAGCCAACTACCACAGATAATGAGAGTGGCAGCACTGAAGTCTATCTCATCTAGGTGGCTTTCCCCTCACCCCCCTATGATAGAAGAGTGAAAGGTCAGAATGAGACAGTTGGAGTCCATGGAACATATCACCTATACTCTAAGGGTAGAGAGAGGTTCGATATTATCTGGTCTCCTTGGCAAGCTTTTAACCAGGATTAGGGAGGCCTCGGACATTCTATTCTATTTCTTTTGAAAAAGAAAGAGATTCTTAGAAGATCTGTTTTCTTAGATTCTTAAGAATTTTAAGGAGCTAATGTACTAAAGTTTAGTACAACCTGAATGAACCACCAGGATGCCTAGGTTGAGTTATACTATGTTAGACTAGTTTATTAGATATAAAACCCATAATCCAACATTGCTATGAACCTTGCTGTCTATGCCTTGATTAAGGGCGACTGATAAAACCTCTCGCCTTGGAGGAAGAGAGGGTGAGAATAGGTTAATGATAAGGTGAATGGAGAGGATGGCAATCATCTAAGATCTATACCTTGGTATAATGTTGTAGGATGGATGGAAGTTAATTAACCCATGTGTCAATTTCTGGATGGTTTTATTGTAATGTTTATTTTAAACTCTATTTAGAATATTCCATTCAGTGGAACTGTGTAAAGATGTATAAAATGGCAGAATTTATACACAATAAAATTTGAAGTTAAAAAAAAAAAAAGATTTTACTTTAACTTCTTGGAAATTTTGTTGGCAGTGAGAGTGCTTTTTAACAGCTGAGATTCTGCTAATTTCAGATATCTGTGAGAGATACTGTCTGAAGGGTGGTTTCTCCACATTTCCTCAAATCCCCCTCTTAGTTTTAGGCGGTCTAGTTTTATTATTGTGTATTTATTGTTTGTGCTAAGCAGTGAGAGTGCCTAGATTAAGTAGGGCACCAGATTGTGAGAGGACCTGTGTGCTGAATAAATGTATTATGTTTTTAGTTAGTTAAATTAGTTAGTTTAGGTTATGAAGGACCCCAGGTTGTGAGAGGACCTGTGGGCTAAATAAATGTTTTAACAATTGTCTCTGTCTTTAGTTAGTTAGTTAATTTAGCTGTTGTTATTTTAAGTTTTGGGTGGGAGTTTATCATCAATTTGTTTATTTTATTGGGATCTTTCCTCCTTTTGGGGAAAGTGAGTGTGGAATTTCAGGAAAGGGGTAAGACTTGTGGGGTTGTGTATACTATTTACATCTGGTGTGGATTTGTGTACATTATCTATATCTGAATTGTATTGTTTTTTCTCTGCTCCATGTCTTGAGCCTGGGACATATGTCATCGTCCTACCCCCCCAGGTCATGTGCTATTCAGCACCCGCACTTCACGCCATCCACCCCTTTTCCCTCCCACTGTTGCTCTTTTCCACCTATCAGCGTTGTCAAGCTTTGGGTATTGCCGTGGGTGTGGGGAAGTGGAACAGCTGGAGGTTGGAAGAGTAGGGCCACATCAGGTTGTTAAGCCCAGAAGACGCCCTGGGGTGAAATGGAGTCTAGAACGTAGGTCATCTTGTCTAGTCCCCACACCCAAGGGCACCACCATTGGTGGTGGGCAGGAGGTCAGGGCGGCCCAGGAGTTCTGTCCAACTCGAGCAGTGTTATGTAACGCCAGATCTATCAAGAACAAGACTGCAATTATTGCACATCTTGTCGAATCAACAGATCTGGTGTGCATCATCGAAACCTGGCTGGATGGAAATGCGGGCCCCATACTTGAGGCTGCAATTCCGGCTGGGTATTCGGTGATACACCACCCGAGATTGGACCAAGGGGGTCGTGGTCTGTTTCAAGACCGAACTGGATCTCACAAGTGTACCAGTTCAGAAGGCTAGGTCATTTGAATGTGCCGTAGTAGCAGGTGTGGGTTATAGGATGGCTCTCATCTACCATCCACCTGGGGATGAGAATCTATTCCTTAAGGAAGTAGCGGACTTCGTAGTCGACCTGGCATTTGAGTCACATAGGCTGATGGTCCTGGGTGACTTTAATGCCTGGATTGATGACGAACTCTCTCAATTTGGACAATACTTCCTCCAGCTGATGATTTCACTGGGCCTCACACAGGTTGTTACCTCTGCTACCCATAAATACGGCCACTCTCTTGACCTGGTCTTCCTCCTGGGGATCGAGGCCTCTGATGTGGGGGTGGAACCCGTTGGATGGTCTGACCACTACACTGTGTGATTCAATTTTTGCACCCCTCCTAGTAGGCCAACCCCTGTGGAGATGGTCAAGTACCGCCCTTTACGGGATGCGACTCCTGATGGTCTAGCAACAGTACTTGATCTATCAGAATTTCCTACTGCAAGCATGGATCCGGAGGTTTTGGCCTATAATAAGGTCATTGCCTCAGCGCTGGATTCTATTGCTCCAGTCCGCATTTGTCCTCTCTCCCTTCACCCTCGGTCTCCGTGGTTTGATGGGACCTTGAGGGAGTTGTGGCGACTAAGATGAAGGTTAGAGCGGTGCTGGCGGAAAGCCAGCTTAGAAGCTGACCATCTTAGACTAGTAGAGCATTATCGACTCTATCAATCAGCAATCTCTCATAAGAAGGCAGAGTTCCTGTCCGGGGAGATTGCTGCCGCTCAGAACCGACCAGCTCAGCTCTTTCGAACTGTGAACAGGCTGTGCAACCCAGCCTGTCTGCAAGTTCGAAAAGCATTTTCACAATTACAGTGTGAAGAGCTTGCTCGGTTCTTTGCTGATAAGGTGGCCGACATCAGGCTGGAGACCCGTTTAGCACACTCTATGGGAGTTGCTGATAATCGATGCTTGGCCACTATCCCTCCTTTCTCCTGGAGTTTCTTTGACCGGCCAGAAATCGTGGATGTTATACGGATTGTCCAGGGTATGCACCCTACATGCTGTAGTTTAGATCCGGGCCCCACAGCCCAGATTATGGGCTGTTGTGATGCTATCGGCCCGGTTCTGGCACAGATAGTCTGGTGCTCCCTTGACTCTGGTGAATACCCCTGTTCCCTGAAGGAGACAGTGGTGACACCTTTGTTGAAGAAAGCTTTTTTGGACCCAGACTCTCTTGCAAACTACAGACCTATCTCTAACCTTCCCTTTGTGGGGAAGGTGATTGAGAAAGTAGTGGCTGTACAGCTGGAGAACCACTTGAATATACACAGCATCTACGAACCTCTCCAGTCTGGTTTTGGAAAGAGGCACAGTACCGAGACTGCGCTGGTTCGGGTGCTCAATGATCTCCTGATGGCGAGAGATCAGAAAAAACGGTCCATTTTGGTACTTCTTGATCTGTCATCAGCCTTTGACACCGTGGACCATGGGGTACTGCTCGAGCGCCTGAGATTCATCTGTGGTCTTTCTGGTTTGGTCCACAGATGGTTTACATAATTTCTCACTGGTAGAGCTCAGAGGGTGGTGTCAGGGGTCTTCTCCTCTGAGCCTATCTCTCTGTCATGTGGGGTCCCTCAGGGCTCGGTGCTGTCCCCCATGTTGTTTGCAGTGTATATGCTGCCCCTCGGAGACATTGTAAGATGGTATGGGCTGAGGTTTTATTGCTATGCTGATGACACCCAGCTCTACCTGTTTTTGGCCCCCGACCAGGATGGAGCACTCTCGGTATTTAACGACTGCCTCGCTGAAATCCAGGATTGGATGAAGTCCAGCTGGCTGAAGTTGAACCCAGGGAAGACTGAGGTGATGGTTGTGGAGCCAGGTCGCCGGATAGGGGGTTGGGAGCAGGTCAACCGACGGGATTATTCCTGGGAGATTCTGAGCTCCCTGCCTCTGAATGGGTGCGAGACCTAGGGGTGATACTAGACGAAGGGTTGACACTTCGATCTCAGGTATCAGCTGTCGTTAAGTTATCCTTTTATCATCTGAGGAACATCGCTAGGATCAAGCACCTTGTTCCATCCAGTGATCTTCCTACATTGATCCATGCCTTTGTGACCTCGCATCTGGATTATTGCAACTCCCTTTACTTTGGGCTGCTGGGGGTTGACAGCCGCTGCCTGCAGCTGGTGCAGAATTCCTCAGAACGGTTGCTGATGGGGACTCCTCGGTCTTCCCACATCACACCAGTGCTGCAGGAACTGCACTGGCTGCCAGTTCAGTGGTGGATCACCTTCAAAGTCGGATTACTGATTTATAAAGTCATACGTGGACTGGGCCCTGACTACCTGAAAGAGCTTCTGGTCCCTTACCACCCTGAGCGACTGCTCCGCTCGGCAGATGAGGGGTTGCTAGAGATTCTGAGGGTTTCTTTAAAATGTTCAGGGGCTCAGGCATTTATTTTCGTGGCCCCAACCCTCTGGAATTCTCCACCCCGTCGGACTAGGGAGTGCATGACTGTGGGGGGATTTAAACAGGCATTGAAGACGTATCTATGGAGCAGGGCCTATGGTGATTAGGAAGACAGATTTTAAACCGTATATTATATTTATTAATGTGGTTGCAACATTGTTTTAATTTGTACTGTGCCTTGACACTTGAAAGGCGCATTAAAAATAAAGATTATTATTATTATTATTACAAAAGGCTTTATTTGTTGCGGGGCAAGTAGATGATCTCTTTCCTTCTCAACATTTTATTGGAACTCTTTTTTGCTAGGATTCTGGCTGTTTTTTAGGGCTCCTCAGGCTTTTGCCTGGGGGCTCAGCCCTTATTGGGTCCCAGCAGGGTGAGGAGGGGGAGGATGAGCTCGGCCACACGGTGCACCCTCATGTACTGCAATGGGGTTTGCGGTGTCTTCCATGTGGGCTGGTCTTTGGATCGACCCTCCCTTCTATTTGTTGTTCTTTTATTTTACCCATACCTTAGTGTGTCTCTGTTTACTTGGTCTCGTGGATACCTGGGGCCTTCTGGATGGGAGGTAGCTCATTTATTGTTACCCTTCTTTTGTTCGCGCTAGTTGCTGGATTGTATGGTGGGGGTTTGTGATATTTTATATTTATTGTAGTTTGTCATTATCAAAAGTGTTGGGGAAATCTTACTGTAAAAAGTTGGGTTGGGGGGGTTGAAGGCCCGTGTTAGGTGGTTTATTCTATCATGGGCCTAGGTTGGTTGGAGGAATGGTCAGTTGGACTGGGGCTAGTTTTTTTTTCATTTTGGGGGTGTTTGTGATTTATTTTGGGCTTTTGGAATCATATTGGGAGAGGAGGGAAGGGAGACCTGTAAATTGTTGTTCATACACCTGGCACTTCATTCTATTGAATTTTGTTTTCCTGCGCTGTTACTGTGTGCTTTGTTAGTTTATGGGCAGAAGGGGCTACGGGTCTATTTGCCTGTTATTCAGTTTTTCAACTTGTACTGTTAGGGTTTTTTGTTGGGGAGTATTGGGGGGGGGGGGTCTGTTGATACTCTGTGTTTTACCATGTTATTTCTGGCTTTGTCTTAAGGGGGTTGTTGGGGGTGGGGTCCAGAGCACCACTCATTATTCTAACAGTGTTGTTTTACCGGCTTTGCCCTTTTACCCTTGGACCTGTTCATCACAGGGACTCTATATAAATTTATTTCATGGAATGTCAAGGGGGCGAATGACAAGCGTAAATGATTTATGATTTTGCGACATCTTAAGAAAGATCACCCGGGGGTGGTCTTCCTTCAAGAAACCCATCTTAAATGGAAAGACGTCTTATATTTTCAAAGGGAATGGATTTGGGCAGGTCCTAGTGGCATAGATCAGTTCTAAGAAAGGAGGGGTGACTATCTTGATAAGTAGGGGAATTCCTTTTACTCTATTGAAAGAGTGCTGGAACTCGGAAGGCCGCTTTCTTTTTGCGCATGGATGTCTGGGCTTGATGTAGGTCCTTTTAGGTGTGGTCTATGGCCCTAATTCAGACTCACCCTCTTTTTTCTCCAATCTTTTGACTCAGCTGGCTCCCATCTCCCCATCATACTGGGTGGTGACTGGAACCTTGTAGTTCACCTAGATTTAGAAGGAGCTGGGGCCCGACCAAAAGGGCTGTCGCCAGCACAGTGAGGTTTACGGGATTTTATGGATACTCTTGGGGTAGTAGACCCCTGGAGACTTTTGCATCCTGGTGAAAAACAATACACCTTCTTTTCGACCCCCCACAGATCATTTCACCACATAGATAATTTTTTGCTCAGTACTGCCAGTCTTTTTGGCCTTTTTTCCTGTGAAATTCTGCTGTTGGTGATCTCTGAGCATGCTCTGGTGTTTCTAGAACACTCTCTACATGGCCTCAAGGACTAAGACAGGGCTTGGCGCTTCAACTTCACCCTTTTGAGGATCCTACATTTGTTTCAGTCATCACTGAATTTCTTCAGCATTTTGTTTGGGAAAATGAGGGGTCAGTTCAAAACTTGGATATCCTTTGGGGTGCCGGAAAGTGTGCAGTTAGGGGGCGAATGTACTTGCCTGGCCTCTGGGACTAAAAAGCAGTGTGCTGAATGGGCGACTTCCCTCCTTGCTCAGATACAAGACCTAGAGCATCGTCTGTCCTCTGCTTCAGAACCTGAGGATTGGGCGACGCTCCACTCCCTTAGAGGCCAATACTACAGGTTCCCTGCCGGCCAGGCGGATCTTGCTCTTCAGTGGGTCAAATTTAGGTATTTGGAATCGGGAGAGAGGGTGGGGCAGCTTTTGGCCCTCCGCTTGCTTCAACTGGAGAGTCAGCAGTGGATTTCCGGCCTTCAGCCCTCCTTGAGGTGGGTGACCCGTACTTGTTCCCGGGATATCGCAGCCGCTTTTTTGGGACTTCTGTAGCCGTCTTTAAAGTCTAGATTCGAGTGTTTCGATTGACACTGATTCGAAAGAAGGCCTATTTAGATTCCGTACCTTTACCTCGTTTGTTGGATCAGCAGCAGTAGATTTTGCAAGCCCCTATTTCCCTGGAGGAGGTTCATAGGGTGATTGCACAGTTACCACAGGAAAAGGCTCCTGGGATGAACAGGTTTAACAACTCCTTTCATGCTGCTTTCATTGATATTTTAGTCCCTTTTCTAATGTGGTTGTTCAATCACCTTCGTATCTCTGGCCTCACTGACACCTCGTTCATGCAGGCCTGGATTACTCTAATTCTTAAACTCGGCAAGCCCAAGCTTCTTCCTGGGAATTACCATCCAATTTCTTTACTTTACACAGATATCAAAATTTTTACGAAAGTGTTATCGAACCGCCTTCTTTCGACTTGAGAGGAACTTGTCAGTCCTACTTAATTGGGCTTTGTAGCTGGTCTTCTTTCCTCTGATCATCTTTGCAAAGTACTACTCTAATCTCTGCGTCTCGGGAAGTGGATTCCTGCTATCCTGGTCTCCCTTGGCGCTTGAAACTTTCTTCAGTCCGGGTGTCTTGGGATTTCCTTTTTGCTACGCTTCATAGATTTGGTTCCCTCCACCTTTTGTGACTGGCTTATGATTATAGTTATTTACCATCATCCTATGGCTAGAATCTTTGTAATGGTGTGTTTTCCTTCTTTCCCCTTTTGTGGGCACGAGGCAAGGCTGTTCCTCTCTCCTTTCCTGTTTAATCTCTACCTGGAGCCTTTGCTTATCTCTATTCAAATTAATTTGGCCATTAGAGCTCATTCGGTGGGGGTGAGGGCTATAAGTCTGACATATGCGGATGATCTCCTTTTACACCTGGCAGATCCTAGATCCTCTCTTCCTGCGGCCCTGGAAGAAATTCACAGGTTCTCTCTGATTGCAGGCTATAAATTAAACTTGGAAAAATCCAAGGTGATGCCATTGAACTCATAGGTGCAACAGTGTTGGATTGATACACTTGGTCTTCTTTGAGAACCTAAGGCTTTAACTTATTTAGGTATCAAGATTTCTAGGTTTCTTTTGGAGATAGTTCAGTTAAAGCTCTCCCCATTATGTCAGGGTATTAAGCACGAACTTCGCAGATGGAGAGTGCTCCCTCTATCTTTATGGGGGCAAGTTAACATCCTTAAAATGAATGTTTTGCCCTGGCTCTTGTACCCCTTGGGGATGCTTGGCCCCTTTCTCCCGAAACACTGGTTTTCCCATTTCAGAGCTACCTCTCTGACTTTCTTTGGAATGGTAAGGCCGTTTGTAGGGCTTATTACAGTCTCACAGTTCTGAAGGAAGTCAGGGGCCTGCGGGTACCCAACTTTTTTCATTATTTTTGTGCCCTTCATTGTAGTAAACTGTTTCAATGGAGTTCAATTTCTTCAACCTCTTCTACTTACCCCATCACCCTTTATGGCTTTCTTTGGAACAGAGGCTTTGTCAGCAATATAGTATTACCCTCGGTAGTTTATTATATATTAACCCTTCGGATCTTCTGAAGCTGTTACGGATTTCCCCTATTTTTTGGTCTCTTAAGGCCCTGCGTCAAATCTACTCCCACCTAGGTGTTGACCCTTCTAAAGATATTTCTCAACCACTTATGGGCAACCCACATTTTTGCATTGTGAATCACCCTATTCCTATATCTTTTTGTCCACTTCCTCAGCGAGCTCCGGTTGCTTCCTTATTTCAGGATGGTAAACTCCTCTCTACGAATGACCTTCAAGTCCATTTTGTAATTCCCACCTATCATTTTCCTTTTTTTAAACATCTACAATTGTCTAAGGCTCTCTCGTTTTTCCCTAGGTCCCCCTCCATGGTCGACAGATACCAACCCCTTGCTACAAACTCTTGTGGACATGGTGGTTCTCCCTCGCTCCATCTCTAAGTTTTACGATTTTTTGCAAGAGTGACCCGAAGAGTCTCAAGGGGTTTTGCTTTTACTGGCAACAAGAGTTGGGCCTTAATTTAGAGGAAACTGGCTGGAGATGGATTTGGAGATGATTATATAAACATGTTAAACAAGATCATCTTCAGTTTCTCCAATTCTGAATTCTCAATAACTTATATTTTACACCTTCTAGGCTCTATAGGATGGGTCGGTCTGCATCTTCCACATGCCTTAGATGCCAGGCCACTGAGGGGACACTAAAACATATTCTATGGGAATGCCCCCCCCCCGGGTCGTCCCCTTCTGGCAAGCAATTTGATGTGCTTTGGATCCCTTCTTGGGCTTGGACCAGTATTTTACCCCATAAGTTTGTTTAGTGGGACACTTCCCAGAGGGGGTGGTAGGTTGTCATAAAGCTTCTGTCTCCTTAATTTCGACTGTTGCCAAGTTAGTTGTCAGGCACTGGCTGGATGACTCTGTCCCCTCCTTCCGGGAATGGCACTTGAAAGGGCTTCAAGCCCTTGAATTAGAGAAGCATATTGCTCGCCATCAGTCCCATCAGGAGGGATTCATGAATAGGTGGGGTCCACTGCTGGCCCTTCTACCCATAGTGCAGGACCTGTAGGAGGAACTGGATTGAGAAAAGAGGCGGTGACCTTGTTCCTATTTTGAAAGGGCTGGTATCTGGTTACCCCTTCTGCTCTCGGGTAGCCTGGGTCCTGTTTTGTTTTATTTTCTTTCTTTCTACATTTTCTATTATATGGGGGCTTGAGTTGGTGCTCTGGTGTGGGAGTGGGGGGGGTTGTTGGAGGTTTTGTTGTGGGGAGGTTTAGGGAGGGTCTAGGGGCAGAGGTGGTGGGTTGTGTTTTGTTATTACTGATCATTTTGTACCGATTCTGGTAGCCACTTTGTCTATCTTTATCTGTCATGATGTTAATTTACTGAACCAGCTATTACCGATTGTTCATGTTTGTTTTTTCTTGTTATAAATTTAATAAAGTATATTAAATTGAAAAATATCTGAGAAGTACTGTAGAGACAGGAGCACTGCCCTGAGTTCTAGTAGGTTTATGTGCTCATATTACTCTTGTGGGGACCAAACTCCACTTACTGTTTGGCCTTCCAGATGTTCCCCCCTCCATCCTAGCAGGGAGGTATCTGTTCATATACTTAGGGTTGTGGACATTTTCTGTAAACGGATTTCTTCACTGAGATTGTCCGCCTCTTTCCACCACTCTAGACCCCTGACCAGATTGGCTGTGACTGGCACTGGCTGGCTCAGTAGGTTCGACTTTTGATGCCACATGCCTTTTTAAGTGGTACTGTACATCTCTCATCTGTAGATGGGCCCAAGGCACCACAGCTGTTACTGCTGACATGTGGCCTAGCTACTGCAAGAAGTCCCTTGCTGGCCTTGGTTCACCTGGTTTGAAGGACCTTGCACAGGACAAAAGACATTCTACTCTTGCCTGTGGCAGTAATGCTTTCCCCTGTGTAGTATCTAACTCTGCTCCTATGAATGCCGGCACTTAGAAAAATCCCAGCTATGTTCAGTAGGAAGCCTAGGCTTTTCAGGGTGTTTTTCACCACTGCAATGGGGCTCAATGCCTCCTCGTTTGTCCTTCCTGTGACTAGCCTTTGTTCAGTTAGGGATACTCTGATATTCCCTTTCTTCTCAGAAATGCAGCTACTGTTGCTAGGCACTTTGTGATCATTTCGGAGCCAAGGTTAGGCCAAAAGGCAGTGTAGCAATCCAATACTGCTTTTTTCCAAATATGAATATTATGTACTTTTTGTGGGAGTATCTTATAGGGATTTGAAAATATGCAGTTTTCAGATACAGTGATCCCAGCCACTCCCCTTTCTGCAGTGGTGATTTAAGTGTTTCTAGGGTTACCATTTTGAACTTTTTCTTTTCATATGCCTGTTCAGGAACCTTAAGTCCAGAATGCATGGCCATCCCCAGTTTTTCTTCCTTGTTTGAAAGTATATCAAGGAGAGACCTATTCCCCACTGAGAGGGAGGGACCTTTTCAAAGGCCTTGATCTTTAACAGCTTCTCGACTTCCAGTTCTAGCAGGACTTTCTCCTGAGGATGGAGTGGAGGAAAAGCCTTTGGCCTCCTTAGTTTTGGAAAACCTGTGAACTGAAGAACCAGTCCCTGACTCTCCAATTCCAACATCCACTTGTCTGTGGTTATAGTTTTACATTCCTGGAAGTAATGAGTCAGACAGCCTCCCACTGGTAGGGGGTCTATGGCAGTCTGCACAAAGTTAGGGATTTTGGTTCTCTTGTGGCTTAGGAGCTGGTGCCTGCTTCTGCCTTGCACCTCTCCTGCCTCTGTCTCTTGGGACACCGCTTTGTGGGGGGTAGTCAGAGTAGGAATAGCAAGTTTGACAGTAGACTCTGCCCCTACTTCCCCTTTGATATGGCTTGAAAGAGATAGAAGCTCTTTCCTTTTGTGAATCAAGTTTTTGTAGATTCTTTTTTAATTTTGCATTTTGCTCATCAACTTTTTCATATAGGTAGACTTCTGTGTTATCCCCAAAGAGAGAAAATGGTGAACATCCTCAACATCCACTCTCATGAAACATAGGAGGATGAGGAGGAAACTAAGTCCATGGATATGATGGACTAGCCTCCATAAGACTACTAGTCCTCAGGCACAAATCACTCCAAGAGGCTACATCAAAAACCATGTCAGCACCCAATTCAGCTGCTGGCATTGATTAAAAAAAAAAAAGTTGTGAAAAAAAAGTATTAGGTGGATAGACGGGGGCATACCTGTATCCCACCCTGATCACAAAGGAGTGGCACAAGCAAGTGCCTGTGAGAAGGCCAAGGTGCCTCTCTTAGCCCAGCCTCGAGAGGAATCCAGGAAACCGGATACTATGGCGAAAAAAATTGTACACAACAGTTTCTTTACTCCTGACACAGACAGTTTATTTGGCATGCATAGCCCAGTACCAGAAAGCACTGTGGAATGCAGTGCTGGCATTGACTGATAAGGAAGATGGTGAAGTGGCACAGGACCAGGCAGCCACAGCAAAGTCAGCCCTAGATGCCACTAAATACCAGTTCCACATGGCTTTCAACTCTAATGACTTTGCTTCACAAGTCTTAGCTCATGCAGTGGCACTTAGTGCCATCCTTATCAAGGGCACTAAGGCTAAAGCTAAGGCTACTGATGTTCTCTTTTAGGGAACGTCCCTATCTGGTGAAAAAACAGAGACATACATGAAAAAAAGTGGATGAATACAAAACTACTTTTACGAATTCCACTGAGAAAGGAAAGACATTCACTTCCTGCAAGCAGGGGTTACTATCCAAGACCCTATGACCACTATGAGTACCAACCCAAAGTGGTTACTACAGAGGCTGAGGCAGGAGGGGCTCCAGATGTGCTGCAGTACCAGCCCCCAAGTCACTGCCAAACCAAACTCCTGACAATTCTGCCCAGGTCGTCAGTCAACCATTGCCAGTGGAGGAAAGACTGACCCACTACTTTCAGGAATAAGTAAAAATATTACCACACACAAGTGGGTTCTGGAAGTAATGGGTCAGGGATTGTCCCTTCAATTCAAATGTTCCAAAAACTGCACAGACCAAAACACTTCCCAGCACATTCACCACCAGAAAGAATTTTGCTGGAACTGAAAGTAAAGAAACTGCTGTAGACAAAGACAGTAGGAAAGGTCCCTACCTCACAGTAGGGCAAGGACCTGTTTTCAGGATACTGTACTTCCTGACCCACACGAAAAATGGGTAGTGGCAACCCATTTTAGAACCAAGATATCTGAACAAACATGTCAAAAAGTAAATGTTCAAGATGGTCACACTGGGCAGTGATACCATCCCTACAGTCAGGAGATTGGTTGGAGATCACTGGATTTGAAAGATATCTACTTCCACATTCCAGTCAGATCCAACCTCAGAAATTATCTTGGGTTCAGGCTGGGAAACTGCCAGTATCAGTTTGTAGCCATTGGCTTCGGCCTCACCTCAGCACTAAGGGTATTCACAAAGTGCGTAGCAGTGATGGCAGTGCACTTGAGAAAACAGGATATGGTGTTTTTTCTACCTAGATGACTAGCTAGTATCAGGGAAGACAAAGCAAAAGGCAAGGTGCTCCATACAACACGTAAGGAGCACTCTAGAGAGCCTGGGATTTGCAGAAGTGTCAGACAAACACAGTTTAGGTGCTGGACTTCATAGGTGCAGAGCTGGATACCCTGCAGGGGAAGGCTTTCCCTCCACAGGAAAGGGTATCAAATCGGATTGCCAGTGCAGAATCCTTGACACTGGGCCATCCAAGGCCTGTAAGGAATTTTCTGCAGTTACTGGGCCACATGAAGGAACGCCAAGAGACCCTGTTGAAGGCTTTCTCCACATCCAGGGATACCAAAACCACAGGGATCCCAGAACTCCCAGAAATAGAAACAAAGAAGTTGATGGCAGGAGGAGCCCACCATGGTCCCTCTAGTCTGCCCACTGTCTTTTAGCCTAGCCTTCTAACTGCCCTTGGGTTTGAGGGCTCCCTTGTATCTGTCCCAAGCATTCTTGAAACCTACCACTGTGCTTGCCCCCACCACCTCTGCAGACAGGCTGTTCCAGGCATCCAACCACTCATTCTGTGAAGAAAAACTCTGTGGTGTTGGTGAAGATCTGCCCTCCTTGCAGCCTTAGATCCAGTCCCCTGGTTCTGCTGCCCTTATTAAATTGGAAGAGATTGTCTATCTGCACCTGGTTTATGCTTTTTATGTACTTGAATGTTACAATCATGTTCCCCCTCTCTCTTCTCTGTTCCAGGGAATACATGTTCAGTTCTTTCAGTCTATCCCCATAGGACATCTCGTGCAGTCCATGAATAATTTTTGTTGCCCTTCTCTGCACCGTCTCCACTCAGTGTCCTTTTTGAGGTGGGGCCTCCAGAACTGGACGCTGTACTCCAGGTGAGGCCTAACCAGTGATCTGTACAGTGGCAGGATCACTTCCCTCTTGCTACTTGTGATTCCCCTCCCAATGCATCCCACCATACCGCTGGCCTTTAATGCTGCCTTCCCACACTGTTTACCTATCTTCAAAGTTGTCTGAGATAATGATTCCCAAATCGCACTCTTGGGTGGAGACAGCTAGTCTTTCCCCTCCAAGGTAAAATGCCTTATTTGGATTTCTTTTTCCTATCTGCATGACTTTGCACTTTTTGGCATTGAATCTCAACTGCCATGCTCCAGACTTCTTCCAGTTTCTTGAGGTCAGCTTTCATCTTGTCCACTCCCTGCTGGGGGTCGACCCTGTTGCATATTTTGGTGTCGTCTGCAAACAAACACACCTTTCCCTGTAGTCTGTTTGCTATGTCCGATATGAAAATATTGAAGAGCAAGGGCCTCAGTACTGAACCCTGGGGCAGACTGCTGGTTACCCCATCTTCTGATGACAGTGCTCTGTTTACCTGCACTTTCTGGGTCCTGCCCTGTAACCAGCTTTTAACCCATCTAAATACTTCTGATCCAACTCCTGTGTGGTCTAGCTTCTTTATCAGCCTTCTGTGTGGAACTGAGTCGAAGGCCTTGCTAAAGTCTAAGTAGACCACATCTACTGCCCCACCATCACCTATAACCTTTGTAACACAGTCAAAAAATGAATGGCCACAGCCGTACTACGATTGACTGGATTCTAACTAATAGGATTGATTGCTATTCCACTGACAGGGTCCTACCTGACTCAATAAGTGACCACTGCCCAGTCTTCTGTGTGCGAGATGCCTCCCCTTTCTCAAATCCACACAAGGTACTATCGTTTGCCAACTTTGCCCTACTTAACACTGCTGAGTTCCTATGGGATCTAAAACATACCGACTGGTCTCCCCTATTTACCACTAATGACATCAACCTTGCCACTGACTTCCTTAATACGACCTTACTTACCCTACAGTGTAGCACATACCATACTCTACACCTGGGGTCAGAGGAGGTTACCAAATGGCTGAAACAGCCTCTCCTGCAACTGCTCAAGCAGTGTGACAAGCTATGGTCTAAATGGAAGTCCTCCTCGGATGTGGAAGACCTTGCTCAGTACCGGGCTTTGCGAAATACCTGCAAGCGATCAATCTGGGCTGCAAAGAGTGACTACTACCATGGAATTCTTAGGTCATCAGCCGCTGACCCCAGGAAATACTGGAATCAGATTAATGAGATATTAGGGAACACTAAGCTATTGACCCCCAAGGACTTGTTGCTAAATGACACCCAACCCTAGGACCATTGTCAATGCTTTCAACCTGCTTTTCAACATTGTTCCTAATTGCCCACAGGCCCCCTCCTATGGATCCCACTGCCCTTCCTCTTCTCCCTCAGACACCCCTCCCATACTCAAGCTTTCTCCCATCTCTTGCCTGGACATTCTTAGGTTACTGAGGTCCATCCCTGTATAAGGCACCACAGGACTTGACGGTATTGAACCCAGGATCCTCCGACTTGGTGCCTCTCACCTTGCCACTCCTGTTACTCAGCTTTTTAATCTATCCATCAGTACTGCAACAGTGCCTTTCGCCTGGAAATCTGCCACAGTAATTCCTTTTTTCAAGAAGGGTGACCCTAAAATTTTGTCTAACTATCGCCAGATTGCTCTTTTACCAGCTCTTAGCAAGTCACTGGAAAAACGTATTCACCGTCAGATCTCTGCTCATCTATTAAAATTCGATCTCCAGTCCCCGGCTCAACACAGTTTCCGGCCTGAACACAGTACCACAACTGCTCTCACCCAATTCACTAGTGATGTTAAGTTCGGAATGGACAAAGGACTACTTACTGGTGCAGTGTTTATAGATTTCACCAAAGCTTTTGATTTGGTTAATCGCCCACTACTTGTGAACAAACTTCATTCTCTCGGTGCCTCTAGTTCCACCACATCCTGGATCAGTAGTTACCTTTCAAACCGGACCCAATCCGTCTTCTTCAATAAAGTACTATCATCTCCGGCTCCTGTCTTCTGCGGCGTCCCACAAGGATCCATTCTAGGGACTTTGCTCTTTTCCATTTTTGTTAACGACTGTCCCTCTTCCTCTACACACTGTCAATCCATCATGTATGTGGATGATCTGGTGCTCTACTCAACTGCCCAGTCGATGGATGACATCAGTAAAGACCTGTCATCTGCATTCCAAATGATTCAAGCCTGGCTCCTAAATAATGGCCTACTCCTCAATCTATCCAAGACCCAGGCTATGCTGTTTGGGTCAGCAAGAAGACTCCATACTGGGTCCTCCATGCTTTGTGTGCGAAGCTGTGATGGCTCTACCATCCAGTCTACTGACTCTTTTAAATATTTGGGTGTGACACTTGATCCCTCTTTTGACCTCTCATGACATATAAACGAGATATGCAAATCTGTTAACATCAAGATAGGTGCCGCTTATCGAGTGCGTCACTCCCTTACTCCTGCGGCCAGGATCTCGGTTGCCAGAGGTGTCCTGCTCCCTAGGCTACAATACGCCCTCCCTATTCTATCCATTGCTAACGCTGGAATCCTTCGTAAATGGGATATTACCTACAACAACATATGTAGATTTGCCCTATCTGCACCCAGACTTACTCACCACTGTCTCCTGTATGCCAACCTCCAATGGCTGTCCCCTTCTGCCCTGCACTCTCACGCTCTGGGTTGCTTCATAGACTCCATGACAAGACCCCCCCCCCGTCCTGAAAGCATTGGGGCAATGCTCACCCTGGTGCCTCACTCCCGCCTTTTGAGGTCATCAAACTCCACCCCGCTCTCAGTCCCACATTGCTTTACAAAAATGGGTGAACATGCCTTTTCCCACTTCGCCCCTAAACTCTGGAACTCTCTCGCTCCCTGTCTAAAGGGCCCCCAATCTCACTCCTTCTCCAAAACTGCACTTTTCTCCCACCTAAAAGCACTTGATTCTTGTGAATGTAACTAGCCCTCTTGCCTCCTTTCTTTATATCTAGTTTTGTTGATTCTCTGAAATGTTGAATGTCTGTAGTCTTATGTCATTACCTGTTCTTGTTATTGCCTGCAAGGATGGATAATACCATATGTAAGCTCTACTGTTTTTGCCTTCTGACCATCCCTGCATGGATATTCATCGTCTGTACCATATACTGTATTGTACTGCATTTTATTTTTTTAATTTCACTGTACCTAATTGTCAACTGTGTACTGTACCCTCTCGGGTCGTGCTTGAAAATAGTCAGGGTTTTTGCCTAACGCACCTACCCAATCAACAAAAGCTAAATAAATAAATAAAATTAAAAACTCAATCAGGTTTGTCTGGCTTGACCTATCCGCTGTGAAACCATGCTGCTTGGGGTCCTGATGGCCACTAGCTTCCAGGAATGCCATGATCCTCTGTTTGAGTAGTGTCTCTATTAACTTCCCCACTCTGGATACGAGGCTTACAGGCCTGTAATTTCCAGAGTCCTCCCTGCTGCCCGATTTGTGAAGCAGGACCACGATTGCCCTTTTCCAATTTTCAAGTACCTCCCTACTCTTTAGGAATTTGATAAATAGTTTAGCCAGTGGGGCAGCCAACTCTAATCTCAGTTCTTTTAAGATCCTGGGGTGCATTTTGTCTGGCCCCATGATCTTGTCAACTTGCAGTTTATTTAGTGCCTCCAGTACTTCTGTCTCTGTGAAGGGGCTAGTATCAACCCCCTGTCCAAGGGTGCTGCGTTTTGCCATTTCTGGGCCATCGCCTGGGTCCTCCTCAATAAATACCGAGCAGAAGTACCTGTTCAGGATTTCTGCTTTTTCTGGGTCGTCTTCTGTTGTTTCCCCTTCCTGAGTTGTAATCTTGACTATACCTCCTTTTGCCTTCCTTCTTTCCTGGATGTACCTAAAGAAGGATTTTTCTCCTATCTTTGCCCTCTCTGCTATACTTGCTTCTGTCTGAGCTTTTGCCTGCCTTATATTTTTTGCTGGCTTCTTTCATTTTCTCCTTGTACGATACCCAGTCTTCTTCCTTGTTTGTTCCCTGGTATAGCTTGAATGCCTTCTATTTTTCTTTCACTATTTTAGCCACTTCCTTTGAAAACCATAAGGGGTTTTGTTTTCTTTTCGCTTTGGTAACCCTTCTGGCACATTGGTCAGTGACTGTCTGGATTGCTGTCTTAAGTTTCCCCCATATGACATTGACCTTGTCCACGTGTAGATCAATTAAGTAATTTCTTACGTTGGTCCTCATTTGGTTGAAGTCCGCCTTTTTAAAATCTAGTACTTTTATTTTTGAGTGGCACGTGTCCTCAGTTATGTTCACCTTAAAGCTAACCATGCAATGGTCACTGTTACCCATATGGCATCCCACACTGAGTTCCTCAACCTTCTCAGTGTTTATGAGGACCAGGCCAAGTAAGGCATCTCCTCTTGCTGATGTTTTGATCAGTTGACTTAGTCCAGCTCCCTGTAGTGCCAATGAGAAATCCCTGCTACTTCTTCTTGTCGCGGTTAGTTTACATCTGGAAGGTTGAAGTCCTCCACCAGTATCACCTCTCCTCTCCGAGTCATTTTGTGTATTTCTTCTATCAGGCCTTTATCCCCTTTCTGTTCTTGATTTGGAGGTCAGTAAATGATGCCGATCCTGAAGGTTTTTCTGTTTCCTGTATCTATAGTAAGCCACAGTGACTCGGTGTCAGCAGAGTGACTCTGCACCTCTGTGGCTTTTATGTCTTCTCAAATATAAATGGCTCCCCCCCCCTTTGCCCCTGCCTATCCTTTCTGAACAGATTGTATCCGGGTATAACCGTGTCCCATCCGTAGTTTTCTGTGACCCACGTTTCTGTCACAGAAACCCAGTCCAATCTTTCTACTACCATGATGCCTGCGAGTTCGGGTAGTTTGGTTGCAAGGCTTGTAGCATTTGCAACCATCACCTTCCAGGAAAGTGCACCCCCTTTGGTATGAGGCTGCACCCTCTTCTTGGACAGTGCCAAATTGCTATTTGCACCAGAGTGATTTTTGAGGTTGCCGTCGTGTTGCAGAATAATAATCGAGACCTCTGTGGTTGAGATGCCTGGGTTCTGCATTTCTCTTTCTGGGTGTGTATGTGCTCCTTTGGATTTATGGAGAGTGGTGACAAGCCCACCGACACACCGATGGTGGTGTTGTGAGCTGTCACCATTGCCTTCCAATCATGCACCCCCTCTGCTATAACCTCAGTACCATCCCTTTTCTGTCTGCCCCTCCTGTACTTTACATAAGGTCCCTCCTTTTTTATCAATGGCCACTCCTTGCTCATGGCCATGCCTGTTTCCTTTAGTCGGATGTGGGGGGGGGGTCCCATCTATTCGCCAATTCCCTTAACCTTATCTTTCTGCTTCATCCTCATTTAGGTCTTCTTTTCTGTGCTGGAGACCTCCCAGGTTAAACCCTCCAAGAAGACCTCCAACTTCTGCCTTAGTGCTCTCGCTCCTCCTCCAGTAAGATGCAGGCCATCATGCTTGAAGGGCTTCCTGTCCCAGAAGGTCCCCCAGTCTCCAATGTAGTGCATCCCGTTGTCTGCACACCAACCCTGGAGCCACCGGTTAAATTCCCTGAGCTGTTTGTTCCTGATCTTGTCCTCACTTCCACCCTTCCTCCAAACCAGCAACACTCCCAAAAAGGCCAGATGTGTTGTGTACTCCTTTAGGCTCTCCCCTAGGGTCTGCCTTGGGTTCTTCCACAGTCCTATTTGCTATGTCATTTGTCCCAAGGTGGACAATGATCCTCGCAAAATCCTGATCTCTTCTCATCATTTGTCCTATTCTGTCTTTCTCTCTTTGCAGATGCTCATGGCATGCATTTCACCATGGTTTCAGTTCCCTTCGCACTGATGGACTGTGCCTCCACTTCTCGCAACACAGAGTCTCCCACAACCAGAATCTTCATGTTGCTCTGTGTATTCTTCCTTTCCTTCCTTCCTTGTACCTCCTTGCATCAGGTTTGTCCTGTGATATATCAAGGCCATGTACTGGCTGACAGGCACCCTGCCAGTCAGTACCTGGTCTCGGTATATCACATGCACATGCAGACTCCAAACCGCAGCTGTCTGAAGATATGGCAATACAGATTACTATACTGCCATATCTTCAAATGGCTCCGGTTTGGAGTCTGCATATGCCCGTCATATACCAAGACCAGGTACCGACTGGCAGGGTGCCTGTCAGCCGGTACATGGCTTTGTTATATCACAGAAGCACTTAGGCTCCAAACCGGAGCTGTTTGTAGCTGTAGTAATATTGTAAGCATATGGAGGAACCCCGGCTGCAGGACACGTCATCACAGGGACAGCCGTGGGTGCATCGGGAAGGGCTCTGAGCTTTAAAATGCCAGCGGGGAGGGCACAAGATCAACCAGACATAATTTAAAATTAAAAAGGGCACCATAACAAAAATGTGTATATTTATTAAACAGCTAATCGGGCCCTGCTTCACAAGAAGGCAGGGCCCGTCTGGAGGTAGACGTTTCCCTTTAAGTGATGTGGGGGGGGAAGATTTAGCTGATTCCCCTCTTCCTCTCCAAAACGAGGTACTCTTAAAGCAAATGCTAGCTCCCTTTTAGTTGCTAGCTTCTCTCTCTAAAGTGAGGTGCTTTTAAAAGTAAATACTAGCTCCCTTTCAGCTGCATGCTGTTGCTTCTAAAAGCTGAAGCAAAAGTAAAGGCTAGTTCCCTTTCAGCTGCTAGCTGCTTCTAAAGCTGAATCAAAATGGAGCTGGGGCACAACGTGCTTTGCTATTCAGAGGTCACAGGCCCCTCCCACTTAGCAGTAGCTGTTAGCTGTTAAGTGATCGGGAGGGGGAGATTTAGCCAATTCCCCTCTTCCTCTCCAAAATGAGGTACTCTTAAAAGCAAATCCTATCTCCCTTTTAACTGCTAGCTTCCCTCTCCAAAATGAGGTGCTTTTAAAAGTAAATGCTAGCTCCCTTTCAGCTGCTAGCTGTTGCTTCAGAAGAAAGGGTTCTGAAAGAACTCTTAAAACTGAAGGTGGATAAAGCAATGGGGCCTGATGAGATTCACCCCAGAATTCTAAAAGAACTAAGGGAAGAACTAGTAACACCACTGACTACCCTTTCTAATAAATCATGGGAGGATGGTGTGGAACCCGAGGACTGGAGGAGGGTGGATGTGATTCCCCTTCACAAAAGTGGGAGCAATAAAGAGGCAGGAAACTACAGACCTGTCAGTTTGACCTCAGTAGTAGGGAAAATGATGGAATCACTTCTGAAGGAAAGAATTGTTGAGTACCTAGAGACCAGCGGGGCACAAGACCCAAGGCAGCATGGATTCACAGTGGGAAGGCCATGTCAGACAAATTTAATTGATTTCTTTGACTGGGTGACTAAAGTAGTAGACCAGGGAGGGGCTGTGGACATGGCCTACCTAGACTTTAGCAAGGCATTTGACACAGTCCCGCACAAAAGATTAATAAACAAATTAGCCAGCCTGGGAGTGGGTCCCAGGGTGGTAGCCTGGGTAAAACACTGGTTGGACAACAGGACACAGCGGGTAATAGTAAATGGAGTCCACAGTGAAGAAAGGAGGGTTACTAGTGGGGTACTGCAGGGTTCAGTACTGGGGCCAGTCCTTTTTAATGTCTTTATAAGTGACATTGCAGAGGGACTGGAAGGGGAAAGTATGTCTCTTTGCAGATGACACAAAGATCTGCAACAGGGTTGATAACAAGGTGGGGTGGAAACGATGAAAAGGGACTTGGGAAAGGTTGGAGGAATGGTCAAATGTATGGAAGCTTAGATTCAATGCAAAGAAGTGCAAAGTAATGCACCTGGGAAACAAAAACCCAGAGGAAGAGTACACAATGGGGGGGTGAGATACTGACAACAACAAAAATGGAAAGGGACCTGGGGGTAGTCATATCAGATGACCTAAAGGTGGGCCAGCAATGTGAGAAGGCAGTAAGGAGGGCTGGGGGGATACTGGGATGCATAGGGAGAGGCATCACCAGTAGAAAACAGGAAAATGTTGGCCCTCTGTACAGACAGTTGATAAGACCACATCTGGAGTACTGTGTACAGTTCTGGAGACCCCATCTCTGCAAAGACAGAGAGGGGTGGAGGCTATCCAGGAGGAGAACAGCCAAAATGATGCAGGGTCTGCATCAGAAGACATATGAAGAAAGACTCAATGAACTAAAGATGTATAGCCTCGAGGAAAGGGGGGGGGGGGGGACATGATAGAAACATTCAAATACCTCAAGGGAATCAACAAAGTCCAAGAGGGTAGCATCTTTCAGAAAAAGAGATGTGCAAAAACAAGGGGGCACAATTTGAAGATAGAGGGGGGACGACTCAGTGGTAATGTGATGAAGTATTTCTTCACAGAGAGGGTTGTGGGTAAATGGAACAGTCTTCCTGAGGAGGTTGTAGAGTCAAAAACATTGGGGGAATTCAAGAATGTATGGGACATAAGGCAATTCTAGTGGGGGGTAGGAGGAAGTAGGCTGTTGGTTAACTAGGATCTGCAGCTTATCCGTTAGGTAGGGAAATGGGCACACTAGGTGGGCCAAGCGGTCCTTATCTGCTGTCAAATTCTATGTTTCTAAAGCTGAATCAAAAACAGCCCACAACATGTGCCGTAGCTTCCTTATATGGTCGCTTGACCACCTCCTCTGCATGAAACCCACCTGTTCTGGGCCAGTGAGAGCTTCCCATACTTTGCTGACCCCAGCAGCCATGATCTTTGCCAATATTTTAACATCTGGGTTCAGTAGGGAGCTCAGTCTAACTGCTCACCAGTCACTGATCCTTCCCTGGTTTAGACAAAAGGATGACGAAAACCTCCTGTATTACTGGATCTAGTTGCTTTTTCTTATATACGTGGTTAAAAAGTGCTTTCAAGTTGGGTGTTAATTCTTTCTTAAGGACAGGAAAGAAGTTCGAGGAAAACCCAGTGGGGCCTACAGCCTTATCTGCAAACATACACCTGACCAGCAGAAAAAGGTCTTGTGGTCTATTATGTCTGCTTGAGTTTGCAGACCCCTTAGTGTCTATGGAGGGATATGCCCTCTCATTATCCACTCCTCCTTCCCCACGGATGCTCCCCTTCCCCCGTGCTCCACCACATGCAACTTTCCCCTTACCTGTGTCCCACACATTCTTGAAGCTGTCCACAGTCTTCAGGAAGACAACTTCCTCTGGCAACTCATTCCACATAGCCACTACCCTCTCAGTGAAAAAGTGTCCCCTCATTTTCCTCTTGAATCTTTCCCCACCAGTTTGAGGTAGTGCCCCCAGTGGTCCTTTTCCTACTAAGGTTAAAGAGACCCTCAGAGCTCAGGCTGTTGAAACCTTTAAGGTACTTGTAGGTTTCAATCATGTCATCTATCTCTCTGCTATGTTCCGGGGAGTACACGCTGAGATCTCTGAATCTATCCTCATATGATCTGATTGCTGTCCCTGGGACATCCTGGTTCCCCTTCTCTGGACTGTTTCCAGCAGGTTAATGTCTTTTTTAGGTAATGACACCAGTACCTCACACTGTACTCAAGATGTGAATCAGATCTGTACAGTGACAGAATGACCTCTGCTTTCCTGCTGGTTATACCCCTGGCTATACAGACCAGCATCCGATTAGTTTTGGCTGCTGCTCTCCTGCAGTGTGTTGAGTGCTTTATGTCACTCGTGATGATCACATCCAAGTCTTCTCATCTTCTGACTAGGTAACTTGCACACCAGCCAGCCAGTATATGACCCCTGGGTCCTTCTCCCCCAAGTGCATTACTTTACACTTTTTGGCATTGAATTCCATTTGCCAAATACCTGACCACCTCTCTGCAGTAGTTTGGCCAGGTCTTCTCTAATGCCTTATATCCCCCTCCTCTGTGTCTACTCTCACAAAGCTTTGTGTCATCAACAAACAGGCAAATCTTACATTTTATCTCATCTGCAATGTCACTGATAAACCCACTGGACTGAGCACCAAGCCCTGTGGGTCCCCGCTAGTAATTAACTAGTCTAGCCTCTGAGAAGTCCCACCCACCACTACCCACTGACTTTTATTTTGCAGAGCTAGTTTCTAACTCACAGCCAGTTTTGCCCCTAGCCCCAGGTCCTCCAGCTTCCTGATTACTCTCCTTTGGGGAACAGAGTCAAAGGCATTACTGAAATCCATATACTGTACATGATGTCCACTGCTTGGCCCCTGTCCACTGTCCTGGTTACCCAGTCAAAGAAATCAGTCAGGTTAATCTGGCAGGATCACCCTAACATGAACCCATGCTACCTCTTAGCCTGGAGCCCATTTTCTTCCAGAAAGCTGATCAGTCTTTCCTTCGGTATGCTTTCTATGAGTTTCCCCACTATCAAGGTCAAACTTGACCTGCCGATACTTATCGTCATCCCCTCGGCCTGCTTTTGTGTAGTAGCACTACATGTGCTGTCGTTCAGTCCAGGGGTACGTCCCCCATCTCCATAGAGGTGTCAATCAGGTCCGCCAGGGAACCCGCCAGCACATCCACCAGCTCCCTCAACACTTTCGGATGTACACCATCCGGTCCCAGGGACTTGTTTACCTTCAGGGCCTTTAAGCCTTCACTCACTCTGTCAATCCCCCAGTCTGTGATCATGCCCACCCCATTTCCTCTCCCCTTCCTTTCCTCGGGTACTAGACCATCCTTCTCTGTAGTGAAAGCTGAACAGAAGTACTTGTTAAGTACTTTGGCCTTCTCTTCATTACCCTCCTCCCACCCTGCCTCTCTTTTCAACCTATCCAATCTTTGGTATCTTGCTTCTCCCTGATATGCTAGAAGAAAGCCTACTCGACCAATTTCACCCCGTCTGCCAGCCGCATCTCTCTCTTGGCCAACTGGACTGCCCTGCTCGTCTCCCTTGCCTTGGTACAGGACTCCTCTCTATCCTCATCTCTCTGGTTGCGTTTATACTTCCTGAAGGCAGACGTCTTACTCTTTACCATCTGAGCTACCTCCCTATCAAACCAGCTAGGCTTCTTGGCTCTAGATGTTTTGCTCAGTCATTTGGCACACTTGTTAGTGACTGCCAACAGCCCCTCCTTGATTATGGTCCATTTCTGATTTCTGGTCCACCCCCATTTCCTTCCTGGTCCTAGCAAAGAGTTCTACCAGAATCTCCTCCATCCTATACAGTCTGCCCTCTTTAAGTCTAGAACCCTTGTTTTAGTCCTAATCTTCTCCCTGCCCATGTCCAAGTAAAACCACACAGTGTGATGGTTGCTTCCTATAAGTGGTTCCTCTGCCTTTACCTCCTGGACATGCACACCGTTAGACAGAACAAGATCCAATATGGCCCTCTCCCTGGTGGGTTCCATGACACACTGTATCAGAAGTCCACTCTGGAATGCATCCAGCAGCACCCGAGTCCTGGTACAGGTGGTAGCACAGATCTTCCAATCTATCCCAGGCAGGCTGAAGTTCCCCATAATCACCCCACCCCACCCCCCACTGGCCATCTCCCCAATTCTGGATCCCAGTTCCCTGCCTAATTCCTCATCCTGGTTTGGTGGCCTGTAAACTACTCCTATCCTGTTTTTTACCTTTTGTTGACTATACCTGAACCCACAGCACCTCTCTCTCCTTCCATCCCTCTCCTCCTCTTTTGTACAGGTTAGCTCTTTCCTCACATAAAGAGCCACTCCCCCCTTTCCACCCTCCTATACAGCTTATACCCAGGGAGGGAGAGGTGCCAGTCATGATTCAGCATGACCCATGTCTCTGTGACGGCAGTCATGTCCACCTCTCCGTTATCAGTGAAGGCAGCTCAGCTGTTTTGTTCCCAAGGCTCCTTGCACTAGGACTCTCAACTTTCCACCATGACTCCAATCCCCCTCTCATCCTGATCTGCCTAACTCCCTCAGTCACAACCACCTACACTTATTCTTCTTTTCTCTCCTCTGATCCTTCTTCCTTCTGCCCTGATTGGGGGAGGGGGCGCGGTCAACCTCCTCCTCCAGAGGACTAAGGGAATTGTGACCCCTGCTGCCCCATCAGTTTAAATGCACAGCCTTGCCTATACAGTCCTCAAATCTGGCCTTCCGCAACCTCCTTGCTTAGGCATGGCCTATCTGGTGCATAAAGGGCTTTATTCTCCCATGTGCCCCCCCCCAACCAGCTTACATCCGTCCTCTCTGCACCACCCCTTAAGCCAGACATTAGACTCCTTGATCCTTATCATCTTGCAGTGTTAGCCCTCTAGGAAGGCTAATGACCTCCCTACTTCACAGAACCTCTCCTGAACCACCCCTACCTCACTACTGGCCAAGTTGTTCATTCCCAGGTGAACGATGATGTGAGTCTGTCTCCTTTCCCATGTTCTTGGTCATCTGTGGATCCCCCCATGGTCAACCCCCACATACACTGTGCCTTTCTATGGTCTGCTCTAGCTTCCATGTCACCCCATCTCTGTCTCTTAACTATGGAGTCCCCCAAGATCACACCCCTCCCCTCCCTACCTGCCTCCTGAGTCCCTTCCCCCTAACTAGCTGTAAGTCTTGGATTGCCCAAGCTACTTCCCATTCTGAAATGGCACTGCGGCATGGTGAACTGCACTCCATGATGTCAGGCAGAACAGCCGCCCATAGAAATGCCAATTTCCTTGTTGCTAGCATTGGTGTCAGCCCGGTAGAGTTCCTGGCAGAACTCCCCAAAGCCCTGCACTATATCCCTTGGATCAATCAGGAAAGGGGCACTCTGCTTTTTTTGGACTGCTGCTACATAGTGATATGCCTCCTGTTTCAGCTGAAAGGCTAATATCCCATCTTCTTCCCCTGATCCACATAAGAGTTTATGAGCCAATGCACTTCTGGTGAAGTACCATCTAGCTTCTTCTCCAGCCCTCTGCTCTCCTTTAACAGGTTGTTGCACTTGCTCTTTTTCTCTTATGGATGGTTACAAGATATACAAGTTCTTAAAGAATTGTGCATTTAAAAACTCCCCACACAATTCAGATCCCTTACTATGCCCTGGTTTTCCTCAAAGAATAAAGTAATGGTCTCTTTCTCTCATCTTTTGAATGCAACCCTCATCTTTTAACAGATGATTATTAATTTTCTAGTTTCTTTCTTTCTCTAGGTTGTCTGTGCGTCGAAGGGAAAGATACACCGGTGAATGATCCATGACCATCTGTGTTGCTATTTCACATTTGCACAGTCCCCAGCAACTAGGCTCTAATGAGAAAGAAGTCTAGTCTAGAATCTGTTTAATGGGCAAAGAGTATTCCTGTACATCAAAGTATGGAGTTCTCAAGGGGTCCACCAACCCCAAGTTATCCTGCAGCTCTCCCAGCCCCCTCCGAGTCAGGGAAAGACCCTTCCTCGTTGAACGTGACCTATCCTTTGTTCTATCCAGCACCAAATACCAGTCATCAGCAGCCACTATAAGGATCTGAGGAGTGTTCCCCAGCATGGTTAATAGGTTTGTGAAAAAATAGAGGGTCTTCTCTATTTGGGCAATAGATACAAGCCAGTACAATCTCTGCCAGACCCAAAATCCATTGCAGGATGATATCTCTGTCTTCTGGATCTTTTTGCTCAGTTATCAGCCTAAATGGTATGTTTCTCACCATTAGAATCACCGCTCTCTCTTTCTTATTACTGTTTCCATGGCACTGGCTTGTCCCACCCACTCGCTATGCTACGGTGTACTATATTCTTCCTTCATGTGCATCTCCTGTAGTATAGCTATCTGGATACCTAGGGATCCAAGATGTCACATAAGATCGGATGATGCTTCTCCTTCATTTGGGACCCCTTAATGTTCCACGTTCTGAATTTAAACCCCAGTTTAGACAATTCTTTATATGGCTTATCTGATGGCTCCCAGGAAACTCAAAGTTGCTTAATCCATCCCAACCCCACCACCTGCAATGTATAAGCACTCCACTTACTGTCCCTGTCTGATGTGCCGAACATAAAACCCGCACCTCAACATACAGTATATATCTTCAGTACACTTATCAGTTTCACCTGCCGCCTGCCTTACTACCTAAAAGTGGCTACAGCACTGTCCAGGTTGGACCAGGATTCCTGGTCAGCAGCATGAGCTGGAGGTAGGTAGCAGGGCTTCATTAATCCCTCATCATTTTTCTGTTTTCCAGCCACCCAATCTTTTCACAAAGCATGCTTGTGTGCGTATGGAGGCATTCATGCAGCCCCTCCCTTCATGCCACCCAAGCTACACTGCCACCAGATCTCCACCTGTAGTGAACTCTGTTTACCACCACCCTCTCTTGTCTATCCCGTAACCAGTTTGTTACGTTTATCACCTTCTGACCCATCCTTAAGCTGTCCGGTTTCCTCATGAGCCTCATATGTGGAACAGTGTTGAAAGCCTTACTGAAATCTATGTAAGCTAAGTCCACTGTCCCACCCTGGTCTATCTCCCTGGTCACCCAGTCAAAGAAATCTATCAGATTTGTCTGACATGACCTCCTCCCACTGAATTGGTGGTGCCCCAGGTCTTGTAACCTGTTGGTTTCAAAATACTCCAGAATCCTTTCTTTTAGAAGTGATGCCATTAGCTTCCCACCACCGATGTCAGGCTGACTGGCCTACAGTTGACAGCCTCCTCCTACTTTAATGAAGTGGGACTACATCTGCCCTCTTCCAGTCCTCTGCAACCACTCCTGTTTCCAGTGAGTTGTTAAAAAGTGACATCCGTACCTCCCTGAGCTCCATCAGTACCCTTGGGTGTATGTCTGCCCTCACAGTTTTATCCACTTTCAGATTTGCGAGTCCCTTCAGGACTCTCCCCTCTGTAAAGGGACTTGTGTCTACCCCCACCCCCCAGTATCCCTGCTGCTTTTATGTGGGCCACCCCTTCCTCTGTGAAGACTGAACAAAGTATTTGTTCAGGACATCTGTTTTTACCTGATTCTCATCTGCACAGACTCCACTGGCCCTTTTTAACCTTATAATCTCTCTCCTAGTCTTCCTCCTTTCACTTGTGTACCTAAAAAAGAGTCTTGTCCCCTTTAATTACCCCTTGGGCTATTTTTTCCTCAGGTTTTGTCTTTGCACACCTCACTGTTTTCCCTACCTCCCTCTGTTTCTCTTGATACACTTCCCAGTTTTCTTCCCTTTACATCTCTTTATACCCCCTGAAGGCTCATTTTTAGCCTTAACCTTTTCAGCCACTTCCTTCAAGAACCATAGTTGTCTGTTTTTCCTCATTTCCTTTGTGCAGATGTTTGTTGCCTTCATTATGCCTTCTTTTAGCTTAGCCCACTGTTCCACCATGCCACCCAGGTCATCCCCTCTGCTGGGTTGTCTCTTGAGGCATTCACCCATTTTTTTTTTTTTAAATGTGCCCTCTTGAAAACCAGGATCTTCGTTGTTGTGTGGTTCAGTTCCATTACCGTACTTATGTTGAAAAACACTGTACAGTGGTCACTGGTCCCCAAGTGGCCTCCCACCTTAATGTCTACACTGCTGTCCGTCAGTGAGCATCAGGTCCAGTACTGCCCCATCACGAGCACGCTCCCCGACTAGTTGCCATAGAAACACCCCCTGCAAGGGTCCAGGATGTCCCTGCTTCTAGCTGAAGCTGTGGCTGGTAGGCTCCAATCTACATCTGGCAGATTGAAGTCCCCCACCAGGAGCACCTACCCTCTTCCTGTCACTGTGTCAATGGTTACCACCAGTGGCTTATCTAAATTCTCCCCCATATGTTGGAGGTCTATAAATCACGCCAGTGCAAATGGTGGCTGTTTATCGTCTCCAGGGTGATCCACAGTACCTCCACCCCCCCATTCCTCCCTGGATTCCCTGTGTCTGTCGCTTTGATACCCTACCTTACATACAGCACAACCCCTCCTCCTTTCCTTCCCAAACTGTCTTTTCTGAACAGAGTATAGCCTGGTATGACCATGCCCCAGTCATGGTCTTCTGTGCACCACGACTTAGTAATGGCTATAAGAACCAGGTCTGTCTCCGCCATGATGACCTCTAGGTCCAGAATTTTAATTGGTAGATTTCTTGCATTTGCATATATGGCCTTCCATATACTATTAACACTATGCCTGCTATCCAGTCAACTTTTTTCATTCCTGCCTTTCCCCTTTCTTTTTACAGCTAGTGTTTTTGTAACCTTTCATTTCAACCACTCTGCTTTTTTTCTTTATTTTTATAGGCTGGGGGATTTGCCTCCCCTCGAGTCACCACTTACCTCTTCTAGGCTGTGGGAGAAGGATGGTTTATGCCTTTTTTCTTCCACAACCCCATTTGACTAGTTTAAATGTTCACTGAAGTAACATTTAAACTGTCTTCCAAGTAGAGGGGACAGATTAACAGTGGTGACGAGGCTATGGGATGCTTCACCCTTGAAAAGGGGGTGATGTAGTGTTGTACGTGACAAAAAGGCAACCTGTACAAAGCTGTGCCATCTAGCGGTGAAAACTGTGAATAGAAGTTAAAAGAAATACTTCCATCTAGTGGTGGCCCATGGGATAGCAAACAAAAAGTCAAAGGCGCACTAAATTCCCAGAGTGATTTCCCTTTAGCTGAATGGTTAGAGCCACTACCTTTGGGACTGATTCCCAGTCGGTTTCCCATCAAGGGCTTTAGTTGTGTAGGCCCAAATGGAGAGTAGATAGACATAATGGTATACCTGTCCCAATCAGAGTCTAAATATCTTTTTTTTGTTTGTTTGCTTTGAATTTCTCCAGAATAGCCCAAGTGAGATGCAGCATCTTGTTTTCAGTGGGGTCCTGCTTTTACAAGTCAGACAAGACTAAAGGAAATCAAGTGTCTTGCTCAAGGTGATAGGTGTCGGGATACATGGCTTCGGTTTTATGCTCATCCCACTTGACCATCCTGATGTCAACTTTCTTCTTAAGGTCGGTCAGTCTGACAGCCAGCAGCAAAACCAAATCCCAGCTAGCACCAGAAGAAGTTAACTATATGTATATTCCTCAAAAACATTTAAGCCATTCTATTCTTCATTACTGAAAATATTAATATGAAAAACAGATTTTTTTCCCCCATTGCAGTAATAATGCTCTTGCTTCTGGCATCCCAGCCATTTCCGCAGCAACAAACTGTGATGTCACAAGTGAGGGGATTATGATTTCACCTCCAGAATAAGACTCACCGGTAAGTGAATTGTAATAGACAGTGATTCAGTTATCATTTAGATTTCCTTAATAATAAAAATAGAATGGGATGAAATTCCAGATTGTTTCTGAGGCTGGCCCGCCAATGCAACAGTAGCGCTACCACTTATGATGCCGGTGACCTGTGTTTGTGAAACAGCCTGGGTTGGTTGGGGGGGGGGGGCTGAGCGGCTCACAGGATTCTCTCCTATTCTGGGGAGAGGGGGATTCTATGCCATGCAATTACCGCCTAGTGGCGGTGCAGGCAGGCACACACACTGTTAGAGAGGGAGACGCAGACTGATTGGAGTGGGCAGGACGCACAATGTGTACATGTCCCAATCTTAGCGTCTCAGTGGGTAAGGATGACAAATGGAAAATACCCTGGTCACTGAAGCATGACAACCTTGCACGGCCCACAGACCCTGCGCCGACCTGGGCAATCTCCTGGCCACCCAGTAACCTGCCTATTCTAGAGGGACCTGGTCCAGTGCAATGAATTCCACTGTGTGAGCGATCAGTCAAGAGCTTGTATGTCCTAGGAGATGGTGGGGTGATGGGGTTTGTGTGGGGTCCCAAGAGTGAACCACAGCGAGAAGCATAAACAGAATGTAAAAAAAAAAAAAAGTTTCTTTATGTTGTGGTAATGGAGTTTTGCTGCTGCCAACAGTGACTTTTATTTTGATTACTGGAACCCATCTTTAAGTATCCTGCTCAGCAGGAGAGATGTAGAGATGGTAAAACTGCCCCTAAATGTTGTGGCAAAGGTTGAGAGGTACAACCGTGTAGGAGAACAGACACAAATCACATTAGACATAACATACCTGAAAATGGGGCTAGAAGTATAGCCTAGAAATTACAGTAACGAGCTGTGAATGAACTTAGTACATCCAGCAGACTTAGGTTTAATTCCCACAACCTGCACTTGCATACTGCATGACCCTGAGCAAGTAACTTTACCTCCACAGTGCTCCCGGGTTACCCTTGGAAACGCACCTTGTGCCTAGTGGGCCTTACTTGCTTACCAAATAATTAACAAAACAAACAAAAAAAAAAGGTTTATGATATATTCCCTTTCAAATCATGGAGGGCTGGGGCCTTCCTGATAGAGTGGTGGCAGAAGAGTCATTTGCCTGGCTGATGATCCAGGTTACTGTCCAGAGCCCACCCGCCTGCAGGTGAACAGGAGGAAGAATAAAGCAGCCCACTGTATGCTTGGCCTCCCTCCTAGGAGGAAGTTTAGGATGAGCCAATGTCAAATTTGTGTTTCATGAATGCGCCGAAATTTGGAACTTTTATCTTCGAGTCACCCCAGTCAAACCTTTGGGCCACTTCAGGATCACTTCGACCTTTGGCCAGTTAATGGAAGAAAAAAATATTGTAGCCCGTCAAGGTGGCCAGCAACAGTCCACATTACCACCCTTTCACCCACCCCAGTCATTTATCTGCAACATCTGCAACAGAGTAGATGATCCAGATGGGGTGGGCAGAATGAGTAGAGATCTGGATAAACTAGCAAAATGGTCAGAAGAGGGGCAACTGGGATTTAATGCAAAGAAGTGCAAAATCATGCACATAGGGAAGAGAAACCTGAAGCCACCTATAGGCTGGGGGCTAGCAGGGTCACAAAGGAAGAAAGAGACTTGGCATCATCATCACTGATGACCTGAAATCATCCAAGCAGACCTCCTAAAGCAGTAGGTAAGGCTAGGGTGTTAGGGTGCATAGTAGGGTATCACAAGTCGTAAGAGGGAGGTAATAATCCCTCTGTACAAGACACTGGTTAGGCCCCCACCTGAGTATCTGCGGCAGTATTGGAGGCCACACTTCACAAGGACATTAACCAAATTGAGGCAGTCCAGAGAAGGGCAACCAAAATGGTGCAGGGATTGATCAGAAGACATATGAGGACAGATTAACAGAGCTCAATATGTATACCCTTGAGCAAAGGAGGAGAGAGTGATATGATCGAGGCATTCAAATACCTTAAGGCATTAACAAGGTGAAAGAGTCTAACATGTTTAAATACAAGAAAAATAGCAGGACAAGAGGACACAGCATGAGATTAGAGGGGGCCGATTAAGGGGGAATGTGAGGAAATTTTTCACAGAAAGGGTGGTGGATGCATGGAATGGCTTACCACAAGAAGTGGTGGCTATGAATACAGTGCAGGGCTTCAAACAGGCATGGGATAGGCATAAGGGAGCAATACAAACGACTATGAATAGATAGGCCACTGACAGAGCAAAGGCCGATGGCGCATTTATAAGGTAGAAAAAGAAATGGGCAGACTGGATGGGCCTTGCGGTCCTTATCTGCCATCAACTTCTATGTTTCTATTTCTCACTCCCCGTCCTCCCTAGATATTCACTCTCTCACACACACACAAACTTTTGGCTGCTGGTACTGTACCAGGTGCAGATTGAGTTTTAGAAAATCTTAGAGGAGGACCAGGTGAGGGTGGAAGAGGCTGGGACTGACTGGAGGGGATGAGGGTTGGTTAAGGGGTCCCACATACCCCCCTATTTATAGTCTACTAAACCCCAATACTAAAGACTTGAAGTATCGAAGTTAAACCAAAGACGAGGTCAGAATCGTTCCAATTCTCAGTCACTCACCCTTAGTGGAAGGGTCAGTTACCCAGCTGCACTGCTCTCCCTTGTGACGAAGATGGGCAGTGAAAGAAGTAGCAGTATATAACAAAAAAGAAGTGGAGGTGATGCATTCAATGGGTAGCGTTGAGACAAAAAAAATGCAAAAATGGGGTGGGGTGATTGCTGGCTGATGCTTATGCATCCCTCCTCCCTGCCTGGGCAGCCTGGAACCTCACAGCCTGCTTGTCTCTTTCTCCCATCACCAAACTGTATTCTGGATAATGCACCCCCCTCATAGGTGCAGATGGGGAGGCTGTGTTGGAAAAGGGGGCTTTGTGAGACTTGGTGAGTGACAGTAGGGCTAGCAAATTATTTTTTCCTCCATGCGAGAAAAATCACACAAAACGCTGTGGGAGATGGGTCTCATCTTTGGCAGTGTCTATTTCTGAGCATGGTGAACTCTCTCAATGATCACTGGTTTTCAAGCAGAATTATTGTGTTTTAACAAAAACAAAGACTTTTTTAAGTGAGAACAGCAATTTTGCATGAAAACGGTTGTTTATTTCTCATGAACATCTTGATTCGTATTCGTATTTCTTTTTATGGTTTTGTGTGCAAACTTAAATTTTTTGGCATTTCATGAGAAATCTGTCCCACAAATGTGCAAGTCAATTCTGCCAAAGGCCCACTGTACTTGAGGGTTGAGCCACTAGTAGTGGTGTGACCAAATGTCAACTACCATGCTAGGCCAGTGTTACATTCCCATGGGGAAACAGCACAAAAGTGAGTTGGAAAGAAAAAAAATATTCTTAACGAGTCACATCCGACATTGGGAACTGAAGGTTGGAATAAAATGGCCCAAATGTGGCCTGACAGAAACCCACTGGGGTGGGCACAGTTCACTGAGTGAATCAGGCAGTAGGCATTCAATCAGCAGTCAGGTTACTACTGAAGTAAGGAAGCAGAAACAAGGGAGCATGAGTGAGACATTCAAGTTCCTCCATGGAACTGAGAGTGGATACAAGTGACTTGTTCACAGTAAGTGGTAATACTTCCAGCAGAGAAAGCCCCATGAAACAGGTAGTACTTTTTACCAAAAGGATGTTGAGAGAATGGAACAGAGATCCAGACTAAGTCATATGGGCTAAGACAGTGGGCGGGTTCAAGAGGAGATTGGACAAGCATATGGGTAGTGACTTATTGGGTACAATGGGGGGGGGTCTGACAGAGGCTTAGTCCATTAGACAGTCAGGAGAGGGCATACTCGATGGGCCACTGTGCCTCCTCCTGCCAGCATTTTCTATATTTCTATTGGAGTTCCCCCAAGGCTCAATTTTAGGTCCCTCATTGCTTTGTCTTTTCACTAGTGAACTTCCTCAAGTGGTTGGCAATACTGAAATCCTTGTGTATGCACACAACATGAATCTGTAACTAAACTATCGTCTGTCCTACAGGAAGATTTCAACAATCTCCAACACTAGCTCTTACGACTGTTATCTAATACTAGAAAACAAAAACAACGAAGACCATGCCTTTTGCAAGGGGGCAAAAGAAAAACAGAGCACTCTTCATTCATCTTGGGACATTGCCGCAGCAGGCAATACTATAACTGACTCTCCCCACTTTTAAATATATGGGGTTGACTCTGGACAAAGCCTTCAGTTGTCACACTGAATCACTTGTGAAATCTAGCCATCAACACATTAGTTTACTATATAAAAATAAGATAACTCACTTTTGGGGCCAAGTTACGTGTCCAGGTTCTTCTAATTTCCCTACTGGATTACAGTATTCTAGTTTACCCGGCTGCTTCTAGGGTTGTTCTGCACCGAGTGCTGTGCAATCAAGCCTTCAGATTTGTGCTTACAGCTAACACACACCACTGTGACCTTTACATTGTCCTGGACTGGCTTTTACATTGCATTCAATTTATGTGTTTCCTGAAACTTTGTGAGATTATTTGCACTTCCAGCACAGAGATGCATGATGTAAATGGGTGCTGCGACATCAGGTTCTCAGCGCTAATGCGATCTCAGGAACAAATGAGATTTCAACACTCTGAAACTGCAGTCACCCAGGATAGTTACAGGGGACCACTGCTAGCAAAAGTAAAATGAAGCAATAGTTTATATACCGAGCAGCAACAGGAATGGAGGTCACTGGTGACAAGTAAACAGATAAAATGTACAATGAGAGGGAGTGTTTCTGGCATAAGAGAACTGGTTGCAGAGCAAGAAACAGAAGTCCAGAACTAGTACAGATTTTTCACTAATTAATCACTTCTGTCTCAGCAGGAGTAGTACCTGTTTGGATTAAGCAAACAGATACTTTATTAGAAGAAGGGGGTCTCATTTAAGTAAAAAAAAAAAAAGTGTTTTTTTCTGAGGAAGGGGGCAGTATCAGCTTAATTTACTGAGAGCAGAGAGTGAATCTAATTGGGGGTGTGGCTTAGCAGCTTAGGTGTGCAAAAGCAGCTGTCTCCAATTACAGTTTCCAGCTGTTTCTGGCAGAAGAGAACTGGTTGCAGAGCAAGAAACAGAAGTCCAGAACTACAGATTTTTTACTAATTGCCCTCCTTCCCACCCAAAGCCAGTTCTAGTTTTATAGCCACTGAATTCGACTGACAGCAGAACTTCCTGTTTATCAGTAGGAAGGGAAGGATCACTGAGACACATTAGTTTCAGCAACCTTGAAGGAACCTAAAAAAATAAATAAATAACTCTTTATCCCCCCCTGGCTGCTGGAGGTCTGAATCCCAAGCACGGAGGAAGGAGACTACTGAAGATTACAGGAAGTTCCTGTCCCAGAACAGGAAGGGTGAGAGTTGTAAGGGCACATAGGCAGTAGGAAAGTAAGTGTAAAAATACAGAGGGAGGAGACAATAAGCATACAGAGCAACAGGAGAGGGAACACAAAATAAGTCAAGATGGGAGTGGTGCAGTGCAATGGCTGTGGAGCATCAGTGTTCCGGGAGACATTCTGGAGGCTGCGATGCTGCCCTGTTTGCAGGCACCTCTCTGGTCTGAGGGAGGAGGTTGCCTCTCTCCAGGCTGACGTGGCTAGGATTCATGAAACCTCTTCCCCCACCCAGGGACCACCAGGGCCACCACCGTCACCTCAGAGGTTGCCAAGAAAGAGGAGCGGTTGGACCAAGGTGGGCTCAGGGAGGGAGAGGGTGGTGGAACAGAGGTGCATCCCTCCAGTTGTAGCTCTTGCAATTCATATGCTGTTCTGGCAAAGAGTGGTTCCTCTATGGAGGCACCTGCAGTGGAGACCAAGGAGGATGCTGGGAATCTCCACAAAGGAGACCCACAGGAGGGTGGCATGAGACCCCACAGAGGAAGGAAACAACTCCTGGTGGGGGACTCAATCATTAGGAGGGTAGACATGGGGGAGGAAGGGGACAGGAAGGTAAACTGCCTGCCTGGTGCCACGGTTTGGAGGGGCAGGAAGCGAATCCTCAGGATTGCGGGAGCAGCTGCACAAGGGAAGGAGCTGGATGTCACTGTCCACCTAGGGACAAATGACCTGGCTGTAAATGGGATCAGAGCGGTGCAAGAGGAGTTTGTGGAGTTGGGAAGGGGCCTTAGACAAGTAGCATGTATGGTAACCTTCTCAGAGGTGCTGCCTGTCTATGGCAAGGATGATGCTAGGGTATTCCGCACCATGGGATTCAATGAATGGTTGAAAAACTGGTGTGGAGCTCAGGGTTTTGGCTTCACTGGGGACTGGGGAGCCACCTGAAGGGATGCAGGCTTATACTGACATGATGGTCTGCATCTGTCCGGGGGGGATCCAGGATCCTAGGTGACAGGTTTAAATGCTTCATTGGCAAGCATTTAAACTAGCCAAGGGGGAAGGCACTGAAAAGGAGCAGGGAAATCCCAGCCTCCCCACAAAGCGCAGTAGTTAGAGAGGTAAACACCAAGGCAGAGAAGTCAGTAGGGAGCAGGACAGGGATAAATGCAGAAAAGGGTGTTAAGGACAGGGATGGGGCTAAAAGGGGTAAGGCCATAAAAAATAAATGGAAGGTGATGAGTACCAATGCCCACAGTCTGTGCAACAAGCTCCCTGAGCTAGTGGCCTTGATGGAAGAGGGATGCCTGGATATTGTGGCAGTCACCGAAACATGGTACACAGAGAACCATGAGTGGGAAGTCAACATACCAGGATACACAGTCTACAGGAGGGACAGGGTGGGTAAAAGAGGAGGAGGAGTAGTAGCTCTCTATATAAGGGAAGGGATTTAAGCAACAGAACTAAAGAGTAAACAGGAAATTGATGAGTCACTATGGGTCACCCTGGAGACAGGAAATGGCACCACAATCCACATGGGGGTTGTGTACAGACCCCCATCTCGGGAAGGAAATGGACAAGGAAATGATAGAAGGCATCCTTAAAATGGCAGAAAAAGGGAAGATATTGTTGATGGGGGACCTGAATATGTCAGATGTTAACTAGAGTACCTTTGCTGCAGGCACATCCAAGAGCAGGGTCATTCTTGATGCCCTACAGGGGGCATGCCTCAGACAGCTAGTGTTGGAACCCACTCGGGAGGGAGCAATCTTAGACCTGGTACTCTCAAATAGGGAAGGAGAAAGGATCTTGGATTTAGAAGTGGGTAGCCATCTGGGAACAAGTGACCACCAAACAGTGTGGTTCACACTAAACACAGCCATAGAGTCAAGCCATTCAAAAACAAGAGTATTAGACTTTAGGAAGGCTGACTTTGGGAAAATGAGAGAGTGCCTTAGAAAAGCACTAACAAATGGGCAAGAAGGAGGGCCGGAGGAACAATGGGGAATAATCAAAACAGCCATCGCAGAGGCAACAAGCCTTTGTGTGAAGCAAATCAATAAAACAAAACAAAGGAAAAAACCACTATGGTTCTCAAAAGAGGTGGCAGGGACGGTTAAGGAGAAACGGATAGCATTCAGGAAATATAAGGAAACACAGAAGAAGCAGGACAGAGAACTTTATCAGTTAAAGCAGAAGGAGGCAGGGAAGGCAGTCAGAATAGCAAAGGCACAAACTGAGGAAAAGATAGCCAACTCTGTTAAGAAGGGGGATAAAACCTTTTATAGGTACATCAGGGAGCGAAGAAAGACCAAGGGAGGAATACAGAGACTTAATAAACGGGAGGGAATATGGGCAGAGGGTGACAGTGAAAAAGCAGGGATACCGAACGAATATTTCTGCTCAGTATTCACAACAGATGAGGAGGGGGAGGTGCCTAAACCAAACAAGGGAGAAACTCTGAATAGGGGGGTCGATACCAGTCCATTCACAGAAGAAAGGGTTTTGAAAGAACTCTTGAAACTGAGGGTGGACAAAGCAATGGGGCCTGATGGGATTCACCCAAGAATACTAAAAGAACTAAGGGTAGAACTAGTAACACCACTGACTACTCTCTTTAACAAATCATGGGAGGGTGGAGTGGTATCTGAGGACTGGAGGAGGGCAAATGTGATTCCACTTCACAAAAGTGGGAGCAGGGCAGAGGCAGGAAACTACAGACCAGTTAGTTTGACTTCAGTGGTAGGGAAAATGATGGAATCACTTCTGAAGGAAAGAACTGTTGAGTACCTAGAGGCCAGTGGGGCACAGGACCCAAGGCAGCACGGTTTCACAGCAGGGAGGTCATGTCAGACGAACCTAATAGATTTCTTTGACTGGGTGACCAAAGTAGTAGACCAGGGAGGGGCTGTGGATATGGCCTACCTAGATTTTAGCAAGGTATTCAACACAGTCTCACACAAAAGATTAATATACAAGTTAGCTAGCCTTGGAGTGGGTTCCAAAGTGGTAGCCTGGATAAAAAACTGGCTGGACAACAGAACGCAAAGGGTAATAGTAAACGGAGTCCACAGTAAAGAAAGGAGGGTAACTAGCGGGCTACCGCAGGGTTCGGAACTGGGGCCGGTCCTCTTTAATATCTTTATAAGTGGCATTGTAGAGCACCTGGAAGGAAAGGTATGCCTCTCTGCAGATGACACAAAGATCTGCAACAGGGTTGATACACAAAGTGGGGTGGAAAGAATGAAAAGGGACTTGGCAAGGTTGGAGGAATGGCCAAATACGTGGCAGCTCAGATTCAATGCAAAGAAGTGCAAGGTAATGCATCTGGGAAACAAAAACCCAGGGGAAGAGTACACAATGGGGGTGAGTTAATAACAACAACAAATATTGAAAGAGACCTAGGAGTAATTATATCAGATGACCTAAAGGTGGGCAAGCAATGTGAGAAGGCAGTAAGGAGGGCTGGGGGGATACTGGGATGCATAGGGAGAGGCATCAACAGTAGAAAACTGGAAGTTGTTATCCCTCTCTACAGACAGTTAGTGAGACCCCATCTGGAGTACTGCATGCAATTCTGGAGACCCCATCTCCGCAAAGACATAGACAGAGTGGATGCTGTTCAGAGGAGGGCAACCACAATGGTGCAAGGTCTGCACCAGAAGACATACGAGGAGAGACTAAAGAAGCTTAATATGTATACCCTTGAGGAAAGGAGGGAGAGGGGGGACATGATAGAAACTTTCAAGTATCTCAAGGGAATTAACAAGGTACAAGAGGGTAGTATCTTTCAGAAGAAGAGATGTGCAAGAACAAGGGGGCACAATTTGAAGATAGAGGGGGACGGCTCAGAGGTAATGTTAGAAAGTATTTTTTCACAGAGAGAGTTGTGGATGCATGGAACAGCCTTCCCGAGGAGGTTGTGGAGTCAGGAACAGTGGGAGAATTCAAGAATGCATGGGACAGGCATAAGGCAATTCTAGTGGGGGGGGCAGGAGGAAGTAAGCTGTTGATTAACTAGAATCTGCAGCTTATCCATCAGGTAGGAAAATGGGCAGACTGGGTGGGCCAAGTGGTCCTTATCTGCCGTCAAATTCTATGTTTCTATGTTTCTAAGTGTACTGTTCCTTTAATACTTTCTGGGTATGATGACTCGCAACATGGTCCAGTGGCAGGTCCCCTCTTCAATCATTGATAGGCTTCTTCCATTAACAGCAGCTCAAAATACTTGTGCTATTGTTAAACATGGCTTCCAATGACTGTTCCAGGGTCAGCCCACCTGTGCCTTTTCGGCAGTAAAACTCTGGAATGCTGTCCTTTTGCTATTACTGGAAAGCATTTCACAACTAAATTTTATTATTTAGACTGCACTCAAGTCAATTCACAGATGCCAGTGTATCAAATGCAATACCAAGGCATAACATGGGTATTTTATTTTGCATCATCCTGTATATTGTACTTCTGCTATACATCCTGTTACTGTACCTATGCTATGCATCCAGTTTTGTATGTGTGTATGTCTGCCCAGAGTCACTTTTGTAAACATGCAGTTTCAACCCAAATTTCAATCCAGTTATCAAATGCTTGAATGAATGAATGAATCAATCAATCAATAGGTTGTGCCACAAAATTCATTTTTTTATATATCTTTATCTGCTCAGTACAGTTTAAGATTAAAAGTAGTCTTGTGACATACAGAGACTGCGAATTCATTCTATGGCTATAAAAAATTTACTTGTTAAAAAAATGACAAAAGAAAACATTTCCACAATATATTGTGCCAATATCTGGACTTCCACAGACGTCAGTGCAAATGAAGAGTGACGGCAGTAATCTGCAAAAATGTAGCCTTGGAGTTGAACAAAACTAGCAAAAAAAAGAAAAAAGAACTGCCTTTGGGAGGTATAAACCTGCAAATCTTCTACTGTACATGGGGCAACAGAACTCTGCAACATTACTGCATGGAGCAAAAGTCACATGCAAAACGTATATGTAGCAAGAGTATTCTGCCCTAAAATCTACTTGTGGCTACAAACATCTGCAAACACTGCACATGGGGCAACAGATATCCACAAACATAGTAGGTGGGGAAACACTGCACACTGGAAAGTAGACATCAGCAAACAATGTGCACAGGGACAACAGATATCTGGAAACACTGTACACTGGAACACACATCTGCAAACAAGGCACATGGTGGGACATATGTTAACACACAATATGCATGGGGTAACATAAATCTCCAAACAATGTGTATTGGGAAAACAAAATCTACAAACAATGCGCATTGGAAAAAGAAATCTGCATGCGCATTGGGAAACAAAATCTGGAAACACAGCACACTGTGGAACATAAATCTGCAAACAATATGTACTGTGGAACAGGAATCTGCAAACGATGCATACTGTGGAACAGGAATCTGCAAACGATGCACACTGTAGAACAGAAACAATCTGCAAACGATACACACCGTGGAACAGAAATCTGCACCCAGTGCACACTGTGGAACATAAATCTGCACCCAGTGCACAATGTGGTACAGAAATCTGCATCCAATGCACACTGTGGAACAGAAATCTGCAAACCGTACGCAATGTAGAAGAGAAACCTGCAAATAATACACACTGCGGAACAGAAATCTGTAAACAATACACAATGTAGAAGAGAAACCTGCAAATAATACACACTGCGGAACAGAAATCTGCAAACAATGCACACCGTGGAATAGAAATCTGCAAACAATACATACTGTGGAACATGAATCTGCACACTGTGGAACAGGAATCTGCAAACAATGCACACTGTGGAATAGAAATCTGCAAACAATACCTACTGTGGAACAGGAATCTGCACACTGTGGAACAGGAATCTGCAAAAAATGCACACTGTGGAACAGAAATCTGCAAACAATACATACTGTGGAACAGGAATCTGCACACTGTGGAACAGAAATCTGCAAACAATGCACACTGTGGAACAGAAATCTGCAAACAATGCACACTGTGGAACAGATCTGCAAACAATTCATATAGGGCAACAGATATCTGCAAACAATAAGCATGGAGCAACATATAGCTGCAAACAATGCACGCTGTGGAACAGACATCTCTAAACAATGCACATGGGGCAACACATATCGGCAAACAATGTCCATAGGGCAACCAACATCTGCAGACAATGCCCACTGCCCACTATTAACCATATTACGGAAACCAACCAGATGTGAAACATTATCTGAACTAGATCATTATGCAACCACCCCTTCAAGGGTTGTCAGGCAAAATTATCAGAGGTGGCGGGAAGAGCAGTGCAACTAACACACATAGAAACATAGACTTTGACAGCAGATGAGGAACACTTGGCCCACCCAGTCTGCCCATTTCCCTACCTATTGGATAAGCTGCAGATCCTAATTTACCAACAGCACACACCACATGACTGCCAAAAGTCAGACCTGAAATCTGGCGCAGACCTGGTTAAGTAGGGAGCAGCTACTGTCCAGAGTGAGGGACGTGGGTATGTTTTTCCTTCGTCACTCAAAATGTGGGTCACTCCCACAAAATGTGAGGAAAGGCAACTTGTGGGACACTGATATCCAACCTCAGATACAGAAGCTCTGCATATTGTGGAAACGTGTGCTTTCATACTCACAAGGTTTGCTGTTCATTCAGCAGCACTTTTTTTTTTATTACAATAATATTCCATTTTAAAATCTTAGAGTGAGGGACAGAATCATCTCCATGTGAAATAAGAGTTCTACGAGGTAAAATGAGAGATGGACCCTCGTGATTTGGGACATTTGAGAGAGAAACTATGATTGAGGGAGGTTCTGGATCAAAGACAATGTAAAGAATCGATGCAGCTTTCAGCGAGTATAAACTTTAGACAAAAACAAAATGCATGTAATGTCACTTACACAATGTCCCTCCCTCTATGGTTACTGGTGACATTTACTTTTTTTTTCCTGCAATGATTTCAAAACACTTTGGAAACTGTGCTTATAACACCAACAAAAATTATACTATATGGGGAGATCTAACTTTTCCTTATCGGCACTGAGCTCTCAGAGACAAGAGTCCTGTTTACACTACCACATCTGCAGTGCATTAACCTCTGCGCATGGGTTAATGTGCCGCAGATGTCACCATGTGAACACTCACCGTTCCACCTCAGGATGCCTTCAGAGCAATTTTTGACACTTGGCAGGAGAGGGTACCCCTATGTGACTCCAGCAGATTAGCCTGGTGTGTAAACCTCGACTGTATGCCGCATCTACAAGTAAGCCAAACAGAAAGCGGTTTTAAGCGCCACGTCACAGACCACACGCTCATCAATCATGCCCCCCCCATAACCACGTGGTGCAACTTGCGGCAGAGCATGGGGCTGTGCAAACGCAGATTGTGCCTGTGGAAAGACAGCGTGGCACACTCAGAGCGGCGCAGTGCTCAGTTCGCAGCTGCGGTGTAAACACGGCTAAGGAGTATTCGGTATTCCTTATTCCAAACTGGACTCGAAAACAGAACTGCTGGACAAACAGTAGGGCTCCTGATCAATATGACTTTTTTCTGAAACTCAAGAATGATTTTCTTATAGAACACATTATTTCTTAAAGACTCTGAATTGCTTTGTTTTCCCGTATAAGCACCGTAATACAAATCTACATCAAGAATTGTCCTCTATACTGTTAAAACACAGGATTCCTTGTAGATCCGGGAGTCCTACAACAGACACAGGGGAAAAAAGCCTCTTAAATTTACCCAAAAATAAATATTTATGGGGCCTTGTATTAGCACCTTTAGAGTTCTGTTTTATTGCACAGGGCTAGCGAGGGGAGCTCCAGCTCCCCTCGCTTGGAACTCCAAGATACAGCAACAACTCCAATTCCTTCCTGAAAGAACCTGGGCAAGTTCAGTGTGATAATCCCAAGGCAGCACAGAGTAAGTTCTTGGCACAAGTTCTTCTGTGTAGGGCTGGCAACTGTTCGTCAGTTGAATCGTCCTGGTCCCTGCCCCCTCACTGCCATCCCCGGAGATGCTCTCATGGGCACTACACCATTTCTGCCATGTGCTGCTGAGCGCGTCACCTCCCTTCCCAGGCATCCTCTCGCTGCTTGGTTTCAAGGCGCTTCCGTTCTAGAAAAAAAGAGACAAGGCAATGGTAAATGAACTGCTGCCACTCCAAACTCCTGGAGGATAGAAGACAGCTTTATTTTGTGAAGTCTTTTTGTGTGTTTCTTTAGACTCCTTCCTCTGGTCGGCCCATGTTCTGGTGGGCACCCCAGCCCCATCTCCAGATGTCCACCGGGACTTGTCGCCAGCCGTTTTCCCCCAGGGCCTGCCCCCAGCCGGGTTGGCGAGAGGAGGGCAGACCTCCACTGATGTCTGGATCCACTTCGGGCTGGTGAGCCCAGCTAGGCAGGGGGCAGGACCATCCAGCCGCCTGCATTTCCCGGTTTTTTTCTCCACGGCGTAGAGGAAGGGCATGCAATGACGCCAATGGTGGTGTTGTGCATGCTCCTATACACAGCACACCAGGCGTCTGCCCCGCCTCTGCCTCTCCATTGTGCAGCGTTGGTGTGCAGCCCCTAGCCTCCACTAGGGGCCAGACTAACATCAACCACTGATGCCTGCCCCCCCCCAGAGGAGAGCTATCCTTGGGACGCTTGATCCTCCTCCTCCTCCCCAGCTGACCCTCAGCGACCCGCTAGCACCGTAAACATGGGTCGACGGCATGGCAGGAGGTAAGGCACTGATGCCTTGGCCCTCTATGTCACTGAGCTGGCCCTTTTTGTGAACTTTTTCAAAGCATCTCTAATTACGCTATACACAAAATTTATAGAATGACTGCAAGAATAAACATTGCCAGATAAATGCATTTATGTTTTTTTGTCGATGATAATCCTGGAGTTAAAATAAATCATTTACTTCCACTCCAGGAATGTGAAATGGATATTTCCACACCTGGCACATCTTCAGATTCCAGAATACCTGTAATAATTCTTTACATGAAGCCAGCCCAGTAATGTGGTGGTTGCAGTTATCGCCTGCCATGCTGGCGACCCAGGATTGGGAGTGACCTTGGGTTGCTGGGGTCAGTCAGGAGGAGAGGCTAGATGGACAGTTCTGCTCTCCTGGGGAGGCAGGGTTTCTGGCTGTCACGTGACTACCACCAGGTAGAGGCCTGGTCGTACGATGGGTCCGGGAGCAACACAAAGGGAGGGAGCTGTGGGACTTCAATGATGCTGCATGCCTCCACATGCACAAGTTGACGTGCATGCCCCCAGAAGTGGTGAGGGAGAAAAATCAGGGAACAACGTGGGGGCAGGCAAAGTGAAGCCCTTCCCGTGACATTGTGGCCTGCTCTGCTGCATGATCCGTGGCAATCTAGATGAGTTCTTTGGCAGGGGGCTCCTACCTGGCCCCACCAAAGGGGGAATCCGTGGGGGAAACAGGATCCCAGGCCAGTGGAGGTAAGGGAAGGTGGCAACAGCGACATGTCTGTGCTGCATGGGGTTGGGGGGGGGGAGATAAAAACCTTTATGGCAAACAATAATTCCTAACTTATGTACATTAAGTCCTTTCTGAGACTTATTTGGGACATTTGGAATACTTCATTCATTTAAAGGAAAGGTCCCCTCAACCTATTTTCTGTATACCTGTTTTTATCCTGCAGTCATGAACAATGAGTCCTCCTCTTACACCGCCCCCCCCCCCCAAATTTCATCCTAATTTAAATTCAGATGAAGTTGCTTCACTCTGTTCGGCCCTGGTGTGAAAACCTGATTGATGCTATTGCAAAGGTCATGACCCCACTCATGCAGGGCATCATGGGTATTGATGCGTACATGCACAAGTCAGCAGAAGTACTACTGTCAGTTCTGCTGTATATCTTCTGAAGTCCTTGTTTTCTTGTCTTGTGCTGGCCATAAAACTTTTCAACTTAAGTTCCCTAATGCTTTCTGTTGTTTAACGTGTGTCCAAGTTGGAAAAATGTAGTTGGAATGATGCCGGGGCTTGTGAAGTATTGTTATTCAGCTAATTCCTATGTGCTAGGAACTCTTTGCTTACTCCCAGTTCCTCTGTGCAAATACGCATTATCAGCTCTCATGTTTCCTTTTATGAATGAGTGGGGTCATTTTCTTTGCACTGGTGTCAAACAAGTTTCATGCCAGGGCAGAACAGAGTGAAGCAATTTCATTTAAATCAGGATAAAATTGGGGTGCAAGGGAAGAATCATTGTTCATGCCTATACACTACACTGACAACAGAAAAAGATTGAGGGTACTTTGCCTTTAAATCATACATCCTACAATTGCCAACCTAGGCCCCGGTCATTCCTGAAAAAGATCCCTTGGACCAGTGTACTTAATGCCCAGTCAACAACCAAATCGGTCAATCAATCAATAAACAAAAGAATGTGTTTGATGAAATGTGCTCATTTGAATGAGTATGGCAACAGAAGAGTGATCCCATGGTGAGAAGGGGAAAAACAAGCCGCAAATAAAGTTTCTGAAGTTATTTTTTAATAAAATACTAGGATTTATAAAATGGGTAAGAAAAATCTTACTCTACCCCGGTGCAAACACATTGCATTATTCCTCAACTGCCACACACTTTCACCTTTTTCAAGTGATTCCCCCCCCCCCCAAATATCAATGTTGTGCCCATTTTAAAAGTGAGATATGCTTCAGGGTGTGCGGTCCGTCTCTGATATACTCGCCTTCCATGTGGCTGAAGGCACTCTGCTTGACCTATGTCTCACAATGCGCCTAAGACAAGCATACATCACAGTGCGACTGAACACCCTGTCATGTCTTATCACTCGAGTACTTGGACCTACCTTGCTATGGGGGCACAGTCATTGTATAAATAACATATGCCCTGGTCTGTCTAAAAAATACCACATTTATTTTTATCTACAAAGACTGACGTCTACAAATTTAACTCATGGTTCCACCACTCATGAGGCCATATAGGTGAAAACTTGCAGATAAAAATAACTGATATTTTTAACCATCAAATGGCATATTCCCTATGCATTACTAACATAACGGAACAAACTGCAAGATGAGGAGCACCAGGAGGCACAGAAGGAAGTGAGGGGTGGGAATATAAGTAGACAAAGGTTTAACGATGGGGAGAGGCAATTAGCAGCTAGATGCAGCTGAGAAAAGGTTGGCTTTACAGCAGGATTTCAAGAGGTCCCAGGATTATGTGGACCGTAGGGATGTAGTGACCAAAGATTTTCCACTGACCAAGGGAATGGTTGGGGGAGGGGTTGGCTCGGAGAAGGCCAATGCTAGCTGAATACAAGACCCACAATGTACTGGAATTCCCTTGGCGGATTCCAGATTGCACAACAGCTTCTATTACTGGTCATAGTTATAAATGCCTTTATAGCTAGAGGAAGAACTCTTGCCCAATCAGAGCACTCCTTTTCCTGGAGCATGAGACACTCCTATTCTGTAAAGAGTGTCTCACGCGCAGCTGTCTTGGAAACAGACACAATCAAGGAAAGATTTTCAATATATTACTGACTGACCTCGATCAATTACATATCAATTCCGCAGCTGGGACCACTCTTAAGGTTGCAAGAGCGGTCTCACTTACATTTTTAGGGTATCAGAACCATTCACCTTTTGTTCACAGCTCTCATACCCTAAGAATATGCATGGAGCCACTCTTACACCTGTAAGAGTGGTCTCTGCAGCTGTATTAACATACATATAAAGGTAAACAGCCCAGCTGTTACCTCAGCTCTTCGTTTCAGCATATACAGTCCGACCACAACTCCAGGAAGTGCAGCATGCTCCAAAGAAGTAAATGTCAGTACAGGAGAAGGCCTCAGATTTTTTATAATCACCCAGAACCAAATCAGCTTAACTCTACAGCATTCTTGTTTCTGAAACACCTTGCTCCTGCAGCTAAATACAAACTGCAATCAACATGAATGATGGAATCCATCTTGTACAGGAACAATATGTTGTACCCTGTGAAGTAAATTCCTTGAACATTATGGTTTTCATATTTAGTTATTTGACCTGCTGTTAACCAAGCATTTATAATACATCAGACCAGCGTTACCACCTGTCCGATTTTTAGACTGGATAGTCTGGTTTTTAGGGTCCTTACCTGGTCATCTGCTTTTATTTAGATGTTTTTAAGCTATTTCGAGAGCTCACATACTCTTAAAAGCTGACTATGCCAACTAATTCACTCTTTTGGCTGCACGTGCAGGTTACAAAGAAGTTGTGATACCACAGACCTTTGTCTGTAAAGGTGTCAAGTGTGGCCATTAGGACCATTTGGGGAACACTTCAATTTGTCCCAGGCATTCTGCTCCATGACAGCTTGCCCCGAACTTCCACTTCTACAACCCTCAAGCACACTGCTTCATCTGATGGGTGAATTGCACCCACCTGGATATTATATGTTATAAAATGGGTCAAAAATGTCCTGCAGTATGACTGGCTACTAGCCTACTTTACCAGTGTCCTTATCAGGAAATAACTTGCCAGCCGGCAGTAGTTATGAAAAGAAAACCCCACAACTAGAAATATCAGTGGGACAGTGTCCGATCATCACTGATTTTAAACAAAGTCACAGCAGTTTTTCTCCTCTGTTGTAAGAAGCTTACCCAACCTGATGACTCCCACCCCCTTCCAGTCAGTCAGTCAGTACAGTACAATATCTCTACAGTGGACTGAAAATTAGTAGAATATTAAAACTGTCACCTCTGCTCCACAGTTCAGTTATACAGAAGATATGAGACCTGAAAGCAGAGCTGCAATGAATGACAGCAGCAGGTAGCTTTCAAGATCCCACTCCACTCCTCTACTGGTTGTTTTAAACTTTTCTTTAAAAAAAAAAACAAAAAAAACACAGCCATTATGTGCTACCGTGAATATGACACCGAGAGGGCTGTTTATAAAAACCGCGATCCGGAACCGCTGTGGAAAAAAGTTGCAGAGTGACACATTCGCTCACAAATTAAACTGTCCTGCCGGCCCAGTGGCACTGAGGGTTACGGAGCTGGACGTCTTACTTCACGCCACGCCGGTGACACGTGTTTGGGAATGAGCATGGGCTGCTGGGGGTTGGCAGGGGCAGAGAAAAATCGAGTGCCCCATGGACTGCTCTCCTTCTCCAGGACGGGGGATGGCAGCACTCAGCAGTCGCTAACCCCCTAGCGGAGGCTGAGTGGTGGCACGCCAACGCTGAAAGACTTGGGTGGGGGATGCGGCAGATGCCTGGAGAAGTGTACACACTGCCTCCGCTGGCATCATGGCACACTGCATCCTCCGAGGGGAAGAAAAATCAGGGAAAAACAGGGGTCCTCTGCGGATGACGATTGTCCCCACTGCAATAACCTGGGAAGGAACCTCCCCGAATAACTGGATCTGGTCTGGTGGACCGAGAAGTCTCCCCATCCCCTGCCATGAAGGGTAAGTCATGGGGGTTTAGGGGAGGGGGTCTATACCTGGTGCCTGTGTGTGTGTGTGTGTGTGTGTGTGTGTTGGGGGGAGAATGTCAGAAGGAAGGCAGAGGATTCCAGGGGAAAAAGGATCAACAAATTAAACTGCCCGCTTGCTGCCAACGGTAGCTCACATTGAAACTGCCTGCTTGCTCCTTGGTACCAAGTAGCTGTGTTCCTCAGTCCCCCTCCCTGGCACTGCCTTGTACTCTAGGTTCCCTGGATACAGCCACTGTCCTCACTAGCAGTTTCCCAGTACTACATAAGCTGCAACTTTCTGTGCGTTCATCTATCTGAGCTGAGGTGGCTGCAAATGTAAAGGGACACGCTTGCAAACAGGCTCGGTCCCTGTAAAACAATGACTGGCACAGGAAAATGAAAAAAAAAATGTTAAATAGTGTATGCCTGTCTGGGTGGTGGTGATGGGGAGCTAACAAGAGCGCAATATTTCTTTTGCGGGGGAAGCCCTCTACTGGCCGGCTAGACAGTGTCAAATACAGGACACAAAAGTAACTAGGGGGACTATTTTTTATCTATTACCACTATTAAAAAGCGCTTTTTCTAAATAAATGTTAATATTTTCTTTCTTTCTTATTGCTTAATATTTACTTAGGGACTCATTTTATAAGCGTAATAAGACACTCCCAAGGTGTGGGTTACGGCCTGATAAGAGCACTTCCCAGGTATTAAAGAACACTCCTGGGGCGTGTTCTTATCAGGCCATAACCCACACCTCGTCATATCTTTTTGCTTGTACATTTTCGCTAGTGGCAAATTGTCCGGGAACGAACTGATGTGAGAAGCAGAGTGACACTAGAGCTAAGAATCCAGGGCAAATTGTCACAGAGTGAAATGACCAGGACGAATTGTGACGTAGCTGACCACCTGCGGTAAATCAACTTAATCTTTTCTACTCTGAATTTTAAGGATAGTTTTTTACTGCTGTGATAGGGAGCAGTTTTTATACCTTTATATGCTCCACTGTGTTCCCTTTTGTTTGTCCTATATACTGATGTATTTTAGACCATTTTTTGTTATATTAAATAGCTGATGTTTTTTGCTTTTATCAATACATTGATTCTCTTGAGTCCTCAGCAGCTACTGCTCTTATTTTTCATACTACATGAACATTCCAGGATATTAGGTTTAAAGAAGTAGTGGAACAAAACAGAGAGGAAAAGGGTACACATTTAGACAGCTGTAACCTTTTATTTCTTAAGTATTTTTTTCCACCTTTTGCTCATTAGAATGTTTTCTATGCGATAATATTATGTTGGCTGTCTGGAATAACTCTCAGCCTGACAAGTGGCATATCTTTTTATTCATCCCCAATGCATCACCAGCATTGTGATCTCACTGATAGTGACATCACAGATGACTGACTTGGCAGCTACTGAGTGGCTGTGTTCCTAAGCAAAAATGATGCCTCAGTTGGTGAGGTCACAATGCTGATTACGTAGTGTGTGTGTGTGTGTGGGGGGGGGGTAAAGCTAGCTATGTCAGCTGCCAGGCACAGTGCTGTTCCATCCATCACACCTACTAACATCAAGCAGACAATCTTCTAATTAACCAAAGGTTAAAGAAAAAGTACCTCAGATATATACAAGATATAGACAAGGTAACGGTTGACTGCTTCTGAAAACGGATGTTAGTTTTAGTTAGTAGACTAGCTCTTTAACATTACAGGCAATACAGAAGAATAGCCTGCCTGGAATGTTGTGTCTGAACTTGTGGCATGTCTTAGAAATATGAAAACAGCAGTAGCTGCTGTGGTAAAGGGGAACACAATGCAGAATTGATGGTACCACAAAAATTGATAATTTATCAAAAATGGCCACAGCTTATCAGATTACATGACTGACATGAAAAGGAAAATAGGAGGATGTTTAACGGAGGTGATAGCAATGAGCTGTGAACAAGTGTGGTACATCCAGTAGACCTGGATTTGATTCCCACAGCCTCCAATTGCATACTGCATGACCCTGAGCAAGATATTGAACTTCCCTGTGCTCCTGGGTCAGCCCTGTAAATGGACCTTGTGCCGATAAGCAAGTCTTCTGACATTACAAATAGCTTTGGAGGAATAGAGATGTATTCATCAGTCAAACGGATGGAGTCAGAGAGAGAGGGAGAGAGAGTTTGGGGTGTAGTTTAGCATCCGGTTTTCCCCACTTTCAAAGGGCGGCAACCCTACATCAGACCTGTAACCAAGTGCCTAATACTGCTGCTGCCTAACTAAGGCCATCCCAGAGCCACATTTCTCAATTAAAAAAAAATAGATTATGGCAATTCAGTTAATACATTTGGGAAACCCTCATTTCTGTCCAAAGTGGACACTGTATTACAGACAAAAATTCAAGTAGACTTACCTTAAATTATTTTTCTGTCAGTTCCAACATTGGCAGTGGGCTATTCATATACTACTGGGTAACTCATGCATTCCTAACAGGGACTGACAACAGATCCTATCCAAAGCTGTGATCATCCTGTAACCCCGACTCCTCCCCTGACACAGGCAGTTAGATCAAAATCCTCAGTTGAAAATGCTTCTAAACTGTTAAGGATGCAGGAAACAAAACTTAACATGTACCATTCTTCAAAAGGTATTATGGGAGTCAAGGGTCTTACCAAGATTGTGGGCATTCATGACCAGATTTCCTCCACTACCCAGTCACTGGTCAGCATGGATAAAGATGGTAGTGTGAGTGGGTCAGTGAATGATTGGGGGGTTCCAGCCACTGGATGAAGAGGAGGTCCTCTGGGTGGTCACAGGTTTGTGGTGCACCATGTATGTTCTGAACCCTGCATCCACCCAGCTGCCCAAGGTTGGGTGGGGCAGTTAGTACCAGTATTGACAGGTATAGTCAATGCTTCTCTGTGGGAAGGGTTGTTATAGGTGTCCCTATAAAAGGGCAGCAGTGAAGCCCCTCCTTAAGAAGGCACTGTTGGATCCTGACATACCTGCCAAATATTCAACCCATCTCCAACCTTCCCTTTTTAGCTAAGGTTGTAGAGAAGGTAGTTGTGACCCAGTCTGTTAGTCATCTGGAGAAGAACGACCTCTCTGAGCCATTTCAATCTGTGTTTCATAGCAAGCACAGCACGAAGACAGGCATGATCAGGGTATGCAATGATCGCTTCCTGGTGACAGATCTCAGAGAGATCTCCATTGTGATCCTGCTAGACCTTTCTTCAGCATTTGGCACCACAGACCATGCAGTGTTGTTAGCCAGACCTGGGGAGCACAGATAGTCTGGTGCTCCTTGGAAATAGGTGAGTTTCCTAGCTCCCTGAAGGAGGCAGTGGTAACACCCCTCCTGAAGAAAGCTTCTTTGGACCCTGACTGCCATGCAAACTACAGACCAATCTCTAACCTTCCTTTTTTTAGGGAAGGTGATTGAGAAGGTAGTGGCTGTGCAGCTGGAGAACCATTTGACCATCCATGATATCTATGAACCGCTCCAGTACTTTTTTCGAAAAAGGCATAGTACTGAGATAGTGCTGGTTCAGGTGCTCAATGATCTCCTGGTGGCTAGGGATCGGAAGAACCGCTCCATTCTGGTTCTTCTAGATCTCTCATCAGCCTTTGACACTGTGGACCATGGGGTTCTACTTGAGCGTCTGAGGTTCATCTGTGGACTATCGGATGTAGTCCTCAAGTGGTTTACATCTTACCTCACTGGAAGAACGCAGAGAGTGGTTTCCGGGATTTATTCCTCGGACCCAGTTTCTCTGTCTTGTGGGGTTCCTCAGGGCTCTGTGTTGTCCCCCATGTTGTTCGCAGTGCATATGCTGCCCCTCGGAGACATTGTAAGACAGTATGGGCTGAGGTTTCACAGCTATGCTGATGATACCCAGCTCTACCTTTCTTTTGCACCCGATCAGGATGGAGCTTTCTTGGTCTTTAATAACTGCCTTAATGAAATCCAGGAGTGGATGGACTCGAGTTGGTTGAAGCTGAACTCGGAAAAGACAGAGGTGTTTGTAGTGGATCCGGCACACCGGATAGGGGGGCCGGGGGCTGGTTCACCCTCTGGACTTTATCTTGGGGGTGTCTCACTCCCGACCTCTTAACAGGTGCGTAACCTGGGGGTAATATTTGACGAGGGACTGACTCTGCATTCGCAGGTGTCTGCTATCGTCAAGTCCTCATTTTACCATCTGAGGAATATCACCAGGATTAGGCACCTTGTTCCATCCGGCAATCTTCCTATGCTGGTCCATGCCTTTGTGTCCTCGCGTTTGGACTATTGCAACTCCCTTTATCTAGGGCTTCCTGGGGTTAAAATCTGCTGCCTGCAGCTGGTGCAGAATGCAGCAGCCCGGCTTCTGACTGGTACCTCTCGGTCCAGCCATATTTCGCCGGTGCTGCGCGGACTGCATTGACTGCCAGTACAGTGGCGGATCACCTTTAAAGTCAGTCTTCTGACTTTTAAAGCCCTACATGGACTTGGCCCGGACTACCTGAAAAGGCTCCTGGTTCCCTATTGCCCTGGGCGATCACTTTGCTCAGCTGGCGAGGGGTTGCTAGAGATCCTGAGGGTGTCTTTGAAATCTTCTGGGGCCCGTACATTTATGTATGTTGCCCCTACCCTCTGGAATTCTCGACCCCGTCAGTTATGGGAGTGCGCAACCATGGAGGGATTCAAAGAGGCCCTGAAAACGTATCTGTGGACCCAAGCATTTGGAGTCTGACTGTATTTATTGTATTTACCTGTGCTAATTGTTTTAATAAAATATTTGAAATGTTCAATCTGTTTTATTTTTTAAGGTGCCTTGGTTTTATGAAACGTGCCATAAAAATAAAGTAAAAAAAAGTAATTGTCCGGGACTGCGTTACAATGGTTCTGGTCTCTCCTTAGCAGCAGAGAGCAGTCAGTGGTACTCGGCTTTTGCCGATCATGGCCAACTGCTCTGGTCTGTGGTGTTCCCCAGGGTTCTGTGCATTCATTTATTTTGTTCTCGGTGTATATATACAGTATCTCTGACCTCCCAATATTAAGTTTACCAAAAACTCGGTTAGCCATAGGTAGAAGATCCTTCTCCTTTGCGGCTTCCCAAAAGTAGAACAACCTCCCACATTCTCTACTTGCTGGTAAGTCTCTCCCATTATTCAAATAATGGTTTAAGGAATCATTCTTCTCGTCGCCTATCTGCAATGGTAACTGCCGCTAATACCAGCCTGACTACCCACTTCACCCTATCCCCCCCATCCCCTCTCGGATCCCCCTCTTAACCCCACTACTATCCTGCCTCTCCTCACCTCCCCCCTCTATCTCTCTCTTTGTCTTCAATCCTACTTGGACAAAGTATGAATACTGGGCATAAACTATAACTGACCATGCACTTGTACCTCTCAACTACTATAATTCTGCTGCAGAAATGTATAATGTAAGATTTATTGTCTTACACTATTGTCATTACCTGTATGCACTGTAAATTGTAATTCCCACATGTAAATAATGCCTGCTCTAGATAAGTATGGAATTTACTGTTCTCCGGGTCGTCACTGAAAAAGGGACATCCTTGTCTCAGTTCGGCCCACCTGGTCATCAAAATTCTAATAAAATAATATACTGCTGCTGGGGGAGATCATCAGGCCTTACAGTGTGGATTTTCACTGCTATGCAGATGACAGCCAGCTGTATGTCTCCTTTGCTCATGACGGGTTGTCTTCTATGCTGAGATAGAACAATGCTTGGAGAAAATCGGAGATTGGATGGCCTACAGTTGGCTGGCTTTGAACCCAACCAAGACCAAGCTGCTGGTGGTGGGTTCAGAGAAACAGATATCCGCCACACGTGGTTGGCTTGATTCTTACCTCCCCTGGGGTGGGGGGTCTTCAAGCAGCAAAGCAGGTCCGAAGTCTGAGAGTTGTTCTTGACGGACAGTTGACATTTGTTTCGCAAGTGTCTTGTGTGGTCAGGAACTGTTTTGACCATCTGACGAATGCTGCCAGAAAGCAAGCACTGCTTGATTCTGCTAACCTAGCTACTCTAGAGAACGCTCTCATTTTCTCCCATCTCGATTACTGCTGTGTGCTCTATAAAGGCTGGGGGTCAACTGCGTCGCCTGCAACTAGTTCAAAATTCTGCAGCAAAACTTTTGACCTCAACTTGGAGGTCAGATCATATTACTCCCTTGCTGTGGGTTCCGGGCTGGCTGCCTGTTAGGTGGTGCTTTATTTGGGCATGGTTAGTGACATTTAAAGCCTTGAACTGACTGGGCCCGACTAATACCTCAGTGCTCGCTTGATTCCCCATGTCCCACCCAAGTATTTAAGACCTAGTCAACGGGGTTTGGTGGCTGTCCCTCCATTTCAGTTGAAGTCTGCTGGTGACCAGGCTTTTTCGACTGCAGCCCCTACACTAAGGAACTTCCTGCCTGAAGAGATTCGCACCACCAAATCTGTAATATTGTTCAAGGAAAAGACTGAAGCGTTACCTACTCCTGAGAGCTTTTGATTAATGCTAGATACTCAACAAAATTGTTGTGGTGTTTGTGTGCGTCTTTTAGTACTGTATAAGAGGACAATGTTTATATGACTGAATGTTATCTGTATTACGGTTGTATGTAATTTATAACAGTTTTTTTATTGTATTTACCGTACAGGTGTCCCGCCAAGCCTTGGAGGGTGCTTTGAATAAATTTAACCAACTAACCAACCAGCCAACCTTGAGGAAATGTACTTCAACAACATATTTAGTTCCCTCAGGTTTCTATGACATCTGTCAACAGGACTAAGGCACTGTAGTTCAGAAGACGCTCATCATTATACATCTACTCACAATGAACTGTCTGAACAAGAAGGTTGTAAAAAGCTGAACTCCATACAGTAAAATCTCTGTATGTTGAAACAAAAGGACAATTCGTACATAAGTTAGTAACATTAGATTGCAATATAAACATTCAGAGACTGATGGAACATTTCTGGATTAAGAATATTCGTCTAGAGGGGAAAACTCAAGGGATGGTCCACGTGACAACATCAGAACTAAGAGGACAACAAAATCAAGAGCTACTAGTGCCAAATGACAGCAGGCAGAACATTTTAGTAATTTTTAAAGCTAGTCCCTCATTACTTTTTATTTCTGAAGTGTTTTTCTTTTTCTCTGTGTTCATTAGGGGGTCTTCTGCATAACAGTATTTGGTATGATGTGAAAAAGCAGTGCTGTACCTGGAAGCAGACATATCTATTTCTATTCTTCCCACTACCTCATCAGCAAGTGACCACGCTCATTGTTATATCATGAGCCCGGATGCCTGTTTAGTAACATGTCACACATTACCAATAAAGCAGCTGGAGATTGGCTCTTCCTGGTTACTAGTGATGTCACAGTCAGTAGGGTCACAATGGTGATGATAGGAAGGAACAAAACTATGTCAGCCTCCACACAGAGTGCTGTTCCACACATCACATCTAGCACCAGCTGGTAGAGAATCTTCTAATTAGCCTAGCAGAAAAGAGAGACTACTTCATATACAAGAAGTGATAACGGACTACTGACAGTTACTATTAATTTCAAGCAGTACTCTAGCTCTTTAAGGTGGTAACCAGTCAAAACCCTGACAGCACATATGCGCAAACAAAAGACGTGTGGGCATAAAAGCGTGCGCAGTCTCAGAGTTTGTTTATATAATCTAATGTGGCTTTGGACCACGCTAGATTACACGGACCACTCAGCGCAGTCTTTGCCTGCACGGGTTTGACATGGTCCCATTTAAGGTAAGTCTGACAGAACTTCTCCTTTCTGTGTTGTTCCATGTTGTCATGGGCTAATCAGTTACTGGTGGGATTTATTAGGCAGTGTCCCAAAACTCGCAGGGAAGGAGAGAAATATTCTTTTATATTTATCCGTTTGTCTCTTCACAGCCAGCTGTGGCACCTTTTGGCCAAAAGCTGAACCTGTGGAACTCTGCGTGTCTAATCTGTAACGTTTCGTAAAGATGTGCAAGGAAGATCAGGTACCTGTTTTGCAGAGGTCGGACTCTGAAGCTTCAGCTTATTCTTCCCAGAAGGCTGCCATAGCCCTGGTCAAATGTGCCTCAATCAAAGCCAGCAGCTACACCTCACCACATAATGCTGTCATACATGATCTGACCCACATCGCCAAGGTGGCACTGAAGCCCATTAGCCCCTCTTTGTGGTGTCAAACAATAAAAAATAAAATATATGATTTATGTAAAGGCTGCATTCATATGCACATTACGATGTACTTTTAGCTTGTGCAGTTACTTTTCTCATAACAGATCAGCTTTGGACAAATGGAAGGAAGGATGTTTAACCTCTTGATTACCATGGAAAACTGCTGCAACTTTCAGAGAAAAAGAAAGCATGTGCACAACACTACCTCATCCTGATGGAACACCAGGTATGGTTCCTTGCACGTGAGTGCTTGCATCTCTCCAATTCATCTAGCTGAGCAGATGGCAAACAGAAAACAGGTCTTGATGGAAAGGATGCCCCCTGGAACCTGTGATAAAGGTTCAACAGGTGGAGTACAAAGTGCATTAAAGCACTGTGTTGAGATTCCATGGTGGAACTCTTGAGCTATAGTCAAGCTTTGTTCTGCCAACTGCTCGGAAGAATCAGTTTATGTTGTCATGTGTACCCAAAGAAGTACTTTCACAAGATCCAATTTCTGCACCAAGCACTGAGACCTGAACTCTGAGAGTAATTAAAGATACTTCTTTGTCTACACCACCCTGGAGAAAATCAAAGATTTGAGCCAGTGAGGCTTGTTTTGGTTGGCTCTCTATTGGCCCAATATGCAAAAGCTGACTAAATCCTATCATACACTGCAAACGTTCCTTCTCAGTACAGTTGAAGCCACTTAATGGGGATGGCTCCATTGCAAGCTGTTTTGTCCCTTTTAAGAAGGCATCTCTATTAACGGGAGCAGACCGAGTCAGCATAAAAACGTACACAAGAAACCCTAAACATACATTGCAGACACACAAGACAGACAGGACAGCACTAGATAGTGATTATAGCTCTTTTTTGAGTTAGTGCTGGTTCTTTCTGTGGGTGAACATCATTCTTTATTAAACACTGCTGTAGTGATAAAAATGGCACACTTATCTGTCTACTAAGGGGTTTACATGCTCCGGGCTCCTGTTAGATGCTTCCGGTAATCAACACAGTACAGTATCCATTATCCAGTAAAGAAGTCTGTGATTCTTTTCTGCTTGGACTCTGCTGCCATCTGCTTCAAAATCTCCCCTTCCAGATTAAACAGCTGCTCCCATTGGTGTAGTCTTCCATTTGGCAGGCACCAATCACAGAGTGGAGCTATGTGCTCTCGTGCTTCTCTGTTCATGATCGGAGCTTGTGCTGAGTTGTTAACATCAGTAATGTCTTCCTCTATTGCCTCTGTATCTTGGCTGCTTACGGACTCACATATGGACTGCAGTGTTAAGGTCACCTTCAGTTTCCTTGTTAGCGTCGATGTCCACAAAGCTCAGGAACTCTTATGTGAACTGCGGGGATCTGATTACATCTGCTAGGGGGTTGTCAGAGACAGCAGTGCAGCTTGCAGTTGCACCCTGTGTTTCTCCATCACTCTGATCACTGCCATTCAATTTAAAACCCGCCTTGCAAAAACAGTTGACGCAGAGAAAGACAAAGCTGAACTAAGCTGACAGCAGAAATACCAGCACAGAATGAGAGACTGACACCCCAGCAGTTTTCTTAAATAGAAGTCAGGGGAGTCAATTAGGCGTGGACGAGCTGCTAATGAGGGAACAGCACCTGGCAACTCAGTGTAATCATCTCCTTAAAAGGAAGCAGCAGTCTCCTTTATGTGAAGATTACATGCTTGACTTAACAGCCACTTAATCGGTGCCTAGGAGGTCGTCCCTTATAAACGATTGTCCCCTTTAACTAAGCACGTCCCGATTAAGTGGCTTCTACTGTATACCCTAACTGCAACAGCCTCTGTCTTTCAAGAGTTAAACCAGCTGGAGTGGAGGTGGGTGGAATACTAGATCAAGTTCAGTAGACCACATTGTAGTCTACATCTGTATGGTGACTTAACCGTTGGACTTATAAGATGGAAGAACCCTGGCCTTCTTGCCCATTCTGGAGCTATGAGGATGAACCATCTGTGTGACTCATAAATCTTTCTGAGCAACACTGGAAGAATGAGAAACGGATGGACGAAGTAAGCCCTTTACCACACTCATGGAAGAAACAGACCCTCCAGCACCTCAGCTGCTGGACATCTGTACCGACTGTAAAATCTAGGAACTGGACCATTGATCCTTGATACAAAGAGATTTATGTCTGGGATCCCAAACTGAAGGCATAGGGCTTGGAAGACCTCTTGGTTCAGAGACATATTGGTGGCCAAGCTAATCTACTTCGAAGTTTAGCCTCCATCGAATGAGCTGGTGAGAGTGATTTCAAGTTTACTTATGCTCACTGAAGTAGTCTACACATTACCATCAGAATCCTTTGTTTCTTGTACTGAAGAACACACTAAACACCACTGCACTCGGACCTAAAGAATAACAGGTGCCAAGAGCAATTCAAAAATGAATGAATTTATTAAACTCATGGTCATGGCAAAATAAAACACAATCTAGCTCACCAGCGATTTGACTCAATAATGAGTCTTCCTCAGGGGGTGGAGCTACTTACAAAAGAAAGGACTTAAATACGCATATTACAGGTGCAATCAATAAATGCAAACTGGCGCCTTGATTGTTTGGCTGCTATCTCTCCTATAGCCACTAGGTGGTACTAATGAATAGCTAAAGCATTAACAGGCTTCAAATAACACAGATTTCTATAGTCAAATATCCAAATTGCTTATAAGATTATGACATTTTTAGCCATGAAATACATGTTAATTTATTATACCATGAAAATTAGCCATTATCAATGCTCTAATAAGCAAATAAGTTCTAACCACAATATTAAAAAAATGTATTAGTGCTCATTATGAACAATACTACGCTATGAAAAGATAAAAAAACAAAAAAGAGATGACCAAACCACTCTAGGTAGCCAACACAACAGTGGCACATTCACAAGGCAACTCTCACTGTGATTAGGGTTTTTTTCATTCTGGGATCTCCTGGTAATTAAGTACAAAATGGTTTGAAAAAAACTCTGTCTTGGGTCATGACCCCCAGGTCGCATCTGGAATCGAGCAACACTGCTCAGTATGTCTTCCTGGCTAAACTCGTAAATAAATAAATAAATAAATAAATAAATATAGGTGAGTGTTGAAAACCTGAAAAAAAGAGAGAGGAAGAGAGGAGAGTAAAGAGAGAGACAAATGTAAAGGGTTATTTAGAGGTACAAGATTCAAATAATGTTGTTAATTTTTTAACCAAAAATGGTTTAAGATCCCAAATATCATTAATTCCTATTGGTTTGACACACTGTAATCTGTTGATCCACTGGCTCTCACGTTGGAGTAGCAGATTTGATCTGTTACCACTATTTTTCAGTGGTGACACCATTTCAATCCTACAAATTTCAAACAATTAGGGTCAGAATTATGTACACTAGCAAAATGTGCTCCTACTGGTGTGTCTTTTCTGCCATGTAAAATGCAGCGAACATGCTTGTATCCTTTGTTTCAATGGTCTGACAGGTTTGCCAACATATACAAGGTTGCAACTACACCACAGGGCATAAACTACATAGATGGTATCACAAGTTCACCACTGCTCCTCCAGTTGCACTTGCTTTAGCTACTGCCTAACTACGTAATTGTATTTTGTGCGCTCAGATGTGTTCTCTAAAATGTTCCTGTCTCTACTCGACAATTGTCTGTATGTCGGTTGTCCACTCATTGTTTTGTTTAACTGCTGTACCTTGTGATTTGTACTAATGTCTTGGGTCTTGACCCCCAGGTCGCATCTGGAATTGAGCAACACTGCGCCTTCCTACTTAAACTCGTAAATAATCAGTTCTCGTATATCAATCTGAACATTTTCTAAATGAGGGTGTTTAAAAATCCCTGTGTTGTTACTATATTTGCACACATTGCACCTCATGCATTTGTAAAAACCTGCTGGGCACTTAGGTAGCCAAGTAGACTGATCTGGTGGTTTATCTTTCACTGTCCTACTGTGTACAAGTCTGTCTTTCAGATTTCTGGCTCGAGTGAAAGTTACGCGAGGTTTATTCTCCACAGCTAAACTAACTTCGGAGTCATTTTGTAGAGTGGACCAATTTTGATGCATTACGTTGCCAATACGTCCAGCTATATGATTATACTCTGTATAAAAGTGCATGGCATTTGTTCTGGCATGGCCTCATCCTTTTCATCTAACAAAGATTCTCTGCAAACCCTGTCAACCTTGGCTCTTGTTTCTTTTAAAAGTTTACTACTGTAACCCCTGGCTTCAAATGTTTCCATCAGCTCATCTGCTTGAATTCTGTAGTCATCCTCCCTGCTACAAATTCTACGGATGCGTAATAGCTGACCATAGGGTATAGAATTTTTCAAACAAGGGTGGGGTGTGCACTAGTCGCTTGTAACAAAGAGTAGGTAGCTGTTGGTTTCCTGTAACCCTTTGAAGTCACACTGTGGTTGGAGATGCTGCCAGAGATAGTTAAATCTAAAAAATCTAGTGTCTCAATGCCCATGGTGTAGGTAAATTTCAGATTAAATTTGTTAATGTTGAGCCACTGTATGAATGCTGGTATAAGATCCCTGGCATCGCCCCAGATGCACAATATATCATCTATAAAGTGGTACCAGCCTCTTATGTGCACGTGGAAAGGATTTTCCTAGTTGTCATAAATACTGGCATCTTCCCAGTAACCCAAAAATAGATTTGCGTAACTTGGGGCCATCGCTGCACCCATGGCTATGCCACATCTTTGTTTGAAATACTGACCCTTGAATTCAAAATAATTATGTGTGAGGGTATAGTCTATCAATTTCAAGATACATTCTTTCAGTAGATGCCTGGAATCTGGTGTTTTGTTTAACCAGTACTCAATAGATTCTATATCTTTGTCATGACGTATTGAAGTATACAGGGATTCCACATCTATGCCTAACCAGGTAAAGTCGGATTCCCATGTGAGATCCTTCAATGTTTTTAGAAGATCTTCACTATCTTTAACATAGGATTCCAGAACCTGAACCAGAAACTGAAGAAAGAAATCAACACATTTCCCTGCGTTTTGAGATGCTGAGTTGCAGCCTCACACAACTGGTCTACCTGGAGGTTTATTAAGGTCCTTATGGATTCTGGGTAAGGCATAGAAGCAAGGTGTTACAGGATTTTCCAGCCACGGATATTCATACTCCTTATCTGAAAAGTCATCTTTGCTTAAAGCATTTTTTAGAATCAAAAGTAAGTCTTTTTTGTAAGCCAGTGTGGGGTCCATTGATAGTTTTTCATAATTATCTACATTATTCAGTCCAACACCATAGCTTCATATTTTGTTTTGTTCATTACAACGTTTCCCCCTTTATCTGCCTGCTTAATTACAATATGGTCCCTAGTGGTTAAGCATTCTAAAGTGGACCTTTCTTTCTTGGTGGGGTTGAATTATCTGGGGGGAGGGGTGGCTATTCAGTATTGACTTCACCTGCTTATCAACAGTTTTCTCAAAGCTCTGTACGGCAGGATTATTGCTATAGCGACAAAAAGTGGAACCAACAGTGAACTTATATTTCCTGAGTTCATCTAAGTATCCCTTTGTTTGTAATAGACTGTTATTTGGCATCGATCCCACGGAGGTCAGGAGGTCACATGCACTAAGGTTTCCATTTGAAAGTTCCTCTAGTGTCTGTAAATTCTCAAGTTCGGTGTTTAGGTCCCCAAACATCTCAGCAGATATTTCCAATGCAAAACTAGTTGCTTCTCCACTCTCAAAGTTTAAATCAACAGCTGCTTGAAGTATATAGTTCAAGTCGAAGTGCTGGGGAGCTAGACTGTGTTTTATTTTGCTGTGACCATGTGTGCCAAGTTTATTTAATAAATTAGTTCATTTTTGAATTGCTCTTGGCACCTGTTATTTTTATGGTCCGAGTGCTGTGGTGTTTAGTGTGTCCTTGAGAGTGTTTTGGGCTGGCCGCCCCTGTTCCACTGCACCAGTTATCGAGTAAACGGGGATTGCACCGATCATAGCACTAACTTCCTGGTTTTGTTTTGGCTTTTTTTTTTTTTTTTTAGAGTGCTGCAGACAGCAAGACGAGTGGTGATCTTTTACCACTAAATGCCATTAACCCCCATCTCTAACTACTTACCCGGCAAACACACAATTCTTGTAGCCAGAGACTGTTCACAGAGAGGTATTTTTCTCTGTTAATCTTTTGGTATTCCAGCAGTATCTGTGCCTTTTTAAATATGCAGCAAGCAGAAACAGCATCTACTGCATCAGAATCGGGCTACAATTGGGAGGACTGTGACAACTTGAACCAGAGAAGAAGGATAGCGAGAGAACGGCTACAAGGTGGTGATACTGGTGACAATGAGTCTGATGGCATCAAAAAGTACAGTTACGTAAGAACTTACCGTAAGAGTATATCTTCGAGAGAGGCTCTTGCAGTAGGTAATTACACATAGGACTGACGCTGGCAGGTGGCAGGACCCCATGGAAAAATTTCTAGCTAGCAGTCCCTGGTGAGGGACCGCCCCCACATCAGGCGACCGGCGTCAGGAGACGTCGGTATGAGAAAGGGGGAGGTCCCGGACGCCGCCTCTTCCAGTTCTTTTCCCCGCCACAGGCCAAAAAGAGGCCAGATGAGAGAGGAGCGGATATTTCCCTCAATGGACAAGGAGCTGAAAAGCCTAGGGGGATGGAGGGTAGGAAGCTATTACCTACTGCAAGAGCCTCTCTCGAAGATCTACTGTTACGGTAAGTTCTTACGTAACTGTACTATCTTACTTCAAGAGGGCTCTTGCAGGAGGTAATTACATATAGGACTGAATCTCAAGCAGTCTGGAACAAAGAGAGGCACCAGGAGGAGGAAACTACTCCAAAGGTAGTTCTAGTTGTGCAAGTCTCAAGATAGGAGAGCCTTACCAGCAGCCAGCCGAAAAGCCTGCTCTCTAGGCCGACAGGCAACATCCAAACTGTAGCGTTTTGTAAAGGTATGGACAGAAGTCCAGGTGGCGGTAGCGCAGATGTCTTCCGCGGACACATTCTTGAAACAAGCCGCAGAGGCAGCTACTCCTCCTGTGGAGTGGCCTCTGACTTGACCTGGGAGGGTCTTGTTGTATTTGTCATAACAGAAAGTGATTGAATGAGTCAACCACTTAGACAGGCATTCTTGGAAACAGGATTGCCTTGCCTTTTGTGAGCAAAAGAGATGAACAACTGATCAGTCTTTCTGAGATCCTTCGTCCTGTTGGTATAGTATCTCAGAATCCAGTGAACATCCATAGTATGGAGTAGATACTCCTCTTGATTAGAGTACTGCGTAAAAAAGGCAGGTAACTCTATGGACTGATTTAAGGTAGACTCGCTACTATTTTAGGAAGAACTTAGATCTGGGGGTGAAGAGAACTGCTCCTTGTGAAAAATCAAGTAGGGATTTTACACATCAGGGCCTGAGCTCAGAGATTCTACGAGCCAAGTAATGGCCACCAAGAACAGCGGCCTTCCATTTAAAGGAACTTCAAACCGCAGAAGCTGCAGGTTCGAAGGGAGGAAGAGTAAGTTTCTCGAGAACAAAGTTCAAGTCCCAAGGGGGAGCAGGAGTACGGATGGGGGGCCTCAGATGGAGGACCCCTCTGAGAAAGGTCTTGGAGACCTCCAGTTGAGCAAAAGCCTTGTCTGCGAAGGGAACATGATAGGCCTAAATGTGTACCTTCAGAGAGGAATGGCTGAGACCCAGGTCAAACAGATGACAAAGATACTCCAGCAGAAGCCCCGCTGAGCAGGAGAAAGGTTCCACGTTCTTGGAAGCGGCCCAAATAGTGAATATTTTCCACTTCATGGCATAAGTGGATCTGGTGGATGGTTTTCTGGCCTCCACCAAAATCTCTGCCACTTTGGGAGACACTCCAAAACGGGATTGGGCTAGGTCTGCAGGAGCCATGCATGCGGTTGAAGGGATCTGAGGCCTGGATGGACCAGGGTCGCCGGATCCTGGGTCAACAAACCTAGAGATAGAGGAAGAGTAAGAGAGGATCCTCTGAATATTGTTGTAGAAGACAGAATCAGATTTGCCTGTGCCAGAAAGGAGCGATCAGAATCATTCTCAAGCTAGTTTCTGCAAGACTCGTGGGATAAGTGGAACTGGGGGAAAGGCATAGACGAATTTGTCCTTCCAGTGTAGAGACAGAGTGTCGCTCCAAAAAACGCCTCGCTCTGGAACGAGCGAGCAGAAGATGGGAAGTTTTGCGTTTTGAGGGGATGCGAACAGGTCGACCTGTGGTGTTCCCCAAAGTTGGAAGATATCGTCTAGGACCCCTTGGTCCAGTTCCCACTCGTGAGTCAGAGCAGAAGAGCGACTTAGCTTGTCTGCCAGGGTGTTGTTGACTCCCGGAACGTGAACTGCCGTGAGCTGAAGGTCGTGTTGTGTTGCCCAATCCCAAACCCTCATTGCCTCCCTGCATAGAGGGTAGGACCGAGTCCCTCCCTGCTTGTTGATGTACCACACCACGCACATGTCTGTCTGGATGGCTAGGTGGCCGGGAAGGATGTATTGGTGAGGGGCTTGGACAGCGTACAACACTGCCCGAAGCTCAAGCACATTGATGTGGAGAGCTTGTTCTAGCTTGGACCAGGAGCCCTGAGTCCGATGAGGGCCTAGATGGGCTCCCTAACCTTCGCCTGAGGCATCTGTGGTTAGAGTCTGGAAGGGGGGAGGATGACAGAAAGGAACTCCCCGAAACAGGTTCTCTCGAACCATCCACCACTGCAAGTCTCGCATCATTGGCAAGAAAATCAGAACTGAGTGATCTAGGTTGTCCACTAGCTGATCCCACTGAGAGCGTAGAGTCCACTGAGAGATCCTCATGTGGAGCACAGCGCGAGGTACCGTTGGGATAGCAGCCGCCATGAGCCGGAGAAGGCGAAGGACCGACTTCGCAGAGACCATCCTGCGGTCGGACAACAGACTTATCTGGGTCTGAAGGGTGGCCGCCCTGTCCGGAGGCAGGAAGGCCTTGCCCATGGTCGTATCGAGGATTGCCCCAATAAACTGTAGTCTCTGGGATGGGTCCAGATGAGACTTGGAATGGCTGATGGTAATACCCAGACAAGCAAAAACCTGCTGGGTAAGGGAGAGGAAACGCAGGAGTTCCTCCTTGGATGAGGCCGCCAGGAGCCAGTCGTCCAGGTATGGGAAAACTTGCACTCCCTTGGTACGCAGGTGGGCTGCCACCACTGCCAGGCATTTGGTAAATACTCGGGGGGCCGAGCACAGACCAAACGGGAGCGCCTTGAACTGGTAGTGGTCCTGAATGCAAAACGAAGGTATTTAATGAGATGGGTGAATGGAATGTGATAAGCATCCTGCATATCCAGAGCACAAAGCCATTGACCCGCCGGAGGAGGGGCAGAAGGTTTCAGAAGAGCATCCTGAACCTTTGTACTCTACATAAAGATTCAGGAAACTGAGATCCAAAATTGGTCTGAGATCTCCTGTCGCCTTTGGGACCAGGAAGAAATGGGAATAGCAACCCGTCCCTTGCAGGTGAAGGGGGAAAGGCTCTATTGCTTGCTTCAGCAGAAGAGCCGAGATTTCCTCCTGGACCAAGAGAAGATGTTCCCATGAATACGACTACTTCTGACGGGGGTGGCGGGGTGGTTTCTAAAGAAACTCTATGGAGTGTCCTGCTATGAGCTGGAGCACCCAAGAATCTGTGGTTATCCTCTCCCATCCCAGAAAGGTGGAGGGAAAGCCTCCCTCCTACCGGTTCCTCCGGGTAGTCCAGAGGCAGGGGAGAGGAAAGGAGATAGGTGGTGTGGCAGCCCAAAGTTGAAGCACCCGCTGCTCTTTGGGCGTGGGGCTTGGCAGCCGCAGAGGCCCGCCATTTTGTGGCTCGGCCCTGGGTTCGCCTTTCTACGATTCTGTTCATGAAGGGACGCGCTATGCTGCTGATGGGACGGCATGGAATCCACTGACTTCAGAGCAATCCCTCTTGCAAATCGGTGATGATATCCTTGACATCACCCCGGAAAAGCACCGACCACTGGAAGGGTGCTTCCTGGATAGCAGATTGCACCTCCGGGACCAAACCTGACACGCGGAGTCAAGCATGACGCTGTAGGCCTACAGCGAAAGCTGAGCTCCGCCCAGCAGTGTCCACTGCATCGTATGTCGCACGTAGCATGTGTCGACTGGCCGAATGAGCAGAGCGGATGAGATCAGCCAACTCCTGCTTGACTGGGAGCCAGGCAAGGAGTCCAGTTGGCTTCCGCCTAGTCAGGATGGCCTTCTGGTAGTCCTCCATATGGCTGACATGTTCAGGCCCTGATCCCCAGTGTGGAGGAAGCGTAAAATCTCTCCCATACTGGTCCAGAAGGCATGATTCCTTATCAGGAGGTGACGAGCTAGATGTTTAGGTTTCGCCGACCCACCGTGAGCGGCGCTAATCACAACCGAGTCAGCACGAGGGTGAGAATCCAGGAAATCAACACCCTCTGGAGCCTGATATAGCCAGTTTGACTTCCTAGGAAGTGGGGCTAAGGCCAATGGCTGTTTCCATATTGTGGTAAGAAGGTCGGTGTGAGGCTCTATCCAGGGTGGCACCAAGGTAGGAGCTGTCACAGGCAGATCCAGATGTTCAGCGACTTTCAGACGCTGAGGATCTGGTTCCAGGGAGTGCCACTGATGAACCTCCTGGATTTTCCTAAGCAACTCCGTAAAAGAAGGAGACTTCGGAGGAGTCCTTGGCCTGGGCTTCGATGGAGAGTGAGGCTCGTCATCTCTCTCGAAGCAACCGTCGGAATAGTCCGAGGAGTCCAAGGGTGAAGAGGAGGATGAAGAAAAGAAAGACTCCCTTTCTCGACCCAGGGGAGGAACAGGCCCTTTGGGAAGCCCCCGGGGAAGCGTATCCTGCCCTTCTTTGGACCCAGAGAGAACCCTGGAACTGAGGTGGTGAGGGAGCCGTCTCGGACGTACAGGAACCTGGGATGGCACCGTCGCTGGAAGTCGGCTCTCGACCTCTTTGGTGAGCTGAGCCTTGGCCTCAGCCCACCAGGAGGCCAGAGTCTCCTGCAGGTCCACCGGCGGCCGCGAGGGCGCTGGAGGAGGAGGAGGCGGGGGATAAGGATACGGGTTATACCCGTATGGAGTGTATCCAAAACCTAGCTGCAGGTAGCCCGGTGTCGGGTATTGTGTCGTTGAGTACTGTGGTGCCGGATACTGTGGTCCCGGTACACCAGCCGACAGGACGGAAGATACCTGGGAGCTGGGGGTCTGCTGGAGCAGACAGCCCAGCCAGAGGCCTCAAGGGCGGTCCATAATGGAGAGCCCGGAGGGCCTGGGGGAGCGGAATGTTCCTGGAGTCGTAAGGCCGACGGTGGAGGCCCTGGCGCCGGAGGTACCGGCGGAGGGGCTCATGCCGAGCCAGCATCCGGGAGACAACGCCAGGTCCGGGCGCCCAGGTGAAGGAAGGACTGATGGAGGCAAAAGATCCCTCAGCTTCGCTTGGGACGGGGAGTCCCGGGTCGGGTTGGGGAGACTCTGGTTCCCAGATGGCAGTGAAGGCTGCGGGAAACTGGGTATGACGTAACATGGGGGGCCAGTCATCGGTTCTTGCCGCCGTCAGTCGAGCCGACGGAGGCTTAGTGGTGTAGCTTTTGGCGGGCGCTCGGAGGAGCCGACGTCCACTTACGAGAGCCATCACTGGAGGCAGGCTGAGTAGAGTGATCGGCCTGGTGCGGTGGAGAGGAGGCCATGCTTCGCCCCGGAGGGTTGGATGTCTTACCGGCCCTCTCCGGGCGGACGTCAGAGGAGCCAACGCCTGGCTTACTGGAGTCGCCCACAGTGGTAGGCTGCGAGCCTGCGGCCGAACCAGGGAAGGAGGCCTCCAACTGCCCGGAGGCACCCACAAGGCCAGAGCGTGAGCCAGACGGGCGGACCGACGCCCCCTCGGAAACCTCAGAGGAGCGATCCCCCAGAAGGGATGTTACCTGCATCCCAGCGACTCCCGAGGGAGACGGGGTGGAAGAGCCCTTATCCCGGTGCCTCTCCTTCTTCTTCCAATGGCCTTCGGGGGAAGTGGACGCCTGCCTCAGTTTTTTGAGCTCCTTCTCCATAGAACTCATTTTCTTCTTTAGAATATGGGCTTCCAGGGATTGCTGCCACCTTTTCCGGGTAGCCGCGTTGAAACTGAGGCAGTGCTGGGACTTCTCTACCGGGTGATCGGAGCCTAGGCAGAACAGGCACAAGGAGTAGCCGTCCCAGCGGGTAGCTGGGCGCCGCACAATCGCGACTTATTCTTGTGCTCGGAGGGTGTAGGAAAGACATACACCGACGCTAGTACTGAAGTTAGTCAAAATAATGATTTTTGGAAAAAACAATGTAGGTAGAGCTGGCGAACACAAACTTTTCCGCAAGGTGCTGCAATGAGCTAACAACGGAAAGAACTGAAGAAGGTGGCCGGACCACCTTTATACCGACATCTCCTGACCGTCACCTGACGTGGGGCGGCCTCGCCAGGGACTGCTAGCTAGAAATTTTTTTGTGGGGTCCTGCGCTGCCGGCGTCAGTCCTATATGTAATTACCTACTGCAAGAGCCCTCTTGAAGTAAAATCTGCGTTTATGGAACTAGAGAAACTTTTAATTAAAGAAATCGACCTGACTTACAGTGTTTCGACCCTGCAAGTTTACCTAGAGAGGTTTGGCACCAAGCTTCTGATTAAATCTGATTTTGTGCACGCACTTATTCAATCTTGCTTTAAGCTTGGCGTCTAATTCCGCAAACTGGGTATGTGCTTTGAAGCTTAAAGCCTTAATTTTAGCTTCATTAAGATTTTTTAGCAGTTCATCAATTTTTAAATTGTCAGATTTAATTAAAAGCTGAATAAATACTTCTGAACACTCACTTGCAGCTTTCACCCAATCGTCCTTAAAGGCAAAATCTTTGATTCCACTAGAGGGAGCCACAGTGATTCTCAGACCCCTTTGTGCCAAACCTCTCTCTCTAAGTAAACTTCAAGGGTCAAAACAGTGCAAGTCAGTCCAAATTGTAGCCCGATTCTGATGCAGTAGATGCCGTTTCTGCTTGCTGCATATTTAAAAATCACAGATACTGCTGGAATACCAAAGGATTAACAGATGAAAATCCCTCTCTGTTAACAGTCTCGGGATACAAGAATTGTGTGTTTGCTGGGTTAATAGTTAGAGATGAGGGATAACTCCATTTAGTGGTTAAAGATCACCACGCGTCTCGCCTTCTGCAGCACTCGAAAAAAAGCCAAAACAGTCAGAACCAGGAAGTTAGTGCTGCGATCAGTGCAATTCCCATTCACTCGATAACTGGTGCAGTGGAACAGGGGCGGCTAGCCCAAAACACGCTCAAGAACACACTAAACACCACTGCACTTAGACCATAAAAATAACAGGTGCCAAGAGCAATTCAAAAATGAATTAATTTATTAAACAAACTTGGCACTCACGGTCACTGCAAAATAAAACACAGTCTAGCTCCCCAGCGCTTCGACTTGGACTATATATTTCAAGCAGCTGGTGATTTAAACTTTGAGAGTGGAAAAGCAACTAATTTTGCATTGGAAATATCTGCCGAGATGTTTGGGGACCTAAACACCGAACTTGAGAATTTACAGACACTAGAGGAACTTTCAAATGGAAACCTTAGTGCATGTGACCTCCTGACCTCTGTGGGATCAACGCCAAATAACAGTCTATTACAAACAAAGGGACACTTAGATGAACTCAGGAAATATAAGTTCACTGTTGGATCCACTTTTTGTCCCTATAGCAATAATCCTGCCATGCAGATCTTTGAGAAGACTGTTGATAATTAGGTGAAGTTAATACTGAATAGCCACCACTCCCCCAGACAGTTCAACACCACCAAGAAAGAAAGGTCCACTTTAGAATGCTTAACCACTAGGGACCACATTGTAATTAAGCAGGCAGATAAAGGGGGAAACGCTATTGTAATGGACAAAACAAAATATGAAGCTATGGTGTTGGACTTACTTAATAATGTAGATAATTATGAAAAACTATCAATGGACCCCACACTAACTTACAAAAAAGACTTACTTTTGATTCTAAAAACTGCTTTAAGCAAGGGTAACATTTCAGATAAGGAGTATGAATATTTGTGGCCAGAGAATCCTGTAACACCATACTTCTATGCCTTACGCAGAATCCATAAGGACCTTAATAAACCTCCAGGTAGACCAACTGTGTGAGGCTGTAACTCAGCATCTCAAAACGCAGGGAAATTTGTTGATTTCTTTCTTCAGTTTCTGGTTCAGGTTCTGGAATCCTATGTTAAAGACAGTAAAGATATTTTAAAAACATTCAAGGATCTCACAAGGGAATCCGACTTTACCTGGTTAGGCACAGATGTGGAATCCCTGTATACTTCAATACGTCATAACAACAGTATAGAATCCATTGAGTATTGGTTAAACAAAATACAGTAGACTCTCGATTATCTGACCTCCGTTCATCTGAACTCCCTATCTAACGGACGGTTCGGATTGTCCCCCACAGATACAATATCACACTTAGACATCAGACCCTGAAAATATTGAAGATATGGGAATGTAAGAACAATTGTTCCCACAGCCTGCCTTGGCAAAAAATGGCAGGTAGCAAAAGCTTTCAAGCCTTTCGCTTAACTTACTGGCAAAGCAATAGCAGGGCTTCATTAACCCCTGCTCCGTCATGCCAGAATGATTATAAAAGTTCTGTCGCAGATGGAACGACCAAACTAGCTGCCAAGCATTCAGGGTTTAGACCACTGCTCCACTCCAGCAACCTGTGCAGGTACTATAATGTACAAAAGTTGCATTGTAACAGTATGAATTAGCGGCAGCACGTTTACAGTACAAAATGAGTTTCAAACTTTAATGAAAAACAGTCTCAGGTACCTGCTACATGTTTATGCATTTTTACAAGTACAGTACAGTGTTGCAATTTTATATTGTACCTGAAACTGCGTGTTTATGCAGATGGAATGACTCAACTAGCTGCCAGGCATTCAGGGTTTAGATATCCACACATATGGGGCACAAATTCCATAGCAATGCAATCACAAACTACAGTGGCTCCATGATAAAAAAAAAAAAAAAAAAACATTTTGGACCGACTTCTCGTTTATCCGACTTCCTGATTATCCGACCATTTCGGATGTCTCCGAAGGTGGTTAGATAAACGAGAGTGTACTGTACCAGATTCTGGGCATATACCGAAGGAATTGATCTTGAAATTAATAGACTATACCCTCACACATAATTATTTTGAATTCAAGGGTCAGTATTTCAAACAAAGATGTGGCACAGCCATGGGTGCAGCGATGGCCCCAAGTTACGCAAATCTATTTTTGGGTTACTGGGAAGATGTCACTATTTATGACAACTAGGAAAATCCTTTCCACATGCACATAAGAGGCTGGCACCACTTAATAGATGATATATTGTGCATCTGGGGCGATGCCAGGGATTTTATACCAGCATTCATACAGTGGCTCAACATTAACAAATTTAATCTGAAATTTACCTACACCATAGGCAGCGAGACACTAGATTTTTTAGATTTAACTATCTCTGGCAGCATTTCGAACCACAGTGTGACTGCAAAGGGTTACAGGAAACCAACAGCTACCTACTCTTTGTTACAAGCGACTAGTGCACCCCCCCCGCTCATTTGAAAAATGCTATACCCTATGGTCAGCTACTATGCATCCGTAGGAACTGTAGTAGGGAGGATAACTATAGAATTCAAGCAGATGAGCCGATGAAAAAATTTGAAGCCAGGGGTTACAGCAGTAAACTTTTAAAAGAAACAAGAGCCAAGGTTGACAGGGTTTGCAGAGAATCTTTATTAGATGAAAGGATGAGGCCATGCCAGAACAAATGCCATGCACTTTTATACAGAGTATAATCATATAGCTGGACGCATTGGCAACGTAATACATTAAAATTGGTCCATTCTACAAAGCGACTCTGAAGTTAGTTTAGCTGTGGGGAATAAACCTCGCATAACTTTCACTAGAGCCAGAAATCTGAAAGACAGACTTGTACACAGTAGGACAGTGAAAGATAAACCACCAGATCAGTCTACATCGCTACCTAAGTGCCCAGCAGGTTTTTACAAATGCATGAGGTGCAATGTGTGCAAATATAGTAACAACACAGGGATTTGTAAACACCCTTGTTTAGAAAATGTTCAGATTGATATACGAGAATTACGAACATACGAACATAAAATTTGCCAGCAGATAAAGGCCTAGAGGTCTATCAAGTCTGCTCGAATGTGCAACTAGCACCCCTTATTCTGCTGCTGCCCCTTCCTTCTGCCCTTCCCCTTCATTAACCCTCCCCCTTGTCCTGTCCCATCCTCGTTTGAAGCAGTCCACTGTTCTACTGCATACCACTTCAGCAGGTAACGATTCCACCCAGCCACCACCTCTCTGTAAAAAAGTGTCTCCTCATCTCCCTCCTGAACCTTCCTCGCTCCAGTCTCATATCATGGCCCCTGGTGGCCTTCCCCTCCCTTACTTTTAACAGCCCCTCTGTACCCATCTTGTTTATTCTTTTCATGTATTTAAAGGTTTCAATCATGTCACCCCTGTCTCTCCTCTCCTCCAGTGAGTACATGTTCATTACTGATTACTCACAATTGATTACTTGTGATACTATCAATGCAATTTATGCCCTGTGGTGTAGTTGCTACCTTGTATATGTTGGCAAAACTGTCAGATCATTGAAACAAAGGATACAAAAGCATGTTCGCTCCATTTTACATGGCAGAAAAGACACACCAGTAGGAGCACATTTTGCTAGTGTACATAATTCTGACCCTAATTGGTTGAAATTTGTAGGGATTGAAATGGTGCCACCACCAAAAATTGGTGGTAACAGATCAAATCTGCTACTCCTCCGTGAGAGCCGGTGGATCTACAGACTACAGTGTGTCAAACCAATTGGAATGAATAATAGATGGGATCTTAAACCATTTTTGATTAAAAAATGAACACAGTTATTTGAAACTTGTGCCTCTAAATAACCCTTTATATTTGTCTCACTCTTTAGTCTTCCTCTCTCTTTTTTTCAGGTTTTCAACACTCACCTAGATGCCTTAACCCTCCGGATTTTTTCAAATGGTTTTGGACTTAGTTACCAGGAGGTCCCAGAACGAAAAAATCCCGCATCACAATGAGAGTTGCCTTGTGAATGTGCCACTGCTGCCTTGGCTACCTAGAGTGGTTTGGTCATCTCTTTTTTGTTTTTCTATCTGTTCATAGCATAGTATTGCTCATAATGAGCACCAATACATTTTTTTAATACAGTGGTTAGAACTTGCTTATTAGAGCATCGATTATGGCTAGTTTTCAAGGTATAATAAATTAACATGTATTTCATAACTAAAAATCTTATACTCTAATAAGCATTTCGTGTATTTGACTATAGAAATTTGTGTTATTTGAAGCCTGTATAAATGCTTTAGCTATTCATTAGCACCACCTAGTGGCTATAGGAGAGATAGCAGACAAACAATCAAGGTGCCACTTTATATTTATTGATTGCGCCTGTAATATGTGTATTTAAGTCATTTCTTTTGTAAGTAGCTCCACCCCCTGAGGAAAACTTATTCTTGAGTCGAAGTGCTGGGGAGCTAGATTGTGTTTTATTTTGCCGTGACCGTGAGTGCCAAGTTTGTTTAATAAATTCATTCATTTTTGAATTGCTCTTGGCACCTGTTATTCTTCAGGTCCGAGTGCAGTAGTGTTTAGTGTGTTCTTGAGCGTGTTTTGGGCTGGCCGCCCCTGTTCCACTGCACCAATTATCAAGCAAACGGGGATTGCACCAATCGCAGCACTAACTTCCTGGTTCTGACTGTTTCTTGTGCTGCCCTGCATGTTTACTGTAGGTATACTACCATCACTGCATTTTCAGACTGAATCTTTACCAACCCTGATTAACTCTGTCCTGAAAATGTATGAGAGTCAGTAATACACCCCTTGAATATATGAAGCCCCCCTGCTCCCTCAGTGCTCAGACCTCCTGAACACAGATCCTATGTAGTACTGCACACCAACCCATGAGGCTGGCTGGCATCAGTTGTCAGAAATATTTGTTCTGTGGGTAACAGTAAAGAAAGCAGTCAGAGGAGTTTCTGGGTGTTCTCCCGCCACTTCAGGAATGGATGTACTCATTTCGGAGGCCAGCTGCTATTTGGTACTCCTCCAAAACTGGAGACCAGTGAGTTACAATGAAAGCCTGGAGTGGCAGCTTGTGTAGCCTGGCCCAAGGGACCATTTCTGTGACGGCTATTATTAAATCCAAAATCTGAAAACATCTGCGGGTTGAAACAACTTCCTGGACCCCAAACAGTTGGATCTCCCTCTGGAGACTCTGCATTCTACACTGGGACAAAAACATTTGGGCTAGATCCATTCTTAGAGTCACCTCCAAGTGTTCTAAGGACTGTAGGGGCTGAAGGAGACTATTTTCCATGTTCGCTATCCAACTATATTCCTGAAGGTCCTGCAAGGTCCTCTGAACTGACCGATGAGCCAGTGCATCAGACGGTGCTCAGATCAAGAGGTTGTTCAGATACGGATACACGTGGAGTGCCTCCTGCAGAAGGAAGGCCACTATGACTACCAGAATTTTTGAAATCACACATGGGGCCAATGCTAGCACTAAAGTGAGAGACTAATAATAAAAATGTTGATTTTGAACTGCAAACCTTAAAAATCTCTGGTGTGACCAATGAACCGACACATGTATAGATATGCACCTGAAAGATCTATAGAAGCCAGAAAATCCTGTCTGCACCACTGCTATAAGTGACGTCAGGGATTTTAATACCCAATGAAACAAAAGGCATTTGGGGGGGAGCAACCAGGTCAGAAACTATCAAAGAGGTAAATGTCATCAGAAAAAGTGTTTTCCACTGGAGAAAATGCATATCAGAAGTGACAGCAGGTTCGCAAGAAGCCAATGTAACAGACTCCAAAATCAAATTAAGGTATCACACCGGAACCACCTTACAGACTGGAGGACGCAGATGCTGGAGCTTTGGAGGAATCTATAGGATACCTTTGACTGGGCCACAGTTTTGCCCCCTATGCGGGCATGAGTCGTTGAAACGTCTTAATGGTGTACCTTCACAGAAGAGTTCTGGTACTGACAGTGAAAGGAGGTCGCCGAAGACATGCTACACTAGTCATGAAAATGGGTGCAGGGAGCAAAAGGCACACCAAAACACTGCAATGTTTCTGTTTCAGGGAGTAACCATGCTGGGTAAATGGCTTGCAAGCTGCTAGTAGAGCCCCTGAAACAGAACAAGAAAGTTGGAGGTAGAACAGTTCCATGTCCTAAGGAGCCAGGCATGAAGTTGCAGGGACTGAAGGTCTGGCTGCAACAGACTTTGGTGTACACATACTGTATATGGAACCCAAACATTAGAGAAGGAGTAAGGTGCTTCTTGTGGATTCTCAGGTTTCCAGTTACCTTGATAGCACAACAAGAACAATATTCCAGGCAGCCTGGGTCCAAATCCCAGCTAAGGCACTTATATGTGCACACCGCACCCTTGTGTATGAAAATGTAATGATCTGTGCTAGCCCGGTGGCACTGGTCACCTTACCTCATGCTACGCCAGCGATTCATGTTCGGGAACGAGTACGGGCCGCCAGGGGTTGGATCGAGTGTCCATAGGACTGCTCTCCTTCTCCAGGGAGGGGGGACACCAGCACTCGGTGCACGGCTGGCCCCCTGGCAGAGGCTAGGGGCTGGCATGCCGAGGCTACAGAAGGGAGAGACGAGGCAGACGCTCGGAGGAGCACGTATGGAAGCGTGCGTGCTTGCTCCTTGCGGCGTCGTTGCACGCCTTGGCTCAGGGACCAAGCAAAAAAAGGAGGAAAAGGGGTACTGGCACGCAGTAATGAAGGTCGATCCCTGCAGGCACTGCCCCCGCGATGGGCAGTAACCTTCCAGCACCGGATCCAGAGTTAGGCAGATTGAGGGATTCCCCACCATGGGGGGCAAGCCGTGGGACAACTGGAAAGGTAGGCTGCGAGTGGGGGACGGGTTTGGGGGATCCGACAAAGGAGTAATGCCACCAGGGACCAGGAGGATAAACCAATTAACTGCAAAAAAAAATGTTTTAATTATCTGTGCAGCACCAGTTTGTGCATTACAGAAAGAGTAAGGTGCTTCTGGAAGGCCCAGGTTTCCAGTTGCCCTGGTGGCACAGCTGGTAGCACAACCAGAAGAGTATTCCAGATGGCCTAGGTACAAAGCTCAGCTAAGGCACTTAATTATTTCTCTTTCTGTTTGGGTGAAACAGACTTTCCTGTTCGTATAACATCAAACCCTGTCATAGAGGGACTAAGACAGGGGTTCCACTGCAATCTGCCAGAGAAGATGGAACCACATTTCTTCTGGGCCAGAGGTCGATCAGTGTGGCCCTGTCTGCCTGGACCTTGATCAATACCCACTGGATCAGAGGGACTGTGGAAAAACGTACAAAAAATAGGGGTTACTTATCTGTATTCAGTTTACATCCACACTTGGGTAGATCCGCTGGTAGTAGCTCAGTCACTGGATGTCTTCAAGCTTGGCTCTTCCCACCACCTGTGGTGTCATCCTCTGGCTTCGCCCCTTGCAACATCAGATCATCTTTTTCAGCTGGAAGGTACAGGCTGCCTCCTCCTTCACAGCTCCTACTGCAATTATTAGATTTCTCAGTTTTCCTGCACTTTTTTTTGGCAACTTTGCTCGATTTACTTCAGTTCTGACTGAAAATGTGTGCCTTGTCTTCAAGTTACCACTCTGTCGATGATACAAAGATGTAACCCAGAAAGCTGGATTTTAATGCTGGCCCAGTGGCATGGAGGGCTGAGGTGCTGAGCGCCTTACCTCCTGCCACACCAGTAACCCAGGTTAACGGAAAAAGCATGGGCCACTGAGGGCTGGCCAGGAGGGAGGGCTGGGAGAGGACTAAGCAGCCACCAGGCGTCTCTCCTCTTCCTGTTTTGGGAAGGTTGACCACACTGGCTCAAGGCTGCCACCAGGTGGAGGCCTGGTGGTAACTCACAGGAGTGTCAAGAGGCAGAAGTGAGTCAGAGAGAGGGGGAGGTAGTCGCAGTCTTAGGACTCGTGCATGCCTCCACGCGCATGCACTCTACAAAGATGCCGTGGCTCAGGAAGGGAGGGCAGAAAGCCAGGAGGAAAATGCAAGGCATGATGGGGGTGTATGACGTCCACCGTCCTCATCCCCACCCACCTAGTCACCAGGACAACCTGTGGCGACAGACTGGATTTCAGGCATCGGGGTTGGGGGGGCCCTCACCCTCCTGACCTCCCCATGGGTGGGAAATCTGTGGGGCCCGAGCTGCAAGATAAGTTCTGGGGAGACTATAGACAGTGATGGGGAGGTTGGCAGAAGGGAGTCTCTGCCATCATGGCCAGTAAGACAAAAACCTACATGGGGAAAAAAAAAAGAAAGCTGGATTTCTAACACTGCATTCAATGCGACAGAAAATGTCTGTTATGGCACTCACGACATTTGTCTCTACTGCCTGGGGGCTGACCAGAATGTTGAGCAGGGTCCACGCTGTCAGGTTATGCATCCCTCGTCACTGGACAAACACAGGGTATGATTCCTCCAAGGTAGTCCTCAAGAGGGAAGGCAGGCCTCTGTTGCTGTGGGTTTGGTGAACCAGTTGCAGGCCATGGAGGAAGAGGCAATGGAAGAGTCCCTCCACCCTGGCCTTGGTCCCAGTGGGATTGGCAACAGAAGCTCCCTTTCTGGACTGCATAGAGCTTAGTGAGATGAATCCTTCTACGCAAATATTTGATGACAGCTCCCTTATCGAAAGAAGTATCACAAATAAAAAAAAAACAAAACACAGTTGTTGATCCTGGGAGGCAGAACGTTCCAACTCCTCTTGATCCTTCAACTTCCCTGACTGGTTGACCTTAGTAGAGCTTCCACCACTGAAGGGGTTGGTCGACGCTCAAACAGTGCCCCTGATGGAGCCATAGACATTTTCTATGGCCAATGATCTTGCCAACATCATGGTCGAATTAGTTGACCAGTAGTTGGAAGAAAAAAAATGCTATGTCTCTCTCTGTAAGAGGGGGCTGCTTTAGATCCTCTTGGTTGGAAAGCCAGGCTAGACCATGACCATGGCAGAATCAACACCCTGTCAGCCTCTGTAGGTGGTCCCTTATGGGGCTCGGCCTCAGTGGCTCCCACTGTGGTCAAGGTGCCTCAGCAGGTGGTCTGTATGACACCACAGCTGTCGAGCTTCCCAATAACCTCACAGCCGAGATCAAGGTCCTGGAAAGTGAACTGAATCCAGGATGGTAGACAAATAGGTTACTTACCTGTAACCATACTTCTAGGAGTGGTGTATGATTCACATCCACACAATGGCAGTTCTTCCTTAAGAGATGATTCACTGGAATGTCTTTAAGCAAATCCCCTCCCACCACCCGGGTGGTATATCCCTCAGCTCCACCTCGTAATGTCAGATCTTGCAGGCTGTAAGCAGGGATTCGTGTGCCACTTGCCAGCGGAGGCTGGGTGGGTGGTGTGGATGTGAACCATACACCATTTCTAGAAAGTACATTTGCGTACTTACCATAACAGCTCTTCTGGGGGCATCTCTTGCAGCAGGTAATACACTTGGGTAATCGCCAGAGGGCACTGTGGTGCACAGCAGCTCTTTTCTAGCAGTCTTTTTCCAGGGGCCGCCCACACATGACATCATCATCCTGCTTCCTATGTAAGAGTGGGCGGTCTCTGGTATCCTCAGTTCCCTGATGGATTCAGCTCACTAAGAGAGGACCGAGGGAATCCCAAGGTACCATAGGTATCCCTTCCCATACACATCTGGATCCAGAAATTGCTCTCTTAGAGATGGAGGGAGGGTACGTACCTGATGCAAGAGATACCCCTAGAAGATCTACTGTTACGGTAAGTATGCAATTGTACCATCTTCCATGGGGATAATCTCTTGCAGCAGGTAATACACTTGGGATGAATCTCAAGCAGTAAACCCATGAAGGGTGGAAAACATTATGATAGAAGGCCTTGTAGGACAGCGCGCTCAAAGGCCGTCCTACGGCGAGAAGCAATATCTAAGTTATAATGTTTTGTGAATGTATGTATTGTTGACCATGTAGCTGCTTTGCAGATATCAGTTGTCGAAGCCCCTTTGAAGCAGGCCACAGCAGTGGCCATGGCGCTAGTGGAATGGGCTTGGACAGGTCCTGGTAATGGTTTGTTATACTTTAAATAACAGAACGTGATTCAATGTGCTAACCAACTGGAGATGGTTTGCTTAGCAACTGGGGAGCCTTCTCTCTGTGAGGCGAAGGTCGCAAAAAGCTGAGAGGTTTTTCTGATAGATCTGGTACGATCTATGTAGTATCTCAGGATATGATGAACATCTAAAGTGTGTAAGAGATGTTCCCCTGGATTAGAATGCTCCAGGTAGTAGATCGGCAGTTCTATAGTCTGGTTTAAGGTGTGTTCTGATACCACCTTGGTCAAAAAGGAGGGAGTGGTATGGAGAACAACTCCATCCTTGTGAAAAATTAAGTAAGGTTCTCGACACATCAGAGCGCAAAGCTCGGAAATAAGTCGAGCAGAAGTGACAGCTACTAAAAATACTGTCTTCCAAGAAAGGAAGCAAAGGTCACAGGTGGCCACTGGTTCGAAAGGCTCAAGGGTCAGTTTCTCCAAAAGTAAATTCAGATCCCATGGAGAGTTGGGCCATCTAATGGGAAGTTTGATATGTAACATGCCTCTTAGAAACATTCTGGCGAGATGAGGTTGATACAGTAATCTCTCTTCCAAGGGCTCATGGAAGGCTGAGACAGAGGCCAAATGAACTCTAATAGAGGAGTAGCTCAAACCTGTCCTGGCATGCGAGGCCAGGTAGTCCACCACTTTAGTCAGTGGACAGGAATAAGGGTCCAATGACCTGGAAGCGGCCCATATGGAGAAGTGTTTCCAATCGGCATTATATGTTTCCCTGGTAGATGGTTTGCGTGAAGCCAAAAAAATATTGGCCACAGGTGAGAAGACTTGAAGACAGGTTATGAAAGTGTCCTCAGGAGCCAAGCATGAAGGTGCAGAGACTTCAGGTTGAGGTGAAGAAGGGTTCCCAGGTCTTGCATCAAAAGATCTAGTCTGACTAGCAATAGAATGGGGTCAGCTACAGAGAGCTGTTGGAGTAGGGGAAACCACATCTGCCGAGGCCACAAGGGGGCTATGAGGATCATCGTGGCAGGCTTGAGTTGTAGTTTTAGTAGAATCTGCTGCAGGAGTGGGACGGGGGGAGAAACATATAAAAAGAGACGTGACCACGGCTGGGACAGAGCATCTGTAGACCATCCCCTTCTGTTCGGGATAATGAAAACGTATTTGGGGAGTATATGACTGTCAGGGGAGGCAAACAGGTCTAGTTGCGAGGTCCCCCACAAGCGAAAGATCATCTTAAGAACTTTGTGATGAAGAATCCACTTGTGCGTGGGGGGTCTGGTGACTGAGGATGTCCACCAGAGTATTGTGGCACCCCAGTAGATGGATGGCTATCAATTATAAGTGTTGAAGTATGACCTGCTGCCAAACCGCCATCGCCTCTCTGCAGAGAGTGCATGACTTGGTGCCTCCTTGTTTGTTCAGGAAGAACACCACGGAGGCGTTGTCTGATTAGATCAGTAAAGGTCCTGGACAAAGGTGGGGGTGAAAGGTCAGAAGGGCAAGGCAAACTACTCTCACCTCCAACAGGTTTATGTGGGTATCAGAGAGAACTGAGGCCACCTGCCCTGTGTCCTGTAGGGACGCAAGTGTGCTCCCCAGCTGTCAAGGGAAGCATTCGTTGTCAACGTCTGCTGGGGAGGAGGGGACCGGTAGGGTACACCTTGGGACAGATTATGTCAATGGGTCCACCAGTCCAGGGCAGAACGGAAGGCGGGGGTGACTCTGATTTGGTCGTCGAAGTCCCTTGACTTCTGATGCCACTGATTCTGAAGAGTCCATTGCACAGGTCTCATACGGAGGCAGACAAAGGCCACTGTGGGGATGGCTGCTGCCATATGACCCAGGAGGCATAAGAAACATCTGGCTGTTATGAATTGCTGGGTTCTTATCTGAGAAGCCAGAGAGGGAAATTTGTCTTGTCTGTCGGTAGGGAGATAGGCCCTGGTGGAGGTAGTATCCAAAACTGCTCCTATGTACTGAATGGACTGGGTAGGAGTTGGGTTGGACTTAGGCCAGTTGATGGTAATGCCTAGAGACTGGAACAGGGTAAGGGTGGCCTGGAGGGACAGAAGCAGAGGAGCTTCGGAGTCCACTTTTATGAGCCAGTCGTCTAAGTATGGGAAGACGAAATGTCCATCCCATCTCAAGGTCACTGCTACTACAGCCAGGCACTTGGTGAAGACCCTCGGGGCTGAATGGAAGTGGCCAGAATTGGTAATGTTGTCCTAGCAGGTAAAAGCGTAGGAAGCGGTGGTGGGCAGGATGGACAGGGATATGCAAGTATGAGTCTCTTCACGTCGAGGGTGCATAGACAATCTCCTTGTCTTAACATCAGCTTAATGGATGTTAGAGTAACCATCCGGAACCTTTCATACTGAATGCGTAAATTCAGTTGTCTGAGGTCTCCTGTGCATTTTGGCACCAGGAGGAAGTGGGAGTAAAATTCCTGATGGAACTCCGAAGGAGGAACCGGAGAAATGGCATCTTTGGTTAACAGTGCCTGAAGTTCCTCTTGGAGGATGGGGAGATGTTGGGGTGGGTAGTGGACAGAGCGGGGAGGATGGGGAGGGGGTATGGATGCAAGTTCCAGAGTATGCCCCATCCTTATGATTTGAAGTACCCACTCATCCGATGTAATCGCCTGCCAGGCCTCCAGATGAAGGGCAAAGTGACCACCCACAGCTTCAGAGGTCTGGTTGAGGAAGCCGGGGGATGCCCTAAAGAGTCACTGGGTGGCGGGCTCACTGGCCCCACTGGGAGAGTGAGAACAGGAGTTCTTGGAGGTAGGAGTGGCGGTCCAGGAGAAAGGTTGAGTGCGTCTCCTGGAACTGCCCCTGTAGTGTCCTAAGGTTTTGATTAAAAAGTCTGAGACTGGTACTGGTAGGAGGCCTGTGAGGTGTGATACATGCCATACACAGTACGCAATGTCTGGCCCGATGCTTGGAGATTATCCAAGAGTGTTTGGGTACCAGGGCCAAAGAGTTTAGAGCCATTAAATGGGGCATTGACTACTTTGTTGTATATCTGGTGTAAAACCTGATACACAGAGCCAGGCGTAGGGTAACACCAGTGGCTGTCTTTCGAGCAGAAGTATTCACCGCATCATATCCTGAACAAAGAAGATGCCAAGAGAGAGAGTTACCAGTGGAAATTGTGGCCAATAATTGGTCTTTCTCCTGAGATGGAGGGAGTTTACTGATTAATTCTATAACAGAGGACCAGAGGGTATGCTGGTATTTAACCACGTGTCCCATATAGTTTAGAATTCTGAGATTCATTGTGCCTGCTTGAAACACCTTCTTTCCAAGGTAGTCCAAATGGCAGAATTCCTTATCAGGAGGCAAGAAGCTCATCTGTTTTGGGTGCCTTGTGCGCTCATGAACTGCAGTAATGACCACTGAATCTGCTTCAGGGTTAGAGGAGAAAAAGGGATGGTTAAGGGGAGCCTGGTAAAGGTGATCTGCCTTCCTAGGTATGGCTGGAACAGCAGAAGGTTGGCTCCAAGTTGCCAATACTGCATTTTGGTAGGTTTGGATAAGTGAGGGTACCACTACTACCAGGTCCTCAGGTAATTCAAGGTAATCTGCCATATCCTTTCTCGGTTTATCATGGTCCATGGTTGAAAAACCCCACAATTTTTTGTATTTGGACTATCATCTCATGAAAGGATGGGTCACTTGGAGGAGAAGCTGCTGCATGGTGGGAGACATCCTCATGCAGGGAAGAAATGGTGGAAAGAGAGGATGGAGGACGAGACTCCAGGTTCTGAAAATCAATATCCGCTAGATTACCCAGATAATCATCCAGAAAATCTAAGTCCTCTGAAAAGTAGTCTTCCTCATAAGGAGGGGGAGAACTGGGTGAGAAGTAGCCCTATCGCCCAAAACATGTTAAGGCGGAGGGGTGGAAGACCGAGAAGGTCTCTCAACAGTACATTCAGTGGGAGGCTGAGAATATCTCATCATCTCCATAACCTGTTGTACAACCGTGGTTACGTCCATTGAGGCAGCAGGGGAGGGGCAGAGTGAAAGGAATTGGACGTGAGGTAAAAACAGTTCTGGTCCCCGGGTGGTACAACCCAGGGTCCTGGTTCCTATCAGACTGGCCCCTGAGAGTGAAGGACTTTGAAGGAGGAGGGGCAGTTGAAAAAGGGATATTCATGGCTGTCCCCATGAGCCCCTGGCTCCTCATCGACAAGGCAGTAACTGGGGAAGCAATAGAATGTTTAAGAGCCATCATCGTCGACGGGAGATGAGTCGCCGTCAAGGGGGGACCGATGGAAATAGCATAGGATGCTTTACAAACTGCTGAAAAGCACCGTCGACGACAGGGAGTAAACTCCCATCGACAATGAAGCAGTTCTGTAAGGCATTGTCGATGGTGAATGATCAGGTATGGTTGCCATTGACGAGGACCTGTCAAGTGATGAGGAGGAATATTTGTCCTTATCGCGTTTATGCTTCTTATGTGAAGCAGTAGAAGGAGGGTACTTGGGAACGGGCTCCCTGCTTTTCCAAGAAAGACACTTTCTGCTCCACAAGATGTGTTTATATCTCTTGCAGTCATCGTTGACGAGTTGCCTGGTTGAACTTCTGGCAAAGCGTGCAAGAGATGGTGTCGCGTGTGGGTCCCAGACACTGAACACAAATGGTGTGGTTGTTGCAGCGGTAGATCTTCCTACGGCAACGACAGGAGTGGAATAACGGTGACTTGGTTAAAGATCCTTGACATCTGTTGATGAAAACCGGAACCGCAGCACATCCGTTCCCTAGCTCAATTTCTTTTTGCGATGACTGCTACTAGCGCTAGCTGCTGCCTGCAAGCTGAAGACAGTGGGAAAATGAACTGAGGGTGCCAGGTATTGCCTACTCTTACATAGGATGAAGGATGATGATGTCATGTGTCGGTGGCCCCTGGAGAAAGACTGCTAGAAAAGACTGCCGTGCACCACAGCGCCCTCTGGCCATTACCCAAGTGTATTACCTGCTGCAAGAGATTATTCCTGTGGAAGATGTACGGTTACAGGTGAGTATCTTATTTTTCTAGGGACGTGGATATGGTTCACTTATCCACATGACAGCAGACGTCCAGCAGTTTCTGAGGAGGAGGGGGCAAGGCACGCACCCCCACTTGACAAACGGAGGCTGTAGAACTGAGGTCCCAGATGTAGCATCCCATTGAGACTCTAGGTCGATGCTGTAATGGGAGATGAAAGTGTGTGCTGATTTCCAGGTGGCATCTCTGCAGATGATTTGAACAAAGATGAATCTGAAAGAAGCCACTGAGGCAGTGGTATGTCTGGTGGAATGAGCTCTGAGCCTTATGAGAGCTCCCTACCAGCCAACCTACAGCAGAGGTTGATTGCTGCTGGTCTGCAAAGTGCAGCTTCAGGGTATGTTTCAAAGAGCTGGCGAGCCTTACCCAGAACTCCTGCCATGCACTCCACATAATAGGTAAGCACCCGCCACAGGTCCAAGGAATGGAGCCTGCATTCAGCCTCCGAAGGTGGGGTTTTAAAGCAGACTGGGAGATTCATCACCTGGTTAAGGTAGAACTCCAAGATAACCACTGGGAGGAACTTCACGTGGGGGTGAAGGACTACCCTGTCCCTGTGAAAGACAAGATAAGGAGGCTCCACCGACAGCGCCTGGAGCTCACTAATCCTCCTGGCTGATGTGCTGGCCATCAAGAGGGCTGTCTTCCACAACAGGTGTGACATCTCACACCTGTGCACAGGCTCAAAGACTTGCTCACAAGAACTGTACCAGCAATAAGTCTCAAGGTGGTGGTGGCTCATGCACTGGTGGGGACAAGAGGTCAAGGCTCTTAAATAAGCACCTGACCACCTTCTCCTGTGACACTGCTGGCACATCAGCCCGTGCCCGGTATGCAGAGATGTGTACCAAGTGCATCTTAAGGGTCCTCAATCGCAATCCCAGCTGGGACAGTTGCCAGAGATATTCCAAGATGCTAGCCACAGGGCAGGCAAGAGGATCAAGCTCCATGTCCTGATACCAAATGGAAAACCTCTTCCATTTGAAGGTGTAACACTGGTGAGTCAACTCTTTCAAGAATCCTCCACAACGAGGAGTACATTCTCTGAAAGACCACAGTCTGGAACTCTAGTCACTCAGGAACCAGACTGTGAGGTGCAGGACTGAAGGTCTGGGCGCAGGCTCTTTCCCAGCTGTCTGGTCAGCAGAGCAGGCAAAGAGGTAACTGCCATGGGGGTCTGATGCTGACACTCAGGAGATCCAGGTACCAGAACTGGCAAAGCCAGTCTGGAGCTATGAGGATAATACAGTTACACAAGAACTTACCGCAACAGTAGATCTTTAAGAACAGGTCTTGCAGCAGGTTACACCATAAGGACTGAAGCCGGAAGGGGCAGGACCCCACGGAAATTTTCTAGCTAGCAGTATCCAGTGGGGACCGCTCCTGATGTCGGCCAGGCCTCTGACATCAGGCATCGTGCAAAAGGGGGCAGTCCCCCAGAATCCCCAGTTCTCCCGCCGGAGACTCCCGGCCGCCAGATGACATCAGAAGTGAAGACTGAGAATCCGCCTTCAAAGAAGGTATGTAGCAGGGAGGTGTTAAAACACCGGATCCTAGGTAGTAATCAATGGAACAACTCTACCTCCAGAGGGGATGGTGGGAGGGAAACTACCTGCTGCAAGAGCTGTCCTCTAAGATCTACTGTTACGGTAAGTTCTTACTTAACTGTACTATCTTACTTCGAGAAACAGTTCTTGCAGCAGGTTACACCATAAGGACTGATTCCCAAGCAACTAGTCGTTGTTCGCTGTTCGTGAGGCCGATGCTAGCGAGTCAACGGCGGGAAAAGAACTGGGGATTCTGGGGGACCACACCCTTTTGTATGATGCCTGACGTCAGGGGTGGGACCGATGTTGGGGTGGTCCCCGCTGGATACTGCTAGCTAGAAAATTTCCGTGGGGTCCTGGCGCCTGCTGGCTTCAGTCCTTACGGTGTAACCTGCTGCAAGAGCTGTTTCTCGAAGTAAGATCATCCATACCTTGTCCCTCCATACCTTGACCACCATTTTGTAGATGAGTGGAAATGGACACAATGTGTACAGAAGGCCTAGGGTCCAGGGCTCGTGATGGCATCCCCCACTAGCGTACCAGACTGCGAGGGATGAGGAAAGAACAGCCTCAGTACTGTGTGCTCCCAGAAGGCAAACAAGTCTACTAAGGGAGTGCCCCATTAGGAGAACAGGTGGCTTACCACCTCCTGATGCGGGAACCACTTGTGCGACATCTCTCCGACCTGGCTGAGCACAAATGCCAGTTGACTGTTCACTGCTGCAGCATGAATTGCCAGGAAATTTGCACCAAGACCATGCACGAGTCTCCAGGTGCTGAAAGCCTCCCAACATAGGGGAAGGTAGTGCGTTTTTCCCTGCCTGTTCAGATAACACGCCCATGGTGTTATCTGTCTGAACCTGCATGACCTGATGTTTCATCAGAGAGGGGCAAATTCCATCAGAGCCAGATGCACTGCACAGAGCTCAAGCAGGCTGATGTAGTGAAAGGACTCCCTGAGTGAACAGAACCCACGGGCTCTGTGGTCTCCCAGGTGTGTTCCCCCAACCCAACAGAGATGTGTCTATCCTGAGCATGACAGAGGGTTCTGGGCAGACAAACAGAATTCCTTCCTCCAGATGTTGTGGATCTAGCATCACTGGATGGTATCCCATATCGGCTGAGTCATCGCAATTGGCTGGTTCAGGTGACCTAGGTGCTGGGACCATTGGCAATCCAGCTCCCACTAAAGGTGGCGCATCCACCAGCAGGCCAACAGACCACGCTGGAGTAGGATGCCATGTACCCCAGAAGCCACAGGAAGTCCTGGGCAGGGTGCAAGAGCCCAGCCTAAAATAATCAGGCAAGGACGCAAGGTCCGCAGGGAGATGGACCTTGGCCTACAGAGAGTCTAGTTCTGCCCTGAGGAACTTTATCATCCATAAGGGACCAGTTTAGACTTGTCTGGGTTGACCAACAGACCCAAGTCTCAGCAGGTTTGGAAGGCTAGATCTCTGGACCGCTTGATGGTCTCCTTGGACAACCCAGCCATCAGCCAGTCCAAGTAAGTATATACCCTGATGTTCTTGCACCACAGGAAGGCTGACACTACTGCTATCCACTCTGTGAAGACCCTGGGTGCAGACAACAGACTGAAGTGCATGACCTGGAACTGGTACAGAACCCCCTCTGCATGGAATCCAAGGTACTGCCAATGGGATGGATGGGCTGGGATGTGGAAGAATGTATTCTGGAAACCCAGGGAGCAGAACCACATGCCCTGCTCCATTGATGGTAAACTCTGGTTCATAGAATCCATCCGGAACATATGCTTCCATATGAACTGGTTCAGATCATGCAGATCCAGTATAGGGTGCAAGTCCACCATTTGTTTAGGGACCATGAAGTACAGGGACATGTACCCCTGACTTGATAGGCTGTTTGGGACATAGACTGTGGCTCCTTTTGCAAGCAGCTGAGCAATGTCCTCTCTGTGGGCAGACAGTGCATCCTACAACACCAAAGACTCCCGAGGAGCGTGTGATCAGTAAAGGGGAGAGCCTCGAAATCCAGAGGCAACCCTCTGACCACCACTTCTAATATCCACTTGTCCCTAGTAATGGTAGACAACTGTGGCCAGATATAGCACAGCTGACCCTCGACTGCTAGCTGAGTTAGGGACTGGACAGGTTGGATGACACCCATCCACCTGACCTGTCACAGTGCAGTTTTGGAAGAGTCATTGGCTGCAGAGACCAGTGGAGCACCACTGCATCTGTCCCTGCCTCTTTTTGGCCCATGGCCTCCAAACTTTTGGGTGCCAGTGCTGATCAAGCCCCGCAAAAACTACCTATACTAGAAGGTATTCTTCTTTTTAGGCTTCTGGGCCTTCAGGTCCTTTTGGCTCTAGGGTGGCAATGGACTTCTCAATTTTCGTGACATGTCCCTCCACCCCAGGGCCAAAGAAGTCAGTGCCCATGAAAGATAAACTGGCCAGTTTGTGCTGGGTATCTGCTGTGATAGTGGACAGCCAAAACCAGCCCTTGTGAAACATCAGGACGATCGCTGCCATGGCATGGGCAGAGGAATCACCCATGCCCAGAGCTGTCTGCAACTGGTGTTTAGCCAGCGATTCGTTCTAGTTTCTGACCAACTTCACAGACAACTGCCTATCAGCACGAAGGTGAGGGAAGATCTCATCCAACACTCTCAACACGGGGTAACCAAAGTTGGTCATCATCACAGCGTTGTTGGCCTGACAGAGACCTAAGGAAGCAGCAGCACACCATCTTAGCTGCATGGTGAATCTTCCTGGACTCTTTGCCCGTAGGCTTGTCCACATCCCCTTGGCCACCAGATTTCTGAAAGGCCTAATCTGATACTAGCACTTTAGCCCTATGATGGTCAGAAAACCCTGAGAGGGACCCAGTAGGGACCACATTCTTGCAGACCATATGGGTGGAGGGTGCCAGGCAGGATGCTGGACACTGCCAGTGCTCCAGGGATGGTCAAATAATGGCCCCAGCCATGGGAAAGGAACCCAGTGGGAATCATCACTGTCTAGGATGTCAGAGAAGGAGTATTTAGCCCTCTTCTGAACTGGCTCCAAGAGCACATTCATAAACTCAGACATGAGCTGGAGTAAAGTCCCAAATGACACCAACCCATGGTCAGTGTTAACTCTTCAACTGAGCCAAGATCAAACACATGAATCGATTAGAAGAGCATGTGTAACCCATCGAGTTGTCAGAGAATGCATCAAAAATTACCCTTGACCATTTCCCACTGTGGACCACCCTGGTATCCACAGCCTGGATGATTTCCACTGACAGCAAGCCTGGCAAGCCGGCACCAGCAGGGGACTCCTTCGTAGTGGCACTTGATAATGGCTGCGGTGACAGCGGTTCCAGCATCAGGGATGAGGCACATGCAGGGGACATCTGTGTGGGATGGACCATCATGGGCATCACTGGTATGTGCTAAGCGACTGAAGATCCAGAGGGTACAGCTCTAACCCTGTCCAGCAATCGTCCACTGCTGCCAGAGGAGCTCCTTATAGTGCTGATGCCACTCCTTACCTGAGGAGTGTTGATAGCTGCGTCACCTGGTCGAGTAGGATGGACAGCATGAGTGCCCCGACCAAGATCTCAACCTCAACCATCAACCCAGGGGCCAAAGTTGAGACTGATCTTCTGGAGGGTTATGGTAGACCACATGCCTCACTACATACAGAAGCAGAGGCTTCGGAGGCATTACCACTGGCTGATGCTACTCATGACATAACCCAGCTGGCGACATCGAATGAGCCACATCCTCCTGAGTGAAGACTGGGAGCACTGGGGTCTGGGAGATCGACTCTTCGTCGAGTTCCTCCAACAACGAGTTGACATGCTCAAGTAAGATTTCAACAGCCTGCTTTTCTGGAGTCAAGGATGACAAGCCCGACAGGGGTACCAAAGCGCAATCAAGGTTGAGCAGTTGGGAAAGTTGAGGGAGCAGGAGGAACATGTTCTCTCCCGATCCCATAACTTGCACCAGAAGCACTTGTGTTTTCAACCATGGTGAGCTGGGTTCTCCTCAAAATCCTGAAAATCATCAGAGAAGGACCCTCTGAAGTTGGCCTCAGCCAGGAGCAGCACTGTGACCGATGAAGAACTCGCGCGTCTGCAACCACCTTTTCTTCCACAACCAGAAGCTGAGAAAACTGACCCGGCAGCTGCCAAGGCATTCTTGCAGCCCTTTGGTCAATCACACACCAATGGTTGACCTAGGGCAGGCCTTGCTTTCCAGTCCTCGATGAAAGCTGGCAGCAATGTTTGTCAAAGGCCACAACCTACCATGTTGTGCTGCATGCCAAGGCAATATAAGCACATGTCATGTAGGTTGGTGACCATCATTTTCTGTCGGAACTGAATACAAAATTTTAAACCTGTTTTTTGTTCCTTGATCATGGATTGCGTCCTGAAGTCAGAGACAAGAGCTTTAGACGTACTAGGCTGAGAAATTCAACGAAAAGTGCTTAAAAACATGTATTTATACAGTCAATGCAGCGCTGCAAAGAAAGAGACCAGTTCCTTCCAGTGGAAAGAAGGACCTGACATCACAGGGCAGAGCCAGCGAATACACCGCTCAGGTGGTGGGAGGAGCTTAACTTGAAGAGGTCCGACAGATCAGCCTGTTCCAGGAAACTGCCAAAGTGTGGTAAGTGAACTATAGCCACACCCTTAGAAATACTGTTATCACTTTTCTTCTCAAAAATGCAGCTTCTGTTGCTAGGCACTTTGTGAACATCCTTACAGCTATGGTCAGGCTGGCTAAAAGGCAGTGTGGGAAACTGATATTGCTCTTTTACTCATCTGAATATTAGGTATTTTCTGTGGGAGTGTCTTACAGGGATGTGAAAGTATGTATCTTTCAGATGCAGTAACCCCAGGAACTCTCCTTTCTGCAAGGATTCCCACCGTTACCATTAATCAATGTTACCATTTTGCATTTTTCCTTTTTTATATGCCTGTTCAAGAGACTTAAGTCCTGAATGGGCTGCCCATCTCCATCATTCTTTCTTATAAGAAGGTACCTTGAAAAGAGGTTTTTTCCTCACTGGCCTTGTTATGGCCTGTATCTCTAGCAGTTTTTCCACCTCCAACTATAAGTTTATTTTTTCCCCTGTGGTTGGGGTGGAGGAAAAGCCTTAGGGCTCTTTGTTTTGGGAAGCCTGTAAACTGATGGGCTAAACCACGACTTACCTCTTCCACCACCCACTTGTCTGTGGTGACAGTTTTCCAGTCCTGGAAGTAACAAGCCAGTCGGCCTCCCACTGGTAGGGAATCTACAGCAGCCTGCAGAGTCAGGGATTTTATTTTTCCTGTAGTTCAGAAGCTGGTGTTTGCTTCTGCCTTGCAACTCTCCTGCAGCTGCCTCTTGGAGACCTCCTCTGAGAAGGGCAGTCATAAGAGAAGTAAGGCCTTTGCTAGCAGGCCCTGCACCCCTACCTCCCCTTCCATATGACTTGAAGGAAGCAGTGGCTCTTTCCTTTTGTCAGTTTTTTTTGTAAGTTTTTTTTCGTTCATCAGCCTTTTTCATGTAGGCTTCAGTTTTATCCTCGACGAGGGTGTGTTCCCCAATTGGGAAATCCATAGCCTTTGTTTCTGTGCCCTCTGACAGGACGGTTGCTCTGAGCTAACCTCCTCAGAGCTACTGCAAGTGCTAGTACACCTGAGGCTGTCATCTGCTTCCACAGCCATGTGGAACTGGTATTTTGTGGCTTCCAGTACATCTTTAGCAGTTTCTGCTACAACACTACTAATTTCACCATCCACCTTTTCTTTTAGGGTTGCACAGTACTCCCAAAGACTTTTTGGTACAGTACAGTGTATGTCATGTAAGCAGCCTGCCTTAACTGCCAGGTGGTTGAAGTTTACACTTTTCTTGCCACATATTTTTTTTTCCATTTGTTTATACCCCTAGCCAACTGCACAAAACTCCTTTAGGAGTTGCCAAGGCATCCAATCTGCCTTTCCGAACCTGAACTCTGGTGTTCTAGCCTTCCTCTATGGAGCCGTGGTCCCCCCAAAAGGCTGAGATGCGGTGGAGGGCAGACCTCCCCCCAACAAACTTCGCCACTTTATCAGGAAGCTGTGGCTGAAGGACAGGCAAAGTGAGATTCAGGATGGTGCCTGGCACTCCATCATCTATGCGTGCAGGGGCCATTTTTTCCCTGGGTGTTGTCTCCCTCCCCACAGATGTCAACATGCCAAGGGATCCAAGGGGTTGCACAAGCAGGCGCGTAGTGTCGCTCCTGATCCTGGATGATGTCCGTCTCGCCCCCGGCGTCCCCAAACTGCACTACCACCTGCGGTCACCCAGGTGGCAGTACAGCAGTGGGGATGGCAACCCTCCCTCCCCGGAGGAGCTAAGTGTCCTGTGGGATGCTCAATCCTCCTCCCCCAACCAGACCCAATGACCCAGAGCTCACTCCTGAACTTGGACTGCTGGCGCTAGGTGGTAGCTACATTGCTGCAATCGGGACGGGCCAGCCCGCCTTTGTCATATAATCCAGCTTTCTAGAATCCTTTTCTGGAGGCATAGAAGCTAGTGACACCTTAGATTTCTCACATGCAACTCCCTGTATAGCTCACTCATGATCAGGATGGGAATATAAAAATTCTAACCCCCGTTTCTCTACTTGATACTTCTTTTCCACTTTTTTTCAATGCCAGGAGCTGAAATTGGATACTCCACAATCTTGTTAGTGGCCTTTTTGAGGGATTTGTGAATAGGTACTGTGAGTTTTTTAGAGATGAGGTCATTCCCAGCATACTCAAATTCTGCCTCCTCTATATTCTCCCCTTTTCTCTGTGGAGGGGATAGCCAGTTTGTCAACTATATGACTTACAAAGATGGAATATGGGAAGAAAATCCTCCTGCACTCTTGGTGGGGAACCAAAGTCCTGTTCAGGGGCTACTTCATGTTCAACTGGTTCCCGCTCCTCCTCCTCCTCTTTCTCCTCCAGCACAGGTTCAATGAATGCTCAGAGTCTGGAGGGGGTGGGGAGCGGAAACAGTAGCAAGGTTTCCCATGGTCTGAATTGCCAGTGGAAGAACTGTTACATTTTTGTAAGGTATTCTGCTGACTGAGGGCATAATTTTCTGTTCTACTGCTGGTTCCTGCTCCCTTTCAGGGGGAAGTGCAGTCAGGTGCTCTTCTTCTTGCTTTTTTCCTGGCTGATGTTGATGACACCAGAGCATCTGTAGCTTTTTAAATTTTGACTGTGCTCTTTTTCTGAGTTGGATGAGGGTTAGGTAGCTTTATCTGTCTCTGTGATCAGAGACTGCTGCTTGTCACCTCAGATTTGCTCTGAGAAGCGGTACAGTACTTGAAGATGTGCGATTTCCACCATCTGAGGTATGTCCCTCCATTTTTCTTTTAGGAGAGCTGTTAAGCGACTCAGCTAAGGTTTACCCTTTTCTTTTGCGTTTTAGGGAAAACAAGTTTACACGTATCAGTTTAAATAGTCATGGTCAAGACCCAAGCAATAAAAACAGATTGTGGTGGCATGCCTTCACCAAGATCCTGTGACAGGATTTGCAATTTTTAAATCCTGTAGGCCCTGTCCTTTTCTTAGGCTTTTTAGTCATACCAGTTGACTGAATATTGCCCCAAAATTGTTACCGGTTCCTTAGATGAATTCATAAAAAGCTAAAAAAAAAAACCAAAAAAAAACCTGTAAAATAATTTATTTTTATGTTTTTAACAGAAATTAAATAACCTAACTAATGCAAATATTGAGAACTATATATGAAAAAACAATAGGAGTTTTTATACAATAAAATACTTAGCCGACAGACTTGGAGAGCACTCCGGAGCGGGTGTTCCCTTCAGCGGAGAAAACAAATCTGATGTTACAACACTAGAGGAAGCATCAACACACAGCAATATCTGAATGGAGTTTTAATTCCACAGCACCATTCCGATTCTCTGATACATCTTATTGTGGATGGGATGCATTTTTTTGTACAGCATCACTGTTGGACTAGTGTTGTCAGAACTTAATTCATTTTTATATACATTACAAGTTTATAGTGGCCAATTTCTAAACAAAATAAGGAGTTTTTCCTGGTACCAAAGCAGGATGCAACTAGTTAAAAGGAAACAGATTTGTTTTCATTACTGCAGGTACTGTTTCAAAGTAGTTTTATGAAGTATATATAAACATTTTTTCCGGTTTAACAGTCTGCAATACTGTTTTGACACCAGGCATAAACACCTCAATGACAAACCAGGTGGTTTCAAGGAATCCCTCTGGAATCCAGTACTTTAGTGGATGTGTGGTTTGGAGCTGGGGAGCAACACAGAAATATACAACAGAACTTGTTGTTTACAAGTTTAAAAGCTAAAGTCTGTTTCTACAGCTCACAATGTCTCGTCAGTCAAGTCATGCCTTTGAATGGTGTCGAACAGGAAGGTGCGTGTTAGTCTGAAACATGTACAGTACATTACATTTGTGAATGATGGCATGTGTGCTAGGGCTCAATGCAGGAATTTCACAACTTCTGTTGCAATGCTGTATGCTGGATCAATGCTCCCTTATAAAACAAATTATTAGTCACCTTCGGACAACTAAGCTCAAATAAAGGTTATATTTAAAGAAATAATATTTGCAAAAGGGTAACATGTTTCCACCTCCAAAAATACTCCCCACAGGCTTGAACATAGCCTCTGAAAACTGAATCAGACCTAATTTTAGTAAAACGAAAGTGTCTTGTTTAGTTGGTTTGACTAACAGCAGTTAAGGGTCAGAGAATGAGGACTGTAAACAAATGGACAATTATGAAAGTGTGAAGGGCGAACCAGGCCCCTGTCACAGCATTCTGACAGGAAAAGGGAAAACATTCATGACTTGGCTTCAGTTTGTGTACAGTTTTAATCAGCAAAACATTTAATGAATGTGTGATTTTCAGGACTGGAGTACACAAGCGTTACTCCTCATTTGGTACATTTGAGTGGATGAGGGAAAAAGGAGAAAGGAAACCTGGGGGCTGTTTAACTACTGTCTAGATGTTAGAGCAAGGATCTGTGAATGAGTTTGGTTCATCCAGCAGACCTGGGTTTGACTCCCAGAACCTCCCCCTGCATACTGAGTGACTCTGAGCAAGTCACTTAACCACCCTGGTGCTCCCAGGTCACCCCTAAAAACACACATTTGTGCATAGTGAGCCTTACCTGGTTACCAAAATAATAATAATAATGATAAAAAACAAAAACAAACGATTTCTGCAATCGTGAGGCATAAAGCACAACAGCACAGATGTCCAGCCTGGTTTCCAAATGAGAAGCAATTTACAGACCCCCATCCTGGGACTTTAAGGGATTTGGGGAGAGGACACACATAACACAAGATCAGGAGACTGAACAGATAAGACAGTCCTCCCAGCAGTTCATAATGTACTGTGACAGGGCTGAATAAGACCCTGTCCCATTTGTTACGCAGAAAGAGTTAAAAGCAAGGATCTGTTCTATCCTCTCCTTTTCTGTCTCATCTGTCTGATTGCACAATCAAATTTTCTTGTGAGACTTATGCCTCGTTTATACCACCGTCTTTGCAGCACATCAACTCATGCGCTCCAAATGATGCACTGCAAAGACGACTTTGTGGACACTCACCATATCGCCCTAAGTGCGGAACCACTCCAGATTCTGAGCCGACAGAAAAGTGGGGACACATACTTGATTGAGCGTATTATCCTGCGGTGTAAACGACTGATGCGCTCGACCCTCTGTGATTCCCTGTCGGCTGAAGATTTAATTTTTTGAACCCTTACCGCATGTCCAGGAACACTCCTATCAGCGTGATCTGTGGCGCATTAGGGTCGGGAGTGTAAACAGAGAAACTGCGGGATAAGTCACAGCGCAGCAGGAAGGCAGCGAAGTTTGTTGGAGCTGCTGCTGCTGTGCAAAAAGGGCTTTAGAAACTGATCACTCTGACAGACTCACAATTCCCCCCTCCCGCTATCTCCCTGCCTTCACTCACTGTTTCTTGCTATTTCTATCTTTTCTTCCCCCTTGCTTATCTGTGGTAGTAAAAATATATGTGGATTTTTATGTGAAACTGGATTCTCTGGTTTGAAAATGCATATAGTTATATTGCTGAAATGACTGCAAAAAGCTATTTGGAACTCAGGGGGGTTAACCTTGAGATGCAGTTTAACCTCCACAAGCTCATTTGCAGAGTTGTCAATAGGAGATAAGTTCTAGGACACAATAGAAACATAGAACATGATGGCAGAAGGGGACCTGTGGTTTATAGAGTCTACCCAAGCAAGGCATCCCAGGACCTATTGTGCACCGGTGTTCTGTCCTCCTAAACACCCAGCCTAGCCCTTGCCAGTGCCATGTGTTTGTTCCCAATACTTGTCCCACCTGTGCTTAAAGCTTGATACTGACTTTGCAGCCACCACCTCAGGAGGTAATCTATTCCAAGGTTCCTCCACCCTCTCTGAGAAGTAATACTTTCTGATGTTCCTCTTGAACACTCCACCCTTCAATTTCCACTCGTGCCCTCTGGTGGTAGAACGGACATTCCTGGTAAAAAGCTGCGGTTCTGGCACCTTGTTGATGCCTTTAAAGAACATGACGGTCCCAATCATATTCCCCCTCTCCCTCCTAGTCTCTAATGTTCTATTTGTTGCACCTGCAAGGAAAGAAACTGACAAAGTTCTGATCCATTTTGTGAGGAACAGGAGGTATCTTAACAAGCTCAGGATGCAGAAGTTAAGTGCCAGAAAATGAAATTATACATAAAGAGAGCAATCTTTTATTGGGGGGGAATTAAAATTTAGAATTAGACATAACTTCAAAAGAAGGACTTTGGTTTTGTTTGAACTGCCTGTATAAGAGCTATCTTGAACAATTTTATTTTTTATTTTATTGTTAAACACTACTTGCAAACTCTATAACTTCTCCTAGTTTGCCGATACTTCCTGACCTGCACCCCGATGACAGACAGTGTCAGACTAAGTGGGATTTACACCGTGCAAACTCTAAGGCAGGAGTTTAGACCTGGTATCAGGGGAGCACAGAAGAAAGGTATGGAAGTATTTTTTCATGGAGAGGGTGGTGGACGCATGAAACGGCCTTCTTGAGGAGGTTGTGGGGTCAAAAACAGTGGAGGAATTCAAGAATGCATGGGATAGACATAAGGCAATTCTAGTGGGGGTAGGAGGAAGTAGGCTGTTGGTTCACTGGGATCTGCAATTTATCCAATAGGTAGGGAAATGGGCAGACTGGATGGGCCAAGCGGTCCTTATCTGATGTCAAAGTCTATGTTTCTATGTGTGGATCCTGCAACAGCAAGCCCAGGAGTGAGTACCAAAAGAATGGAAGCCAAACTACCAGAGACAAAAGTCCAAACTAAGACTGTACAGCTGGCGCTAGTGATAGAAGAAGAAGAACAGACAGAGACAGAACCTGAAAGCGTGTCTGCCTTCTTCAAATGGTGGGCTATACAACAAAGTGAGACAGAGAAGCAGAGAAAAGAAGAGATGCAGTGAAAGGAGCAGCACAGAAGAGATGCAGTGACAGGATCAGCAATGTCTAGATGCCTTGCAAGCTATCAAAGTTGGAGGATCTGGCACAGGTCCAGCAGAGCAACAAAACACAAACAACTTAAAAGACACTAAACTTACAAAGTTGTGTCACTCGCATGGTATCGAAGCACACCTGACAACTTTTGAAAGGGTTGCCACAGCCTGCCAGTGTCCAAAGCAGTAATGAGCAATCAGGCTGGTACCTTACCTGACAGGTAAAGCCCAACTTGCCTACAGCAATATGGACACTGCACAGTCAGAAAATTATGACCTTGTGAAAAGAGAAATCCTTAAAAGGTAGGACATCTCAGGAGAGACCTACAGGCAGAGATTTCTACCCCTGAAGTACAACTCAGTTGAGAATCCTCGGGAAGCCTTCATTCAGCTCAGACAACACCTCTAAAATGGCTACAACCGGATGGTAAAACAGGTTCCCTCTTAAAGGGGGGTATGTGATACGGTTTAATAAGACCCTGTCCCGTTTGTTATGTAGAAAAAGTTAAAAGCAAGGATCTGTTCTATCCTTTCCTTTTCTGTATCTTGCCTGACTGTGCAATCAAATTTTCATGCAAGACCTAGGAACTAATCACTCTGACAGTCTCAGTTTCTCCCCTTCCCTGCCTTCACTTGCCATTTCTTGCTGTTTCTATCTTTTCTTCCCCCTTGCTTATTTGTAGTTATAAAAATACATGTGGATCTTTATCTGAAACTGTGTTCTCTTATTTGAAAGTGCATATACTTATATTGTTGAAATGATTGCAAAAAGCTATTTGGAACTCGGGGGTTAACCTTAAGATGAAGTTTGACCTTCACAAGCTCATTTGCAGAGCTGTCAACCGGAGATCAGTTCTGGGACACAATGTTCTATTTTGTTGCACCTGCAAGAAAAGAAACTGACAAAGTTCTGATACATTTTGTGAAAAACAGGAGGTATCTTAACGAGCTCAGGATGCAGAAGTTAAAGTAAAACGTCCATGTCCTGTCGGGCCCCACCTGCATGTGAAGCGAGGCCCGATTAGCAAATATAAAAATAGTGGTAAATGTGGCACTTACGGTGTAGTATTTTATTTAAATCCATATCTGGTTGATCCTGCACCCTCCCCGCTGGCATTTTAAGAGCAAACATCCTCCCCGTCGTGCCCACAAGCACACACGGCTACCCCGTGATGACCTGGCAGGCAGGGAGCAGCCGGGATGTCCCCATAGGCTTACAATAGCCCAGGACTGCTAAACAGCCCCAGTTTGGAGCCCGTGTAGTTCCGTGACATAAGTAGACCAGGTACAGACAGCTAGTGTGCGTGTTTGTCTGTACATGGTCTCAGTATTGCAAGAATACCGATAGACTTCAAACTGGAGCAATCTGAAGCTAGCTCAATACAGATTATATGTATTGCGGTAGCTTCAAATAGCTCCGGTTTGGAGTCGATCGGTATTCTTGCAATACTGAGACCAGGTACAGACTAACAAGCACATGTCCCAATGGGACATGGACGTTTCCCTTTAATTGCTAGGAAAAGACATTATATATAGAGAGAGCAATCTTTTGTTAGAGACAGACAGAGAAAGAGAGAGAGAAAGACTGTAATTTAGAATTGGATAACCTTAGAGGAAGGACTCTAGTTTTGTTTGAACTGCTTGTATAAGAGCTATCCTGCACAATTTTTTTTATTTTATTGTTACTGAAAATTATAAAATGCTATTTGCAAATTTTATAACTTCTCATGGATTGCCTATGCTGCCTGACCTGCGCCTCGATGACATGCACACCCTGAAAGGAGTACAGCAGGTCAGTTCCCCCACCAGAGAAGTAAGAGAAAGTGAAAGAGCGATATTGTATCTCCATTCTGTATCTACCCAGTTCGGTGTAAAACTGGGTAAGGGAGCCCCTCCCCAATTACAGGATGGAGGATAAAAGTGTGCACTAGACTCAGGGGCCCAGATATTCAAACTGCGCCAGTTGTGGCGCAAGCCTGTGTGCCACTCAAAATAGTTACGCAGGGGTGTGGCCAGGGAGATATTCAACGGAGTTGCGCTATGGTGCAACTGCTTTGAATATCGCCCCCTGGCCACCCCCACTGTGCATGGCGCAGTGGAACAGCGCCAGCGCAAATGGTCAGAGTGGAGCATTGAGATGCGGTGGCACAAGTTCCATTGTGCCATGCAGAGCACCTGCGATATAGCAGGACATGTAAATGGGACTTACTCCCGCAAGGCGACGGGGGCCATTTGCATCTGATTATGGCTCCATTTGCATGCCATTAGCTTGCAGGCGCGCCGATCCCCATGGACTTGCGCCTGGCGCCCTGCCAGGCAGCAGCCGTCGGGGACTGACGCCCCCTGCAGCCCGATTACGGGACGCCCCGGAAGGGACAATGCATGTCTCCAATCCCCGGTGGTCCAGGGATCGCTGATAGTCTGACGACGATATTCGTACTCCTCACCTTGAGCAGCCCAATCGCGGGCATGACTGAGACACCCCCATTAGTCCCATCGCTGGCATCAGTAACCCCCAAAGTCCAATATCCCTGGTGGTCCAGTGGACCAAAGGGAGCCCGATCGGGCGGTATTCTCACCCCCAGTCCAAATCCTGGTGACCTAGTGACTCCACCCACCCGCCCACGGAGCCCCCTACCATTCTGCTCCCCTGGCCAGCCGGCAGCACCCCACCCGCCTGCTACCCGCCGACCGACAGCTGAGTGGCTGCATGCCCATTGCTTCAGAGCATGAGCCAATGGGCATGCAGCCATATTGAGCTGTCAGTTGGCGAGGCGCGCGCTCGTGGTGCTGCCGCCCGCCAGCTGACAGGGGGGCGGGTGGTGGGCCGGGCGGGTGGGGTGGGGGGTCCACTAGATCACCAGGGATTTCGACTGGTGGTGAGGAATGTCACCGCGATCGTTGCTCGTCCACAGGACCACCAGGGATATTGGATTTGGGGGCTGATGCCCGATGGGGCTAATGGGGGTGGGAAATACAGTTATGCCCACGATCGGGCTACTCGGGGTGGGGAGGAGGTTATGCCCGCGATCGGGCTACTCGTGATTGGGGAGTATAGTTATGCCCGCGATCGGGCTACCCGGGGGTGGGGAGTACAGTTATGCCCGCGAATAGCCAATGGGAGTACAGTTATGCCTGCGATCGGCTACCCACCGTCCACTGGACCACCAGGATATTGGACTTTGGGGTTACTGATGCCCGCAATCAGGCCAATGGGGATGGGGAAATAGTTATGCCTGCGATCGGGCTACTCGGGGTGGGGGGTACAGTTATGCCCACGATCGGGCTACTCGGGGGTGGGGAGAGTTATGCCCGTGATCGCTACTGGGGTGAAGAGTATAAATTATGCCCGCGATCGGGCTACCTGGGGTGGGGAGTACAGTTATGCCCGGCGATCGGGCTACCCACGGTCCACTGGACCACCAGGGATATTGGACTTTGGGGTTACTGATGCCCAGGATCGGGCTAATGGGGGTGGGGAATAGTTATGCCCGTGATCGGCTACTCGGGGTGGGGAGTACAGTTATGCCCACGATCGGCTACTCGGGGTGAGGGAGTACAGTTATGCCCGCAATCGGGCTACTCGGGGTGGGGAGTACAGTTATGCCCGCGATCGGGCTACTTAGGGTGGGGAAATACAGTTATGCCCGCGATCAGGCTAGTTGGGGGTAGGGGAGGCAGTTATGACCGCGATCGGGCTACTCGGGGGTGGTGTAGTTATGCCCGCGATCGGGCTACCCTGGTCCACTGGACCACCAGGGATACTGGACTTGAGGGGGATACTGAAGCCCGCGATCGGGCATGGGGGGCGCCACCAGGTGCGGCGGGAACAAGTCGAGGGCCACCCACAGGTGGCAGCTGCTGTGTTGCGCCCTGCAATGCGGCAGCTCACCTGTGGGTGGCTCTCGACTTGTTCCTTTTTTTTCGGTGTAACTGTGCAGGCGAGGGTTGCGCTCAGAGCACTCTCGCACAGCCCGGCTGAATATCGGGCTGTGCAGTTTATGCATGGTTCTTCCCCCTTCGGTTGCGCATGCCTTCATTAGCATTGCGCTGTTGCTCAGCATGATCTTGGGGGTGCAACTGCCTCCTGCTGAATATCGCAGTATGGCGCAATTTTGGACTTACGCAGGCACAACCCTATTGCGCATGGCTCAACTCTTTTGAATATCTGGGCCACAGTCTGCAAACCTAGGGCCCTGAAAACAGATTTTGTGGTGCAACATGACTGTCACCGTTCTACATTACACTGCATTGCGTCATACACAAAAGGGTCACAAGCCTTTCCCCCTCGGTCGCTCAGGGCATTGCCTGGAAAGAGGTGGGGCCGGCATGCAAATGATGCCTTAGCTATGCTCAGTTGCACATTATCCCCTGCACAGCCCAGTCGCACACCACAGCCCAACCAGGCAGTAGAATAGTGTAAAGCAGTTGTACTGGGTGGTGTAAGCATGTTAACATGGCACTACAGATCTGTGGGGAATGGAGATCGGCAAAGGAACTCAAGTACAACAGACAGTAACTGGGGAACAAGGCAAGAGAACATAGTACCACTGGATGGCAAGAGCAGCAATATAGCTAGGAAGCGGGGGCAGTGGACCACCAGAAATGGACTAGGGATGGCATAAAAAATATGAGTGATAGCGGCACTAAAGATACCCACCGGGAGGGAGAGAGGGGGACACTATGGCAGTAGCATCATGTATCTGGGGGACTGTGCATGGAATACCATCATGTGACTAGTGCTATGCCATACATTCCCCATGGTTAGCGCAACCCAGGTGTCACTGGTCAAAACTTCTGTTTGCGACCACTAATCTCAGGTGAGTATCATTTCATGATTATCATTAACAGCACTGGCTACCGGTTAGATGACTGACTGACTTTAATATTCTACTGTTTCCATACAGCACAAGGCCTGGGCCCCCCTCTCACAGATCTCTACCAGTGTCCAGGACCTGCTTTCATCTGCATTCCCACTCTTTGTGGTTTCAAGATCAAGCTCACTCTCTCCCGGTGTCCATTTTGGGTTGGGTTAAGCAATGGATGGTTCCGACACCGTATGGTGCTATTGGTAAGAATGGGTTAAAATCTCCTGGCGACAGAGCCTTTTCTGTCACTACACCTCAAATGTAAAACACTCTTTCCCTAGACATTCGGACTGCCCCTTCAGTTAATCGATTCAAGGCCTTGTGAGGTGCGGCCATCTCTTTCAACTCCCAGCCGATATGGAGCTCAGGCTGCAGCCTGCTCCATTCTGGTGGGAGAGGGAGCAGACAGTGACTATCGGAGGTGGAGAAGATGTGGCTGAAGTGCCTTTCTCCAATGATACTATGTGCTGCTCCCGTAGCTATGTATAAAAGCGCAGAAGTAGGAAAGGGCAGCAGAGCGAGCACAGCTGAAGCCACAGAATTGAAACTGCACTGCAATTTCAAGACAAAAAAAATTGCCCCAGCAATTATATAAAACAAAACATGGGGAGGTGTGCAAACTTGAGTTTTATACACACCTGAGGTATGGGGTGCTTTTACAAACCCAAGCTTTGCTCTCAGGGTTTATGCAGCATTCCACACCTTGGGTGTGTATAAAATTCTTGTTATACACACCTTCCAATGTACTTTTCAATATGTCTTTATTTATGAAATTGTACAACGTAAAGCAGTTTTTTCTTTTATTGAAAATATTGCTGCACTGCTCCCTGACTTTTTAGAAAGCTGGGTAAAAAACAGTTATGTAAGAACTTACCGTAACAGTAGATCTTTGAGGGAATATCTTTCATCAGGTCACACCTATGGAACTCAGCCATCAGGCACTAGGATCCCATGGAAGCTTTTCTGTAGCAGTCTAATAGGGGCTGCCCACACCAACATCACACTCCAATGTCCCTTATTCTACATAAGCGTGTGCTGCCCCGCTCCCTCCTCAGTTTTTCCCTCTGCTGGAGACCATACAAGCTAGGTCTCCCACTAGGGAACTGAGGAGGGAGAAAGGTACCCCTCTATAAGAAGGGGCTGGACCAAACAGAAAGCCCAGCTGGGGACAGAGAGCCAGGGGGATGGAGGGTGGGACAGCATGACCTGATAAAAGATTACCTTGAAGATCTACCATTACAGTAAGTTCTTACGTAACTGTTCTGTCTTTTTCAGGGATATCTCTCATCATGTCACACTTATGGAACGAGTCCCAAGCAGTTCTGACAGCGAGACAATCTGGGTGGCAGAAGGCCAAAAGCCTGAGAAAGAAGGCCTTGAAGCACAGCTAGGCCAAAGCTTGGCCTCCTTCTAGAGGCAATGTCCAGACTGTAGTGCTTTGTGAAAGTGTGGACAGTCCACCAAGTTGCAGCAGCACAGATGTCTGTGGCTGATACATTCCTGAAACAGGCAACCGAATTAGCCATGCCTCTGGTTGAGTGGCCATGAACAAGCCCAGGAAGTTCCTTACCGTACTTCCTGTAACAAAAAGTAATACAGTTGGCCAACCATTTGGACAAACACTGTTTAGAAACTGAAAAACCCTCTTTCCCGGGGTGAAAGAAACAACTGAGAGGACTTTCTGCAGTCCTTTGTAGGGAGTGTATAGTACCTGAGCAATGCTTCCCCTGGACTGGCATGCTCTGGGTAATAAACAGGCAGCTGGATAGATTGATTTAAAGTAATCTCAGATACCACCTTAGGAAGAAACTTAGGGTTGGTGCACAAAGACACGCAGTCTTTGTGGAAAATCAAATAAGGCTGCTCACACATGACAGTCTGTAGCTCTGAAATTCTTCGAGCAGAAGTAATAGGAACTAAAACCAACGCTTTCCACAACAGAAAGAGTAGCTCGCAAGATACAGCTGTCTCAAAAGGAGTTAAAGTCAGCTTCTCTAGGACAAAATTCAGATCCCACGCCTGGACCAGATTACGGATAGGAGGCTTCAAGTGTAAAATGCATCTCAGAAAAGTACGGGTCACATCCAGCTGGGCCACAATACGACCGTCGATGGGCGCACAGAAAGCTGATATAGCAGACAAGAAAATATTACTCACCATAGTAATCTTTCTTCCAGAGTATTCTTCAATATTAACTCTAGCGCAGTAAGCCTCCTGGATTGCACTGCCCTGGAGATAAATGGAACTTTATGCATATAATGGAACATTAATTGGCTCGTGCCACTATTCAAATCTGCCGCCCTGCCAACTGTAGACATTCTAAGATGCTCAGATTTCAACTAAGCCTGTACCTATATCTTATACTATGCTATCCTAACACACTATAATAGAGTAACAATAATATTTTAGTTAGATTAAACCTCCCATTTCCTTTTTATGTTGGCGCGCTTGCGCAGTCAACATCTTGTGGCAGTGGGGCTTTGGAGGTGCGGCAGCTGCTGGGCGAATGCAGGGCAAGCACCAGTAAGTGCGTCCCTCATTCCCCAATCAGCCTGCATACCGGCGCCACACCATGTATACATAATGTGGCGAGCACATCTAAGAAAAGGTCCACTGCAATCTGAGCAAAGCTCGCCAGACGCAGTGGACCTTTCCTGACGTGTTCGCTGACATTACCAGAATGGCGTACAGTGGCCACCAACTGTCGAATTCAGGGTGCAACTTCTGTCAGTTACTCCCGCCTTTCTGTATAAAGCCGGCGGGGAGCCCACCCCCGTCGGCATAAATCACCACCCCATTGTTAGAATCGTTATGGGGTGCTCGGCCCGGTCCTCCCCGCTGATTTGTGCCGACGGGGTGCCCAATCCCTGTCGACATAACATCCCTCCCCGTGTTGTGTGCCGACGAGGATGCCCAATCCTCTGTCGCTACAGCCCCCCAACAGTTAGGTGGCTTAATGGGAGCCCACACCAGCATGCCAAATCCTCTAAAAACCTGTCCCGTGATGTTTAATTTTTTTACCTGTAAACGAAACAGTCCCTCGTAGTCTCCGTGCCCCCCACCCACACCCAAGCTCTGCGCACCTGCCTCCCCATACCCCCATCACCCCATACTTACCTCTGGAGTCCAGTGCGACGATCTTCAGTGGACCGGGAACACGCCTGCACTCTTCAAAGCCGACCGCGAACTGAAGAAATGCCGATAAGCTGTATAATGGAATAAATAGGGTGTTTTCAACTTTGCTGCATATCTCAGAGGCATTTTGGGGAATTATGGCCCCAAATTTGCAACATGGGGTTTTTGGGACCCCTCCTCATGAATTTTTGCACTGTCATGGTGTTAATGGGTCCCGAAAGGTGATTTCGCAGTCACTGCACGGAATCACCTTTTCAGACTGGTAACGAAATGTCACTGTTCATGAGAGGCTCTCAAAAGCCCATGCTGCAAATTCCTAGGAAAAATTTTAAAAATGACTTTTACGAAGCGCAGGCTTGTGCAGCTGCTACAACGCCGTAAGTTAGCGTACCGCATTATTTTCACGCCAGATTCTCAACATTGGCATTTTACCACCTTCTTGTGAACTGTACAGCTGTCATTTTCACATCCTGGCTTTAAATGTGTTTTCGCACTTCTGGTGCAGAAGAAAGTGCAGTAGTGTAAATCAGTGTTCGGGACACATTACTTAAAATGCCAGTGACACTGTTCATGAACAGAGGTCCTAAAATTCCTGTGTTGAAAATTTGGTGACAGTACTCCAAAATGACTGTGGTACGAGCGTTGCGCAGTTTGCACGCACGCTCATAAGTTCGCAAACGTATAATATTTTCACTCCAGATTTTCAATAGTGCCATTGTTCTGCACCTCCTAATGAACAGTACAGCTGTCATTTTTCATATCCTGACCAAAATCTGTTTTTGCAGTTCCGACGCAGAATAGCGCGGTCACCGTGGAAAGTCCGTGTTCGAGACACATTATGAAAATAGCAGTGACAGTGTTCATCAGCAGATGTCCTAAAATGCCTATGTTGAAAATTTGGGGACAAAAGTCAATAAAATGAGTGTTTTACAGGTGTGCGTTGCACAGTTTGTACGCAGGCTCGTGACTTTGTGAATTTGTAATAGTTTCACTCCAGCTGTTCATCATTGGCATTTTCCCATGTCTCTTTATGAACAGTACAGCTGACTGAAATGTGTTTTCACACGTCCAGCGAAGAATTGCACGGTTGCTGTGTGAAATCAATTTTAGGGACAGTTTGAGGAAATGACGGTGACACTATTCATGAGCAGAGGTCCTAAAATGCCTATGTTGAAAATTTGGTGCCGAAAGTCCATACAATCACTGTATTGCACGCATGCATTGCGCAGTTTCCACGCACCCTTGTAACTTCGTCAATCTGCAATATTTTCATGCCACATTTTCACCACTGGCATTTGTGCACACCTCCTTATCAACAGTCCAGCTGCCATTTTCCACAGACTGCCCAAAACGTGTTTCCGCACCTGTGGCGCACAATGGCGTGCTCGCTGTGCAAAATCACCTTTTGCGACACATTAACAAAATCAAAGCGCTATGCGTCTCTAGCTCCGCTACTGCCAATGCCAGCGCGACAACATTCAGCATTGACAAATGCTTGTTATTCCCTGAGCCAACTGGCAAAGTCCAAAAAGACCAATGAAATAGAACTGGGCCTACTGGTTTAACAAAAAGATTTTGTGCCTGTAGAGGCCAATCAACACACAGTAACACTTGTAATATTATACTGATAGGTACTGGAAGGGGAGGTAGGGTGGGAGAGTTAATGATATTGAAGAATACCCTGGAAGAAAGAAGATTACTACAGTGAGTAAATACAGGTTACTCACTTGTAACAGGAGTTCTAGGAATGGTATATGTTGTTCATCCACACTGTCTGGCAGGTTCCTTGCCACTTTAAATGTTGCTGGGAAGGTCTTCAAGCTGGCTCCTCCCACCCACCCGGGTGGTAAAACTCTCGGCTCCACCCCATGATGCCAGATCTAGCCCGCTGGAAGCCAGCGTTGTGCGTCGGAGCCGGGAGATCGGGTGGGTCGTGAGATGAACAACATATACCATTCCTAGAACTCCTGTTACAGGTGAGTAACCTGTATTTCTAGGGACATGGATATGTTGTTCATCCACACTGTCTGGCAGACTCCTAGCAGTTCTCCGGGAGCAGGGAGGCAAGGGGCACAGCCCCTACTTGGGAAATAAAGACTGGAGAACAGAGGCCCCAAAACCAGCATCCCGGCATGACTCAAGGTCGATGTGGTAGTGGGTGATGAATGTGTGCTGACTTCCAGGTAGCAGCCCTGCAGATTTCCTGGATAGGGACATCCCTGGAAGCAGCCACCGATGCAGCGGTATGGCGGGTAGAATGAGCTCTTATCCCTCTGGGAGGCTCCATGCCCGCCAACCTATAGCAGAGATCTATGCAGGAGGTGACCCACCTGCCTATCATCTGCTTGGCTGCAGGTCTGCCAGGTGCGGCTTCAGCGTAGGTGACAAACAGCTGGCGAATCTCTCCCCGAACTTCAGCCGTCCGCTCCTTGTAATAAGCGAGCGCTCTTCTAGGGTCCAAAGTATGGCCTCCGAGGTGTGATTGGGGTAGAACACCGGCAGAGTCAACACTTGGTTAAGGTGAAGCTCCAACACTACCTTCGGAAGGAAATTTCGGTTGGGGGTGCAGGACAAGCTTGTCCCTGTGGAAGACCAGATAAGGAGACTCGATGGAAAGTGCCTGGAGCTCTCCCATCCTTCTGGCTGACGTGATAGCCACCAAGAAGGCGGTCTTCCACGACAGGTGAGAGATGTCACACCTGTGCATCGATTCGAATGGCTTGCCCATGAGCTTAGCCAATACCAGCAGTAGATCCCACAGAAGTGGAGGTTCTCGCACCGAAGGGGATATGTGATCAAGGCCTTTGAAAAAGCGCCCGACCACCTTCTCCTGCGCCAACGACTGCTTCCCGGCCCGCACCCGGTAAGCAGAGATGGCTGCCAGGTGCACCTTAAGGGCCGTCGACCGAAGCCCTTCCTGAGACAGGGACCACAGGTAGTCCAGAATGCTTGCCAAGGAACAGGAGGAAGGGTCCAGGCCCTTGCCCTGACACCAAATGGAGAATCTCTTCCATTTGAAGGCGTAGCATTTTCTGGTCGACTCCTTACGGGACGCCCAACGATGCTGAGGACCTCGTCGGAAAGACCCAAGGCCTGGAAATCTCAGCCAGGAACCAGGCCATTAGGTGCAGGGATTGAAGGTCCAGATGGAATACCTTCCCTGATTGACTGAGATCAGGTCCGGGCGGCTGGAAGCCGCTGGAGCCTGGAGCCGAGACTGAGGAGATCTGGATACCAGAACTGGCGGGGTCAGTCTGGGGCTACCAGAATCACCTGCACCTTGTCCCTCCTCACCTTGAGAAGCACCTTGTGGATCAAGGGAAATGGGGAAAGCGTAGAAGAGGCCCGGGGTCCAAGGCCTCGAAGGCATCCCCTGCAGCGAGCCCTGCTGAAGGGGCGGCATGAAACAGTCTCAGCCGCCTTCTCCTGAGGCAAACAGGTCCGCCTTGAGGCATGCCCCAATGGGAGAAGACGCTTGTACTACCTCTGGCAGGAGAGACCACTGTGAGACGCAGCCCCTATCCGCTTAGGCATCGGCCAGGGTGTTGAGGCTCCTGCCACATGAATGGCGAGGAGATCCGCCCAGGCTGCGATGAGTGACCAAATGCGAGAGCTTCCTGCACAGAGGCATGGAGCGATCCCACCCTGGCGGTTTTGATCGTACATGGTCATGGTATGGTCCGTCTGGACCTGAACCACTTGACCCTGTAGAAACGGAGCGAAGGAGGTGAGGGCTAGACAAACTGCTCGAAGCTCCAGCAGGTTGATGTGGCATCAGGACTCCCAAGGGGACCAGAGGCCATGTGCTCTGTGCTCCCCCAGATGGGCACCTCAACCCATCAGAGAGGCATCGGTCGATAGAGAGACCGTCGGCTCAGGGCGAACAAATGGGATGCCCTCCTGCAGATGTGCTGGAACGGTCCACCACTGGAGAGCGTTCTACATCCCCTGAGTCACTGTCACTAGCTGATCCAGCGGATCGAAGTGCTGTGACCATTGGCTGGACAGCCCCCATTGAAGGGGACGCATGTACCAGTGGGCCCAACGGACCACGCTGGTGCAGGCCGCCATGAGGCCCAGGAGGCGCAGGAATTCCCGGGCAGGGTGCGATTGCCCAACCTGAAATGATTGGGCAAAGGAGGAAAGAACCTCGGCCCTGTCCGCCAGGAGCCATGCTCTGGTTTGTAGAGAGTCGAGCTCTGCCCCGATGAATTGTATCACCTGCTTTGGCACGAGTTCCAGCTTGGCCTCGTTGATGAGGAGGCCAACCTGAGAGCAAACCCGGAGGGCCAGATCTCTGGACCGCTCCACCTCTGCTCTGGAGGGGGCTGCCATCAGCCAATTGTCCAGGTAGGGGTACACCCGGACCCTTCAGCGCTGCAGGAATGCTGTCACCACTGCCGTGCATTTGGTGAAGACCCTGGGAGCTAGGGAAAAGCCGAAGGGCATGGCCTGCAACTCGTAAAGGGATCCCTCAGCTCTGAAGCGGAGGAATCTCTGGTGGGACGGATGGATTGGGATGTGAAAGAACGCGTACTGAAGGTCCAGAGAACAGAACCACATGCTTCGTTCCAAGGATGGGATTATCTGAGCCAGAGTGACCATCCTGAAGGTCCAAGACCTTAGGAACCTGTTCAGGTCGTGCAGGTCGAGAATGGGGCACCAGCCCCCCTTCTGTTTTGGGACCAGGAAGTACCTGGACACAAACCCCGGGTCTGGAGGAGGATCTGCCACCTTCCTGATCACCTCTTTTTCGAGGAGCAGGGCGATGTTGGCTCGGTGAGCCAAAAGAGAGGCTGCGGACCCCGTAGCCCGCCGAGGGGCGACGGCTCGGAAGGGTGGGGCCTGCCCGAACTCCAGGGGCAGGACCCTTCCTACCACCTCCAACACCCAACGGTCCGTGGTGACAGCGACCAGGCGGAAAGTAAGTGCGGAGCAGTCCCCACAGGGGAACCCGGGGAGTGACAAGGCTGGGGCACACCCTCAACCCGTCACTGGGCAGGCTTACAGGAGGACTGGCCGAGGGACCTCCTGGGCCTTTACCTCCCTGGTTCCTGTTGGAGGAAGCCGCGGGCTTGGGTTTCGGATGCCAAGCGCGAGCCAGCTGGCCCTGCTGCTGGTGCTGTTGAGCCAAATGTGCCGCAGGCACAGAAGAACGAAAGGACTTGTGCTGCTGCTGTCAGTGGCCTTTGTCCTTCTGGGCGGAGGTGACCGAGTCCAGAGTGGCACTGGACTTTTCAATCCGCTGGAGGTGACCTTCCACTCCAGGGCTGAAGAGGTCGGTCCCCAAGAAGGGGACATCTGCCAATTTGTGCTGGGTATCCGACGTGAAGGTGGATATCCTCAGCCATGCTCTGCGGCGCATGGCCACCGCGGCCGCAATCGATCTGGCACAGGAGTCTCCAATGTCCAGAGCTGTTTGGAGCTGCTGTTTCGCCACTGCCCTTTCCTGATCCCGCACCTGCTTGACCGTGGTCTGCAGGTCGGCCGGGAGATGAGGGATCACCTCATCCAGGGAGTCCATGAGGGCAGGGAAAAGTGTGCCATCAGCACGGCTGAGCTGGCCTGGCGGAGGCCTAGGGAGGACGCAGCGTACACCTTGCACCCGGCATAGTCCAGCTTTTTGGACTCCTTGTCAGGGGGCTTATCCACATCCCTAGCGTTCCCGGAACGCTGGAAAACACTATCGGTGACTAACCCCTCCGCAGAGGGGTGCTTCGAAAAACCAGACAAAGAGCCGGTAGGGTCCGCATACTTCCTGGCCATCCTGGCCGAAGGTGCAGGACAGGAAGCAGGCCGCTGCCAGAGCTCCAAGGCTGGGGCAACAATGGCTACAGCCACCGGAAAAGCCTCCGTGGGTGAATCCCCTTGGTCCAGTATCTCCGTCAGGGGATACTTGGCCTGCTTGGATACGGGCTCGAGCTGCATCCTGGTGGACTCCGAGATGAGCTGAAGCAAACCCATGAAGGATGATGGGCTTCCGGCCATCGACTGGCCCCCGGAGGACTCCAGGTCAATGGGCCTGGAGAACAGGGAGGAGTCATCGTCAGACTCCGAGGAGTCCGCGAAGAGCTGCCTGGGGCCTGAGCCACCCTCCACCTGCCGAGAACGGTCGGGAGTGAGGGTGACTGACAACCTGTGGGGCCGGTCTTGACCCGACTGAGAGTCCTTGGTCAGCGCCCCCGATTTCGGTTGTGGAGGCGGAGGTTCCACCACAATCGTTGGGGCAGCTGGTTTCGGCCAAACAACCAGCCCAGGCTTGGGCACTTCGGCTACAGCGATGGGTTGTTTCGGCCACTCGGGTGACAGCCACTTGATGGTCGGGGAAAGCGATGGCATCGGCCTGTTCCCGGACAGAAGTAACTGCTGCCACATCAGGTCCTCGTAGCGTCAATGCAACTTGCGCGGAAGCCTCTCCTCTTCCGAGGAGGAAGACGAGGACGAGCGGCGGCTCCACTTACTTCGGGGCCAAGACCGAGACCGTTGATGTCAGTGGGATTGGCTGGACTGAGACGATGTCAGAGACCGAGATCCTCAGCGTTTCCGAGGACGGGTCTGGGAAGGGGCGGGGGACACCCGCTCTTCCCTTGGCTCAGAAGCCTTAACCGGGGACTGCGGCACCGGAGGCGCAGGCAAGTCCTCGGTCTCCACCGGGGGTACTGGTGAAGAAGGGTTGTCTGCTTCATCAGTCGACAGCCTGTCCGACGGGACGAGAAAAATCTCGACCATGTCGACGGATGTCTCAGCTGGCTGACCTGACGGGGACACCGTGAAGCCAGCGGCCTTAGCCGCAACCTCGACTGAAGCAGAGTGTCGACTGTCCGGGGAAGGGGACCTCTCCCGCTCCCACGAACACCGACGATGGTATTTACTCTTTGAGTCCTTCCTTTTTGGACCGAGAGGAATGTCCCGATGGCCCCTCTTCCCTTCGTGGAAAGGGACTGGCAAAGCTCCTTGAAAGAAGCTGAATAAGAGGTACCCAGTGAGAGCGGGATAAATGCCGCAACCGAGGAAGAGGATGATGCGGCCTGTGCCACCTCCTCCTCGAGGGCGATCATCTGCTCAAGTTGCTCAGCCGAGCCAGCCGGCGCGATAACTGCCCAACGGGCCTCCTTCGACTTAACCGGCGGGTAGCGCTTCTCGGGGCGCCCACGCTGTAACCGGGCAGCACGGTCTTCCAGGATGTTGGCCGAAAACGGACAGCATCACTCACAGGCCTGCGGGTCATGTTCTAGGCCAAGGCAGTAGACACACGTGGAGTGCGGGTCCGCCTGGACATCTTCTGCCCACAAGGGCACCGCCGAAATCCAGGAGTCGATTTGTCCATCGCAGCCATGAGGGAGAAACTTGACCGAAATCTTGAAAATTTTAAAATAAGTTTCGGGCGAACCGAAGAATTAGGATCCAGTCTACACGCCCAGCGTTAAGGAGGGAACCTGAGCTTCCAAGCGGTAAGGAAGATCTGGTGTCATGGGGCGGAGCCGAGAGTTTTACCACCCGGGTGGGTGGGAGGAGCCAGCTTGAAGACCTTCCGGCAAGATTTAAAGCGGCAAGAAACCTGCCAGACAGTGTGGATGAACAACATATCCATGTCCCTAGAATATTTTCTTCTAACCCCAGATATTCTTCAACATCATTAACGCTAGCAGACTATAAAGCAGTACCTTTGGAGGAGAGTCCAGAACCCTGCTTAAGGAACAGACTCTGCAGCACTGCTGTGCCCAAACCTGGCATCACTCCTGGACTGGATGTCCAGACTGCAGTGCTTTGTAAAGTTATGTACAGATTTCCATGTGACTGCTTTGCAGATTTCCAACAAGGGAATATCCCTAGCTGCTGCCACTGTAGCAGCTGTACCCCTAGTGGAATGTGCCCTCAGGCCTACTGGGGGTTCCTTGCCAGCTTTAGTGTAACAGAACTGTGTGCATGCCACAATCCAGAGTGCAATTGTCCTTTTTGAAGCTGGCCTACCTTTACCAATATCACCATAGGTCAAGAACAGCTGTTGCTTTTCCTGTCCATGCTCCTTTGTGTGCTCTATGTAACAGGTCAGGACTCTCTTTACATCGAGACTAAGCAACCTACACTCCCCAAAGTTAGAATGCTCTGTGAAAAGGACTGGCAAAGTAATAGACTGATTCAGATGAAAGTCAAACTACTTAAGGAAGGAATTTCCTGTTAGTTCTGAGCACCACCTTGTCTATGTGGAAAGAAATGTAGTCTTGCTCCAGACACAGAGCTTGTAACTCGCTTATTCTTCTTGCAGATGTGAAGGCTACTAGGAATATAGTCTTCCAAGTGACACATTTCAGATGGGCACTGGCCAATGGCTCAAATGGAGGCTCCATGAGCTTGGCAATTTTGATATCCAGGTTCCAGGCTGGAGCTGGCTCCCTGTGAGTGAGATGCAAATGGGCCAGCCCTTTAAAGAATTTCCTAAAAATAGGGTTAGCTGCTAAGGAAACCCCTTTACCAGCTGACAGATATGCAGACACAGATGCCAGATGGACTTTCAGTGTGGATGGCTGAAGTCCCAGAGTATTTAGGTATGTCAGATATTCCAACAAAACTGACAACCCGGCTTCTGTGGGAATCATCCCCTTTTGAAGCACACCAGATAGAAAACCCTCTTCCATTTGGAAATATAGGTTTTCCTAGTTGAAGGTTTCCTGGAACCTCCTAGCACCTGCAGGACATCCTTTGAAAGATGTAGGTCAGCATACTCTAGGTCTTCAAGAGCAATGCTTTGAGTGAGAGACCTGAGGTTCAGACATAGAATCCTCCCCTGGGAGGATGTCAGGAGATTGTGTCTGTGAGGGAGGTGTAGTGGTTGAGCCACTGAGAGAAAGCAGCAGTGAGTACCATGGCTGCCTGGCTTTCAGAATCACTGCGGCTGACTGGGACCTGAGCTTGATCACGACCCTAAGCAATAAGGGAAAAGGAGGAAATGCATACAGTTTTCCCTGTCCAGTTCAGCACCATAGCATACATGGGAACTGACCCCTTGGCTGGGGGTCTGCAGCAAAATTCTGGCAACTGATGATTCTCTTCTGAGGCAAAAAATCTATCTCTGGAGTGCCCCATCTCCTGAAGACTCTCCAGCACATGTCTGTTGAAACACCATTCATGGTGGTTCTAGCTGATTCTGCTTAAGGCATCCGCCAAAGTATTGTCTTTCCTTGGAAGCTGCACTGCCACCAGGGACACTTGTAGAGAGTATGCCAGACCCCAGATTTTCATTGCACACCAGGTCGGACCTTGTCCCACCCTGCTTGTTGATTTAGTACATGGTAGTGGTACTGTCTGTCGTGACCCTCACCACCTTTCCTTTTATCAGAGATGCAAAAGATTGGAGTGCTAGAAGCACTGCCCTGAGCTCCAGAAGTTTTATGTACAGCAGTGACTACATGGAGGACCAAGTGCCGTGCATTGTGTGTTCCTCTAGATGAGCCCCCCAACTTAGCAGGGAAGCATTTGTTGTGAGTACCATGGTGGGAGACTGAGTCTCGAATAGTACTCCTTCCCTCAAGTTGCTTCTGACCTGCCACCACCGAAGGGCCTGTATCAGGGTCCCTGACACTGGTACCGACTTTGACAAAGGATCCCACTTTTGGCACCAGTGGGCCCTTTAGTGAAACTGGATGTCTCTCATTTGGAACCGACATCCCTGCACTGTGCTTGTAGCTGCAGTCATGTGTCCCAGCAGTTGCAGAAAATATCTTGCAGGTCTTGGTTTGTTCTGTACAAAGAAAGCTACCATGCTCACAATACTGTAAGCTGTGTCTTAGGGTAGGAAGGCCTTTCCCTGTACAGTGTCCAATTCTGCTATGAACTGCGAAACTTGAACAGGTTGCAGCACAGACTTCTAAACGTTTAAAAGGAATCTTAGGGACTCCAATGTCTCCTGTGTGAGACTCAAGGCATCTCTTACTTCTTGTGGGTTTCTTCCCACCACTAACTAGTCATCCAGATAAGGGAACACCGAGACACCCTGTCTCCTCAGGTGTGCCGCCACCACTACTGCAAGGCACTTTGTGAATACTCTTGGGGCAGAAGTCAGGCTGAAAGGCAGAGCTGCAAACTGGTAGTGTCCTGATGGTAGTCTGAACCTCAGGTACTTTCTGTGGGACTCCCTTATGGGAATGTGGAAGTAGGCATCTTTTCGGTCCAGTAATGCTAGCCAGTCTCCTTGTTGCAATGTGGGTAAGATCATTGCCAAAGTAACCATCCGGAACTTTGGTTTTATAAGATGCCTGTTTAGGGATCTCAAATCCAGTATGGGTCGCCACTCCCGGTTTTTCTTTGAGTTCAGGAAATATCTGAAGTAGAAACCTCTTCCCCTTTGAGAGGAAGGAACTGGTTCTACAGCCTTTGTTTCTAACAGTGAGGAAACCTCTTTTTCCAGCAGTTTCCTCTCTGCTGGGTCTGGGCACCTGAATAATCTTGGTTTTAACCTGGGAAAGGTTCTGAAGTGGAGGACCAGTCCCTGACCCACCACCTCCAATACCCACTTGTCTGTGGTGATGGATTTTCAGTTTTGGAAGTAGTGGGTCAGTCTGCCTCCGACTGGAACAAAGGAGGTGACCCTGACTAACACATCAGGGGTTCTGCTTTGATTGTGTGGAAGGCTGAAGGGATTGCTCTCCCCTTCTGGATCCTCTGCGACCCCTGCCCCCTATAGTACCCTCTCTGTGAGTAACTAGGGGTAGCTTGTGCTTGTAGAAATGTTGGGTGCAACCCCTACCTCTACCTCCCCTTCCATAGGGCCTGTATGAAGTAGAGGCCCTCTCTCCGGCAGAGTTACTTTTGTAAGTGGCCTTATATTCATCCACTTTTTTCACATACTCCTCTGTTTTGGGTCCAAACAGAGTATTATTCTCCACCGGAAACTCCATGGCTTTGTTTTGGGTATCCTGAGTACGATTGGTTGCACTGGTTACCCTAAGCCAGGCAAATCTTCTGAGGGCTATGGACAAAGCCATCCATCTGGCTGCATTGTCATTCGCATCCACAGCCATGTGGAATTGATATTTCGTGGCTTGGTTTCCTCAAGGTCAGCCTGCAGGCTTGGGGTTGCCTTATCATCAATGGCCATAATGGAGTTACATAGGGTTTTCTGATATTGGGCTGCATAGCCCATGTAGTTAGCCTCCCTAATGCCCACGGAGGCTGCCAGGTACCCTTTTTTGACCATCCCATCCAACTTCCTTGAGTCTTTCTCCGGTGGATGTGTAGCTAGAGGTACTTTAGCCTAATTGCAGGCTGCCATTTGCATCACCCTCAGGGTCTGGGTGAGAAAGTAGAAATTCCACCCCAATGGATCAAGCTGATATTTCTTGTCAGTTTTCTTGTCCACAGGAAAAATGGTGTCTCGGATATCAAGAATTTTAAGTACTTGCTTCTTGAAGCATTTGTTAATAGGCAACAACACCTTTCTTGTGGGTGTTAGCCCCTTAATACCTCTATATCCTGTTCAGGCTCATAAAGAGTGAGGTCCAGAGCTTCAACCATTTGCCTCACAAAAGTAAAGTGTGTGTTGTGTGTGTGTGTGTGGGGGAATCGAACCCATGTTCAGGAGAAATTTCAGGTTTGATTGGTTCATCCTCATATTCCTCCCCAAAATCGTCTTGGGAGAGATCCATAGCCTGTACAGAGGATATCAACACAGGTGCTGAAAGACTCACCAGTTGCTGGTTAACTGGAGCCAAACTAGTCTGCAAAGCCTGAGCTATTTGGAGAGCCTGTGCCACCTGGTCGGCAGTTGGTATATTGCTTGGAACAACTGGGAGCCCCGTTGCTTTTTCAGCTGAGGAACCAATGTTCTTTTTCTTGTCCAGCTTTTCTCATTTAGCTCATGGCGGCCATTCTGGATAGGGTTACACACGGAACCTTTTGACTCACATATGTACTCCCAGGCTAAGTGAGGAGGTGAATCCTATACCAGTTCTCCCGGCCTTTTCAGTCCAGATGTCTCGCCCTTTTCAGGGGCGTTTGAACAGACTTCTTTAGACATACTTTTATCAACATTCGGATCCATCCTATGAAAGTTCTCCCTTTGAAACATTTCTTATGTTTTTCCAGAGTCTTGTCTGGAAAACTCTTACATATTTCACATTCAACATCAAAATGTTCAACTCCAAGGCAAAACAAGCAAAGTTCGTACTTGTCTATCTTGGCGAATATTTCCTGACATTCAATACAATTTTTAAATCTGGTAGGTCCGATCTTTTTCTTGGGATAATTGGACATTGGTATGGTAAACTTTAGAACTTGAAATATGAAGTCTTAAAGTTTCCAGTATCGGTTTGTGAACCGAGAAGAAACTGGAGAGTAACAGCAAGTTTTAAATGTAAATAGCTCGCAGCTGGTTCCTCAACCGAGGAAACCTTCAAAATTCCAGTTAAAAAGTTACCCAAATAAACCGGACAGCAAATAAACAATCACTACAATTCAAACTAGAGAAACAGCGATTTAAACGCTTATGTAAATAAGACTAAGACAATTCCTCACCGGTTACAGAGAACTGACTAGGAACTGCAAAACTAACTAAAATAAACTAAATGACACTAAAATAAACATGAAACTATAGTGGGCAGCAACAATGAAATCAATTAAATGATACTTGTGGTTTTTGTTGACAAAAAATACGTTCTGTTAGTAACGCGAGGAGCAGTCTCCGAGGCGACCAATCAGGCAGGCAGAGAAAGAAATCTGAGCATCTTAGAATGCCTACAGTTGACAGGGCAGCAGATCTGAATAGTGGCACGAGCCAATTAATGTACCATTATTTGCATGAAGTTCCATTTATCTCTGGGGTAGTGCAATCCAGGAGGCTGACTGCTGCTAGAGTTAATGATACTGAAGAATACCTGGGTTTAGAAGTGCACCTCAACGGAGGAGTACTGGAGTCCTGAATCGGACAAGGACAGGAGATACTCTAGAACATGGTTCACTGGACAGGTGAAAGGGTCCATGTGATGGGAAGCGGCCCATATAGCAAAGCGCTTCCACTTCATCGAATAAATGGCCCTGGTGGAGGGTTTCCTGGCAGCCAACAGGACATTAGCCACTTTCTGAGATACCCCAAACCGGGCAATGGTTACGTGCTCAGGAGCCAGGCATACAAATGGAGGGACTTGAGGTTTGGATGAACCAGAGTTCCCCGTTTCTGAGTCAACAGGTCCCGTCAGAGGAACTGGAGGTTCCACAGCCAAATGCTGCAGTAATGGAAACCAAATATGACGAGGCCAGAACGGGGCCACCAGAATAGGGGTGGCTCCCTCCATTTGGAGCTTGACCAACACCCTCTGAATTAGAGAGAAGGAAGGGAGGACATAGAGGAACCTCCCTTTCCAAGAGTGGGACCATGCATCTCGCCAGAAAACTACAGACCCTAGCACCTGGCCTAGCAAGCTAGGCTGGGTGACATCTTGTACTGAATGTAAAGATTTATTCCTTGAGTTCTAGAATAGGCCTCAGATCTCCAGTGCGCTTGGGAACAAGGAAGAACTAGGAATAGAACTCCTTGTTTCTTTGCTGACTGGGCACTGGCTCTATAGCCCTTTTGTGCAGCAAAGTCAGCACCTCCTCCTGCAGCACTGGAATGTGATCCGGACAGTAATGGAAAGGAACACGTGGACAATCTGGAGACCATTCCAGAAGTTCTAGAGCATGGCCGTGTTCGATGAGCTGCAGGATCCAAGCGTTTGTAGTAAGAGCCCTCCACTGGTAGCAAGTAGCAACACAGCGGTTTTGCGTTGAGCAGGGACGCAAAAAGGTCCAACTCTCGACAACCCAACTTGTCAAACAGGTCTTCTATGACGGAAGTCAGAAGTTCCCACTCATGCTGTCTGGACTGCGACTGGCCGAGGCTGTCCACCGGGGTGCTCTGGTCACCTAAAACATGGACAGCCGAATGTTCTAGACCATGTTCTAAAGCCCAGTACAAGACTCATGTCTCCTGTAGGAGCGAGTCCCCCCTTGCTTGTTGATGTAATAAACAACACTGAGGTTGTCAGGCTGCACCAGGAGGGGAACTGGAGGAGAGAGAGATGGTTCTGGAAAGCTTGTAAGGCATACAGAACTGCTGTCTTTCTAGCATGTTTATGTGGAGGTGGGCCTCCAATGCTGACCAGGACTGCTGGGTCAGAAAGAGACCCAGGTGCCCACCCCCCAGCCCAGACCTGAGGCATCTGAGGTGAGGATCTGCTGTGGGGAGGGAATAAGGAAGGGCACCCTTCTCAGAATACTGATAGGAGCCATCCACCCTTGAAGAATCTTATGGACAGGGGAAGAAACAAGAACCTGGTGCTCTAGACCACTGGTGCGTTGATCCCACTGGACCCTGTGGATCCACTGGGGAATCCTCATATCTAGCCTGGCCAAGGAGGTGGAGGCTATGGCCACAGCCATCAGGCCCAACAACCGGAGGAATGTCCTAGTGGTGACCGACTGGCTTTGTGCAATCAGCTGGATCTGCGCTATCAGACATTCTGCCCTGTCCTGAGGGAGGAAAGCTTTGCCTTGGGTAGTGTCCAGGACTGCCCCAATGTACTGCAGCCATTGGCACAGGGAGAGGACAGATTTGAGTAGACCATCGGTAACCCCCCAAAGTCTTGAATAAATGCCTGGTGATCCAGATAAAGGAAAACATACAGGCCTTCATGCCTAAGGGCTGCTGCCACTGTTGCTAAGCACTTGCTAAAAATCCGTGGTGCAGATGACAAGCCAAAGGGCAAGACTCTGAATTGGTAATGTCCCCCTCTGGAACAGGAACCTGAGATACTGTCTGTGGGGGAACACACCTTGATATGCAGGTATGCATCCTGCATGTCCAGGAAGCATAACCAGTCTCCCTGCTTGAGCAGAGGCAGCAGGCTAGGCAGTGTGACTTCTTGTACTGAATGTAAAGATTTAGTTCCTTGAGGTCTAGAATAGCCCTCAGATCTCCAGTGCGCTTGGGAACAAGGAAGAAATGGGACTAGAACTCCTTGTTTCTTTGCTGACTGGGCACTGGCTCTATAGCCCTTTTGTGCAGCAGAGTCAGCGCCTCCTCCTGCAGCACTAGAATGTGATCTGGAGAGTAATGGAAAGGAACACGTGTGGACAATCTGGAGGCCGTTCCAGAAGTTCTAGGGCATGGCCCTGTCCGATAAGCTGCAGGATCCAAGCGTTTGTAGTAAGAGCCCTCCACTGGTCTAGATGGAGGAAGAAATGGCCCTCCTACCACTACCTCCTGGCTTAGAACAGGAGGAGGGAGGTCAAGCAAGGAGTTATGCTGAGGTCGAGCCAGGGGCTGGAGCCACATTGTCATCTCTGGAGCTTTTGGCAGGGGTGTCAGAGGTGGAGAAAGGGGCAGGCAAGGAAGCACTGGCTCTGCATTTGTCCCGAGGTCCGGTTCCTGACCCTGACTCATGAGAGATCTTGTGAATGGAGGGTCTCAGCCTACTCCTGGGCCTGGGTATGGTAAAGAGAATGAACAGACCGAATAGCCCTACCACAGGCCTGCAGGTCATTAATAATACACTGCACATCAGGGCCAAAAAGCTGGAAGCTCACAAAGGGAGCATCTAAGATCTCCCTGTTGAATATTAGCAGCAAATCCTGAGACTCTTAGCCAGGAATGCCTTCTAAGACAAATGCCAGCGACAGTTGTTCTGTCAGTGGAATTAGATAACAACGTCAAATGGCTCTTAGGATGTGCTTACTGACATCCTGCACAGCCTGAAGACTTAAGAAGTTCTTGCCTCAGAGGAACCTCAGGAAGGGCCTGTGCTGCAGCCTTGCTCTTCTTCCAGAGGGTATTCTGGTACTTGACCAAATGGGATAAGTAATTGGCAATTCTAAGGTCTAGAGTGGCAGAGGCAAAGGTCCTCTTCCCCCAAAGGTCAAGCCTCCTAGATTCCCTGTCGGGGGGGGGGGGAAGGAACTCAGGTGCTTGGGCACCTTGGACCCATCATGGGCCACCTTGATGACTACTGAATCAGTCTCTGGCTGAGCGGTATAGAAAGGTTTACCTAAAGGGTAAAGCTCATCAGTCTTTCTGGGCATAGCAGGCACGGAGTTGGGCCTGTGCATTGCAGTATTAGCAGTATCCTCCAAGGCTGGGAGCAAAGGAGGGGTGATCCTGGGTGGAGACTCAAGAATCTCCAGGAAATCCACTAGATTCTGCCTGGTGACATCCTGTTCCTCAGTCTGGAACCCCCTTAGTGACTTGAAGCTGCTTCATGATACTGAAGAAAGTGGGGTCCTCAGAAGGGGAATATGCTTAACAAAGTCCTCACTCCCAGAAGGGACAGCAGAGATCTGTCCAAGGACACTGTCCCCTCATCCTCCACTTCAGAGATCAGGGCAGTACTCTACCTCTACGTCGATCTGGTCAGAGGCAGGCGTCAACGACAATGGTACCGACGGAGCCTGAGGAGGGGCCGGACGGAAGGGCAAACCGAAGCAGCATCCAGTGGCAGAGGCGATGAAGGTCCTGGCCGTGGAACCAGCTGTTGGACCAGGGCCATGGTGACAGAAGTGAGCATGTTACTGATATGGACATCAGGGAAAGGAAATGCCATCGAAGTCGGCTGCGGCGATGGGAGAACAGTTCCCAGCACGGATGAAAGGCTGCCTACAGTAGCAGAGCCGATGGGGCCCGGCGCCTGTGGATCTTGTGGCTCCGAAGGTCACAGTGGCAGGACAGGAGTTGACGACCTGGGGGGTCAATGGCCCCACACATACCAAAGGAAGGCTGGTGGAGCTTGCTGCCAAGGAAGGCCTGGAGGAAGCAGAGGCCTGAGTGGCAAGAGGTGTCGATGGCGACGGCATCGATGGCACACTCCCTGAATGAGAGGAAGAAGCCAATGGGGAACAGGAGTGCCTCTCCAGGGGAAATGGTCCTTACAGCGCTCCTAGTCCTGGTGAGAGCGTTTCCCTGAAGAGTTGTCCTGGGCATTGGTGGTCTGAGAGCCAAAAGAAGAAGCCAGTGACTGGGCAGGGGTTGCCCTAGAGGGCCCCTGTTCCAACCGGGCTGCTTACTGCTCCATAGGGAACTTCTGCAGGGCTTTCTTGCAGCAGTGGTAAGGCTGAACTTCAGGCGAGTTTGCACGGGAAGGCACTGTGGCTAGGCACGAACCAACAAATGCAGAGATCATGCTTTTCTGTGAAATAAATCTTCTTTCCGCAGAGACAGCAATGGAAAAGAGCGGATGAGACCGTGGTTCTTGACATACAAGAGAAAAAGGAATCACTTCAAAAGAAGGCCATGTGAGTACGTCAATGGCGGGAAAGAACTGAGGAGGGAGCGGGGCCGCCCACACTTATGTAGGATAAGGGACGTCAACAGGGGTGGCCTCTACTACACTGTTGCAGAAAATCTTCAGTGGGATCCTAGTGCCTGCCTGATGGCTAAGTTTCATAGCTGTGACCTGATGAAAGAAATATCCCCAAAGAAGATAGAATTCATTCCTTCCGTCCGTATACTGCAGCTCAGTTGCTGGGAGGATTTGTCCTCTCGGTAACCATCTTTTACCACCGTGTATGGACATTTTTGGCAGTCATGCAACAGGGAACCACTTGCACAATGAAAGTGTACCTCCACCATAGACTGTCATCGTTATCGGGACCCATGGGTCTGGATTTTTAACGATTTGAATTCTGACTCATTTCCTTACCATGACTCATAATGCAAGTTCATTGCTTAATTATTTTTTGGGAGGGTGGCAATTTCAGCTGTAGACAATACTTTTGTTCAAATTCTGTATAATTATTAAAATCATCTTTTACTTTTGTTGTTTAACACAATTTAGTCACCTAGTATAGCCCAGCGGAGAGGCAGCACTTTGATTTTTTCCCATGGGGTCCCCCTTCTATTCTTTTTACAGTTCAGTGCACTGAAACACAGGAAGGTCAATTCCCTTGCTAAAAGACATATAGCAGCTACTGAAGGGATCTGAACCTGGGTCTCGTGGCTCATGGATAGTTGTTATAACTCCTGGGGTTCAAGACCATCTTAAAATTGTTATGCACATAGCAGATCTAAGCAAGTGCAGGATAAGGGAGGGATGGATTTTACATAGGCACAACCCAGCTGGGCTTGGTTCCAATTTTGGTGACTCCATTGACTAAGCACCCCCGTATTACTGGAAGTAGTGGTGGGAGGAACCTCCCAGCTAACTAGTCAATAAGTTTTTTAATAGTTACAGTATGTGGAGAGAAACACAACTCCTGCTTCCTCTGCAGTCTTTAGCAACATGCATTACACAAGACTGGATTGAAGCACATATCCCTTGTTTGTTTCAAAAGTTTTGCCAAGAAATACATACTGAGCTGGTAGCAGCTTGTTTCCAGCTGTGTCCTTGGGGAAGGAGAATTGGACAGTACAGTGCAATTACAAAACGCAATGTTCAAATCATGCAGTGAAATGGAAAGAAGTGCAACAAAATGAATAAACCTCACTACTCTCTCCACCCGCAGCTCTTCCAAATTCCCCCTCCACGTACCCAGAGTCAGGACTGCATTGGCCCAGAGATCCTTTTACCAACGAGCCCCATCTTGGTTTAACTCCCTCCCTGTGGCCATCACCTCTGAGCTCAGGTTTGGTCCTTTCAAGACTACTCTCCAGCACCATCTCCTCACCTCCCGCAGCTGTATATGCCCCTAGCTGCTGTCCACCTCTCATCGTCCCTAGGTCACTAGCTTGTTTCTGGCAGTGGCCCACCACCTGACAAGGGACATCTGTCCAGCTTACTCTACCCTCCATGGTTCCCCTCCTATCCTTGGACCGTATATAATCTGTTAGTTGTTTGATTTTTATTTCTACCGTAACTATTTCTAACTATGTTGATTACTTTATTTATATTCCATAACTACCTGCCTGTGTATGAAATTTTAATTTTTACTGTATGTTCTAGTCCTTGTTATTTTGTATCCTACTCTGACGTGGAGCCTTTGTAAATGAGTCTATGACTCAAAGGATTGTAATTCCGATGCCATTAATAAATAAATAAAATAAATTTATAGGCAATGCTTCTGAGCAGGAAATATGCAACAGATGCAGCAGCTAAACAATATGCAGTGTGCAACAATGCCATACTAAGTAGGGTTGGGGGTAGCAGCTGAAACTGGGAGAGGGGGCTATACTAGTGGCAATGTAAGTTGGATTGCAGCAGACAAAAGTCCAAGACCCAGTGTCAGGAGCAAATGCAGGAACGAGCAGTGGAATCACGGAAGAGAGATTTCTGAGCATGAAGGGAAGAAGCAGAATGAATGGAAGGGGGAAGAGAGACCCAGAGCTTAGGAAAGCAGAAAGAGAACGTAGCCTGACAAGCAGAGAATTTTAATGAAGGCAGAGTGACAGCGCGAGAACCAGAGTTGTGAAGGAAGTAAGATGTACTAGGAGGGGAAGAGAGGAGAAAAGCAAGATAAGAGGGGAGGGAGGGAGACAAGCCACAATTTAGAGATAAAGGAGGCACTGTGGGCAAGACGTCTGGCATCAGGGGAGGGAGAGGGAGGTGTGCGAAGAACAGCTGTGAGTGCGTAGAGGACTCTATAAAGGGCAAATCGACAGAAGTTGAAACAGAAAATAACGGTTACGTACTTACCGTAACAGCAGATCTTCGAGAGAATCTCTCATCAGGCCACACCTATGGAACTTGTAGCCACCAGGCACTAGGACTGCACGAATCACAGAGAACTTTTGCAAGCAGTCCAACAGGGACCACCCTCGATGTCAGATGCTGGCAACTACATAAATGTGGGCGGCCCCTTCCCTCAATTCCCTGCCATAGATCAAGCTCAGAGGACCTCCCTGTAGGGAACCAAGAGAGAACCTAGGGCTCTGCCAACCAGGTGAGGCAGAGAAGAAAAAATTACTTACCACAGTAATCTTCTTTCTTCCCAGTGATGCTCAGATATTCATAACTTTGTGCAGTCAGCCTGGTGGGTTGGACTAACCGGAGAGATGGAACACATGCAAATGATGGAATTCTTTGTACGTGAGCATCTTTCAAATACTGCCTCTACCAACTGTAGTGTTCTAAGCCTTTCAGATTTGTAAGAAGCCTGGAAGTCAGGCAACATGAAAAAATCCGACAACTAATTAAAACATTTTTTAGGATTAGCCTAATAAAACAATTTACTTTAAAAAACCTCCAAGGGATGGACTATATATATAATAATGGTTTTCACCAGACAGTGAGAAAAAGTATTAAGAGAGACAGAAAACTCTGTTAAAATCTGTCTAGCATAGAGAAGTGTACCTAGAAGGGTATGGCTATATGGCACTAGCATGCGGAATGCAGAGGCTGAAGTTCTGAAAGGGGAGGATGGGAGGGAGTTTTGAATATCTGAGCATCACTGGGAAGAGAGAAGATTACTATGGTAAGTAATTTTTTCTTCTAACCCCAGTAATGCTCAGAATATTCATAACTTTGTGCAGACTACCAAGCAGTACCCCCTGGAGGTGGGCACAGAACTTATTTTGGAAACAGATTTTGCAGGACTGCTGTGCCAAACCTGGCATCACTTCTGGACAAAACATCCAAGTTATAATGCTTTGTAAAGGTGTGTACTGATTTCCAAATAGCTGCTTTACAAATGTCCAATAATGGCTCCTCCCTAGCAGCTGCAAGAGTGGCAGCTGTTCCTCTTGTTGAGTAAGCCCTCAGCCCAGCTGGGGACTCCCTACCTGCTTTAGTGTAGCAGAATTGAATACACTGGACAATTCACCGAGAAATAGATCTTTTTGAGGCTGGTTTGCCCATTCCGACATCCCCATATGTAAGGAAAAGTTGTTTCTTGTCTTGCCTATGGCCTTTAGTAGCTGTCATGTAGTAGCTGAGAGCTCTTTTCACATCCAGAGTGTGAAGCCTTCTTTCACCAGAGCTTGTATGGTCCGTGAAGAAGACAGGCAGAGTGATTGGTTCAGATGGAAATCTGAAAGAACCTTGGGAAGGAATTGTCTGTTTGTTCTGAGGACTACCTTATCCCTGTGGAAGGAAATGTAGTCCTACTCAACAGAGAGAGGCTGAAGCTCACTGATTCTTCTTGCTGAGGTAACTGCTACCAGGAAAACTGTTTTCCAGGTAACATACTTTAAATGGGCTGTAGCCATGGGCTCAAAAGGAGCCCGCATCAATCTGGCTATACATACATTAAGATCCCAAGTGGGCATTGGTGCCCTGTGAGGAGGGTGCAAATGCATCAGGCCTTTAAAAAATCTTTTGGAAATGGGATCTGATGCTACAGACACCTTTGTCCTAGCAGAAAGGTATGCAGATACTGCTGCAAGGTGAACTCTTAAAGAACTGGGTTGTAGACCTTGTGAATGTAAGTGAGTCAGATAATCCAGCACCACTGAGACCCCTGCATCATTTGGGGCGAAGTTTCTACCAGAGCACCAGAAGGAGAATCTTTTCCACTTTGCAGAATAAGTTTTCTTAGTGGAAGGCTTCCTATAACCTTTCAAGATGTTTAATACAGCTTCAGAAAGGTTCAAGCCTGCATACTCTAATTCCTCAAGAGCCATGCCTTGAGGTGGAGGGAACTGAGATTTGGGAACAGCAATGTTCCCTGACTGGAGGTCAGAAGACTGTGCCTGAGAGGCAAGCTTATTGACTTGCTCACTGACATGGAGAGCAGAAGAGAGTACCATGGCTGCCTGGGCCAATCTGGAGCTATCAAGATCAGAGAAGCTGAGAGGGATCTGAGCTTCAGCAGTACCCTAAAAACCAGAGGAAAAGGGGGAAAGGCATAGAGGAACTTGCCTGACCAATGCAGTACCAGGGCATCCAGAGGGATTGTGCCCTGGGCTGGTGGCCTGCAACAATACTAAGGCAACTGGTGGTTCTGGTGGGATGCAAACAAGTCTATCTTTGGAATGCCCCACCTGCTGAAAATTAGCCGCACCACCTGCTTGTTCAGTGTCCATTCGTGATGGGACTGATTGATCCGACTCAGTGTGTCTGCCAAGATATTGTCCTTTCCTGGCAGATGGATGGTTTGCAGGGACACCTTTAGAGAATATGCCAGAGTCCAAATTTTCATGGCTTCTGTGCATAGCGGGCCTGATCTGGTGCCACCCTGCTTGTTTATGTAATACATAGTGATGGTATTGTCTGTTCTGACTTGTACCACCTTGCCCATTACCAGTGTAGAGAAAACTTTTAGCGCCAGCCGCACTGCTCTGAGTTCCAGCAAATTTATATGCTGGAGGGACTCTGCCCCTGACCAGGTACCCTGAGCTGTGTGCTCCCCTAGATGGGCACCCCATCCCAGAAGGGATGCATCTGTTGTGAGGACTAGTGAAGGATCCTCCTTCTGGAAGGGGACTCCCTGCCTTAGGTTGGATTCCTTTTTCCACCACAAGAGGGCTCGTAACAGAGGCCTTGTCACTGGAATGAGTTTTGAAAAGGGATCTTTTTCCTGACTCCAATGATTCCTGAGGTGAAACTGGATGTCTCATGTGAAACCTGGAACCCTGCACTGTGCCCGTGGATGCAGCCATATGACCCAATAGCTGCAGGACTTGCCTGGCTGTTTTTTGACTGTGCAACTTGAAGGAGTTTGCTATGGCCTGAAGGCTTTGCACCCTGTCTAGTGGTAAAAAGGCCTGGCCTGTAGAGTACTGATCTCTACCTCTACTAACTGTAAAGTCTGTGTAGGTGAAGATGATTTTTCTGGTTTACTATAAACCCAAGGACTCCAAAAGATCCTGTGTGAGTTTTAGAGAGGTTGTGACTTGTTCTGGTGATTTGCCCACCACCACCAGCCAGTCGTCCAGGTATGGGAAGACAGTCACTCCCTGTCTTCGAAGAAATGCCACCACAGCTGCTAGGCATTTTATAAACATCCTTGGTGCCGAGGAAAGGCCGAAGGGCAGGGTTGCAAACTGATAATGACCTGATGGGAGTCTGAATCTGAGAAATGTCCTGAAAGATTCTTTTAGGGGATGTGGAAATAAGCATCCTATAAGTCCAGAGATGCCAGCCAGTCCCCTTCTTGGATTGTTGGCAGAATCCGAGCCAAAGTTACCATTCTGAACTTTGGCTTTTTCAGGTGCTTGATAAAAGCTCTGAGATCCAAAATTGGCCACCACTCCCCATTTTTCTTTGTTGTTAGGAAGCATCTGGAGTAAAAACCTCTTCCTCTCAAGGTTGCAGGGACTAGTTCCACTGCTTTGAGCTGAAGCAGCTTCTGAACCTCTGCCTCTAGCAACAAAATTTGTGCTAGGGGTGGGGAGGTGGAAACTCCAGGGTTTTTTCAAGGAAGAAATTTGAAGTCCAGAGACAGACCTTTGCCCACTACCTCCAACGCCCACTTGTCTGTGGTGATGGTTGACCAGAGGGGGAGAAAATGGGACAGTCTGCCTCCAACAGGTAGGGAGGAGGCGGCCTGCATCTCAGGGGTTCTGTTTAGGCTGGGGTTGAGGTTGTGCCTGAGCCCATCGCCTAGAGCCCCTTCGACCCTTACCACTTCAGTAGCGCTGTGGGGGGTACTGCTGGTATTGGGGCATGGCTACTGGCTGGAAAAATGGTCTTGACAAAAAAAGAACGACCGCTAGCCCCCCTTCCATAGGGCCTGGTGGATGAAGAAGATCTGTCTCTAGCAGAGTTACTTCTATAATAGCCTTATATTCATCCACCTTTTTCATATAGGCCACTGTGGACTCCCCAAAGAGCGCATTTCCTTCTAATGGGAAATCCAGGGCCCTTGACTGGGTATCCTGAGTGAGTTTTGTAGCCCTAAGCCAAGCAAACCTCCTCTGAGCCACTGTATTAGCCATCCATCTGGCTGCAGTGTCATTTAGATCAGCAGCCATTTGGAATTGGTACTTGGCCGCCTCTAGCCCAAACCTGGCAGTTTCAGCCAGATCATTTGACAAAGGTGAGGTGGCCTTCATGGACATTGCCAGTACTGACTGCCACAGGGATTTCTGATACTGGGCAGCATAAGCTTGAAAAGTAGCCTGTCTTATGGCCAATGAGGCTGACAAATAGCCCTTTTTGGCCATACTGTCCAATTTTCTGGATTCCTTGTCCGTTGGGTGTGAGGGCAGAGGGACTTTAGCTTTATCACAGGCAGCTTGCTGTATTACCCCTTGATGGTCAGGATGGGAGAAGAGGAAGTCAGCTCCCTCCCTGTCCAGCTGGTATTTTTTATCTATTCTGTTGTCAATTGGAGGAATTGAATTTGGGGTCTGCAGGAGCTTCATAGCATCCTTCTTGAAAATTTATATACTGGGAGGAGGAGGGCCTTTGTGGGTGCTAGACCCATCATATTAAGGTACTCAATCTCCTCCTAATCTTCCACTTGTTCTGTTGTGGCAATATCTAAAGCATCTGCCATTTTTCTTATGAAGGAAAAATGGGAGGAAAAATCCTCAGACACCCCGGGAGGCGAGCCAAATTCCTGTTCAGGGGACACCTCTGGAGGGATAGGTTCGTCCTCCTCATAAGGCTCCTCATCCTCTTCGAAATAGTGTTGCTCCGGAGCAGGGGCCAACACAGTAACAGCAACCTGGGGACCCTGAGAAGGGGCAGGAGGCTGAGGGATGATGCCCAGCAGAGCCTGAATAATTTTAAATGCCTGAGCTATCTCCTGAGCTGAAGGCATTACAGGCAGCTGCGCAGAAGTCCCTGGTTTAGCAGGGGAGGATTCTGCATGCTTGAGTTTCCTTAATTTCTTTGAAGGAACTGGAGAGTCAGCCAGTTCTTTCCCTCTTTTTGCCCCTTTTTCTCCCGTATCAGGGGCAGGGGTAGTAGCACTTGTTGCTTTAACTACAACAGACTGGGGTGTCAGCTGGTCAGAGCCTGAGGGACCCCTAGGAAACTTTTTATTAAGTCTTTCAAGGCGCTTTTCAACAGTTTTTTTCTGGGAAAGTTTTACATATTTCACATTCCTGGTCCAAATGTTCAAAGCCCAGACAAGCTACGCATAAAGTGTGCTTGTCTGCCTTGGCAAACACATCTCCACACTTTAAACAGTTTTTAAACCAGAGCTCCCCAGTTCTCTTCTTAGGTTTCTCAGTCATGGTGAAAAGCAAGATGAAAACCCCCCAACCGCTAAATGCTAAATGCTGCTGCGGTTATTTAAACAGCTTAAAAAGGTTTTTCTTTCTTTTTTTTTTTTGCGGTCAGTTCCGGAACTGATGGAACCGAGAGAGGAGATGAAATGTGAACCGCTTCAGCTGTTCTGTAACCGATAAAAAGCGGTTACAACAAAAGTTTTTAAGGACCAAAAATTATCGCTAATAAATAGGTTCTTTAGTTAGAGAACCGAAATAAAGTTAAAACTAACTTGGATCCCTCACAGTTATGCCGAACCGCGAGGAACCGAGAAACAACTATTTAAACAATAATAAACTAAATGTAAACTAACAATTAATAAAGGCAGTAAAAGAAACTAAATATACTTATGGTTTTGTGATTTTTTTCTATCTTCTTCACGCGAAACAGGGCGACAGAGACTCCAAGTGACCAGACTTTCAGGCGGAGAGAAAAATCTGAAGGGCTTAGAACACTACAGCTGGTAGAGGCAGTATTTGAAAGATGCTCACGTGCAAAGAATTCCATCATTTGCATGTGTTCCATCTCTCCAGGCAATCCAACCCACCAGGCTGACTGCACAAAGTTATGAATATTCTGAGCATTACTGGGGTTAGAATAGCAGGTAGAGCCTCATGAATGAGATAGCACTCACTAGAGTCACAGGATCCTACAGGGGGAAGGAGGGTAGGATGGCATGGCCTGACGAAAGAGATTCTCTCAAAGGCCTCCCATTATGGTACGTACGTAACTGTTCTATCTTCTTCGAGGAAAGCTCATTCATCAGGCCACACCTATGGAGCAAGTACCAAGCAGTACTGACCATAAACAGTCTGGGTCACTGGAGCCTACAGGCCTAAGAAAGCAGGCCTTAAAGCACAGCAAGACCAAAGCCAGCCCTTTTTCGAGAGACAATGCCCAGACTGTAGTGTTTAGTGAAAGTGTGGACAGTACTCCAGGCAGCAGCTCCACAGATTTCTGCTGCAGCCACATTTTTGAAACATGCAACAAATGTGGTCATGCGTTTTGTGGAATGACCATGAAACCCTAGAAGTTCCTTACCGTACTTCCTATAACAAAAAGTAATACAGTTTTTTCTAACCATTTGGACAGGCACTGTCTAGAAACAGAAAGTACAGTTACGCAAGAACTTACCGTAACAGTAGATCTTCAAGAACAGCTCTTGCAGCAGGTAACACCACTAGGACTGAGGCCGGCAGGCGTCAGGACCCCACGGAAATCTTCTAGCTAGCAGTCTTCAGTGGGGACCGCCTCCAACGACGGTCCCGCCTCCGATGTCAGACATAGTACATAAGGAGGCGGTCCCGCCAGAATCCCCAGTTCTCCGCCGGAGACTTCCGGCCGCTGGATGACATCAGAAGTGGAGACTGAGGATCCACCATCAGAAGAAGAAAGAGCGTTAGCTCCTGCCGAAGTCTGGTTAGCCATACCTCCAAGGGGAATGGTATGGAGGGTTTGCTGCAAGAGCTGTTCTCGAAGATCTACTGTTACGGTAAGTTCTTACGTAACTGTACTATCTTACTTCGAGATACAGCTCTTGCAGCAGGTAACACCATTAGGACTGATTCCCACGCAATAGCGCTTCTAAGCGTTCTGGGAAGAGGCATAATGGAAAGATCTTGAACAAATCCTGACTCTAGGACAGGAGACCCTGTAGAACGGCAAGGCCGAAACCGGCTCTCCGCCATGAGGTAATGTCCAGGCTGTAATGCCTAATGAAGGTGTGCACTGAGCTCCATGTAGCTGCGGCACAAATGGCCGAGGTGGAGACGTTCCGAAGCGCTGCGAAGGAAGTAGCCACCCCCCTAGTGGTGTGGCCCCGGACTGTGCCCGGAAGGGGCTTGTTTGTTGTTGTAGCAAAAAGAAATGCACTGGACAAGTCAGCGAGAAAGGGTCTGTTTTGAGACTGGTTGGCCCAAGATCCTCTCAGCGAAGGATATAAACAGCTGCTCGGACGTACAATGCTGTTTAGTCCTGTTCAAGTAGTATCTTAAGGAGCGGGTGAACATCTAGGGTGTGAAGCAATGCCTCTCCTCTGTTAGTGTACTTGGGAAAGTACACAGGCAGATCGATGTCCTGGTTAAGAGTAAGGGAAGAGACCACCTTAGGCAGGAATTTAGGATTCATCCTCAAAGAGACACTGTCCTGGTGGAAAATTAAATAAGGTTCCTTACACATGGGAGCATGTAGCTCAGAAATTCTCCTTGCTGATGTAACAGCAACTAAACATAACGTTTTCCACGACAGAAAACGCAGCTCGCAATCTGCGGCAGGTTCAAAAGGGGGCAGCATGAGCTGCTCCAGGACAAAGAGTAGGTCCCAAGGAGGGACGGGATCCTTGATGGGTGGCCTAAGGTGTAACACCCCCCTCATGAAGTCCCGAGAGGCATCGAGTTGTGCCACTGTGCGTTGACCTATTGGGAAGTGGTAGGCCGAAATCGCACAGAGGTGGACCTTAATCGAGGAGTAGGCAAGGCCTGAATGAAAAAGGGAAAGCAGGTATTCCAGAACTGATTTCTCTGGGCATTCTAAAGGGGAGAGGCCCGCGTGCCTGAGACCACAGGCAAAATCAGTGCCATTTCATAGTGTACGTTGCATGCGTTGCCGGCTTTCTGGCAGTGGAAAGAACTTCCGCCACCTCTTGTGAGACCCCATGTCGCAAAATGGCTATGTCTCGAGGAGCCAAGCATGCAGGTTCAGTGAGCGTAAGTCTGGATGGACTAACGAACCCCCCTCTTGAGACAGTAGGTGGGAGCTGAATGGCAATGGAACTGGAAGTTCCCGGGACAATTGCGTCAGCATGGGAAACCAGATCTGTCTGGGCCAGAAAGGCACTACCAGGATCATTGTTGCATGCTCCCTGCGCAGTTTGAGAAGAACTCTCTGGATCAACGAGAAGGGAGGGAAAGCATAGAGGAATCTGTCCGCCCAGGAGAGGGACAATGCGTCTTGCCAGAAAACACCAGGCCCTGGATCTAGCGAGCAAAAATTGGGCAGTTTTGCGTTGGATGGGGAAGTGAATAAGTCCAACTCTGGAGTGCCCCATCGAAGAAACAGATCCTCTGCTACCTCCTGAAGGAGTTCCCATTTGTGGACTCTGGTCTGGGAACGACTCAGGCCATCTGCGATTGTGTTGTCCACACCGAGAACGTGAACTGCAATCAGGCTCGCGCCGTGTTGGATAACCCAATCCCACACTCTCATCGCTTCCCTGCAAAGGGGGTAAGAGTGTGCGCCTTCTTGTTTGTTGAGGTAATACATCACCGCCGTATTGTCTGTTTGAAGCAGAAGAGTACTCGCCGGGATTTCTGACTGAAAGGCCTGCAGGGCATAAAGAACCGCCCTCATCTCCACCCTCAACTCCAGAATGTTGATGTGGAGGTGAGCTTCTTGAGGGGTCCACGATCCCTGGGACCTCACCCCGTTCAGGTGTGCTCCCCACCCCAGCCCTGAGGCATCTGTGGAAAGTATTACCTCCGGGGACGGCACTGCAAACGGAACACCCGCAGAGAGTGTCCCTGGGTCTAGCCACCACTGCCAGTCCCGAATCACGGCGTTCGTGATTCTGACCAGCTGCTGCATGTGGTCTTGCCTTTGGTCCCACTGCACTTTGAGCATCCACTGAGTTACCCGCATGTGGAGCCTTGCCATAGGGACGGTTGGAACGGCCGCAGCCATGTGTCCGAGCAAGCGAAGGACCAGTCTGGCGGGGACAGTCTTCTTCGCTGAGAGATCCCTGATGAGGGACCTGATGCATTCCGCTCTTTCCTCAGGGAAAAAAGGCTTTCCCTTGGATGGTGTCCAGAACTGTGCCTATGAACTGCAGTTTCTGGGACGGTACCAGGAGAGACTTCTGGTAGTTGATAAGAATGCCCAGAGACTGGAAGGGAGCTTGGGTGTCCTGGATAGCCAACAACAGCGCCTCTCTGGAGGCGGCCATGAGAAGCCAGTCATCCAGGTACGGGAACACGTAGTGGCCCTGTCTCCCTAGAGACGCTGCCACAACTGCCATACACTTGGTAAAGACCCTGGGGGACGATGACAGTTCGAAAGGAAGAGCCCGGAACTGAAAGTGGTGGCCGAGAAACTTGAAGCGCAGGAACCTCCTGTGCGCCTGAGCTACGGGGATATGCAGGTAGGTGTCCTGCATGTCTAGAGACGCTAGGAAGGCGTCCTTTCTCAGCATGGGAATGAGCCCTTGAAGGGTCACCATGCGAAACATTTGTAGGCTTAATCGGTCATACTGAGGTCGCTGAGGTCCAATACTGGACGGAGGATCCCTGTTTTCTTTGGAACCAGAAGGAAGTGGAATAGTAGCCGTGTTCTCTCTGAGTTCTCCGGGACGACTCCACTGCTCCTTTGAGAGGCGCAGTACTTCTTGCCTGATGAGCGATCTGTGCTGACCCGAGTAACGGGAGAGCAGAGGAGGCCTTGTGGGTGGCTTGTCCACGAATTCTATAAAGTGGCCTTGTTTGACCAATTGAAGAACCCACCTGTCGGTGGTTATAGACTGCCACCCCGGCAGGTGGTCCGCACTACGACCCCCGACCTTGGTGTCCCATTGATCCTGAGGGGCGGGGGCCGGGAAGGAGTCATGCTGTGGCAGCTGAGGGTCCTGCAGGCTGGGCCGACTTGGCAGGGCATTGGCCTCGGCCTGCGGACGACTTCCCCTGGGCTCTGCGGGAGAAGGAGCCCCTCTGTTGCGGACCGGTGCGGGACTGCTGTCTCTGCATCTGGCCTCGAAACGGCTCTGGTTCCTACAAAAGGAACTGAGCTTCGGTCTGTACATGGCTTGACAGACCGCACACCTTCCCTGCTCTTGAAGTTTGGTGAGAACCTTCTCCGAGGACTCACCAAAAAGAACTTCTCCATGGAACGAGGTGCCCAGAATGTTTTTCTGGACATCCGGGGTAAATCCGGAGACACGGATCCAGGAGTGTCTCCGGAGGCATACGCCTGAGGCTGCCGCTCTGGCCAAGGAGTCCGCGGAATCGTATGTGGCTCGCAGCACCTGGGTTCCCACGTCTGAACCCATGCGGAGGAGTTACAGCAACTCCTCCTTCTGCTCACCTTCTGGCATCTTTTCCGCCAGATCCAGTCCCTGCTCCCACAAGGCATTCTGAAACTGGACCATGTGGGTTAGATAGTTGAGGGACCTAATGGCGCAGGTAGCGGCTGCATACATGCGCCTGCCCATTGCGTCCAGTTGCTTGGACTCTGGGTCCGGTGGCAGGGTGCTCAAATGTTGTGGCCTCTGGGACTGGTCATGTGAGGCTGTGATGACCAGAGAATCGGCCAGAGGATGGGATGCCAAGTACTGGTCCTCCCTAGGGGCCTTGTACAGGAGGTCAGCCTTCTTCGGCATTGCCGGGAGCAAGTGTGGACGTTTCCACGCTGCCTTGGTGACGTCCACGAAGGTGTCCACCAAGGGTGGCACCACCACAGGCTTTGGGTCCTTTTGCCGAAGATAACAGGCAAGGCGTAGCCTCTCGGGGTCAAGTTCCTCTGCGTCCCAGCCCATGTTCTCCTGGATATGCCTCATAATCTCTGAGAACAATGGGACATCCCGAGGAGATCTTGGGAGCTCACGTGGGTCTGGAAAGGGGATGCTTATGGGAGAAGGGGATCTGGATCTGTCTGAGAAGTCCGATCCCGAGTCCTCCGTCGAAGGCGAGTGGCGGCATCTTCTGGGTCTCTTGGGGCTGGGTGACCCTGAAGAAGATCTGGACGGAGGTCTCCTCTTGTTTGGTCTGCCCCTAGGAGGTTCCGCAGGCTCCTGGGGGGAAGGTACTCGGCCTGCTGCCCCGGATGGGGTGGGGGGTGCTGGGGCCGGTGGAGTCACGGGTGGAGGAGGAGGAGGAAGAGGAGGAGGTGTGGGAACCACATCCTTCTTTATGGTATCCCACCAATAGGTGAATAGCTCCTTAACCTCTGAAATACTGAGGCCCAACGACGGGTCGGGTGCCGGTGATCGGTCATCGGGTTCTGGCGTCGGCTCCCCAGGGGTCTCTGGTTCTGGGGAGGGCTCCTTGGGGGGTGCGACAGGACTGGGTTCGCCTGTCTGGTCTTCGGGCTGAGTCAGTTCCTCCTCCGTAAGCGCCTCCTGGCCGACGTCGGTAGGTGGCATAGGTGTTCTCCTCTCTACTGGAACGGGCGTCGGTCCCCCGGCTGGCGTCCGAGGTGGAGAAGGCCTGACCAGCGACAGGCGTCTGGCAGTCGTCGGGTCTCGGGACCGATGATGCTTAGCCGTCGTCGGGTCCGACATCCTTTTGAGCGAAGTCAGCTCCTTGGTCTTCTGCTGGGGTGGAGGAGGCAAGGAGATCGACCGGGTGTCGGGGTCCGGGTGACGGAAACCGGACTTGTGGTGGTGGTGGCGGTCCCCTGACCTTGGCGAGGCCTTGGAAGCAGATGAAGAAGGCCTGGAGGTCTTAGCCGGCTGTACAGAAGAAGAACCCGAAGATGACTTCACCGCGACCAGGGGAGGCTGAGAGCGGGCCCGGGAAGGGGAGCGGTCAGACCGGGAGCCGGAGCTACGGGAGTCGGAAGCCCTAGAGGGGGATTTTGATCTCACCCTCTCCCTGTGCTTATCGAGGTGTCGCTGGGCTTTTTCAGACGATTCCCCCTTGGAGGCAGAATCCATGGCCTTCACTTTCTCTTCAAGAAGGTACGCTTGGAGGGCCTTCTGGCGACGGATCCAGGTCCGCTATTGAATCCTCGACAGAAGGTACAGGCCCGGGTGTCGGTCCGGCCCAGGTATCACACGCAGGCCGACGCGGTCTTTAAAGGGATTTGTTTCCCACAGGACGACTTTGATGGATGGCCTTCCACGGAGGTTGAGAGGACATCAGATGGCAGACGCTCGAGTGAAAAAGGTTTCCAAATCGGAAAACAACTTTTCCAGGCGCTATGTGTAGAAACAGACCAAGGGTCAAGACATGCAAGTCGACGGCGGAAAGAATCAGACTCTGGCGGACCGCCTCCTTATGTACTACGCCTGACGTCGGAGGCAGGACAGACGTTGGAGGCGGTCCCCGCTGAAGACTGCTAGCTAGAAGATTTCCGTGGGGTCCTGACACCTGCCGGCCTCAGTCCTAATGGTGTTACCTGCTGTAAGAGCTGTATCTCGAAGTAAGATTCGCCCTTTTCCCAGGGTGAACAAAAAGCAGTGAGGACTTCCTGCAGCCCTTCATGTGGTCTATATAGTACCCGAGTATTCTATGTACAGCTAGAGTATGGAGCAATGCTTCCCCTGGATTGTGTCGTACTCATACACTGGCAGGTGGATGGTTTGATTTAAAGTAAACTCAGACACCACCTCTGGTAAAAACTTAGGATTAGTACGCAAAGACACCGTGTCTTTGTGGAAAACCAAATAAGGAGGCTCACACTTTAAAGCCTGCAGCTCTAAAATAATTTGAGCAGAAGTAATGGCAACCAAAAGCAACGCTTTCCAGGAAAGAATGCATAAGCCACAAGTCACGGCTGGCTCAAAAGGAGCCAAAGCAAGCTTTTTCAAAACAAAATTCAGGTCCCAAGCCAGGACTGGATTGTGGATAGGAAGCTTCAAGTACAAAATGCCTCTCAAGAATGCGCAGGCTACATACAGCTGGACAAATGTATGATCCACAAGAAGCACAAGAAAAGCTGAAATTGCAGCCAAGTGCACTTTGATAGAGGAATACTGCAGGCCTGCATCTGATAAGGGCAGCAGATACTCTAGAACCTGATTTACTGGGCAGGTAAATGGATCTAAGTGATGGAAAGTGGCCCACAAAGCAAACTACTTCCACTTTATGGAATAAGTGGCCCTGGTGGAAGATTTTCTGGCAGCTACCGGGACATTAGCCACCATTTGGGAAACCCCAAACCTAGCAATGGCTATGTTTTCAGGAGCCATACATGCAGGTGAAGAGATCTGAGGTCCAGACAGACCAGGGTTCCCTGTTCCTGGGAGAGCAGACCCTGGCATAAGGGCAGGGGTACTGGTGGTTCCACTGCCAGCTGTTGTAGTACAGGGAACCAGATCTGACGAGGTCATAGGGGAACAATGAGGATCAGAGTTGCCTCCTCCATCTGGAGCTTTAGTAGTACTACTCTCTGAATTAAAGGGAAGGCATACAGGAACCTCCCCTTCCAAGAGAGGGACAGTGCATCTCGCCAGAAAACTCCAGGCCCTGGAGCAAGCAAGCAGAAAAGTGGCAGTTTTGCGTTGTGTAGGGACGCAAAAGGGTCCAACTCTGGATGACCTCATCTGTCGAACAGATCTACCACTGAGGCCAGCAGTTCCCACTTGTGTATTCTGGACTGTGACCTGCTTAGCCTGTCTGCCAAGATGTTTTGGGTGTCTGGAACATGTACTGCTAACAGTTCTACACCCGTGTTCCATAGCACAATACTAGATTCTCATTGCTTCTCTGCACAGGGGGTAAATACAGGTTACTCACCTGTAACAGGAGTTCTAGGAATGGTATATGTTGTTCATCCACACTGTCTGGCAGGTTCCCTGCCGCTTTAAATCTTGCTGGAACGTCTTCAAGCTGGCTCCTCCCACCCACCCGGGTGGTAAAACTCTCAGCTCCGCCCCATGATGCCAGATCTGGCCCGCTGTAAGCTCAGGTTGTGCGTCGAAGCCGGGGAGGTCGGGTGGGTCATGTGGATGAACAACATATACCATTCCTAGAACTCCTGTTACAGGTGAGTAACCTGTATTTCTAGGGACATGGATATGTTGTTCATCCACACTGTCTGGCAGACTCCTAGCAGTTCTCCGGGAGGAGGGAGGCAAGGCGCACACCCCCTACTTAGGAAATAGAGACTGGAGAACCGAGGCTCCAAAACCAGCATCCCGGCGTGACTCAAGGTCGATGTGGTAATGGGTAATAAAGGTGTGTGCTGACTTCCAGGTAGCAGCCCTGCAGATTTCCTGGATAGGGACGTCCCTGGAAGCAGCCACCAATGCAGCAGTATGACGGGTAGAATGAGCTCTTATCCTCTGGGAAGCTCCATGCCCGCCAACTTATAGCAGAGATCTATGCAGGAGGTGACCCACCTGCCTATACGTCCGCTTGGCTGCAGGTCTGCCAGGTGCGGCTTCAGCGTAGGTGACAACAGCTGGCGAACCTCGCTCAATTTCAGACGCATGCCCTTATAATAAGTGAGCGCCTTCAGGGTCCAAAGTATGGAGCCTGTATTCGGCCTCCGAGGTGTGATTGGGGTAGAACACCAGCAGAGTCAACACCTGGTTAAGGTGAAACTCCGACACCACCTTCGGAAGGAATTTCGGTGGGAAGCAGGACAACCTTGTCCCTGTGGAAGACCAGGTAAGGAGACTCAATGCAGAGCGCCTGGAGTTCTCCCATCCTTTTGGCTGACGTGACAGCCACCAAGAAGGCGGTCTTCCACGACAGGTGAGAGAGTTCACACCTGTGCATTGGTTCGAATGGCTTGCCCATGAGCTTTGCCAGTACCAGCAGTAAATCCCACGGAGCTGGAGGTTCTCGCCGGAGGGGAAATGTGATCAAGGCCTTGAAAAGCGCCAGACCACCTTCTCCTCCTGTAAGCACCGACTGCTCCCAGCCGCCACCAAGCAGAGATGGCTGCCAGGTGCCCTTTAGGTCGTCGACCCAAGCCTTGACTAGAAAGGGACCATAAATAGTCCAAAATGCTTGCCAAAGAACAGGATGAAGGGTCCAAGCCCTTGCCCTGATACCAAATGGAAAATCTCTTCCATTTGAAGGCATGGCATTTCCTGGTCGACTCCTTACGGTACGCTTCAACAACATTGAGGACCTCGTCAGAAAGACCCAAGGCCTGGAACTCTAGCCGCTCAGGAACCAGGCCGTCAGGTGCAGGGATTGAAGGTCCGGATGGAACACCTTCCCCTGATTGACTGAGAGCAGGTCCGGGCGAGCTAGAAGCTGCCTCGGGAGCCTGGAGCGGAGGCTGAGGAGATCTGGGTACCAGAACTGGCGGGGCCAGTCTGGGGCTATCAGAATCACCTGCGCCTTGTCCCTCCTTGCCCTGAGAAGCACCTTGTGAATCAAGGGAAATGGGGGAAAGGCGTAAAAGAGGCCCGGGGTCCACAGCCTCGAGAAGGCATCCCCCTGCAGCGAGCCCTGCTGAGGGGGCGGGCATGAAAAGCCTCAGCTTCGCTGCTCTCCCTGAGGCAAACAGGTCCACCTGAGGTGTGCCCCAGTGGGAGAACAGATCTTTACTACCTCCGGCAGGAGAGACCACTGTGAGATGCAGCCCCTATCCGCTCAGGCATCGGCCAGGGTGTTGGAGGCTCCTGCCACATGAATGGCTAGGAGATCCGCCCAGGCTGCGACAAGTGACCAAATGCGAGAGCTTCCTTTGCATAGAAGCATGGAACGCGGCCCCCCCTGGCGGTTTAGGTAGTACATGGTCGGTGTATTGTCCGCCGACTCGGACCACTTGACCCTGGAGAAACGGAGCAAAGGCGGTGAGAGCTAGGCGGACCGCCGGAGCTCCAGCAGGTTGATGTGGCATCGACTCCGCAGGGACCAGAGACCGTGCGCTCGGTGTTCCCCCAGATGGGCACCCCAACCCATCAGAGAGGCATCGGTCGATAGAGAGACCGTCGGCTCGGGGCGGACAAACGGGATACCCTCCTGCAGATGAGATGGAACGGTCCACCATCGGAGAGCGTTCCACATCTCCTGGGTCACCACCACTAGCTGGTCCAATGGATCGCAGCGTTGTGACCACTGGCTGGCCAGACCCCACTGAAGGGGGCGCATGCGCCAGCGTGCCCAACAGACCACGCTGGTGCAGGCCGCCATGAGACCCAGGAGACGCAGGAAGGTCCGGACAGGGCGCGATTGCCCAACCAGAAATGATTGGGCAAAGGAGGTAAGAACCTCGGCCCTGTCCACCGGGAGCCATGCTCTGGCTCGAAGAGAGTCGAGCTCTGCCCCAATAAACAGAATCACCTGCTTCGGCTCTAGTTCCGACTTGGCCTCGCTTGATGAGAAGGCCGACTTGAGAGCAAACCTGAGGGCCAGATCTCTGGACCGCCCACCTCCTGTCTGGAGGGGCTGCTATCAGCCAATCGGCCCAGGTAAGGGTACACCGGACCCCTCGCGCCTTAGAGGAAAGCTGTCACCACTGCAATGCATTTGGTGAAGACCCTGGGAGCTGGAGACAGGTCAAGTGCATGGCTCGAACTCAAGAGGGATCCTCCGCCGAAGCGTAAGGAATCTCCGGCGTGACGGACGGATAGGGACGTGAAAGAATGCGCCCTGCAGGTCCAGAGAGCAGAACCACGCCGTGTTCCAGAGATTGTATTATTCTGCCCAGAGTGACCATCCTGAAGGTTCTAGATCTTAGGAACTTGTTCAGACTGCAGGTCGAGAATGGAAGCCAGCCCCCATCCGCTTCTCGGAACCAGGAAGTACCTGGACACAAACCCTGGGATTGAGGGGGGTCCGCTACCTCCCTGATCACCTCCTTTTGGAGGAGGAGAGTGATGTCGGCTCGACGAGCCGACAGTGAGGCTGCGGACCCCGAGGTCCCCCGAGGTGCGACGGCTCTGAAGGGCGGGGCCTGCTCGAATTCTAGAGGCAGGCCTTTTCCCACCACCTCCAGTACCCACCTGTCAGTGGTAATAATGGACCAGGCGGAAAGGAAGTGTCGGAGCCATCCCCCCAGGGGAACCAGGGGTGAGGTGACGGGGATGGGGGCAACACCCCTCAGCCCGTCACTGGGCAGGCTTGGAGGAGGGACCGGCCGAGGGACCTCCTGGTCTTACCTCCCTGCTTCCTGTTGGAGGAAGCTGACAGCTTGGGTTTGGGATGCCAAGCCCAAGCCTGCTGGCCCTGACGTTGCTGGGCCGGGCATGCCGGGCGCAGAAGGGACGAAGGGCTTAGGCTGTGTTAGGCCTTGTCCTTCTGAGCGGGAAGAGACCCGAGTCCAAGGTAGCATTGACTCTCGATCCTCTGCAGGTGACCTTCTACCCCAGGGTCAAGAGGTCAGTCCCAAAAGGGAACATCCGCCAACTTGTGCTGGGTATCCGGTAAAGGTGGATATCCTCAGCCAAGCCCGACGACGCATGGCCACTGCGCCGCCACAGACCTGGCACATGAGTCCCAATGTCTAAAGCAGTCTGGAGCTGCTGTTTGGCCACTACCCTGCCCTGGTCCCACACCTGCCTGACCGTAGTCTGCAGATCTGCAGGAAGATGAGGGATGACCTCGTCCAGGAAGCCTAACAGGGCATGAGAAAAATGTGCCATGAGGACGGCCAAACTGGCCTGACAAAGGCCGAGAGAGGACGCAGCATAGACTTTTCGCCCAGCATAATCCAATTTCTTGGATTCCTTATCGAGGTTTGTCCACATCCCTGCTGCCTCGGATGCGCCGGAAACGCTGTTGGTAACCAACCCCTCAGCAGAGGGGTGTCCAAAAACTGGACAGGGAACCGGTAGGGGACCACATACTTCCTGGCCATCCTGGCCGAAGGCACAGGGCAGGAAGCAGGGCGCCCCAAAGCTCCAAGGCCAGACCCACTATGGCCTCGGCCACTGGAAAGGCCTCCGTAGGGGAATCCCCTCGGTCCAGAATCTCCGTGAGGGGATACCTGGCCCGTTTAGAAACAGGTTCGAGCTTCATCCCGGTGGACTCCAAGATGAGCTGAAGCAATCCTAGGAAGGACGAAGGGCTATCGTCCACTGACTGTCCTCCTGAGGACTCCAAGTCCATTCGCTTGGAGAAAAGGGAGGAATCATCCTCGGACTTGGAAGAGTCCTCAAAGAGCTGCCTCGGGCCTGAGCCACCCTCCACCTGCCGAGGTCTATCGGGAGTGAGGGTGACAGACAGCCTATGGGGCAGTCCCAAAGCCGACCGAGAATTTTTGGTCGGAGCCCCAACTAACGGCTGTGGAGGCGGAGGTTCCACCAGAATTGGTGGGGCAGCTGGATTTGGCCGAACAACTGGCCTGGGAACAGGCTCCTCGGCTACAACGAGGGGTTGTTTCGGCCGCTCCGGTGACAGCCACTTAATGGCCGGGGAAGACGACAGGGTCGGCTTATTCCCGGTCAGAAGGAGCTGTTGCCACATGAGTTCCTCATACTTCCGACGCAACTTGCGCCGAAGCCTCCCCTCATCCGAGGAGGAGGAAGAGCGGTGGCGCCACTTGCCGCGGTGCAGAGACCGCCTATGACGGCGGGATTGGCTGGACCGCGAAGACGTCCAAGACTGAGACCCTCGGCTAGGCCGAGGATGGTGCGGGGAGGTGTCGAGAATCGGCACTCCCTTCGGTTCGGACGATTCCACCGAAGGCTCCGGAACCGGAGGCACAGACGAGCCGACGGGATCCTCAACTCCCACCGGGGAACTGGGAGAGGGGATTCTCAGCTTCTCCAGCCGACAACCCGTCCAACGGGTCGAGAAAAATCTCGACCGCGTCGACGGGAGTCTCGGTCAACTGACCTGACGGGGACACCGTGAAGCCAGTGGCCGAAGCCGAGGGGTCGACCGAAGTCGACTGTCGACAACTAGGGAAGGGGGATCTTTCCCGCTCCCAAGAGCGTCGACAATGAGACTTACTTTTGTCTCTCTTTTTGGACCAAGAAAAAGGTCCAGAAGAAGTTGGACCCTCACCTTTCATCGAGAGGGTCAGACAAAGCTCCTTAAAAGAAGCCGATCCGAGGCACCGAGAGTGTGGGACAAATGCCGCAGCCGAGGTAGAAGCGGCCCGCGCCACCTCCTCTTCGAGGGCGATCATCTGCTCAAGCTGATCCGCCGAGCCCGCCGCCGGACACCGCCGACCGGGCCTCTTTAGATTTAACCGGAGGAAATCTTTTCTCGGGACGCCCCAGCTGTAAACGGGCAGCACGGTCTTCAAGGACGTAGGCCGAAAAAGAAGAGCACAGGTCGCAAGCCTACGGGTCGTGCTCAAGGCCTAAGCAGTAGACGCATGTGGAGTGCGGATCCGTCCAAGACATCTTCTGCCCGCAAGGGCATCTCCAGAAACCGGGAGTCGATGTGTCCATCGCAGCCGCGAGGGAGAGAAGACCGAAGTCTTTTTAGCAAAAAACTTTTGATTTCAAAAATTCGAAGAATTAGGAACCAGTCTTATATGCAGAGCGTTAAGGAGTGAACCTGAGCTTCCAAGCGGTAAGGAAGATCTGGCGTCATGGGGCGGAGCCGAGAGTTTTACCACCCGGGTGGGTGGGAGGAGCCAGCTTGAAGACCTTCCGGCAAGATTTAAAGCGGCAAGGAACCTGCCAGACAGTGTGGATGAACAACATATCTATGTCCCTAGAACAGCGAGTTCCCTCTTTGCTTGCTGATGTAATGCATCACACTGATGTTGTCTGTCTGTACTAAAAGAGGGCCTGGTGAGAGATGAGCCTTGAAGGCATGAAATTTATGTGCAGGGTGCCCTCCACTGCGGTCCATGTACACTGTATCTGATGGGGCCCTAAATGTGCCCCCCAGCCCGAGGCATCTGTAGTTAAAATCTGGTGAGGGAAGGGGATCAGGAAGGGAACCCCCTTTAACATGTTGCTGGGCTCCATCCACCACTGAAGCACTTTGTATACAGGAGAGAGTACTAGAACCCTCTTTCTAGGTCGTCTGTGAGCTGGTCCCACTGGACTATTACGGTCCACGGAGGGATCCATGTGCAGTCTGGCCAGAGGTACTGTGACAATGGTCACTGCCCTCAGGCCCAGAAGCTGAAGGAATGTTTAAAGGAATGTTCTCACAGAACAGCTGTGACATACCAACTGCTGCAGACCATTTGAGCCTCTGCAATCAGACGTTCGGCCCTGTCCAGAGGCAGGAAGCCTTGGGCTGTGTCCAAAACTGCTTGTATGTACTGCAAGCACTGACAAGGTGTCAAGACAAACTTAGGTACATCGACAGTAACCCCCCAGGGCATCAAATATCTGCCTTGTTCAAGCTAGGGTGTGCAGGAGTTGTTCCTTTGAGTGGGCTTTTAACAGCCAGTCATCCAGGTAAGGAAAGACAGAGGCCTTCCCTGCAAAGGGCTGCTACCACCACTAACATGCATTTGGCAAAGACCCGTGGCACAGAGGACAAGCCAAAGGGCAATACTCTGAATTGGTTGTGTTACCTTGGAAATAGGAACCTCAAACACTTCTGTGAGGTTTGCAAATTTTGACATGAAGGTAGCCATCCTTCATGTTGAGGGAACAGATCCAGTCCACTGCTTGCAGCAGTGGGAGCAGGCCCTGTAGGGTGACCATTCTGAAGTTTTTGAACTCTATAAAAAAATTCAGGTCCCTAAAATCTAGAATAGGCTGCAGGTCTCCTGTCCATTTTGGAACTAGGAAATACTGAGAGTATAACCCTGTGTTTCTTTGTTAAAAGGGCACAGGTTCTACAGCCAAGGCCCCTAGAATTCTACACAGAACTTGTAACCTACTGCAGAATTTCTGCGATGCCGCATAATTCACTGTTCTTGGTGATTATTAATATTAACAGTTTTTCCACAGCACCTGGTTCTCTTACCCTCCTTTTATATTCAGACCCCTTCTATGCTCAACATGTGACGTTATCAGTGACATCACATCATACATTATCTAATGACAGGGCTGCGTTCTGTCACAGAAATTAAAAGTAATTCATCTCCCACTGCTCCCACTACTTCAAGAAGTAGGACAGCATGTCAGGTACTGTGATATTTGCTCAACCTGTACTACAGCCCGTTTTTTCTTAAATTGTGCGATACATCTGTACTGCGTCTATTTTTAGTCAGTTTAGCGTGATTTTACCCTGCATAGCTTGCTTTAGCTAGTCTAGTGAGTAGATTGTGTGCAGCTGAGCCAGGGGAGTTAGAAGTCTTGCAGTGTTTCAAATGATCCTGCCTCCATTGAGTCACCTCTGTTTAAACTAAACTCCCAGAACAAAGTGTTGCATTAAGTTTAAAGTGTTCTGTTTTATCCTCCTTTTTCCCCCCTGCTGGTTCCTGAATGGGTCGGTGTCTGGCAGTACTCTCTTAACTTGCCTGCCGCCACCTCTCCATCCAGACTTGTTTAAAATTTAAATTGCAGGGAGCTTGGCCAGTTTTGGTGCGCTTTCTCCCGACCCTTTGTCTGCCTGAATCGTGAGCCTATTTTGACCACCCCCATCAGAGAACTCTGCGCCCACGCCTACCCCATTCTTTCTTTGTGTTGTACCCCATCCCCCTAATTTGCTAATTCCTGCTTTGTTCCCATTTACTTATATTGTGGCCCTCCCTCCCTTCCCTCCTGTAGGCAGCCCCCCCTTGTGCATACCTCGCCCAGACGGACTGACACGGCCCGTGATATGAGCCACCAAGCCTGCAAGGAGTTCCAGCCGCCTGTGTAACCTCCAGTAACAGGTGAGCAGCCAGACTGTAGACCGGGACCCGCTCTGTGAGCCGAAGACAGGTATACAGTAGGGTGAGATTATAGTTATACAAGTTACAGAGGAAAACGGGTAAGACAACTGTTACAGTTCAACTAGTAGTACAAGGCACATAGATTATAGTATAGTGATTGACAGTAACATTGGATGCAGTTTGGCTTGTAGCACATAGAATACATTGGTTACAATTTAGCATGAAGCACACAAAATTCGATAATGCTGAGGCGATAAGACAGAGTAATAAGTGCAATTTAGGACAGCACAAGAAAACACAAGCCAAGAAGTGCCGTAGTTGGTTTTGAATAAGCCAGCTTCCATAGCGTATGCTAAGTGCCGCTGGTCAGGCAGTCGGGGGTGGGAGGCACTTAAGTATCAAGTGCAGGAGCAGTTTACCATGAGGTAATTTGCCAGCTACTGTATATCTGTCTAAATGTAATTCTCTTGGTAACCTGCATGTTATCTCCCTCTGTACTCCCTCCCCCCAGGTCGCACCAGGAGACAAGCATCTTCTTGCTCGGTGTGCCTTTCCTGGTGAAACAATTTCAATAAATAAATAAATAAAATTGTCAGCCTTAAGTTATTATACCGGGTACAACGTAAACAAATACTTGACAATACCACAGACCTTTTAACTGAATACCTTACTTTGTACAGATTTATCTGTGCCTTCAAGGTATGAGGAAGCCCTCTGAAATGAATAACTGGTAAAATGAATTAATCTGTCTTAACCAAAAAAAGGTAAAAGAATTATGCCCAAAAATGTGGAATATAATGATGTGTAGACCCGTTGAAAGAACAGACCTATTAAATGAATAATTGTGCTGTATACATTTTTGCCACAGTTATGGATTGCATGTTATTATGGGTTGGTCATGAAGAAATGTGTGCAGGGACAGCCACTGAGCCAGCAGGTAGCATGCTGTGTTCTCATTCTGAGAACTCAAGTTCAGGGATGAACTTGGGGACCTGTCTGAACAGCGCGAGGATGGGGGGGGGGCAGCGCTGTCGCACATCTTTGCTCTGAGCCTGGGAAGGTATGGTGCACTGTTCTGTCACATGGGTGATACTCTGTGACGGGCTGGGGAGCTGTCCCTCACAAGGGGTTCACGTGCGTGTCATAGCCTAATGGGGTGAAACTGTGTCAGGAGAAGTGGATTGGCATCAGAAATGGGTCTTGAACTATCTCCACTATTCTGCTTATTCCATTTCCAAAGGGACCTGCATGAATGAGGATACAATTTCACAATCACAAACAGGGACATTTATTTTTTTTAAATTACATCACAGATTACATATAAATATGTAAGAGATACACAGTGGGGACCCCATGAGTGGCGTAAACAGCATGAGTATAGATAAATCATTTATCACACAAGGTCCCCTCTGTGTGTTTCATTTATGCAATAGGACAGGACCTTAAGTGATAGATTATTTTTTTAGCTTTTAAAAAAAAACATTATTTCCACAAGTCTGTGGGTTTATTTTTTGTACTAGTGGTACTGTGCATTCCCCCATCCCACCTGCCATAATCATTGCCATGTATATGGTGTCAGGATGACAAGCTGACGCTGTGATGCGTCAGTTCATTGATGCCACAGAACTGCCACAAAAATAACAAACCACTGCCGATGAAGTTCTGTGGCAAATGGTAATCCTGCCGCAACATTTGGTCCCAAAGCGCCACAGAAAATAGGGGCCTTGTCTATAGCCCTCTTCTGAAGCAAAGTCTAAACTTCCTCCAGGAGCAGAGGAATGTGGTCTGGAGCATAGTGTGTGTGTTAGCACCAGTGGATGAACTGGAGGTGTGTCTAGAAGTTCCAGAGCATGACCTTGTGCTATGATTTCCAGGACCCAGGCATCTGATGTCACCTCCTTCTACTGATTTATGTGGAGAGAGAGAACCCACCCCCAACCCCCCAGAAAAACAACCACCCTGGTTGTAACGGTGGTTGGAGGTGTACAAGGAGTCAGGCAGAGCTGGTTGTGGTGGCTCCTGCTGCACCACCACCACCTAGGGGCTTTTGAGTGTGCACCTGGAGTGGTGCCTGGTGTGGGCAGGGCTCGGGCTCCTGCTCCCTTGCCCTTACCTCATTGTCTGGTGGCAGGACAGTGTTTAGCACCAGCAGGGCGAAAAGGTATCCTCTGCCTACCCCTTGGTTGGGTATGGTAGAGGGAGTGTACTAACTTCAGGGTCCTACCTGAGGCCTGGAGGTTAGAGAGAATATCCTGGACATTTGATCCAAATAACGTGCATCTTCTAAAAGGGGCACTCAGAATGTACTGTTGTATGTCATTCACAAAGCCTGCCACCCTAAGCCAGGAGTACATCTTCAGGCATATTCCTGAAGCAACAGCCCTGACCAGGGCATCAGATATATTACAGGCCATAAAAAGTAGGTGGCTTCCTACATCAGCCCCAGCTGTGAGAATGCTTAAGAAGCTCCTGTTTGGGTGTACCCTCTGGCAAGGCTTGAGCAGCTGCTTTGGTCTTTCTCCAGAGTGTATTGTGGTACTTGACCATATGAGCCTGACAGTTAGTAATTCTGAGGCCCAAGGCAAAAGTTCTCTTACCTAGCACATCCAACCTCCTGGACTCTATCATGAGGAAGGGAGCTGAGGTGTTTTGGTGCCCTTGACCTATCATGGACACCACTGATTACTACAGAGTCTGCCACAGGTTGGCTAACAAAGGCCTGAGGGGGGGCCATATACTTTTTGTCTGCCTTTGTAGGTATGGCAGGAATTGCATTCAGCCTATGCCAGGCAGCAAAGGTGGCATCCTCCAGGGCAGGGGGGAGGAGTGGCGGTATCACTATAGGGGGAGCATCACAGAAACACAGGAACTGACGGTTGATGAGGTACACTTGTCTCATCCAGTCTGCCCTTTTCTGTTGTGCTGCTTTCGCTGCAGACCCTTCCAGGCCCTATGATACTTTCTTTTCCACCCTATCCTATTTCTTATAATTATCCTTGTGCCTATCCCATTCTTTTTTTTTTTTTTTTTTTTAATTCCACCATGGTTTTCGCCTCCACTGGAAGACTGTTCCAGGAATCCGTCACCTTTCTGAGAAGTATTACCTCACATCTGTCCTGAACCTATCCCCCTCCAGCTTCATATCATGGCCTCTTGTTCTACAGCACCCGTTCCTCTGAAAAATACCTCCCACCTGTACCGTATTCGCCCCCATGAGGTATTTAAAGATCTCGATCATATACCCCCTTCTCCCTCCTCTCCTCCAGGGTGTACATTAAAGAGGACTGGTCCCAGTATTGACCCCTGCAGTACCCCACTGGTCATGCTCCTCTCCTTGGAGCGAACTGCATTTACCACCACCCTCTGCCTCCTATCCCCTAACTAGTTTCTTACCCAGATTATCTCTTATTTCCCACCCCTATGCTACCCAACTTGTTTACAAGCCTCCTATATGGAATGGTGTCAAAGGCCTGAAGTCCACATAGGCCTCGTCCACTGCCCCTCCCTGATCCAACAACTTGGCTACCCACAGAAACATAGAATTTGACCCAGATAAGGACCACCTGGCCCACCTAGTTTGCCCATTTCCCTACCTACTCTATAAACTTCAGATCCCACATGATCTGCAGCCTACCTATTCCTTCCCACCCCTAGTGTTGCCTTCTGCCTGTCCCATTCATTCTTAAATTCACCTACCATTATTGGCCCCACAACCTCCTCAGGGAGGCTGTTCCATGCATCCATCACTCTTTCTGTGAAAAAATACTTCCTCACGTTGCCGCAAGTCTCTTCCCCGACTCATATTGTGACCCCTTGTTTTGCACATCATCTTTTCTGAAAGATGCTGCCCTCTTGAACTCTATTGATCCCCTTAAGGTATTTGAATGTCTCTATCATATCCTCCCTCTCCCTCCTTTCCTCCAGTGTGTACATATGGAGTTCCCTCAATCTCTCCTCGTATGGTTTCTGGTGTAGCCCTGCACCATTTTCATTGCCCTTTCTCTCTGGACTGCCTCCACCCTGTCAAAGTCTTTTTGGAGATGAGATCTGCAGAACTGCATGCAGTACTCCAGATGAGGCCTCACCAACTACCTGTATAGCAGCATCACCACCTCCCATTTTCTACTGGTGATACTTCTCCCTATGTACTTGATCAATCCCCCGGTTTTTCTCACTGCCTTCTCACATTGTTTGGCTACTTTTAGATCATCTGTTATGACTACCCCTAGGTCTCTTTCCAGTTTGGTGGTGGTTAGTACCTCCCCCCATTGTGTATTCCTCCCCAGGGTTTTTGGTTCCCAAGTGCATGATTTTGCACTTCTTGGCATTGAATCTGAGCTGCCACACTCTTGACCATCCTCCAACTTGGCTAAGTCTCTCCTCATCTTTTCCAGCCTCCCCCCCCCCGGAGTGTCAACCCTATTGCAGATCTTGGTGTCATCTGCAAAGAGGCATACTTTTCCTTTGCGGCCCTCCGCAATGTCACTAAAAGACATTAAAAAGGACTGGCCCCAGTACTGAACCTTGTGGCACCCTGCTGGTTACTCCCCTTTCTTCAGTCTGAACTCTGTCTACCACCACCCTCTATGTCCTGTTTCTAAGCCAATTTCTGACCCAATTTACTACCTTGTGACCCACTCCCAGACTGCCCAACTTATTTACTAACCTCTTGTGTGGGACTGTGTTAAGTGCCTTGCTAAAATCTAGGTAGGCCATGTCCACCGCTACTCCCTGATCTACTACCCTTATCACCCAGTCAGAAAAATATATCAGATTCATTTGACAAGACCTTCCTGATGTGACTCCATGTTGCCTTGGGTCCAGTGCCCCACTGGCTTCTAGATATTCCACAATCCTCTCCTTTAATAGTGATTCCATCATCTTTCCCACCACTGAGGTCAAACTGACCATTCTATAGTTTCCCACTTCTAGTGTACCTTGTTTCCACTTTTGTGTAAGGGTATCACGTTTGCCCTGCTCCTGTCCTCTGGTACTACTCCCTCCTCCAACCATTTGTTGAATAGGGCCGTCAGTGGTGTCAGTAGCACCTCTCAAGAGTTCTTTTAGTATTCTGGGATGTATCCCATCCGGCCCCATCGCCTTGTCCACCTTCAGTTTCAAGAGTTCCTTTAGGACTCTCTCTTCTGTGAATGGTGGTATCCACACCTCTTCCCTATGTGTGTCTGCTGGATAATCCTGGTCCCTCTCCCTCCCCTTCTTTCATGAATACTAAGCAAAAGTATTTGTTCAGTATCTCAGTTTTTTCCAGGTCCCCCTTCCCCTCCCTCACCCTTTATTTAGCCTCACTATCCCTCCCTTGGCCTTTTTCTTTCCCTTATGTACCTGAAGAAGGTTTGTCACCCTGCTTCACTGCCTGGGCTATCCTTTCCTCTATGCCTTTGAATGTATGACTGCATTTCCTGCTTCCCTCTGCTTAGTCTGATACAATTCCCTGTCTTCCTCCCTCTGCATTTCCTTGAATTTACTGAATGCCATTTTTTTCCCTCTGACAGTCCCTGCCACTTCTTTTGAAAACCGTAATGGTTTTCTTTGTCTTCTTGCTTTGTTAACTTGCTTCACACAAAGGCTTGTTGCCTCTGTTATGGCTCTCTTGAGGTTCTCCCACTGTACGTCTACTCCCCCTCCCTCACCCTATGCCACTGTCTTCTTGAGGCATTCTCCCATTTTAGCAAAGTCAGCCCTTTTGAAGTCTAGGACTCTTGTTTTTGTGTAACTTGACTCTTCTACTGTCTTTACCTTGAACAATACGGTATGGTGGTCACTGGTCCCCAGGCTGCTGCCCACTGATGCTTCCAATATTCTGTCTTCATTTATGAGCACCAGGTCCAATATCGCCCTCTTCCAGGTGGGTTACACTACTAGCTGTGTGAGGCATGGCCCCCGTAGGGTATCCAGGATGACCCTGCTCCTGGATGTGGCCGCAGCATAGGTGTTCCAGTTAACATCAGGCATATTTACGTCCCCTACCAAGAATACTCCCCCACCTTTTTGCCATTTTATGGATGTTGTCTACCATTTCCCTGTTTCTTGCGCTGGGGTCTGTAGATAACCCCTGTGCAGATAGTGTTACCATTTCCTGACTGCTGGGTGACCCACAGTGCCTCCTCTCCTCCCTACTTTCCCTTTGTTTACGTTGCTTTAATCCAGTCTTTGATGTAGATCGCTACCCCTCCTCCCTTTTTGCCCTCCCTGTCTTTCCTGTATACCCAGATATATTAACATCCCAGTCATGGCTTTCCATATACCATGTTTCAGTGACTGCCACAATATCCAGGTCTCCCTCTGCCAGCAAAGCCACCAGGTCAGGGATCATGTTACCCAGGCTGTGAGCACTTGTACACATAGCACTCCATATTTTGATGGCTTCGCCCCTACTTGTTCCCCTCCTATCCCTTCCCCCTGTGCCTCCCGAGATTACCTCCTGTTTCAGTTCGTTTTGCTTTCCCATCCTTAATATACTCTTGTCTGACTACCTTAAACTGTAGGGGGGGGCCAGTTGAGTTCTTCCTCCATACTTCCACACCACCCATGGCTAATTTAAATGTATACAATGAAACATTCAAACCTTTCACTTCAAGATCCTGGTCCCTTCCCCCGGACAGATGTAGATCATCCCTTGCGTACAAGCCTGCATCTCTCCAGGTGGGCCCCCAGTCCCCAGTGAAACCAAAACCCTGAACTCTGCACCAACTGTTCAGCCATTCTTTGAATCCCATGATGCGGAGCATCCTAGCCTCTCCCATGCCGTAGACAGGTAGCACTTCCGAGAAGGTTACCGAATGTGCCACCTGTCTAAGACCTCTCCCCAACTCCGTGAACTCCCTCTGCACTGCCCCCAACCACACTGTCAGGCAGGTCATTTGTCCCCAGATGGACAATGATGTCTAGCTCCCCTTCCTGTGCTGTTGCCCCTGCGATCCTTAGGATTCGCCTCCTATCCCTCCAAGCTGAGGTGCCAGGTAGGCATCTTAGTCCCCCTTCCCCACCCCCAATTCTACCCTTCTAATAATACAGTCCCCAATTAGAAGTTGCTTTCTTCTCCTCTGGGGGCCCTGCCTCCACCCCGGGGTCTCCACTATGGAGGTTCTCAGCATCCACCTTGTCCACCACTGTGGGTTCCTCCATGGGATAGCCTCACTCTGCCAGAATGATGTAGGAGTTCTGGAGTGCAACCACAGGTGGTATGCACCTCTGCCCAACGTCCCTCACCCACCTTGAACCCACAGTTGTCCAACCGCCCCTCCTTACTGGCATCCTCTGAGGCAGTGGGGTGACTTTGGTGGTCCCTGGGTGGGGGAGGAGGTTACCCGAATCCTAGACAACTCTACCTGGAGACAATCAACGTTCGCCCTCAACCCAGAGAGGTGCATGCAGATAGGGCAGCACTGCAGCCTCCAGAATGCCTCCTGGAAGACTGCTGCACCACAGCCACTGCATTGCACCACTTGCCTTCTCCTTCCTGAGCTTTAGGCACCCAAGTAAATTACATTTTTTTTTATTATATATGAGATCAAGCAGCTGTGTTAGGAAACACTCACAATTAAAGAACCCTTTTCACCCAGCACAATAGCCAGCCTCTAGTCAATCACTCAGTATCCCACACCAGCTTGGGAGACAAATAGTTACCTTTGGTATCCCTGTGTAGATGTATGCGAACACATCCCTCCTGAGGTAGGACAGGAAGTGTCTATGGGACAGCCCTATAAATGTATGCACACACCTGGGGTGGGTGGGTTCAGGGGAGGATGGGTGGCTGTAACCGGAGGGATTGTTTCTCAGAAAACAATCAGCCCATTCAGTCTGAGATACCATCCAGGTTCCTCAGCTCCCGGTTCCTGCAACAATCAAAAGACTAACAGCAATCATGAGGAGAAATGTACAGATTAGTGTTAAATCCTCCTGCCCTTTGTTCTCCCCTTGTAACACTGCTGAAAAAAAAAATAAATCCGATTAGGGCAGGCCTATTCCACTGGAAGAGCTGTGGAAGAAAAACAATTAGCTCCTTCAATGTGAGAAAGAGAGATCAAACTGCACAACCAGTAAACACAAAACAAAATATTAACAAAAAACAGTAACTCTGTTCAGCCAAAGGAAGCCTTAATGTTTCTCCTTGCTCTGTCCTTTCAAGCAAACCTAGAAGACAAAAAGCTCAGGTAAAGCAGTCAAATTATGTTAAAATCCCGGAGTCTCTCCTCATAGGGCTTCTTGTGCAACTCCTACACCATTTTAGTTACCCTCGCCTGGACTGCTGCTACCTTGTCTATGTCCTTTCTGAAGTGCAGCCTTCAGAACTGGACACAGTACCCCAGGTGAGGCCTCACCAGCAAGCGATACAGTGGCAACACCAAGTCCTTCCTCCAGATGGAGACAGCCATTCTTATGTACTCCTGCATCCCACTGCCCCTAACCACTGCTTTGTCACAATGCCCTGCCACTCTGAGATAACTGGATATGATAACCCCAGGTCCCTTTCCTGTTTAGTGACTACCAGTACCTCCTCCCCATCTTATACTCAGCAGGGTTTTATTTAACTCTAAAAATTGATTAGCGTTTCGCTCATAAAAGTTCTAAAACATTGTGAAAATGCATACCACTTGCCTCACTTTGTTCAACAAACATAACACTTCACGAAAACCTATATAAATGCTTTCTGTACAGTTAGCATTGTCCCAAGAAAAAAAACGGCTAATCAATTATTTAAAACCCTGCTCAGCGCCTGGGTTCCTATACCCTAGGTGCATAATTTTGCACTTTTTGACATTCATCCCCAGCTGCCATGCTCTCAACCACTCTGAGTATCCCAAGGTTCCTGTGCATTCTCTCCAACCCCTCCTTAGTGTCTACCCTATCACAGATTTTGGTACCATCTGCAAAACGGCATATCTTCCCTTCAAATTCTTTATCAAAGTCCCTTAAGTAGACATTGAAGAGGACTGGCCCCAGTACTGAGCCCTGTAGTACCCTAGTGGTCACTCTCCCATCACTTGAGTGAGTGCTGTTTTCCACTGCCCTCTGTCTTCTATCCATTAACCAGATTCTAACCCAATTCACCACTTTGGATCCCACCCCTAGGCTGCCCAGTGTCCTTAAAAGCCACCTGTGTGGCACAGTGACAAAGGCCTTGCTGAAGCCCTGACAGGCCATGTTCACTGCCCTCTCTTGATCCTCAAAGCCTTTTCATAGCCCTTAACTGCACTGGCTGGTTTGTCAGATGGAGTCCCTGATTATGACTCCCAGATCCCGCTCCTCGGCTGCAGTGGTCAGCCTAATCCTTTCCATCCCATATTCTATATTTGGTTCTTTTTACCCAAGTGCATCATCTTGCACTTCTTGGTGTTGAATCTGAACTGCCAAATCTTAGACCACCTCTTCAGTTTTTTCAGATCCTTCTCTCACTTCTTCCTCGCTGCCCACCCTGACACAAAGCTTTGTGTCATCAACAAAAATACACATCTTGCCCTCGATACCTTCCACTATATTAGTTATGAATCTATTAAATAGGACAGATCCCAGGATGGATCCCTGCAATACCCCACTGGTGACATCCCTGTCCCAGATCTGACCGCATTTACTACCACCCTCTGTTGTGTACTCACCAAACTACTCCTAAGTGTTCCAAATTTTTCAGCAGCCTCCTGTACGGTACAAACTGAAAGCTTTGCTGAACTCAAAATAGAGAATATCTACCTCCTGCCCTCTATTCACCGCCCTAGTGACTAAACAGATAGACACCATCAAACTGGTCTGACACAACCTCCCTGACACATGCTTTCCTTTACTATGGTATCCATCAGCTTATCAACAATGGAAGTGAGACTGTCCAATGTGTTATTTCCCAGGCGCCCAACGCTGTGGAGCAGGTCTATGTCCGCAGAGATTCAAACCCCCACAGCATCAGTCCAGTATTTAGTGGGCCGTTAAATAGTTGGGTCAAGGGTTCAGCCAGCTCTGAAGCCAGTTCCCCAAGTACTCTCGAGTGTAATCCAAAAGGACCCAGCGCCTTACCCACCCTTAGGGCCTCAGACCCCCACACACACACACACACACTCCAGCCATGATCACAACTCTCTCCCTTTCCTGTACCAGCAGGTAACTTTTTTGTTTTCCTTACCAACAAGTGGTTTGGGAAATACAGTTAAGGAACAAAGAAACACTGAAGAAGCAAGTGGAACCAGCAATGGGGAACTGAAGTCCTCATGCCTAGACAGCAAAGAGATGGGTGCTGAAAGGAGACGTGCAATTCAGCAGAAATGTTAAGGGTATGTGGAGGGAAGTGCCTCTGGCAATAATGTCCAAACAAGTCTGATCATTTTGTTTGTAAGCTTGGAGAGAGCTTTAAAAATGGAAATAAATATATGGCACAACATAGTCTTGAACAACACAAGGGCAATGCTGAAGTCTCCAGGGGATGAAACAGAGATAAATGGCCATACCCTGTCTTTAAAACAGTTGTGTATAAAGGAGAATAGGAAGATGCTCTACATGAGTATCCATTAAAGAGCACAATTCTTGGTGCTAAAAAGTAGAAACAAGGGACTCCCTTACCGTAATGGGACTCCAGCATGATGTTTGCAGAAACTTCTATTAGCCCCCAAAGGAAAGGAAGGGATTGTAATCAGCCCACAAGGGATTGGCAGCACAATCCCTTTCCACTTCCTGACTCTGTGATCCACCACCGTGCTCCAATGTTCTGTGTTGAACCCTGGCATCAATCAGTACCAAAACCTGATCTGAAATCAGGAAATCTACTTTGAAAAAAATGCATTCAAGTGAATGGAGCGTGCCTCTGTATGCTCCCTGTAGAGATGTCACAAAATGTCTGAGTACAGGGGCAAATCAGAGTCAGAAACTGGAAAGGGATCGTGCTGCCAGCCCCTTCGGGATAAACTGCGATCCCCTCTCTTGTTCTCGGGGTTACTAGAAAAAAAAATTCAAGCATCGTGATGGAGCTCGCATTGAGGTAAGGAAACTCCATGTTTTTGCTTTTTAACAGAAAGAAAATGCAGAACTTTAATTAATATACTGACAAAAAGGAATATAAGCTTAACTATCAGAAAATACTAGAAACCACAAAAACTTTACAAATGATCTAAAGCCATTTAAAAACTACCCAGAATTCAGGAGAAAAAAGGAAACAAAAATAAAAGTATTACAATAGGAAGAAAGCACAGTGTCTGAATGAAACTTCAAACAAGCACAAAAGAGATGGCAAAGACTACACCAGTGCTGAAGTCTTCAACTGAGAGAGGAAAAGCCATAATTAAGCATGGGGAGATATCAGGGGAGATCACTGTCTGCAGGGCAACATTTTTCTCGCAACAGAACAGCAAACAGAAACAAGGTTGCCTTTGCTGCTGAGAATGACCAGGACAAAAGGGACGCCTCAGTAAGTTCTATGAATTCCTCTGAGAGTAATACTGAAAACGAAATACAGTGAGATCTACACCAAGGGAAGATCCCTATATTTTGACATACTAAAAAAAGTGAGAAGTGAGGTTAACACTTTGCTTCGTAGTATGACTGGGAAGTGGGGAGTCATAATTTAGATACGGAGGCAAGAGCAGCATTAGAAGAGTTAAAAAGTATGAACAATGGGATTTTCAGAACTGCACATAGAAGGGGGCAACACTGTTCTACTAAAAACAAAGGACCACATAAGAGAGGCCAACAGACTACTGGGTGATAGGGAGACATACAACATTTTATGGGAAGAACCTCACTCTGGAGCTTAATAATATCTTGTTCCAATTTTTGGAAGCTGCCACTTCTAGAGGAGAAATCACAAAAATAGAATTTGACTTTATACAGGTAAAATATCCCAAGGGCCGACCTTTTACCACCTATCGAAAGTGCAGACAATTCCCTCTGTCCCACTGGCAGATCTATTATATCAGTCGTAGGTTCCATGTCAGAAAACTTATCCAAGTTTATAGACTTTTCTTCTGTCTATGGCGACCGGCTTACGCTCCTATCTTAGGGTTTCTATGGACCTCTTCCAGAAACTGTCTACCATTACATGAAACATTGAGTACAAATGGTTAGGAATGGATGTATCATCACTATACACTAACATTCCCCACACATTAGGATTTCAGGGACTAAAATTCTATCCAGAAAATTGTACCAGTGCATCCCGCCCCAATCCGGTCTACTGAGGTAGAGGAAAGTACCTGTTTGCTTGATGCTGCCTGTAAGAGATTACTGTAAGAAAGTAAGAGGGTAACAGCAGATGGAAACCAGTTCATACAAGCAGATACTACCTGTTGTGTGGGAAGGGAGGAAACACCTTATCTATGGTAGGCATAAAAGGGGATAAACAACAAAAAAAAAAATGAGGTGCATTCGTATCTCGGGGAAGGGGTCAGAATGACACACAGCACACATAGCTTGGTGACTTATGTTTTTTTTAAGTTGCTAAATAAATGCATATTTATTTATTTGAAATCTTTGCATATCAATGTAAAAAGTGCTCAAGTGCTATTCCGGCAACTGTCTCCAACACACTCCCACTGCTTGCCCACAAAAGAGCAAAGGCAAACTAAAAGCACATATCACGTGGAAACAGAGGTAATACCCTATCTAGGGTAAGGTTGAAAAGAGAATAAAGTGAAACAGAAAGAGAAAACATAAAACACCCATGTAGGGTCAAGTAACAGGAATTATGCAAGCAAAAGAAGAGGAAAATTATAACCACAGTACCTAGGGTAAAGGTTCAAGGTCTTCCAGTTAACATAGTGAGTGCAGGAATGGAATGTCGGGAGTGGTGATGTGCAGTGGCTGTGGAGAGACAATTTTCGGAGAGACCTTCTGGAGACTGAGGTGCTGCCCCATCTGTGTGCACCTTTCTAGATTGAGGGGGAGGTTGCTAGACTCTGGGCCGAGTTGGCTAGGATTCAGGGGATGTCTTTCCCCCACCCAGGGGCTGAGTCTACCACTGCTGCCCCAAAGGATGCCAAGTAGGAGGGCCGGCTGGACTGTGGTGGGCTTCAGGAGGGTGCGGGTGGGGGGTAAGTGCATATTCCTCAGCTGGTGTTACTACAAAACATTTACTGCTCTGTCAGGACAGGACTGCCAGAAGAAGTCACCCGTGGTAGTGACCAGGGGAGGATATGGGGGTCCTCCCTAGAAAAGGTCCCAAGGTGGGAGGGAGGGAGGGAGAAGACCCCAGCAGAGAAGGAAGCAACTTCTGGTGAGGGACTCAACTGTCCATGGGGTAGATCTGGAAACAGGAAGGGAGAGAAAGAGGGCGGTGAGGTGCCTCGGCTCTGAGGGATGGAAAGCAGATCCTAAGGATCGCTAAGGCTGCAGGGCAGGAGAGGGAGCTAGATGTCACGGTCCACCTGGATACAACTGAAATGGCTAAGGACAGGGCTGGGATTGCGCTGGTGGATTTTAGAGAGCTAGGGAAGGGTCTTAGACATGTAGCACGCTCAGCGTCTTTTGCTGAAGTGCTGCCTGTCTGTGGCATGGGGGAGGATGTGGATCTCTGTAGCTGGAGCTTCAACTTGTGGTTGGAGGAATGGTGTAGACAGGAGGGGTTTGGCTACACTAGGGACTGGGGATGGGGTGATAGCCTGAATCTGTCTGGGAAGGGAATTGCAGTCCTCAGTGGATGGTTTAGATGTTTCTTTGCTGAACATTTAAACTAGCCGATAGGGGTGGCAGAAGAAATCAGGGAGGCATAAACCGTCTCCCACAGACTGAAACAGAAAGAAGGTAGGACTTGAGCGGAGGTAAATCCTCCAAGGCTCAAAAAAGCAGTATTGTTGAAATGAAAGGGGACAGGAATACAAGCTGTAAAAAGAGGGAGTGAAGGTGGCAGGGCACAAAGTAAGCAATAATACCCGACAGGGTGGTGGTATTGGACTATACCAGACTGCTCAGGGGCATAATGAGGCCAACGCCACAGGCGGAGGGCCTTATAGGCCCTGGAAGGTCCAGTATAGCCCATACCACCAACCCTGTAGGGTATTATTATGCTTAGAAAATGGGTTATTCATTTTGAAAATGGGCAATTTAAAAAAAATGTATAAAAAATATATCTAATTAAGAAAAAACATGCAATTTAAATCAAAGTAGTCCCTCCACTGGTAGCATTACCAGTAGAGGGCACTACCATTTTTTCAGAGCGTCCCACCCCCCTCGCCATAGCCTTCCCCCACACACAGACACACTTTTATACACACTTGCAGTACTATCGATTGAGGTTTGAACAACTTTTTTTTATGGTTATTTTATTTTAGGGTTATGGAAGTGCTGTTATTGCCAGGTCTGCAGTGAGCATGGTCAGAAGAGTAGCACGATCACACTGGGCTGGTAAGCAGTGATTGTAATGGGCGTGTTCAGGAGACCGAATGAGTGGTGCTGTTAGTGACCAACGTTTTTAACGAGAGCAGTCAGGAGAGTGGCTGCTTGAGGAGAAGTAGATAGCAGTGCAAAAGTTTACATTTTTCCTGCTGTGCGATTCTGCTGAGCATGGGAGGCAAGGTCGAGCGGGAAAACTGACTGTAAGGGCTCGCACCGCAATTGTGAGGTGAGTGCTCTGATGCTAAGCATGAGACAGTGCTGCCAGTAACATACACAAAAATGGTCTGTGTAAAGCTCTGTGTAAAGCGAGAGGGGCATAATTAAACAAAACTAAACACGTTTCTTGGTGTTTTGTTGGAGCTGTGGTGTGTTTTGAGGAGACAGTGGAACCCTGTGAGTGTCAGAGAGCAGCATGTTTAATTCAAAAAGAAAACACCAGCTTCTTTTTTTGAAGTGCAAGGAATGTAATAAAACTGGCACAGTGTGTGCCAACTCAACATGGAGGTTGCCGTTTCATTTTTTTGGGGGTGGGGGGGTGGCTCACGGATGGGTATGTAGCTGGAGGACCAGGGCTACTGATAAACAATGTCATTTTTATCTTTTTAAGCAGAGAAAGTGGATGCCGTCTCGACAAGCAGCGCAATGAGTAGCGCTCTTTGAACAGAAACAGCCATCGGGGCAGAACAGATCTTAAAGAGCAGATATCCATTCATAATTAGTGGATACCTGTTCTTTAAGTTACAAGTAGACCAGTTTCTGGCAATCAGGTTTACATAACACTGGAGCTGAGGTGCATTGGTAGGGAGCTCACAGGGTCACTGTCAGGGAAAAGTCAGCTCTCTAAGCGACAGAAAAAAATGGTGGCAGTTTTAAACTGAACATTCTGTGGGCACAGTGATAACAAAAGGTAATCAGGCAGTCAGAGACTGGGACTCACTATGCCCCAGTCTGTGTTGCCCGATACCGGACTGGTTACTTGGTAGCATTAACCAATCGGAAATGAAAATTCTCCCTATCCATTTTCTAAGGAAACAAGGGAGTAGTAACAAAATGTGGAAGGCCATGTTTGCAAATGCAAGAAGCCTAGGAAATAAACTTCTGGACCTAGAAGCTATCATGGTAGAGGCAGACTTGGATACTGTGTCCCATTACTGAGTCGCGGTGCACAGGAAACCATGGCTCTGACATGGCCATACCAGACTATGTGCAATTTGGAAAGGAGAGAGTGGGAAGGAAGGGAGAATGGATGATGCTGTACGTAAGGAAGGGTGTCAAAGAAATGCAGACACAGGGAATCGGGGGGGGGGGGATGTAGGGGCTGAAGGTACTGTGGGTCAGCCTGGAGATAAACAGAGCCAGTAGATAAGGCACTGGTGGAAGCTACTGGCACAACAGTAGAAAAAGGGAAGGTTGCTGGTGGGCGGATTTCAATATGCTGGATGTAAACTGAAGCCTTCCAGCCACAGCTTTAGCTAAAAGCATGGGATCCTGGACTCCCTGCAGAGGGCATTTCTCAAGCAACTAGTTAGGGAGTCAACCTGTGATGGGTCAATACTGGACCCAGTGCTCACTAACAGGGACAGTATTGCAGATGTCAAGGTGGGAGGCCACCTGGGGACCACTGATCACCGTACAGTGCGGTTTAACATAAGGACGAGGGTGGAAGCGTAATTGGGGAGGATTAAGAATTAAAACCAGGGTGGGAAAAATGGCACTGCTACAGTACTGCCACTTATGGTGCTGGCAACCAGGGTACGTGCCCCAATCTTAGATCATAAGTGGGTCTGCGGGGGTAGCTGGGGGAATCTAGCACTTCAAGGGATGCTCTTCTCCTCCGGGGGTGGAGGGGAATGCTTGGGCCTCGCTGCAACACCTCTGCCTATGTGGCCATGGGTGGTGGTGCAGTCAAGGACCTGGTGTCTGGGGCTAACATGCCGGGCTTAGCTCTTGTGACAGTATGCCTAGGCATACATGCACATGCTGAGCTTGTAGCCAGCATCGCCATGGGAGGAAAATGGCGGGACAAGAGAGTGGTGTGGATTTATTTATTTATTTATTTGCTTTTGTTAACCAGGTAGGCACACTAGACAGCCATGTGCCTATTTTCAGGTGCGACCCGGGAATTCCACTGGCAGAATCCATGTATAACTGAAATTCCACTTCCAAAATGCTTTCATAATTTATTAATTTCACAGAGCTCCAAAAAGCATTTCCATATAAACAAAGAAACAGGTAATCCTCGGTTTGCAGAAAATGAATCTGTGATTTATGTAACCTGCTGAATAACAGATAACCACAGCTTAAAATGTCACATTCTGCATTCAGAATGTCAGAATTCCACTTCTAATGCAATTACATGGAATTGCTACCGCATGCTAGTGGGGGGAAGATTCAGGAGAAATGAGGAGGCACTTTATCAGAAAGGGTGGTAGTTAAGTTAAGAAGAATCAGCATTTATATAGTGATTTTCATACACGTTGCGTCTCAAAGCGTTTTACAAGCAATGCTAGACTGGTAGTGAAGTGACTGAATGTATAGTGGAAACCATATCGCACATCAACACCCGCACATAGCCTTGGACAACTGCATAGAAACACAGAAACATAGAAGTTGACGGTACATAAGGACAGCAAGACCCATCCAGTCTGCCAATTTCTTTTTCTACCTTATGAATGTGCTATCAGCCTTTGCTCTGTCAATGGCCTATCTATTCATATTCATCTGTATTGCTTCCTTAAGCCTATCCTATGCCTGTTTGAAGCCCTGCGCTGTATTCATATCCACCACTTCCTGAGGTAGGCCGTTCAATGCATTCACCACCCATTCTGTGAAAAAGAACTTCCTCATATTACCCCTTAACCAGCCTCCCTCTAATCTCATGCTGTGCCCTCTTGTCCTGCTATTTTTCTTATACTGAAACATGTTGGACTCTTTCACCTTGTTAATGACCTTAAGGTGTTTGAATGTTTCGATCATATCACTTCTCTCCCTCCTTTGCTCTAGGGTATACATATTGAGCTCTGTTAATCTGTCCTCATATGTTTTCTGATGCAGTCCCTGCACCATTTTAGTTACCCCTCTCTGGACTGCCTCAATGTGGTTAATGTCCTTGTGAAGGTGTGGCCTCTAATACTGCATGCAGTACTCCAGATGGGGCCTAACCAGTGTCTTATAAAGAGGGATTACTACCTCCCTCTTCCAGCTTGTGCTATCCCTATTAATATACCCTAACATCCCCCTAGCCTTACCTACTGCTTTAGTGGTCTGCTTGGATGATTTCAGGTCATTGATGATGACGATGCCCAAGTCTCTTTCTTTCCTTGTGACTGCCAGCAACTCCCCTCCCAGCCTATAGGTGGCTTCAGGGTTTCTCTTCCCTATGTACATGATCTTGCACGTCTTTGCATTAAACCCCAGTTGCTACTCTTCTGAGCATTTTGCTAGTTTATCCAGATCTCTTCTCATTCTGTCCACCCCATCTGGATCATCTACTCTGCTGCAGATCTTGGTGTCATCTGCAAACAGACAAACCTTACCCTCCAGTCCATCTGCAATGTCACTGATGAAGATACTGAAGAGGACTGGCCCCAGGACTGATCCCTGAGGTACCCCACTTGTGACTTGCATCTCTTCTGACTGTATACCATTTACCACCACTCTCTGTTTTCTTCCAGTCAACCAGTTTGCCACTCAGCTGACCAACTTCTGACCCACCCTGAGCCTACCCAGCTTATTAATCAATCTTCTATGTGGAACAGTATCGAAAGCTTTGCTGAAGTCAAGGTAGGCGACATCAACTGCTCCCCCTAGGTCCACAACTCTGATTACCAAGTCAAAAAAATCTATTAGATTAGTTTGACAGGACCTTCCTTTTGAAAACTTATGCTCTCTCTTGGATCCTGTGCTCCTATGGATTCCAGGTGTTGCACTATCCTTTCCTTAAGGAGTGCCTCCACTACTTGCCTCCTCTCTGCTACCACTCTTGTGGAGTGGGATCACATGAGCCCTTCTCCAGTCTTCTGGGACCTCTCCTGTGCTCAGAGACTCACTAAATAGTTCTGATAATGGCTCTGCTAGTTCCACCCTTAGCTTCTTTAGTACCCCGGGATGTACACCATCAAGTCCCATTGCCTTGTCCACCCTGAGCTTATCAAGCTCTTGTAGGACCCTTTCTTTTGTGAAGGGACTAGTGCTCACCTCCCTCCCCCGTGTCCATGGTACTGAGCTGGGGGCCCTGCTCTACCTTCTCTTCAGTAAATACTGAGCAGAAGTATCTATTTAGGACAGATGCTTTTAAATGGTCCTCCTCCTCACATGCCCCCTGATCTCGTCTGATCTTAGCAATACCCCCTCTGGACTTTCTCCTTTCACTAATGTATCTATAGAAAGTCTTGTCACCTTCTTTTACTGTCTGTGCTAGTGTTTCCTCAGTTTGGGCCTTTGCCTGTCTTACTGCCTTCCCTGCTTTCCTCAGGGAAGTTTGGTATGCCTCCCTATCTTTATCCCGCTGCGTTCCTTTATATTTCCTGAAGGCCAGCTACTGTGTTTGAGAACCAAAGTGGTTTCCTTCTTCTTTTGCACTTTCTTTTCTCTATGACACAATGGGATGTTGCTTCAAGTATTGCATCCTTAATGCTTGCACACTTTGCCTGTACCACCTCACCTGTATTTCTTTTTGCCACGGCTAGCTTAACTCTGTTGGCCATCTTATCGAAGTCAGCTCCTCTGAAGTCCCATACTTTTGCCTAGAAATGGGATGATTTAATTGTAGTGGCCAAATTGAACCATACCATGTGATGGTCATTAGCCCCCAGGTGACCTTCTACCTGGAGATCTGTGATCCTTTCCCTGTTAGTCAGTACTAGATCTAGGATAGCCCTGTCTCTTGTAGGTTGTTGTACCAGTTGTTTGAGGCATGAACTGGTTTTATAGGAAGGGCAATGTTGGCCAGGATACTGGAGAAATCTACTCTTGTGAAAAGTGCCTTGGGTTCTTTTACTTACACCTGGGCATCCACCAGGACAGTACCAGAGAAGGGTAAGAAGGGACCTCAGTTTTATAGTAAAAGTGGCAGTTCACTATGCGCCCATTCAAGCAGCTACACTATCTGTAAGGGAGAAAAATCCCAGAGACCAAAAGCGAGATACAGAAAAAACTTTTTAAGGGTGAAATCGTTACTAGGATTCACTTAAGAATGACCTGACAAGACTGTATACTTATAACAATCACGTGATACCCAGATCCTAGCCCCTGAGGAAGCCCACGTTGGGCTTGCTCAGGGGATTATATTGCTGTATCTTATGGAATAAAAGCAAGTGGGAAGAATCCCATCTTGAAGTGTGGCTGGTTTCTTAGACCTACTACTGTTTGAGTTTTCTGCTGTCCAGCTCCAAATGAATTACCAAGAAAATTTAGAAGGGAACTCACGTATCTCTTCACTTGTGTGGGAGGTCATGCCAGACAAATCTGATAGATTTCTTTGACTGCGTGACCAGGGAAACTTAGAGTGTAGCAGTGGACATGGCCTACTTGAATTTCAATAAGGCTTTCAACACTGTTCCACATAGGAGGCTCACAAGGAAACTGGACAACTTTGGTGTGGGTCCAAAGGTGGTAAACTGGGTAAGAAATTGGTTAAGGGCTAGGCAACAGAGGGTGGCAGTAAACGGAGTTCACTCTGGGGAAGGGAGGGTGACCAGTGGGGTGCCAAAGGGCTTGGTACTGGAACCAGTCCTCTTTAATGTCTTTATAAGTGACACTGCAGATGAGCTGGAAGGTAAGGTCTGCCTCTTTGTGGATGACACCAAAATCTGCAATAGGGTGGTCACCCCAGAGGCGATAAAAAAGAACGGCGCAGAGCCCTTGGAAAACTTGAGGAGTGATCAAGGGCATGTCAGCTGGATTTCAATGTTAAAAAGTGCAAAATTATGCACTTGGGGCACAGAAACCAAGAGGCAGAGTACAACACGGGAGAAGAAGTACTGATGGTCACCAAACAGGAAAGGGATCTGGGAGTAATCATACCTGATCTCAAGGTGGTGAGGCAGTGTGACAAGGCAGTGGGTAGGGCCAGTGGGATGTTGAGATACATAGGTGGGAGTATCTCCAGCAAGAGGAGGAGGGTGGTGTTGCTGCTGTATAGATCACTGGTGAGACCCCATTGGAGTACTGTGTCCAGTTCTGGAGACATCTTAGGAAGGACATAGAAGGAGTGGAGGCAGTCTAGAGGAGGGCAACTAAAATGTGCAGGGTCTGCATCAAGAGCCCTACGAGGAGAGACTGAGTGACCTCAATATGCCACCCTGGAAGAGAGAAGACTGAGTGGGGATATGGCAGAGACCTATAAATACCTCACGGGGGTAAGTAAGGTACAGGAGGAGAGTATTTTTCAGAGAAAAAAAGGCATTAGAACAAAGGGACATGCGATTAGGATGGAAGGGGATAAATTCAAGAGAGATGTGAAGAAGTACTTCTTCACTGTAAGAGTGGTGGATGCCTGCAACAGTCTTCCAGCAGAGGTGGTGGGAGTGAAAACAGTGGTCTGCTTCAAGCATGCATGGAATATGCACAAGAGAATCTTAGTTGGAAGCGGGGGGTGGGGGGCTGTGGATGAAGTCAGATCTGTGGTGACAGTATAGGCAGGGACAAAAATGGGCAGACTGGGTGGGCCAAACAGCCCTTACCTGCCATCAAATTCTGTGTTTTTATATGTTTGAGGTAGCTTCAGTTGAGTTTATTGAGACACAATCCCCCCTTTTTGTACTTTTGATGGGAAATATAATTTTTTTAACGTTCTAGCATGGCATTGAGGACAGCAGTTGCTCCTTCCTAAACCACCATTTTCTAGGCTTTTGAGAATTGAGATTAATTTTCAATGATTTATTTAAACTCCTTTTTTAGCCATACCATGCAGTAGTACAGGTATGTAGACGATATTTTGAGTGTCTGGGATGGACAAGTGCCTGAAGCAGAGAAACGGTAGTGTACATCGACACAAACGACCTAAACCTCAGTTTTACATATACTGTGAAAGGAGAACAGATACAGTTCTTAGACTTGGAATTGTTCATATAAACAGCAGGTAGAGTGGGCTCCAGGGGGATACAGGAAACCCACTGCAGGTAACCCCATTTTACATGTAGAGCGTACCCATCCTGCTTCTCTCAAACTAATATCCCCTATGGCCAGTACCCGCATCTGGGCAGAAACTGTTAAGAGAGAATATGATTTTGCACAACAGACTGCTGATGTAACAGAGTGCTTAGAACAAAGATGATATATACCCGACATCTTAAAAAGGATTCCAGAAAGAGGGCAGGATCACAGCAGCATACAGAACTCCTGTTAAGAAACAATAACGATAGAGAGGGTCCCCAGCCACTAACCTCTGTCTTAGAAGTAACATGTTGGCATCCAAGATAATTTATATTCTGCTAAAAAATTGGGAGAATTCTTGAATGTTGTGGCATCCCTGACTTAAGAAAAGCCACATTGTCACCTATAGCAGTATTAGCACCAAGTCATTCTAAATGTGTAGAAAGGGTAAATTGTCTTAATTAGCTACACCCCAAAACCAGGACAAAGGACCTTTCTTCTTGTGCTTATTGCTTTCCTTGTGGATTCATAACAGTAGGCAAAACATTCGTGCACCCAAATACGGAGCTCCTTATAAGTCTAGATTCTTTTATGAACTGTTCCACAGATTTTGTCATAAATGTACTGGAATATGAGTGCCCCAAAATGTATGTGGGGGAGAACTGTGAGAGAACTCCATAAAAGGCTACAAGAACACATTGATGATATCAAACATGAAGGGTGGACTCATCTGTCAGTACACATTTTGCAAATGCTATCAAAAAAGCCTGAATGGTCTTAAATATGCTATTTTGGACCAAGCCTACGCTCAGAGGAGGGGGCAGGCTGCAACTTTTATTAAGAAAGAGACCAAATGAATTTTTAAATTACAGGCTATGAACCCTGAGGGAAGAACTAGGATTTGGACTTTTCAGTACTTTTGTGAAAACAGCACAATGCAATTTCTAAAGCTGCAGGTAACAGCTCTGTAATCAGACCAACCCATCAAAATTGCTATTTAGTGAAGTTACCTTTATGACTCAGTTTTTCCTAGTTTTCCTGTGAAAATGCATTTTAGAAGTTTCTATACTATCCTATTTGTTAATGATCACACAAAACCTAGATATTAGACTATTTAATGACTTTTATTCTCCTATCTGTCCGCCCTCTGTCCCATTTTCCCGAAATCACATTACTGTCCCTTATTCCTTGTATATCTTCCCCTGACCCTTTCCCTTTTATATAGGAAAGATTTTTCACAGTATTGATAATTTATGTCACTATTTTACACAGGGGATTTTTGTATACAATTTATATGAACTGTCTGCTTCTAGGGACATGGATATGTTGTTCAATCCACACTTATTGGCAGGTTCTTTGTCACTTTAAATCTTGCCGGAAAGTCTTCAAGCTGGCTCCTCTCACCCACCTGGGTGGTAAAACTCTCGGCTCCGCCTCATGACACCAGATCTTCCTTACCGCTTGGAAGCTCAGGTTCCCTCCTTAGCGCTCTGCATTTTAGACTGGATCCTAACTCTTTGGTTCGTCCAAAATTGGTTTTGAAGTTTTCTAAACTTCGGTCTTCATCTTCCCTCGTGGCTGTGATGGACAAATCTATTCCCGGCTTTCGGAGGTGCCCTTGCGGGCAGAAAATGTCCAGGACAGATCCGCACTCCATGTGCGTCTACTGCTTTGGCCTAGATCATGACCCGAGGCCTGCAAGTTGTGCCGTTCTTTTCGCCAACGCCCCTGGATGACCCTTCTGCCCGCTTGAAGCTCGGCACTGAAGCCGCTTCCCGCCGTAAAATCAAAAGAGGCTCACATGTGTCCGCGGTGGCTGGCTTGGCTGGAGCAGCTCGAGCAGATGATCGCCCTCGAGGAGGAGGCAGCCCAGGCCACATCTTCCTCCCCCTCAGCCGCGGCATTTATCCCGCTCTCTCCGAGTTCCTCGTATACGGCTTCGCTCAAGGAGCTTTGTCAGTCCCTTTCCATGAAGGGAGAGGGGCCATCGGGACATTCTTCTCGGTCCAAGAAGAAGTCGTCGAAGGGTAAGTCCCACCATCGGCGTTCGTGGGAGGGGGAGAGGTCCCCTTCCCCGGACAGCTGACCGTCGACTTCGGTCAAAGTTGCGGCTGAGGCCGCTGGCTTCACAGTGTCCCCGTCAGGCCAGCCTGCCGAGACTCCCATCGACGCAGTCGAGATTTTTCTCGATCCGCCAGACGGGCTGTCAACTGGTGAAGCAGACAACCCACCTTTACCAGTTCCCCCGGTGGAGACCGAGGATCTGCCTGTGCCTTCGGGGCCGCAGTCCCCGGTTAAAGTGCCCGAGCCGAGGGAAGAGTGGGTGTCCCCTGCCCCTTCCCAGACCCACCCTCGGTCCCCGGGTCTCGGTCTTGGACTTCATCTCGGTCAAGCCATTCCGACCGACATCGGCGGTCTCGGTCTCGATACCGAAGTAAGCGGCGACACCATTCCTCCTCGTCCTCTTCCTCGGATGAGGGGAGGCTTCGGCGTAAATTATGTCGGCGCAATGAGGAGCTTGTGTGGCAGCAGTTGCTGTTGTCCGGGTCTAAGCTGACTCCAATCCAGACCCCGGCCATCAAGTGGCTGTCGCCCGCACGACTGAAGCAACCACTCGCCCCAGTACAGTTGCCCGTTCCAGGGCCAGTTGCTCGGCCAAAACCAGCTGCTCCACCGATTGTGGTGGAACCTCTGCCTCCACAACCGAAGTCTGGGGCACTGACAAAGGATTCTCGGTCGGGTCACGGCCTGCCCCACAGGTTGTCGGTCACCTTCACTCCCGACCGTCCTCGGCAGGTAGAGGGTGGCTCAGGGCCGAGGCATCTCTTGGCAGACTCTTCGGAATCCGACGACGACTCCTCCCTGTTCTCCAGGCAGGTCGACCTGGAGCCCTCCGGGGGCCAGTCATTGGACGATAGCCCATCGTCCTTCTTGGGTCTGCTTCGACTCATCTCAGAGTCCACCAGGATGCAGCTCGAGCCCATGTCCAAACAAGCCAAGTATCCCCTGACGGAGATACTGGACCGAGGGGATACCGCCACGGAGGTCTTTCCGGTGGCTGAGGCCATTGTCGGCCCAGCCTTGGAGGTTTGGCAGTGGTCTGCTTCCTGTCCCGCGCCCTTGGCCAGGATGGCCAGGAAGTATGCGGTCCCTACCGGCTCTTTGCCCGGTTTCTCGGAGCACCCCTCTGCTGAGGGGTTAGTCACTCACAGCATTTTCTGGAGTTCTGGTAACGCTCGGGATGTGGATAAGCCCCCCGACAAAGAGTCCAAAAAGCTGGACTTTACCGGGCGCAAGGTGTACGCTGCATCCTCCCTCGGCCTCCGACAGGCCAGCTCGGCCGTGCTGATGGCACACTTCTCCCACGCTCTCTTGGGCTCCCTGGATGAGGTTGTCCCTCATCTCCCGACCAACCTGCAGACCACGGTCCTCCAGGTGCGGGACCAGGGTAGGGCGGTGGGGAAGCAGCAGCTTCAGACTGCTCTGGACATAGGTGATTCCTGTGCCAGGTCAGTAGCGGCCACGGTGACCATGCGCCGCAGGGCGTGGCTGAGGATATCCACCTTCACCGCGGATACCCAGCACAAGTTGGCGGACGTCCCCTTCTAGGGGACTGACTTCTTCGGCCCTGGAGTGGAGGGACACCTCCATCGAAAAGTCCAATGCCACCCTGGACTCTGTCACCTCCGCCCAGAGGGACAAAGGCCGCGGTCAGCAACAGCAGAAGTCCTTTAGTCCTTCGGCCCCTGCATCTCGACCGGCCCAACAGCACCAGCAACAGGGCCAGCAGGCTCGCACTTGGTGTCCCAAACCCAAGCCGGCAGCTTCTTCCAACAGGAAGCAAGGAGGAAAAGGCCCAAGAGGTCCCTTGGTCGGTTCTTCCTCCAAGCCTGCCCAGTGACGGGTTGAGGGGTGCCACTCCCAGCCTCGTCAATCTCCCCTGGGTTCCCCCCGTGGGGGGATGGCTCCGCCACTTCCTTTCTGCCTGGTCCACTATCACCACGGACCGCTGGGTGTTGGAGATGGTAGGAAAAGGCCTGCCTCTGGAGTTCGATCAGGCTCCACCCTTTCGAGCCGTCACCCCTCGGGGCCACAGGGTCCGCAGCCTGGCTGTCGGCCCGCCGAGCCGATATTGCCCTGCTCCTCGAAAAAGAGGTGATCAGGAAGGTGGCGGATCCTCCTCCAGACCCGGGGTTTGTGTCCAGGTATTTCCTGGTCCCAAAACGGACAGGGGGCTGGCGCCCCATTCTCGACCTGCACAACCTGAACAGGTTCCTAAGGTCTCGGACCTTCAGGATGGTCACTCTGGCTCAGATAATCCCATCCTTGGAACGAGGCATGCGGTTCTGTTCCCTGGACCTCCAGGATGCGTTCTTTCACGTCCCAATCTGTCCTTCTCATCAGAGATTCCTCCGCTTCAGAGTGGAGGGATCCCTTTTCGAGTTCCGTACCATGTTCTTTGGCCTCTCCCTAGCTCCCAGGGTCTTCACCAAATGCATGGCAGTGGTGACAGCATTCCTGCGGCACCGAAGGGTCTGGGTGTACCCCTACCTGGATGACTGGCTGATTGCAGCCCCCTCCAGAGTGGAGGCGGAGCGGTCCAGAGATCTGGCCCTCCAGGTTTGCTCTCAAATTGGCCTCATCAACGAGGCCAAGTCTGAACTCGTGCCGAAGCAGGTGATTCTCTTCATCGGGGCACAGCTCGACTCTCTTCGAGCCAAAGCTCGGTTCCCAGAGGACAGGGCCGAGGTTCTTTCCTCCTTTGCACAATCGTTTCTGGTTGGGCAATCACGCCCTGTCCGGGACTTCCTGTGCCTCCTCAGCCTCATGGCGGCCTGCACCAGCGTGGTCCGTTGGGCCCGTTGGTACACGCATCCCCTTCAATGGGAACTGGCCAGCCAGTGGTCACAACGGTGCAATCCGTTAGACCAGCCTGTGACAGTGACCCAGGAGATGTGGAATGCTCTCCAGTGGTGGACCGTACTGGCACATCTGCAGGAGGGCATCCCGTTCATCCGCCCCGAGCTGACGGTCTATCGACCGATGCATCTCTGATGGGTTGGGATGCCCATCTGGGGGAGCACAGAGCGCATGGCCTCTGGTCCCCTCGGGAGTCCCGATGCCATGTCAACCTGCTGGAGTTCTGAGCGGTCCGTCTAGCTCTCACCGCCTTCGCTCCATTTCTATGGGGTCAAGTGGTTCAGGTCCAGACGGACAATACCACGACCATGTACTACCTGAACCGCCAGGGCGGGACACGCTCCATGCTGTTATGCAAGGAAGCTCTCCGCATTTGGACCCTCGTGCGCAGCCTGGAGGCGGATCTCCTAGCCATTCACATGGCAGGAGCCTCCAACACCCTGGCCGATGCCCTAAGTCGGATAGGGGCTGCGTCTCACGAGTGGTCTCTCCTGCCGGAGGTAGTACAAGATCTCTTCTCCCACTATGGCATGCCTCAGGTGGACCTGTTTGCCTCCAGGGAGAATGCGAAGCTGAGACTGTTCCATGCCCGTCCCCCTCAGCAGGACTCACTGCAGGGGGATGCCTTCTCGAGGCTGTGGACCCCAGGCCTCTTCTACGCTTTCCCCCATTTCCCTTGATCCACGAGGTGCTTCTCAAGGCGAGGAGGGACAAGGTGCAGGTGATTCTGGTAGCCCCAGATTGGCCCCGCCAGTTCTGGTATCCAGATCTCCTCAGTCTCAGCTCCAGGCTCCTGAGGCGGCTTCCAGCCCATCCGGACCTGATCTCAGTCAACCAGGGGAAGGTATTCCATCCGGACCTTCAATTCCTGCACCTGACGGCCTGGTTCCTGAGCGGCTA